>OY282609.1:47604095-49085803 GCA_958298945.1 Atherix ibis
TGTACGCGATAATTAATTCATTCCATATTAGATAATAATTTATGTATTGGCAAACAATCAATAAATAAACTGTTTATTCTAAAATAAGCCTAAGTTTAATATATTGTATTATTTGCGAATTTAACTATCGTAATAAATACTGTTAAAAAAAATAAAAATAAACTTTAACCATTTCCAAAATTAATATTGAAATAATTTTTCCAATTCTTAGAAAGGCACAAGTCTTTATAAAATTAAAATATATCTAACTTTTAAGATTTTATAGAACATTTTATACTCGTATATTCTGTTCTCAAATGTCGCAATCTACATGCATATTTTTAAGCAATTTATCCTTTCTCCATTAGTAGCTTTTTTTGATTAAAAATCCCATCCTCTAGCAGCTTAGTTGAAAGGAAATCCTTTCGTTTTATTTCATTCAAAATAAAGTCATTTTTCCGACTTTTTTTATAAGTTTGTAGAATTCCTGCAGGACAAAGATTAATTTTATTTTCTTAACTCCGAAGTCTATATCATTTGATAGAAATGAAAACCCCTGGTAACAGACAGGAACTCATGGTCAATGACATCTACATTAGATTCGGCTGATTGGACAATTTTCAACTATCCTAAGCCGACTATTTATATTCCTGTTTGGTCTTAAATTCATATCGCTATTAGCTATAATGGGCTTTTCATTCCTAAGATTTTTTAGATGTTTCAGAATGCATAACGGTACATCCTGTGAATGGCTAGATGCGACTATTTTATCCCAAAGATACATGCACACAATAGCTGTATTCCATTGGACCAATTTTGCTACTACACTAGTTGTGTATCTGTCATCATCTACTTTACCTCGAACAGAGCAGTAATTTTCATGTGGAGTTACGCATACAATGTACGGTAGGTGGATTGTAGTTGCTACAGTGAAAATAGATATATTTGCGGGTTCGTTGGTTATGTTGAAATGTCATATTTTTGTTTTTATAGTTTATGTGTGAATAAACTCAGTATTGTTGGTGACTATTGTGTGATTGTATTTTACTGCTGTAGTGATATGTTCATTTTATTGAGAGTCTACAGCGCTGTAGCAAAATTGGTCCAATGGAATACAGCTATTATTGGCATGGAAGTTATAAAAACCCTAATTTGAAATGTACTAACTACGCTTGCAATATGCAACTGAAATAGTTTATTTTGGGTAACCCATTACTTTATGTAAGTCGAAAGAAAAAACAAAATAGTAATTAGGATTTTATTGGGTTCTTCGGAAAGTAATTTCGTTTTTTTTTTAAAAAATAAAAATGAAAGACGGTTTTTATATAGTGAATTAATATTTTATTCTGGCCTTTTTTCTTTAATTAAATAATTCAATTTATCCAGCTGATGACAGTACACTTCAGAATTGATCGTTGTGTTGCTCGGCTCAAAATAAACGATTCCTTTGAAATCCCACCAAACAGATAGCATAACCTGTTTTTGATGAATATTGGCTTTCGATGTGCTTTGAGCCGGTTCATCTTTTCTACTCCAGGATCTTTTGCGCTTAATATTGTTGTAGACAACCCATTTCTCGTCTCCTGTGATGATACGCTTCAAAAATGGATCATTTTCTTGACGTTTGAGAACCAAATCACAAACGTCAATGTGACGGCACGCATTTTTTTCCATAAGAAGATGGGGAACCCATATGCCGAGTTATTAGATTAAACGTAGCCGTTTCAAATGATCATGAACGGTCTTATTCGATAAATTTAATCTCTCAGCGATCTCACGAGTTGTTCATCTTCCAGAACGTGGTGCATCTTCGAAATCAAAATTGTCGGATCGAAATTTTGTAAACCAGTTTTGGCACTGGCGCTCACTTAACACATCTTCTCTATATACATCGGATAATTTTGATTTCGAAGATCAATTCTTGCTTGAACAGCTTTTTTATCTTTTCTATAGCAAAAAACTAAAATATGCCGAAAATGCTGTTTTTCACTTTCCACATTTAAAAGGGTATCAAGCAAAAACTACTTTGCAGAATCAATCGAATTTTTTCACAAGCAAGCCTTGCTATGTCAGCTGTCAAAATACATATGATTATGCGGGTTAAGTGTGAAGTTGGTTTTAAACAAATACAATTAAGTCAACCCAATATAATGCACAATTTGGTTTTGTTTTAATGATCTTCTTGCCAATTAATGTATTTACTAATAAAACCTAATACTATTTTGATAATATTTATGCTCTTAGCTTATAAAATGTTACTTCATAATATACTCCATATCCGTTCGAAACTCTTAAAATAGGACTTAAATCACTGTCAAAGTAAATTTTTTTTATCATTCTATTAATAAGGATATTTTTTTTTTAAATTTTTTGATTATAAATTTAAGGGCAAATATAATGTCATTGACTAATGTAAAGAAGAAGCGTATATAAGTAAAACAATATTTATTTTATTATCTAGCATTCTTAAAAAGACCCCATACAAAATTTTATAAACATTTGTTATTAGTTTAGTTTTGATATTCATTGAAAGGATATAGGCTTTGTGTTTTTTTTATTAATATAGAAAAAAGTGAGTTTCGTGTTTTCATAAAACACAATTTTTGAGGAAAATATAATACTTGAAACTAAAACCAAACTTAAAAAGTATAATGGAATCTCCTCACTATCTTATGATCGAATGAAAGTGTATAAGAAATCGAACGTTGCAAACAACTCAAAATAACGTATATTTTCTTATATGAAATTGTGTGTGAGAGAAAGCTATCGGCATGATAACCTGACCAAAACAGTGTTCATATAACAACTTTAATGGAGTGTTTGAAAATTTTTAAGCATAATCCAAACGAATTTTTGCGTTGATTTATAACTGTTGATCAAGCATGGATTCACCAATACAAACCAGAACTTGTACCAAAGACGGGAAAAAGGGTTCCAATGAGTAGGAAAGTTTATGGCTACTGTTTTTTGGGATGCACGTGGTGTCATCTTACTCGGACATGTTAAAAAATAAAAAATTGTAACGACATATTTAGCGTCCAACAGTTATTTTCTATTTCCTAATATGACAAAATACCTCGGTGGAAAAGGATTTGGCTCAAACGATGATTTGATCGTTGAAATAATCGTCAATTTTGATGGGTTATGAAAATCGTATTTTTTAAATGGGATACAAAAGATAGAAAAAAGTTCAACTAAATGTATAGAGCAAAAAAAATTAATTTATAAAATAAAGTGAATTTTACACCTAAACATTATTGTTCCTGTCAATGCCAAGTATTAACCATATAACCCTCGTATATTAATTATAATTTACTCCAAAATGAAAAGATAATATAGAAATGTTAATTATAAAAATAAGTAGCTTAAATTTTTTTGGAAATGGACCTATAATAAGTTAAAATCTGAACAATCTCAATACTAAAACTGAATTTTTTTTATAAATAATTATCAGATCAAAAAATTTAATAACTAAGAGACCTATCATTAAAAAAAAAGAACAAACATTTACATACGTATATTGTATATTAAAATATTTTCTTACCAATTACCAAAATATTTTGAAACATGTTTTAATTAAATAGTTTATCATCCGAACATATTTTTAATTCGCCAATTAACTTTTAATTATTTTGTAATTGGTAGCAAAATAAAATTATAGAAATATAGAGATACTCTCAGCATCAACTATTTAATACAATTATCATAAAAGTTAATATGCATTCATTCTCTACAAATTGGAGAGTTTTTTTTGTTTTTATTGTTCAATCGTAAGCGCGCACGAAACCTATTATTGGGACTAGCTAGAACCATCGAATATGATCACAAATAAACTAACTGGAGCATGGAGCAGACTCATCATAACATGGATGATGAACATGGTCAAACAATTCCATAAATTAGACTAAATTGAATTTGATACCGTCAAGAGACTTAAACAAATGATGTCATCAACTCTATTTAGTCAGTTTGTTATTAGCGGTGGCTTGCGATCGGCCCCGCTCTTTTTGTTAATTTAGATGAATTCGAAATTCTGCAGCGATCGTACAGTTGGCATTCTTCCTCATTCTGGACACACGCACAAATATGCATTATGATTACCCATGTGGGTGATTTGATAGCGTTTTATATGGTTAACTTTTAGTTTAATAATCCGTTACCCATACGTATACTCTTCAACACAATAATCCATATATTATTACTTGCGTATGTAAAATCCGGATATAATTTCATGACACGTTAGGCGAATTCGATTGGACTAATTTTGCTACAGCGCAGTACTTACCAGTAGACTCTCAATAAAATGAACATATCACTGACAGCAGTAAAATACAAACTCACAATAGTCACCAACAATACTGAGTTTATTCACACATAAACAATAAAAACTGAGTTTACGCACACATAAACAATAAAAACAAAGATATGACACTTCCGCATAACCAACGAACCCGCTAAGCCATCTATAGTTAGTTCGGAAACTACAATCCCCTTACCCTAAGGGGAGAAGTGCAACTCCTGCTACAATCCTACTGTTTTGTTAGAGGTACTGTAGATGATGACAGCTACACAACAGTAGCAGTAGCAAAATTAGTCCATCGAATTCGCCTGTTGCCTTAATGCAACAAAATAAATTGTAATAAATTCAAACAAACACATTTCTCTAATAACATTATTTTCCTTTATTAAGTCTATTATACTTTGATGTTTGTAACTTTGAAATCGCTACTAAGACATACCTCAACAAAAAAAAATAGTTCTTTTAGTTTGGGATAAGTTTTCGAAGCTTTAGGTTGAATTGTTTACTATCGTATTTTGTATTCGCTAAGAGACAAGGCTCTATTATAGTCGTTTTCGTCGATTATAAGTCTTCTAAATATGACCACACCAAATTACAATAGTTCGATATGTAATTTGAAATTTTATAGTAATTATTTTTCATACTTTTAAAAAACCTAATACAGAGAACAATTGATTTACGATATATATTTCTAAAAGCAAAATAATATTATGGCTTTAGTTAAATTATGAAAAATAAATACATTTAATACTGGAAGAATATTTAAACACCTATTTTATATTATAATAATTGAAAAGCAGCTTTTAATTCAATCACTTATAATATTAATTTGCATTGTAAAATGAAGTAGACATATTATATAACTTAAAATAATATATTATTGACCAATTTCTGTTTAGAATATACAATCTTAAAGACTATTGTCAATCGTACATCTTAAAAATTCCTAATAGAGGTCCTAAGCCTATTGTCAATTATAAATATGTACAAATACATAAAATAAAAGCTTTTGCTAAACATGATTAACCCATAAATGCAATTAATTGCCTAGCTACAAAAAGAAACTTAACCGACTACAACGTGAACTGACTATGGAAATTAGAAAGCAATATAATGAACGGCATAAAATTTACGTAAGATCGCTTAGTGACATACAAAATAGGCTTCTTTATGGGAAGACACTAAACGAATACTCTCGTACAAAAGAACATCGCACTCACTGAAACAAAATGACGGTAACTGGGCAAAAACAGACAAAGAAAAAGCCGAAGTATTTGCTAAACATTTGGTTAATACTAAAAATTTTAGGCCCTCGGAAATTAAATCTACTATTTAGTTTTTTTTTAGCTTCCCAATAAAAAAGCTCCTGGTTATAATCTAATAACAGCTCCTATTCTGAAGCAAATTTTCCGAAAAGGTTCGGTTTTAATTACATACATTTTCAATAGTGCGCACAACCTATTTTCCTTTACTCTGGAAATTTACTGTTATTAAAATGATTCCTAAACCATTAATTATCCTTCCTGCTATAGACATATCAGCCTCTTACCAATTCTTGGTAATATATTTGAAAAATTCCTATTAAAACAACTCTACCCAGTCCTAGTTAATGAAAAAATTATTCCTGATCACCAATTTGGCTTCCAATCTGCACACTCCAGTATCCAGCAATGCCATCACATTATTGATCACATTGCATCCTCTCTTGAGAGGAAAGAGTATTCCCCAGGAGTATTTTTAGATATCTCCTAAGCTCTTGAGCGTATGTAGCATCCTGGAGGGCTTTCTTCCTTCAACATACTACCTTATCATAAATTCATATCTCTCCCAACTCCATTTCCAATTTGCGGAAATATATCCTATTCTAGCCGGAGTCCCACAAGGTAGTACTCTTGCTCCCATCTTATATAATATTTATACCCATGACATCCCAGCTGATCCCTATACTATCGTTGCTACTTATGATGCAGACGATACGACTATACTTGCTACATATACAAATCCGGACATAGCTTCCAACAATTTACAATTCCATATGCACAACCTTCAATCCTGGTTTAAGAGATGGAGAGTTTAGATAAATGAACAAAAGAGTACTCACATTACTTTCACACTTTATCAAAGAAAACCTACTCCTTTATATCTTAATAGCAACATGATTTCATAATATGATAAAGTAAGTTATTTAGGACTTTACCTAGACGAAAGACTAACATGGAAACCACATACTAGAGTAAAAAGGGTCGAAGCTAACAGACGTAACCTACAACTTCTTAGACTACTGGACAAACACTCGAAACTAACAACCAAAACTAAACGTCTAATCTACAATACAATTATAAAACCTATTTGGACATATGGAATTGAACTTTGGGGTTCAACGAAACGTTGCACCAACAGTCTCGCTACCTTGAAGACTACTCCTGGCTCATCAAATAATCTGGTGACCAACGAAATTCGGTGTAATCTATTGAATAATAGAAACGTTCAGTTGTGTTGGGTTCCTGGTCACGCTGGTAGCCTCTGTCAGCTGTCGTGAAAGGCACTCCACCGTCTTTTTTGCACGGAGATTTTAAATTTAACACATCAACTTACCAAATGGCATTTAAACTCTGTAGCCATCTATTGTATATACAAAGATACTAGATCAACGGTGGAAGATTTCTTTCAACACATTGGCCTAATATCGCAAAACCAGTCTACTAAGAAACCCTTCCGAAATTTTGGCAAGGAAACTTTCATAATTCGAGTTGGGCATACCACACTTACTGTTATTTATTACATTCCCTTTGGCGTCCAACTGACCATTTCCCATGTTTTACATGAATAGCACTTAACCCAGAATTTTTTTTGAATAGGACTACCTCCATTGTGGGGCTCCAAGCTCCAACAGTTCTATTTTCAATCTCTATTTTTAACCTTCTTAATCAACATAATTTGCTCCACAAAATTTAACAATGTCAGATTTTCTTTTTAAATAACCTTTGATAAGGGAAGCTGGCAATGCCAACCTACACTTCACATGAAGTCGCCATATAGCCTCATGATCGTTGCGCTATAGAATAACCTTTGGCTCTTGTTTCAGACAACGATAAAAATATTTGTCATTTAGCTAAAAATATAATTTGGTGACATCAAAAAAATATTATGAAATTAATTATATTACAATATTTATATTTATTAATTGAGTTAAAAATTTTAAAATTCAAACCAAAAGGTACTCGATTTAATGCAAATAACAAAACCAAAGCACATATGTATGTATTATAAAGTTATATTTTGTTGGGCACAAAGTGAAACGAATTAACGAGTCCGTTTTGTGTTGAAACGTATTCAAATTTTCAACTAAATTCAAACAGACAATATGCAAATCGCTTTGAAAGAATAACCGGAAAAAGAAAAATAAGCGTATGATTTTCCTGTAAAATCTAATTTCAGCGCACTAGAATACGCTGATATCAGCACGACCTTGCCTCATAATTAGTGATATGATGAAGTCGAATTATTGCGTTGGTGTTACTCCCGAATTGGTTCGCATTCCTTGCTTGCTGGAATGGCATTTGCCCGATTTGCATTTGATTACCTCATCTACTTGCTGGGCCTACAGTCTGGCATCTAGTATTATTATACAAGCGCTAATAAATGTTTTTCCAGACAGCACGGACGCCGCGGTTTTGTAAAAATTAAATATAGAATCACATTCGCTGTATAAACTCCGCAATTATTCAATTTTCAAAAGGTAATCGAGATCGTAGTTTTGTGGTGTGTACAGAGCAGAATGGAGCAATGCACATTGGCCTAATAATTTAACTTTACCATCTGACTGTACCTATTCCGCTTACGTCCTGTATATACGTTCATATGTAGATCAAACTGTTAAATACAGTATCGCGTGGATAATTTACAATTAGATCATTAGATCATTTTATAAACGATGCATAAAATACAGTATATCATAGTCAACTGTTGCATTTTAAGCATGTTGGGACAATATTGTTCGTACATGCATAGACGCAGCATAAAATTATAATGTGTTCAACAAATAATTATTACTCAGAATTTTGATTTTAGAATTAAAATTTAAAATAGTACATTAATGAAAAATCATATATTCACATAAGTATGTCTAGATAAACTCTTTCAATTTGCTACTTTATAAAATGTACTTCCTAATGCAAAGAAAAAACTCTATTTTACTATAAAGAAATATTTAAAAATAATCCGTTTAGAACAATTCATTATGGACAATGTCAAAAGCATGTTCACATATGGTATGATATGATTAACATGTTAAACCTGAGAATGTAAAAGATGATGAAATATTATGCAGGATGTTTTAGTTTCAGGAATCAAACATGTACACATCTTAACTTATGTGTGCGTGGATATCATTTCAAGATGCAATTTAAATCTATGTCATGTGGACATACATGGAACGCTGCTAATGATTAGGTTTCTACAATAAGAGTGAATTGAAAAGTATTCAGCAGGACTTTAAAAAAATTACCTCGTATATTTATTGGGTTATCAAGAAAGTAATTTCGTTGTTTCCCAACAGAGGACTTAATTTTATTTTTCCACAACCAACTTCACACTTAAGCCGCATAATCATATGTATTTTGACAACTGACATAGCAAGGCTTGCTTGTGAAAAAATTGATTAAATTGATTCTGTATAGTAGTTTTTGGTTGATACCCTTTTAAATATGGAAAGTGAAAAACAGTATTTTCGGCTTATTTTATATTTTTACTATAGAAAAGATAAAAATGCTGCTCAAGCAAGAAAAAAATTATCCGATGTGTTAAGTGAGCGCCAGTGCCAAAAATAGTTTGCAAAATTTCGATCCGGTAATTTTTATCTCGAAGATGCACCACGTTCTGGAAGACCAGTTGAAGCTGATGAAGACACCATAAAGGCATTAATTGATGCAAACCGACGAATAACAACTCGTGAGGTCGCTGAGAGATTAAATTTATCGAATACGACCGTTCATGATCATTTGAAACTGCTAGGTTTAATATCAAAACTCGGCATATGGGTTCCTCATCTTCTTACGGAAAAAAATTTGTGCCGTCGCATTGACGTTTGTGATTTGATTCTCAAACGTCAAGAAAATGATCCATTTTTGAAGCGTATCATCACTGGGGACGAGAAATATGTTGTCTAGAACAATGTTAAGCGCAAAAAATCTTGGAGTAGAAAAGATGAACCGGCTCAAAGCACTTTGAAACGAAAGTCAATACACATCAAAAAAAGGTTATGCTATCTGTTTGGTGTGATTTCAAAGGAATCCTTTATTTTGAGCTTCTACCGAGCATCACAACGATCAATTCTGAAGTGTACTGTCATCAGTTGGACTACTGAAAGAAAATAAATAAACTATTGAGTTGTTCAGAAAGTAATTTCGTAATGAAACGAAATTACTTTCTTGACAACCCAATATATTTTATTTTTCAATGTAGTTTCTCCTGAAGTCACAACACTTTGTACAACGTCGCTTAAATTTTACGATATGTGTACATCCTTCAAGTGGTTTTTTTCTAGATTCCCAAAAACCGTATTTGCAGAATCTAAAACTTGTTCTGCTCAGCGAAAATTGTAGGTTTAAAGTTCTAAATAATTTTACATCAGTTTTCGAAGCTGGTGAAAGATGGCGAATATGACGGATGTAAAATTATTTAGAACTTTAAACCTACAAATTTTCGCGGAGCAGAACAACAGTCTTCAACCGGCTGTTTTTGCTGCCTTTTAATTCTGGGGTATAGTGGTGAACCCATGTTTTATCGATTTTAATCAGACGTTTTCTTAAAACTGTTAGATTTTTCCTAAAAATGTCCATACCAGCGGATTATATTCGGACTCGATTGCATTTTTGTTCTGCATTAAGTAAACGGAAAACTTTTTCAAATCGAATTCTTCAAAGCAGCAGTTCATATGAGATTCTTACAGCTTCTTAAATTTAATGCAGCTTTATTTGCCGGTATGAGAGAAGCATCTTGCGGAACTTAGAATATAGAGTATACAAATTTTTTTGAAGTCAAAAATCCCGTGAAATTGCAATGAATCAACAATCATCTATGTTCACCCTAACCCATGTACTTACTTAAAATTAAGCTACGAACCCCGTTATTTTTAATGTTTAAATTGAAAAAAAGGCATAATTTAACTTAAAAAATTATTAAAATTCAATACAAATACTTTGCATCACAAAAAAAATAAAGAATACTGAACGAAAATACAGATCAAAAAGTTGATAAAAATCTTTTTTAACTGCTATGCCTGAAATCTATTTTTCTACTTATTGAACTAAAAACAATATTTTTGATGGGCGGTACTTATTTTTCCTTCAATTTGTAGTTTTGACATATCGAATGTAAACAATCGAAACGTGCGAATTCAATTTTTGATAGAGTGTTTTTAATCATTTTGAATGTGTAATTAATATAAATAGTGTGGCTGAATAAAGTTAATAATAATAGGAATTAATAAATTTTAATAATTTAATATATTGATTAATTTACAGAAAAGGAAGTGTTTAGGTAAAAAAGTGATTTAGTAATGCAAAAACTAAAGATTTTTTGGATGAGTTGCAGATAAAAACCAATTATATATTTGAAAAAAGGTCACAGCTGCCTATCATTCAATCAATTTTTATTTGGATTTCGATTGCTCTAAATGCTTAAAAACTAAAAAATTCTTATGCATCATTGAATGTAAACAGACGATTAGTTGTGATCAGATTGACGTGTCAGTGACGGTCGTCTGATTACTTTCCGATGGGGGTTTTATATGTTCACATGGTAAAAAAGTGTACCTATTCCAAGGTAAGTGTACTTAAAAATCATATACTCGTATATGAATTATTTATAAGAATATTATTTTGAATTTATGAATATATACACTATGCCAACTTAAAATTAAAGCGGCTTTCATTGGGAAACGATGTAAGTAAATTTCTTACTTTATAAAAATAATTCAATGATCCTATTTAATTTTTTGATCTGTTTTAATAATTTAATTAGTAAAGTAAGTATTGTTAAGGTTCTGTTTCATGTTTTGAAAAGCAAACTTTTGTATGCAAATAAATGAATTCACAGCAAAAAATATTGTTTGACTTAGTTTTTTAATTCTAAATGAATTAAATTAAATAACTACCGATGTTATAAGACAATATTATCAATGATGATGGGAGCATCTAGTAAAATGGTATTCATAATAAGTTGTTACTTTAATTTAAAATGATATTTTAACTCTTCAACACATCATACTATAGGATCCTTAATTTAAGAGTGTTGCTGAATGTCTGGGTACCTCTCATCGACACCATACATAAGAATTGGGAATAACATATCTCCATCATGTTTGTTAAAAATTCTCCAAATAGAGTTACTTTTTGACCCGTACAAAATTCAATTAACACAACAGCTGCAGGCAAATGACCATGTACGGCGGCTAGACTGGAGTGCTCGAGTTTTACAGCTCCGTATAGACGACCACCATTTTTGGCAAAACATCTTTATGAGTGACGAAGCACACTTTGACTTAGCTGGCTTTGTTAGTAAACAGAATAACCGCTATTGGGGCACTGAAAACCTTCAACTGATACACCAAAAATCACTACACCATCGTAGAGTAACTGTATGGTGAGGCATTTGGGCCGGCAGCATCAGTGGGCCATATTTATTTGAGGATGCCGGAGGCAATGCTGTAACAATTACTGATGACCGCTATCGGGACATTTTGAAAACTTTCTTCTGCCCAAATCGGATCAATTTGGCCTATAGAACATGTGGTTCCAACAAGACGCTGCCACATCACACGATACAAATTTTAAGAGAAATTTTTCCTGGCCAAATGTCAAAAAGTGGTGATATCGACTGGCCCGACGATACCCTGATTACAACCCTGCCGATTTCTTCGTATCTTGAAGAAAAACATGTACACTAACAAAACACCCACAACCTCGACGCTTAAGGACGTTATTCGAAACGAAATTGCTCAAATAACATCAGACGTCTGCGAAAATGTTATGAAAAATGTGCCTAAAAAAGCTCTCTTTTGCGTCGTGGCCAGAGGTCGACATTTGGCCGACATCATATTCCATAATTAATGCTTAAGACTATATAATCAATCAATAAAATATAATTTATAAAATTGTATTTCATTTAAAAGTTATTAGAAGAATACTTCGACCTGGAACATAAAACGCAACCTGTATATATATACTTACTATTAATTGAACGTAACAATAGTAGTAAAATATTAATTCTAAACACGAGTATCTTGACACTAGAGGTCACTTTGTGACAGGATGTCCATATGTTATGTTCATTTACATTACAAATCTACTCATGGACCCCACATTAGAGAACAGAAATCAATTTTTTCGTGATATACTAGTAAAAGACAAACTAATGTTTGTATCTTAGCTATATTAATTAAATTTTATAAATTTTATATTTAATTTTCTTACTGAAATAATATTTTTTTTAAATATATTATTGTATATAGAAAAATAGACAATTTGCCAATTATATTATTTTCGGGATTTTAATCTATTTGCCTTTAAATTTAATTTGTCATATATTCAGGTTTCAAATTGAGTAAATTCGTAAATTGTTATGTCGCCACTCAACAAAATGTGAACTTAATTGAATTTAAAAATTTAAGCTCATCAAAAATTATTTGCTGTTCATATAAATTCAAGTGGATACAATCATTTCGTATCACTTATTGTATTCTGTATATGTGTACATACCAATATAAACCTTAATTCATAAATTCAGACTCCTATTTTTGGCAGTACAAATATACATTATTATTTGGAATTACATTTTCGAATTATTTGGAATTACATGAAATTAGTTTCTACAAATTTACACAATGTTTTATCTACAATATTGCATTGATTTGTAGTAATTATAATCATATTGCGCCAAAACTGCAAAGTGATTAAAATTTATTAAGAATTCATTGAAATTGTATTCGACTTATTGAAATGGTCACCACGAAATTTAGTTATTTCGATAACGAACTACGAATATAAGATTATTTAGCAGTGTAATCCAGTTGAATAGATGACCATGCGCGCGGCAGATTCAATTGTCACAATCAAATTCTAAAACAATTGGTTTAAATTATGACGGATGTGCTATATGCGGATTTACCAAGTTGATCACTTTAAAACAGCTAAACCTATTCATATAACAATATTCAACTCTAATATAATGATCTAAAATCATAAAAGCCTCTTATACGTCACGTTCGAGTGTTGAACATCCGTACGTTTAGGAACGTAGTTTCATCTACACAGCATCAATGGAAATTCAAACAAATTATTCTATCCATGATTGTAGTTATATCCAAATATACGTATGTAAGCATGTATATGTACATTACTTGTATTAAAAGTGCAAATGCATTGACATAAAACATATGAATGCAAAAAATCTCTTCAGGGCAAAATATAAGCACGTGCAGTGATATTACGTGAGTTTATGCTTTATGATTGTACCCGTTTTCATCCCTTTAATCAAAATGGATTGCTTTTAACTAGATCCGCTCTGTGATCACTTCTACTATTAATCGGTTTTGCTTGTGATACGTATATGTACATATATTTGGCTTTTTTAATAAGATGTATTTTTTTTTAAAGTGGTCTAAATGAGATTTGAATGTGGTACTGATGTGCATTAAAATTCCATCATTTCAAGCCAATTTCGCTAGATTTAGAGCAATAATTCCGGATACGCGCAATGGTAAACATCAACGTAAATAGAATAAAACTGGTGATGAGGTGAGACATTAGCAAAATACCCACAATACAACAATCGCTTATGCGAAGTCAGGTAAATTTGTATACTACGAGTATATATGTGCATACGAGTATTTTGGGAGCCAGCGGAAGAACGGTTGGTTAGCTTGTAACCTACTCAAATAATGTGCCCAACTCAACTTCGGTTTGTTGGAGAGGGGGGTTGTACTCACACAATAAATAAACATAAATTTTGCATTTGCCCAGCCTATGATGAATATCGTGAAGAACACTATCCCACTTTGCAGAGGCATTGAATATCCAAATTGCAGAAAAGTTACTGTATTTGCATGCGTCTATACGTGTACATGGAGTTGGGATATGTAGAGAAACTCTTGTTTTTCGGAATGTTTAGCTTGCCACTATTATACGCTTATGGCTAATTAACTTAATCGCAACGTGCTGCATTCGATATTGGGCATATCCTCTTCATTTTTTAACTCTTTGCACTTTACATTTCACATAGATGGTGGTAGGCTCTGCCGTATTGTATGCGTAGTCGATGAACTCAGATATTAGCCAGCCTTTGACGTGTAGCAACATGTATCCGTTAATGCAGAAAACGCCGCGTCAATAATGTATGTGTACGAGTATTATCGTAACCAAAACATTACCTTTTACTCACTGTAAGCACGGATCCAACAAACTTTTGGCAAGCATCTGTATATATAAGCACGTGTGTAAGCGCTGCCACCGAGTTAATAACAAGATCGCACTTGTGTGAGAACACAATTTCACTACCGACCCACTCAATTTACGGTGTTGCTGTGTGGTTAAAGCCTAAACTGAGAGGTGGTCGAGAATTTTGGTGTCTAATGGCTTATCTGCATTAATTTCAATTGTGGACGGCTAAATTGGATGTCGCACTTTGCGAAATTGCATTTTCAATGATAATTCTAATCTTAATATGTATTTCCATCCGCACATAGTAATTTTATCATATAATAATATGCATTTTGGCGATAAAATAATGACTATTTGTCAATTATTCAGTGGCAATGACGTTTTGTTTGTACGTTTTATGATTTACTTTTTGCTAAAAGAGGCGTGTGCACATATACGTTCACATTTATATCGAAACCGACAAATTTACCTTGACGTTTACAAATGCTCTATGTGAAATTTAGCGTATAGCTTACATAAGTGTTTAATAAATTGCAAGCAAAAATTTCGAAGAATTTATCTTAAATTATGCATTATTACTTTTTATTAATCACAAAAAATCAAACTTCTAAAGCAAAAGTCTGATGGTTCGAACAACATTAATTTATCCGTTCCTGTTTAAGATGGATGGGTGATGTAGCACTATAAATAAGACTATTATCTCGAACATCCTATTGTTGATGAAATTACGAGCAGGGTTTATATAAATAGAAATTTATTCTGCGTGGATAAATAACATCAAACTAAGATAAATTATACTTATTATAGAAAATCCGGGTAAGTCTCATTTAATTTAATTTATTTAAATTAAATAATATCGAACTGCATTCAAAAACATTATTTCGTCTATCATTTTTGAATAGTTTTTATTAAAAAAAAAAACTAAAAGAATTGTTTAAATAATAATTTTCATTTGTCAATTAACAGTTATAATCAATTATAAATTTTACGAAGAAGAACTTTTTAAAGTATGAATTATTCTGTTATTGGAATATGGTTTATTTTAATTTATCGAAATCATGCAAAGTAATAATAAAATACAATATATATGTGTATAATGCAATTAAAAATATATAAAGTCATTGATCAACCGTTCCTTCCTTTTTGTCGAAATTTCGGGAGAATATGCTGCCTAGAATTTGGATTAGATACTATGTCCTTACTCATAGTATTCTGATACATGTGTATGTGATAGACTAGGAAAATAAAATACATGTTTTTTCAAGTATTGGGTTGTCCGGAAAGTTTTCTTATAAAAATGAAAGACGATAAAAATCAAATAAAAATCGTTAACGAACGTTAAAAAATCAAATATTAATTCTTATAGTGAATTAATATTTGATTTTTTAACGTTTTTGGCCTTTTTTCTTTAAATGAATTATTCAATTTGACCAAATGATGACAGTACACTTCAGAATTGATCGTTGTGTTGCTCGGTAGAAGCTCAAAATAAACGATTGCTCTGAAATCCCACCAAACAGATAACTTATTTTTATGAATATTGGCTTTCGAAGTGATTGAGCCGGTTCATCTTTTCTACTCCAGGATCTTTTGTGCTTAACATAGTTGTAGACAACCCATTTCTCGTCCCCAGTGATGATATGCTTCAAAAATGGATCATTTTCTTGGCGTTTGAGAAGCAAATTACAAACGTCAATGAGACGGCACACATTTTTTTCCGTAAGAAGATGAGGAACACATATGCCGAGCTTTGAGATTAAAGTTAGCCGTTTCAAATGACTATGAACGGTCGAATTCGATAAATTTAATCTCTCAGCGATCTCACGAGTTGTTATTCGCCAGTTTGCATCAATTAATGCCGATATTGTGTCTTCATCAGCTCCAAGTGGCCTTTCAGAACGTGGTGCATCTTCAAGATAAAAAGTTGTCGGATCGAAATTTTGCAAATCAGTTTTGGCACTGGCGCTCACTTAACATATCTTCTCCATACACATCGGATTATTTTTTTCTTGCTGTTCAAATTTTTATTTTTTCTATAGCAAAATAGTAAAATATGCCGAAAATGCTGTTTTTCACTTTCGATATTTAAAAGTAGACCAAAAACTACTGAGCAGAATCAATCAAATTTTTTCACAAGCAAGGCTTGCTATGTCAGCTGTCAAAATACATATGATTATGCGGGTTAAATGTGAAGTTGGTTTTGAAAAAATACAATTAAGTCCCCTTTTGGGAAACAACGAAGTTAGTTTCCTTACAATCCAATGTCAAAGTTATTTAATAAACTATTAAAAGAAAATTGAAAATGTATCGTATTTAAATGAACGTATGATAGAAAAATATATGCTACAGTTATTTAAAGTTCTTATACTATATTGTTGATAAATTATAAAAAAAAAATTTTAATATTCTCTCTTTTGATAAGAATTATGAGTGTTTTTTGGAGAAAATAAATCAGTAATCATCTTTGATAAAAGTCAAGTTGAAGTTGAATTAGTATTCAAACTTTTACGAAATGCATATCAATTGAACTATAAATATGTGCATTAAACTGAATTTTTTAAAAGCGAAAAATATCAGTCAATGCTATTTCGTACGAGGGTAGCAGTATATTCGAAATTGATTTAGTCTAAATAATGATATCAAATCAATACATTCTTCTATATCAATCAATCAATCGCGTAATCAATCTTTCAATAAAGTAATTCAAAATCAATAAGAAAACAGCAATCACGTTATATGCACGTAATCGATTATGTATCTCCCTATAATTTTGATGAAATTTTTTATATTTTATCGTAGTTTTTAATCCCATTATTTTATAAAGTTTAAATAATTTCTGAAGTTCGATTATTTGGTAAATTGCATAAATAAATTTCACAAATATTATTCAAAATTATAATATTTGTGAATGGAATTGGATTTAATAAAGCACTTTGTTGAACAAAATATGTTTCAGTAAGCAATGTTGTATCAATAATTTTCGGGAAGAAAACGTGTAGTATCATATACATATGTGTACATGGCTATGGGTGCAGCAAAAATTATACAAGGATAAGTTAAGATCAGTTAATTGTCAAGAGTCAAAATGTTTTGTGATTATTGCCTCTACAACCTATTCGTTTTGGGTTCGTATAGTTTGGCATGCAGCTTGAATTGTGGGGTTGAGACTTTAATTTTTATATTTTTTGAAATAACCGCTAAATCGAACACATAATTTTTTACACATATGTGTACGTATAAATATGAAGTCACCATATATTTTCATACGTATAAATATAAATAATAATTTAAGGAATTACAAACAATGTTTTGGTTTCTTATTCACAATGGTTAAAGGACATACAAACTCCCCGTTGATAATTTTATTTACAGTTTTTAGCAATCATAAATTTTTAATTTTTGGAATCCTTACGCATTGTGGAAAAATTTAACTTACAAATAAGCGGTATTTATTATTTCAGAATTAATGCTGATTTGTTTATAAAATTTAGATTTAAAAATAATGGACCTTATTGATAAGTATCAAGAAGATATATACTCGTATGTATAGTAAAAACTGATATTCAATTTTTGTAGAAAAATAGCAAATTTATTTTTACCAATTAGTCACATCTTTTGCGAAAAAACACGACTACCCAATAAAATATTTCTTTTTATTTAGTGAACTTGAGAAGGCATATTTTATTATGAGATACTTTCAATAAATAAAAATATTAAAATTAGCCTTTTGAAAATGAAAGTTCCTATCTGACATGATGCTGACAGATTCCAAATAAGAAGGTTTTCTTGTCGCAACGTATATTTTCAGAAAAGAATTCGTTGATTACAATTGTTTTCAATTAGTATATGCATATTGATTTCTCCAAATTTGGAATAAGAAGCAAAGTAGTACTTTGAAAAAAAATATGCATACGTCGATAAAATATAAACATTTAATTAAATTTAAAAAAAACTACTAATGTATTTAGAAGAAATAGTAAAAAATAATTATATTTTTTTCTTTTAACTATTAAAAATTAATGAATGTCCTTTCACACTGACATATGTATTTCAGCTAAAAAGCCAAAGTCGAACTCAATATATCGCAATCGAATTATTTCTTTATTTGTTTTTATGTAAGGTTCCTTAGGCCACTTCATAGCGCCATTACCGTGATGCCATTTGGCGATTTCATTGTTCGTGTTGGAAGCTATCTAAATGAAACTGGTCTGTGGTTAGTAGGATAGGATTTTGTGGAGGAGAGACTAGTAAATGGAGTTGTTCCTTCCAGGAGCTCCACAATGAGAGGAATTCTGCTCGCAAAGTAATTCTTTATTATGTGGCATTCATATAGAATGTGGATGATGATGATATGAGTGCAACAGGATTGGCATAAAGAACGATTGGTGTTGCCAAAATGAAAATCGTGATTGAGAGCAGTACATCCAATCCGGATTCTGAGGAACTTACATTTATTGGTGCTAACCCAATGCATCGACAAAAATATGTTTTCATAGCCCAAAATTTCCTTATGCCCCGAAACCCAATACAACTCAACACTCCTATTGCTAATAATACTGAATCAGTCACACAAATGGTTTTAAGGGCGGCAAGGCTGTAGCTAAAAATAATAGCACTTCTTTGACTGAAAATTGCAATTGCCGTTTTGATAGCCCACAACTCCTCGTAATCGGCTTTGTTCTATAAGGAAACATTCCACAAAAAGTTTGCTGTAGCCAAAAAGTTTGATGACCAAAAAGTTTCCTGTACACATATGTGGGATTAGTACTAGCATTCTTAAACCTGTCAAGAGAAGCAGACCCTTTCAAATCTGCTCGCAACCACGGTTTCCAATCTGGGTATAGGAGGGCAGTTTTAAAATTGAAGGGAAAGATGGAGGAATTGAAGGATGCTAGGAGGTGATATATTTGTATGAAATAGTATCGTAGATAGAAGGGATCCTGATAAGATGCTGTTTTAGATTTTGCGTTTTGACGAAAAATGGCCGTTGGCGCGTACCGTGAAGGTTCTACCAGTTAGGTGGGTACAGAGAAGTCCCAGTGTTGTACAGTCTACTCCCCTACTCTGCCAGCTATAAGAGTACTTTGTGTAGGCAAATTCGCTCATACGCCTTTTCAAATTACAATAACTACGTTTTAAGCAGTTATTGATTGAATGCTGCAGTTCAAGTAGCAGACTCAGAGTTCCGCTGTCCGACCTATCTGTCGGTAAGATCCTGGTCAAGTCTTGTAGGTAAGATATTTTCCAGGAATTTGGAGGTATAAAACAGAAATGAAATTTGTTCTTAAGTTATAAGTCAAAGACTGGGAGAAATTTTACTTTGGAGCTGAAATGGCTGTGGCAACCTTTCAGCAATTTAAAAAAATAGATATTTCCACAATTTTGTTAAAGAGGTTACCTATTCAAATTATTATTGGGTAATAATTCAGTAATTTTTTTTATAGTTAAAAATGAAAATTGTGCATAGTTTTTCTATTTAACTATTTGTTAATGCATTTGCATTCAATTTAAATCGTCATCCTACTCATGTACAAATAACTACAAAACGTTTTATTAAATTTTCAATTGAATTTTATATAAAACATTTTTAAAATAAATTCCACCTTTACATTAGATGAGAATGAACCCGCATTAACTTTACAAAGAGGTGAATAGTTAAATCTCTCCATTACTCGATTGCCGGAGAGGTGAAAAGTTAAAGAGAAGCACTCATGTGTACGTGTGGGTACGTACATATGTGTATTTTTGGTGAATAGTTTCATAACATTTACTTTATTCAATTTATTAATCAAACTTACTTTATTTATTCGGATGGGAAATGTTAAATTTATTATTGAATATGAAGAATCGGAATATTGAATATTGGTTGGCAATCGCGCATATTAATCAATAAAATTTTCATTGATTTCTATTCCAATAATTACGAGTGTGTGTGCAAACCATAAGTAGGTGTGTGTATGAAAATGTGTACGTTTTGTCAAGTACATCAGATTTCCGATTTCTAATGGATTCGATTAATGGCGATGGCAAGCAACTGTGATGGTAAACGAAGGGGAGAAAAATCAACAATTTATAAATTGACATTTATATGTAAACGCTTGGGATGTAATAATATTTTAATTGTCGTAAATTAATTTCAATTTGGGCTTTAATTAAATATACAAAGCAGTATAAGCGTATCATGAAAATATCTGCCGTTCCGGATAACTCCGCGAATGCATCAGCATTTCTATTTCGATGGACATAAATTCTGCTTGTCGTCATACGCGTACCAATTAAACATACGACGTCGTCGGTGGTTAGCTGGTCCACATCATACCACCAGCAGAATGAAGAATATTTACAATCAATTTTTTCATGATTATTTAAACGGTCAAATTAATTCAATTTTTTCTTGGTTTACATTATTAATTAATTTACTCAATATTTTTGATTTATTATACAAGAAATCTATTAAATACATTCACCGATATTTAAAAAAAATAACGAACAAATTTTCAAAAATAATTTGTAAAAATTCCCTTCAATTTTATTTATTATATTTCTGAAAAATTTATAAAACATTTCTATATATATACTTTTATTCCAAATGAATTGATTTCGATCTAATTAATGTTAATACAAATTTTGCATAATGCTCCGTAACATTGTTTTTAATGGTTTTAATCTTAGATTATTTTAATCGTCAGATTTCCGTATATGTATTCGCAATTTTCTTGCATAATTATTGCAGAAACGGCGAGAACTCTTAACGATTGCATAGTTTTGTGTAGATTTTTTTATGTAGACATGACACCTACTGACATCTACCATAGTTTTCATAATAGAAATTTATTGAATTGAAAAATCATAATTTATTTTAATTCACTTATTGCAAAAAAAATTTAATTTAAACACAATAACAGACAATATTTATTTTTTGTACAATCTTTTGATGGAATTGTATTTTAGGTTTATTATTTATTTGGTAAATATCAATGAAATATGATGCGCCTCAACGTTTGTAGACTTTTGGGGAGTTTTAAAACACGCCATTCTCCATGAAAGTGGTAGCATACCGAAATGCTTGTATACTTTTGTGGTTTTTCAAGTTGTTATTTTGGCACTTATCGGAAATTGTAAGTGAAAGTGTATATATTTTTTTTAAGTATTTACGAAAAAGTAAGTATTTAATAATTTAGTTATATTGTTGATAACATTTATTGGGAAGTTTTGAATTCATAAAATTAAGTGTTTTAGATAAAATTGCTGGTAATTGAACGGAATGAGGAAGCCGGGAATTTCTTTCTTTCGGAAAGTTGACATCTTCATTTTTATTAAACAGATTACCAAAAATTTAGTTTCTAATGTGTTTAATTAGCTTTTAATAATTGATTTTGTCCAAAAAGTGGTTAAAAGTGAAAAATTCAGCATTCAATAAATGTAAACAAATATGATGTTGACAGTTCATTGTTTACTAGAAAATAGTTCAGTGCCGGCGTATGTAAAGTGTGTGTAAGAAAATTTAAGGGAACGAATTTTTCAGTCTGTTTTCCATTGCTATTTTCATTGTGTTAAAATAAATAAAGTATATTCGGGAGGCTTATTATTTAAATAAATTTGTTTGTATGTGTGCTTTCGCTTGCTCTATTAGACCATTTTGTAATGCATTTACTAAATAATAATGTGTGTTTGTGAAATGAAATGGTAATTTAAATAGGCATTAATTAAACAATAAAGCATTACTTACATAGAATATTACATCAAATTCTAAATAATATTTTTTTAGAATATTAGAGGGTCGTTCAATAAGTCCTTAGAAAATCCGAGAAATTGTCCTCGTAGTGTCGGTTAAGATTTTTTTGTAAGTAGCATTATCGCCAGAAAAGCTGTCAAAATTTCAGCTCGATCCATAGCGTAGGTCAATTTCTATCGTTGATTAAATTTAACGACATTTATTTGTGCATTACAATGAAAAAAAGCGAGTTTAGGGCTGTCATCAAACATCTCTATTTGAAAGGCTTAAGCCCGAAAGAAATCAAAGCCGAGTTGGATGCAGTTCATGGCACATCTGCACCTGTGTTGCGACGGTTTACAATTGGGTGAATGAATTTAAACGTGGCCGTTCATCCACAAAAGATGAACATTGTTCAGGACGCCCAGTTGAGGTATCTACTCCTGAAATCATCGACAAAATCAACGATCTGATTTTGAACGATCGGCGAATTAAAGTGCGCGAATAAGTTGAGGCCACGGGCATATCACAAGGTACAGTCGCTTCAATTTTGCATGAAAAATTGTCTGTGAAAAAAATTTCGGCAAGGTGGGTGCCGCGTTTGCTCTCAGAGGAGAAAAAGCGCAATCGTGTAGTTGACTCTGAGGCTATGTTGGCACTCTTTCATCGCAATCCTGTCGAATTCCTTCGTCGATATGTCACTGTGGACGAAACCTGGTTACACTTCTACACTCCAGAAACGAAGAGACAGTCATCACAGTGGATTTTAAAGGCTGAACGGGCTCCGAAGAAGGCAAAAACTGTGCCATCGGCCGGCAAGGTGATGGCCACGGTCTTTTGTGATTCGCAGGGCATCATTTTTATCGACTACTTGGAAAAAGGAAAACAATAACAGGAGCGTATTACGCGTCGTTATTGCAACGGTTGAGCGAGGAAATCAAAGAGAAACGCCCCCATCTGAAGAAGAAAAAAATCCTCTTGCATCAGGACAAAGCGCGTGTGCACACCTGCGCTGTTTCCATTGCCAAAATTGTGGAATTGAGAATGGAATTGTTGCAGCATCCCGCTTATTCACCAGATTTGGCCTCGAGTGACTATTTTTTTTCCCCAATCTGAAGAAATGGCTTGGCGGACGACGGTTCACTTCCAACGAGGACGTTATTGCTCAAACGGGTGAGTATTTTGCAGAACTTCCGAAATCCTCTTTTTTGGACGGGATAAAAATTTTGGAAAAACGGTTGGAAAAGTGTATAGAGCTAAAACGACATTATGATGAAAAATAAAATTTTTTTTTTTAAAAACAGTGTTTTTCCATCTTTTTCTAAGGACTTATTGAACGACCCTCGTAGTTGTTAATTAAAGCAATTAACTTCAATTTTTTTAGAATATTAGTTGTTTTAAAGCAATTAACTTCTATATTATTTAGAATTTGATGTAATATTCTATGTAAGTAATGCTTTAGTGTTTAATTAATGCCTATTTAAATTACCATTTCAATTCACAAACACACATTTACATTATAAAGAAATTTTCAATATCTACATATGCTTGTTTAGCATTAAAATTTATATTTACTAAGTTGTGGTGTGGATTTAATTGTAACATAATAGCATATTCTCTCATTTAATTCATGTTGTATTTTTGGAATGGATTTTTATTTGTGCATATAATTGTGTTGATATAATTCAAATAAATTGCAATTTATATTTTTATATGCTCTTCCACTTTAGAATTCTGTTTTAATAAATAAAATGAAAATATCATTGTACAATAGAATACTGTGTTTTATTGCACATTTCCAAAAATAATTTCATAAAATAACAAAACTCGCAATATTGAATATCTATTTGTTTACGCAAAAATGACATCACATATGAAAATGGCTTTAAACGAACAGCGCTTCAATCGTATACTGAAGTTTAAATTTGGCGCCCAATGATTTACGCCGTTTTTGTTATTTTGCATGTGTGTTCGTTCTACGAATGGATTGCCAACAAAATTCGGCCACAATTTTTGTGTAGAGGCCTATCCAGTTTTTCTTTAATCTAAGGTTTTAATAAAACTTTTTTAATTGTTGTTGACTTTTATAAAATAAACTATTAAAATTTACAACTAAAATACAATAAAAGTAACAACTAAACTTAATATATATACATATGAAACAAGTAAATCATAGCCAAACAAAAATGAAGCGAAAGCTCTCATTGACGGTTTCCTAGTTGGGGTTTTAGGAATAGTTTATTATTGAAAATATCTTGCGAATGATCACGCTTCAAACGTGATTTTAAGGTCTTATATTGACGTTAAGGAGTAGTGGATTTTGGATTTTAAGGTCTTATATTGCCGTTAAGAAGTAGTGGCAGATACATGTATACTTTTTGATGTTTGTATTAGTTTAAAAAGTATTTTGCAAATTTTATTATCACAAATGATTTATTAATTAATACGTATATCTAGATTTTAAATTGACTGCATGAGTCAATGAAAAAATATTCAAAATAGTCTGAAAGAATATTCGAGACGTCGCGACAAATAATAAATAATATTGATTGTGTTATTTTCACAGAAATTTATAAATTCTTAATGTTCGAATGGAAAAGGTTTTGTTTTCCTTATAATAAGATACAAAATGATATATGCAAGTTTCAAAAAAAATATTTGAAGATCTATTTTGTTAGTTTTATGATTTTTATTAGCTAAATTCAGAGCACGAAACAATATAACTGATCAAAATTACAATAATTTGATATTTTTTTATCTATACTTCTATGATATTTGTAGTTTTACATAAAAGTGATTGTATCTTTTTTTAATTTCTTAATTTATTCCTGCTGTTTGTTCTCTTTAGCTCAAGATAATTTTTTTCTATCAGGATTTATGTGCCTTGCTATCTGGAAAAAACGGATAGCCTTTCAACAAATTGCTTAAATACAAACGATAATGTTCTAGTTGCTAAAAGTACGACACACACCATCTGCGTTTGTTTTTGTGGTCCTTTCAACATCAAATGAATTAGTTTAGGTATTTGAAAAATTATCTTTGAATTATCTTTGTTGAATCTTCATACAACTTCGGATTTTATCCAGACTCCTTGTAACATACTCATATTACCCAAAAATTCAGTTACTGCTGAATGTCACCACTAAACGTTCTAAAGTAATCAAAGAAATTTACCAGAAAATGAATTGATGAAAATTGAAATCATCATCATCGCAGTTATCCAATAATTCTAAAACGTTGGTTATAAAGATTTTATGATCAATTATAACAAAGTATTTTTCAATTACCTATGGGAGCATGGTGTATTCAGAGAGAAAATTTCATTCAAAAAATTCATTTGTGATGATTTACGCTACAATACAATTTAAACTAATTGCTTTTTGGTTACTTACGAGTATATTTATACGTTACTACAATACTATTTATGGATAGAAAAATGGTTTTTTGTAATTGCAATTTATTATTGTCTCCTTTACGCTTTCAGTTTAATTTGTAAAAATGCACACCTGAGCTTTCCAGACTTTGGGGAGTTAATTCATACACAATAAAGTAATCTAGCCACACTCAATATTCATAGCTACACTGCCTATATAATGGTTCGTTCATAAAACAATTTTATTAGATAGGGTATAATGTATATAAAATATAGGAGAGATTGTGTGCTCTCCTAACATATACCTAGCCGAAAGTATAAAATGGAAAGGGTTGCACTTATATCATTGGTTTACTTGTCAGCCAACAATAATAAATATTTATTTGAAAATGTACTTTGTATTTCTGCAATTTATATCCGCGTGCTAAGTTAAATTTGAAGTGATGATTTTTGTCAAAATTTTATCTCGTCGAAAATTTGGTTTTCATTTTTTTTTTTTTTTCAATTAATATATTTTAATTACAATTACCACAGATGACTTTACCGATGCACACATTTTTACAATTTATTTTAAAGGCATTCTAAGCAAAATTTCTCTACTATCTAGCTATTACTATATTAGTAAATCATGTGTGTAAAACTATAATTAAATTAGAAAATAATTTGATACATTTAGCTATAAAATCAATTTCTTAAGTTTAACAAATAAAATATTTAATTATAAATATATTCTATAATAATAATTTGATGTGACAAAAATATATTGTTTTGTTAAATATATGTTAAATTTTTAGATTAAATGAGTTATGAGTAAAAAAATTTAAATAATATGATTACATATCGAAACTAATCTAAACGAGTATGCTTTCTACTCAATATAATAAACAATATTATCATAACTAGGAAGAAAAAGCTAGTTTTTTTTGGAGGGCCGAGGAGTAGCGAAATAGGAATCTCGGTCATGAATTTATGTGGAATTTTTAGATTAAATGAGAAAGCTGATAAAAATGTGGAACAAGTACATCCAGTATAAACTGTGAAGCAAGTATTTTCATAAATAAATCCTTGAAAGAACCAAAAATAGTTATTTATAAATAAATCCTTGAAAGAATCTCAAAGATAGGGTTAAACTCGTCTAATCGGATGATCCACAATGACAACGCTTCCTGCCATGCGGCTATCTCTATTAATAAGTTTTTGTTCCAGAACAGAATTCCCGTTGTTTCCTAGCCACTTCTTTACCTGATCTTGTTCCATGTGACCTTTTTCTATTACCCAAAATCATCCAAAGAAGTGCAACCGGGGAGCGATTCCAGTTGAAGCCTTCACCGATGTCTATTTACCTAAGAAAACAACTTTAAAGATGATAACATTGATTTATAAAAATAAAATAAATTGTTGCAAAAAAATCAGCATCGTATTTGGAATGGCTAGGTTTAATCTCAAAGCTCGACAGGCTAGGTTTAATCTCAAAAAATTTGTGTCGTCGCATTGACGTTTGTGATTTACTTTTAAAACGCCAAGAAAGTGATGAATTTTTGAAGCATATCATCGCTGGGGACGACAAATGGGTTGTCTACAACAATGTTAAACGCAAAAGATCCTGGAGTAGAAAAAATGAACCGTCTCAAAGCACTTCGAAAGCCAATATTCATCAAAAAAAGGTGATGCTATCTGCTTGGGGGGATTTCAAAGGAATCGTTTATTTTGAGCTTCTACTGAGCAACACAACGATTAATTCTGAAGTGTACTGTCATCAGTTGGACAAATTGAATGATTTACTTAAAGAAAAAATGCCAGAATAAAATATTAATTCACTATAAGAAAATCGTCTTTCATTTTTATAATAAAAAAACGAAATTACTTTCTGAACAACCCAATATAAAAAGGAAATTAATAAATTAATACTTCTATGTATAAAAAAATATGATATGTGCCTTATGGTAATCCTTACTATACATAAATAATGACCACACAACGTTTGTATTGAAAATATCCGAAATAACTTTAATATATTTTTTGTATTGTATGGGGAGAGTTTGATGACATAGCTTTTATCTAATTATTTGTATATTTTATAATAATTGAAATTCACCATGACAAATTAAGGTTTAAAAATATTGGTTATTAATATCTCAATCCAAATATGAACTTTGAAATTACACATAATTCAGAAAAAAGGAAAAGGCTTCAAAAATCAAAAAATAAAAATGTTTGAATAATATTGATAATTTATTCCAAAACCATTGAAAATATTGTACATAAAGTCAATAGGAATAGAAATAAATAAAAGTAATAATGTCGTGAGAACTAAGGAATTGGCCAGTCAATGTAAACATAAATGACAAAAATTTACTACTTCAAATGCAAGGACAACGCAGTGTGCACCTTTACTTCGTTAAAGTAAGCTGATGGCATCTTTTAAACATAATAGTGTCGAATATTGGAAACTAAGACCAAGCATAACACGGTATTTTGTAGCTGTTTGATGTTCTATTCCTGTTTAAGTCCTGTGATAGCTAATTAATGCAGTAAGTGCTATAACGAGTAAATTTTTCAGTTAAAATGGGAATACGCAAGGTGTTAGTATTATTATTTAATTTTTTTAAATTTGCAATATTATTGTGTACAAACAAAGCAATACAAATAAACTTTAAATTGTAGTTTCGACAACACAACTTTATTTAAAGTATCATCCCAAACCACGTCTGTATAAACATATGTACATGAATTGACTACTTTTATTTTTTCAATACGTTCAATTTATTTAGCAGATCATACAGACTTTAATAGATGAACTTAGTTTAGTCGGGAATAGTTACTAAAAATAAAATAATATATAGAATTCGTTAATATCGCCAATAATAATATATAGAATTCGCTATACTATTTGGCACATACAAAAAGGATTTTAATTTTTTTTAAATAAGCATTGATTCAATATTTTGGAGATAATACCATAAAATTATCGATAATTATTTTCTAAATGTAAGTTTCAATATTTTTTCATACTAAAATTTCATCTTATATAAGTTAATCGAAAAAGTTCGTGGTGTTTTTCGACATATGGAGTTAAGAGTAAATAACTCAGTAACCAGTAACCGTATTGTAACAGCACTAAATACGCGTTTCAAAAGTGATACTTAAACCTTTGTAGAACACAAAATTTTATTAAAATTGATGTAGTGTATCGAAAGTTATTCAAGTTCAAAAATGGACCATAATAAAAAGAAAATTTTCGACAAAGCCGACAACGCATCGCAGGTTTGTGAAAAAATTTGTGGTATTTATGGAAAAGGTGTTCAAGCTTATGAATTAAACATTCATAATAAAACCGTGTTAAGCCTTTTCCGAAATGCTGTGTTAACAATAACTCGACGGTTGAGCGCCTTTATGAATTTAGTGTCAAAAACAACATCTGCTGAAGCACAATAAAATTGAGCCATTTCTAAAGCAAATCATAACTAGCGATGAAAAATGGGTAAAAAAAGAGAACAATCGAAATAAATGAACATGCAGATTGTTTTACTGGGAAGTTTTTATTCATCCACCGTGTAACCCATACATAGCATCCTCCGACTACCACTTATTTCGATCCCTATAGTACTATCTCAATGGAACCAAGCTGGCTTTAAGAGAGGTCTGTGAAAACTAGTTGATTCAGTTTTTCAATCAGAAACTGCCGAAGTTTTATACTGATCATGGCTCTACCGGAAAAATGTCGATACATGTCAATAATAATGGAGAATATATGGTTTGAGTAAATTGAATTTAACACTCTGATTTAAGTGTCTTTATTTTACTCAAAAATGCCACGAACTTTCTCGAGTAACCATTATTTTAAAATGATAAATAAATACTTTTGTATATTTTGGTTAATTCTGAGTTATCACAAGATCATGATAAAAAAAGAAGAATTTTTTAATTTCTTCCATAATTTTATTATTATGGAAAAAAGTTTCATATTTAATTTCAATAAGCGTATTACATACTTATTAGTACTTCCATTAGCATTAATATTGCAAAAAATGACTATAAGCCATTTCCAGAACTTTTCCGATTAAATGGAAATGGCTTATAGTCTGCCAGAACGCTGAATAGTATTTTTGGAAAATAAAACAAGTGAATTTTGTTTTTATTAAAAGTTTTTCTATTTTCTTCACTTTTCACATTATTATCACGATAACAGAATATTTTATGAAACCGGCTATTTAATATTGTATTTTAGTGAAATTATATAATAGTTGTTCTTAATAAGGTAAATAAAAATAAGATACTAGAAACTAACAAATAGCCTAATATTAATTTAAAGTTTATCTATTTAAGAAATTTAGCACTTTTAAGATGATTTTTTTACTTTTAATGAAATTTTTCTCTTTTAAGATGACAAACTTTTAATATTAAGCGACTTTAACACATAACGTCAACATAATTTTTTTTTATTTGCAACTACAATTGTATTGTAACAAGCAAATTTACATAACATTTTAATTAACAATCTTATGCATCATGAAGTGGGATTAAACACCTATCGGCATTTCTCCAACTAATGGAAGTTATATTCCTCTAGAAAATCTCTAGGCCATTGTCTCTTAAGTCTCCGATGATTTTTTCCGGGGAGGGCAATACAGGACAATTCTCTCACAAATGGATTATGATGATAGGATAAACGGGAGTGAAATTTTTGATAGCGGGAAATGCACAGGTCCTGAACAAAGAGAATATTTAGATGTTCGTATATTATGTGGTTACGAACATAAAAGGGGGCAGCAACAATTTGACGAAGGGATCTTGGATTGTAAGGCCTGGGCGCGATAGGAATTGGAACGTTTTGTTGAACCCCAAAGTTCAATTCCATATGTCCAAGTAGGTTTAATAATTGCTGGTTCTGATTATTAGTTTCGAGCGTTTATCCAGAAGTCTAAGAAGTTGAAGGTAACGTTAAGTGGCTCCAAGTTTTTTAGTCTAGTATGAGGGTTCCATGTTAATATCTTGTTCAGGTAAAGTCCCAAATAACGTACTTTATCATATTGTGGAATCATGTTGCTATTAAGATATGAAGGAGTAGGTTTTCCTTGACAAAGCGTGAAAGTAATGTGAGCACACTTCTGTTCATTTGCCCTTACTCTCTATCCCTTAAACCAAGATTAAAGGTTGTGGATATGGAATTGTAAATTGTTAGCAACTATGACCGTATCATCTGCATAAGTAGCAATGATAGTATTAGGATCAGCTGGGATGTGATGGGTATAAGTATTATATAAAATGGGACCAAAGATACTGCTTTGTGGGACCCCGGTTAGAATAGGATACATTTCCGAGGATTCTGAGTTAATTGGAACTTGGAACTGATGTTAGGAGAGATATGAATTTATGATAAGGTAGTATGTTGAAGGAAGAAAGCCCTCCAGGATACTACATACGCTCAAAAGCTTAGGAGATATCTAAAAATACTCCTGGGGAATACTCTTTCCTCTCAAGAGAGGATGCAATGTGATCAATAATGTGATGGCATTGCTGGATACTGGAGCGTTCAGATTGGAAACCAAATTGATGATCAGGAATAATTTTTTCATTAACTAGGACTGGGTAGAGTTGTTTTAATTGGAATTTTTCAAATATATTACCAAGAATTGGTAAGAGGCTGATATGTCTATAGCAGGAAAGATAATTAATGGTTTAGGAATCATTTTAATAACAATAAATTTCCAGAGTAAAGGAAAATAGGTTGTGCGCAGGATACTACTAAAAATGTATGTAATTAAAACTAAAGGTTTACAGGAAATTTGCTTCAGAATAGGAGCTGTTATTAGAGCATAACCTGGAGCTTTTTTATTGGGAAGACGCAGAATAGTAGATTTAATTTCCGAGGGCTTAAAATTTTTGGTTGGAAGACTCATAGGCACTGGAAACATTAGTATGCGATTTTGTTAGTATGCGATTAGTTTTCTATATCATCATGTGGAGCAAAAGTATTAACCAAATGTTTAGCAAATACTTCGGCTTTTTCTTTGTCTGTTTTTGCCCAGTTATCGTCATTTTGTTTCAGTGGGTGTGTTGTTCTTTTGTACGAGAGTATTTGTCTAGTGGCTTCCCATAAGGAAACTAATTTTGTATGTCACTAAGCGATCTTATGTAAATTTCACGCCGTTCATTATAGTGCTTTCTAATTTCCATATTCAGTTCATGTTGTAGTCGGTTAAGTTTTTGTTTGTAGCTAGGCATTCGTAAGCGTTGGCACTGCGTTCTCATTTTTTTTTTTTCATTAATTAATATCCGTATTTTAGTTGGCAATTTTTTTTGTTGTGGTTATATATATATAGTGAGTTCATTTCCAGAGTAAAGGAAAATATGATGTGCGCAGAGTACTATTAAAAATGTATGTAATTGAAACCAAAGCTTTTCGGGAAATTTGCTTCAAAATAGGAGCTGTTATTAGAAAAAAGAATACTTTAAATCAAAATCTTTTTAAAGCATAAATAGTGTTAGCATTTTTTTTTATTTCCTCATTAATATATACTCAAGATAATATGTTTTACAGAAAATAAATTAATCCTGTTTGATGTTGCTGATATTAACTGTTTTTGATGAAATAAAATTTATACGATTTCTGTTTCGTTTTATCTTTAATTTATAGGAACCAAATATATCTTAATACAAAAAGTTCCTGAATTTTCTTTTTTCGTTAATTAATTTCCGTATTTTAGTAAGCAAATTTTGTTGATGTGATTAGGTCGTATTGTAAGAGATGTAAGCGGTTGTGACTGCATGTTGTACATACTCGTATATAGTGAGATCGTTTACAGCATCATTTAACATAAAGTTGGGGAATAGAATTTTATACATTAAATATTGTTATAATTTCCAACAAAAATAAGATGCCACGTTCAAGGATGATAGTTAAATACGAATTAAAACTTACTGATTTTGTATCGACATTTTTCACTATATGAATATGCTTACATAGGATTAGTCCTACAGAAATAATTAACTGTTATTGCAATTAATTTGCAGTTTATTTTAATTCATATTTTTTTTTTTTTTATGACAAATAAGACTATAATAATTTTTTGCTGTGAATTTGAAAAAATTGTAATATCAATCGATTAGTCATTCAGTATACTACTGGGTTGGCAAGTAAGTGATTGCGGATTTTAAAAAAGAAGAAAAATTCAAAATTTTTACTTAAAAAATATAACTTTATTCAATTAGGTATTTTCCGTTTTTGTCGACGACCCTTTGCCATTTTTCAGGCAGTGTCATAATTCCGTGTTCGTAAAACTTATTACTTTTGCTAATAAAAAACTGTATTAAATGTGATTTTACATCATCAGCGTCATTAAAAATTTCACCATTTAAGGAGTTCTGCATGGAACGAAATAAATGGTAATCTGAAGGCGCTAGGTCAGGGCTATATGATGGATGTGACAACACATCCCAACCTAATTCTGATAATTTTTGGCGAGTGACGAAAGATGTGTGCGGCTTTGCATTGTCAGGCTGGAAAACAACACCCTTACGATTTCCCAATTCTGGCCGCTTTTCTTGAACTGCATTGCCAAGTTTAATGAGTTGTTGAATGTACACAGATGGAATTAATTATATGGTTTCTTGGTAAAAGTTCAAAGTGCAGAATTCCTTTATAATCTCACCAAACTGACAGCATAATCTTCTTTTGATGCATCTCAGCTTTTGATGTCGTCTGAGGTGTTTCATCTCGCATAACGCACGATCGGTTGGATTAACGTTGTTGTAAACTATCCACTTTTCGTCGCCAGTTATCAGTCGTTTCAGAAATGGATCCGTTTCGTTGCATTTCAGAAGCGAATCGCAGATGCTAATTCTTTGCGTCAAATGAATTTTCTTAAGCTGATCAGGAATCCATAAATCGAGTTTCTTAACATAGCCAAGCTGTTTTAATTTTTTTTCAATGCATGTTTGCGATACATTGAGTTTCTCTGCAATCTCACGTGTTGTGCTATGACGATCTGAATCGATAATGGCCTTGATATGGGTCTCATCAACTTCAACTGAAATGGCCTTGATATGGGTCTCATCGTTGCGCATTTTTTAGTGAAAAATCACCAGAACGAAATTTAGCAAACCAATTTTGACACTGCCTTTCTTTCAAGGCTTCATTCCCATATACGGCACATAACTTCTTGTGTACCTGCGATGCATTCTTGGCTGTTCGAAAATAATACAATAAAATATGTCCAAAATGCACGTCTTGTCCTTCCATTTTTAAATTTGGATGAAAACAAAACTAAATAGCTAAAAGATACAATTTTTTACTAAATTAAAGGCGGAAGTCCAAACAACAAGAAAACAATATAGGTTAGGTGCTTTGAATACGTTGACATAACAAAAGAATGTGCTAATATCATCTATTGACAAAATCCGCAATCACTTAGTTGCCAGCCCAATATATACCAATGGTAATTTTTTAATTTTTAATAATTCATCAACAATTTGCATAACAGGTGGCATACGACTATATGATATATTTTGGGTTTCAGCAGTAAATATTTTCTTCGTTTTTTAATTATCGATATTTTTTTATTATTTTCTATTAAATGTAACAAAATATCTATAAGTCATCTGATGGAATAAATGTGTATTTTGTTTATGACATATGATAAATTAATATCAAATTACCATATCACTTGTGAATTTTAATATGTGATCAGTAATAAATTGACTTCTTCAGAACCGATACAGAAGTAACTATTTGTTTGTGTTAATTATAATATATTTAAATATTATCATCCCATTAGTAACAAATGTTCAAAAATTATGGTATTTTGAAAATTTGTTACTAATCTTGATGAGAATATTTATTTATCTCATATAATTATATTTAAATATACATTTATTTTGAATATAATATTTCAAAAATATTCTCATTATTATTAGTAAAAAAATTATCCAATGGGGATTATTGACGCATTAATTCCCGCACCTGTCATGCATTAAAATTATCTATTGTTAAAGCGCTAAAATTCAATCATTTTTATAAATTTTGTTTATTACTTTTTCTAATTATAATAATTTTATATCGAATGAATAACAATTAAACTACCATTAAATATGCACCAGCATGTATTACAATAATAAATTGTATTAAGAAACAGTTACTATATGAAATGCAAACTAAAAAATATGACTTTAAAAACTATAATAGTAATTTTTATATGAAGAGTTAGTGATTTATGGTTCGTGCTCAATTAGATGTGAAATTGAAAAACGAAGTCGGCAAATTCAAATTAAAAGGGGTTGTGGAGTTGCCTGATAATTTTCTAGCTTGAAGTGTCTCATTGTTGGTAAATTAGACAATACTACGATTACGATTATCATTCCCATTTTTATGTTTTCAGATTTAAGTCCTTAAGCTATTATATTGCGGCATTGTGGTTGTGTTTTATTGTACGACTATATAAAAGTAAAATTCATATAAGCGTATAATGGGTAAATACAGCAATAATACGAATATAATGGAGTAGTGCAAAGTATGTAGATTGGAACAGTAAGGGAACAAACGCCCCAGAACAACGATTTCGAGTACCAACAAATAGCTCAAATGCAATTAGGATAATAAAAGCTTCATCATCGAGGATGAGGGTAACAATGATAGTGCCATAACGTAAACATCGGCAATAAAACGAACCTAGTCTATGGTTGTATTCGTTTAAGAACAATACGCTTGTGAATGGAAGGTTAACGGTGACAAAAACGATGCTATATAAACAATCTTGTACTCGACAAATTCGTGTTGTGCTCATTACGGGTCGGTAACTTCATTACGTGTGCGATGATCCTCCTTTATTCGTGATGAAGTTCTTTTGTCACATGCCTGAGGGAATTTTTCATGCACACTCTCTGAACCCCTATTCAGATCCTGCAGTGCTGCATTTTTGGAGACTAGATCAGAAAGTGGATTCGCAAAAAAAAAAAATTAACAGCACTTGTATGAAAATACTCATAAGTAAAAAATAATGCTTAGTTTATCCTCACTATTACCGTTTCCATCGACTAATTTTTTCTTTGTCCATAAACTAAACATCATAATTAATCTTCTATAAGTGGTTTACCTCTTATTTTAGATGAAGAAGTTTTATTGGAATTTTTTCTCAGAAGAGTATTTTATATTTTAGAGTGATAAAAATCAATTTATTTTACACCAAAATATTATAACACAACTGCGCTCAAGTTTCTTACGGATGATCGTACTTCAGATAATGCCTATAACTAGATCAGCATATTATATTGACTAAACACTCTTAAGGAAGTGTTTTGTTTGATACCTTTCCTGTGAATTTGGACGCATTGAAGTATATACTCGAAACATACAATTAATCCTTTTATCATAAATTTAATTTGTATGTTCTTGTTCTGTATTTTATAATTTATTCGATCTTATCATGAGGTGGTGTACGGCAATACACTCTTACACATCATTCATTCAGATATACGTAATATTATTTGTGCATATTTATTATTTGTTAATTTATTTAGTTTTGAAATAAAAGATATTCATGAAGACAAGAAAAATATTCTTAAATATATTTTGCCAATTGTTTTTGTAAAAAATATTTTTTATTGAAGAAAACCAAAAAAAAGAAGAATTTATAACAAGACTTAAATATTGAAAGAAAGAAATTTTTACCATAAAAATTTAGTTGATTTTGTCTTAATCAAACTAACTAATAGAGCGATAGATATTTCGAAAATTGTGTTTAAATTATTTTCCTACATTAAAATTATGTTTAGTGTAATTTGATAATATTTTTAATTTTGTTACAAAAATATTCTAACAAGCTGAAGAATAATATAAGAACTATATTCTAGCAGCGGAAAAGGCAATGAAATGGGAGTACACATAAATACCCATCGGCGTTACTCTGTCTAAAAAGACATTTTTTATGTAATAGACGAAAGTTAGTCAATGAGAGGATTATAGTGACAGGATAATCAAGAACAATCTTAGGTCCATTCCGTCTGTATTATTCTATAACTTATACTTTATTAACGTATCTAATCTAGTAACATAGATTGAATCTTCGTTGCTATGATTGCACAATTTACATATTTTATATCGAAAATGGTTTACTTTGCCATCTTATTAAGCTTTATAAGCAAAAGCTAAAATTTTATAAATGAATTATAGTAACATGTCACCAGTCTCTCAATTCCAGATTGGCTAATAATTATTTCCAAATAATTTTACTATTTTAAATAATTGCAAGTGGCAGTTTGAGAGTTTTTCTTTTGAGTGCAAAATATAGTCTCAAAATATTCAAAATTTAATAACATTATATTACTGTAATTTTCCAATGTTTTTTTTTATTTTGTATAAAACATAAATACTATAATGATTATTTATGGGATTTTGTATGAAAATGATTTTTAAAATTAAAAAGGCATATTTTCTACCTTATAAATATAAAATATTTTAATATTTTTATTGTAACTTAATATTTTACATTTAAAAGTAGTATTCATTTTTACAGAACTCTCTCCTACTATTGGAGATTTTTACTATCACTAAAAATTTTTATTTTTATTAATTATTTTTAAAGCAATAGTAAATATTTGAAAGAAGTGAGACAAATTTCAGCCCTTATATGAAGAGCACCCAATTAACATATCTAAGACTTCTTGTTGATGGTTCAGTACTCTTTGTTTAATTCTATAAAATAATTTATATTTTTTTTATCCAATATATTATAATTTAAAACAACTTCTGTTATATAACATTGTGTTAGATAACAATTGTTCATTCCAATCCTGTATAGAGAAGTCCTCACTTGAAAGCGAATTCCTCATTGATATGAATGTCCAGTATTGGAAGAAAATATTATATTAGTGAAAACATAAATAAAATATCGTAACTTTGGAGATCTACCTATAATAGTTTTTATATTCACATAAAAAAATGTTTAAAGTAAATTTTACCTTTACAAAATATTTTCAACAAAACAAGTAATTTATGCAATAAAATAAAATTTGTATAGAGTTTCTAAATATAATAACATATAATATTGGTGCTACTCTCCAAAAACTTGAAAAGGTCATATTATTATGCAATAAAAATCAAATGCGAATTAAAAAACCATAAGGTAAGATCTCTCCACATTTGTGAATATTTTACTACAGGGTGCGTTTTATGTTCCAGGTCGAAGTTTTTTTTTAATAACTTTTAAAGAAAGTACAATTTTATAATTTATATTTTATTGATTGATTGTTTAATCTTTAATATTACGGATAAAATGTAATGTTAGTTATATTAGATTCCAATCTTTGGCTGCAGTGCAACGACGAGCTCTTTTTAGCTTATTTTCCATAACATTTTCGCAGACGTCTGGTGTTCTTTCAGCAATTTCGTTTCGAATGATATCATTAAGCATCGAATTTATGGTTGGTTTGTTAGTATACATCTTTATTTTCAAATACGCCCCATATGAAGAAATCGGGAGGGTTCAAATCAAGGGATTGTAGGGGCCAGTCAATATCACCACTTTTTGACATTATTCGGTCGCGAAAAATTTCTCTCAAAATTTGCATTGTAGCACGAGTTGTATGTAATGTGGCACCATTTTGTTAGAACCACAAATTCTATAGGTCTAGGCAATCCAATTCCGGTAGAAGAAAGTTTTTCAGCATGTCCCGATAGGGGTCACCAGTAACTGTTACAGCACTGCCTCCAGCATCCTCAAAGAAATACCAATGATGCCACCTGCCTAAATGCCGCACCATACAGTTACTCTACGTGGTTGAAGTGGTTTTGGGTGTATAAGTTGAGGGTTTTCAGTGCCCCAATAGCGGCTTTGCTGCTTATTAACGAAGCCAGCCAAGTATGAGAGTGTGCTTCATCGCTCATAATGATTTTTTGGCCAAAATGGTGGTTTTCTATACCGAGCTGTAAAACTTCAGTACTCCAGTCTCGCCGCCGTTCACGGTCATTTTTGCCTGCAGCTGTTGTGTCAATTGAATTTTTTTCGGGCAAAACGCAAATCTCTTTTAAGAATTTTTAACAAACATGATAGAGATATTCCCAGTTCTTGTGCACGGCATCAATGAGAGCTACCCGGACATTCAGCAACACTCTCTCTCACTGCATCAATCTTTTCAAATATACATTGGCTTAATTGTCGCTTAGTATTTGTTTTATCTCCATATGATTACCACCAATTTTTTGGTGGTAATCATATGGCGAGATTGACTTGCTCGCCATATGATTACCACCAAAAAATTTGAGTTAGTTTCTCCGCGTAGTTATAATTAAAAAATTATTTAAACAAAATGTTTTAATAATTTAAATATGTTGTTGTAGCATTTGATATCTTATAATAAATTATTATCGACCACTATCTACGATCGTCAAATGTTAATAAACAAATATTATCCAAATCAAAATGGCGGCTAAACAAAATCGACCTGGAACATAAAAAGCACCCTATATAATATCAGAAGGTCTCTATATTATGCTAGAGTATCCCATTTTATCTAATGTTTAAACTGTCCCTAAATCAATTATACTTACATTCAAATTTATAGATTTTTTATACAATTTATATTTGTTTTGTTTTGTATTAAATCCTTTTAAAAATGTTGCCAAAAACACTTTCTTGTATTTTTAGCAAATGCATAAACAATCGAATTTTTTGATAGTAAATCTCTGTACTATTACGGAATTAGTTAGAATTAAAAAACAATTTATAGTGAATTATTTGTTTGATCAAACTTTCCTATGCGCAAATTGTTTAATTTGGACAAACTAGATATGTTCCTTGACTTGCAGGAGCTCAGCACTTAGCTGTATTTAAATGCCTATTCTTGTCATGATCCTTGAAGTAGATTTTTTACTAATTTAATAGCAAACAATTCTTTGCGAAAAACATTTTATTTATTATTTTTCACTGATTTCGTATAAATAAATTTTTCAATTCCTTAAAGATACATATTTCGTTACCTCTATTTTTTTTAATACCTATGCTACACAATTAATACAACGTGCTCAATATATAATACTATGAAATAATATAAATTTTATTTAATACTAATTTCAATTTAAATTTGTGAAAACCTTATTACTTGCAATGATTTGTGCTGAAGGAGATTAAAATTAATACGAATACAAATAAAATATTCGCGAATTATCAAATTTTATATATTAGGGTTGTTAAAAGCGGATAAAAGATTTGTTTATTAAATTTTTATAATATAAAAACGTATAAAATGAGGAAATATAAATTTTTGGGCCATCTTCCTATACGAAACAATCGTATTACTATATGTAAGGGAATCCTTTAATGGAAATTCAATCAGAAATAACCAAAAAATGATCAATTAAAATGCATTTTGAATAATTGATAACAATTAACCACATTGAATCGAATGGAAAACCAATTGGAATCGAATCGAATCGAATTGGAAAAGCAAGCAAAACGATATGAGCATATCGTAAATTATCGAATCGACTATGGTGGCGCACGTACGGTTTCGTGTGCGCGATGGCAATATGCGCCTGCCTTTCTGATACCACCCACCATGTTTCATTTTGCTTATGTATTCGTATAAAATATTGACACTCTGCAGATAAAGTTGATTTTCGAAAAAATGGGGAAAGAATGCAATTGATTGGTATCATATCATCGTATTCTGAATTTTCACTTAGGATTCAAATGGCACTAGACAAGATTATGTGATCACATCCTTAACCACAAACTCGTTTGCAAATCCGCCTGGCAATGTTGAAATGGTTTTTTGAGCTCAAATCGTTTATTCTTATATGTATATTCGTATGTGTTTATATATTTTCAAGCTCAAATACAATAAACGTATTCCGCTTAATATTTGAATAGATATTGGATAAGAATTGTCTACCTTTTTTGAATTGTTTCACATATATTCAAAAAAATATCTTAGTGTATATAATTTACAATTGTCACAATGAGTTTTCACTAGAGCTTAAAACTCTGATTTCATTGGAATTTTACTATATTATTCTCCTAATTTATTCGATTCTCTTTATAACACTTATGTAGCCACTAATATAAAAACTAACATATGTAAGTTATTCAATTATCTAATACAATATTTTTTTAATAATTGCAAATGTAAAAATTAAATGAATATCCATACTCATTTATGTTAAATTCTAGATTAAAAATAATATGATATTTTTATCTGTAAACAATCGATAATCAAAATAATTCAGATTCTTTAATATTTAGACGACGGAATTTTTTGTGATTAACGGAATTGGAAAGATATTGAAAGTAGTGCAAGTCCAACTTAGTTTGAAATTATTTTTAGCCGAATACATTTAAGCACAATTTAGATCCGTAAAATTTTAGTAATACTGGTAATACTGTGAAAAACTATAAATTGAATAATATTTGTGGTACAGATAACTTCAATGGAAGGGAGGATGTGCTGTAGGTCTGTACCTAGGTATAATTGTCAATATTTATTATCAGCTTGCAAGTAAGTTTACTGTGAAAGTGGTCCAACATCCGTACAAACATACCTGCAAACTGGCTAAAAAATCTTCGCAGAAAGACATAAATAATTTGGCTTTAAATAATCCGGATAAATATTTTGCATTCTCCTTTGATTTTCAAAAGGTACTACCTTATCCTAAGCTAACAGTATGAATTACAGATTATAAGCAGAATATGTATGCATTGAATCAAGGCTTCCATAATTTGTATTATGATATGGTTATTATAAATATTTAGGATGAAACTACAGCACCCAGGTGATCATAAGAAATAGCATATTGCTGCTTGAACCACTTACAGAATGTGCACTAGCCAAAAAAGGAACATAAAATTGGCCTTAATGTGAATGAAAATTTTTATTATCAGAATATTCATTCATATCAAACGATTGCGATTTTAGAAGATTACTATAAAGTAATACGAAATTGTTCAAAAAATAATAAATTTTTAGTATATGAAATGGAATGCGAATATTATTTTCTACCCAATCTCTGGAAGAGGCTATTTTAAAAATAAAAAAAAATACCGATGGAGGTATTTGAAAATTGTAAATTGGTTAAGTATATGCTGGATCAGTTGTACGTGAATATACTAAATTTAAAATTCTCCACTTATTCTTACAATGAGGAAAACCAAATAATTTCGGGAACCATAAAATTACCGTCTTTTTATATCACAACTAGATTAGCTATATGATGGATTTATTACCATATATACAACTAAAATGTTAAATCCTAAATAAAATTTACAATACTTTTAATTAAAATTCTTAATCACCGTGAATTTTTTTTTTATCCAAAAATTTACATTTTAATATAAATGGTACTGAAAATGACTTTGAAAAAAATGTACAGTATAAATTTCAAATTATTTCATTTGTTAAATGAATTTTTTTCAAACTAATTGCAAATATTTTCAAAATATGAGCAAATTTATGCAATAATATAATATAATTTTTGTAGTTAATCTACAAGTATTCTTTTGTATGGAGAAATTATGTATTCTAACATATTTACTTAAATAGTCCATAATTCAAAGTGCTGTTGCGTTAAAAATATCTTAAAAGCACAATTAAAAATTCTATCTAGATTTTTCAATAATTTGTATGATTTCATTCTTCTACCATATTCTAAATTTTATATTTGCCTTTTATTTTTGTATGCATCAGATTATCAAAAAACTACTTTCAGTAACCTAATATGCCTAGGTTAATATCCACTATGCCATACTTTTTCTGTTTATTAATAGAATAATCATTACTTATTTTTTCAACTTTAACACACAATATGTTCTGCGTTTTAGTTAATAAGGTTATAACTATTATTATTGTCATCGCATAGTAATAGTATCACAATAATTGGCTTAAAATATGATAAACTTATAAAACTATCATTTTTAGCTTAACGCAAAACCAAATTTATTATATGTACGTATTTAAATAATTATGTACAAATCCTATTACAATTTAGTAAAATGTATTTTGAATATGATGCCAAATTATCGATTTTACAAGTTAGTAAAATGTATTTTGAATATGATGCCTTTAGCAAGCATACATACATAAAATTTCTGTGATAACTCTCTTAACATATTTGATTTGAACCTAACTTTCATTTTAAAAGTTAATTATTTCATATATAATAAACCATGTTTAATAAACTAATTCTGCGAAAAATATTGTAATGTATTTTTGTTTAAAAAAATTATATTTCATTTGTATGTGCTTGTGATTTAATATGGTCTAGTAATAGAATTATTCAAATTCCCAGTCAATATTATAAATAAAATTGAACAATGCAAAAAATGTGAATATTTTCAAAAAGTTAGAAAAAAAGTAGCGTCACTATAATCAACATTGGCGTTTATATATATAAAAAAAATTGTAATGGTTCTATACAAAATTCGCTTAATAATTAATAAGCACAACAACTTTAGTAATATTAACAAATGTAAATAAAAAATGGAAAATACATATAATTAATACACATCAAATGGGAGTTTACTGCAGATCTGCTAAATCCAATAATTTCAGATTTAACATTGAAATCGATTAATTCGGTACTACTAACATATTTTTGATATTCTGGCAAGTTCCAAGTTATTGTTATATTCCATAAATATAATCACATTAAACATTTCTGAACAGGCTCTTCTCATAAATATGTATTATGTGTCCTACCCACCTCAGCCTATTGAGATTAATTTTATCAACGGCCAAAAGATCCCGATAACGCATCAAGATTTTATCATTGAATTAGCGTCGGTATCATTCGCTCTTGTGTGCAATTATTTTTATATTAATCAATATTCTATTTAGAAGCTAACAGGTGATAAAAACCGAATTTTTATTTTCAAAAAAAAACTATTTTATATAAGAATAATTTTATATGGTAGAAAATAAAATTGTTTTTTAATATGTACGTAGAAGAAACCTGAATAGTAAGTAGTAGTAAGCACATAAAATTTTACAAAAGTATTACCTTATTCCCGTCTGTAAAAATTTTGATATTAACAAGCGGGTATTAAAACCCGCTTACTTCGTTGCGAAAAAGTAAATTAAATTTTTATTAAATTTTATATCACCAATTATGTTTTCTTTTTAATTTTTACTAATATTATAAGATTTTCATTTTAGAAAATAAAATTAAAAGAAATATTGGCTAAGCTTTTAAATATATGTCACGTTTCATAAATATAATATTATTGTTAAAAGTTATTAATAATTTTTCACTTATTGAACAAAATTCAATAACATTTAAGAGTTAAAATTTTCTTCCATAGGCAATCGAAAAATGAAAATCAATTAAAAAAGTTCTACTCTATGTATAACTGTTAAAAAAAAATCTTAAAAATATTAATTTATTAAAAGTAACTATTCTCAAATTTTTCAATTATATTTATTGGTAAAGTTTAATTACTTCGAAGCTAACTTAAAATAGTTGTTATTTGTAAATATTGCATAATTTTTTTAGTCATTTTTTTCACAACACCATGATTAGGTACAAAAATAAATTAAATTTGTATACGGCGAAAATACAATATTACATTATTCATGTATTAATTAGTTCCATTTCAATCACGACTATACACAAATTAATTAGTTTATGCTGTGTAAAATAACCAAAATATGTAAAATCACTTCAATATAGTATATTTTAACTGGATGTTAATATAATTATAAATGTATATTATTTAATAATAAAAAGGAAGACAAATATAAACAGTTTAGTTAAGTCAAGAATTCTTGTTCATATTCCCTGATGGAATTTATTATCCATATTTTTATAGCACTCAATTTTTAAATAATTTTCTCATTTAAGATTTGTTTCAGTTTTGCTTGTGTTTAGAACAATTACTAAAACAAAAATTGTGAACTTAATAAAAGCACTATTTTTTTCATTATTAAATTATTTTAATTATGAAATTTGGACTGCTTAAAATGTGCGTTAGAAATTTTTGAAGTTTATGTTGAGGTTGATTTTTGAAGCGCGTTCTTCAGTGATGAACATTGAATAAAACACGACGTAGCACGCGCGATCCTCTCACAGCAGTGCTCGCGTAACAAATCACAACAAAAAACAACTGATGAACTGTTATATTGTTTGGTCGCCATCCATACGATGATGTGACACATGCGATGAAATGGCATACGGCATGCACTACGAGTATATCGGTATAGAAATGTAGCTCCGCCTTCGGATGGAGTGACGCGTGCTCAATTGTTTTCAAGACTGTTCTCCAACACTCGTAAACTGTGGTCGGTCTAACGTCAGGCGCACAAATAGCACACAAGTTGGAAATGAGCCATCCTTACTTCGCACACTTGCATAAACACACACTTATCATAATTGCTATGGCTGTGTGAGGTAATTCATGGTGTTGTTTGCGATGCTGCCGTTGGCCAATTCAATTCGATTTCATATAAAACCACCTTCTGAATAAAATTTATTTGTATTTTATGCACGAGAATGGGTAAGTGTATTTCTGCATGTATTGTGAATAGAAAGAAAGAGAAATGCACCAATGTCATACAGTTGTGTACCTAATTGCACCACCCTAAAAAGCCTAGGAGAAACGAAACCCCACAATCGATTAGCCTAGCAAGAGTGAAACAAAAAACCATTTGATACACTTTCCCATATTGCAAACACAATTTTTTGGAGTGGTAAATCTCAAGAGTGTGTAATTCAAACGGATTAGATTTTTGATTAAATGGAAAGAAATCGTTTGTATATATATTTTTTGTTTTTTAATTTTGTTTTCTCGTTTGTTTGCCAATAAAACTGTAGTGGACACAATAATGTCATGACGACGACCAACATGCTCGTATTCGTATCTATTGTAAATACATCAGACGTTCGTGTATTATCTATTGCCGCCTAAACCTATCCATATATGCATACATTCATTCACACACACTGATGCCAGAAGCATGGTAACGTTATGATATTAAGCCCAAATGCCGCCCTCGTCCACAAAAACACTAAATTCGGTTATTCGGTTTTCGCAAGGTTTCCTTAACAAAATTTGATTGCATTAAAACAATTGAAAGTGTCGTACAATTCACTTACGAGGCAGATAATCTCCAAAATGAGATGCTATTCGACGACGATTTAGTTAGAAATTTTCAACATTTTGGAATGGGCAACTTTTACCACTTCTTCTATATATATATAATAATTTAGATTACAGTTGATGTTATTTTTTTATTTCTTTACTAACTTTCTTAACTACGTAGTTATCTATTTGGTTAGGTAGTTTTTCTATGCATTATCGATGTTTTTATCTTTTTATATAAAGTAAAAAGCAAAATAAATGCCATAATTTCTTTGTCACATATATACCGATTAATGTAAAATGTCACAGCATTGTATTGTTTGATTAGTTTTAAAAATGATATACATTAGATAAATTACGATAGCTATTATAAGATAAATTTTTGAATATTTCGAAATGCTTTTAGGAGTTTTTTTTCTATTAACTACTGCTAAAAATATGGTAAACGTCAAATTCTTTCAGATAAAATCGTAAAGCAAAATGGTGATGATGTTTCTTTCTTGTTTTTTTCTTTTCTATATATTAAATTAAAAATTTGCAACTCGAAAGAGTTCTCTTATAATTGTAATTCGAGAATATATTTTCAAAACAATTAATTAGTAGAAAAGGTTGGTTTATCATCTTTGTTAATAAGAGATAGTAGTTTATATATTTGTCATGTGTATTGAATGAAATTAAATATATGAATGTTATGTAAGAAATTGGTCACTCTTTTCTCTACCTAAAAATAGACAATTAGTTTTCATATTAAGCTACCCAACTATGCATACTTATTATTATTTAGTTTGATTAAAATAAATTATTATATAAGCTTCTAAAAATATGTAATTTAATTAATTGAAGTTATTAGTGGGACGCTTTGCCATCTAAGTATGAAATCAAAGTTTCTTTTGTACTCGTATATTTCGAAAAGTTACAACAAATTTTTTGGGATTATTCGGAAAAAAATATAGACCGAGTAATCTTTGGTATCTAGATGAATTTTACTACTACTCTTTTTTAATAAATTATATTCAACCGTCGCATCTTTAAAATAAAACTCACTAAGTACAAGTATACCAGAAAAGAATTGACAGGTTCATAGAGATCACAATATCAATTATCAAAACTGAAATGCGGAGATATCAATTAAACCTGAAAAGTGTTTATTATTTTATATACAATGCCTAGTCACTTATTATTTAAATAATTTCAGATAATGGAAAATTGCCGTTCGAACAAATTTATTGAACTGGATAATTACGCTCACAATTTATAATATTACCTGATGGTTTTATTGAATTATATTAAGTTTATTTATTTTTAAGATATTGATAGAATATGTATAAGATATTGATAAAATATATATAAAGTTTCTCTTCACTATGTGTATGCCCACAGTTTTCGTAAAAGAATGAAAAAAACTTCTTCCGCAGAGAATAATCTCCTATTTTATGCGATACCATCACAATGGTAAAAACAGAGAAACTTTTTAGTGTTAAGTCTTGAATTCTATGATTTGGAAAATAAATTACTAAATATATTTTAATATATTTTGATACTGTGATTTTTTTAAAATAAATAATAAAGAGAGTGAAAAAGACCCTGTGGACATAAGAGCGATTGTTGAAATAGAAGAAATACCAGAGAAAACTAAAATATGTTTTTATAAATAATCAATAGTAAAAATTTAAAAAAAAATAATTAAAATATTCACATCCTTTTCAGTTGAAAAAGGCTATTTATTCAATTATTTCCTTATAGTATAATGATATAAGATGAGGAAAAGCTATGAAAAAGGTACGAAACAAAAAAATTACGTTATGAATTACTTTAAATTATTTTTAATATAATTAAATAAAGAAGAGAATAGGAAGTTAGCTTTTTTGTCCTATAAAAGGCAGATTGATTACCATAAAAAATTCCAGATAAACTTACAACCCAATAATTTGAATAACGATTCATGCTTTTTTTTAATTAAATATATTTCAAATAATTGCTTCTATGAGCAAATAGAAAATAATTTGAAAAAAATTATTTTAGGTCATATGTTTTAATAAACAAATTACGATATTAATTTATAAAATAAAATGTGTCTGCCCATAATTCTAAATATTGTAAACTATTACAAATAAGGGCATTGTTTCACTATAGTCTGTATACATAAATATATTTTTCACCCCTTATATCTCTATGATCAAATGATTCAACTTTGAATTGGTTCGAAACTTATATTTAAAATGGTTTAAAATTCTTCAAATTGAGGCATTATATGGACGAGAACGATTCATAATTCTTATTTGTCGACCTGAAAACGTATTATTTAATGATTAATTTTTTTTCTAAATTTTATTTTATTTAAAAATTGAATAAATATAATTAGATTAAATTTTATCTATATATATATGTATTTGCACTTTCGATTTCTGTCGATTTTAGTTTTTAGTGCTCCTTGCCTTCGCAATTACAATTAACAAAACGCTTGAATAATCGCTAATCAAAAAATATTGATACCCACTTCTATTAATACCCACTTGAAGTCTTTTTCAACTAAAAATAAAAACCCATGTTTTATTTATTGAGGGTTTTAGGCTAGTATGATATATATATAAGATTTTATGTTTATTTTTACACAAAAAGTGGTTTTTTATTCAGAAATATTTATAAAATATTGAAGATTTGCTTGCAAAGAACTAAGAAATTGTTGTAAGCGAATCTGTTTCTAATTATTATACTCTTAAGAAAATAATAGCTTTAGAAAATAGTTACAAGCTTTTGGTAGAGAAATTTTTGATAATTCCCATCATTACCTTTTGTAAAATATTATCCAATTATAAGTGTCGCGAATACAAAAATATGTTATAGGTCCATCACCGCTGTTAAAACTGATAAAACTTTCATAATCTTATGGACATGCCCACAATTGCGACAAGCGACGACAATGAGTAATGATTTACTCGTTCGGTTAAGTTTTGTTAATAATTTTTCATTCATGTCGCAAAACTGCCATACATTTCAGTTTTTTTTTCCTGTATGGCAGCATTCTTAAAATTGATATCAAAGTCAAGATAAATGCATATCTGAGGTTAAATGAAATTGAATTAGGCATAAAAATATAAATAATAAACAGTACCAAATGACGGTTTTTTGAATCGGGCAAGAGTTTGCGGCAATTTATTGAATTGGGCGAGAAAATAAAAATTTTGTTTCTTTTCGACTAGGCAAAGAGTTTACGGTTGTTCTAACGAAGTTGGTAGCACAGTCGTTAGCATGCTGGACTACCATTTAAGGGATCGTGGGTTTGAATCCTTCAATTCCCAGTAACCACTTGTTATCTTGTTATCCTTTCTTAAACAAAATAAGTGCGCAACAGACGCCTGAATAGGCTATCAGCGATCAAAAACACAGAAATATTAATACCGGCTTTCGAAAGAAAAAATCAAACGTATACCATATAATTACCCGTATTGATCAAAGACAACCCGAAATGGACATAATGGTCGCCCCACCTACTGGACGAAGCATGGCACCACACCAAAAACTGCACGAAAATAAACAGTAGGATCTTAGATTAGAGAGTACGTCAGATTTTCCTATATGTATACGCAATTTTCTGGCTGAATTATTGCAGAAGCGGCGCGAAATCGTAACGCTCGAATATTTGTGTGTAGATTTTTTTATGTAGACATGACTGCAAAGAAAAACTAAATTTAAACACAATGACAGGTAATGTTTATTTTAGGTACAATCTTTTGATGGAATTGTATTTTAGGTTTATTATTTATTTCGTAAATATCAATTAAATATCAAGCGCCCCAATTTTGTAGACTTTCGGAGAGTTTTAAAACACGCCATTCTCCATGAAAGTGGTAGCATACCGAAATGCTTGCATACTTTTGTTTTTTGTTCTAGTTGTTATTTTGGCACTCATCGGAAAGTGCAAGTGAAAGAATAAGATTTTTATCTATTATGAAGTATTTAGGAAAAAGTAAGTATTTATATTTAACCTTAATAGGAAGTTTTTATTTCAGAAAATTAAGTATTTTATAAAGTGTTGCTAGGAATTCGATGGAATGAGGAAGCCGGGAATTTCTATCTTTCGGTAAGTTGACATCTTCATTTTTACTACCGAAATTAACAAAAATTTAGTTAATGATGTGCCTAAATGGATTTTAGTGATATGTTTTTACCAAAAAGTGGTTAAAAAGTGAAAAGTTCGTCATTCAATAAATGAAACCAAATGTGATCTTGACAGTTCAATGTTTACCAGAAAATAGTTCAGTGCCGGTGTATGTAAAGTACGTGTAAGAAAATTTAAAGGGACGAATTTTTTACTCTTTTTCCATTGCTATTTTCATTGTGTTAAAATAAATAATTTATATTCGGTAGGCTTATTATTTAAATAAATATGTTTGTATTTGTGCTTTCGCTTGCTCTATTAGCCCACTTTGTAATGCATTTACTAAATAATAATTTTTTCAATTTTTTAGAATATTAGTTGTTAATTATTTAAGCACATTAATTTTTCCACCTTGTAATTTAGTTTTAAAGCATTTGCTTTAATATTGTATACAATTAACTTCTATATTATTAAGAAATTGATGTGATGTTCTATGTAATTATTGCTTTATTTTTTAATTTAATTTAAATACACATGCTTATTTAAATTACCAATTCAATTCACAAAACACACATTTATATTCTAAAGAACTTTTCAATATTTATAAATGCTTGTTTAACATTAAAATTTATATTTACTAAGTTGCGGTGTGGTTTTAATTTCGGCATAATATCTCATATAATTCATTTTGCATTTTTGGAATTGATTTTTATTTGTGCACATAATTGTTTTCATATAATCAAATAACTTGCAATTTATATTTTTATATGGTCTTCCACATTATAATTCTGTTTTAATAAATAATTTATAGTGAAATAAATAAAATGAAAATATAATAAATAAATAAATAATATTTTAAAATAGAATACTGTGTTTTATTGCACATTTCCAAAAATAATTTCATCAAACAACAAAACCCGCAATATTAAAAATCTATTTTTTTACGCAAAAATAGATTTTTAATATTGCGGGCTTTGTCGTTTGATGAATTTATTCACATCACATATGAAAGTGGTTTTAAACGAACCGCGCTTCAATCGTAGAATTTTAAATCCTTGAATTTATTTCTCATCCATATATAATATTTTATTTACCTTCATTATGACATTTTTAAAAAAAACATGCTTACACCCTAAACCTAAGCTTAACCCTTAAATCTACTCTTATACACAAAACATGCATTTTTATACAATTATTCTTAAAACTAAATTCTATGTTTGAATCCGGCAACTGCTGCGTTTGTTGTGTCCTTTTGATTCCTTCCAATGACCCGACCTGGAGTGATGTAATTGCTAACCTCGATGTTGTCCGTTTAGCTTTTTCTTGTAGATCTGGAGACGTTACTCCAGAGCTTCTTCTGTGTCTTCCAATAGAAGTAACGGTGACAGATACTTGGAGTTTCTCAAGATCTCCAATAATATGTTATCCGTTAGCTGCCTTACTTCCCTGTTTTGATGATGGGGTAATGATTTCTCCCATTTGTACATTATTCCCATTTGCCATATTATAAATGAGGAAATGTTTGCCTCCCGGTATAACCTATTGTTTGATATAACCTTTTTCATCTGTCTAGATCAGCCGAGCCCTGTGGCTTTTCGTAGGATCTTCCTTTCCATTCTGTGCAGTTCTGTTGCTACAGTTGAGGAAAAGGACGACCAGATGGGGAAGCCGTAGCATAAATACATCCTTACCTAGGATTTCTACGAATTTCTTCTTCCTAGATGTCGTGAGGCACAAGCACTCTAACTTTGGAATGTTTACTTGAAAACTCAATTCCTTATAGTATTCTGTCAATTTATTGACTGAAACCTTTATAGCTTCCAATGCTACTTTAGATCGCTTTGATGCACTGTAATTTATCCAATGTACACATTGGAAAGTAAAGTTAAATAGAGAAATAAATGCAAGGGCCAATTTTTTAACTGAAATAAATTCAGTTTAAAATTGGCCCCCAATGATTTACGCCGTTTCTGTTATTTTGAATGTGGATGCGTTCTACAAATAAATTGCCAACAAAATTGTGCCACAATTTGTGTGTAGAGGCCTATCCAGGTTTTCTATAATCTAAGAGTAGGGTAGATGAAGCGGCACAAATGTAATTAGAAAATTTCTAGAAAGGTCCGAATAGGAATATGAAGGTTGATATTCAGATTTTGGAAGACATCTAAATCGGCCAAAAATAACTTATGAATTTTCTTTTGTATTTTGATCAATATTGCAATATTATGTAAAAATTGTACTTATTGCAATTATCTTAAAACCATCACATTAATTTATTGATTAAGGGTAGTTAATATTAATAAGTTAATTTAAAGTTCTCTACTACATTTTAAATATAGCTATAAAAAAAATTGGAAAATGTTTATAAATTTTGAAAATATTACAGTAAAAACTGTGCATACGCATAGCCGAACTTACACATATTTATCATAGTTAAACTTATGTGTACTTAGTTTTTAAAGATATTAATTTGTTGTCATGTCAGACGATTCTAAAATTCGTTTCACAAATTATCAGTACCTGCAAATATCATTTCACAAATTATCAGTGTACAATTTTCGATTTTTGAATCAAACAGCAAAAATATTAAAATTTCATCATATGATTATGAGCAATAAATACTGCTATATGAGGCATCTGTTTTAAGTGAAAAACTAAATACTGAATACAGCAAAATAAATATTGTTTTCAATAAGATAGTCTATGGGCACACAACTATAAGGTAGATGAACTTTTTATACATTTTCCATATTCCAGATACGATTAACGTTTAAAATTTCATCACAAATTTTTTTTGCATTTATACTCATACTTTTATTTTTTTTGCATTTATACTCATGAATCAAATAATAATCGATTTATTACTCACAATCTTAAATGAAATCATACAAAATTGGATTTCTTCCAAAATATATTTTCTTTAATACACTAATACAAATACAAGTGTAGGTAGGTTCACTTAAGCTTGATGCACGTACATGAATGAATTCAATATTAAATTTCAATTAAGTTTATTTACATTTTTTTAAATATTTTTTCCTCTTAGCTTTAATATCAGCCAGCAAGTGAGGTGGTAGTGATAGTATGTATATTGTGTAGTTGGATAATACGAAAAAGATAAAGTAGGAGGGCAAAAAAAATCATTAATAATAAATGTCATTTGAACTTCGAATTGAAAAAAATGGGTACATGAATGGGTAGGAATGCAAGCCCCTTCTTGGTAAGCGATTCTTTTGTGTAGATGAAGGTGAGTTGGTGCGCGCTTGCTTTTGAAGAGAATAAAGGAAAATAAACCGTTAAGAAAAAGAACCAATATACTTGTACGTTTCGACAATAAAAAAGCACATAAATGTCTTTCCTTTACCATCAAATGTACTGGATACCATCGGTAATGGTCGCTTTCCATTCGGCCAGTTACAAGGATTTGGAGGGGTGGAGGCGATTATGATACTTTCGAATTCGTAATGCCCGGGGTGGTAACCAACATTGGACATTATAAATTATACAACTGTGGAGAGTGTATTGGTATATACAATATATTGTGTTTGAAAGTAGTGAATTCAATAAGCGTACACGGATAGTACTCGTAATACTGTGACGTCTTTGGTCAAATTGCCTGTGGAAAATCTTATAAAAGTACGAATACATGGAAGCCGATGAGATGGGTGGATGCTATTCAATATACTCAGCCCGTACGAAAATTCTTCGTAAATGGTAACAGCGTTATCCCACCATTAAATTTCGCTCGATTCAATTAATTTGTTTTGTTCATGGATTGTTGTGATTTCAATTTTGTTATTTATTCTCTTAACTCATCCCCAAAATTAGGACTTCGTTTCAAACATCCCATCTAAACATGTATATTTGTCTAGCTCTTTCATTTTCATCTTAAAATTAGATGTCTTACAAAATTTTATCGAAGCACTCGTGTAGATTATACTCAATGCTTGATAATTTATTATATTTTTTTTCTTTCCATTTCCATGACTTAAGCTTATTTTGTTGTACCTTTTCTTTTTCTTTTGATTATAATTGTATTCGAATATCACTAAATTTTTGTATTTATTTCTGTTGTTTTCTGTAAAGTGTTTGTAATCAATTGTCTAATTAATCAGAAAAATATATTACTTAATATAGTTTCAGTTAACTTTATATTATACATAATCATAATAAAATACTGGTTACTTTTTCTTCTTTTTATTTACAATATATTTTTAAGAATATGATCAGCAATAATATAAATTTCATGAAAATTAAAAAAATACTAAACAGATCACAGAAATTATTCGAACAATTAATTTTTTTATATATTCTTTAAAAAATTCTAAAAAATGGATCTAACGTTCAGGATAATTCAACAGTTCTATATTTTTTATGTTATAGAAACAAGAAGCAAATCAAACTAATATTAAAGGTATTAAAATTACTACAAATCAAATATATAATTGATAATAATCAAAATCAATTAAATTATATGTACCAATTAAAAATACACATTATAATAAAATTAATGCTAATCTAACTTCATATGAAATTGTTTGAGCGCCAGCTCGTAATCCTCCTAATAATGCATAATTAGAATTAGAAGACCAACCCGCAATTATTACGGTATAAACCCCTAATATTGTACAACATAAAAAAAATAAAAATAATTTAATTAATAAAGGAATGCATATTCATATAGATAAAGATAAAAATAAAGAAATACTACGAGAAATATAATAAGTAATATATTGAATTTTATAATAAAAGATAAGTTTGTTCTTTTGTAAATAATTTAAATGCATCACAAAATGTTTAAGGTAATTCAACTAATCCAACTTTATTAGAACCTTTACGAATTTTAATATAACCTAATTCCTTACGTTTTAATAATGTTAAAAAAGCAACTCTAACTATTACACAAACAACTAATAATAAACTTCCAATTAAAGTTAAAATTAGATCTAAATAAAACATAATACTATCTGTAATTTTATTACATATATAAATTCTAAATTTATTGCACTAATCTGTCAAAATATTATCAAAAATTAATAAAATTCAATTACATTGAAACTTATATTTTAAATATTTGGTCCTTTCGTACTAAAAATAGTTTATTATTGTATATTGTATATAGAGATAGAAACCAACCTCGCTTACAGTGATCGATTATAAATATTTATGAAATTTATTTTAGGCATTTTACTTAGCCAAACACATATACATTTTTACATTACGATTGTGATTACATTCCTCCATATTTAATTTTAAATATTATTCTTAGTACAAATATATTGTTTGTATGTATGGCTCCAAAAGAAAAAGAATCGCCCATAGTTTGGGGTATTAAAACCACAATTGAGATCACGATCGATCCCAAAATACCTATATGCCCAAGCACTAAACACATCTCAGCACTTTTATTACCAAGCAGACTAAGTGGCTTTGAGGGCGTCATAGTCGTCGCTAAAAATGATACTAATACGATCGTGAACTCAATTGTGGTTTAAACAGCCCACAACTCCCTTTATACAGAGCTTTTAATAAAAATTTGGCGACCAAGAAGTTTAGAATCGAAGAATATGTAGCATTAGAATAATAATAATGATCTTCAATCTTCTAGATACTTTCAACTCTGCTCCTTACCACAGTTTCTTATCTGGATGTGGGTGAGAAATTTTGAAATTGAAGGGGAGATGAGAAATTAACAGGGATAGGGTTGGTCCCTTTCCACTGCTAAGAAAATGGAATTTCTTCTTTGAGCTAGAGTAGTGATTGGGAAAATATTGGCACTTGTAAACCAGGTTTAGTTGAGATTTTTGACGAGATAGAAAGGTATACGATTTAGATCAATTTTAATAGGTGTGGAGATGTCAGAAGTGTTGCATTGGCTAGTTTGATGCAACGGTTTACTGCTGCCGGGATACACTTCATTACTGATTTACCTCAGCAGCTGGATGTTTCTCTCGGTTTGAAGATGGGGCAACAGGCAGATCATCTAAATATCTTTGTCCGTCACGAATGACGCTTTCCCCCATAACATGCAATTTGCTTCCACTAGTATGGCCAAACAATTATATCTTTCAAAGAAAATGATCATTATTTTCCAAAGAAATTGAAGTCTTTTCACTTTATATAATGTGTAATGAAGGTGAGACTAGGGACGAAAATAAGATCAAGGGCAGATAAAACTCAGTAAAATATCATTTAGGAATATTGAGCCAAATTAGTAGAGTTGAGCCATTTTTCGAATATTTATCCACGCCAACATTTTAAGAGGTATTTACGAAAATAACTATTGCCAAATAATTTGTGGAGGCTTAGGTTTGGGAGGTAGCGAGAGAGATCAGTATTGGTAATTTAGTTTTCTGCAATACAACTTCTTATAGAGAGTAGTTGCCTTAGACTTTCAAGTTTATTTAGAACACCATTTCTATGGTTATTCACCTTAATGAAAAATAAGGAAATGTGAGGATTACATCTAAAAAATAGTGCCGCAAGTCAAGAGAGCTTTATTTTGTAGAAAAACTGTTCTATAATTCTGTAAAGAATAAATTTATAAGCCACTAACTATATACAAAATTGAAGAGTCGTACTCTTAAAAGTAGCATTATTATTTTCTGTTAGGACCTGAAACTGGTTTACTAGTCCTTATCTTTTGGGCGTTTCTCTGAAATTAAGTCTTTTATTGAATTTATCAACAAAGGGACTGGTTCGAAATTTTGATTTGGAAGAGGATGTTTTGGACAAGATGTTCAGAATGAGGTATAAATCTCTGGTGCCGTGCAATATTTTTGCGTAAAGCCTTGTACTTTTCAATTATGACATCATATTTTATCCAATAGTATGGTTTTACATTCAAGGATAGTTCATAGTCCCTTAGTTTAATGTTTTTACATTAAACGTGAAAAATTAAACGCGATCAAAGGTAGATACGATTTTTCTGGCCCCTACGTTATATTCTGCATGGTTAGCGACAATACCACTGCCTAAAAATTAGAAAGGAGTCCGGTTTTTGATGTTGCATGGTTAGCGACAATTAAAACTGCTTAAAAATTAGAAAGAAGTTCGGTTTTTTATGTTGACTGCGTCGGTAGATTCTTCATAGTCAAAGATTATCAGTTTGTTTGAAAGTCATTTCTAGTAACAATATGTATTGAAGTGACATTCAAATAAACAAAAAAACAATCTTGTACTAGGAAGGATCTATCGACGTAGTCAACATCAAAAAAATTCGAAACTAATGCCGCTTAATTAATCTCTAAAGATTGTTTTTTGCACCATGATCAACTAAATAAGAATGGACTATAAAAATTAATTATTTTGGAGATATTTATTTTGAAGATAAAATTTGCTCACCAAAATTTGGAAAATTATTTATTCATATCTCGGTACTGCACAAATTATTTTGTAAGCTCTTTGAATCCATTCATGTACGCTACAAATTGTTATTTTAATTTTTTTATCAATCGATAGATAAAATGCAGCTTTAATTTTTGAATTTTAAAATTCTAATTGAAAATCACCATATAATGTTCAATGTTCAGTCATTTTGCTACCAGAACATGACCCTTTTTCTGAAGATCTAAATCCTTTTCTGAGAGTACCATACTTTGAAATCAATATATTTTCATTAATAAAACTGAATTTTTTTTTTTAATTCTAGCAAAAGTAGTTCCCTTCGGCAGCTAAACGTCGGCTAGGGCGCTGTTTTCATTCTTCATAATAGTGCTGAAAGGCTTTAACTGCAATCATTATGACTCCTTTTCGAGTCGATCTTAGCAAATAAAATAAAGGCACACAGACTGTGATCAGATTAATATGGGGCTTCAGAATGACAAGAATCCTGTTTTTATTGATGGAGATGCCGGGATGACCCTTTTTCTCAGGGTCTAAGTTTATAAAATCACTCACTCGTTTCTATATTTACATCAGTTTTCGACGTTCAAGGTCTTTCTGAGCGAGGTTATTCTTAAGCTAGTTCTCGGCGTTCCATAAATGCTTTATGCCATCGCAAAACACATTATCTTGATAAGGGTATCTCAGTAGGCTTGTTGCAAATTTCACATTCTTGCTTCAAATAACGTTTTTCAATTTTTCATAGAATACTAAAATAACCCAACTTCACTCATCATGTTTTAATGGTTGATGTTAAACTTGATGTCCAAGTTCAACATCATCCGGGACCTATGATGCTCATCATAGGTCCCGGATGATGTTGAACTTGGACGAACCAACGTACAAGGTTTGAGGAATGGAAGTCCGCAATATTGGCACGATCGTATGACTCCATAGAAATACTAAATCAACTGGATAAAGCATCAAAACTATAAAGCACTGCTATTAAAAGATTTTGATGTAAATTAATTTCACCAAAATCAAATTTTTAGATTTTGGTGAAATGAATTTACAATATGATGGAGCAATGAAGTTAGAGTTAACATACAATGGTCTTTTTAAGCCTAATGAGAGTTAGATCATTCTAATAAATCTCGATACCATTATTTTTTTTAGTCACCGATAATTTGGGTATAGGAATAGAAGAAAGTTTCGTTATGAGTGGATTATGATGATAGGATAAACGGATATAAAATTATGTGATAATGGGAAATACACAAGTCATGAAAAAGAGGGAACATTCAGGTCACGAACAGAGATGGGGACATTAACAATTTTACGAATGGGATTGGCTTATAAGGATTTGATGCTATAAGAATTGGAATGTTGGTGGAACTAAAGATTTTAATTCCCTAAGTCCATATCCACTTTATGATTGTGTTGCATATTATAAATTAACTATTTGTTGTTATTAGGTAAATAGAACAGTTTTTTTTATTTTTTAGCTGCAGCTACAATTGTATTGTAACAAGCAAGTTTACTTAACATTTTAATTAACAATATTATGCATCATGAAGGGGGAGTAAACACCCATCGGCATTTCTCCAACTAATGGAAATTATATTCCCCTAGAAAATCTCTAGGCCATTGTCTCTTAAGTCTCCGATGATTGTTTCCGGGGAGGGCAATACAGGACAATTCTCTCACAAATGGATTATGATGATAGGATAAACGGGAGTAAAATTTTTGATAGCGGGAAATGCACAGGTCCTGAACAAAGAGAATATTTAGATCCCGATATATTATGTGGCTATGAACATAAAAGGAGGCAGCAACAATTTAACGGAGGATCTTGCATTGTAAGGCCTGGGCGCGATAGGAATTGGAAAGTTTCGTTGAACCCCAAAGTTCAATTCCATATGTCCAAGTAGGTTTAATAATTATATTGTAGATTAGGAGTTTACTTTTGATTGTTAGTTTCGAGCGTTTGTCCAGTAGTCTAAGAAGTTGTAGGTAACATCTGTTACCTTCAACTCTTTTTAGTCTAGTATGTGGGTTCCATTTTAATCTCTTATCCAGGTAAAGTCCCAAATAACGTTCTTTATTATATTGTGGAATCATGTTGCTATTAAAGTATAAAGGCGTAGGTTTCCCTTGACAAAGTGTGAAAGAAATGTGAGCACTCTTCTGTTTATTGACCCTCATTCTCCATCTTTTAAACAAGGATTGAAGGTTGTGGATATGGGATTATAAATTGTTGAAAGCTATGTCAGAATTTGTATGGGTAGAAGGTATGGCCGTATTGTCTGCAAAAGTAGCAATGATAGTATTAGGATCAGATAAGATATCATGGGTATTAGTATTATATAAAATGGGACCAAGGATACTGCTTTGTGGGACTGCGGCTAGAATAGGATACATTTCTGAGGATTCTGAGTTATTTGCAACTTAGAAATGATGTTAGGAGAGATATGTATTTATAATAAGGTAGTATGTTGAAGGAAGAAAGCCCTCCAAGATGCTACATACGCTCAAAAGCTTAAGATATATCTAAAAATACTCCTGGGGAATGTTCTTTACTCTCAAGAGAGGATGCAATGTGATCAACAATGGATGGCATTGCTGGATACCGGAGTGTTCAGATCGGAAGCCAAATTGGTGATCAGGAATAATTTTCTCATTAACTAGGACTGGGTAGAGTCGTTTTAATAGGAATTTTTCAAAAATCTTACCAAGAATTGGTAAGAGGCTGATAGGTCTATAGGATGAAGGATAATTAATGGTTTAGCAATCATTTTAATAACAATAAATTTCCAGAGTAAAGGAAAATAGGTTGTGCGCAGGATACTATTAAAAATGTATGTAATTAAAACTAAAGCTTTTCGGGAAATTTGCTTCAAAATAGGAGCTGTTATTAGAAAAAAGAATACTTAAAATCAAAATCTTTTTAAAAGCATAAATAGTGTTAGCATTTTTTTTTATTTCCTCATTAATATATACTCAAGATAATATGTTTTACAGAATATAAATTAATCCTGTTTGATGTTGGTAATATTGACTGTTTTTGATGAAATAAAATTTATACGATATCTGTTTCGTTTTATCTTTAATTAATAGGAACCAAATATATGTTAATACAAAAAATTCCTTAAATAAACCTGCAACCTATTTTAAATAAATTTTTTATAGCATAACTATCAAAATACTACATTAAAGTCTAAGAGGCAATATTAATAAAATGTTCGTAATTTCGATTTATATATTACTATTTACTTTATATTAATCAATATTAAAGATATAAAAAATTCTTGAACATATTATAAATGCGGTGCTATTTAAAAATCAAATAATACTTAAATATCAGATATTATTCATATTGATATTAATTTCAGTCCGATAATAAATAATTCAAATTTTGATAATACCAAAACTAAGAAATTTGAATTATTTGCTATTATTTGTTATTCCAAACCCAGTAATTCTATTTCATATGGTTTTTTTTCTTCTAAATTTCATTTCATTGTCATTTCTGGTAATAATTTTTTCTGAAATATAAATTTATAAGTGCCGCGATAATTTAGACCATTTGCCAATAACATAAAAGTAACTTGCACCTTGCTGCTGCTTTTTTAGTAGTCGAATTTAATATCAAAATAACTGTAGCTAAATAAGATATTAGAAGTGTTTTATAATATATGTTAATAATTTGGATTTATTCCTTTAAAATAGGCTCCATTTCAAGCAATAACAAAGCCTTTTCGGAATTCTCATTTATGGTTTCAATGGACTCAAAAAGCACTTCATAAAATAGTAATGTCAACTTTGAAAAAAAAATCGTATAGGCTTGTTTAATGAAATTCTTTGAATTTTTTGCCAATAATTAGCGTACAATGATTACGTATGGGATGCTGTATTATACAATAATAAATCCAAAAAATGTTTTACTAGCGAGCATATTCTGTCAGACTCATTATAATAATCAGATAATTTTGCTCCTCCAAAAGATATTCGAAATGAGTATGACCGCACTAATCAGGAAAACAGTAAACTACACTTTCATTTTCGAACGACTTTGGCGTGATTTTCATGTTTCGGCGACAGAAAATAGTTATTTTCAGTTTACGGCAACATGTCAAATTTTCGATTAAAGGAAAAATTGTATTTGATTTTATATCACAATTCACTGTCCCAATAATATATTGGGTTGTTCGGAAAGTAATTTCGTTTGTTCCCAATAGAGGATTTAATAGTATTTTTTTACAACCAACTTTATACTTAAGCCGCATAATCATATGTATTTTGATAGCTGATATAGCAAGGCTTGCTTGTGAAAAAATTCGATTGATTCCGCATAGCAGTTTTTGGTTGATACCCTTTTAAATATGGAAAGTGAAAAACAGCATTTTCGGCATATTAATAATTTTTAACTATAGAAAAAAAAAATGCTGTTCAGGCAAGAAAAAAATGATCCGATGTGTATGGAGAAGATGTCCATCCGGCAATTTTGATTTCGAAGATGCACCACGTTCCGGAAGGCCAGTTGAAGCTGATGAAGACACAATAAAGGTATTAATTGATGCAAACTGGCGAATAACGACTCGTGAGATCACTGAGGATTACATTTTTTTTTTACGATTAAATTTAATATCAAAGCTCGACATATGGGTTTCTCCTCTTCTTACGTAAAAAAATATGTGCCGTCGCATTGACGTTTGTGATTTGCTGCACAAGCGTCAAGAAAATGATCCATTTTTAAAGCGTATCATCACTGGGGACGAGAAATGGGTTGTCTATAACAATGTTAAGTGCACAAGATCCTTGAGTATAAAAGATGAATCAGCTCAAAGCACTTCGAAAGCCAATATTCATCAAAAAAAGGTTATGGAATCGTGTACTGTCATCATTTGGACAAATTGAATGATTCACTTAAAGAAAATAGGCCAGAATTGGTCAATAAGAAAGGTATAGTGAAACCTCATATAAGTTTGACCACTCGGCAAAAGCTTTTAGAGCTTGAATGGGATATACTACCACACCCATCATACTCTCCAGGCCTAACACCTTCCAATTATCATTTGTTCCGGTCTCTACACAATTTTGTAGACGGTAAAACGTTTAATTCAAATGAGGAGGTCAAAAATCACTTGGATCAGTTTTTTGCTAGCAAAGGACAAACATTTTATGAGCGTGGAATCATGCTACTGCCAGAAAGATGGCAAAGGGTATTGGACCAGACTGTACAGTATTTAATTGAACAAAATATTAATTCACTATAAGAAAATCGTCTTTCACTTTTATAGAAAAACAACGAAATTACTTTCCGAACAACCTTGATTATATCAAAGTCTGCTTTTCATTCAATATTTTCCTATAGCTTAGTGTCATTTGTTTATCAATTGGAAAAATCCTTCAAGTATCCTATTAAGCTTGATTAAGGAAAAGCAAAGAATTGATTTTTCAAAAATTGTTGAACAATGAACTGCCCTCAAATAAACAAATAATTTTTTGAAGCTTTTAACAAAATAGTTACATTTGCTGGTTATGCTAGTTGCGCTTTTGAAATTCATGGAACTTTTGTTAATATAATTGTACTTTTATATAAAGTATTTTAAATGAATTATTTTTTAAATTTAATTAATGATTATACTATTGGTAAGATTTTTTACTGCTCAATATTTATACCATAAATGGAAATATCTTTACCCAAATCAAAAGTTCTCCATTTTATATATATATTTTTTTGTATATGTAGTTGTGATTTAATATTGCAACTATATGCCAAAAGCTCAATCCAATCATCTATATATATTATGGAAATTTTTCTTTGCATTATTAATATATTCCAGCAGATCGAAATTAATCGAAAAATGCTATTAGTGATAAAAACATATTCATAAGTAATAACTAAGGAAATCATAAAATAATTGATTAATGTTCTTTCTTTGAGATGAGAATATATTTCCGTGTATTTTTATTATACAATATATCCTTTTATATTGATATGCTAAGTTATTACCGTATACATTTATATTAGGGGGTTTTGGTTATTTGCTATGCATCTTCAGTAAATGGCCATTTGCATATGAAAACCATAATAACCGAGTAAAGCATTAGCCATCCTATGTAAAGAAGCAAATTGAATAGAAACAGACATTCTCATACGATTGGTATGGCCGAATATCATTAAGACAAACCATTCAATTTTTCTTCCGCCTTCATAAAAGTTCGTAATATGATAGCATATACTACACGTATATTATGTGCGGGGGTATAAAAAAAACTTAGATATAAAATGAAATAAGTTCTCGTTTACAAAAATTATATGAAAGTGGAAGAGAAACGAGGTTAGGGGAATGAAATATATATACGATGTAACATTGAAAAAAAATGTACATTATCCTTTACAGGATGGGAAGCGTTATCGAAACGAAAATCATAAATCTCCTTAAAAGTTCTCATACTTGGAACAGAAACGAATTTCTTATTTATTTTCGCTTCGTCTTTATTAGTTTTTCTTTTTTTGCTCGTTTTATTATATTGTATATGTACATATACATATATAAATTTTTTGCGATCTTTTTTAGCCTCCTGCGTTTTGATATCATTCTGGCGAAGCGCTCAAGTTCAACCTAAATTCACGCAAAAGACATAAACAACCGAATAAAATTAATTATTGTCCATTAAGCTTAAGTGTATATAAAATTTCCCCAGAAGGCAATTTGAGCAGCCAAGTATCCATATAAATTATCCATAAAAAGGAGCATTCTCATCCTTTTTGCACTATTCCGCCCATCCGTAAGTAGTCATCAACATCATTGCCATCATCACCAACACCACATGGCGGCGAATTCGAGTTTACACGAAGAGTCAAACCACCTAGCCTCTACCAATCACACCATTAGCATCCTCGTCTTCATCATTTCATCGGAATCATCATCATCATCATCATTTTATCACCGCTAACCTTATCATAGCCAGTATCATTTGGCTACTCGAGATACTGAGTCGGCTGTGTGTTTGTCTTGACTTTTTCGACCTATTTGAAAAAGCGGTTTGATTTCGTACTCTTAAGTATTCCATACAATCCTTAACACTTCTATATCTTTATATATTAGGCTACTAAAAATAATACAATGCAAGAATATAAGAATATACACGTAAGAAGGTAAAGGCAATACAGTCAGTCTAGAAAAATTGTATGAACGAAGCTTTGTTTATGTGTAGTCTAACCAATTTTTTATTCAGTATTTGTGTAAGTATAATCTGAATAGCTTCACTAAGCTGCATAAATCGAATATTTGTGTATTGGTGTTTGGGTATATTGGACTTTGTACATTGTCATTGGATGGATAGGTAGAAGACGTTTGGGAAAAACAAACCAGAAACCGCTCGGATACTGGTTGAAAGTATCCATTGATATCAAGACAAATCGTTGATTAGTAGGAGGTAGAAGAAACGGCGTCGTCACAAAAGACCGGAACAAGTGCCGCGCTGATCTCGGATACTTAGCAAAAGCCTCAGCTCGATGGTAGACAGGACATGGGTAAAATTCTGATGGATATAAATAAGTAAAATGACTCATTTAAATCACCCAGGACCTGAACCACGTGAATAAAATAAAAGTCCTCCGTCTGCTCCTGCCCGTACGTCTTGTTCCCAATCAACCTTTGTCAATGGTGGTCCTAGAATTTGACTTGCCCTGGAAATATACATTATCGCCAATACATACAATAACCACAACGACTGGTGTGCACGTGCCCAGCATCTTCATCGTATAAGCGCAATTGAGTTTTAGGGAAATTCCCTTATTTTATTTTCATTTTCATCAATTTATCCTTATTTTTATCTTCAGTTTTATTTTTTGTGGCCCCATTTCACCCGCAAGAACATTTTATCGCGAATAATATTGCGGTGAGCTAATAATAAAAAGGAAAAAAATGACTCTTAAAATTCAAAAATTATTATCTTATATACACACCTATTTACATATGCATGTATACATACACATAAATGCTTGAAAATATATACGTTTGTATTTGAAGGGATGAAAACCCGCTAAATACACGAATATGAACGTGTATATAGGATAGTGATGGAACCGTTCAAATTCATAAGGTGAGCGCTGACGGTAATGGTGTTAGTGGAGAATTTGGGGATAATTGCAGTTTCAACATGGGCACAAAAATGGTTTCTGGCATCGTCGTGAACGTTCATTGTTGCTGAAAAGTGTGCCCAAAGCTATTATAAACTGTGTGTGCTCGAGCACCAAAGTTCAGTTATGTGGCCATAAAATTGAAAATGGGAATTGAAACTTTATTAATATATTTTCAGTAAGGGCATGTTTGGTTGGTGGTCTACTATCTAGGGCTGGGCGGTATACAACAAGGTTTATTCAATGCTCTATAGCTGCTTAAAAAGATTTACTTCGGCAAATTCTGACACGACAGTTATGCCTTTCAATTAAGAATTTTTCAATAACATCGATATAACAGTTATGCTTACAAATTAATTTTAAGTGTTCTTAAAAAAAATTTGTTTCGATAATAATTGCTAGCATACATACTAAAAGCTCAGTGATTTGCATGCTTTTGTCAGTTGCCCGCTTCTGTTGAAAACGTTTACTAATGAACGTACAAAATAAAAATACTTTTAACAAACATTATTAATCTTAGGAAAATTAACTAATTATGATTTTATTGGGTTGTTCGGGAAGGAATTTCGTTTTTTTCCAACAAAGGACTTAATTTTATTTTTTCGCAACCAACTTCACACTTAAGCCACAGAATCATATGTATTTTGATAGCTGACATAGCAAGGCTCAATTGATTATGTATAGTAGTTTTTGGTTGGTACTCCTTTAAATATGGAAAGTGAAAAACTGCATTTTCGGCATATTTTACTTTTTTACTGTAGAAGTTTTTATCTTTTTTAAAATTAAAATTTTTTTTAAGCACGCCAGTGCCAAAACTAGTTTGCAAAATTTCGAACTCGTGAGATCGCTGAGAGATTAAATTTATCGAATACGACCGTTCATAATTATTTGAAACTGCTAGGTTGAATCTCAAAGCTTGACATATGGGTTCCTCATCTTCTTACGGAAAAAAATTTGTGCCGTCGCATTGACGTTTGTGATTGCTTCTCAAACGTCAAGAAAATAATCCATTTTTGAAGAGTATCACCACTGAGGGCGAGAAATGGGTTGTCTACAACAATGTTAAGAGCAAAAGGTCCTGGAGTAGAAAAGATCAATCAGCTCAAAGCACTTCGAAAGCCAATATTCATTAAAAAAGATTAAGCTATCTGTTTGGTGGAATTTCAAAGGAATCGTTTATTTTGAGCTTCTACCGAGCAATACAACGATCAATTCTGAAGTATACTGTCATCAGTTGGACAAATTGAATGATTCGCTTCCAGAAAAAAGGCCAGAATTGGTCAATAGGAAAGGTATAGTGAAACCTTATACAAGTTTGACCACTCGGCAAAAGCTTTTAGAGCTTGGATGGGATATACTGCCACATCAACCATACTCTCGAAACCTAGCACCGTCTACTTATCATTTGTTCTGGTCTCTACAAAAAATTTTAGAGGGTAAAACGTTTAATTCAAATGAGGAGGTCAAAAATCACTTGAATCGGTTTTAATCCTGCAAAGAACAAAAATTTTATGAGCGTGGAATCATGCTTCTGCCAGAAATATGGCAAAGGATATTTGGATCAGACTGGACAATATTTACACGAATAAAATATTAATTCACTATAAGAAAATCGTCTTTCATTTTTATAAAAAAAACGAAATTACTTCCCGGACAACCCAATACATTCTCTATAAAAACAAAATTATGAGTTATCAGAAACAAGAATGTGTGCGAAATAATTTGTGCAAGGCAGAAAGTCGTTTCAAAATTTTTATTAAAAAATTTTAATTAATAATTTTTATACATACGTTGTTTTATCTGTAGTAAATAATAAAAAAATTCTTTTTTGATATTTACTATAGATAAAACAACGTATAATAAAATATATTTGGCAAGTAGTATTTACTCTTTTACCTCTTATAACTTCCTTTAATCTTGTTGGCATTGAGTCCGTAAGCTTCTGTAGGAAATACAAAATGATCTTACTGCATATTACGATTATCTCCCTCCAGGTTTCCCCATTGTTCTATCTATTTAATAGGTAATGTTCTACTTTAAATAATGCTACACATTTTAAATAATGATTAGGTGTGGACTTTGTTGTGGCCAAAAATTTTTTTGTATATTTTCTAAAAAAGTTTGTATCAAGTTGCGTTTATGCATTAGTTTAGTCTTTTGTGCAATATAAAATATTTACCTATTAGTTTGCAGCCCACAATAAAAGCACAATTGTTGAGCACACTTTTAGGTAGCCCAAGTGTGTCAAAATGGCATGTGATCCTTGATGTGATTTTCTCTGTAATCAAATGAAAAACAAAATACGGAGAAATAAGCAAGTAATCGTTGGGTCGTTACACAACCGCAACCGTATTTTCTTTGAATTTTGAACAAAAACATTTGCGCTTGTTTTTTATTACCGATCGGCGTGATAAAAATTTATAGTACAGGCATTTTGGGATATTTCGGAATTGGCAGGTGACGTTCGTTTTATTACGGAAATGGCAGGTGACGCTCGTTTACAACTACCAAAGTCCAGTTCTTTTCATTTGCGATTAATGAAAGCACTGATATAAAAGAAGTTGCAAAAGTTGCTGTGTTTTTTTTGTGGCATCCATGAAAATGGATAATTATCCGTGAAAATGGATAATTTTCAACAATTCTCCTCACCAAAGAATTGTTGAAAACTATCCATTTTCACGGAAGAACTGGTTGTAACATTTTGGATACCGTTTGGAGAATTTTAGAACAATGTAAGCTTGTTTCTGTAAGAACTGATGGGGTTAATACGATGCTGGGTTATAGTAAGGGATTTGTGTTATGATTGACGAGAAAATTATTAGATGAGTATTTAGATAAACTGAAAATACGGGCTTTCCATTGCCTCATCCACCAACAAATTCTCTGTTAGAAAATATTAAAAACGGACTGAAAACAATTTTATTTGATCGAGAGTACTTAACCATCGCCAGTTTAGTTTGTTTCTTAAAGATTTAGAATCCGAATTTGAATTTTACCCTAAGTTGATTGGTTGTCCTGTCATAAAGTCCTAAAAAGCTTCTATTTGCTTTTAAAGGAAAATATTATTTCTTGAAATATAACAACAAGCATGTATTGTAGGAGCTATCCTCCGGATACTAACAAAACTTAAAAAAAATCACTTCTTTTATTTTCATATCAAACTTTTTATTTATTTGTTCAATCAATCTTCTATCTAAATCTGGAAAAAGAAGAAGAGGTGCTTTCTTTTCTCTTTTCTTCTCAGCAACAAAAAAATGGCCGACTGACCGTTGCTAATTGGTTATAGAAAAACCAATTTGGGTAAAAAAAGACCGACTTTGTTTAAAAATCATTTTTAATGACGATTAAAACTTTTTATAAACTACGTGTCAGTAAAAAGTATAAAATCAAAATTGCTCTATCTACAAACGAACTCTATAAACGTTTTGATGATTTCAAAGAGTTGCAAGAAATTTGTTTCACCTTTTATTCAACCCTTTTCCCTGAAAGTTGAAAACTGCGACTTCGCTATAACTGGAATAAAATGACTTTCAGAATGACTCGGTTTTAAAAGACAAATATCGACAAGTCGGGAACTCCCAAAATATATTCCAAGTTAGGTATAAAATACTCGGAAATAAAACGGCTTACAGATCAAGATTAACTCATTTGTCTTAATGAGAATTGTTGGTTCTCAGTCTTTAAATCCAGATATTGGAGAGCTAGTAGGCGAAAGAAAGCGCTAGCAGGTTTCCGGTAAAATTAAATAATTTCATTTTTATAGAAATGTATATTAAATAAAATAAATGTTGAAATAAAATCAATACTATAGCAATTATATATTATTGTGTTGAATTTACTGAACAACATAATGTGTTATGATTCCCCTTTCCATATTCCTACATTCTAACTTCTTAACCTAACTTTTTCTATTTAATTTTTACGGATATCTATAACAAGGAGATTTATATAACAGTAATAATTAACGAGAATAGTTATGGGGAGTTAAACATCCATCGAAGTTTTTTCTGCTAGCGTAAAGCTCAGTATTTAATAAATCACGCGACCAGTGACGCCTAAGTCTTCGATGCGTGTTTCTAGGAAAAGAGGACTAGTATAATTGGAGATACGGTAATGAAACTTTTTATAACGAGGCACATCCACATAAAAAAAGAAGTATTTTTTATTGAAGGAATGTAAGTCTTAGTATCACCCAACAGTTCTAGTCCGTAACTCCATATAGGTGTTAGTAGGACATTGGATTTGGGTTTGGAGAATTTTGGAAGTATTTTGGGGATTTTTACTAAAGGCAGATCATATCAGCAGCCTATCTAGTAAAGAAGGTATTGCGATAGATTGGGATATTGAGTATATAAATGTGATAAAGCATGGGTAAACTTCCTTGTGGAACACCAGCCAATATAGGATACATTTTGAAGATTTCTTTGGATTCGTTTACTTGGAAGTGTCGGTTGAAAAGTAATGATTCCAGGACGAGGAAATCCGCGGAAGCAAGGATCCATTTGAGTTCCCAGAGTAAGTTCGGGTGCCAGACTCTATCAAAAGCTTGACTTATATCAAGAAATGCACCGGGACAGTACTGTTTTCTTTCTAGAGAGAATGGAATTAAATACACCTGGACAATACAATGTTTGGAAGAGAAACCAAATTGGTGAATCGGAATTAAATTTAAGAATTCGAGTAGGAGATGTAAGCGGCGGAGAACTATTTTTTGAAAAAAGTTTTTGGGGATTGGAAGGAGACTTATTGGGGTCAGTTTATTGATTTATTTGGCTTAGGGGATTTTTTTTTATAATGGCGAATTTTCAGAGGATTGGAAAATGTCTCGTTTGAAGGATGGAGTTATATTATGTAATAAGGAAGAATATTGCTATTTTAGGTAGTTGTTGAAGTATATTGGAGATGCTCAGATCATAGCCAAGAGAAAGAGTGAAAGAGTGGTAAGGGAATGGATAGTTCTGTGTCGATTTTAGTACAATGAGTCCTGTCTAGTATGTCTTCGTGGGGTGTAAATGTTTATGCAAGGTATTCAGCAAATGTATCTGTTTTATTTTACTCCCTTTTAGCCCAGGTTCCGTCACTTTTTCGTAAAGTGTGTCATTTTTTTATAATATAAAATATTATTTTAGCCGTCCATAGCGTTCTGTTTTTGTAAGTGATAAAGAGTAGTTCCTAAATCGTTTTGTATTGTGGTTCTGTTTGTAGTTTGTTCAGTTTCGTTTTGTCGCTGGGCATTCTTGTCTGCTGAGAACGGACTCTTGCCTTGCGTTTCTCTGCGATTAGTCGCATGATTATTAACGGTTAATTTGATTCATTTTGTAGTCGTTTGATGTCAATGTTTCTATGTGAAGAGGTTATAGCGTTTTGTAGTATGCATGTGAAATTATGTACGGTATTATCTAATCGTTGTACTGTTCTTAAGCTTTGTTGTAATTCCTAGTGCTTGTCAATATACTGTTTGGACAAATTCTCGTCGATCGGCCTATTTAAGAGTCTCGAAGTGTTGGCTTTTAGAGTTGATTGGGATTCTAGCACTAGTAGAACTAGACTATGTTCGGAATTAAGATCTTGTAGGTAATTTATATGTGTATTAGAGGCATTCACGGGAGTGGCTATGAAATAAGATAGTATAACAGGGAGCTTTGCACTGCCATGTCAATAAGTTTATTGTGAAATAGTATGTGTAGTTATTGTCGAGAGGGTTCAAATCATTGGCGTTAGTTAGGGGAATATGGTATAAAAATCTTGGGAGGACAAGGAAGGGGAAGGAGGAATATACAAACTAGGTTAACCTGGTTGCTGCTGCTGCTGTTAATGATGCTATTATTGATGCTGTTGTTGTTGTGGAAGCTGCTGATGCTGTGTCTATTTCTGGTGCTGCTGTTGTTGTTATTGCGGAATCTTGGTGTGGATGAGTTTGTTGTTTCTGGAATTGTTGTTTCTGTTCCTTGTTTTTTTTGTTGTTGCTGATGTTGTTGAAAATTTCCAGCGGCGACTGCAGAGAAAGAGGGATCTTTATTTACTAATAGGCTGTACTCAATTGTTTGCACTGGTCTTTCTGGTAATATTTTGTTTGTAACTCCCTTGTATGTTGTACAGCCTTTATAATTGGCGGGGTAATTGCCGTAATAAAAAATACATTTGTCTGGTGTTTTCCTACTGTTTGTGCATTAGTTTTCCTATTGTTTGTACATTTCACACAGCTGGATCATTGCCGGAAGTACACCTTAGTGTGCCCGTACTTTTGACACCTATGATATTGTAAAATATCCCCTTTTGGGGGTGAGGCTCTTCGAATTTTATTATTGTGAAACGAAGGCTGTTTATATCAAACGTACACGTAGTATTGCTGTTGGTAGCCGGTTTAAAAATGAAAAACAAAACAACAGAGGAAGAGATCCGCTTTTATTTTTAATTGGAGACACTTATTACTTAGTGCCCCAGAATTTTTAATTCCTCCTTAATTTCTTGGATAGGAGTAAATTGATGTAGGTATCTGATAACTACCTTATAAGCCCTTTCCTGCTTGGGCTGATAGGTGTGGTAATCAGCATCGGTACAGTCCAGGTATTTCACTATGCTTTTCTAGGCAGCTGGCATTTTTGCATGGATTGCGAGGGCTTTAATATAATTGATCTGCACCAATGATTTTTATAATGGCGCGGCCCTGCATTTATATAATGTTAGCCGAATAGATCAAATTCTTTGCCTCGCTGCCGGCATGCAAAATATGCATTTATTTAACTTAAGAAATTAAGTGTCAATTATTTTTTTATATTGACACTTAATTTCTTAAGTTAAATTAATTTGACTTTTGTCTTTTTGATTTAAATACAAAAATGCAAGATTGGTTAATTGTTACTTTAGTAATAATAAAATCACTTCAATAATAATAAAAACATAACAAGAATAATAATTTAAATCGGGAAGATCAAAACGAAACTAGCAAAATAATTTTAAGAAACAGTTTTTAAATATGATATGGTCCGTGTGAATATGACCAGTTGCATTATATGGCCTGTTGTTTTATTGAGCTTAACGAACCTGAGGTACCTTAATATTTTTTTCACCTTTAAGCCTTCGAACAGGTACTATACGTTCACGATTCTATTTTTATTCAGTGAAGAATAGAAGCATATTATTCTATAAGAGCCATCTAAAGATCATTACTACTCCTCAGTTCATAAAATATTGTTCTAAAAATCTGAAGACATGCGACTGTGTTCTGTGTGCTACATTTTTAAATAGGTATTTACATTTTATCTTTTCCATTTTCCGTTGTTCTTTAGAAGTTTTATACCAATTCCTTCCAAGCCCTTTTACTGTTTCCATACTATTATTATACTTTTCTTTGTTAATTTTCAACAACTGTATTTGAACAGAATATCATTATTTAAGATGCCAACTTTATATTTAGCAAAAATATAGCCTTTGCTTAAGAACTTAAATCTTTAATTTTGGCATTTTTGAAATTAAAGCTACACTGCTAGAGATAAAATTTAGAAACTGAAATTATTTCTAATTTCATAGGCAAAGAAACAAACAAAAATTAAATGATTTTTAATTTAATAATAATTTCGTGGCGACTTTCTGCCATAACAAATAATTTTACAAACGTTCATTTGTCTTTTTTTTACTGTCTATGAAATATTTTTTTTATTTTATTTCTATACAAGGAGTGTTTTTTTAATTTTTAAAGCATTTTTAATTCAGTAGTAAAAGGGATATTTGAATTGCGCAGACAATTTTTAACCTTATTATTGCTTTTCAACACCGTTCTAGATTTCTAAAATAATGTTAAAAAGGAAAATTATATTTTTTTTGTCTTTTATACGTCAGGCAATTGTTGAAAATTATTTTTTCGAAGATAATATCAGTGACGTCATACATATACGACTCCCCGCTGCCATTTCTAATAATATAAATATTTGGTCGCAGCAATTTTCAATCATTAGGGCTTGAAAATTCCACAAGTTAATTTCGCGAAATGAATTTGCTAGTGTACACGGTTAAAAAAGTTGATTGCGTAAGATTATGCAAATATTCCAAATGTTTGCTGTAATTTTTACCGGTAGCATATATAAGAAAACGATTATTTACGCAAGTCTATTGCGATATTCGGGACAATTTCGAAATAATTTCAGTAACTGCTCAAGAGTAGCAGTAGTGATTAAATGACAGGCAAAAGTAGTTACAATGAATGCAGCGGTGCTAAAAACTTTCTTAAATAAATATCGCAAATATTAAGTTGTGTGCGCTCCAATAACTTGTGGCATACAGTTTCAAACCATTCTGAAAACAACTTTGAGAGGAACAAATTGCGCACATTTTCGTTTAACTATAGACCCTAGCGCAAGAGTTGCAGTAAAGTACTGTTGTTTTACGTGGCATACCCATCATTAGACATAATACTACGGGTCTCCTATGACCATATAAATTGAGATACACTCAATCAAGAAAATGGCAAATATGATAAGCGATTAACAACCTATTACAAGCTGAGGACTATCCAAACATCCGCTGTCATAAGTAGTGAGAACGTCCGAAATAAGAGACCGTTCCTCCAACCAGGAGACTGTATCCGGAATATGAGTTAAGGCGTTAAGGATAGCTAATAACAGCTACCACGTTAAGGCGTAAGGCGGCTCACCATTGTCGGGCACAAAGTGTTTTAACACAATGGGGCACACTATTCCCATGTCACCAATTTTTGTTTTAAGAGTACTTCGGTTTTTACTCCGTTTTTTTTTTTTTTTAGTTTAAGTAGAGCTTTTATTATTTCCATATTACTTGTACATATTTACATGGTATTTAAAACGTAGAGCTAAAACATGCTCTGTACATCCGGTTTTTACTCCGCTCATTGAGCTACTGTAAGGAAGTTTGGAAATTTCTAGGTACCGCTAAGCCAGCTCAGGTATGCGGGTTCCACAATACCCGAAGATATCTAAGGAATCGACCGTAGTTTTTCACTTGGTAGTGGCCACCTTGCGTTTCACACACATAATCATCGCCCATTCACCATTCGTTCCCTTCACTCATGGCATACCTATTCAAACAATCATACCTCTCACGCATATTCAGTACACCACTCAGATTCCATTGTCATTCTCTCAGATCTTCATGCAAACCACACTCCACTAGAAGGTGGGAAGTATATTCTTCTGATGCTCCAACCAGATAATCTGTTTTTTTCATTCAATCCCACATAAACGAAAACGCATTCGTAGTGCTGTGGCCCGGTTATCAGATAAACTTAGAAAATGCCACATCAAACTTATTTGTCCAATTAAACCTGACACATAACATGAATCTTTCATCCCACCGCTGTTACCAAATTTCAAACATTCTCTCCAGGACTGAAACCTACCATTAGCGTACTTCCAAATCCTGGATTTCCTCATTCAGAATAGGACAGCCCTCCTACAATAAAATACCACTCCGACGGAGCACTTCCAGATGCTATGGCATTTCGCCTATATAGAACAGCATTGCGTCAGTAGAGACCGTCGTACAGACATTTAAACACCCATACAGAACCAACCGCTGAGTGCTGTTGATTCTGTATCTTGCATACCGAAACTGTGATCACATCACTTCCCATGTACGCCACAAGCAAACCCTTATATAATATTTTCACTGTCTTACCTCGAGTTTCCCATTCCTTCTTCAAAATCCTCCTCAGATATCCAGTGTCACTAGCCACTTTCGCTCTGACGTGGTCCAAATAGGATTCGAAATTTAGGCATTCACTCACATACTGACCATGTGTCACACCTCCACCAAATACCTCTGTACCGCAGTCTCCAATGTCACATTCAGTCACCTAGTTACATCTAGTGTTCTCTTCAGCAGTATACATTCACTTTTTCTCTCAGAGATATCCATACTCACATGCTCACTCCCATTCACTTACATGTCCCATGCATTTTAAACCTCTATGCTCCAGACTCTTTCTGCTGGCACTATACTGTTGCAGTAATAACTCGGGAAAATTTGTTTTCAGTTTTTAAATTTGCTTAACTGACAAATAAACTTATGATAGGACCTTTGTACTTAGTTTCTAAGACATTAAATACATTGCTAAAGTAACTGACTTTGAAATAGCAGGTCTGGACTTTTATAATTAGTATAAACCCAAAATTTCTAGTAGGACTAACTGGGAATACGGGACGGTCCAGGAGAAATCGGCTGCAGAAATATACACAGATGAATCAAGTAAGGGGAGAACCTCTGGCCCTAACGCCGTAACTCAGGGTCATTCTACGAAGATATTTGAGTCGTTTGTACTTTGCCTCTTTGAATTGATTTTGACGTTTCTAGAAGCGGCTGTTTTGCTTATTAGCGAAACCGCTTAATTTAAAATGCGCTTCGTCACTTTATATCGATTTTCTATAAAAATGTGGGTTTTAAGTTACAAAGTTCGGAAACCTCAACAACGCATTATTATTCATTATACACATACAATAAACAATGAAACTTTCAATTTGAAATTGTAAATCTGTCTTTACACCAACCTTTATGTAAAATTGTTTTGACATTATATTTTCCAGTTTTTCTTTAATTTGTATTTATGAGTGCAAATTTAGGCTAGTAATTTTCTTCCATTTATTATTTATACATCAGCTATTTCTGAAAAATCCACAAATTACTGTAGAACAGCCATTGTACAGAAGAAAAGTGACTCTCTGGCGTGAACCGTTAATTCTTAGCGTATGTTATGACTTTTTGGCTTGTACATTTTTTTGAACTACATGCAGTTTCAACAAAATTTGTCCACAAACCACAGAATACGAGAAATTTTCACTTCATTATGCGTTATTTATTTTAAATTTTAGAAATCATAATTTAATATCCACATATACCCAAGGGGCGGACAATTTAAAAAAAAAACACTTATAGCTTAAAAAAATTAAAAAATTTACTAACCTTGTCACAAATTTTTTTTTAGATTAGTAACTAAGATATCAAAAATGCTGCATTCTGTTTGTTTCTGATAAAAATCACTTTTACTTCTATTAATTAATCTGCACAGTCATCATAGCCGGAATAGCTACTCGTAATATTTGTTTAATCAGATTCGTTAGAATCCTGTCTATCCTATTGCATTTATTTTTAACCACGTTAATACTTTTTTTTTTTTTAAATAATAAGATCATATTTACATTTGACAACATAAAAAATTATCATTCCAATAAAAACAAAATATTCTAGTTATCTAATTTCTCCATTGTCTTAGGGTATGAGTACAGCCGTTTATTGACACAAATGTTATATCACTTAAGTTTACCTTTTTGGAGACTTTCTAGAGGTACATTTATATTTACTGATCGAACACGGTTGTTTTCTTATTTCTTTTTTTTTGGCAAATATTTTTGGCCATTTAGAATACAATTGTTTTTGTAAATTTTTATGAATGATAAAGAGAAGCGAAACCTTCATTTTTAATTTTCACGTTCTAAAATATTTCTCCTGATTTAAAAATAAACATTCTTCAAATTCAAAGCTTATACCACGACCCTATTCAAAACTAATATATATAAATAAGATAATAAACGATTGTACTATTATTATTTTTATTTTGGGACCACAAAGCTTGAGATCTTAATATAAAGCCTCTTCAATTTTAAGTTAAATTTTTATAAAAGAGTTTTTAAATGACATCGGTAAGCTGTTGTCAATTTATTTTTACCCTTAAATAATCTATTCAGTTTAATGATATTATATTGTAGGGATATATAATATTACTTTATGCTAGTAAATATTTTTTTCATTTTATTGAGATAAAATAAAACCAAATGCACAGCCAGTAGATATTTGGGATGAATATAAATAACTTCATCTGTAGAGCAATCTATTTAATTCCATCCCACTTATCTACCCTTTAAGAAGATATGTACATGGAAAAAGGAATGAAACAGGCAAAGATGAAGAGAAGAAAAAGGATAAATTACATAGCGATTACAGAATAAATGAGAAATGCTTTGTTACTCACTCAAATCAAAATATTCTTCATTGAGTTTCCGTAAACTCTGAGTGTATAGGTATATAGGTATCTTCTCTCGACTGACGTTGTTTTATTGTAGAAAAAAATTTAAAAATTGCACTCTTTCCAAAGGAATGACAAAAGCAATCAATCTGGAAGCTTAGTTTGTTTTCGTTTAGTAAATAATATGGTTGCTGCTATACTTTAGAACAATAGTAGAATCCCATACAAGCATGCGAACAAAGTATGAGAATGTGTGTCCGCAACTCGTAGCTTTCGACCAGCAAATATTCTGTAGACTTACTGACCGACGGCAGCCGTTGGTTGGTATAAGCTATATTCTCAGCAAAATGTAGCCGCACAATCAACCCTGGGCTAAACTTTTTAAATGGGAATTTTTCAAACTTCATTGCACACTTTATTTTTATGCCACCTATAAAAAGGAATAAAATCCAATCATTTTGTTAAGACTCTCCTCGCTCTTCAAATGTTTATATTCGTTTGTAAAAGAAAATGTAGCGCACGGCAAGCTATAAAAACGATAGCCACACTCGAATGGTTCTCTGGGAAATGATCTGGAATCACATCGCAGCAGGAGTAGTAATGTGCATATGTGTATGGAGAGTAGTACGGTCGTACAGTGACTCTATATAGATATATTGATTAAAATCGATGGGATGAGAACTTAACAAATACACATGCTCATATTCAATTTGCTCGCATACACATTAATGTCCCCGGAAGAGTTCGTTTTTTGGATGCATCTCAAATATAAATTAGCCATTACGTTTGCCACTGTAGAAGCAATTTTGACAGAAGCATGCATGCGTAAATGAGAAGGAACTATCTCTCGTTGTCGAATAAAACAATTTATATTACTCCTACCATAATAAATTCATATCACCTCATTTCACGTTCCCATTCTGGCGCATACAATTTTCTCCAAAACCTACTCCTCTAACTTTATAGAAATTCTTGAAATGGCGCGTGCCAGTATTGTAATATGTACATGCACACAGCTAAACAATACTAACCGCTACCATATTATCTAGTAGACGCTGTGCAAGGAGAATTTCGTTCACTCAGTAAGGCGTGGCTAAAAAATGCATAGAAAAGAGTCGTCCGTCCATTTTGTTGCTGTTTTAGGCTGCTTTGTGTGTTACTACGGCTTGCTATCTCGCACAGTTCACACATACTGCGTACGATTGACTGAGTATCCATTTCTTCCATGCCGAGAATACTACACGAAAAAACAATTCCAATACTGTACGGAAACTTTTTTGAATTAATCAGATGACAAGATATTGTTTATTATTAAATTGCAGTTTTAAATTTATCAATAGTTTTTTTTTTTATTATTATTTTCTGTAAATTATTGAATATCTCTAAAAGATAAATTATTTAAAAATAGTAATTTTTGAAGAAAAAAAATGTAAATAAAATATTTTGTCATATGCATCCCTTGCGGGGATCGAACCCGCGACCTTTGGATTAGAAGTCCAACGCGCTATCCTCTGCGCCAAAGGGACTGTGCAAGTATTGAACAAATATTCAAATTTCTACTTGTCCAAATCGAATTATTAAAGTTCTCTTATACAGCTATTCTTTACCAGATGGCGCTGATCGTTACACTTTTGTACTAAATATCATAGTACAATTTATTTGACGTAACAAAATTCCCCTAAATTTTAAGAAATTAATTGTTTATAACTTTTTCTGCAAACTATTTCAATTAATAAAATCACTTTTATTTCTATAAAGTTGTTCAATTAGATCAGAAAAAATTAATTTTTGTTAATTTCTATTCTATGCTGTTTTTAAAGTCTTGGAAAACGTTAGCTTATTTACATATAGACAAATATTAATTCAATTTTAATTACTTTTACTAAATCATTTTCCATTCGAAATTGCGTTTGTTCACTTACTCTCTGAGCGTTCACAAAATCGGAGCGCAAAACGGAAGCTTTCTATTTATTCGCTGAAACTTAAATTTCCTACAATTTTTATTTAGCAGAGGCTGGACATATGTTCAGTTGCTGGGGTTGAATATTACGGTTTGTGCTTGTGTGTATTATCTTTGCCTCCACGTAACAGCACAATTTCCAACTTTGCCAACATTTGTGGGGTATTTTTGGATGATGCCTACGATATTCTATTGGTTGAACAAATTTCGTATGCTGCTGCTCTTTTTTTCACTAAATATTTTTTATTCTATCAAGAAAATAAAAATATTTGTTTAACACTAGATTTACCAGACCAGTCAAAATGAGTGGTCTTGCAGGTTCAATTTAAAATTCCTACTGCATGTAACATTTTCTTTCTGTAATGATATCATGCCTTTTGTAGCTATAACGGCAGAATTATTGTAGTTTTATGAACTTTATATTATTTTATATATATATTCGTAACAAATATATTTTTTGTTATTGACACTTATACCAGTACCAGTCATTTTGACTGGTACAAGTTTCTATGTGGTAAAATGACATTGGGGCAGGCTACAACAATTGGTAAGTACTGCAACATTTTTTCGGCAAAAAATTTATGGTTCTGAAGACGAAGGTGAAAATGAAATAGAAGATCAGCAAACTGAAATTGCTTCAGACGGAAATATTTGGAAAAAAAATTGAAGAAGTGGGTGTAGCTGGAAGATCACCAGTTCAGAGTATTTTCAAGGTGGAGTCCGGGCCTACAGCATACGCAAAAAGAAATATTATGAAGTAGCGCATTTTTATTACTAATTGACCATCACATCTTAGAACATATAAGAACTTGTACAGAGTTAGAAGCCTCTCGAGTTTTAGGGATAAAAGGAGGACACAAGCAAAATTGAAGACGTTTATTGCAATATTGTATGCACGTGGGCCGTTCGAAGGAAAAAATTTGAGACTTGAATACTTGTGTAGGCGTGATTTCAACGTAGATGCTACTTTTCATTCGGTTCGATAGAAAAATGTGAGAAGTCAACGTTTGCAAAGGGACAAATTCGCTTTATTTTCAACAGTTTGGGATAAATTTATTGAAAATAGCCTAAATTGCTTCAAACCAGGAGTTTATATTACGGTGGATGAGCAGCTCTTTCCAACGAAGGCCAGATGCAGGTTCACATGCCAAACAAACCTCAGAAATTTGGCATAAATTTTGGCTGTGCTCTGATATTAAAACCAAATATGTGGTAAGTGGCTTTCCTTATTTAGAAAAAGATGAGGCCCGAGATTCATCAACCCCACTAAGTGAATTTGTTGTAATGAAACTTGTAGAACCATATACTATGAAAGGTAGGACCATAGTAATGGACAATTTCTTTACTAGTGTTCCTCTGGCGTTAAAATTACTGTCTAAAAAAACTTCTTTAGTTGGAATAATACGCGCAAACAAGAGGGAACTCCCGAAAAATTGCAAACAGAAAAAAGATGACATGGCTCGTTTCTCAACGTTGCTGTACGAATTAAATAGATGTACACTTACAGTTTACAAGAGTAAACCAAATAAGAAAGTACTTCTACTAAGTACAAAACACAAGCACGTAAAAATAGATTTATAACAATACTAAATTTGGAGTCGATATCACTGATCAAATGGCACGAAAGTATAGTGTTCTATATTAGGTTCCAGAAGGTGGTCGCTTCAAGTTTTTTTCAATATCTTGGATTTAGCTGGGATAAATTCCGTGGATATTATATAAAAACACAACGGGTGAAACTATATCAAAGAAATATTTTCTGTTTCGCTTAGCTGAAGAACTTGCTTCTGAATATCAGACTGCAAGGGAAAAACCACAAGAAATTAATATACCAAGTTCAAGTGGCACCCTTCCTGTACGTAAATGGTGTCAAATAGGATATTGTAATAATAATAAGACCACAACTATTTGCAATATATGAAAACAAATTTATGCGGAAAGTGTACACAGAGAAAAATCTACGTGTGTAAAAATTGTGAGTGATGTACAAGAAACGACTAAAAGTTTGATTAATTGACAATGTCTATAAATCTAGGTATTACAATGAATATTATTAAACTTATTTTGTTATATTTTTAAAGTAAATAAAGACTGGAAATCTCACTAAGTACTTTTCTTAAAGACCAGTCATTTTGATAGAAATAGGTTTTGGTAGAAATAGGTATAGTTACATAGCTGGTAAATCTAGCATTCACGGTTCTTGCAAAAAAGATGCGTTTTTGCAAAAAATGAAGTTGATCAATATAAAAACATGAATAGACCTGGTCTGACCGCGAAAACCGCGATAAAACCCGTGATACACGAATATTTCGGAAATGGAGAGATATATTGTCTAACGGGATATCATATCGAATATTGGAAACTTCCGATGGTACCTTCAGGTTGGCGGTGGGGTAAGCGAATCACACAAAGAATGCCCAAAATCAATATTTCGCCGAACTAACAAAATTGAAGCGTTCATAAGATAATCGCAAATGGCCATGAGTGTTGTGGCGCTTAGAATTCACATTTCAGTACAATTTCAGATGAAACCGAAAAAACCATGACAAAAACAAAAATATTTCAGAAGAAAGAACTGAAAATCATGACAAAACTATGGAAACATCCAACTTTAGTTGTGGCGTTTTTTGAATAAAATAGAACCGTTTAAGTCAATTTATTCAAATCAAATATTCTCCATTATTATCGGTACTGTTCGACGGAACAGAAGGATTTCATAAAGAACGATTCCCTTTTAGTCCCACTTTCTTTCGAATAATGTTTTTGTATTTTACTTCAGAAATGGCTCGATTTCATTGCGCTTCAGCAGCTTATCGCTGATATTAAGATCTTGTTTTTACACTCAATTCATCGAGTTTCTTTTTGAACGCAGCCTTTCAAAAATTTTTGAAAACGGTTAATTTTTTTTAATTCATAAACTATGTCATGACTGCTGATATGCCCCCGTCTTACTCCAAAATTCCGTTCTTTTTTTTGGTAATTGGCCGACCAGAATGCGGCTAATATTTGACATTGAAATTTCGAGAAACGAAAGCGAGGGAACCATTTGCATGTCACAAATTTTTTCACAAGCCTACGAAGCGTTGTCTCGTTCGTCTGTATTAATTTTTGAATATTGAACCACCAACCACTGATGTATTAATTTTTGAATATTGAACGCCTAATACGTGAAATAATGCCGGTATTATTGCACAAGGTTATCGAAAATCGAAGCTATTGTATTCGGTTCTGCAAACGGAACAGTGGCGGTCATTTAAATGAGGTTATGTTCAGAACATAATTGCATTGATTACACAGGGAGCTTTTTATGTTCCAGGCCGATTTTGTTTTTGGTTTGGATGACACTTGTCTTTTGAGAGAAAAAAAAACAGATCGCTTATAAATAATAAATTTTGCTCTCCCACATTTCTTTTTTGGTTTTATTTAAAAAAAAATATCAGATTACTATTATTTAAAAAATTGTATTAAACAGATTTTAAATTCGCTCGATATAGCCGATATAGCCAAATTTTTCCTTTATTCTGGTCCATTTGTAAACTTGAATAACCTTTTGGTACACGATCGTTCATCGCTCTTTTTCTTCTATGATCTCTTTCGCGTGATATTCTCATTTGTTACCCATTTTTCATCGCTAGTTATGATGCACTTCAGAAATGGCTCGATTTCATTGCGCTTCAACAGATTATCGCAGATATTGAGATCTTGTTTTTTTCGTCGATTTTCTCAAAAATTCCATTTCTTTTTTTGGTAATTGGCTGATCAGAACGTCGCTCATCTTTGACATTGAAATTTTACGCTACACAACATTAAGTGTCAACTTTTCAGTGGTTACTGAGTTATTTGATTTTAAATCCATCTATTACGAATTGCTTTTGACTAACTAATAAATTAAATATTGGGTCAAATAGGAAGTGTTCCAAATCAATGGATTGCATGCAAATTGGTGAAAAAATTGTCCGGGACAAACGTTGAAAAAAAAGTAGACTTTTTTTTCTTCAAATATTGTGCATCAAAATATACTTAATGATCTATCACACTAGATTAAAATTATTGTAATAATTACCAAAATTGATTATTTTCATTTTATTTTAAGAGTTCATATACTAATATTAGTTATTTTGCTCGGTAATATCAATGCAGAAATTATCCGACATTCGAATTTTCGTATTTAAGGAATATTTTGTAGTTTATTTAACAATTCCTGGAAAATTTTATTCATTGGTCATTAAACAGTATTTTTTGTACATTTTTTTGTTAGAGTTAAATATTTTTCCTAAAGAATTTTTGTGAGAAATGCATAGTTTTTATGTATAGTGACTGTATAGGAGCATCTTGAATAATTGGCAATAATAACACACTTTTGCACGCAAAAAAAGTCTTTGAAAAATACAAAAAAAAAAATGTAATTTTGTCACTTAAAATATAACAACTGATAAAAAATATTATTTAAATATAAATAATTGTGTGTTCTTATTATTTGAATTAATTTATTTATAGTCGAAATGTTGTTGTTGTGTGTCAAATGGAAACATTGCCATATCAAATAAAGTGAGATATTTTTAAGAATAGTTATAAATATTGTAAGAAGAACACAATAAAGATTCTCAGTTGTGTCGTGTCACAATTTGTATTTTATTTAAATTCTAGTATGAAAGAAAGTGGAAATTTTGAAATCAGAAATTGGGTCATTCTGCAGCCATTGAATTACTCAAAATGTATAAACATTCACATAACACTCGTACGAGTATGTACTTGATAGAATTTAAATGGTTTAAACGCACAAAAAGAAGAAAGCAGAAATTATTTTGAAAATTTTAAACGAAAACGAAGTGTATTGCCGATTGTGTTGGCTATCCAGGAATACAGAATCAGACGGGAATAATTTTCTATTTTTAAATAAATACTTACATTCTATTTAGTATTTTGTTAGTTTAAAATAGAAGTAAAAAATATTTATTGTCATTATTTGTAATTTCAGTTGTAAAAACTATGCAATTTTTAGTCTAAATAAATTTTATTTATTTTAAACACACTAATTGATAATATATTTATTATTTGATAAAATAGAAAATTGTATTATTTAAAAAGCTGCCAAAATATTTCACAAAATGAGGTTAAAGAAGAATTATTTTTCTTTCTTTTTAATTTAATGAAAATAAGCAATTTTTATTAAGAGTTTAATATTCAATGGAATTTTATAAGCGATCTCGCAGTATTTTTTATACCATATTCAATGGAATACAGTTTATTATTTTATTCGATTACCGAATTTAACCAGGACTACGCTCGATTAGTACTTAGAAAGCTAGCTGTTTAGATAGGTAACACCGCGTTCCGGAACTATAAATAGTTACCAAATGGCCATGAGTATCGTTTCATGGCCACTTGGCGACTATTTTCAATTCAGTACTTGTTACTTAAAATTATAACAATTTCAGGTAAAACCGAAAAATCACGACAAAAACAATAAACTTAAAATATCTTGGAAGAAGGAACCGAAAATCAGGAAAAAAACTATGGAAAAACTCAAAATTTAAATGTAGCGTTTAAATCAACTTATTTAAACCAAATATTCTCCGTTATTATCGGCAATGTTCGACCGAACGGTAGGAGTTCATATAAAGAACGATTCCCTTTTAGTCCCACTCTCTTTCGAACGATGTTTTTGTATTTTACCCATTTTTCATCGCCAGTTATGATGCCCTTCAGAAATGGCTCGATTTCATTGCGCTTCAGCAGCTTATCGCTGGTATTAAGATCTTGTTTTTTACACTCAATTCGTCGAGTTTCTTTTCGAACCCAGCCTTTCACAAATGTTTGAAAACGGTTAATTTTTTTAAATTAATAAACTATGTCATGCCTACTGATATGCCCCGGTTTTGCTCGAAAATTCCATTCCTTTTTTTTGATAATTGGTCGTTAGTGGATGAATGGCAATCGGCTAGTGACTGTTGATGGCATTCCTTTTTGTCGTTAGTGGTTGAATGGCAATCGGCTAGTTACTGTTGATGGCGGAACAATCTTCTCAACAAAATTTTGAATCTTCTCGAAAACAAAACTTAATTAAAAATTTCAAATTATTAGTATTTACACTACCGACAACTGTTTGGAACCATCAATATTTTTAAGCAATCTTTTGTAGTTGTAGGTTGTATTGGTCTTAAAGCTTATCATCATCATAAGTCCAATTTAGCCCTAGAGTTCAAAGAACTCTAGGCGTCCCAGCATATCGCGGCACGTTTTTGATATCCTGGCTAGCGTCGTCACTCCACCGAAGTCAAGGGATCATAAATGGAGTCACTGTAGACTTTCCGTGCAGGATCCTCCTCATCCATATGGATTAAGGATCCAGGCCACCGAAGCCCATTGAGCTAAATTTAATTCACAACCTGGATCGTTAAATAGGCTCCTCTGAATCGTAAAATCTCATATAGTGGGCCAGAAAATTCCTCGCGCTCGCATGAGTTTTGCTGAGAACCCAAGCTTCCGAGGAATACATAACTAGTTTCTTGTAAATGGTAAGACTAAGATTTTAGAATTTCGGAGCGAAATAATTCAGACCGACTGAAGTAGGCTCTGTTGGCTGCCAGCAACCGTGCTCGGATTTGTTTCTCTATATTGTTATCGGCTGCGGCCCATGACTCAAATAGGAAAATGATTAAACTCATTCAAAATATAATCCCCTATCTGTTTGCAATTAGTGCTAGTTAAACTTGTTTGCGACATTAGATAATAAAAGAACTAGATAGGCCTCTACACAAAAATTCAGTCCGAATTTTGTGGGCAATACATTGGTAAAACGCACACGCATGCAAAATAACAGAAACGGCGTACATCAATTGGGGCCAATTTTAAACTTCAGTATGCGATTAAAGCGGGGTTCGTTTAAAATCATTTTCAAATGTGATGTCATTTATACGTAAACAAATATAAATTTTAATATTAAACAAGCGTAAGTAGATATTGAAAGCTTCTGTTTAATTTTCAGCCTTTTCCTGTTTTGATGATGGTTGCCCGATTTCCTACAAAAATGATTTCAATGCGTTATAATTTAGCAATTATTAATTTTCTAGTATTAAAACTTACCGCGTGGCTCTTCCATATACCAAATACGGAAGGAATAGCATTTTTTTCTAATCTGCTTCTGCTTGCTCCTACTTTAATGTCTGGTCTAAGAAAGTGGAGCGAGCAAACAATGTCGTGATTCCAGGGAATACCAGATGCTGCTGCCACAATCCACTTTTCCTTCAACCATTTATTTTGTGGAAACCTGTAATATTACATTCAGTTTTTCAATTAAGAATTAACAGAAATTAAAGTATTTTTTGCACGATTAAAAATATTCGTTCCCTTAAATTTTCTTACACACACTTTAAGTATACCGGCAATGTACTATTTGCTGGTAAACTACCAGAAAATAGGTATAAATATTTATTGAATGATGAACTTTTCTCTTTTTAATCTCTTTTTGGACAAAAAAAAAGCATTAAAAGCCATTTCGGTGCATCATAAACTAAATTTTGTTTATTTATGTAGTAAAAATAAAGATGTCAACTTACAGAAAGATAGAAATTCTCGCCTTTCTGATTCCGTTGAATGACCAGCGACCCCTTATAAAAAGGGAATTCAATAAATTTCGATTAGATCCACTGTAGATATATCAGTGGGTATCATATCTACATAAAAGTATGCAAGCGTTATGATTTCTCGCCGCTTTTGAGATAATTCGGCCAGAAAATTGCATATATAGATATACAAAAATCTGACGTACGGGCCTATCCAGGTATTCTTTAATCTAAGCTGCTAACATACCGAACACTGTGAATACATAAGTTTTGTTTACATTTTTTAATTTGACAGCTATCCAGAATGGGATTTTGAAGTATTCAGGAGTTCTATAATGTAAGGTTTAAGCCATAGTGTAGCATGGAGTGGACTACAATACTAATAACGGCAACTTTAAAAAAAATAGTTAAGATATAGAAAAATAATAATACCATATTTATATTATTTTAGAAAAATAATAACGAATTTTTCGAACATAAAGTTCAAATTAAAGTGCATCTAAACAATTAATTGACAAGGGAGTGCATTGAAACATTGTACCTGTCGTTGTCTTTAAATTGTATTTTTTTAGCAATAAGTTAATTAAAATGAATATAATTCATGCTTTTGCAATTCAATAAATTTCTATTACGTTTATTGTAATAATTCGGCCAGAAAATTGCGTATACATTGACATACGGGCCTATCCAGGTATTCTTTAATCTAAGTTTTCGACAGCGACACTGCCACCATACACGTTTTATTACCTTAATTTATCTGCAGCTCAAGATTTTTCGCTACCGGTTCAATTATGAAGAAGGCCTCTCGGACAGCTCTTTCTGATCGACACGTAATGTTGATGTCGTCGCCGTATGCTATAAGCTGGGCAGACTTAATAAGGATGGTACCCATTTAGTCGGAAATCAAATCATCCTCTTTACTGCCATATAATAAGCATAGCAAAAATTTCTGCGTCCGGTGCAGTTGCTTGCTTTTAACAAAATAGAAGGGAATTCCAATGGCTTTTTTTTTTAAATATATTAGTGCTGACGGTATTACATCTGTCTGGGTCCATCAGGGATTCGTCAGCAGTTATTGTTATTAGAAGTATTCTTTTATTTAAATAGCAAATAAACGAGAAATTTAAAAATGGGGAGTGGACAGCAATTTGCCCACAAACAATTTTCAAATTTTCACAGCTTACTCTCACAAGGCATAAATCCTCTGAATGTTATTTCCAATTTATTTAAATTTGTAAAACTCTTTAATACTTTTTGTCGGCGCAAGTTTAAAGTTTAAGAAATTGTAGATTTTACATAAATGTAAGTGCAATTTTCTATCGTATAAGCTAATATGTGCTGGCACTTAAGTAATAAGAAGCAAGTGTAACAGAAGAATTTGCCATCTATAAATAAAATATTAATTTTTAAATTATTGTTTTTTATTGGCAAAAAATAAATTATTAATAGTAGAAAATTATTGTTTTTTATTGGCAAAAAATAAATTATAAATAGTAGACGCACACTACTCCTTACATTGCCTTTAAGGCATTTTACTTTTATCAATAATTAAAACAAGCTGGGTGGTAATTTAAATTTGAATGCCGCCTGAATGATTTAGTTTCGACGCAGTTTTTAAAAGAAGTACTGCTTAAATAAAGTTCTTCCGATATTTCTTCGATAAAAATTGACTAAACTTTGCTCAGGCTTTCATGTCCAGAAACTTCCGGAGTCAGTAATGATAATATTTAACTTATTTGACAAATACTTAGAACATATATACAATATATAAAAAATTTATCTTAAATTAAAAGCACACAATTCGATTTAACAAGTTTTGGATATAAAGTAACTTACCATTTTTTTTACATAACATTTTAATTAACAATCTTATGCATCATGAAGTGGGAGTAAACACTCATCGGCGTTTCTTCAACTAATGGGAGTTAGATTCCTCTACAAAATCTCTAGGACATTGTCCATTAAGTCTCCGATGAGTGTTTTCGGGGAGGGCAGTACAAGACAATTCTCTCACAAGTGGATTATGCTGATAGGATAAACGAGAGTGAAATTTTTGATAGCGGGAAATGCACAGCTCCTGAAGAAAGGAAACATTTTAGATCACGATGTATTACGTTAAAAGTGGCATCGACAATTTTACGGAGGATCTTTGATTGTAAGGCCTGGACGCGATGGGAATTGGAAAGTTTCGTTTAACCCCAAAGTTCAATTCCATAGGTCCAACTGGGTTTTATAATTGTATTGTAGATTAGAAGTTTACTTTTGATTGTTAGTTTCGAGTGTTTTTCAGTAGTCTAAGAAGTTGGCGGTAACGTCTAGTGACTTCAACTCTTTTAGCCTAGTATGAGAATTCCATGTTAATCTCTTGTTCAGGTAAAGTCCCAAATAATGTACTTTATCATATTGTGGAATCATGTTTCTATTAAGGTATAAAGTGGTAGGTTTTCCTTGACAAAGCGTGCAAGTAATGTGAGCACTCTTCTGTTCATTTATCCTCAATCTCCAATCTTTTAAACCAGGATTGAAGATTGTGGATATTGAAATGTAAATTGTTGGAAGCTATGTCAAAGTTCGTATGGGTAGCAAGTATGGCCGTATCGTCTGCATAAGTAGCAATGATAGTATTAGAATCAGATGAGATGTCATGGGTATAAATATTATATAAAATGGGACCAAGGATACTACCTTGTGGGACTCCGGCTAGTATACGATATATATCCGAGGATTCTGAGTTAATTGCAACTTGGAAATGGAGTTGGGAGAAATATGAATTAATGATAAAATAGTATTGTGAAGGAAAGTTCTTGAGTTTCCAGAGGAGTCCAGAATGCCACACACGATCAAAAGATTGGAAGATATCTAAAAACACTCCTGGGGAATACTCTTTCCTCTCAAGAGAGGATGGAATGTGATCAACAATACGATGGTGTTGCGGGATAGTGGAGTGTTCGGATCGGAAGCCAAATTGGTGATCAGGAATAATTTTTTTATTAACTAGGATAGGGTAGAATCCTTTTAATAGGGAGTTTTTCAAAAATCTTACCAATTATTGGTAAGAGGCTGATAGGTCTATAGCAGGAAGGAGAGAATTAATGGGTTTATTTAGTTTAGGAATCATTTTAATAACAGAAAATTTCCAAAGTAAGGGGAAATGGGTTGTGCGCAGGATACCATTGAAAGTGTATGTAATTAAAACTAAAGCTTTTCAGGAAATTTGCTTCAGAATAGGAGCTGTTATTAGATCAAAACCGGGCGCTTTTTTATTGGGAAGGCGCAGAATAGTAGTTTTAAGTTCCGAGGGCTTAAAATGTTTGGGAGGAAGACTCGTAGGGACTGGGAACATTAGTTCTTCGATAATTTTGTTATTATGCGATTTGTCTTCTTTATCATCATGTGGAGCAAAAGTATTTACCAAATGTTTAGCAAATACTTCGGCTTTTTCTTTGTCTGTTTTTGCCCAGTTACCGTCATTTTTTTTCAGTGGGTGTGATGTTCTTTTGTACGAGAGTATTCGTCTAGTGGCTTCTCATAAAGAACCCGATTTTGTATGTCACTAATCGATCTTGTATAAATTTCATACCGTTAATTATAATGCTTTCTAATTTCCATATTCAGTTCACGTTGTAGTCGGTTAAGTTTCTGTTTGTAGCTAGACATTCGTAAGCGTTGCCACTATGAGCTTAGGATGAAGAGTCTTTAAGATTGCCTTAGAATTAAGGGTAAGAAGAACAGGACTATGATCAGAGTTTAAATCGGAAAGAGTTTCAATACTAGAATTTATAGTTACTGAAGGAGTGCTAATGAAGTAATCGAGGATATCGTTTGGTTGTTTTGAACTAGAAGTTGGACAGTATATTGGATTTGGAGGGGAAGTTATTTGATATGATGTATGGGATAGAGCTTCCTGAAGAATCTTTCCTCGAGGCTAGCAACGGGGCAACGCCATTGAGGGTGTTTAGCATTGTAATCACCACCCGCAAGGAACGAGGCTCCAAGTGAGTGTAAGAAAGATAAAAAGTCGTCGGAACCAGTTATGGTTTTATTGGCAGCACAATATGCAGATGCTACATTAAGAATATATAAGGAGGTAACTAACCATTTTAAATTTAAAATAAAATAAGAGAAAAATAAAAATGTTTTGTAATCGAACAAACAGTAAAAAAATACAAATTTTAAAAATAAAATTTCAACAAAATTTCCAATACAAAACTGTAAAAAAATACAAATGTTTGGTAAGAACTCAATTCCGACTAAACTGCAAACTGAATGCAGTTAGCGCTGTCAACATTTCAAACCTTCACAGTCTTACATGAATGCACAAGACGCCGACTGTTGTTATAAAGCAGGATTGTTGTTCGACAGTTGAAATTGAAATAGAAATAAATAAGTGAATACATTATTTGTAGTTTTATTAAAAAATTGAATGAAACATAATTTATAAATAATAAATTATGATTTCAATTATATTTAATGCGTTAATTCGGACGAAATGCGTTAATTTTTGACAGTTTAAGTTTCTCGTCGCTATTGCTCCCGATACCATAATAAAAGCTTAGCTCATATAAGCAAACCACTCGGCTGAGAAATGAGAAATAGAGAAGCCGGTATTTAACATCTGATTTCTGAGGGAAAGTTAACTCTCTCAATTTGTTTGAAAATAGAACTCACTCTCTACATAACTCGTTTCAATAAATTCATACATTCATATCACCTTAACCCCTCTTATCGGTAGAAGGAGAATCAAGAGAGCATGCGTTGATTTCTCTCATCGACTATGAATTGGCCAATAATAGGAAATGGAATGGATAGATTTGAGAAGTTGCTCATTTACTTACTCTCAGTGAATTTCTAATTCTAATTATTAGCATGTGCGTTCTTCTTTCAGTTTCTTCTGAAATTGTCGCCACAATTAAAAAGTGAATATATTAGGCAGAGTGCAGAACAAAGTGAATTCTGAACAATCGATTTAGCTCTCGCTCTTATCCAAACGTGAGAAAGAGAAATATAAATTGTTTATAATGGACGAACATTGATTTTGCTACCACTTGTCAAAAAATGTGAGAGGATTCTTTTAAAAATAGTTTGTGAGAGAGTATTCATCCATTAAACAAAAACTACGAGGGCAGTGTCTGTAAAAACGATGAGGAATAAATACCAAGAAAAAAGTGTACAATATTCGAATTTTAATAAAAATAATTTGGTTTACGCAGTCCTCAAAATAAATTTTCGCATTTATAATCGATTAAATTTGTAAATACGAATTCAAAGTAGGAGACTCTGACTCAAAGAATTTTTTTTGTAATACAAACGATCAAACTGTCATCCCAAATAAGATTGTAAAAATTTTCGAATGAGAATCTTATTCCGGCCATCAAATGTGAATAAGAAATATATTGACTATTTCAACACAAACACAAACAGAACGGTCGGTCAGCTGTCAGAAACGACCGCTTTCCGATTTCTGTATAGAAAAGCAGTTCACGACGGCGTTGCGCAGCGCATTGATTCTACAGTACCTAATATTTGCCGTTCGCGTACCACGTTGCTTATATCGTGTTCACTCGTTTTGACGCCGTTATTCTTCTGTCTCGCACTGGCTACACAGAATACTCTGAACAAGACAAGGACGAGGTAGACTGTTAACTTCTGACGACGTTTTTGTTCAATAGTGCTTGTTTGCCGCTGTTCAATTGTCGAGTTTGTGTTTATTTCAGTCCCACATAAGTGTATGCGCGTTTTAATCGCATATTTGAAAAGTTTTTCGTTGTTTCTTTTCCATATATATTTCTAGTTTATTTTTTTCTAATTAGACAACAAATTTTAATAATTATCATTATAATATAGAGCTAATTATTGAACTTTTTTTTTATCATTCTCACCATCGAAAAGAAATAAATCGATTCAATCACATTACGAACAAGTTAACTTTTTTTGTTCTTTTATTATTGAAAAATTCTTGTTTATTTGCATATTTTTTTTTTTTTTTGAAGAAATAAAAGCTACTAAAACTAAAACAAATGAGAGGGAGAAAACAGTGTACCAAGTTTGTGTTATTAAAGTTTGAATCGATCGGCAAAGGCTTTGTTGTTTCGTGTTTTCGGATGAGGCAAAAAAAAAAATTGCCTTTCAAAATAAATAGTTTTGTAAAAAAATTCTTTTAAAAATAGCGAAATCACAACTGAATCCATATAAATAACACAACATTTTACAGAGCTTTTTTATATGTATAATCGGTGCTTGCGTGGTTAAGAGTTGTCAGTGTAGACTTTGTTGTGTTAGTTTGTTTTTACATTTTGATCAGCATAGTTGTAGCTGTGTTTGTACACTTGTCCGTATGGACAGTGTTACTGTGGTTGTCACCTTCTGTGTGGTTCTGAAAACTTTGTCGTGTGATTCTTCTTCCTCTTCTTGTGTGTTATTTGTATAGACCGTTTCGCTTCGAATGGATAGAAAATTTCATACAGAAGAATTAACTAAGGATAAATTCGCTTTTCACTTTTATAAATATATATTTTATTTGATCAAATAATTGTACTTGAATTTTAGTGAGATATTCTTCGGGTCGCTGAATAACCGCGCGTCTATTATCTCTATTATAATTTTCACGTAATTTAGCAGTTTTACGAGTAACTTATTAACTTCAATTATCAATGAAAGTCAATAATCAATTGTTATATTGTTTTTTTTTTAAATTAAAAAATTGATAATTATCTGTGATTTATCCTAATTAATATCAGTGATATACATTGTTAATAAAATAATAACTTTGAAAATTATATTTGCTAATAAATTCGTTATAGTGAAATTAAAGTATATTTTTTCTCTTCTAAATGTTGTACAGAAATATTAAAAGTAATTCGATTTTTAATTAAAAGAGAAAATAAATAAAATGCTGTAAAAATATTTATTTGACATATTATACATAGTGTAATTTAATTTTGAAAAATATTCTCATTTGGCGTGGTGATAATTATTTTTAAAAAAATTCATTGAAAATTATAATCAGAAAATATATACGCAAATAACACACAGATTTAATATTACGGAAAATTTCTACATTGCCTACCATATACAGTGTTGTGTGTCCATTTGACCCTATTTATTTCGTTTTGTATAATCACTAAATAAAAAAAAACTTAACAAATTAATCTACAGTCAACTGAAATTACAATGTAAATATTATATTTTTTATAAATATTTCTTTTTTTATATATATGAATTTAATAAAACTATTTAAATATATTGAAAACTTTATTTTTTTACTATTGTATTCTTTACAATACTTTATATTGTGTAAAAGCGATTTAAAATTTTTTTTATAAACTCATATATTGTTGCTAAGACATTGAAAATTGTTATAAATAAGTTCTATATACTTAGTGTCTCTTACTAAGTTAAACAACACGTGTATTCATAATTTTTCTAAACAAATGTGCTTTCCGTAACGCGGAATGTCGAAGTGTTTGGGGTGACAGATGAAATTTGTCGTTTGCCAATTCTGCCGATTCTGCTAAGTCAATGTCATGGGTAATGAGTATACAAGGCACACATTTAATTTGACCCTCGCATTCACTGACCCTTAATACAGTCTCGGCATTTTTCATGTCTCGATTCTGTTATATCCAACGTTAAGTTGATTTTAATTAATAGGAGCATATATTGTCAGAATGTCTTAGCTGTCAAAAAATACGATGAAAATGTGAAACGCATTAGAATGCTTTGTAAAAACAGGCAAATTGAAGAATATAATAAGGTAACCAGTTGATCGGTTCACCAATTCTACGCACACTCGTATGTGTGCAAGAACACCCACACACCTCTCAAAGTATGATTTCTTATAAATATCCGCTTAGGATGGAGAACAGCTGGCGAGAGCTCCCGCATAATTTTATACCCGGTGACTAGGTTGACACTTGTCGCTATTTTCGTACATTGCGGCCTGCACACATCGAACATTTATCACATATACACATACAATATTCCATATATATTGTAACTAAACAAAAGTACGAGTAGATATTCATGCATGGACGTAGTGCCCCAGCTCGATCGTTAATACAATAGAATCGGCGACAAAGTAATAGAAAAGTGCCCATATTCTCACTCTCGATTACACCGAAGTCCGCAATTTGTTGGTGTGTAAGATCGATTGCATATGGCAGATCGCGCGCACCACGAATACAACCTGTTGGATGCTAAAAAGTTCGTAGTGAATATTTTTTTTTTGCTTTAATTTGCATTGCTCTTAGCGAATAATTCAGCGACCTGATGATGACGTCAATGGGCAATACTGGTCGGTATATATAAAGTATAAAAAGCATGAGAGCAAATGACAAGAGTGAGCTTGTGTACCCATGCATCTCTTCTTTTTCTTTCTAAATTACAAACTGCAATTTGTCATTTACTCGTATTTTTATTCTTTCCCTATAATTTACCATGTGTGATAGAAGCAAAAAAAAAAACAATTGAAGAATTCAAATTTTAACCGAGACATCCTATTTCAAAATTTTGAAATATTTAAAAAAAATTCGATAGATAATTTTTGTTTTTCGTACCTATTGTACGACTTATTACGAATGACACTACTTTAAAAACTTATTTGAACCGTCAGATAGAAATTATAATAACAAAATTTAAGTAAGATGACGTCACATTCATTTTGGAACGTTCCGAAAATGATACGAAAGCTTTTAAGGGTTGACAAGATTTGCTCTAAGAAAGCTATGTGTGATTTAAAATTTTCAAAGGAAGCGGACGTTTGAATGGAGATGACCCTTGCTCATGTGCGTGAGTTATTCTTCAAATATCGTTAAATTAGTTGAAAATTATTCAAGTATGAAAGTAAGTTTTGAAAAAAACCTAATAACTAGTCATGTGTTGCAGCCATTTTTAATATCCTATAGGCAATCGCTTTTATAGCAAAAGTTAGCGCAAAACAGTGAAAACAACGTGAAATACAATTTATTTTATAAATATGAGTTTTAATCCTAAACAGAACTCAGATAGGGATGTACAAATTATTAACTCTACTTCTTAAAAAATTGAAGGTCACGCGCCACGACATTTGGGGATATATATGTGTACATAGTCCTACTCATTGACTACAAACATGAGACTAGAACATTAACATGAAACTAATATAATTACTCTAATGCGGTATTAAGAGAAAGTTAGGTTAGGAAGGATAAAAAAGAGAAAACTGGCCGTTATATTCAAAATGGATTTTGTATACTAATTTGTTTCTATATAGTCTTAATTGAGTCATAAGTTAAAACATAGTTTATTTTGAAAAAATAACCCAGAACATTTTTTTAGAAAGGTTGCAAAATCTTTGGTTGGTAGTTTTTGCATATTTATTTATATACCAATCATAAAATATTATTTTTTCGTGGATATAAATATTGTAAGTTTATTGAAATATCAATAACGTATGTATATAAAAGAAAAGTAATATTATCTTTATCGTTAATTCCTACCATTTTGTGAAACAATTACTGAACTTTTACAATACATTCCATATTAGTATCGTCTTTTCGTTGACGTTTTGATTTCAAAGAAAAGTTTACGTTGTATTTTGAGATGGATTTGTTAAATTATAAATAAACATACCATACGCATTGTTATAAAATATTCGATACAAGTGAATTGTAGTTAAATCTTATGATAACAGATGGCAATGTGGAATAATAGAAAAAACAAGAATATAAACATTAGAATTCAAAATGTACATGTTTTAATGAATAGTTATGGTCTTGTCGCCAATAATAATCCAACAGGCTCTATTGGCAATACATTTTTTTTGCAATATAAAAGATAATCGTTAATGTACATCTGTGGATGCCCTTAAGTCAAATAATTTATTTTTGTTATCTAGACTTAATTATATAACAAAAATAATAATTTCTTCTGTATATATAAGCCAAAGTTGCATAATTTCTTCTGTATCTATAAGCCAAAGTTGTGCAGCTGCTCTTTGTACAACTTAATTTTTCAATGTTATTTTAGCAAAAATATTGATATATATCTTATTGAAGAATTGGCAGGGACGGTTTCGAATTCCCAAAATATAGTGTAGTCTGAATTTCGAATCATATTTTTAGAGTTCAAAGTGATAGTGTATGATTTTTTTTTTCGGATGTTCCAATTGTATATCCTTTTTTAGAACGCCATATTTTTATGGTTATTGCTCAAGACTGTTGCGTACTAAACGCAGTCGTCAAAGTTTCTTTCTTTCACTGTTGAGGGCCTTGATAACCTTCCCAGATGCGTTTGCATTCCAGCTGCTCGAATCGCACACCAAGTCCCCTTTTATTTAATAATTAATTTATTTCCTATAGACCAACTATGATTTCGATAGTATTACCATTTTCTGTGCTTCTTTTTATGAATTTATTCGCTTTTCGTGTCCTAGTTTTCCAGTATGGCTTGGTATCCGCTGTAATTGTTATATTTTAAAATTTTTATAATTTCGCTTGCGATTGTGTTTTCATAATAATTTTTGGCTGAGTTGTATTTATTTTTTGACAACATTTTTTATTTCCAGTTCTATTGCTTTTAACTCAAAAGTAGAAATGGAATCATGAATTGTTATGAGTCTTCAATTCTTCATCATGATCTCTCTTGCAAATTTTTGCAGTTTTTATCCTTCTTAATATTTTGCAGTTTGTGGCTAGTTAATGGATATTCTCTTTTATGTGATGTTTATACTGTTTACTAATTGCGGGTGTGCACCATTTAAATTTTTTCTTTATTTCGATTGGGTGTGATTCAGGTATTCTCCTGTATTGATCTCCGGATCGTGCATGCTACCTATTTGTAGCACTTCGTTAGCCTCGGCTAGTATGCGGTTAAACACGCTATAGTTTTCAACGTTTGAAAAGAAAATGTGTTTGGTCTTGACAGTTGTACAAACGTACATATGTGTCACTTGCTCATGTAGCCCACGTGATAATATAATGTTTTCTCATTGGTTGTTCTTAAAACCAGCAGCAAAACTAACACGAAAAACAAGACCGATTCTATTTCTGAAATCTAGCTTGAATGCTAGCTGCGGAGCAAGCAGTGATATCACTTTTAGCATCGCAGGCAGCACAGCAGCTAGCACGGTAGCAAGCAAGAAAACAAGCAGGGAAAAGAGCGTCGTGTGAAGCGAGCTTAATTATTGAAGTAAAAACAATTAAGCCTCTTTCTTGCCTCAAGCAGTTCTTTGGGTAATAGACAGTTCTGACTCAACATCCCTCCACGGGGGTGAACAGCTGCAAACAGCAACGAACAAAAATTTACAAATAATTTTATTTTGTTAAAAATGATGTCTATAGATTTTTGTATTTTAATTATGTGTTCTGTAGCTGCATTGTTTGTATATGGAAAATTGAAGTTGAAATTGAAAGCAAAGAAACCAAATTGCACTGAATAAAATTATGCAATAATTTAAAAATTTGTCAAATCTGCTTTTATCAGATGACATTTTCTTACTCGTCGCAATTGTGATTGACTAAAATGAATTTAGTCGCATTCACTAGATAATAGTACGTTTAACTATTAAGGTTACTTAAAAATATTACAAAACCAGTAAATGTAAATATTCAATGAAAATTTTATTAAAATTGTATTCTCAAACAAATCAATGCTCTTAAAATTAATATTCTGAACTAAAATGAAATACAAAATAAAGTGTTATTAAAATCTGTTGAGGTTAACGAAAAATTTGGTTTAGTCTAAGTTTAAATGCATTAATTTTAGGACAGTAATTTTTTTTTATTTCGATTTATTTCCACATTTTTTTATATATTTGCAAAAAATACTCGTAGTTGGAGAGATGTTATGACAGTTAAAATTTTAATTCAACTAACAACTTTTCAAGTCAATAAAAACTATTAATAATAACTATTACATAGGCGGCAAAAAAAGACAACTACAATATATTCTTCCTTCTAGTATTACTGCAATTACATTACAAAAATAGTGCATTTGGTGCCAATAAATAGAAAAACATGTGAACAATCACTAATTCATAAATTTTCCTTGTCTAATTCGCTTTTTTTTTAAATATTTTTTTCTTCTCTGCAAAGATACGAACAAATCCGACAATTGCGAGAAGCTACTAGAATGATTATCGATTTGTTTGTTCGACTAAGTTTTGTTTCTAATTATTCGTTTTCGTTTTAGTACTGCCACATATTTGTGCAGAATTGTTTTAAATTGAAGTCAAAGAAAAAATAAATTTATATATGAGGTTAAGTTAAATTAAAAATTGAAATAAAAACAATAAACCTTAGAACTGGGTAGGCCTCTACACAAAAATTCTGTCCACATTTTTTTGACAATATATTCGTCAGAATGCACAAACATGGAAAATAACAGAAACGGCGTAAATCAGTAAGGGTGAATTTTAAACTTCATTATGCTATTGTAGCGCGGTTCATTTAAAACCATTTTCATATGTGATGTCATTTATTCGTAAACAAATAGATTTTTTTATATATTTTGTTGAGTTTTGGAAATTTGCAATAAAACACTTTATTTTATTTGAACTTATTATGCATTTATTCATTTTATTTAATTTCACTATACATTATTTATTAAAACAGAATTATAAAGTGGAAGAGCAGATAAAAATATAAATTGTAAATTATTTCATTATATCAAAACAAATTAAATAAAAACCACACCACAACTTAGTAAATATAACTATCAATGTTAACCAACCATTTATAGATATTGAAAGCTTCTTGATAATATAAATGTGTGTTCGTGAATTGAAATGGTTATTTTAATAGGCATGTGCATTTAAATTAAATTAAAAGATAAAGCATAAAATTATGTAGAATATTACATGAAGTTCTTAAGTTAATCGTATACAACATTAAAGCAAATACTTTAAAACTAAATTACAAAGTAGAAAATTTAATGTGCTTAAATAATTAATAACTAATATTCTAAAAACATTGAAATATTATAATTAAGTAAATGCATTACAATATGGTCTAATAGAACAAGCAAAAGCACAAATGCAAATAAATTTATATAAATAATAATCTTACCGAATATACTTTATTTATTTTAACACAATGGAAAACAGACTGAAAAATTTGTTACCTTAAATTTTCTTACACACCCTTTACGTCCGCCGGCACTGAACTATTTTCTAGTAAACATTGAACTGTCGACATCACATTTGTTTACATTTATTGAATGACGAACTTTTCACTTTTTAACCACTTTTTGGTAAAAACATATCACTAAAAGCCATTTAGGGACATCACAAACTTAATTTTTGTTAATTTCGGTAGTAAAAATGAAGATGTCAACTTACCGAAAGATAGAAATTCCCGGCTTCCTCATTCCGTTGAATTTAAAGCAATCCATTATAAAACACTTAATTTTCTAAAATAAAACTTCCTATTAAATGTTATCAACAATATAATTATTTATATAAATACTTACTATTTCGTAAATAGTTCAAAAAAGATAAAAACTACACTTTCCGATAAGTGCCAAAATAACAATTTGAAAAACAACAAAAGTATGCAAGCATTTCGGTATACTACCACTTTCATAGAGAATGGCGTTTTTTAAACTCTCAAAAAGTCTACACAATTGAGGCGCTTCATATTTGATTCATATTTACGAAATAAAAAATAAACCTTAAAAACAATTCATATCAAAAGATTGTACAAAAAATAAAAATGTTTAAATTTTGTTGTTTAAATTGTATTATTGTTTCCAATAAGTTAATTAAAATGAACATAAATTATGCTTTTGGAATTCAATAAATTTCTATTACGAAAACTAGATGTCAGTGTGTGTCGTGTCTACATAAAAAAATCTACACAATAATTAAAGGCGTTTTCCTTTGGACTCATTTTGCTACTAGTCGGTAGCTGCGAGTAGATGACCAAAGGAAAGCCAAATTCTAAACACTAGTAGAAACATAACCTCAAAATAGTCACCAACAATACGTTTGCTTACTCTTTGCAATTGTGTTTATTTTGTTGAATCTGTGAAAATGGACGATTTATTGTAGTTATCGCTACAAGTTTTCGTTAGAATTGTATTTTTAGGGCTTTAAGTTTGTGTTTTTGTTATCAGCAAGCGTTTGTGTCACTATGTTACAATAGTATTAGTTGAAGTACCTCACTTTGTAGATGCCTATGGTGTCATTTCTTATCTTTTATGCATTTCCGGCTACGCATAATAAATTTTTGCATTTCATGCCATTTTCGTTAACCGCAATTTTTTCTTGGCTCATAAGTGCGGTTAACTATCTATTAATATAGATTAAGCTGAGGTTTATATTTTTTTATGCAACTTTCCAACAGTAATTTTTGTTTTTTATTGTTTATTACAATAGCAACAAATATTTTTCTGATAAGAATACAATATTCTGCATTATTTTTATGTGTCAAATATGTTAAGAAGAGTAAATTTTAATATGTTCTGATAACGTTTCCGTGTTTTTGATAATTTTCAGTAGTTGTATTTAGCTATGCAGATCACTTTTTAATTTTGAGATTTATCAAATTTGCTGCTGACGATCGTTTCTGCAGTAGTGTGCTAATAACATTGTTGAACTTTTTTTTCTCCAACAATATTAATTACACATCATTGCATAAAATCACATTTAATTGTAAAAGAATCATTTTTATTTCGACATCCATAATGTTCTTCTTTTAATTATATTTTTACTTTACTATAAAATTGATTAATATTTTAAAAAAAATCCTATTTTATATAAAATACAGCCGGCTTTAATTCCCAAAAACACTTGCCTTTCGATTTCAATTTAATTTTATTATCTTATTCTTTGTCGCCAAAGGGCCTTTAGTGTCATGGCGCTTCGAATATACATTTCAGTACTTATGTCGTTTCACACGACGCTATTTTTCGTATTTCTTTTCTTACTTGCTACCGTGATCTCTGCGAAAGAGAGTTTTCAGAAATAGAAAAGGTTCTATTTTTTCGTACTATTTTTGTTATTAAAATATAATCTTGTCAAGTGAGTTACACCTAGAAATTCAACTTTTAAAAAAGCTTCGTGCAAAGCAAACATGTATCGAAACCATCATAAAACTAGCACTGTAGCCATCTGTAAAAGTAAAGGGGTTTCGAATAAGAGTGATATGATTTCTTTTTAAAAAAAACACACACTAATTGTTAAGGAAATTCAAATGTTTTTATTTAATGTGAAGTACAATCGATTCAATTAAGTTCTGAATAAAACGTTATTCAAATGGCCTCCACGACTTATTTTGCAGGAACGAATTCGATGAACCCAATTTTCGGGCACTTTTTCCACTAAATCAAGTCGTACACGTACCATATGTCATGAATAACACGTTCAATATTCACTTATAAAGCTTGAAGAGAGTCTAATGACTTCAAATTACCCCACAAGAAATAGTCTAATGGTGTTAAATCACAACTTCTTTGAGGCCATTCAATGTCACAATTTCTTGAAAAAATCGAATCTCCAAACTTTTCTCGCAATAATTCGGTTGTTGCACGTGCTGTGTGGCACGTAGCCCCGTCTTGTTGGAACCAGATGTTGTCAAGATCAACTTCTTCCAATTTCGGCCATAAAAAGTTGGTTATCATCGATCTATACCACTCTCCATTGTAAGTAACGGTGTTACCAGCTTCATTTCGAAAGAAGTATGGACCGATGATTCCACCACACTAAAAACCACAACAAACTGTCAATTTAGGTGAATGTAATGGCTGTTCATGAATAATTTGTGGATTTTCTTCGCACCAGAATCGACAGTTTTGTTTATTTACCGCACCACTCAGATGAAAGTGAGCCTCATCGGAGAAGATGATTTCCTTAAAAAAATCGTTATCGTTTTCAAGTTGTTTCAAGACAAAATGACTTCAGTTCTTGAGTGATAACAATTTTATACGGATGCAAGCCCAAATCCTTTCTCAAAATCCGCCAGGTTGTGGTTTGAGACAGTCCCAATTCTGGAGAACGTCTTGGAATCGACAAATTGCGGTCTTCAGCAACACTTGCCTGAACGGCAGCAATATTTTCATTACTTCGAGCGGTTCTTTGTCTTATTGGTACTTGAACATACCAATGTAAAGAAATGTAAAGAAAATGTACGCTCGAAATTTTTAACAATTCGACGAATAGCGACCACAGTTGGACAATTATTACGGCCATAAAATGGTAAAAGCGCACGAAAAGTTGCAATTGAAGAACGATTATTTTGATAATAAAATCGAATAATTTGTAAACGTTGTTTTTGCGTATATCTCTCCAAGATGAAATTGTAAACATTCTGAATACAATGAAAAAAAAGTCAGATCATGATATTACAAATGGCCGAAACGTCACTTAGAAATCATATCACTCTAATTGGAAAACCCTATAGTAGTGAATCTAGCAAGAAAAAAGGTACGAAAATAGCGTCTATCTATTTCTAATTCTAAAATCTTAGTTCAAATATGATTAATTTAATTCGACATTTTACAATCAATAGCAAATATGTTTAGCATTGGCATCACCATTAAAAATATCAATAAAAATAAATGCAAATATTAAAACTTGCTGTTTACTTTGGAAAACCTAGACTTGACGTTAAGTTTCTCTCAATACGGATGCATCTTGGATTTAGTGTAAAAGTATTGCAATTATTTATACTCAATCAACTTAGACAAAATAAATGATTGAATAGTAAATATAGAAAGTGCAAATTAGAAGAGCAAATTGACAATTTTTTACTGATAAGATGATTCCGGAATACTTTATATAATACTTCCTTAAGATCCTCAAAAATTGACTACGATGATTAAACGTAAATAAATTATTGACATTATAAAAACATAAGAAACTTTTATCTGAGAATGTAAATTTTTATGCACATACAATATTAGAAAACGTTAATTTATTTCAATTTAATTAATAAAACTATTTTTTTTTCCAATGGATAATGGCAATATGATAAATGTTTGATAAACAATGTATGCGAACGTATTCATGACCTTTACTCCGTAATAATAAAAATATTCCTCTTTGATACATTTTCAAAACTGAAATTCATTTTCAAAATATTTTCATGGCACATATGGCAATTTTATTTTTCTGCAAGACATACCTTAAATATTGGCATATTATTTTTGTGCCCACTAATTAAAGGTGGCGCAAAATCCGGAAACAATAACATCCATGATATTACGTAATTTCACCTGCTTATAATTTTTTTTTTGGGTTCAGTGATTGTAAGTGACACATTTTTGTTGGTTTCAGAGCTCCTACTTTAAGGAATTAAATAAAATATATTGGGACAAAAAAAAGAAGATTTCGCCTTAATATTAAAATAATATTTCCGATTTTTTGGCTGTATAATACCCGTACTACACAGCAGTTAGAAGCCGCATACGTATTCGAGGTCAGAATTCGGTTCACAATCGTTCAGAATGGCTGCATATCGTATACCACCCAAATCTCTGATAGTCCCATATAGTACGCATACGTATGCGAACAATATGCGGCTTTTTCGCATACCGTCTACTAACCTGGCGCATATCATTTGTGATACTTCGTTGGATGGTAATTTCCTATATACCTGGATATGCAATATTTAATTGAATGTTTACAAACATACACAATTTCTGTTATTTTTCAATGTTACTTCTGTAAAAATTCTTTAAAAAAATGTCTTTTTATAATATTCCTTATAGTAGTTTAAATAAATATAACTCTAATTCATCTCAAATATTAGTAATAGGAAATTATTTATTTGTTCATAAAAACAAAATCCTGAACTTTTATAATTCATAAAAATTATTTTTTTTTATTAAAATTTTCATATTTACATATTTATAGTTTTACCGAGATAACTTCACGATAAAAATCAGCTTCAAATTTTCAAAATATAAGTAAAAAACACCAATCGAAATGTAATACATCCGAAACTATATGCATGAACTGATTTTTATTCACAAACAAATAAATAATAGATCAAATTAGACATAATGCGACAAAAATCATTTGAATGAAATGAATTAAAATCTCTTGGTGTGCACATCCCTAATGAGAGTCTCACTAGAAACTTTTTTATCATTACTGAACTGTTATGTGTTAATTCACAACTTTTTTAATGCCATTGGAAATCTAAATTTCTTGACTTTATCGACACACCAAAATTTTCTCGTAATAAATCGATTGTGGCATGGGATGTGTGACACGTAGCGCCATTTTGTTCAAACCACACATTCGTTAAAGCTTCCAATTCAAAAACTTCGCCATTGACAGAAAAAAATAAGGACCGTTGATGCCACGGTGGTACCATAAACCACATTAAACGGTCCCTTTTCCCTCCTGAGGTAAAGTTTACTCCTGAATAATTTGTGGATTGGCTTGAGCCCAGTAATGACAATTTTATTTATTCACCGATCGAGAAAGATGAAAATGCGTCTCATCTGAGAGATGAGAATTTTATTTATTCACCGATCGAGAGAGATGAAAATGCGTCTCATCTGAAAAGATGATTTTCTCTAAAAAAAAATTTCTGAAAAAAAGGATAACGATTATTTTTATTTAAAAAAATGGATAAATGTTAAAATCGTTGTTGAGGCGTGTAACTTTCCATGAATAAATTGCAAACCTTACTAACAACAACTGACAGAGAAAGAAAATTTTGACATTTCAAATATGGCCACACGGTATATTTCTTAAATTATAGAAGAACTGGATAGGCCTCTACACGAAAATTGTGGCACAATTTTTTTGGCAATACATTCGTAGAACGCACACACATGCAAAATAACAGAAACGGCGTAAATCGGTAGGGGCCAATTTTAAACTTCAGTATGCGATTGAAGCGCGGTTCGTTTAAAATCATTTTCATATGGTATGTGATGTCATTTATGCGTAAACAAATAGATTTTTTAAATATTGCGGGTTTTGTTGTTTGATAGAATTAGTTTTGAAAATTTGAAATAAAACACAATATTCTATTTTAAAATATTATTTATTTATTTATTATATTTTCATTTTATTTATTAAAACAGAATTATAAAGTGGAAAGAGCATTATATCAAAACAATTATAAAAATATAAAAAATGATTATATCAAAACAATTATATGCACAAATAAAAATCCATTCCAATAACGAATTAAATGAGAGAATGTGATATTATGTTTAAATTAAAACCACACCACAACTTAGTAAATAAAATTTTTTATGTTAAACAAGCATTTATATATGTTGAAAACTTTTTTATAATATAAATGTTTGTTTGTGAATTGAAATTGTTATTTATATAGGCATGTGTATTTAAATTAAATTAAAAAATAAAGCATTAAATTATGTAGAATATTACATCAAGTTCTTAAGTTAATCGTATACAACATTATAGCAAATGCTTTAAAACTAAATTACAAGGTGGAAAATTTAATGTACTTAAATAACTAATATTCTACAAAAAATTGGAAACTTTATTATTTAGTAGATGCTTTACAAAATGGTCTAATAGAGCAAGCGAAAGAACAACTCCAAACAATTTATTTAAATAATAAGCCTATGGAATATACTTTATTTTAACACAAAGAAAACATCAATGAACAAAGACTGAATAATTCATTCCCTTAAATTTTCTTACACATACTTTACGTACACCGGCACTGAACTATTTTCTGGTAAAAAAAACCAGTTTCGGTATTCTACCACTTTCATGGAGAATGGCGTTTTTTAAAACTCTCCGAAAGTCTACAAAATTGAGGTGCTTCATATTTAATTGATATTTATGAATTAAATCATAAACCTAAAATACAATTCCATTCCATATTAAAAGATTGTACAAAAAATAAATATTGCCTGTTGTTGTGTTTAAATTGTATTTTTGTTTCCAATAAGTTAATTAAAATGAATATAAATTTAGCTTTTGCAATTCAATAAATTTCTATTACGAAAACTAGATGTCAGTGGGTGTCATGTCAACACAAAAAAATCTACATAAAAGTATGCAAGCGTGACGATTTCTCGCCGCTTCTGCAATAATTATTCCAGAAAATGGCGTATACATATACGAAAATCTGACATATACGAAAATCTGAAAAATTTGAAAACAGATTCAAATATACCTTAGATTAAAGAATACCTGTATAGGCCCGTACCCTGTAAAATAGACTGTATTTACCTGGATAGGCCCTATGAAAAGACCCTGTAAAATAGACTTTATTTTAATTAATAATTCAATTATATTAGTACTGAAATTATATTTTAATTTACCGCTAAATTAATTTTAAATTCATTAGGAAACAAATTATTTCCCAAAATTATATATTTATAGAAGAATTTTGCATCGATTTACACATCTAGAAGAGTCTATTACCAAGCTATGTGTATGTTATTCGTAAACGAATTTCATTATTTTTTGTATACCAGATCGATAAAATAATAAAATTTATATCTATCTAAATAATTTCCAGAAAGCAAGTGTTTTTATCCGCATTTAGTTGGTGCCAAAGTATTTTTTTTATTGAGCTCATTAAAAACCACACCTTATTAGATTCAATAACATTTTTAATAAGTTTTGTTAATATAAATAATTTAGATTTGAGCATTGGTATAATAAATTTTGCATATATTAACAATGAAATAAAATAGGTTAGGCTTAATTATTTTTGTTTAAGTTTATGTTATTTTAATAAAATACATTGCAGACCAAAAGTGTGCGACCACTTTGGAATTAAGTGGAAAATAAACCAACACACTTTCCATGTTAAAGAATGCCTACGCCTCATAGTGACCCTCCCCTTCATCCACTTTTCTCTTAACTGATCCGGTATCTTAAGGAATTGAGATTCATTTCAAATTCTTTTCAGGGTGCTACACCAAGCTTATATCAGATTCTTTCGAAATTCAATTATAGGACTGTTAACACATTTAATTAAGTTCTGATAAAGCCCAATTGCTCAGTACCTAAAGAACAAATTCTACATTCTTTGATAACAATTTTACACTAATCTCATAATTGCTACCATCCGAAGAACTCTCTTATCGCTATATGACTTTCAAGGTGCGGTGCTGACGCAGTGACCTTATATTCATGGAGTACATACTACAAAGCAAATGAAATGCTATAGAGTAATCGATTACATTGCCTCAGCTTTTGAAAATAATGTGTGTTATCCAATATTGTTCCTCCTATCAACTTATGACCTCATCCTAAAATTGCACATATCTAATCAATTATTTGTAATAAAGTTTCTCTGCTTTATTTAAAGGATAGTCCTATTTTGACGAACATATTTATTGCGAATAAAATTCGATATATACAAAATTTTATTTACTGCGTTAAATATTACCATCTGTGTATACGTAAGTGTCATCTTTATTGTACGGAATTTATAACTGCCTGATATCTTGGATTTTTCAAATAATAACCATGAAATCCTAACGCTAGACTGAAAGAATATTAGGCTTTGAGTCCAATTACATGTGGAAAATTTGAAAACGCAGATTCAATTTGAAAAACGCAAAGGTAAAATATAATTTGTCAACCCCAATTCTTATTATCTATCTCATGGCTAATTTCAATGATAGATAATAATAAAACTATTTTTCCGAATTTTCCTATCTCATTTGAATTTATTTATTAAATAAATCATATTTAAGATGATATTTTGGGTTTTATTTGAGGTAAAAAATAAATATTCAAATGAGATAGGAAAATTCGGAAAAATGGATTTTATTATTATCTATCATATGATTCAGATGGTATATCTCCGGGTTTTGTGAAATCATATTCCATGACATTACTCTCTCTTTAAGAAATTATTTAAAAAATTCAATTAAGAATGGTAAATTTTCGTACTTATGGAAAAGGTCCTACGTAATATCTATTCTTAAGAAAGGCTCAAAAAGTGGCATAATTAATTACAGGCCAATTGCACCATTCCTTTGCTATTCCGAGTTGTTGATTTCTTCGAAGCTTATCAAGCAGCATAAAGGCTTAATTTCATCTAACCAACACGGTTTTAAGCCTTTCAGATTAGTGACAACTAACCTCGAAACTTTTCTAACTGACTACCTACACTGCCTACACTGTAAAGCTTTTGCCAAATATCTCACTCAGCTTAAGAAATTGGGCTTTCCATCAATACATATTGAATAGTTTGGTTCCTATTTAAAAAATAGGACTTACAATATACACATATCTTTTCCAATATACACATTATATACTTAATAAAAAAAACACTGTTAAATTCTTATCTATGCTGATGATATAAAATTATTAGATACAAAAGGGATTTAAACATCTTTTATAATTGGAATGGCCTGATGTTGAACCTAGAAAACCGTGAAATTATGACATATTTATTATAGTTAAAAGTGAGAGGTTTTGAGGCAACTAAAATACAACGTTTTCATTCTGTTATCGACTTGGGGATTAAACTGGATAAGAAACTTTGATTAATTCCCCATGTGAACTACATTGTTTCTAAAAATAATTGTTTTAGGGTTTGTAAAGCGATAATTAAGGTAACTGTCAAGTACAAGTACCTTGGAACAATTATTGCGCTTCTTAGTTAAACCAATTTAATAGCGTTATTGAATCTGTGCAACGCTATTTTGTTACTTTTGCAATGTCAGATTCTCATTGGTTGGGCCGCCTAGGACTTCCACCAACGGTACACTGATAGACTTATTATGCTTAAGACTGAGCACTTGAAAAAAGACGCAAACTTGCTTATTTTGTCTTCATTAGCCAAATTTAAAAACCAAAGATTGACGGGCAGTGCTCTTTCAAATATGGTCTCGTTTAGGCAACTCAAATACCACTTGAGAAGGGCTCAACCTCTTCTACCCGTCAAATCCTCTACGTATAATTATGGATAACATGAACCAATTGCATATTTTTGTTTGTTCTTGTAGGGAATTCGACCTTGCTACTTCTAAGGGCTAGTTAAAAGACGTATTTTTTCACTTGACTTGTACTATCAGTAGAAATCTACGTCAAATTCTAGTTAAACAAATTCAAAATAACTAAAAAAATGCAGATAATTTTTTTTTCTGTAACTACAATTGTATTGTAACAAGCAAATTTACATAACATTTTAATTAACATTTTTGTGCAACATGAAGTAGAAGTAAACACCCATTGGCGTTTCTCCAACTAACGGAAGTTAGATTCTTCTAGAAAATTTCTAGGACATTGTCTCTTAAGTCTCCGATGAGTGTTTCCGGGGAGGGCAGTACAAGACAATTTTCTCACAAGTGGATTATGATGATAGTATAAACGGGAGTGAAATTTTTGAATATTTAGATCACGATGTATTACGTTGTAACGAACATAAAAGGGAGTGTTACCAATTTTACGGAGAATCTTGGATTGTAGGGCCTGTACACGATAGGAATTGGAAAGTTTCGTTTAACCCCAAAGTTCAATTGCATAGGTCCAACTAGGTTTTATAATTGTATTGTATATTAGAAGTTTACTTTTGATTGTTACTTTCGAGCGTTTGTTCAGTAGTGGAAGAAGTTGGCGATAACGTCTAGTGGCTTCAACTCTTTTTAGTCTCGTATAAGGGTTTCATGTTAATCTATTATCCAGGTAAAGTCCCAAATAACGTACTTTATCATATTGTGGAATCATGTTGCTATTAAGGTATAAAGAGGTAGGTTTTCCTTGACAAAATGTGAAAGTGATGTGAACACTCTTCTTTTCATTTACCCTCACTCTCTATCTCTTAAACCAGGATTGAAGGTTGTGGATATGGAATTGTAAATTGTTGGAAGCTATGTCAGGATTTGTGTGGGTAGTAAGTATGGATATAAATATTATATAAAATGGGACCTCATGGATATAAATATTACATAAAATAAGACCATGCATACTGCCTTTTGGGACTCCGGCTAGAATAGGATATATTTCCGTGGATTCTGAGTTAATTGCAACTTGGAAATGACGTTGGGAGAGATATGAATTTATGATAAGATAGTGTGTTGAAGAAAGCTGTTGAGTTTCCAGAGGAGTCCAGGATACCATACACGATCAAAAGCTTGGGATATATCTGAAAATACTCCTGGGCAATACTCTTTCCTCTCAAGAGAGGATGCAATATGATCAACAATGCGATGGCATTGCTGGATAGTGGAGTGTTCAGAGCGGAAACTAAATTTGTGATCAGGAATAGTTTTTTCATTAATTAGGACTTGATAGAGTCGTTTTAATAGGAGTTTTTCAAAAATCTTACCAAGGATTGGTAAGAGGCTGATAGGGCTATATGAGGAAGGGGATTTAATGGGTTTATTTGGTTTAGTAATTATTTGAATAGGTTGTGCGCAGTATACCATTTTTCCAGAGTAAAGAAAAATAGGTTGTGCGCAGTATACCATTTTTCAATTAAAACTAAATCTTTTTTCGGGAAATTTGCTTCAGAATAGCAGCTGTTATTAGATCATAACCAGGAGATTTTTTATTGGAAAGATATTAGATTTAATTTCTGAGGGCTTAAAATTTTTTAGTTCTTCGATAATTTTGTTAGTATGCGATTTGTCTTCTATATTATCATGTGAAGCAAAAATATTTATCAAATGTTTAGCAAATACTTTGGTTTTTTCTTTGTCTGTTTTTACCCAGTTACCGTCATTTTGTTTCAGTGGGTGTGATGTTCTTTTGTACGAGAGTATTCGTTTAGTGGCTTCCCATAAAGAAGCCGATCTTGTATGTCACTAAGCGATCTTGTATAAATTTCATACCGTTCATTATAGTGTTTTCTAATTTCCATATTTAGTTCACGTTGTAGTCGGTTACGTTTCTGTTTGTAGCTAGACATTCGTAAGCGTTGCCACTATGAGCCTAGAATGAAGAGTCTTTATTAGTTCTGGAAACATTAGTTCTTCGATAACTTTGTTAGTATACGATTTGTCTTTTATATCATCATGTGGAGCTAATACATAATATTAAAATCAATAAATGCCACCATGCATTAAAAAAAATTTCAAAGCAATTTTCTAGTACGTGTACGATATGGAGCAACACTGCTGGTTAATTTGTTTGATACATCATTTTGGTTTTTATGTAAACTATATTCATACTGAATAGCTCTAAATTTTGTTAAAATATAGGAAAAAAAGATTAACTGAAATAATAAACCAAACAGATTTTTTTTAATATGAAGATATTAAACGAATTTCGTTGAGTGATAATATTTTGGAACTTTTGGTCATCGTAAAATTGCTGTCATATTTTTCCATTTTCTATACATATTCTATGGTAATATTTATGACCAATTATATTTAAATCCCCGTTAATGAGATATTTTTTTATTGTTTTTAAAATTTTTTTTGATAGCAATAACCTAACACCTCAGCGAGATAATAACAATTGGTAGTATTTTATCTGAATTTTGAAAATCTAAAGTTCATATTCCATAACATAGCTTTCAGCTATTTTTAAACTGCCGAAGAGTATTTTTCCGATAACCTTAAATAGATAAGATTTATATAAGTGTTGTTATTATAGAAAAAAAATCTTTGGATTTGATTTAATATTAAATTTTGAATTTTATTGAGGTGACAAATGTATGGTGTGTTAAATAATAATTACGTAAATTTATTGGAAATGTATCAATATAAGTTAGTTTAAGCTTATCACGTGTTTATATAATAGAAATCAATTTGAAACAATTCTAAAAGATCTGAAATTGAGCGTAATTTCTTATTTTTTAAAAGATAGAAAGTACTTAGTAGACAAAATGATATCTGTATGGGTTATTGGAATTAAAAGTCAGTCAGTTTAAGTTTCAACCGAATCCCTCATTTGGCTTATCACCAAAAAATTGCTATAAACAACTTGTCTTAATGTTCATCGGTTAGAAAGTTTGAAATTATTTTATTTATGTAATAAAATTATTATGTTGATTTAATTATCAAATGAAATGCCACGCACTAATTCGTAAGACCTTACGTGTTTTTATAAATAAATCACAAAATTATTTTCGATTATTTTTTCCGAAACTCCTGATAACTTTTGGAAAGATATTTCTTCTCAATGATTTTAGCTACTGACTTTTGAGTTTATACAATATGAGCATGGAAGTCTCAATGAGAATATGCGATTGTCATAATTTAAATGAAAATGCATAATGCACTTATAATACGTGATTTTTTAATTTAACAATTGGTTGCTTCAAGAGCATCTATAATTTTTCCAACTAAGCCCAGATTTTGAAATTGAATCAAGTATCTACATAAACGGCATAATAAGTATTTCCCGGCTCCAGCAGATTTCTCTTTGATATATAAAAAGAGTTCAAAGTGAAGTTTACTTATTTTGTTAATAATTATTAAATTTATTTATTGAAAAATGTCGATCAAGTTAAATTAGTATCTTGAAAAATATTAGTAAATTATTTATCATCATTATCAACCAGAAATTTGGTTTAGGTTTGTTAAATTTAGGCCTACCGCGGATCCATCGTTAAACAGGCAGCGGAATCATTCATCCTCACGAAGAAGGCCAGTAATATTATATTATTTAACGTGACTTATTTGTCGTTAAACATAAAACCACGAGTCGCCTACGACCATAGGGATTGAATTACGGTCAATCAACACACCATCATTACTGTCAGTTTACAGTCAGTAACCAGGTACAAACTGATTACTCCAACTGTTAGTGGCGAGGACTATCTAAACCAGTAATAGCGCCCGAGATAATTACCAGTATCTCCCACCAGCGATCTGGAGACCGTATCCGCGACATATGTATTAACCACAGCCACTACGTTGCTACCTAAGGCGCCACACCATTGTCGGGCGGAGTGTGTTTTAATACCATGGGGCACCCCGATTCCCGTAGAACCAATTTTTGTTTTAAGAGTACTTCGGTTTGTACTCCGCTCATTGAGCTACGGTAAGGAATCTTGTAAATTCCTAGGCACCGCTAAGCCAGCTCAGGTACGCGGGTTCGCCAAGACCCAAAAGTACAACCGGAATCAACCTTGGTCTTTCACCTGATTGTAGCCACCTTGCGTGCCATTCACACACTCCTTCACGCACCATTCTTGCTCTCCTCTCTGAAAGTGCCACGGCAAATCTATTGAATCATTCACACTGTTCTTTCATATGTAACATTCCATTCACATCACTATCATTATTCACCACGATTCCATATGCACCTAGGTCACTCAAATCCCCATACAGGCCACACTCAATGAGAAGGGCATCTAGCCTCCGCAGCCAGTCCACGCCCGTACAGGAACCCATTCATTCTGCCATGTCCCGTGAGTAAATACCCAAGGTACAGACCAAATTCAAATCCATACGCAGGCGCAAAGCACACATCCGAAATGAACATTTGCGTCCGTCTGCCATTCACACTCTCATCCCATCGACGTTGCCAAAATTCACACATTCTATTCACGGCGTTGGCGTGACTAAGATCCTGAACCACTTCATTCATAACCGGACAACCAGCAAGCGATATGGCCCGCCGTAGACGGTAGTCGATGCTTCCATGCAGCGCCTCCAGATCCCATGGAATTTCTCCCATGAGAACCTGCATCGCCTCGGTTGACACGACGCTGAACTGAATTTATACCCGCCCTTATGAAGAAGGCCAATAGTTCTTCGGATGATGCTCCTCTCAAATGTGGCTAAGAGTTCGTAGCGATATATTTCCGAAGAATCTGAGATCTGCGAAGAATATTGTCCTGTACAGCTTTAGAGAACTTCCGAAAAGTGCGCCTCCTTGCCAAAACCCATTAAAGACGTTCCAAAAGCTCTAATTAATTTCTCTAGAACTTTCTCATAAAAAAATAATCTATGGTATTTGATATTTTGCTGTGTCCGTGGAGTGAAGCCTTTCTGGTATAAGCGAATATTTTTTTAGGAGAATGAGTTTATCCTGCCTAGAGGGATGCTATAGTATATCTTATACTTATACCTCTATACAACATTATACCTCTCAAATTGCTACATTCGGTGGTTTTTTTTTATGGATTCGGTTTTATCCTTGAAGTTATTTCTAATACATATATAATATTTTATTGATCTTTATTATGATATTTAAAAAAAATATAAGCATGCATTTTTATACAATTATAAGCCTAACCTTAACCCTTAAATCTACTCTTATAAACTAAACATGCATTTTTATACAATTATTCTTAAAACTAATCTTAAAACTAAAAATTAAATTCTAAATTCTATATTCTATATTTGAATCCGGCAATTGCTGCGATAGTTGTGTCGTCTTGCTTCCCTTCGGTGCTTCCGACCACGTGTGATGTAGTTGCTAACCTCGATGTTGTCCCTTTGGTTTCTTCTTGTAGATCTGTAGACGTTGCTTCAGAGCTTCTTCCAGTAGAAATAACGGTGACAGATCCTTGGAGTTTCTATAGATCACCAGTAAGCTGTTTTCCGTTAGCTGCCTTACTGCTCTGTTTTGATGATAGGCTAATGATTTCACCCATTTGTGCGTTATTCCTATTCGCCTCCCTGTAAAACCTGTCGTTTGATATACTGACTTTTTGTCAGTCTAGATCTGCCGAGCCCTGTTTCTTTTCGTAAAATCTTCCTTTCCAACCTGTGCAGTTCCGTTGCTACTGTTGGGGAAATAGATGACCGGATGGGGAAGCCGTAGCATAGGTACGCTCTTATAAATTGCTTATGTAGGATTTCTGAGCGATACATTCTCAGAAGCCTACAATATATGCCGTTGGCTTTTTAAATTTTATCCCTCACAAAGGAGTTGAATTTGAGATTCTTGTTAAGATTCAAGCCTAGTTTATCGAGTCACCCTTATCTCCAAACCCACAGTCTACGAATTTCTTCATCCCTGACGGCGTGAGGCACAAGCACTCTGACTTTGGAATGTTTATATGAATACCCCATTCCTTATAGTTTTCTGTCAGTTTACTGACTGATACCTTCACTGTAAACTAGAGTATCGTCGGCGTATAATACCATATGAGTATTTTTGCTTAATTGGATCTTACATTCTATAAGAATTTATTATTCCGTCCGTAGTTATTGTTTTCTCGTGTTGAAATTGTTTTTTTTTTTACAAAATGGGAAAATAAGCAGCATGTCTAACCTACGTAGAGGATGGCACTCCAAAAATTTAAGCTGTTGGTAGCTTATAGGCTTTTAGGCAATACTTGGTGTAAGACAGACACAGCAAACCGGCAATGTACAATACGAGGTCTGTTCAAAAAGTATCGCGAATTTTGAATTTTCGCGGGTTATGTATATTCGATTTTCGATTCTTTTGTGGCGTTATGTTGGTACTCATATCTTTCCTTTATGCCGACAAATTCGGCCATTTTGAATGTTCAGTTAATTTTTTAAAAAAGCTGCTTTGCTTGCACAAGTCTTCGATTTTTGCCCATTCCAAAAAATGGATCAAAGAATCTGTATCAAATTTTTGCGTGAAAAACAAAATTAATTGCGCGGACGCATTCCGAATGTTGATTGTGGCATATGGTGAAGCTACCTTGGACCGAAGCAACGTTTACAGGTGCTACAAAATGTTCTCAGAGGGCGGAAAGATGTGAGCAACGAAAAGCGTGTCGGACGCCCGAGCACGTCAACAACAGACGAAAACATTGATGAAGTGAAGAAAATAGTATAAGCCAATCGTCGAATCACCGTTAGAGAAGTTGCTGAGGACGTAAACATATCGATTGGCTCGTGCCATTCGATTATTACCAATGATTTGGCGTGAGAAGAGTCGCCGCGAAATTCGTACCAAAATTGCTCAATTTCGACCAAAAACAACATCGCATTAATATTGCTAAGGAGCTGTTGGACTCTGTCCGAGACGACCCAAATTTGCTCCAGAGGGTCATAACTTGTGACGAATCATGTGTTTATGGTTATGACGTGGAAACCAAACCTCAATCATCCCAAGGAAGCTGCCGCACGAGCCAAGACCGAAAAAAAAGCGCCAAGTTCGGTCAAATGTGATCGTTTTGCTTACAGTTTTCGATTTTAGGGGCGTGGTGCATCATGAGTTCTTGCCACAGGGTAGAACGGTCAATAAGGAATATTACCTGCAAGTTATGCGCAAGTTGCGCGAAGCAATCCGCCAGAAACGCCCGGATTTGTGGAAGCACAAAAATTGGCTTTTGCACCATGATAACGCCCCTGTTCACGCATCGTTGCTTGTGCGCGAATTTTTGGCCAAAAACAACACACTAATAATGCCGCAGCCACCGTATTCCCCAGATCTGGCCCCCTGTGACTTTTTCTTGTTCCCGAAACTGAAGAGCCTCATGAAAGGACGACGCTACGCTACGCTACGATTGAGGAGATAACGACGGCATCGAAGGAGGAGCTGAACAAGATCACAAAAAATGATTTTTTGAAGTGCTTCGAGGATTGGAAAAAACGTTGGCACAAGTTTATAATATCTGGTGGGGATTACTCTGAAGGGGACAAAATAGATATTCATAAATATATAAATAATTTTTGAAAAAAACACAAAATTCGCGATACTTTTTGAACGGACCTCGTACACAGTTTCCTTTTTTTACAGTAGAGCTTGGAAACGTCTTTATTTTATTAAACATACACATATTTATGAATTTCACAACTCCATTATAAAACCTATTTACTGGTAGGTTATTACTGCAATTCAAAAAGTGATATTGGCTTCAAAATTTTATAAATTTTCTGAATTGTATTTAACTTAAGGTGTTCACATAAATAATAGTCGGAAAACTCTTTCAGAAGCTTAGAAGTACGCAGGTAGTAAAAAAATCCCTATTTTCCTAAATAAGTTGACTATTATTTGAGTAGAATTTCCTCAAATTATCTTGGGGCTATCTTTTATGGCTATCTTAAAATCTTAAAGGTTTCAAAATAAAGCTGTTATGCAGTTGCAATTATCATTATTAAGACCATGTACTAGTTTAGTTGAAAGATGCAGTAAGTACATTCATAGTTGCAACTTATTAACAAATTATCTGAGCTCGGCATTCCAATATTTGTCACAATTTTTAAGTTTTTAGTATCTAATATTGAATTGTATTTTAATCATAATTGATTATTGGAACTTATGTATTGTAGAAAAATATGTAATATTATCTCATATTCATTGTCATTTTCGTTTCAATTCATTTCTGGCATTTGTCTGCATCACTTGAAATTGTCTAGCCTTTCCGTATGTAACCTTCTCAATAAATTATGTACTATTTTTGAGTGTTTTTGATTATACATTGTTGATAAGTGCTGCAGAAAACTGAGAAACACTTGGCTTTATATAGTGCCGCCATGAAGTTGAGAGCTACATTATTTTCGTTTTATTTTTATTGCTGTAGTTTGTACGGATTTTATCAGAATTCTATTTATTTATATCAATAACTATGCATATATTTTTAAAGGAAGCGGCACTTATAAAAAAAATTTGATTTAGTAAAAAATTTCATCGCTTGCAGAATAGGTCTAAATGGTATTATCGATGAACGATTTCTGTTATTATTGGGTAAGACATTAATTAGATTAAAACTATTGCTCTGCACTATCATTTGATGAAAATCAGAAACTTAAACTTATGTGTACCAACCTGCAGGTCGGGCTTATTGTTTTGAATCTCAGTTGCACATTAATTAATCTTCTTTCAAAGGAGGCATAATTTCTTTACCATTGCATCTCTGGTATATAATTGTGTTTCTGTTAATACTATTATTTTATATGACTTCAATTTCGAAACAAGTTGCTAGTTGGAACAGCAATTGGTAGTTGGAATTCAGAATTTACATTGAAGTAAATAGAAATATGAACATCCGATCGTGAACATTTGATATTTAGGACCGTTCACTTATTTTCTAACATGTTTAATACAGAATTTCTATGCTATGAATTTTCAATAAATCAAAACATGTGATTACCTGGAAAATGATGACAAGTAATGTATTAAGAACACCTGCACGTAAATCTATTGCAGTTCTACTCTTGATGTTTTTAAGTATTTTGACTTAAAAAGTAAACAGTTTAATTATTTTTTTTTAGTTTATGTTTTAAGTTTTGATGTTTTTAAGTCTTGATGAAATAAAAATTTAAACTTTAACAAAATGACTAAGGAGAGTATTAAATAAATCAAAACAGTTACAAAGAATATTACATAAAAGCAAATCAAACAAATGAAAGGGGATCAATTAAGATATTTTCTAATTAGCTTTAAAATAACTAAAACCAACAATTAAACATGTTGATTAAAGTAGCTAAATCATTATTAGTATATTGCGGTCCGTAAAGTAATTTCGTTTTTTTTTTAAATAAAAATGACAGACGATTTTCTTATAATTAAATTAAATATTGTCTATTCTGATCCAATACCCTTTGCCATCTTTCTGGCAGTACCATGATTCCACCCTCATAAAGTGTTTGTTCTTTGCTGGCAAAAAACTGATCCAAGTGATTTTTGACCTCCTTATTTGAATTAAACGTTTTACCCTCAAAAAATTTTCTAGATACCGGAACAAATAATAATCGGAAGGTCCTAGGTCTGGAGAGTGTGGTGGTTTCGTTTTATCCTGTTGGAACACCATACCATTTCTATTGACCAATTCTGGCCTTTTTTCTTTAAGTGAATCATTCAATTTATCCAACTGATGACAGTACACTTTAGAATTAATCGTTGTGTTGCTCGGTAGAAGCTCAAAATAAATGATTCCTTAGAAATCCCACCAAACAGATATCATGACTTTTTTTTGACGAATAATGGCTTTCGAAGTGTTTTGAGTTGGTTCATCTTTTCTACTCCAGGAGCTTTTGCGCTTAACATTGTTGTATATAACCCATTTCTCGTCCCCAGTGATGATACGCTTCAAAAATGGATCATTTTCTTGGCGCTTGAGAAGCAAATCACAAAGGTTAATGCGACGGCACAAATTTTTTTTCGTAAGAAGATGAGGAACCCATATGTCGAGGTTTGAGATCAATCATAGCCGTTTCAAATGATCATAAACGGTCGAATTCGATAAATTTAATCTCGCAGCGATCTCAGGAGTTGTTTGCTACAATTAATGCCTTTATTGTGTCTTCGTCAGCTTCAACAGGCCTTCCAGAACGTGGTGCATCTTCATGATCTTCGACATCGAAATTGCCGGATAGAAATTTTGCAAACCAGTTTTGGCACTGGCGTTCACTTAACACATCTTCTCCATACACATCGGCTGATTTTTTTTCTTGCTTGAACAGCATTTTTATCTTTTCTATAGTAAAAAAGTAAAATATGCCGAAAATGCTGTTCTTCACTTTCCATATTTAAAAGGGTATCAACCAAAAACTACTATGCAGAATCAATCGAATTTTTCACAAGCAAGCCTTGCTATGTCAGCTGTCAAAATACATATGATTATGCGGCTTAAGTGTGAAGTTCGTTGTGATAAAATACAATTAAGTCCTCTGTTAGGAAAAAACGAAATTATTTTCCGCACAAACCAATAATTTTATGATGTATTTTTGCATAATTATGGGAATATATGAGTTGTTGATAAATTTATAAGTGTTATCAAATGTTAGGTACCTTTTTAACATATTTATATATAAGTTTTGATTTAAGAGCAATTTGCAAAAATTATTCATAGGATCATATTTTGATAGAAAAATAAATAGAGAAAAATTCAATTATTGTCAAATTTTCGAAGATCAAATTTTCTGGCTCTTATCTTAGAGATCTTACATACAAAGAAACAATATTCAATTATTTAATTTATTTTTGAATAAACTTGCCAGGTAACTATTTTAAACCGGTGAGTTGGTAAAACTTTGGAAAATCATTTAATCAAATTAATAAGTTTAAAGCTTCCAATAGTGGAGATAAGAAAAGTAAGAACACTGTTGAAACGTTATAGGAAAAGCCACAATTCTTCAGATAATTTAATGCTAAGTTACAAATCTTCAGATAACTTTGATGCTACTGTTGGTCAAAATTTGATAAGGAATGGCCTGCTTTCAGTTGCAAAAACTGATACAGTTTTAGTAGCAGTGCTGGCCTACTTTATGCTCCTCGTTTGCACTCTTGTGAATGTTATTGGCAGTACCAAGAAGAAGTCCTTTCAAATGAATATCTTTCACCATCAAAAACTCATTGATGAATACGGCCGTACGATAGAGATGCGAAATCGCCAAGAACTCTCATTATAAACCTTTTAATGACTGTTCATTAGTTTCAATGTTAATAGACGATCTGACCTCACAAGAGCTCTAACCCGTTCCAGATTATCGTCAGTTTTCGTTATTGGAGGCTGCCATGTGTTAGTTTAATTTTAAACTTCTTTTCGACTCTCCATAAATGCTTTTAACATTGATTTTGCATAACGCCTTACAACAACTCCACTTCACTTATCACGCTTTATAGGGTTGCGTAGTTACCGGAAGTGGTTGAAACTTGTGCTAATAGAGACTAATATACTAGCTTTATGGAGAGGAAGTTTGGTGTACTATCAGATTGCAGTCATATAAGCTAACTTCGTATATGAAGATATTTCCCGAAATTACACATTTATTTTGCTGTTTCATTGAATAATCAAGAAAAAGGCTTATATAAAAATAATTAAAAAAGTATCAATATTACGAACATATTAACCAAAAATCAATATTTAAGACCAAATACATTCCTTCAAATATTAGCCCATACTGATAATGATACTTACATCACTGAGCATAATGGCATAAAAAGAAATATAGCTAACAAGCGCAAAATTAGATCCGTGGCGGTTCCGATGAGATATTGTAAACTGCAATTCACATGATTCCCAATGAGCGTTATGGTGCATGGTACAGAATAAAGTCCGAGCGGTGACTAGGAATTTACAAGGTTCCTGACCGTAGCTCTGAGAGCGGCGTTCAAACCTAAAAACTCTTAAAACTTAAATTGGTACCACGGGAATCGAGGGGCCTTATAGAAATAGCATTTATTCTTTGCTCGGCTATGGTGAGGTGCTTCGGCATATACGTGGTGGCTGTGGGTACGATCGGCGTGTCGCTGGTGGGAGATATTGGCAATTATTTCGGGCGCTGTCATCGCTTATGGCAGCAGAGGTTTAGATGGACCTCATCACTAGAAGTAGAAGTAATCAGCTTGTAACTGATTACTGACTGCTAACAATCAGTTATGGTCGTGCGCTGATTGAGCGTAATCTCAATCCCTATGGTCGTAGGCCACTCGTGGTAGTATGTCCAACGACGGGTATGCTGCGTAAAACAAACAGAATAATTCTGACCATTATAGGTCCCCCAACGCCGTTTCTTCTGGGAGGACAATCAAACACTGATCAATATCAGAAGTGTCTGCGGCTCTTGGCGAACCTTTTAAGTGGGAGAACCGACACATACTCTTAAAACAAAAACTAGTACCACGGATATCAGGTGCCCCAAGGTTTTAAAACACACCATGGCTGAGATAAGATGAGGTGCATTTCGCTGAAATGTGGTGGCTGTAGTTACTACTCATATCGCGGGTACAGGCTTAGGATTGGAGGTGAGGGATACCACTTATCCCGAGCATATCACTGCAGATGGTAATTAGCTTGTAACTGGTTACTAATTGTTAGCATAGTTGTACCTGTAATGGATGTAGCTGGTTCAGATGCGGAACCAGATCGAAACACAAGAAGTGCCATTTGAAAGCGAGGTGAGCGGTTTACTGATTGAGACCGATTAGCATTGTGGAACTGACGGAAGAGTTGCTTGAGTTCTTCAATGCATGGAGCAGAACTGTAGGTGTTGAATAAAGATGGTATGAAAGAGTCCTTTGTAAGCATACTAAAAATCGTAAACCGATCTGGGTGTTCCATTGCATGAAGTGGTGCAAGCAACAAATTAAAGATATATTAGAGTTATATTTTAGCATGCTAGAGTGGGTACAACCATCTAGATTTAGTCAGCTGAACTGGGATATCCATTTGTAAGTACAGGTATATTTTGTGCTGATTGGGCGTCTGCAACTACAATTGTATTGTAACAAGCAGATTTACATAACATTTTAAATTACAATCTTGTGCATCATGAAGTGGGAGTAAACACCCATCGGCGTTTCTCCAACTAACGGAAGTTAGATTCCTCTAGACAATCTCTAGGCTATTGTATCTTAAGTCTCCGATGAGTGTTCCCGGGGAGGGCAATACATGACAATTCTCTCCCAAAAGGGTTATGATTATAGGATAAACGGGAGTGAAATTTATGATAGCGGAAAATGCACAGGTCCTGAACAAAGGGAACATTTAGATCACGATGTATTACGTTGTCATGAACATAAAAGGTGGCATTGTAAGGGTTAGACGCGATAGGAATTGGAACGTTTCGTTGAACCCCAAAGTTAAATTATATATATCAAAATAGGTTTTATAATTGTATTGTATATTAGAAGTTTACTTTTGATTGTTAGTTTTGAGCGTTTGTCCAATAGTCGAAGAAGTTGGTGGTAACGTCTTGTGGCTTCAAGCTTTTTTAGTCTAGTATGTGGATTCCATGTTAACGTACTTTATCATATTGTGGAATTATGTTTCTATTAAGGTATAAAGGGGAAAGTTTTCCTTGACAAAGTATGAAAGTAACGTCAGCACTCTTCTATCCATTTACCCTCACTCTCCATCTCTTAAACCAGGATTGAAGGTTGTGTATATGGGATTGTAAATTGTTGGAAGCAATGTCAGGATTTTGCATAAGTAGCAATGATAGTATTAGGATCAAATGGAATGTCATGGGAATAAATATTATTTTTGGAGATGCAGTAGATTTCACCTTCTTGTTATTTCCACATCCTTGAAACCTTGCTCTCAAACCGATATTTTCTAAAAATACTGAGTATAATAGAATTTATCGTTTTCATACCGATAATATTCCTTGCCATAATTATATCCTATTCTTACTCGGTAAAAAGACCTTTCAAAGCCCCACTATTCTTCAGAACAACACCAACTCTAGAGAGAAACTTGGTTCAAAAGGTGCAGAGTAAGGGTAAATGAGCAAATATGTGCTAATGTTACTTTTATACTCTGCTGCGAACAAGTTCCTGATATTATCCTAAACAGAATAAATTTTACATAAAAAACGAGTGTGCGTCAACCTAAAATGAAAATAAGTATACTTAACAGACGATATAAACAATTACTACGACTCCTAAACAGGACCATATAGACTTACGAACTTGAACTTTGAGGCTCGACTAAGCATTCCTACATGTGTTTATGGCTTTGTGTCCTCGCTTACAAACATCTGCTTCTTCGTTTATATAACAGATAAATTGAAATAAAATACGTAGTATCTTTTTTTGAAGTTCATTCCTTTTTGAAATATGTTGCCTGATTTTCAATAACTAAAGATACATGGAAAAAAATACATTTACTATTGATTATCGAAATTTCCATGGATAATATATATTTTTTAACTTAAAAACGATATTTTTAACCTGAAAAATTATCACATAATTATGCTCACGTGCTCTAGATATTTTATTTTAAATTCACTGAATGTGAAATTCAGAATATTGTAGTTGATTCATTTTTATCTAAAGTATACTAATTAGTCATTATTTTAACAATATAAGTTGAAAATTGTTCACTTATAAATTCAATTATATAATATTTGGAATATATTTAAACTATTTTTAATCAAATCATAATAATTAAATTAACAAGAAATATACTTTTAAAATATTATCATATTATTATGATGAGTCCGCTCAAAATATTTGAAATCTTCCGTTTTTCATTTTAGATAATAGTAATTCAGGAATGGGAAGGTGTTTTTGACACCTTCCCATTCCTTTTTTGTGTAGAGGCCTATCCAGTTCTTCTATAATCTAAGGTGCTACTATTCTCTGATATGATAAGTTCACGTAATGTGTTGCTAGTAATTGATTGTAATATTTCTGGAAGATCAGAATACGCCCTCATCTGGGAGAAGACTACGACAATTAGGTTTAGGTATCTCTAATGTGTAAATCCGTAAGCATTATCTAGAATAATGTATAAAAGAATGTTATAGCTTTTTCGTGCATTTTGTGTTAAAAACAATATTCTAAAATAGTGGATAATTATAGTCTACTTTGGAGGAAATATTATTACATTAAAAAATATGTCTTTTATTCCTGTTCCTGAAGCATATAAATTAGTTGTTTATTTTCCTAAATTTAACATCCCCCTCTTAGTAAAAATTGGAGAATTCAAAAGATTGAAAGGTAATCAAATTAATTAGAGAATTAAAGTTTTCATGAAAATTAAGAAAAAATTTCTTTCCATTCAGTAGCTATATTCAAACACAGGGGGAAATGCCAATGATTGAGTGTACCTGAATAAGATCAGTTTTAAGAAAATTTTATTTAACAATAATTCTTTGAATAAATCAAAAACCCTTTTATAATCCGTAGACATTTAAAGTAATGGAAATAATACCTTTTTATACTCAATATTTATTTTATATTCAATTTAAAAAAAAAAACAATTAAAATCAACATTTTCAATAGATAATCAATCAATTGCTTAGTCAAAGAATGAACGAATGAATATTTAGTTTATCCACAAACCGCAAAGCTTTATTTTCAGCCTCGACTGTTTCAATTTCGAAAATTGATTCGAAAATTTACTAAACTTTACGATTGCGTACGATGGGTAGGCAAATACGGTCGTTTGCTTAAGTAAATTTTGTTAGGCGCGGACGTGAAAATAAGCGTAGTGTGCGTGATCGATTCGAAACAACGTCGACGTATGCGGTATTCAACTTTTCACTTTTCAGGCATACCAAAATGCTTAGAATATAGAAGAACTGGATAGGCCTCTACACAAAAATTGTGGCCGAATTTTGTTGGCAATACTTTCGTAGAACGCACACACATGCAAAATAACAGAAACGGCGTAAATCAGTAGGGGCCAATTTTAAACTTCAGTATACGATTAAAATTCGTTTAAAATTATTTTCATATGTGCGTAAACAAATCGATTTTTTAATATTGCTTATTTTGTTGTTTTTATGGAATTAGTTTTGCAAATATGCAATTATAAAGTGGGAAGAGGATATAAAAATATAAATTGCAAGTTATTTGATTATATCGAAACAATTATGTGGACAAATTCAAATCCATTCCAAAAATGCAAAAATTAAATGAGAGAATGTTATATTATGTTTAAATTAAAACCACACCACAACTTAGTAAATAAAAATTTGAATGTTAAACAAGCATTTATATATGTTGAAAACTTCTTTATAATATAAACGTGTGTTTGTAACTTGAAATGGTAATCTAAATAGGTATGTGCATTTAAATTAAATTAAAAAATAAAGCAATAAATTATGTAGAACATTACATCAAGTTCTTAAGTTAATCGTATACAAAATTATATGCTTTAAAACTAAATTACAAGGTGGAACATTAATGTACTTAAATAACTAATATTGAAAAAAAAAATTACAAAATGGTCTAATAGAGCAAGCGAAAGCACAGCCAAACAAATTTATTTAAATAATGAGTCTACCGAATATACAATTGCTTATATGCGTTGCATTAAATTCTTCCTTTCCCGCAGCTTAGTCCACGCACTCACATTCTGTGCTGATATGAGTGACCTAAAAAATAAAAATAATTAAGCCGAAATGATATATCAACCGTTGTTTTTAAATTACATGTTCATTTTCATCCTCAGTATTATTGAAGGAAACTTCAATGTTTAATGCGATGGCAACCTGCATGAACTCCTTTTTAAAAATAAAATACAATACAAAAATATTAAACAATTTACTGTTTAATTTTCAGCCTTTTCCTGTTTTGATGATGGTTCCAGAATTTCCTAAAAAAATGATTTCAATGCGTTATAATTTTGCAATTATTAATTTTGTAGTATTAAAACTTACCGCGTGGCTCTTCCATATACCAAATACGGAAGGAATAGCTTTTTTTTCTAATCTGCTTCTGCTTGCTCCTACTTTAATGTCTGGTCTAAGAAAGTGGAGCGAGCAAACAATGTCGTGATTCCAGGGAATACCAGATGATGGTGCCACAATCCACTTTTCCTTCAACCATTTATTTTGTGGAAACCTGTAATATTACATTCAGTTTTTCAATTAAGAATTAACAAAAATTAAATTATTTTTTGCACGATTAAAAATATTCGTTCACTTAAATTTTCTTACACACACTTTAAGTATACCGTAAACTACCAGAAAATAGGTATTAATATTTATTGAATGATGAACTTTTCTCTTTTTAATCTCTTTTTGGACAAAAAAACATTAAAAGCCATTTCGGTTTTTCGAACATAAAGTTCAAATTAAAGTGCATCTAAACAATTAATTGACGTCGAAACATTGTACCTGTCGTTGTGTTTAAATAGTATTTTTCTTTCCAATAAGTTAATTAAAATAAATATAAATTAAGCTTTTCCAATTCAATAAATTTCTATTACGAAAACTAGATTTCAGTGGGTGTCATGTGTACACACACAAAATTATGCAAGCGTTACGATTTCTCGCCGCTTCTGCAATAATTCGGCCAGAAAATTGCGTATGCATACACGAAAATCTGACGTACTGGCCTATCCAGGTATTCTTTAATCGAAGCCAAAATGCTACGAAATTTGTCATCTTTACAAATCAGTAGTCTTTTGTTTAAGTTTTAACGAAAAAGAAAAAAATCTTTGTAACTTAGATATCACACTATCAAAACCGATTTATCTTAACTTTGTTTACTTTGATTTACTTATTCAGTAAAGTAAAATTTAGCAATACGATAATATTTTGGCGATATTATTTTCAAATTGCACCTGTAAGTACCTGTCTTCTTAACTAATTATGTTTAAATAAACCATTCACTTAAATAAAGTGTACTCGTAATTGAATTGTATTAACTTTTTTTATGATACTATTAGAGACAAGATAGATGCACCCCATCCAACCGCGTAGATAACACGACCGCGATTTGTATTGAATGCCAAAGTCGCGGCCACATTTACAGCAACTACTACGGCAAGTGTAACCACCACCAAAACACAACCAACCACACATCCACATATGTGTAGACCGATTAGCACAATCAGTAATTATCAGCGCTGCCAAACGAAGCAAGCTTTTCAAGTTTAGGTAGCATCGCGCATCGCGCATTGCACATCGGTAGGAGTCGAGTACAAAAAGTTGTGCTTCGTATGTCAGTAGTAGAGTTGCAGAACCGGTAGCTTTCGGTTGTTTTTCGTATTATCGATTCGACTATTATTGGTGGTTGGTTGATCATCAAATTTGGCCCAAGTTTTGAATCGTTTCTTTTTTATTTGTTATTATTTGTTATTTTGTTGTGGCTATTATTAGTATCAGTGAATAATGTGTAAAAGGAAGTTTCACTTAATTGCATTGTTAATTAATAATATTTAATTATAGAGTGGCGGGGAACTGATTCTACAAACACTCTCTTCCACATTCAAATTTTGTTATTGTTATTTTTAAAGAAATTCTTGTTGTTGATGGTTTCATATAAAATTTGCTATTTTCGTATGGATTACTGCTGAAAAATGTTCATGTTGATGATCCTTTTATATTAGGCGTGTTATTTGTGATTTGATAGTTTTTTTTAATCTAATTTTTATTCATAAAAGTGGTTTATGTTTATCTAAATTAATTGACTAGGATTTAATTGACCGAAAAAAAGGATACAACAAATTTATAGAGAGAGTAGGTAAATATGAAAGAAATTAATTTCTATTTGTAAAGCGTAATTGTGTTGGCAAGTATTAAAAAAAGTTTATTTAATACTTGCCTTTGTATTGTTGGCAAGTGTAAATATATTGTAATAAACACCATATTTGTTAATTTGGTGATCAGTTGAAGATTTAGTACACATTTTTGATGGGGCAATTTGAGAGTGTACCAATAGTATTTTCGCGATTTCTCCGATACGTTATTTTTTATAACACCAATCATCGAATATTTAGCATATCATGTGATCCTTAATTAAATATTGTGATTGATTTATTTGTTTATGTAATAAATATTTTTCTTCTATTTTTTTTTCTATATCTATGTTATATCTAATCGACTATTGTTGTTCCACACATATACTAATAATCGTCTGTCAGCAGCTTTTATAATCAATTATGAGACAACTCAATTGTCATCGATCCATATGTATTTGGTTGTATAAATATAAATACCATATAAAAGTTCTTAAAAATGGAAAAGCTTCTTTCTCTACGAATGAAAAAAAAACTTGTTTCCAATATACATTTATTTATTCTATTTAATTTCAATATTTTTGTTTTTGAATATAAAATCATATAAAATATTGTAAAAAGTTAATTACATATATTTAATATAATTTTCATTCTATTTACGCAATTGAATAAATAATTTTTTTTCTGGAATAGGAATGACTTGTTTTTTGTAACAAATTTCTTAGAGTAGTTGAAAAATGGAATTGAAAATTTACAGAGTTCTGTAATATTTTTTATTTATTTAATTATTTTTATTATCCAACATGTTTGCCAAGTTTTTATACATTTTTCGATTGTTCATTGTAAATAAATGCATCGATAGAAGGAGATGATTATTTCGAAAAACACATTTTTGTTGTACAATATAAATATACTAGAAAATTTGAGAAGATAATCTTTAAAAAAATCTAAGAAGAATATTGGGTTGTCCGGAAAGTAATTTCGTTTTTTTAAAGTCATTTAATATTTTATTCAATTAAATATTGTCCAGTCTGATCTAATACTATTTGTCATCTTTCTGGCAGTAGCATGATTACACGCACATAAAATTTTTGTTCTTTGCTGGTAAATAACTGATCCAAGTGATTTTTGACCTCCTCATTTGAATTAAACGTTTTACCGTCTAAAAAATTTTGTAGAGACCAAAACAAATTATAATCGGAAGGTGCTAGGTCTGGAGAGTATGGTGGTTGTGACAGTATATCCCATCCAAGCTCTAAAAGCTTTTGCCGAGTGGTCAAACTTGTATGTGGTTTCGCTATACCTTTCCTATTGACCAATTCTGGCCTTTTTCTTTAAGTGAATCATTAAATTTATCGAACTGATGACAGTACACTTCAGAATTGATCATTGTGTTGCTTGGTAGAAGCTCAAAATAAACGATTTCTTTGAAATCCCACCAAACAGATAGCAAAACCTTTTTTTGATTGATATTGGCTTTCGACGTGCTTTGAGCCGGTTCATCTTTTTTACTCCAAGATCTTTTGCGCTTAACATTGTTGTAGATAACCCATTTCTCGTCGCCAGTAATAATACACTTCAAAAATGGATAATTTTCTTGACGTTTGAGAAGCAAATGAGAAACGTCAATGCGACGGCACAAATTTTTTCCAGTAACAAGAAGAGGAACCCATATGTCGAGCTTTGAGATTAAACCTAACCGTTTCAAATGATCATGAACGGTCGAATTCGATAAATTTAATCTCTCAGCGATCTCACGAATTGTTATTCGCCGGTTGGCATCAAGTAATGCCTTTATTGTGTCTTCGTCAGCTTCAACTGGCATTTTAGAACGTTGTGCATCTTCGAGATCAAAATTGCCGGATCGAAATTTTGAAAACCAGTTTTGGCACTGGTACTAACGTTACAAATCGGTAATTTTTTTCTTGCTTGAACAACACTTTTATCTTTTCTATAGTAAAAAATAAAATATAATATGCCGAAAATGCTGTTTTTCACTTTACATATTTAAAAGGGTATCAACCAAAAACTACTATGCAGAATCAATCGTATAGCTGTGAAAATACATATGATTAAGTGTGAAGTTCGTTGTGAAAAAATACAATTAGGTCCTCTGTTGGGAAAAAATGAAATTACTTTTCGGACAACCCAATAGAAACGGAGGAATACTAGAAAAACACAACGAAAGTGGTCAACTTATTACAAGTTTGTAGGGCTCCATTATTTTTATATATTAACTTAAGATGATGACATTAAAAATTCAATATTTCGTATAGAGTGCATCCCGACATTAGAGATTTTTGTTGTAACACCTTAAAACGTAAGCCAATAAATATTCAGATAAATGAAGAAACTATTGGGTGTAAGGGAAGGTTCTGTCGTTTTTGAACATTTGTGTTGTCGATTCTTAGCGAGAATTCTTATTTGACGGAAATCGATTTAAACCGTTAGATTACTGTATGATTGTTGGTTTATACACCTTTTTCCGTATTTTTGTTAGTTTTTTTAAACAGTCAACATGTGTGAAGAAAAAGTGCACTTAAGACATTATATTGTGTATGAGTTCCAAAAAGGGAGCAATGCGATGGAGGTACAAAAAACTCTTGTGTCCTGTTTGGAGAAGACGCAATAACAGCTCGAACATGCCAGCAATGGTTTGCGAAATTTCGTTTGGGTGATTTTTCTTTGAAAGATGAACCCAGATCAGGAAGGCCATCAGATGTCAATGACGAAGTGCTACGCAGTATGATCACGACAAATCCCATATTAAATTCCACAGAAATGGCCTTCAAGCTTGGAATTCATCAGACTTCTGCTTTAGAGCACATTAAAAGGCTTGGTTTTGTGTTCAAACTATCTGTTTAACACGAATTAAGCGAAAAAAATTTAATGGATCGAAAAAAAAAAAATATAATATGCCAAAAGTGGATAGCTTATAAACAGGTGGCAAGAAAAAGAGAATATGTTTACAAAGGGGAGACACCACCAACCACATCCAAAGCTGGCGTGCATCAAAAGAAAGTTATGTTGTGTTGTTGGTGGGATCGGAGGGCTATTGTCTACTATGAGTTGCTGAAAGAAAATTATATACGGCCGATGCTGATCGTTACTGTTCGCGACTTGTTGTTTTGATAAAGAAATTCAACCTAATCGTCCATATTTGGCCAACAGAAAGGGTATAATTCATCACCATGACAACACTAGACAGCATGTGGCAAGAAAAACCGTACAAAAAATTGCAGAGTTGGGTTGGGAAACTCTATCTCAGCCAGCATATTCTTCAGATATTGCGCCATCTGACTATCATCTGTTCAGGTCGCTGCAAAACTTTCTTGATGGAAATGAATATATAATTTATGAGGGTGTCCAAATGGCAGTGGAAGAATACTTTGCGTCCAAAAACGAGGACTTCTTTTCCAGGGGGTTGGATAACCTGCCAGAACCCTGGCAGACAGTTGTAACTAATAAAGGAAATTATATTTTAGATTAATTTTTGAATAAAAAGTGAAAAAAATTTAATTGCACCCAATATAAAAATGCATTAAATTTCTATGTTCGTTTTTATCCATTTTGTATTCTTCTTAAATTTATTTTTACTGTTTTTACTTTATAAAAATAGATTCGCATTTCTACATTTTAATATTCTAAATTAATACATAGAACACGTGTATAATATATTGATAATATTATTTATTTAGTAAATTATTTATTTTCCTTAGAGCGTGGGGATATTTTGATTTAAATTTAAAAACTAATGAATATGCGTATGTATAGGGTTTTCCAAAAGAGTGATATGAAAAAAACAACCTAATTGTGAAGGAAATTCAAATGTTTTTTATTTAATGTGAAGTACAATCGATACAATTAAGTTCTGAGTAAAACGTCATTCAAATGGCCTCCACGACTTCTTTTGCAGGAACGAATTCGATGAACCCAATTTTCGAGCACTTTTTCCACTAAATCAAGTCGTACACATATGTCATGAATAGCACGTTCAATATTGACTTCTAAAGCTTGAAGAGAGTCTGGTTTATTGCTAAAGACCAATGACTTCAAATAACCACACAAGAAATAGTCTAATGGTGTTAAATCACAACTTCTTTGAGGCCATTCAATGTCACAATTTGTTGAAATAATCGAATCTCCAAACTTTTCTCGCAATAATTCGGTTCTTGCACGTGCTGTGTGGCACGTAGCCCCGTCTTATTGGAACCAGATGTTGTCAAGATCAACTTCTTCTAATTTCGGCCATAAAAAGTTGGTTATCATCGATCTATACCGGTGGTCAATACCAGATATTCTTGTAAATCCAGTTTTATAATCTTAAACATTTAGTATCTAAGTTCATGCTGTCTGTCCAATAAAGGAAAGACTATACTAAGAATTATTCTTATTCTTCCAAATAAGCGGTTGTTTGTAAGAATAAGAATAAGCTAATTTCAAATCCAGGTAAGAGTTTAGAATTGTATTTAATAAGAACAAATGCGTTCAGTATCATAAGAGATCCTAAACTAGAGTCATTTCACATTATATATTTAATGATTTTTGTAGCTTATGTAAACTATACTTATCGTTAATTGTTTGCAAGATTCCGATAGAGTCTATATGAGTGGTATTTAATATGTTCCAAAAAATTGTTTAATGTACCCTATTCTCGAATATTGCCAATAGTACGAATTATAATAGTTTTCAACACGCAAGTTTGAGGCACGTTAACCGATATTACGTTTGTACATTAGCAATTCGTTGATTGGTTTTACCAAAACACTTTGATGTCATTTTGAGGCTGGCTTTAAAATATTTGAAAAATAATTATTTTTTTATCGTAATCATAATTATTTAATAAAAAAATTATTTTTATTTTAGCATTCCCATTACTCTATATCAAATCAACTTCCATTAAGACATGGACAAAAGTCTATTTAGCACCAAAGAAAATTGAGAATATTTTTTTTTTGTAGAGCTTAGACAAATTAAAATGGAATTCTTTGTGTAAATTTGTGTTTTTACGTATTTAATTAAATAAATATTTGTGTTTCTTCCAACTCTACCTTTTAGCACCTCATAAAATATTAACCTCCTTTACTATTCACAACATATTTTATATACTGCCATCTTTAGAAAAAAATTTATTTAATCGATAATTATTATTGGTTTTATTATGAAAAATGATATGTCACAAGTGGTGGGGCCATTTTATACTTCGCACATTCGTGGGTTTTTTCAAAATATTTTTTATAACCATTCGCAAAATTTCAGGCTTTATGGCCCCGATTTCATTGGGGATGTTGTTTTTTAATGGAGGGATGGTTCTTGGCTTATAAACGTATACACTTTCTTTCAAATATTCCTAAAAAGGAAACAATCAGGACGCCAATTGAATAAAAGCTTCTGTGTGAAATAATCCATATGCCAAAGATAGAATTTAAATAGAAACATTATGTCCCTTGCAGTATGCGCTCTGACTCCATCTCGTCCGACTTTGAGATCTGTTGATGGAAACTTCGACACCATCTTCATTTTCAAAGAAATAAGCATCAATCATGATCATCCTTTCGAAATTCACACCGCACCAGCCAGTCTACTTAAAAAGGTATAATTGTCGCTGATGAACGATTCTTAGATTTTCCATAACCCATTATGCTGCAGTTTTTTTTTACGAAGCCATTTTATTTTAAATGGGCGTCATTGTTCATTATCAACTTGTGACTAAACTCTGAAATTTGCTGGTAGTATGTCAGCATTAATTCTTGCACACGGATAATGTACCCAAAATTCTGTGCAGTGACCTTTGTGATAGCCCAAGTTGTCTCGAATGTCTCCTTGTTGATGTTGCTGGAATTTCATGCATACTCTTCCGTACATGTTCAATATTTTCTTCCATTTGCGCAATACGTCGTCTTCCAACACCATAAATTTCCTTACTGTCCGTTAGTTGTGAAAAATTGGCAACCAGATGGCTTATTGATGGCTCTGAAAGACTATTTTGTGAGTCAAAAAAATGGGTTAGTTGATTTTTAAAATAAAGTTCAATCATTTTGGTTTATTGTTCGATTGGATATCGTTCCATTTAAAATTCCCCAAGTCTTTTTTATTACATACTGAAATTTAAAAAAACAACGGTTATTTTGTGCCACCCTGTACTTCGTTATTTTTTGAAGATGTTGATTATAATTTTTGGAAGCTTTGAGTGTTTACTAGATACTCTGGATTTTCCCACCACTTGTCGTTTCTCAAAGCTAGACTGACCCTTTCTAAATACGTGCAAATTACTGTTTTTGGAAATGTTATTTTATTTTCCTTTGAAAATTTTGTACATTAATACTTTGTAAATATTTCAATTTTTTCAAAGTTTATGCAAAAAATATTTTTTCTATATTTTTTTAAAAATAGGTAATTTATTTATGATGCCAAATTGCAATGGAACTATGCTCACAAAATACTGCAGGTTACGAGACAACAAAAGATGCCTGACTACGTGACCGATATTCAGACCAACTCGTTATAAACAGTTTTTCCATTTAGTTGTTGTTTGGTCATTTCCATAATACTAGAAGGCAGTGTCAAGTGTGCAGATACACAGCCACTTTCATGGTTGGTTGAGAGATGGAAAAATTGGGTAGGTTTAGATTAGTTATCGCCAAGTGCAACTGATAAACTGCCTACTGGTCTCTCTCCTAATCAGGCAATAACTAATATGGTTAACATTATTAGTTAAGTTGAAAGTGAATCGACTTCATCTTTCACGGACAATGTTTATCGGGTTTGGTATTCACATGTAATAGCAGCTTTATTTTACGAAAGAGATATGGGCCGGAAGATATACAATTGATTTTCAAGTATGGTATATCTTTCTGAGCTTTAAGACTAAGGGAAGGTAATTAAAAAAAAGCCCTGGGAATAGCTAAACAATTAATACAAGGACCTCTCTAAAAGAAGCACATGAACAGGAACTAATCGGATTCTCGGCCGCAATAAGGATGGTATAATTCCAACGGAATGATAACCAATTATAGTGCATTATTCCGTGTAGAAAAGCAATGCGGTAAAAGTTTTGCCGTTCTATTCTTCTTCCTAATTTATCTTATCTTAAACTAATTTGTATCACTCACAGAATGTATGCTTGTGTAAAGTCCTGGTAAGGACAAGATATCATTTAGAATGATAAGGAAAGCACCTTCATCGTTGCATAATCGGATTACTAGCTACGCCAATCAAATACTGAAGAAGTCTAGAATTCCAAACTGTTGGAAAAAAATATGTACGATTCCAGTAGCTACACGGAAAATTAAAACGGATTCTTCTGATCATTTCAGACAGAATTTTTTGTTTTTTTAAGATTCTGGAAAATATTCTCCCAAAAATATTGGACCAGATTCTTTCCAAAAATCTCACCATTCATCAATTTATCTATAAAGCAGGCAGGGGAATCTGACTTTAATCTTACAGCTCCATAAGTGCTATAAACATAGACATCATGGATTGCTTTTATTACTTAGTTTATAAAAGACATATGATTGCATTTAACCCACATAATTTAGTGGGACTTAGTTTACACCGTTCGTCTAGTAGACGATTTTCTCTTACCAATAGTTCGCTCTTTAATCATCGTTTAACTCTATGGAAAGTTCGCCGTTATATTACGCTGATCGTGTGAGTGCAGCATTTTTGTACGTCCGCGCGCAAATTTTCTTTGTGCCAAGAATATAGAAAGGGAAATTCGCCGAACCAATTTATCATTTCATCGTGCTTCCTCGATGATGTATTACTTTTGACAGTTGACAATAAATATGGGAACTGTCAAAATTATTGCAAATTATAAATGACGTCGTGTGTATTGCTCGTTGCGAACTCTTCATTTGCTCCTCATTTATTATGACTGCCATCAAATGATAGTTGCCATATTTATTGAGCGCCGCATTCGTATTTATTTTATTTGTAATAAATTTTATTTAATTTATTATTTATCAATAATTATTCTTTAAAATATATTTTTTTTTATATCTGCAACTATAATTGTATTGTAACAAGCAAATTTACATAACATTTTAATTAACAATCTTATGCGCTATAAGATAGCCCATCGGCGTTTCTTCAACTAATGGAGGTTAGATTCCTCTAGAAAATCTCTCGGTCATTGTCTCTTAAGTCTCCGATGAGTGTTTTCGTGGGAGGGCAGGACAGGACAATTCTCTCACAAGTGGATTATGATCATAGGATAAACGGGAGTGAAAATTTTTTGAAAGCTGGAAATATACAAGTTCTGAACAAAGGGAACATTTTAATCACGACGTATTACGTTGTTACGACCATAAAAGGGCGCATCAACAATTTTACGGAGCATCTTGGTTTTTTAGGAATTGGAACGTTTCGTTGAACCTTAACGTTCAATTCCATAGGTCCAACTGGGTTTTATAATTGTATTGTAGGATAGAAGTTTACTTTTAATTGTTAGTTTGGAGCGTTTGTCCACTAGTCTAAAAAGTTGTAGGTAACGTCTTGAGGCTTCCAGTTGGTTTTAGTTTAGTATGACGGTTCCATGTTAATCTCTTGTCCAGGTAAAGTCCCATATAACGTACTTTATCATATTGTGGAATCATGTTGCTATTAAGGGGGTAGGTTTTCCTTGACAAAGTGTGTAAGTAATGTGAGCACTCTTCTGTTCATTTACCCTCACTCTCTATCTCTTAAGCCAGGATTGAAGGTTGTGTATATGAAGTTTAAAATATAAAGTTATTTTAACATATGCCAAGTGAAGATTACTTGACGAAAATTTTAAAAAAGTAGCAAAAACGAGTGTAGTGTAAGCGAAAAATTTGGTCGCGTATAAAATTATAAATATATTTAATAAAATGACAGTGCCAATGGAATATGAAACATAAAATGTTTGGTAAAATAAATATTTAAAATAAATAAATAAATATAAAAATGTTATTTATAATACAAATAAAATAAAATTAGAACAGCGGCGACCTACTATGTTTAAAATAAATAAAACAAAGAACATGTTAAAATTCCTTTTATGCACGCTTAAATTGCGGCTGTCTTGCAATTAATTATTCTTGCAGATGTACATTCAAGCGATTACACTATGATTAGACTGATCGAACTTTGTTTGTGATGAATCTGCATAATCGCATTCACATGCAAAGGGTGTGAGTACTCACGCATATATTACACTGTCAGACGCGCAAAAAGGGGACATTTGACGCACGGTGTAATCTACACAGCTTTAGCCTTTTGCCGTCTTATATGTAAAGAAGAACCTTTACAGTTTGCAAATGGATATTTTTCTTCCAAACACAGAACTGAAAATGGTATTTCACAGGTGTCTCTTCTTTCCACAATTCTTTTTAATATTTATATTCACTCCTTGTGCACTCCTCTTTCGCTGGGTTGTCATTATTTTTATGCCGATAGTCTTTCCATTTTTGTTTCATCTGATTTCACGCACAATACGCTTTCCATGGCACAGAATTCGATTTCTGTTAAAAGGGACAATGCCTAATGTCTTCATATTTATCTTAAATGCTCCTGCAAAATTTCTCTAACATAATACTAGCATACATAAATTCCATTTCGGAAAGCACCTTCTTCCCATCGGCCTATCTTGTAGCTCACTATCTTCTAACGAAATGTAATCTTACACAACATTTCTTTTCTAATGAGATTCCCTCCATTATGAAGTTTTTCAAATCCTCAACACCCATTCGAATTCTTTTCTAATATCTTACAACCAACATACTTTATTAAAACTTAACCATCTATAACTGGTCCATCTAAATAACTTTTATCTAACTCGCAGATTTACAATTCGCTAAATGGCCTCAAGCTCGAACACTGCATCATAGATCATGGGTCATGTCCTAGGTACTTAGGGTATATTCTAATATGTTATTTTACCATGGTTCATTATTTACACTAATTTTTTCTATTTAATTAAAAATATTATATTTGTTAACTAACAACAATACTTAACAATACGGGAACATTATGACTTGATGCAAAAATTTCAAATAATTCTTATTTATTTCGATCTACCCATGTCGAGCAAATATTTTACTAGATCGATTTGACTAGATCGAAATAGTTTTAATTAACATACAGTGGTGTTGATGATATAAATAATTTACATCCTATTCTTTATCATTATACACTGTCAATCATCATACAATATTTACCTTTCTGCAGGGTAGAAGCTATCCAATTTGTGCTTTAGAAAGAGAAGCTTAGTAAAGCACACTTAAAAATTTTTATTTCACTCTATTCTTTGGACCTATCTATTATATAATATCATTCAAATGCAATTCCGAGACTTCTTGCATTACTCGATCCTTTAAGGGTAATTTTTGGTAACTTTTGCAAATTTTGTGTTGTAGTTCAACCGTTACTTGACGGTTGTTGGTTTTTTATTTCTCAAAAGTTTGAGAATTGTCTGCGTATACACGATTTTTTTGCATGGATCCTAGAGCAGTTCTGTTTGTTTATTTGTATGTAATGTCCCTCAGACATGAGCCAGGAGCTATTTTCATAGCACCCAAACCATAAGACCATTTGACGACTTCAAGTTTCGTGTATGTGGCATTACTAGTTTCCTAAACAAGGCTGGTCTGTTTTTATAAGGTTTAGGAGCGCCCTAATGAGAGAAATCCTATTTGGAAAAAAATTCTTAGTTTTCTTATATTCCCTCAATATATGGGGATTAATTAACAGAACGGTGAGAGCAGAAGCGCTTGTCCGAATTCCGAAAAGTTATTGTGCCCAAAATTCCAGTAAGAATGTTGCGTAGCCTGGTTTGTTGATTGTTGGCCAATGTGATGCTAAAAAGCTGTCACTTTTTGTCCATTCTGTGTTTCTACGTATGGATGAGTAGGTGGTGATTACAGGATACTGAAGAGTTTCTGCAGCCAACTGATCGGCACATTCATTTCCCATGATTCCCATATGTCCCGGCACCCCCTGCATCTCGACATTCCTATTGTTGAGTAGGCTATAATTAGATTTTGCACTAGATTTGGAATTTACAATAACAACGCTAGTACAAACTATGAGTGATATTGAAAATAGTACCGACTTTATAAATATTAAGCCGTGTTAGCCATAACAATATTAACAATTAAAACGAATGTGCTTAATTTAAAGCGTATAAATGAAATTCTGAAATTGATTAAAATTATTGCCGATAATAATAAAAATTCACCTGCATCGTAATATTATATTATATTGGGTTGTTCGGAAAGTAATTTCGTTTTTTTATTTTTAAAGTGAATTAATATTTTATTCAATTAAATATTGTACAGTCTGATCAAACACCCTTTGCCATCTTTCTGGCAGTTGCATGATTCCACGCTCATAAAATGTTTGTTCTTTGCTAGCAAAAAACTGATCTAAGTGATTTTTGACCTCCTCATTTGAATTTAACGTTTTACCGTCTAAAAAATTTTGTAGAGACCGGAACAAATGATAATCGGAAGGTGTTAGGTCTGGAGAATATATCTCATCCAAGCTATAAAAGCTTTTGCCGACTGGTCAAATCTGTATGTGGTTTCGCTGTACCTTTCCTATTGACCAAATCTGGCCTTTAAGTGAATCATTCAATTTGTCCAACTGAAGACCGTACACTTCAGAATTGATCGTTGTGTTGCTCGGTAGAAGCTCAAAATAAACGATTCGTTTGAAATCCCACCAAACAGATAGCACTACCTTTTTTTGATGAATATTGGCTTTCGACGTGCTTTGAGCCGGTTCATCTTTTCTACTCCAGGATCTTTTGCGCTTAACATTGTTGTATATAACCCATTTCTCGTCCCCAGTGATGATACGCTTCAAAAATGGATCATTTTCTTGGCGTTTGAGAAGCAAATCACAAAGGTTAATGCGACGGCACAAATTTTTTTCCGTAAGAAGATAACGAACCCATATGTCGAGGTTTGAGATCAATCATAGCCTTTTCAAATGATCATAAACGGTCGAATTCGATAAATTTAATCTCGCAGCGATCTCAGGAGATGTTTGTATCAATTAATGCCTTTATTGTGTCTTCATCAGCTTCAACTGGGCTTCCAGAACGTGGTGCATCTTCATGATCTTCGATATCGAAATTGCCGGATCGAAATTTTGCAAACCAGTTTTGGCACTGGCGTTCACTTAACACATCTTCTCCATACACATCGAATAATTTTTTTTTGGCTTGAAAAGCATTTTTATCTTTCCTATAGTAAAAAAGTAAAATATGCCGAAAATGCAGTTTTTCACTTTCCATATTTAAAAGGGTATCAACCAAAAACTACTATGCAGAATCAATGGTATTTTTTCAAAAGCAAGCCTTGCTATGGCAGCTGTCAAAATACATATGATTATGCGGCTTAAGTGTGAAGTTGGTTGTAAAAAAATACAATTAAGTCCTCTGTCGGGAAGCAACGAAATTACTTTACGAACAACCCAATATAACAGACAATTATATTTTACATTTATTGATAGTTAAAATACTCCAAAACAAATTTTCTTTCTCAGCAGAAAACGTATTAGCTGTATTCCATTGGGCCAATTTTGCTACCCGCAAGTACTTGGGAGTCGATGCCCAATGGAACGCAGAGTTTACTGACAGAAGTAAAATATAACCTCAAAATAGTCAACATCAATACGGAGTTTATTCAGCTTGCCAACGTGAAGTGAAGTAAATGTCTTTCGTTCAACCTTTGAATTTGATAAATATTACATGATGACTAAAAATTGGACCTATAACGAGGATAAAGCATTAATAAATGTTTATGCCAACCGAAAATAGGAATATTTCAAAACGAGAAATAAGAAACATTTTTGGGAAAACATTCAAAAATGCGAAAGACAGAGAGAGGTACAGGGACGAGTGCTTCGAAATTAAAACCAAATATTACGCAGATAAATTAGAAATAAAATATAAAATACTTAAATTATTAGAAGAATATATCACCAAAAAAGAATATGATAGGGCGAACCTCGTTCTACGCTTTTAAATATATGAAATAAGTTAAATTAAAATATTTTATATATGTGACAGTCAGTAAATCAGTCAGTTAATAAATGTGTAATGAATTTTTATGTAAAAACATACTCCAGTAATATTTGATTCCATTTCTTTTCGCTTTTGCTGCACGAATAAAAGTAAGTATAACAAAAATATGACACTTCAACATAACCAACGAACCCGCTAAGCTATCTATTTTCATTTTGGGAACTAAAATCCCCCTACCGTAAATTGTATGCGTAACTACTCATGGGAAGTACTCATTTGTATGAGCAAGAGTAGCTGCGAGTAGCTAGAAGTACTTGTGAGTAGCAAAATTTTCTCAATGGAATACAGCTATTTAGAGGTTTGGATGGGTTGTTGTTAGATTTAGAGGTTAGTTTCTCTAATAAGGATCCTTTTGATTATCTAAGAAAAACCTATATTCAGTTTTGTCTACCGTACATGTTTATGCGTTTTCCAACTGCTATTTCTCCTGACACATCTTAACTTTTAAATGAAAATCTGCATAAAGACTTTTGATGAATTATATTCGAAGTTCTAAGTCTTATTGCGATGCTTGTTTTTATTTTTTAGAATTTTGTTTAACTCTTATTTTATATTTTATAAAAATATTTTTTGTTGTGTATTAATTTTAATTTATTGGTAAAACATATTTAGACATGCTTGCTTATTTTTGTGTGTTTTTCTTGTTTGAAATTTCTTTGCAATCCTTATTTTTAATGAAAACGGAATTGACAGTGCGAACGGTAGATATTAATTTTAACATTTTAAAAGTGAAATGATTCACTTAACGAACTATGCGAAAAATTCTAATTTTAAACAACACAAATAAACTGACTTGCATATTTTTATGTAGCCATATATTATATATTTAATTTATATTTTTAGTTATAAACTGCATAACGATTAATATTATTTTAGAGACCCTAAAATTTGGAAGCCATTTTTTGTATCAACTATTGGACAAATTATCTGAGCCATTTTTAATACAATAAATGCTAAATTATGTATATGAGTAATTAACAAAAAACCATTTTATATGATGGAAATATAAATAAATTCGCCGATAATATATAATTGTTGTTTTAAAAATACTCATTTATTATCGATTACTGACCATTTGAATTTATGACGTAGAAAAATGTCAATAATAAATTGTTATCACCACGTTTGGTATATAATGTTTCGACTATATTTATATTTTGTAATAAACCCAATAAAGATTCATTTATGAGAAATAATTTTACTGCATCTAAAAATAATACCTTTCCGGTGGAAATATGTTTAGTAAGTGTTTGTGTAAATTCTATGGCGTGGTACTTATTTCAGTTCTATAATATATTTATAACTTACATTTTTGCTATTTAGACCACTAAAATATAATTGGAATCGTTCCGTAATCTCAGAAATATTTTCCCTCTTCTTTTGTCCGGATTACTACTGAACAAATATTTGGTAATCTTTGAAGAAATTTTTCTAGAGTTTGTGGAGTAATTTTATTCCAATTTTTATTAATGTTTGCCCAAAGGTCCTGTTACGAGGCCGCGTCAGTCAAAGCAGGAGAGTATCTGCAGGTGGTCCGGCTCTGAATAAGGCGAAGATGATTAATTCAGCTGGAAAGGTTTTTTTTTGGATGCACGTGGGATCATCTACATCGACTACTTGGAAAGAGGACGAATGATAAATGGAGTGTACCGGTTGAGCGAAGAAATCAAGAAAAAACGTGTAAATTTTTCTATCCTTTTGTAAGTACTTATAGATCTGCCGTCGTAGCTTTTTGGATATTTTACATTAGCCTTTCAATCCAACACATCCCAAAAATACTCCATGGGAGAAAGTTCTGGTAACCATGTTCTCAAAGGTATTATCCTCTTCAAAGACAGCGCTTGATCCTGTAAGAATGATGAACTCAAGTGTGATGTATGTTACTGTTTCTAAAAATTCGATAAAACTGATAAAAGTATCCCCAAAATTCTTGCTCCCGAAGGATCAATGTGCACCTCCAATATGTCGTTATACCTCTCCTCCATAAGGTTTACTGTTATTCTAACAAGGTCTCCTTTCAAAATTTTATATATGAAATTATTGCATACATTCTTCCAATTGACTATTTCAATATAAATAAACTCTTTAATAGAAAATTGCTAAAACTAATTGAAATTGTGAACTTTATTTATAAAAAATATTATCATTTATTATTTGCAATCTGGTTTTTTGTAATTTAATAAATCAATGAGATAAGCTTTTTTATATCTTATCTCGTTACAAAGTTGATACAAATATTGAGGTAGCAATCACAGAAATTTAACAAATGTGATTGATTATTCTGAAGGCTATAAAACATAACCATAATTTATGGCAAAAACGAAAATATGTTCCGAATAACAATCAAATTTCCAGATTTAAATCGACGAAAATATTCTGTTTGTATTTATTATGTTGGCAAGGTGCTTATTACTTTCACATTAATGTCCAAATTGAATAAAATGTATAAAAGCTGTTTTGTACGATAATTTTTTAACTTTCTCTTAACATGCCAACTTTTCGTAATCATGTCTGCTTTTTTGTCACACGAATTTGAAATTAAGTTTTCTCGCGACTCTTAACTACACAATTCTTCCAACGGAGGATTGATCTACCTTGGTAACTTGCACCTGCTTGATGAATCACCAAGATGCAATATATATAATGGGACTATCCCAGTATTTTTTTTTGGTTGAAATTAATTTTTTTAGATTATACAAATACCCTATTGAGAAGATTGTGATTTTAATTCTTCATATTTTTTTTATTTAAGCGATAATTATTATTTTTATTTTTTATAAAGATAGTGTATATATTTCTAAATTAATTATGAAAAATGATATCGTACAAGTGGAGACCATTTCTCCCACATTTTTCCATAACCTTCGTAAAATTGCAGGTGTTATGCCTCGATTTGATTTCAAATGTTGTTTTTTAATTGGGGGATGGTTATTAGCGTACACTCTTTCTTTGAAATATTCCATACGAAACAGTCAGGAGCGGTAAGGTACGAATAACGCAGACGACAATTGAAATTGCTTCTGTGTGAAATAATTCATATGCCAAAGATACCATTTAACAGAGTCATTAAGTCCCTTGCAGTATACGCTGTGACTCCATCTCGTCCGACTTTGGGATCTTTTGATGAAAAGTTCAACACCATCTTCATTTTCAAAGAAATAAGCATCAATCATGATCATCCTTTCGAAATTCACACAGCACCAGCCAGTCTACTTAAAAAGGTATAATTGTCGCTGATGAACGATTCTTAGATTCTCCATAACCCATAATCCTGCAGTTTTGTTTTTTCTACGAAGCCATTTTATTTTAAATGGGCGACATTGTTCATTATCAACTTGTGAATAAACTCTGAAATTTGCTGGTAGTATATCAGCATCAATTCTTGCACACGGATAATGTACCCAAAATTCTGTGCACCGACCTTTGCGATAGCCGAAGTTGTCTCGAACATCTCTTTGTTGATGTTGTTGGAATTTGCTGCATACTCTCCCGTACATGTTCAATATTTTTTTCCATTTGCACAATACATCGTCTTCCAACACCAGAAATTTCCTTGCTGTCCATTAGTTGTCAAAAATTGGCAACCACATGGTTTATTGATGGGTCTGAAAGAGTCAAAACAATGGGTCAGTTGATTTTCATAATAAAGTTCAACCATTTTGGTTTATTGTTCGATTGGGTATTGTTCCATTTAAAATTGGCCAAGTCTTTTTTATTATATACTGAAATTTAAAAAAAATTAATTAAAATTAAAAAACAATAGGGAATTCAAAATACAACGGTCATTTTGTGCCACCCTCTATTTCGTTATTTTTTCTGGATGTTGATAATTATTTTTGGATGTTTTGAATGTTCACTATTTATTATTGGATACTCTGGATTTCCAAAATTTCAAAGCTAGACTGAACCTTTCATAATACCTGCAAATTAATGTTTTTGGAAATGTCTTTTATTTCCCTTTAAAAATTTTGTACGTTAATACTTTTGTAATTATTTCAATATTTTCAAAGTTTATGCAAATAAATAGTTGAAAAATATTAAATTAAGTACTTTCCGCAGCTTGACAAAATATTTGTTCGATTTTGTTTCTAAAAATAAGTAATTTATTTATGATGCAAAATTGCAATGATCATCTGACAGTAGCTCTTCAAGAAATTTAACTGTACTTCAATTTCAGACCAACTCTTTATAAACAGTTTTGCCGTTTAGTTGTTGGTTGGTCATTTCCATAATACTAGAAGTCAGTGTCAAGTATGCAGATACACAGCAACTTTCATGGTTGGTTGAGAGATAGAAAAATTGGATAGGTTTAGATTAGTTACCGCCAAGTGCAACTGATAAACTGCCTACTAAAAATTGAAATTGCTTCTTTGTGAAATAATGCGCACGTCAATCATTTAACAGAGCCATTCAGTCCCTTGCAGTATGCGCTATGTGTTGGAACCACAGAGCTATATGGCTGGCCTTAAAAAAATTTCGATATTAAAAAAACCAAATTATATTTATCCATTTTAGTCAATGTTGTGACGCCATATCAAGGGCTGGTAAAATAATCAAAGTTGACCTGCGTTCAAAAGTACGTTATTATTTGAGATCGTAGAATATTGTTAGAGTTTAACATACGTCGACCTCTAACATAGGATCGATATCGATTTTGACAACACACTTAAAGCGGTCTTATCCTTAAAAAATTGATGAGTTTTTATAGAATGACAAATTTTGCCCTGGATATGTTATCCTAAATTCATAAACAGGTCCTGCATCTCGATACGAAATTCGTGAGTTTTAAATGTACAAATCTGGCCGGTTGTTAATCTATACAAAATATGTTCGACGTGGGAATTTATTGTATCATTAAAAGTTTTCTTTTACTTTATGGCTTGAAAAATAAATGAAATTCATTTTTTGGGGTAATGCCTGTTAATATTTAACTAATATTTATTGACATTTTTATTGAAAATTTCATGTAATTAAGTTAACAATTTTATTGTTAAGTAGTAAAATAAGGAAATTTTTCAATATATTATGACCATTTACATAAAATTCTTTTTTTAACAATAAATGAGCTGAAGTATTTGCTAAACATTTGGTAAATACTTTTGCTCCACATGATGATATAGAAGAGAAACCGCATACTAACAAAATTATCGAAGAACTAATATTCCCAGTCCCTATAAGTCTTCCTTCCAAAAATTGTAAGCCCCTGGAAATTAAATCTACTATTCTGCGCATTCCCATGATTATGTACGGCCATGGTTATGTACGGCCATGATAATGTACGGCCATGATTATGCACGAAACCCTTTCTAAACAATGGAGGGAATACAAAAATGCCTAACAACTACTCATACAAATTATTTCAAGCATACTTTTTGAGATACGAGTCCCTATGAGTCTTTCTCCCAAAAATTTTAAGCCCCCGGAAATTAAATCTATATATAATATATATATATATATTGTAATATTTATACCCAAGTAATCCCATCTCATCCTAATACTATAATTGCTACTTATGCAGACGATACGGCCTAACCTGCAGTATAGCAGCAATTTCACTAACATAGATAGAATAATGATAGGAATATAATTCCGACCAAAACTCAAAACTGAACTGCAATTATTGGTCAAAAATTTATGAAATTCTTCAGAATTAATCAATTAAATACAATTTCAATATAAACCTGAAAACATTAATATGCCACAATAAAAAATTAAATATTTATTATTATTTTTTACATATAATAATAAATTCCATAATAATATTTGCTATTTTAAACGTTTGCCATTTTTCGAAAATAAAGCGGCGGTGAACTTTTACTTAATAGTATTTCTAATATATTTCAATACAGCGGCAAAAAATTGTACGATACAAAAATATTTGTCTTAATTGTGATGCTAAAGTAAATAAATTTTTAATCATGCGATGTGGCATCATGATCGTAAATTTGTAACAAAAAATTGCTTGACAATGTTACTGTAAGCTACAACATTCATTAAACCTTCAATAAAGTTGCAAATGTTTCTAAATATGTTGAAAATTTTTATGACAGCAAGTGTGTATATATGGTATGGTACATAAACACCTTTTCGAACAGAGACAAGGTAGTGGATCAGTTGACAAGAGTAAAGTACAGTCAAATGTATGAAGACAAATAATCTTTTCTGAAGCATTTTTTTGGTTCAATACCATTTTGGGCTGGCTGTTAAAAATCTGAAAAATATCAAAACATAACACGCATAACCGATGATATAGAGAAGGCATTAAAGGAGAAAGTGAGCAAAAATTCAACTTTTCGTACTTTCAGTGTCTAGCAAATTCGAGGTGGTCATTTTAATGATGAAGTAATTACAAAAAGAAGCTAATTAAACAGTTAATGACATTTTAAAAAAATTCAAATTAGAATTTAGAAGACGTTTATATAGAGTGAGGAGTAAAAGTCATGTCACCTTCACAGAATTCGTTAAAAAAATAGTGGTAAATTATATCTTAGCTCTTTGAAAACGATAAATACTTCATGAGATTACTATATCAAAATACGAATACATATTTCGTTTATTAAAAAAAAAACAAAATCTATTAACTTTGTTCTAGTAACTACACAACTCTAGAGAGCAGGGGTGCGCACGTATGAGCTGCATTCTGCTTTTTCATATATTGTAAAGAGCCATAGTTATATAATATTAAATAGACAAATTTAATTTAATTTAGTTAATATGGTAATATTTTTTACACAAGTCTTAATCCAAAAAAGTGCACATATAAGAAAATGTAATCGAAAGAAAGAAAATATAAAGTTCAGCGTATATAGTCGCGTTCGTGTTATGTGAAGTTGTATTTTTGTTTTAGATTCGTATTAACGATATGCCATCAAAATTTTGTATTGTTTGATACATACGAGTGTTTAACTTATGAATAGTTGCAACAAAAGCAGAAGTTTTGTGGTAGCATAAAGTATTTTTACGGGGAAGAGAAGCTATGCAAAAAGAATCTCACTCAGGGGTCCTTCAACATCGAAAACTGATGAAAATAAAGAACGAATAAGGTCTCTTTTGAGGTCAGACCGACGATTAATATTGAGACTGATGAGTATTCCTTTATAAAGGCTCAGAAATAGCGTTCTTCGCGTTAGATCGAACATCTATCACGCGGCCATCTCCAATAACGAGTTTTGGTTCGTAAAACTTATTTCTGTGGTTCTGCAATCCTTTTGTCAAAATCCTCCAAGATCAAAAACCACTTAAAGAACGCCATCTTCTTATTGTTACATAACTTATTTTAGAGTGAGAAGTTCGTACGCGAGTGCGTTTAGCAAACGTGCGAAAATGGCAAGTGATGTGATATCAAATTAACTTGGCTAACTAAATAAGCCCTAAGAAATGCAACAATACAAAAAATCAACACAATGGATCTCCTGGACAAACCACGTGCTTATATAATAACATGGTCCTGCGAACTTAGTTGCGTAGGACAAAAATGACAAACAAATTAGAACAAGGTATGAAAAAACATATCAGTGTGTTCAACGATGAAATACCTATATGTAAACATATATCCAAATCACACGCGATATCTAAAAGTTCTACGTACACTTAATAAAAGATGGGCACATAAAATCTTAGAAAATATTAAATCTATAAACAACAGTAATTTAAACGGCACATTAAAAAATGAAATAATAAACACTTGAGGGTTATATGATTAATACTTGGCCTTGATAAGAAAAAAAATATTTTTATGTGTAAAATTAATTTCATTTTTCAACATTATCATCTTGTTGGCTCGATAAACTTATCCAACGTTTTGTTATCTTTTGCATACAATTTAAAAAATACGAAAATAAGGGTTTGTTTCATCAATCACTTCATCGTTTGAGATGGATTTTTTTCCGCCTAGTAATTTTTTTATATTTGCTGCAGTCTAAATCTGGCGAATACGATGGATGTGGACGAAATTCGTATCCTCCACACGCGTGCATTGTCTTGATGAGAAGTAAGACGTTTCGTTATTAAAAAAGTCTAATAACGCTTTATAATACTATCTTGGTGTCGTTTGTCCTTTTTTAAATATAGTCGATGAAGATTATACCATGAGCATCCCAGAAAACAGAAGCTATAACTTTAGTTTTTTTGGTGTGTAATGGTGAATCAATGTTTCATCAACAGGTATGAATCGACACAAAAATTAATTTGAATTGCATTAAAAAATATCCAAATACTCCATTGAAGTTGTTACACAAACACGTTTTTCGTGAGGTGTTGGCCATTTCGCTGATAGCTTTGACATACCCAAAAAGATATGTTTACTGTGTACATGTCTTTTGAAATGCTTACCATATCAGCTAACTTATACACATTTATTCAACGATCTTTTGCTATTAATCATTTCTTCGGTGTTGACCTAAATTGGAATTCCTGAGCCCTTAGCGGCACTTGAGATGTTCCGGGTGGAATAACATAGACTGACTGAAATAGGCTGTATTGACTTTCAACAGCAGTGCACGAATTATTTTTAAATAAATTTTAAAAATAAATTCATGCACTGCTGTTGACATTGTGCCTGTTATCGACTATGATCCTTCACCCTAGATAGGAAAAAATTTAACGCTTTCGAAAGTGCTGGAATTCTTCCAAAATGGTCAACTAACTATTTTTCAATAAAGCTTGTCTTTATTTTTACTAGCCTTAGCAAAGCTTATTGCTTGCAAAAACTACAGTTTTAATTTTGGATCCTTTTGATCCTTCGATGTTAAATCTATACACCAAATTACGATATTAATTTTTATTCAATTTAACAGTCTTTTCACCATGTATATTTATTAATATTTATAATAGTTACGTAAACTGTTTTTTATTGTTATTGAAGCTTTCCATTTACTAAAAGTTTCAATACTGTTCATTTTAATATTGCTCGTAGATTAAAATAATTGTTTCCTTATATTTATAAAATTATCAGTATTTTCGCGATCATATGACTGGATTATTTTTGATACGATCGTTATTACTTTGCTATTTAATTAGCTAACTTTAAAGTAGTCTAACTGAATAAATTGCGTTGTCTAGTCGAAAGGATTCAAAAAAATCAAATTCGATTAGGATTGGACTTGATTAAATGCATTTTCAGCAGGTCAAAGTTTCTACAATTACGATTCATAATATTCAAATGATTGTAGATAATTGGATCACAACAAACTTGTACTCTTAATTATATTATATAATATTTTCTTAATAAAATGTAGGGAAAAATATGCTAGCTTTTAAATATTATTTTATTATCATTTGAACTATGATCAGAGCTTGCAAATAAATGACATTATCTCAAACGTCAAAAATAATGCTGTGTACTTTCTTTTACAATATATTATTTGAACAAGTATTAATTGTTGTATTTAGTATACGTAATAACTCTTATACGCTAGAAAATTAAAAAATCACTCTCATTTATTGCACCGTTCATGTATGCACTATCGGTTATAGTTCTTTCAACGATTTCATATTGTTTGTTTGTTTGTAAGGTCCCTTAGACATGTGACAGGGGCCTCTTCATAATGCCACGACCGTGAGGCCATTTGAAGACTTCATAGTACGTGTGGGATGTTATCTGAGAGAGACTGGTCTGTGGTTAGTAGTATAAAATATTGAGAATTTTTCTTATATTTTGTGGAGCAGATTAGTATGTTGTGGAAGCTTAAATAGGGGACTAGGGAATGGAGTTGTTTGGTCCAGGAGCACCATAATGGGAGGAATCCTGCTCACGAAATAATTCTTGCTAGAATATGGATGATAGAGAAATGGGTGCCACAGGATTGGCATAAGGGACGATTGGTGTTGCCAAAAAGAAAGTAAGGAAAAAGTTATGTACTGCCCTCTCCGGGAACACTCATCGGTGACTTAAGAGACAATGGCCTAGAGATTTTCTAGAGGAATCTAACTTCCGTTAGTTGCAGAAACGCCGATGGGTGTTTACTCCCACTGCATGATGGACAAGATTGTAAATTAACTGCTTGTTACAATAAAATTTTAGTTGCAGATAAAATTTTTTTTTTTTTTAAAATGACATTTTATTCAGCGGCCGTAAGCCGTTGTCTCTTTGATTTCTAAATCATTTTAAATTAGTGACCGGAAATCTTGTCCATTCTAGAATAATTTTATTTTAAGGTTCAAATAAAATTATTATTTTGAGCGCTACAGAGTTTTTAAGTACGTTTTCATATTTAAATTTAACAGGTTGTAAAATGCAATTTTTTAATTATTTTTTTTACATCATTCGCGTTAAAATACAATACAATTGATTGATATTATCTTATTATCGCCCAATTGAATATGATAAATTTGTCGCATATTTGTCGCATTCAATTAAAATCACCAATATTATATCACAGTAAATAACTCAGTTTGCCTTATTATTTAATGTAATTTATTTCAGTTTTGAATCTTACATTTCTCAACCAAAAAAAGCAATCACCTAAAGACGACGAATGAAAACGATAAAACCTGATCACGATGAATGAAACGATCGAAAATATTCCATCTTCTTATTGTGACAATAAAAACTTTTTTTTTTACTTTAATGACTGGATCGTTTGAGATTTGGTTTGTTAACGATTTTTAATTAAAATGAGTATCGTACAAATGACCTGATTATGATAAAATTCAGTTGTTGATGAATCAGGTAAAAAAAAATCAATTGATTTATTTCGATTTTTTTATTCATTATTGATTTTTTTAAATATTAATTTGCTCCAGGGCTATATAAAATCTTTTAGCATTTGCCGACCGATGTGAATATTCTCTCCACAAAATATTCCAATGAGAATATAATGTTTTATTTACGACTATAGGGATTCAGTTACGCTCAATCAACGCACCACCATTACTGGCAATTAACAGTCAGTAATCAGTTACAAGCTGACTACTCCATCTGTTGGTGGCGAGGACTACCTAAACCTCTACTATCATTAGCAGTGACAGCGCCCGAGATAATTACTAGTATCTCCCACTAGCGATCCGGAGACTGTACACGCGATATGGGTATTAACCACAACCACTACGTTGCTGCCTAAGCGCCTCACCAATGTCGGGCACAGTGTGTTCCAACACCATGGGGCACCCTGACTCCCATAGTACCAATTTTTGTTTTAAGAGTACTTCGGTACGCGGGTTGGCCAAGATCCGAAAGGTACGCTGATTCGCCAAGACCCGAAAGTACAACCGCAATCGACCAGCTCAGGTACACGGGTTCGCCAAGACCCGAAAGTACAACCGGAATCGACCTTGGTCTTTCACCCGGCTGTAACCACCCTGCGTGTCATTCACACACTCATTCACGCACCATTCTCGCTCTCCTCTCAAAAAGTGCCACGGCAAATCTATTAAGGCATTCATACCCCTCTCTCACCACCAACACACCACTCATATCCCCATGCACCTAAGTTACGCAAATCCCCGTACAGGCTACACTCAATATGGCAGTCTCCTCCGCCGCCCCACAAGGGCACCTAGCCTCCACAGCTAGACCACGCCTGTATTGGAACCCATTCATACTGCCGTGTTCCGTGAGTAAATACCCAAGGTACAGACCAAATTCAAATCCATACGCAGATGCAAATCACACATCTGAAATCCAATGAGAATAAACACATTGTAGTTATGATGTTGCTTCGTAGCTGTAACTCTTTACAGTCCATCTATCTTTTTTATTTACTATTTGGCTTCCGTTGATTTCTTTGCTACTTTGTTCAAGTATTATGAATCGACGTAATCTTTTCTATCAAAGAATAGCAAAAATTACAAAAGTAATGTGCATATTGGTGGCTATCAGAATTTATTTATAATATTGCTTGTAATGCGTGAATTTACAAGAATTTGTGCATAATTTTGGTAAAATTTTAACAATATTTTTTTAATATTCTTTTTAATAAAAAGAAACAGTTGTAAAAATAATATAATATTTAGCATAATGCAAGTCATATTTTTTCTTAAGTTAAATCTGTCGAAACAAAACAAAACCGCTTTATAAGAAATCAATTTTAATCTCGTCGATACTCCCTTATCGACGATGAATTGATTTGCGTTGTTGTGTGGCATTTGAAAATTGTTCAATTTTCCGATTGTTTACATTGATAAGAACCTGCTCTACACACTCGTTAATCCTGAAATAAAACAACTTTCTTAGGGCAATGTGCAATCTTAACGAGTATACTCAAAGATCAGTAACTTAACTTACGATTATCTACAATTCTTGTATTGTTTTGAAAAATCAATAGGTAAAGGTGTAAATTAGCATACAATTACTCCATCAATCATGTCTACCAACATAAGCAATCGGTTGACAATGTCTCCGATTGCATATCATTGAATTGCTTGCCTCAAAAATTTCCTTATTTGCCAAGTTTGAGAGACATAATTGAATGTTGAAACTTATAAGATGTAAATATTGATGCTAATAGATTCGCTTATAAACTCTTTAATTGTAAAGTGGAAATATCAGTTTACATGCATTATTTTATCGATTTCTATACAATCGGCTTATAATAAACTTGTTTATTATTTTATTTTATTTTATATTTACAACTAGAATATAAGTAACAAGTAAATCACAAATGCAGTTACAGAAGAGTAAACCCTCATTGGCCTTTCTTTATATAACGAGTTAAGTAATATCTCCCAAGTAATTTCATTTTAATTTTTTAAAGATAATATCTGAGAAGGGCTATTTGAGGATAATTGTTCGTATAAACGAGCGTTGAATTTTGTGAAGCGTTGCACGAATTTATCTCGGTATAACACATTATCACGGAAAAACATTAGATGTTTGGATTCTGCGAGAGTTGGAAGGCTTTGTTAAACATAAAAGTTCGATTGTGTAAGTTCATATGGGTAATAGTGTTGTGCAGTAAATTATGGATTTGCTATTTCTTGATAACAGAGTTGTATGATTAATATCTAATAGTGGTGCTGCCACTATTAAAGCAACTGTTAAAACAAATCAAAGTAGAGTCAATCCTTCTCCACAATCAATTCTGTATTAATCATATTTAAAATATGCGAACTGGTGAGATAAACTTAAGATGAACGATATAAAGAACGAGGTTCGTTACCGAAAACAGATAATGAGATAATAGTGGAGCTCAAAGAAGGTTACGGGGACTCTGCATCTTCGTTATCGACAATAAAATATTAGATTGCTGAATTCTCTACGCACGCCCACATTCTATGAAATCATCGTCAAATGAGCTGTTCGGTTGCAATCATCGTCAAACCAGCTGTTTCGACTTCCTTTGCGGCTGGGGCTTAGTTATTTTTCGCCGTACCAATCTATTTTCAATATCTATTTCATCCCAGGGAATATATCTTTATTTATGTTTCTGCTTGCTGCATCCAGTTTAACATCGTATTTCGTACGAATGAATTCGTATAGCAGGGCGCTCGTCTTGAGTTGAACTTTTCGTTAGCCTCTATTCATCGGAGAAGACGGTATTACGGGTTCGCATTATCGGCGTTTCTCCAACTAACGCAAGTTATCAGCAGACTCCTCCGTAATCAGAGAGGATGCAATGTGATCAACGATACGATAGCGTTGCTGGATAGTGGAGTGCTCAGATCGGAAGCCAAGTTGGTGATTAGCAATAATTTTCCTATTCCTAATCACCAACTTGGCTTCCGATCTGAGCACTCCACTATCCATTAACTAGGATTGGGTAAAGTCGTTTTATTAGGAGTGTTTCAAAAATCTTACCAAGGATATGAGGAAGGAGAATTAATGGATTTATTTGGTTTAGGAATCATTTTAATGACAGAAAATTTCCAGAGTAAGGGAAAATGGATTGTGAGCAGGATACTATTGAAAATGGATGTAATTAAAACTAAAGCTTTTCGGAAAATTTGCTTTAAAATAGGAGCTGTTATTGGGATTATAACCAGAACCATTTTTATAGGGAAGGCGCAAAAAATGGTCTAATTTAATTTCCGAGGGTTTCATATTTTTGGGAGGAGGACTGGGAACATTAGTTCTTCGATAATTTTGTTAGTATGCGATTTGTCTTCTATATCATCATGTGGAGTAACAGTATTTACCAAATATTTAGCAAATACTTCAGCTTTTTCTTTGTTTTTCGAGGATTACAAAAGAAGTTTGAATAACGAGGAAACCTGAGAGAATGTTCCATGCATGAAGTGACCCACAAGCAGGAAATCAAATGCGTTGGTTTGATATGAGCTGGGTTGATAATGCGTTGGCAAGTGAACTAAGGTATAAACTGAGATGTGTGCAACTACCTATATCTAGTCAGCTGAGCTGACGAAATCCATTACTTGATAAGTCTGAGCGTTGATTGGGCGTATCTCAATCTCTAACGTCGTAGGCGACCCGCGATATAAACGACACGTATACCGCATTAAATAAAATTACACTAATTTTCGGTGCGTCTTACAGTGAATTTTTTGGAATCATCGGTTTTTTGCTGACAAAACGCTGATCTAACATAAATTGATCGTCAAGATCTGTATGACACAGTTGTATATTTTCTTTGGGGTTATTTGAAAGAAAAAGTGTATGGAAATCATCCAAGAACAATTAAAAACCTAAACAACAACATTCGACTAGAAATTGAAGCAGTACTTCAACTTTTATTGGGAAAAGTCATCGAAAATTTCGATGTTCGGATTGCAGGCCTGCAAACTACGAGTAAATCGTGATGGTTATATGAATAATATTGGTTTTTTTAAATTTTTTAATAAAAAGTTTCGATGTTTGGGTACAATGTATTTTTTACAATAATATTTGCAAATTCAGTCATATATGTACAATATTATTTTTATGAATATGTATGTGTAAAGACATAAAATATTTACTAAGAAAGTAATAACCATCGAATTCAAGTTCAACTTTACACTTTAAATACTTGATTAATAATCACCCAAAGAAAACCTACTTTAAGAGATTTATTTTATAATTAAAAAAATGTATTTTCATCAAATTAATATTTTGTAAATATAATTATATTATTGTCAGTAAATTAGTAAATATCTGATTTTTTTGCCTACTTATTTGGTAAAGAAAATGACAGCTTATTGGCCATATAGCTATGTAAAATCTTATATATAACACAACTTCAAGCAAAATAGTGAAGATGTAATTTACGTTGTTGAAAATTTTAAGTGGAGAATTACCCATTTTTGGTAACTTGTTTAAGTCTTGGCATCATTAAATATTTTTGTATCATCTCCATTCATAACATTATTTCAGGCAAGAGAAAAAATTCTGAAAACCGCAAGGTCTACCACATTTTAAATATGTTATATGGGAATATACTTTTCTTAACACTTTACCTAAGTTATGCAATATAAGACACAGTTTTTGATATTATTTTCTAATTAATAGATAAAATAATTTGCCGAAATATCATAAAAATGATGATAATAGCTTCGCATTATGTTTAATGTCAGTGTACATGTTTGTTTGTTAATTTAATTAGACTATGGATATTAGATAAATTTAGACTTAGACCATTATTAGATAAATTTATTTATATTATTGTTTTTTCCATGTTCCAATAATAGAAAGCCAAAACATTGCTTCTCTTTTGTACCAGCAAATATTGTATACACGTATATTGGAAAAATATTTACTATAAGCCTATTATTAGGAAGAACTCATTCCAACTGTTCGACAAGAAAAATTTGTTAAGCACCAAATCAAATGCTATAAAATCTATAAAATAAATTAGGAGTACCATATTTTGCTTAGATAATGATTTATCTAATTATAACAGCGATAAATTTTTGAATTGGTATTAAGTAACAGTATTCTTTTATCTTTTTACATGTTAATTAAATAACAATAATAGCAACGAAATTATGGTATATATTAAATTTTTGCAGAATTATTTGTGCAAATATTTTCGAATATTTATGCATTTAAAAAAAAAATCATTAATTTCTCTAGAAATCATTAATCATTCGGTTAATGATTTCTAGAGAAATTAATCATGTCGAGTTGATGCATTCTTGGAAAAAAAAATTATCCTAAATACTGCGTAGTGTTTCATATATATTGGGTTGGTAACTAAGTGATTGCGGATTTTAAATAAGAAGAACAATTCTGACAGTGTCATAATTTCGTGTTCGTAAAACTTATTACATTTGCTAGCAAAAAATTGAATAAATGTGATTTTACATCATCAGCGTCATTAAATTTTTTAAAAATTCATCAGCGTCATTAAAAAAAGGTTCTAGGTCAGGGCTATATGGTGGATGTGAGCACACATCCCAACCTAATTGCAATAATTTTTGGAAAGTGACCAAAGATGTGTGCGGCTTTGCGTTGTCCTGCTAAAAATAACACCCTTACGATGTGCCAATTCTGGCCGCTTTTCTTGAACTGCATTGCTCAGTTTGACAAGTTGTTGAACGTACACGGTGGAATTAATCGTTTGGTTTCTTGGTAAAAGTTCAAAGTGCAGAATTCCTTAATAATCCCACCAAACTGACAGCATAATCTTCTTTTGGTGCATCTCAGCTTTCGATATCATCTAAGAACCATTTCTGATTAACGTTGTTTTAAACTATTCACTTTTCGTCGCGAGTTATCAGTCGTTTCAGAAATTGATCCGTTTCGTTGCGTTTCAGAAGCGAATCGCAGATGCTAATGCGTTGCGTCAAATGAATTTCCTTAAGCTGATGAGTGAGGAATCCATAAATCGAGTTTCTTAACATAGCCAACCTGTTTTAATTTTTTTTCAATGCATGTATGCGATACTGAATCGATCTAAATCGATAATGGCCTTAATATGGGTTTCATCAACTTCAACTGGAGTGAAAAATCACCAGAACGAAATTTAGCAAACCAATTTTGACAATGCCTTTCTTTCAAGGCTTTATTCTCACATACGGCACATAACTTCTTGCGTACCTGCGATATATTCTTGGTTTTTCGAAAATAATACAATAAAATATGTCTAAAATGCACGTCTTGTCCTTCCATTTTTAAATTTGGATGAAAACAAAACTAAATAGCTAAACGGTACAATTTTTTAAGGCGGAAGTCCAAACAACAAAAAAACAATATAGGTTAGGTGCTTTGAACACGTTGACATAATAAAAGAATGAGCTAATACCATCTATTGACAAAATCCGCAATCACTTAGTTGCCAACCCAATATAATTAAAGTTAATAGTTTAATAATATTAAATCATATATCGAATAAAATGGTAAAAAAAAACTTTGCATTATATTTTAAAATAATAATTCAATTGTAATTACAGTGGTTCAATGATTAAAATTCATTGATTTCCTAAACTAAAATAGAAGTTACCAAACGGTTTTCCATGGTCGTTACCTCTTGTTTCAGAGACTTTAAAAACTTAAAAAAGGCCAACTTTCCTGTTGTTTCGTACTTTAAATACTTACTTGCGCAAATTAATTGGAAATTTGTACTGATTTTTAGAAATATTTTTTCATTTATATGGATTTCAATGTACTCAGTATTTTAAAGTTTATTTTTATTAGACATAAGATTTAGTAATAAATATATAAGTAGGAAAAAATTATTTCTTAAATACTAAACGTAAACTAAAATTTACATATCTGAAGATTAAGTTTTGGATTAACAGAAATAATAACATTCTTATTTTATTTATTAGACAAAAAACTATTATCATTAAAGAAAAGCTCTAAAAATTATAATTAAAATTAATAAAATATATTAGTTAGCAAACAAGCAGTGTGTCTCATATTGAAGTAGTTAATTTTCGTAAGTCGAAGATTATGTCATCTTGCGTAATTTCGGTAATGAGCATATTCTGTGTAAAGGACAATTTTTTTATAAATCTTCAAAGAGAATTTACAAATGTTGATCAAACGCAATTGGGAACCTAATTTTCAAGATAATATTTTTAAAATAATACACCTGAACAAGAGACTAACATAGAACCCACATACTAGAATAAAAAGAGTTGAAGCTTACAGACGTTAACTACAACTTCTTAGACTATTTGACAAATGCTCGAAACTAACAACCAAAATTATAAAACCTATTTGGACATATGGAATTGAGCTTTGGGGTATTAATTACAATATAATTATAAAACCTATTTGGACATATGGAATTGAGCTTTGGGGTTCAGCGAAACGTTCCAATTCCTATCGTGTCCATTCCTTACAATCCAAGATCCTCCGTAAAATTGTTGATGACCCCTGTTATGTTCGTAAGAACGTAATACATCGTCATCTAAATATTCCCTTTCTTCAGTACCTGTGCATTTCCCGATATCGAAAATTTCACTCCCGTTTATACTATCACCATAATCCACTTGTGAGAAAATTGTATTGTACTACCCTCACCGGAAACATTCATCGGAGACTTAAGAGACAATGTCCTAGAGATTTTCTAGAAGAATCTAACTTCCGTTAATTGGAGAAACGCCGATGGGTGTTTACTCCCACTTCATGATGCACAAGATTGTTAATTAAAATTTTATGTAATTCTGCTTGTTACAATACAATTGTAGTTGCAGCTAAATATTCTATAAATTTTATCAAGCATTTATAATATGTATTAAAATAAAATATATCTATGCTGGCAATGGACTTTTTAAGAACGAGCAGATAACAGAAACGGTTAGAGCAGGGCTCAGCAACCTATAACCTGCGGGTCACCGAGTGACCCATTTGATAATTTCGAGTGACCCACTTTAGTTCCGAAAATAGAGTATAATTAAAGTATAATATAAGATGTAGTAAAAAGAAATCCATTATTTTTGCATTAAATTGAAGGTAATAGATAGAATGATACGATTTAGGTCGAATATGTACCGTTTTGTTCGATAACTTGTTGCCATTTTTTGCACCTCGCCTCAAGAGGTAATTTCATAATGCCTCTCTCATAGAAACCCTCGTCCCTATTGGCAAAAAACTAGGACAGTCGATTTTCACAATCTTCTCTTGAGGCGAATTTTTCACCTGCAAAATCTTTCGTCATAGACAGGAAGAGGTGGTAATCACTTGGTGACAGGGCCGGACTATAAGGTGGATGCATAAGAACATCCCAACCCGGAACTTCTGGCGAGTCACTATCGATGTATGCGGCCTGGCGTTGTCCTGATGGAACACAATTCCTCTCCTATTGGCCAAAGCTGGCCGCTTCTGGGCGACTGCTTCTTTCAGACGGTCCAATTGTTGACAGTATAGGTCCGAATTAAGAGTTCGGCCGTAGGGGAGTAGCTCATAGTAGATAATTCCCTGCCAGTCCCACCAAACACACAGCAAAACCTTCCTGGCTGTCAATCCTGGCTTGACCACCGTTTGCGCCGGGTGACCGAGATTTGACCACGACCGTTGTCGCTTGACGTTGTCGTAAGTGACCCACTTTTCATCACCAATAACCATCCGCTTCAGAAATGGATCGATATTGTTCTGATTCAGCAGCGATTCGCAGATGGAAATTCGGTCCATGGGGATTTTTTGCGATAACTCGTGTGGCACCCATACATCGAGCTTCTTTTTGTATCCAGCCTTATTTAAGTGGTTCCAAACGGTTTTTTGTGCAATGTTTAGCTCCCGGGCAATCGAAACAGTGCTTACGTGACGGTCGGACTCGACGATTTCCATTATTTTATCGACATTTACGACAATTGGCCTTCCAGAGCGTGGTGCATCTTTGACATCAAAATTACCGGAACGGAATCGACGAAACTAAAGTTGCGCGTGATTGGCTGTTACAGTATCAGGACCATAAATACCATTTACATTTTCAGCTGCCTGGCTTGCGTTTTCGCCTTTATCGAAGAAAAACTGTAAAATATGGCGTATTTTCTCTTTGTTGGTGTCCATCATCGACCCGTGCTAAAAAAATACTGAGTCAAGTAATCACAAAACTATATCAGAAGCTTTTTTAGTACGAAATCTTATCTTTCTAACGCCATCTAGTGCAACCCGATCGCACTTTTAAAACGTGAGATACAGACTCCTTAAGCCATCTATTGGCACAATAATGGATTACTTTTTACTACACCTTATATATAAAAATAAATTATAAAACAGAAAAGAATGGGCTGCACTACATTATCGAAATTAGCGTCGCGTAATTATAACTCATCGCATTGATTTATATGAACTTAAATTTGAAGCCGTATTTGGTAGGTAGTAGTAGCCCAATTACAACTGAATAGTGATGCAATTATAGTTACGCAGCTAAATAATTATTACCCGTAGTGAAATAAATATTATTATTTAAAAAAAATTACCATGAACAAACAAAAAACAAGATGTGTGGACAGAAAAGTATGGGTGTAACGAAAATGGTTGCAAATTGATATGTACTTTTTGTACAGATATAATTAACGCTAGGACTTACAATATTGAGCGACACTTTTCTTCAAAACATATTGCTAAACATGTATTAAATTTTGGAAAACAAAATAAACTCTTGAATAGTTTTGTTACCAGCAAGAATTACGCTACATATGCCAGCTTTGTTCCAGCTCTTAGCATTGGTACCAACGGCAAACCATTTAATGACGGCGAGTTTATATAATTGAGAGAATCAAAGAAATGACATTGTCAGCTAGAACATTTCAGCGTCGCGTTTAAGATATGGCCAAAAATATTGATGAACAGGTCAAAAATGATTTGTTATCTTGTGACATAATTAGCATTGCAGTTGATGAATGTATCGATGTAAATAGTATTGGTAGGCTTGCAATAATTATTAGATTTGCATCAATAAATAGCTCGAATGTCAATGAAGAACTATGCGTTCTTGCTTCAATGAATGACACGACCAAGGCACTAATATTTTTCGTCAAGTATATTGACAAATTTCAAAAATGGCCAAGTTTTGGATTTAAAAAGTTCATAACAACTGATGGTGCTCCAAGTATGAGAGGAAAAAATGTTGGATTTGTAAAAATCTAATGGAAAATTTGCTTGGCCGCTCACTTTTATCGTTTCATTGTATCATACATGAAGGAAATTTACTTGCAAAGGCGTCTGCGCAACAACTTTAGAATATAATTGAAAATGTTGTTAAGATCGTAAACATGATAATAGCGCGATCGGCATTAATACACGGGCGTTTTTAAGGTTTTTCTTTGGAGGAAATTGAATCGAAATATGGAGATTTGTTGTTACATTCTGAAATACGATGGTTAAGTTGAGGCAAAGTTCTTAATAGATTTGTAGAATGTTTTGATGATGTACAAATATTTCTTCACGAAATCGGTGAAAATGATCCCGAACTCTATGATAAACAAAATGATCCATTATAATGATTTTAACGGATGACTACAAGGAATGGAATAGTTTTACTTCAAAATTGATATTATTTGAAACTGATATGAAAACTAAAAAATTTTATTTCTTTCCCTTTCAGTTAAAAGGGAACATGAAAAAGAAAATATCGATGAAAGCAATCTAAATATGTTCGAAAGTTGGATTTTCGTCATTAAAAGTGAATATGAAAGTCGGAAATTCAAAGTTTTAATAAACATGGAGAAATATTTACATTTGTAATAAAGGCCAAGGAAATAGAAGAAAATGTTTTAAATTTGCTGTATTTTCAATATCTAAAAATTGACAATTTTAGTTTAGAAATGATTGATTTTAAAAGTTCAACGTTATGGACGGATAAATTCAAAAAATTTCGGAAAGATTTGGAAAAACAGAAAATATTCATAATCATCTTCTCATAATATCAATGAGAAGATAATCATCTTCTCCTACAAAGTTTTTATTTTGAAAAAAAAAATAGACTTTTCCTGTTTGTCCACATTTTGGTTCAACTTATTAATGTGAGAAAATTTTTTCACAAATGAAATTTATATTAAGCGAGAACAGAAGGAAGTCTGGAAATCATTCGGAGTTTTTGAATACTTGTAAACCTAATACATCATAGGATACAAAAATATGACACAAGTTTTTGAAGCCGGGAAATATCCTGAAATTGAATATAAAAATCGGCATGTAGTGGAATGCCGGCGGAAGTTTTTTGAGGGTATTAAAATGAAACTCTGTTACTAGAGTATTACGAGAAATTAGTCCTGAGCTAGTCTCAAACAGTTCATTTAAGTCTGGACACGAGTCAAATGATTGTTATTTATTTTTAAAAACTTCCAGAAGAACATAAAGCTCAAGATATTGTTATAATGAAAACATAAGACAGTTTTTCATTATCAATAGTTTTATTTACCACTAGACTAATACTCTCGTACAAAAGAACATCACAAACACTGAAACAAAATGACGGTAACAGGGCAAAAACAGACAAAGAAAAAGCCGAAGTATTTGCTTAATATTTGGTAAATACTTTTGCTCCACATGATGATATAGAAGAGAAATCGCATACTAAGAAAATTATCGAAGAACTAATATTTCCAGTTCCTATGAGCCTTCGTCTTAAAAATTTTAACCCCTCGGAAATTAAATCTACAATTCTGCTCCTTCCCAATAAAAAAGCTCCTGGTCATGATCCCAATAAAAGCTCCTATTCTGAAGCAAATTTCCCGATAAGCTTTATTTTAATTACATACATTTTTAATAGTATCCTGCGCACAACCTCTTTCCCTTTACGCTGGAAATTTTCTGTCATTAAAATGATTCCTAAACCAAATAAACTCATTAATTCTCCTTCCTCTTATAAAACTTCTATTAAAACGACTCTTCCCAATCCTAGTTAATGAAAAAATTATTGCTAATCACCAATTTGGCTTCTGATCTGAACTCTCCACTATCCATCAATGCCATCGTATTGTTGATCACATTGCATCCTCTCTTAAAAGAAAAGACTATTGCGCGGTAGTATTTTTACATATCTTCGATGCTTTTGATCGTGTGTGATATCCTAGACTCCTCTGAGAACTCAACAGCTTTCTTCCTTCAACATATTACCTTATCATAAATTTATATCCCTCCCAACGTCATTTCCAAGTTGCAAGTAACTCAGAATCCTCGGAAATATATCCTATTCTAGCTGCAGTTCCACAAGATAGTATCCTTGGTCCCATTTTATATAATATTTATACCCATGACATCCCAAATGATCCTTATACTATCATTGCTACTTATGCAGAGGATACGGCCATACTTGCTACCCATGCAAATCCGGTCATAGCTTCCAACAATTTACAATCCCATATACACAACCGTCAGTCCTGGTTTAAGAGATGGAGAGTGAGGGTTAATGAAAAGAACTCTTTGAAAAGGAAAACCTACCCCTTTTGTACCTTAATAGCAACATGATTCCACAATATAATAAAGTACGTTATTTGGGACTTTACCCAAACAAGAGATTAACATGGACAAGAGATTAACATGGAACCCATACTAGACTAAAAGGAGTTGAAGCTAATAACAAACGCTCGAAACTAACAAGCAAAAGTAAACTTCTAATCTACAATACAATTATAAAAGCTATTTAGACATATGGTTCTATCATCATAATCCACTTGGGAGAAAATTGTCCTGTACTGCCCTCCCCGGAAACACTCTAGAAGTGACTTTTTAAGGATGCATCGATGTTTCGTAAATCTCGAGAGGTTTCCGTGTCCCAGGGTCGACAATTTTGTTTGTTTGAGAAAATCAGCAGTTTTGACGAAGTCGTTTATGTTTATCCAATTTCCCATCACATTCAAAAAGGCCTGTTTAAAAAATATTTTATTATTATTAATAACAGTTTTGTTGATTGCTACAAAAAAACATATGTTCCGACGCATTTTCAATAATAAAATAATGTTTTTAAGTACCAAAGAGAATACGAGCACATCACAGTACATGAATTACATACGTATATGAACCTGGGTTGTTTCCATAGAAATTGGAAACAGGTGTTCATCGGATTTTTATGAATAATAGCGGCTTAAGAACTGAATCATCAAAACCGTATGTGAAATGAATTCAACTCAAAATATTTTTGCTTTGGGTTTAAAATAGTCCAACGTCGAACGTAATTTAAAACCCTTTTAATTTGTCTTTTATTAACGAATAATCTTTTTAACATATGTAATTATAGTAATCTTAAATATCTATAATTAATTTACATTATATGTTCGTTTTGTTTTACCTTTTCACAACTATATATTAATATATGTACAAATGTACTCGGTTCAGAAAGTTTCTTTTCATAAGAAATTTCATCAATCAATTGAATTACTTCACTTGCTCAGAAGTTCCTTAAATCGTGCTTAGAAGTTCCTTAAATCGAGATTACCTACTGGTCTATAGAGCAGATATATATTGTAAATTGTTTGTATCAATATTTGAGTTAGTACATTATTTTGATTTCTATGGAAAAATAGATTCTTTTCAATTATTATATGAGTTCACCTGTACTTGGTAATAGATAAATAAGGATTATCATAGAAAAAATTGACCCTATGGTTTCCAGTGATATTTTTTCCATATTAACTAAGCAACAAAATGCATAAACACTTTATTCTCGTTTTATGCGGTAGAAGCGTTTCATGGAAATTTGCACATAAAAAGTCGCACAAAAAAAGACATATGTGTAGATTTATTGCAAAATTATGGATATGTGTACTAAAAAAATCGCATGAAACCTAGATAATGTTATAAAATGTACCAAAAATCGCTTTTCCGTTTTTTCTATTAAAGTGTCTCTTGAATATGATGAAATTTAGCACTCAATTTTGTACCAGATATGACTGATTTTCTTATTGCCGTTTCATTTTTTTTATTGCTCTAATAGTAGATTCGCCTAAATTACAACGTTTACCTACTACTGTAGATACCTACTACTGTAGATACTTCTCCGAAATTGCACTACTTTTCTGTTTTTGTTTTTTATTATTATTATCACACATTTTGCTTAAGAGGACTAAAATATTATAGAAAAAACTTGTCTTCCAGTAGTAATCTTCTTTCACAGAGTTTTGTTTTCTACTGAGTAATAAAAAGGTACATAATGCGTATGACAAATTTTCAAGGCTAGAACAGTATGACAAATTGAATGCATACCAATTACGCACTAAATTTTATTTAAACAAAATTTTGTGAATCCACAATTACGCACTAAAATTATTTAAAAAAAAATTGTTTGTTTTACGGCATTATTCTAAAATCGACTAAAAAAAAAACAGCATAAAACGAGAATAGACTGTAGTCATTATTTAACAAGTCCTCCTTTTAAAAAAATTTTTTTGAACTAGAAAAAAAGCGCTGAAAAATTATTTACAAATATAGCGTGCTCCATCTAGCGGTTGCATTTTGAACCACTATTTATTTGAAGTACTTGACTGTTCATCACGAATTGACAGATAGTTAGTTGAAAGTCTGAATTTTACGAAATGGTAATCCATACGCTTGAAGAAAACTGGGAAATATTGAGATCTTACTTCCAAAGTGGTGAGTCTTCAACCCAAACTGTGAGAAATTTTTAAAAAAATGAGGAAAGATCGAATGCCATCACGTCAACTTGTCGACAAATTCGTGAAGCGAGTTCGCGAAACTGGTTTGTTGGTTGCCAAAGCAACTCGTTCCCGCCCTAAGACAGTGCGTACGACCGAGAATATTGCCGCCGTTGCTGAAAATGTCAGTGATCGTCCATCAACATCAACTCGTCACCGCTCTCAGGAATTGAACACTTCTCGCACTTCTCTGTTGAGAATTTTGCACAAAGACCTCGGTATGAAAGCTTACAAAGTTCAATTAGTCCAACAACTAAAGCCGAATGACCATCCGATGCGTTTTCGGTTTGCCCAATGGGCTCAAGATCAATTGGCCGAAGATGAGCATTTTTACCGAAAAATGATCTTTTCGGATGAGGCCCATTTCCAGCTCGGTGGGTATGTCAACAAACAAATTTGTCGCATCTGGGGCTCAGAAAATCCATACGTCACCATAGAAAAGCCGATGCATCCACAACGAGTCACGGTTTGGTGCGGATTTTGGACTGGAGGCATCATTGGCCTGGTTTTCTTCGAAAACGATGAAAGAGCCGCCGTTACGGTCAATGGTGAGCGCTATCGTGGCATGCTCAACGAATTTTTGTTTCCAAAAGTTGAAGAGAATGGCATGGACGACATTTGTTTACAACAGGACGGGGCCACTTACCACACACCCAACGTATCTATCCAACTTTTGGGCACTGCTTTCGAAAACCGAATAATCAGCCGAAATTCTGATGTCAATTGGCCGCCTCGGAGCTGTGATTTGAGCCCGTTGGATTGTTTTCTGTGGGGAGTCGTTAAGAATAAATGTTACGCAAGCTATCCAGAGACAATTGAGGTCTTGAAACACGAAATAGAAGTTGCCATTGAAGAGATACAGGCCCAGACAATGGAAAATGTACTGAAAAATTGGGTCGAGCGAATGGGGTACTGTAAGGCCAGCCGTGGCAGTCATTTAAATGATGTGTTTCATTCTTAAATTTCAAGATTGTGTTTCAATCTTAAATTTTCAAAGTTCAAAAGGTAATAAAACCAGAAATTTAAAAAAATATACACTCGTTTTTGTTTGTTTACTTTTTAAAATGCAACTTTTAAATGGTCTACCCTGTACTTAAAAAGTATCAGAAACCAAATATGCTATTGTAAAATTCCGGTGGGACTTACTAATTATTTAATTCTGTTCAAAGCCTATGTAACGAAATGAAGAAATGGTTTTTCTTAAAATTAGTGAAGTAGTTTTTTTTTAATACGTGAGTGGGGGGGGGGGTAATTTTCTTAAGACGCTGTAAAGATATTGATCCCTACAGTGTGTGTCATCTTAAACCCTTAAAACTCACCTCCATTTTTTTTCAAATAGGACTGCCCATTATCCGAAGTACGAGGTCTGTTCAAAAAGTATTACGTATATTCGATTTTCGATTTTTTACTTCGATAATGTTTGTACTCATGTCTCTCACTTATGCCGATAAGTTCCGCCATTTTGAATGTTCAGTTAATTTTTGACAGCTGCTTTGCAGCGGGTCATAACTGATGACGAATCATGGGCTTATGGTTATGACGTGGAAAGCTCAATCATCCCAATGGAAGCTGCCGCACGAGCCAAGACCGAAAAAAGCGTGCCAAGTTCGGTCGAATGTGAAGGTTTTGCTTACAGTTTTCTTCGATTGCAGGGGCGTGGTGCATCATGAGCTCTTGCCACAGGGTAGAACGGTCAATAAGGAATATTACCTGCAAGTTATGAGCAAGTTGCGCAAAGCAATCTGCCAGAAACGCCCAGATTTGTGGAAGAACAAAAAATTGCTTTTGCCATTTTTGGCCAAAAACAATACACTAATAATACCGCAGCCACCGTTTACCCCAGATCGGGCTCCCTGTGACTTTTTCTTGTTCCCGAAACTGAAGAGCCCAATGAAAGGAGGACGCTACGCTACGTTGCGATTGAGGAGATATAGACGGCATCGAAGGAGGAGTTGAAGAAGATCACAAAAAATGATTTTTTGAAGTGCTTCGAGGATTGGGAAAAACGTCTATAATGCCTGGAGGGGATTAGTTTGAAGCGGATAAAATAGATATTCATAAATAAATAAATAATTTTTCAAAAAACACAAAATTCGCGATACTTTTTGAACATACCTCGTACACTAACATCAAATATATTTTCCTATTTAGGTTGCAGATTTTGCTGTTCTCATTCTTTTTTCATGGCGGAGCTTTTTTATTACTTGGGATGAGTATTCAGCTACCGCACCCCGACATGCCTGCGATGTTATCATTTGAGCAGCTGGGACAGCTGTTCACCTATAAATTCCTTCACTTCCTTTCTTTCTCCGCTATAGGGACATGTACCGCATGTTTGATTATGGGCCGATAATGCTGGCATGTGCACCCATATACATAGTGGACCACTTTTCCACGGCCTCCTGCATTGCACTTGGAGCTATGTAAGGAATCAGATGAAGCACCCATTTTTTAATAATCGATAAATCTCAGTATCGCTGCCATCTCCACACTTTATCATTTGTTATGTGTGAGCCGATGGATTTCATTTTTCTCCCTTCCATCTCCACACTGTCATTGTGATAGTGAGCCAATAGATTTCATTTTCCTGTCGTCTTCGATGATATATTATGGCTCTTTCATTCGCCAACAGCTTGATTGGCGGCATGTTAGCGATAACACAGACAGCGTCATACGAGACAGTACAGAATGCTCTCAAGACACGAAGTGCGCTTCGACGAGATATACTGCCATTACCTGACGCTTGGGCTGCGTAGAGTATCAAAGAGCTTGTATAACTGTGGATAGGAGCCTGCTTCGGCTCCGTCTGGGCCCTGCCTTGTGTGGCATGATCCCTGCTATGGAACATACAATCTGACTTGCCCATTCAGTAGCGATTCTCAGATGTTCGCCAAAGATAGTGAATCTGAATGTGTTTTCGGGGGAAGTTAACGGATTTTACATTGCAAAATGTTACCTGTTAACGTATTTTACATTGCAAAAACAAAGAACAGTCAGTCAGGTAGTAAATCTACAATACAAAAAATAGTCAAATTTCTAAAACAGCATGGGGCTTAGAAGCAATGAATTTAGCTTTGTAGACCTAAAAAAACTCCAATAATAATATTGAAAGGAGAATGGAAGAATACCTAGTTCGTCTCGTCACAGGCTATCCAGCATTTGCCGTATCCAGCGATATGTCGCTATGCATGGCGGGCTATAGAATGATACAAAGCTGAAGATATTGATCTAATAAAATGTTCAAAAATTCTCCAAAATAAACAATATTGACCACGAATTTTAAGTAAAAGTCCTCTATTTGAATTTTTTTATGAGACAATCTTTGTTATACGAGAACTGGAAAATCTTATTATATATTCTTTGGTTTTCCATACCAACCACTTTCGTATATAATTAGGATATTATAATCTTCACCTTCTGTTAAGTTCCTAGTTAATTATAATCTTTACTAATATTAAAAGGGTTATTTAAAAAGTCGGATGGTGGGTTGGGCACACATTAGGTCAATGGGAGCCGCGTTCTCATGTTTCATATATTTTAAAGTGATACAGAATATTTACATTTACTGATTCAACCAAAGACCTCGAAGCGACAACGACTTCAACACTTCAACACTTCAAGTTTTGAAATATTAAAAGAGCAGATTTAAATTGTGAAAGGGAGCCGCATTTAAGTCAATAAAAAAGTTTACTATATAGCGTCAAGGTCATAAGTTCACTTGGTCACTATATATCGTGGAAATGAGCGTTTCTATGTATTGGGTTGTTCGGAAAGTAATTTCGTTTTTTTTCCAACAGAGGAATTAATTGTATTTTTCACAACCAACTTCACACTTAAGCCGCATAATCATATGTATTTTGATAGCTGATATAGCAAGTTTTGCTTGTGGAAAAATTCGATTGATTCTGCATAGTTGTTTTTGGTTGATACCCTTTTAAATATTTAAAAACAGCATTTTCAGCATATTTCACCTTTTTACTATAGAAAAGGTAAAAATTCGGTTCAAGCAAGAAAAAAATTATCCGATGCGTATGGAGAAGATGTGTTAAGTGAGCGCCAGTGCCAAAACTGGTTTGCAAAATTTCGATCCGGCAATTTTGATAACGAAGATGCACAACGTTCTGGAAGGCCAGTTGAAGGTGATGAAGACACCACAAAGGCATTAATTGATACAAACCGATGAATAACAACTCCTGAGATCGCTGAGAGATTAAATTTATCGAATACGACCGTTCATGATCATTTGAAACGACTAGGTTTAATCTCAAAGCTCGACATATGGGTTCCTCATCTTTTTACGAAAAAAAATTTGTGCCGTCGCATTGACGATTGTGATTTGCTTCTCAAACGTTAAGAAAATTATCCATTTTTGAAGCGTATCATCACTGGGGACGTAGAAAAGATGAACCGACTTAAAGCACTTCAAAAGCTTTCAAAGTAATCGTTTATTTTGAGCTTCTACCGAGCAACACAATTTCTGAAGTGTACTGTCATCAGTTGGACAAATTGAATGATTCACTTAAAGGAAACAACCAGAATAAAATATTAATTCACTATAAGAAATCGTCTTTTACTTCTGATTTTAAGAATAAAATATTAATTCACTATAAGAAATCGGAAATTACTTTCCGAACAACCCAACAGTTAAATTTTGGGAAACATTTTAGTCTTTTGAAGAAAATTTAAAAAGGAAATTGGAAAATATATTGAGCTCCACAATAGAGGGAATGTTACTCAAATGAAATTTTGAAAATTGTGGCAATCACTAAGTAGATCAAGTGAGTGATTGGGGTTGCTAAAAAGTTCATTGAGTAAACTGATTTGTGGGTGTTTCAAGGTCGTCGAGTGTAAGAGCCAATAACTCGATAAGAATGCCCAGCAGCTATAAGACTCCCAAAATATAATTTAATATGAAATTACGTTCAAAGCATTTCCATATATTCTGTGTTAATTGTATGTACCTACTATCTATTTAAATTTAAAATGTTCCAATGCAAACGGAAGTCATTCTAAACTATAGCACGTAATGGTAGTGTAGAGATGTGACTACCGATACAAGGATTGAACAAATTGATATATGGAGTGGAAAATTTATGATAGATAAGACGTGCAACTATAAAATATAGCTTAAAGTTTTAATGTGATATCAAAACATATATCAAAATTTTCATTTTCATTTAATTTAAATTGAGTGATTCTAACGAAGAGCCACGACGTATCGCATTAGTTGACACTAATTCTATATGGACACTTATACTAATGCACACACACATTACCGATGAAATCTGAGCAATTATAATATTTTTCACTAATCGCAAAGCGGACAAATAACAAGTGCATTAAATTTGCCATCAATTTTTCAACTTAATTGCAAAATATTTACACGTTATGCGTTCAATGCATTACACTTTATTAGCTGGTCTGATTAGAATTACAGTTTTAAAATTATTAAACTGTTTTCCGGTGATACTACATAGGATCCATGACACATAAGCACGTCTGTAGTCGGAATGGTTGATGTTGAAGTCGGTATTAATTAAACAGATGGAAATGTTGGAAACTGGCAATGATTAGGATATCTGAACTTTGAACAGCTAGTCTTCGTATATTCTTTGTAAAGTTGAACTGGTTCCGAAAATACATTCAGATACTCGCCAGTACCTTTACAAAATCTTAACGGAGGCATGAAAGCTATCTTACTCGGTAAAGTTTTCGAAGAGGGGTATTCGTGCAGGACAAGATTGGCGGTCTCAAGCAGATATTTGTACGGCTAGAGCGTAGTGATTATATGAACTGTGAACATTTTTTTTTACTGTCGTTTACTTAATAGTAAAAATAAGAGCTTTTCTCAATTAGCGCTAAAAGATTCCGACCAGTTGACAAAAATAGTATCTACCAGTTACAATCAATACCTGTCCATATGTATATTAATGTCATTCATCAGAACCAATTATGGGGAACCATTATAGTCGTAGAACTGCTAAAAGCAATCGGCATTTTCGTTATAATCGTTGTATAGGTCTGCCATATTCTTCATAAATTCCTAATTCTCACTTTTTATTTGTGTAACTTCACTGTAAGGCATACTAATTTTTTTTCCTTATTTTATGCACATTGCGTGTGATTGTAGCAGTTTTGATACAACGTAATGCTATTCGAAACCAACGTTCTCATGGCATTCTATCTAATTGCATTGAACCGCACAATTGAATAGAGCTTGGCATTGCAGATACCCATCCTGTATGGATATACAGGATTGCTTGTGTCGTTCGGCCAGTTGGATGATGATCTACCTGTACAACATATAGCAATTGAAGTTAAAATTCAATAGCAGCTCATGAAATTAGCTTATTTGCACCTTCAACCGCAATCCATTAATTTTCTCTAGTCCAGTCAGTGTCCAGAATCTATACTAATCCCATTGCAATATCTTCTTTTATATTTATACAAAAAATATAATCTGGAATTGAAAGATACCTTGGCTATATGATGACAGATAGTAATTTCGAATACCACATTGGCGAGTGGGTAGACTTAACAATTTCCGTGGGTGGCTCAAAGAAACCACTTATTATTTGCTAACACGCGCTCAACAACTATGGTATTTATATGTTAGATCCTACACAAATGTGCAAAGAGTAAAGTCGTAGATACTCGTATACATCTTTGATTGTTTCTGCCATACCAAACAGAACATCAATTGCATTTATTGAATTCTATTGATAATTGTACAAGTAATAATATCCGGCAGAAGATTCAGCAACTCTGTTAGAACTCTTCTAATAAATCATGTTAAATTGGTTTGAAAAGATAGTGACGTAAACGAAGGTGTTGCACTAATGATATGTCAGTTAAAAACGTCAGTACTATTATAATTATTTGCTTTTTGAATAATTTGGAATAAAATCTATTTAGTTACATTATGACTAGTAAGATTCCGGAATATGTAGCAATATTAAGTGTTGTAGATCATCAAAAATATTAATAAGTTAAACAACATAAGCTAAGTTTGATACGAAATATTTTATGATTATTGATATTGTTATCTGAATAATGATTCCAAATACTATTTTCTAACATTAAATCGAATGGTAATTTTGCGTTGTCGATGTACTTTAAAGAAAATATATATATACATCGATTTTTGGTACATATTATTTTTTGTAATTAGTATTTGAATAAATAATGAACTCTTGAATTTAGTGTCTTTAAAAGACTAGTTGCATTAATAGAATACGATCATATATGAAAATCAGAACTTAATTTTAAATTAAGTGTTAAAATTTACTGTCATTAAAATGATTCCTAAACCAAATAAACCCATTAATTCTCCTTCCTCCTATAGACCTATCAGCCTCTAACCAATCCTTGGTAAGATTTTAAAAAAAACTCCTATTAAAAATGACTCTACCCAGTCTCAGTTAATGAAAAAAATATTCCTGATCATTAATTTGGCTTCCGATCTGAACACTCTACCATCCAGCAATGCCATCGCATTATTGATCACATTGCATCCTCTGTTGAGAGGAAAGGGTATTCCTCGGGAGTATTTTTAGATATCTCCCAAGTTTTTGATTGTATGTGGCATCCTGGACTGCTCTGGAAATTCAATAGCTTTCTTCCTTCAACATACTACCTTATCATAAATTCATATCTCTCCCAACGTCATTTCCAAGTTGCAAATAACTCAGTGTACACGGAAATATATCCTATTCTAGCCGGAGTCCCACAAGGCAGTAACGGTGGTCCCATTTTATATAATATTTATACTCATCCCTTCTCATCCTAAAACTATCATTGCTACTTATGCAGATGATACGGTCATACTTGCTACCCATATAATTTACAATCCCATATATACAACCTTCAACTCTTTGAAATGGAAAAACCTATTCCTTTATACCTTAATAGCAACATGATTCCACAATATGATAAAGTACGTTATTTGGGACTTTACCAGGACAATAGATTAACATGGAACCCTTATACTAGACTAAAAAAACTTGAAGCTACTAGACGTTACCTACAACTTTCTTAGACTACTGGACAAACGCTCGACTCTAACAATCAAAAGTAAACTTCTAATATACAACTCAATTATGAAGCCTAGTTGGACCTATGGAATTGAACTTTGCGGTTCAACGAAACGTTCCAATTCCTATCACGTTCAGGCCGTACAATCTAAGATACTCCTTAAAATTGTTGATGCGCCCTTTTATGTTCGTAACAACGTAATCCATCATGATGTTAATATTCCCTTTGTTCAGAACCTGTGCATTTTCCGCTATGAAAAATTTCACTCTCGTTTATCCTATTATCATAATCCACTTGGGAGAGAATTGTCCTGTACTAACCTGCCTGGAAACACTCATCGGAGACTTCAGAGACAATGGCGTAAAGATTTTCTAGAGGAATCTAACTTCTGTTAGGTGAATGAACGCCGTACTCCCACTTCATGATGCACTAGATTGTAAATTAAAATCTTAGGTAAATCTGCTTGTTACAATTCGGTTGTAGTTGCAGATTAAGAAGAAAAAATAAATTAAGTGTTAAGTTCTGTTTTCATATATCTGAACGGAAGCTAATCGACATTTCGCAAAATAACCATTTTAATATTTGTTCATATTTGTTACTGATTTTAGTTCAATTAAGTAATTCGATTTATAAAACGGTTTTCGTTTCAAGGAATTTTATAATTTTGTAGGAAAAAATCTCAGGAAACCTTATATAATAATATATATTTTTAAGTATGAGATATAATATTTTGTACTAAGAAAACACATTTATTATTCTTTCATTCATTATAAAGATTTTATTTGCTTTCTGTAGTAAGAAAGAAAAATGATTAATTTAAAATATTTTCTTTTGATTTAAGGGCTGCCATATCGCATATATTATTGATTTCGGTTGTGTTTAATTTAAAAAATCGCTTGCATGCGTATCTGTTTTGATGGGCTGTGCTTCGCGTCTAGGAGGCCAGCCAGCGATGATGAAAATATTCCCCATCTTACCGAAGTAACACTGCGAAATTATCAAAATCAACGTCTCACAACACATCCATTTGATGGTGGTTCAATAAATCATTTCGATCAGCAAGATAATTATAAAAGTTTAGTAGCAACAGATCAACTAACTAATACTGTTACAACTAAACCACCCACAATCACATTGCCTCCACCATTTGTGCATGGAAATTTACAAGCATCTGTAAATAAATATATCAACGGAGAAGATATAAAAAAACGTAATTTTGAAAAAAACAATTCACCACCATTAAACGTGAGCGCAAGTACGGCAAATAGTTCCAAAAACAGCGTTTCAACGTTAACGACAACAATTGCAGGAACTAGTAGTGTAGAAAAAAACAAAATGCAGAAGGAATCGAATTCTAATGCTCAATTGCAACCAGAATTATTCAAAATTAATAATAACAATAATGACGTAGGTGGTGACGTTTTGCAAGTGCTTGAAGTACAGCAGCAGCCGCCACAGCAACAACAAGAGTTGCCACAGCAACAACAAGAGCCGCCACAGCAACAACAGCAGTTGCCAAAGATTCAATCAGAGCCGTTACAGCAGCAACCAGAACAACAAAAACAAATATTGCTACAACAACAACAACAACAGCAGTCGCCACAGCAGCAACAACAATTGACACAACAGCTACAGGAGTTGCTACAGCGGAAACCACAACAACAACAACAACAACAACAGCAGTCGCCACAGCAGCAGCAACAATTGACACAACAGCTACAGGAGTTGCTACAGCGGCAACCACCACAACAACAACAACCAGATTTGCAACAACAACAACAACAACAGCAGTCGCCACAGCAGCAACAACAATTGACACAACAGCTACAGGAGTTGCTACAGCGGCAACCACCACCACAACAACAACAACAACAACAACAACAACAACAGTCGCAACAGCAGCAACAACAATTGACACAACAGCTACAGGAGTTGCTACAGCGGCAACCACAACAACAACCAGATTTGCAACAACAACAGCAGTCGCCACAGCAGCAACAACAATTGACAAAACAGCTGCAGGAGTTGTCACAGCAGCAACCACAACAACAACCACAAATAGATTTGCAACAACAACAACAGGCGCTGCTCATCTTGCAGCAACAGCAACCACAACAACAACAACCAAATTTGCAACAACAACAGCAACAGCAAATGCACCTTTTGCAACAACAACATCACCAGCAAAAGCAACAACAATTGCAACAATTGCAGCAACAAGTGCATCCGCAATCACAACAGCAACCGATACAAAATCAAGAGGAACTACAAAACCAACAGCAGCTACAGTACCAACAGCAGCTACAATACCAAAAGGAGCTACAACGCCAACAGCAAATACAACAACAGCAGCTGATGCTTCTCGCAAGTCTATTTGGAGATGAATTTCCTGATATAACTAATGCAAACATCCATTCACCTAGTTTTCAACAACAACTGCAAAAGTTGCAGATAGAAACGGAGGAAAAGCTTCATTTGGAATTACAAAAAATACGAATGTATGAATTACAAGAGCAGCAGGAGCTACAACGACAACAACAACAACAACAACAACAACAACAACAACAACAACAACAACAACAACAACAACAACAACAACAACAACAACAACAACAACAACAACAACAACAACAACAACAACAATTACCACAACAACAACAACCACCACACCAACCACAACAACAACAACAACAACAACAACAACAACAAAACGAATTAAAAATGCAGCCCCAGCAATTGCAGCCGCAAGCTTCTGTACCACTAACAATCGGTACTACTTCTCAAGTCAATGACGACAACAAATCCTATCAAATACTAAGTAATCAAATGCAAAACATGAGCCTTAGTGATCAAATTAATATGAACACGATTCTAGCGACTAACGTAGTGCCAACAACGCCACAGGAACAGCAATTTCTGCACATAATTCGCACAAAGGACATTCGAATTCAAGAACTGCAACATATTTTGCGTCACAAAGAAAATGAAATTGCCGAACTTAAATCGCATTTGGATAAATTTCAAAGTGTGTTTCCCTTTAGTCGTACTGCACCAGGAAATCGAAAAACAGGAAATGTTTCTATACGTCAACGTGCACAAGGAATATCAGCTGAGCCACAAAGTGAAACTTCGGTTATGGAGCTTCTGCATGCCACTTTCCCCAAATATGACAAGGATGAAAAGTGAGTATTAAGTACAATTTCAAATCATAATATTTTTTATTACTATTTCTATCCAAATAGTCCAGTAAAATTTTAAAAGAAATTCATTTCTTACTACAATATTTCTTCCATATCCTTAAACTCTGTATATTTTAAAATTCATATTTTCGAAACTTTTTTTACAGTAATTTAAAAAAAAAATATAACAATATTTAAAAAATCACAATTAACAAAAATTTCAAACTCCAAAAACAAATAAAAAAATTTTTCATTTCCTTAAGTAAATTTCTATAATTTCCTGAGTTTGGTGTTAATAAAAATTTTCATAATTGGGTAGTCAAAAAATTTGTGAAATTGATTTAAAAGGACGAATTTGCTATTAGCACATAATCACTACAACTTCCGGGGCTACTGTTATTATTTTGGCAATTCAAGATTACTTACAATTAGCGAAAATCGTACAATTCAGCGAAAATGATTGAAAGCCGAACCAATACGTATATCGCTTATTTGCCAAAGTTTGTGACTCGATAATATTTATATCGAGTATAGTTAATTTTTACATACACGTATTCGTAATATACTCGTATGTCCCTGATGAGTTACACTAGCAATGGTAAATTTTGTATGTCGTGGTTGTCAGAATTTTAATAGAATATTCAAAATGGAAATACTTTAATTATTGCTGTTACACTATATTATTTTGAGCTCTTTTATCGACAGTCTACCTGAATAAGAGTTACCTTCATTCGAGCGTCTGTTTTGCTTGAATAGATAATAAAACTTACAAATTAATTTTTTCGGACCGAAACTGACTAAACATGAGAAATGTTTATTCTAAAAGCACGAATTAACTAATTAAGGGGAATTTCGGTGTTAGGTATATATCTCCTCTCCCGCGAAATGTGTTATTTTCATTATTGCTTTATATTTACAGAAGCCCCAATTTCTTTTTTCTACCAAACTATTTAGATGCGCTGTCTGAGTCTATTTTTATAATTTTCTTCTTATATCCTCGCACTGAAATCGTTCTTACGGGCGATTTTAATGTCCACAATTCTGGTTGGCTTCGCCATTCTAAAAGTTCTCGTACAGCACCTGAGGGACAGTCATAACACTAATACCTTGTTTCTTATATACGACGCTCATAAGTATACTATCAACTTAAGAAATTAGCTGATATAACACAGTGGTCTGATGAAGTCTCAAAGTAATTTTTCGTAAAGATAAAGCTTCTAAAAGGATAGTTTGGTAGTCCGAGATCGTACACTGGGACGATCTCAACAGCTTCTTTAGCAGTTTAAACCTAGTCACTTAATACTGACGTAGATGCTGCCGGTGATGTGCTCACAAAAATTTTACTACTCTATATGAAATACTTTCACTACTCTGTATGATAAAGAAAAATCATGGCTTTACTCGAACTGCAAAAAGGCTATCAGGGCAACAAATATTTCAGCTCCCGGTCTTATAGGGCCTACCATTCTGAGGAAAACTGAACGAACTCTGAACAAGCCAGAAATTACTGCAAGGCTCACATTCAATGTGTTAAATTTCCTCACGAGCAAAAGCGCGTAGGCCAAAAGTTGTACAGTGTCTCAGGAATAGTAAACAGTTCAGCTTATTTGTTAAAAGTACCAAAAATTTCGCCTGCTCACCCATCCCAACGCTATTTCATAATGAAATTCCAGTCATTAGCTCAATAGACAAGTCCAATTTGTTCAAAGATCACTTCTCTGTATCTTCCTCTCTTGTGGGGAAGATACAGAGAAGTGATCTTTGAACAAATTGGACTTGTCTATTGAGCTAATGACTGGAATTTCATTATGTGCCTTTACTCCGCCTGTATTGGAGCGCGCTAATTTTTTTAATGGGGGAAACTCATTTTTCTGGTCGAGATGTTATCTGAATCCGCTTATCCAGATGCTACATCCTCCATAGTCCTGTAGAAGAGGTATTCTTCTATATTGTCAAAACTACTGCGTAAGCTTTTCTTTTCCTCTGGAATTTTTCCGAATGTATGGAAAACAGCACTCGTTCCACCAATTCCAGTCGTCTCCTTCCTCCAATTTCCAAGGTCATGGAAACACCGATTAACTATCAGCTAATAAAATATCTTGAATCAAGGAAATTCCTCAGTAATCGTTAATATGATTTTCTTAGTAACAGATCCACTCTTGATTTAATGGTATATCTAACCGAAAACTGGAAGCGTACTCTTTATTGTTCTGAGGAGTGTTGTATTATTGCGATTGACAATTCAAAGGCATTGGCAAGAGTTTGGCATCAAGCACCCAGGTCGAAAATGCGTGCATATGGAATCGATGATTGCCTTCTCAAATGGATTAGAAGATACTTTTCGAACCGTTCAATAAAAACTGTTTTCGATGGCTTCACGTCTGTAGTCCGCACCGTTCAGTTCCATCTCCAACTATTTTTCTAATTTTCATATATGACTTCGAATCCTTGTTATGGATACATTTCCGAGATTTATAAACCTCGTTGTACAACGCTCATTTTAAAATATTAAAAAATATTCTTGATATTTTATATTAAAATGAAATTCAAAGTCAACTACAAGCTCGTAAAATAACCGGGTAGCTGTGTACCCCTTTCAAATCCAAATAGTATATACGCTAAAATGGAATTCAAAAATATTAAATAATAAAAGATAAAATATGTTGAGTAAAATTTTCATCTTTCACGATATACAAAAAAAAATTTTCGTTGATGGTCAAGCACTCCGTAGATTTATATAATTTCGATAAAATTAAATTTAGCATTGTCCACAAGTCTATTATCTTCATTTATGTGTACATTTCTTGTATTAGCATAATCTAAAGTCTCTTTGGTCTCAGTATAAATCGTATAGTGAAAAGTAACTGCCTACGCATCAGTTGACCGATCGATCGGTGATAGAATTATTTGTACAAGATATAAAAGAATCCCCATAAATACATCACATTCCATACGATATTTACATATCTCCAGCAGTTATTCTTGTAGGATTCTGCGGGTCAATATAGCCGGAACTGACAGTATTTCAGTACTTCAGTGGGAACCACATTTCGGACGAATAATGTTGACACTATAAATATTCATGATCGACTCCATTTCGTTTTTAATCTTTGGAGACAAATAGCGCAGACTCTGAAGATACATTAGGTTCTTCAATTCACCCCCAATTCTTCTTTTGTCATCATCGAAATCCACTTCGCTGTCCCGATTTTCTATGAACTCATCTCCGTCAGATATTTCAGTATTTGCTTCTAACCGATTCTTCGGTAAAGAAAGCCATTTTTCATCATCAGTATTGAAGAAGAACACATATTCTTGTTCCGATAATTCTTCGAATTGTTATTTTTGTTTCCAGTAAAAATGTCACTATCTTAAAACTATAATAACAAATATATCAACCAACTATTTGAACGTCTTCACAGACAGAACTTTTACATCTTACTGGCATACAGCTTAATTATAAAAAAATTCTTAGAAAAATGAGAGTCAATGTAGAGTAAATAAGCTTATACTTACCGTTAGGCTCGTATCCTGGTCCGCTGATAATTGAACCATATCGAAAAGGGTTAATTAGATAATTCATAATTCGGCCCGAAGATCTGAATCCTAAATTCATCGTTGGAATGTTCCATATTCAATTGGGATGTTATTTTTGTTACGATGATTATTGCTATTATTTTATCTTAAGAAAAAGTCGTGGTTTTGGCCAATTACAACATGTCCTATATTGTATACTCTCCTCATCCTTATATGCCGATGTTCTTCGTGGTGCATTTATTGGGTTGTTCGAAAAGTAACTTCGTGGTTTTCCAACAGAGGACTTAATTGTATTTTTTCACAACCAACTTCACACTTAACCCGTATAATCGTATGTATGTTGACAGCTGACATAGCAAGGCTTGCTGTTCTACCAAGAACAAAATTATCCGATGTGTATGGAGAAGATGTGTTAAGTGAGCGCCAGTGCCAAAACTGGTTTGCAAAATTTCGATCCGGCAATTTTGATCACGAAAATGCACCACGTTCTGGAAGGCCAGTTGAAGCTGATGAAGACACAATAAAGGCATTAATTGATGTAAACCGGAGAATAACAACTCCTGAGATCGCTGAGAGATTAAATTTATCGAATTCGACTGTTCATGATCATTTGAAACGGCTAGGTTTAATCTCAAAGCTCGACATATGGTCTCTTCATCTCCTTATGGAAAAAAATGTGTGTCGTCGCATTGACGTTTGTCATTTGCTTCTCAAATGCCAAGTAAATGATCAATTTTTGAACTGTATCATCACTGGGGACGAGAAATGGGTCGTCTACAACAATGTTAAGCGCAAAAGATCCTGGAGTAGAAAAGATGAACCGGCTCAAGCACTTCGAAAGCAAATATTCATCAAAAAAAGGTTATGCTATCTGTTTGGTGGCATTTCAAAGGAATCGTTTATTTTGAGTTTCTACCGAGCAACACAACGGTTAATTCTGAAGTGTACTGTCATCAGTTCGATAAATTGAATGATTCACTTAAAGAAAAAAGGCCAGATTTGGTCAATAGGAAAGGTATAGCGAAACCACATTCAGGTGTGACCACTCGGCAAAAGCTTTTAGAGCTTGGATCGGATATACTGTCACAACCACCATACTCTCCAGACCTAGCACCTTCCGATTATCATTTGTTTTGGTCTCTACAAAATTTTTTAGACGGTAAAACGTTTAATTCAAATGAGGAGGTCAAAAATCACTTGGATCATTTATTTACCAGCAAAGAACAAAAATTTTATGTGCGTGTAATCATGCTACTGCCAGAAAGATGGCAAAGGGTATTGTATCAGATGAAATTACGAACAACCCAATAATTCACGTTAAATTTGGCGAGTATTTTTCCAGATTTGGCAACAACCATCTCTACACAAACGATAAAATCTAAATAACGTTTTCTCAACGGAAGCCTAACAGAAACTTAATATCGAATAATTTTGTAAGTAAATCAATATGCCATTACCTGGGGTCAATAAAAAACCCAAAGGAAAAAGAAATTTGTCATAGTAACTTTTTTTTTAAAAATATTGCCATTATTTGTCTACAATAGATAGACGGACAGCATAAAATGCAATAATTTCATAAATATTCGGAGTAATACATTTTTGCTTAAATAAATAAAATAAAATAAAAATTATGGTTGGAATCTAAAGCTAAACTAATCTTTATAACCAAATGCTAAGAAAATTAAGATACTTCATGAGAACATCATTAGTAAATATTAGAAGAAGAAATTAATAACATTTCCAATACAAAGATACAAAATCGTGAAATAACACTACTGATTGACTAATACATACAAACACTTTAGATTGTCCAAAGTCCTGCTTTAAAAAAAAGTCACTCAATTTACAAAATGGCCTGATGTTTAATTGGCATGCAGAAGCTACTGTTAATTTTTGAATTTGTCTGTTTCGTAACTTATAGTATTTGTGCGTTGTGTTTACGTTGCATTCAATGCAGTTACAAAAGCGAAAGTTAAATTCATAAAAAAATGTTAATGTTCGTAATATATTTTATTTCTATTATTTACGAGATCAAGATTTATTTTTTAATGCGCAATCAAAAAATCACTCAATCTGCTGTTATCTTAATCTTATCCCATGTAGTGTTAGTGTCATTAAACAATGCAATCGGAATAGAGCAGTTACGAAGAAAATGATCTGACGCAGGGACATTAAGTTCATATGAGTTTTCTTTTACCACTTGCTTTATAATAACTATTTAATTTTGCAATTTTGTATTTCTCCGAATTGCTTAATTTTTATCTTATAAACACTAGTACGCACCTATAGTTTTCTTAGAATGTCAGGAAGAAGTTTAATATAAAAACTGATAAATATGTGAAAAATAAATCAGATACAAGTGTTGCTTGTCATTCAAAAAAAAAAACTTAAGCCTCGATTTGAACGTTATTAAAAAGAATCATTGCTTAAACTGGGTCATGGTAAACGGATTTAGATATGTGATATGTGCTGTGTAGAAGGAAAAAATCTACGCACATGAACGTAGATGCATAAACACTCTTTTCGCAGTAGTCAATTTAGTATAATTTGCTCATTTGAGGACCATTGAATTACGTATGGATATAAAATCATAGCATATGTACGCAAGTTCATTTCATGAATGTAGAGTTTCAAAGTTTAGGTAGTAGGAGATGTTGATATTTTCTTAGACTAGTAAAATATAAGCGCAAGTTTTCGATGCCATAACTTGAATTGCAGGCTTAACAAGAAATGCTTAAGCATGCAACTGATTGGTGGCAGTGTAAAAAAAGGGTGTGACCAATAGTTCACTTTCGAAAATCGACTAATTGACTGTGCCAACGTTTATTCCAATAGTAAGCCGATATACTAATTCTCGCACTCAGTAGTAGATAAATTAATTCATCACATTGAATTTAACTTTTATTAAGTTTTTGCTATTAACAACATTTTCTATTGGCTGATGTTGTCTCTGCTTTGATCATATTGATGTGTTCTTCAAACTATTTCAGTAGTTAATATTGAATTTGCTTTAAAAGCAGTTAAAACGTTAATAAAAGTTCACTGATATTATTTTTTTTTTTGATAATATGACCATTTATGTTTTAAGGGATATAAAACAGAGCACGCAACTTTCACTTCTGCTATTATTTTATTGTATTTAAATTCATTTTTGATAAAAATGGTATCAGTTTTTGTTATAATAGTACGTGGTCGGTATTCCTACTCAATGAGCTTAAGTAAATCACCTTGTAAATGTCAGTTACTAGCCGACTCAAGACCAATAGGCACTCTGGTATTGATCATTTGTTTGGGCGTTATTCCAGGATGATTTTTTTGCAGGATAGAACAATAGCATGAAATAATTTGTCAACTCCATAGACTCCACCTTTTGTAATATTCTATGATTTTGGGCCACTTCTTTCCTGTGATAGGAGAATTGAGCATATTTTAGCTCAATATAAGAAATTAAAGAATTGCTGAAAGAATTCGGAAAGTAGCGTGGGTACAGAACTATGTAGAGAACAGCAACTCAAATAAAGACATTTTTTTTTGTCAACAATGCTAGGAATACCATCTACACATATGTGTCACCTAATACCAGCTAATTACCAGCTGAAAAATCTAAATCTGGTATTTTATTAATATTCCTGGTATTGATACCACGTTTCCATATATATCAAAATGGTATCTGCACTTTCTTAGATTATAGAAGAACTGGATATGCCTCTACACAAAAATTGTGGCATAATTTTGTTGGCAATACATTCGTAGAACGCACACACATGCAATACAACAGAAACGGCGTAAATCATTGGGAGCCAATTTTAAACTTCAGTATGAAGTTGATGCGGTTCGTTCAAAACCATTTTCATATGTGATGTCATTTATGCGTAAATAAGTAGATTTTTTAATATTGCGGATCTTGTTGTTTGATGGAATTAGTTTCGGAAATTTATAATAAAACGCAGTATTCTATTTTACAATATTATTTATTTATTAGATATTTCACTATATATTATTTATTAAAACAGAATTATAAAGTGGAAGAGCATATAAAAATATAAATTGTAAGTTATTTGATTATATGAAAACAATTATGTGTACAATAAGATGGTAATCGTATACAATATTAAAGAAAATGCTTTAAAACTAAATTACAAGATGAAAAATTTAATCAATACTTAAAAAATTATTAACTAATATTCTAAAAAAAAGAAAACAATATTATGTAGTAAATGCATTATAACATGGTCTAATAGAGAAAGCAAAACAAATTTATTTAAATAATAAGCCTACCGAAGAATATACTTTATTTATTTTAACACAATGAAAACAGCAATGGAAAAAAACTGAAAAATTCGGTCCCTTAAACTTCCTTACACCCACTTTATATACACCGGCACTGAACTATTTTCTGGTAAACATTGAACTGTCAACATCGGATTTGGTTACATTTATTGAATGCCGAACTTTTCACTTGTTGACCACTTTTTGGATAAAATAAATCATTCAAAACCATCTAAACACATTAGAAACTAAATTTTTGTTAATTTCTGTAGTAAAAATGAAAATGTCAACTTACCGAAAGAAAGAAATTCCCGGCTTCCTCTTTTCGTCAAATTTCTAGCAATTTCTAATAAAATACTTAATTTTCTGAAATAAAAACTTCGTATTAAGTTTTATTAACAATATAACTATTTATAAAATTACTTACTTTTTCGTAAATACTTGTAAATATGTAAAAATAAGACACTTTTAATTGCACTTTCCGATGTGCCAAAATAAAACTTCACAAATGACAAGAATAGCTCTTAAGTTTCCACTTTCATGGAGAATTAAAGTTTTCAAACTCTCCGAAAGTCTACAAAATTGAGGCGCTTTATATTTGATTCATATTTACGGAATAAATAATAAACCTAAAATAGAATTCCATTTCGTATCAAAAGATTGTACAAAAATTAAAATTGCCTATCGTTGCGTTTAAATTGTATTTTTGTTTCCAATAAGTGAATTAAAATGAATATAAATTATTCTTTTGCAATTCAATAAATTTCTATTACGGCAGCTAGATGGCAGTTGGCATCATGTCTACATAAAAAAATTTTGACAACAATATCCCTTTGTAATAATTTGTACACAAAAATGCGTATACATATACGGTAGCGGCCTATCCAGGTATTCTTTAATCTAAGGATAAATATGTTAAGTCGTTTTTTAAATATTTTAAAAGATAAACCTACCCCAAGGTAATAGCAGGGTTAATTTTAGCTAATTGCATATTCATTGAATTAATAGTTTTGCTATGGTTACTAATATTTGGATTATTACCAGTTATTGGTAAGGTAGAACAAAACTGAACATATTTTTCTTAGCCAAATATTTTTAAGATAATTTCTAAAGATCAGCTAGATAAAGTTATCAATCTAATGGATAATAAAATAATCTAATAAATATTATATCATATTTGTAACAAGGTCATACCATGTTATATATTAAATAATTCACTTTGTCAAAATATGTGTGGAACTACAATTATTTTATCTTCAAAATTGAAACAAAAAAACCATAAGCAGGTATTTTTATCTTTTATAGTACAATTTTGTAGTAGAATAAAAAGAAATTATTTGTTGAATATTTTTGAAATAGAACGGAAACGTTGATACCAGAGGAGACCTCTAAATTATTCATAAGAATTTATTGTCACATCGAAGTAAATAAACGATTTCGTATAAAATACCAGATACTGTAAACAGCGTTGATTAATTTATTGCCAAATTTAAAAAAAGATAAAGAACATGAAAACAAAAGTTATTTGTTCTTTTAATTAGTAGGTCATTCTTTACTAGAGCAAAACTGTTATTGAATGTTGGGAACAGGTGTTACGCGGAAAATACTATAAATATTGAATAATTTAAATGTAAAAGTAGTAGGTGATCGTTTCGTTTAATTTAGGTTATCACTTTTGTAGTGCATTAATGTATCTACACCAAAACGTAACTTACGGATGATATGAAATTTCTATATTCAAAGCCAAAATTTGTAATGGTTTGGAGGTGTTGCTAAGGTTAATTGTTTTTTTATTTTCGCTAACAACAATAGAATAAGCCAAAATATATATTTTAGAAGTTTTTGCTTGAAAACTTACACATATACAATAATAATAAAATGGTATTTTTCAAGCTTCGTTGTATTTGTAGAGTAATTAAATAAATGGTAAATATTTATAATAATATCATTCCAGAGAAACTTTATAATAATAAGATTTTTTCGTATTTTCAAAAATAATTATATAATTACACATTTTCTAATTGACCCATACTGATAATTTATTACATCTGCTGCGCTTATTTGTTACTATACAATTGGGGACTTATTGGTTAGTCAAAAATGGATTTTAAAATTAAACTAACAAAACAACGAAAATAGTTTGCTTGAGACGATATACATTGCGTAATTTATCTTCTAAAAGCTTCCAAATTAATTCTTTTTTCCCCAGGAAAGGTAAAATCTCAAAAGATCTTAATAGTGTGGGGGGACTCTAACCCACTAAAAACACATCCCTTCAATGTACCATGACCAATTTTATTTAAAATCGACTAATGAGACTTATTTTTCTTTAAATTTAGTGGCAAATTTTAGGACTTGTTTGGCACAAACACTTATCGTTAGTTGACGAATCACTCGCCCTTAAGCAGTACATCCAAAAACGGTGGAATTGTATTTTATTGTTTTATTGTAATTTTCCTTTAAAAAAAAAGGAACATAACGATAAAACAAGAAAATACGGGACACATTTCGACGGTGTTTCAACGAGTCTCTTGAAATGGCTTCAATGTTCTCACATATTTGTTTTATCTGAACTTACTATTCCAGCAAGAGACATCGGAATTGTATTTTATTTTGAAGCGAAACCCCCTTGTAGATATTTGCTACATCAGGAAGAGGAATTAATTTCTTGCATCGATTAAGAAAATTAAAAGATTCCGTCCCGTTCTCGATAATTAAATATGTAATCATTCTAACGCAGGTTGTACAATCGATAATTACGTTCTGAGCTTCCGACAGAATATTTTTTTTAGTATTCTTAACAAAATAAATTTGAGTCAAAAAATTGGGAAAAATAGTTTTTTTAGTAGACATTTTCAGTAGGAATTTTCAGTTGGAATTTTTAACAGAAATTTTCCTAAGAAATTTTTAGAAGGAATATTCAGTAGAAATGTTCCTTATAAATTTTCAGTAGGAATTGTCAGTAGCCATTTTCAGTAGGAATTTTCAGTAGAAATTTTGAGAAGGAATTTTCAGTTGGAATTTTTAGTAGAAATTTTCCTAAGAAATGTTTAGAAAAAACTTTGCAGTAGGAATTTTCAGTAGAAATTTTCATTAGAAATTTTTAGAAGAAATTTTTAGTAGAAATTTTCAGTAGGAATTTTCAGTAGAAATTTTCAGTAGGAATTTTTAGAAGGAATTTTCAGTAGAAATTGTCAGTAGGAATATTTAGTAAAAATTTTTAGAAGAAATTTTCAGTAGGAATTTTCAGTTTGAATTTTTTAGTAGAAATTTTCCTTTCTTTTGATACAAATAAGAAGCTTTCATATGTCATAAAATTTTACCAAAAAATGTTTTTTTAAACAAGATAATGGTCTTAAGTTTATAGTGCACTCAAGTTTATAGTGCTACCTCTGAAGACACGTTCTAGATAACTTCCTTACAATACAATGCAAACATAAATTTATAAATACTCGAAATATGTGTAATGAGAGATCGAAAAAAAGTACTGGCTACTTAGAAAAAAATTTAATGTCATTTTCTAAATACAAATAAATATAAAACAAATAATCTAAAATAAGATGCAAGAAGTTAATAGCAAACTCTGCCAGAAACATAACCTAAGTTTAAGCTTTGGATGAAAACTTCAAAAGCACGTTGCATTACTTTCTGTATTTTCTAATATAAAATAATAATATAGGATGAATTTAATAAGCTAAGAAAAACTATCTATTTTCTGGTTGCCATACGATGAATATAAAATCCAAAAATAGCAACAAGTTAATAACACAACATTTTAAACAGGTACATTCACAAGTACATAAAATTACTTGAATAATTGACTACCAGAAAAAAGAGGGTAATATTACAACGGACTCTATGGGCGCATCTAAATTACCGCGAGATTTTTAATGTAATGCTGCTCGCAGTGATCATACGAGTATACAAAGTGTCCGTCATATGATGCAGCAGTGTAATGTGGCGGATAGTAATTAATGTAGAAATTATCGAAAGGATTAATCTAGTTAAGTATTATCATTAAACGTTCAATTAATTTGAAAGAAACTTTTTAATTTCTAATCGAAATATTGTAGATAAAATTTGTTATGGGTTTTAATATTATGGAATAGCAGGAATAGTTTTGATTAATATAATGTGAGGGACAGACTGACTGTGCACGATCGGTGCCGATATCAGCATTAGTGGTGAGACTGTGCTACATACTCGTCTATGTTACAAAATGAGAAAACTTGTTATTATTGACATTTAAATCAACAATTTAATGAATATGAATTGTGTGTTTTGTTTTTTTATTTAAAGATTGCCACATGAAGATAAAGTTAAATGAACTTTTAATAAAAAACAAATCAATGAATAGTAACAGCTTACTATCAATGTTGAATGAATTTGTAGATAATTGGTTCAAATTGTGTTGACAGCCATTATACACATATGCTGCGCGTACATACGTCAAATAAAATATGTTTACTGGGGATTGATAATAAAGTCATATTAGTCAATATTGAGCTTTTAAATACGCAAAACTTCAATACGGGACACTTGTATATGGGGAAGTCTATAATTGTTAAAAATTTGTAAAAATGCAAAAAATTAACAGAAAATAATTCTAGTATTATGCATTTTTGTAGGAAAATCTTTCATATACAATAGATAAAGTGGACAAAATAAATTATTCATACTGGGGGATAAATATTTTATTGTATTAGTCGAATTTACGTTGTAAGATTGGTCGATTTATGAGTCTCGGAGCATTGACTTTCGGAATAGGTTGGGAATGTAGAACTTGCAGAACAGGACTATGATCAGAATTAAAATCTAAGAGCGAATTTATATGTATATTTTTTTAAAGATTCATAGGACTACTTATATAGTATGTCAGGATCATGAAGTCTGCCAGTATGTGAGAGTCGCAGGTAAAATGACATGGTAAGAGAAAGATGAAGGCACTTTGTGAGGAATTTTTCCGCGAGGATTGATGCTTGGCATTGAAATAACCACCAGTGATGAAAAACTTTGCGACAGTTTTAAAAAAAAGGATAGGAATTCCTTAGAGCTTATGGATTTGTTTGAGGGCAATATATGGAGGCAATAGTTGAAGGTAAAGGGCTACAGTTTATTGATATGGTAGTGGTATGGAGGGCATCTTTTACAAAGAAGAAATGAAAAGAATAGGATAATGAGCTTCTTATAAGAATGACAGTACCACCGTGAGATGTATTGTCGGGATGGTCTGTTCAGTTCTGCTTGCGTCGTATTCTCGTATGGTGAAGTATAATATTGACGTAACCTGCGTCTAGTTCCTGTCGAGGAGGGGTCAAACTATTGGCGTTCCATAATAGGATGTAGAGGGACTTTGTAGTATTCAACAGCATTTATTTTGGAACAATTGCATAAAATTTGACACCACAGACATTTAGTCATTTAAGAGCGGAGACAGAAATTTTGGATATAGTGAATAAGATTATTAGTTAATTGGGCGAACACGGTATAATCATTTTAGGAATGAGTTTGTTGTTGTTAAGGTTATTATTGTTGTTACTAATTTATTTTTGTTGCTGATGCTATTAAAAATTTCCAGCGGCGACTGCAGTGAAAGAGAAGTATTTGTTCACTGTTAGGATGAACCCAATTGTTTGCAGTGATTGCTGTCACAAAAACACATGTGATCAGGGTTTCTCTCCCATAGTGCCGCCAGTACATTTAAGTGTGCCAGTATTCTTGACACCTATGAATTTTTTCGGAATAAATATGCTATTTGTCATGGTATACCTATCGTTAAACATAATACCGCAGGTTGCTTATGACTGTCGTGATTGGAATACGTTTTAATCAGCATACCTGTAATTGTGATGTATTTCGCCAGTCCAGGTGATTAGATCCAGTTGGTGGTACCCAGCTCGCTCAAATACAACTTTCAGCACTCTATTTCAACTTTGATTTATTGCTTCTATTACTTCATGCAATGAAACATCCAAATCGATTTCCTTTCTATGAAAGATTGGTTGAGCACTCACTTTCTTAGTACTCTTTTAATCCAAAGCTTTCTGCAAGTCGTTTTTATTTATCATGTTTCATTCCTTTTCCGTTTACTTGTTGACAAGAGGACTCAGCTTCCGAATCTCCCAATCAGATGACCACCCTTCATTCTATTTCCATCTAATGGCAAGTGGCCTCAGCATGCCTACTCTATCATATCATCTTTATTCAAAATCTGCCTTACTGTTCCATGCACTAACCAATCAAACAATTCAACTGATCCCATCCTTGAAACAGCTAACAGTCGGAAACCAATTAAAAGCCAGCTATCCTAACTGTTGGTACCAAGGCCTGCCTAAGCCTCTCCTATCATATACAGTGATAGGACCCAATATAACTAGTATCTCTCATCTCCAGTACTTAGACTGTACCTGCGATGCGAGTATTAAACCACAGCCCTCACGTTTCAGCCAAAGGCATCTTATCTCTTTGATGAGACACAATGTGTTTCAACACCGTGGGTTATCTGATCCTCGTGGTACCAGTTTTTGTTTTAAGAATACATGGTCGGTACTCCCACTCAAGGAGCTATGGTAAAGAAACTTGTAAATTTCAGGCATTGCTAGGTCAGCTCAGGACAGTGTATTTGCGAAGACCCATAGGCCCTTCTAGTATTAATCATTGTTTCGTCGTTCTCCCAGAAGAACTCCCCTTGCGGGACTGTGACATTGTTTTTATTTTCGTAAAAAGAAGGCTGTCTGTATCGAATATATTTTTAGAAAAGTCCCGCTTTTTGTTTATATTGGAGACATGAATTATTTGGTGCCCCAGAATATCTAATTCCTCGTTAATATCTTGGATAAGAGTAGAGTGGTGTAGGTGTCTGATGACTAGCTTATAAGCTGTCTCCTGTTTGGGTGAAGTATATCACAATCCTTCTGTAGGCATCTGCTGTTTTCGCGTGGGTGGTAATGTTATTAGTATTGGCCTTGTAAATAAATTGGTCAATGAGTTTTTCAATGGCATGTACTATTATGATAAAATTCTCTACGTTCTTGACTTATGTAGGTGGTTGTTTAGCAGCGAATTCTTTTTCTTTTTTGTCATTATCATTGTTATAAGCTATTTGAATTATTAGTTGACGGAGTGTTCATTGTGTTTGTGATTGCCGATGTGGTTTTTTTGGATGGACACCACATGATTAAGGAGGCACCTACAACATTCCGCAGTAGAATCGTCAACTTTTTTAATCATATATTGGAAATATTTGGAAAGTTGCTGTAGGGGTTTTTATAATAAAACAACAACTTTCTCGGCCTTCAGCTAACAATTATATGCTAATTTCACTCTTGCCGTGCATGCCCAAAATTCTAGAAAATATACTAGCTTTCAGACTTAAGGTAATAAAGAAGCTTACCCCCCATCAATATGCCTACAGGTAAGGTAGAGGGACTCCGACTATGCATCTTGATCTAAAGTAAGTGTAAAGTTCGATGGTTCGGAAAAGTTCCATGAAAATATTTAAAATTACCGAACAGCACTTAAAACAATAAAATTAGATAACAGCACTTAACGATGAACTAGAGACAACTACGGCGATTTCCGTATTTAGTTCGGAATTAGAAAGAGATTCATCCTCGCTTTCTTTCGATTTTCCAACTTCCCTCCCGCACCTGGATTGGAAACCGAGATTGGTAGCATAGTTGGGGGTGTCTGCATCACTCAGAAGGTGTAGTAAGACAAACACCGATCCATCTAGCTACAGAAATTTTTTCCTAGAACTGCTGCATAGACTCGGTAATTCAGTTCTAATGTTCACGGATGCAGCTGTTGATGACCATACAACATCTTTTGCTGTCATCCAGCTTGTCGGCAATACAAACTATGAACTATAGTTTGTATTGCCGACAATGGCGAGTAATGGGCGGTTAAGACGGCTGCGGAGAATTTCACAAGTCAATAGGAAAATAGCTATATTTACTGATAGCGTGTCTGCCTTCGAAGTAATTCCGGGATCGTCAAATAATCCGGTGCCCAATGTGATCCGTAGCAATAGAAACGTCGAAGAATTGCATGGTCCGAAAGTTTAATATTTATTTTTACACATTGGCCTAACACCGCAAAACCAGTTTACTTAACAACCATTCCGAAATTCTGGGCAAGGAAACTTCTCAAAATTCAATTGGGCGTTCCCATATTTGGAAACCAAAATGTCCACTTAACCCAGAATTACTTTTTGAATAGAACTCCTTTCATTATGGAGCACCTAGTTACAACAGTCATTTTTGCAAGCCCTATTTTTAATCTTCTTAGTCATCTTATTTTGCTTCACAAAATTGAACAGATTTTTGACTTTTCCCTCCAAATTACCATCGAACAGTTTCATTAGGAAAGCTGGCAATGCCAACCTACATGTAATATTAAGTCGCCCAATGGCCTCATGATTGTGGCGCTACAGAATGGCCTCTGACTCTTGTCTCAGATATGTTATAACAACAACAACAACAAAATGTTTGCACATATTGTCAATACTAGGTTGTTATTTAGGACTACAAGCATCTCAAAGGAATTCAATGCTTAGAAGATTCACTCAATATGCATCTGTAAGACCTCACGGCTTGTATGAGCAACTGTGAGGTTTTCGTTTTGAGGACCTCATTTCTTCAAATTCGTGAATTTTGAAATTTAAATGCCAATTATTGAAAGACGCCTGTGTTAAATTCTCTTTAGAATTTAAAATTTTTTTAAAAAAATATCAGTTTTTATAAACTTTTATCATGATAATATAATAACACAATTCAAATTTTTCTTTTTCAATTTAATATTGAAATTTCGAATATGATATGCGCACTCTTTATTAGTTTATAATAATTTCGGAACTTCAAGTTATTAACATACATCTTTGTTAGAAGCATTTCAGTTCAATGGAAAGCTGGAAAATATGAAAAAAATTTAATGCAGTATATATTTTTAGATAAAAATTTCGTTAATTTCTGACATTAAGTCCTGTACAAAATTTCGACGAGACTTAACAAATTAAAAACAATTGAAATAAGTAAAAAAAACGTCATCTGATCGGTTTTTTTATGCTCAATTCAATTTTGAAGTTTGTCTAGCTGCATATATGCACGAACCATTAAAAACAAGTTTCAATACGACGAGTAAAGCGTTACTCGTTTTCGTCGCTCTTCGTAATTGTATGTTACCACTCGCCGGAATTGTGTTCGAGCCTTTATCCTGGAAAACGAAAACTTATATTTACTCCACTCTAGACTCGATCAGTAAGAATTACGAACAGTGTGTAAATCAAATCATTTCAATTTCTTTTGTCATATTTTATTATTTTTGAATGTTCAAAAGTCACGGACTGCAGTTGGGAGTGCAGAAGTCGATTAAATTGTTTGCAGCGTGAAGCGAAAATGATTTTATATGCAAATATATCGTATGTTAATGCAGCCAGTAGGAGTGTTCTGTGCCCCGTTTTCATTCGTTTAAGTACTTTCGGTGTTATTTGGCATCACTTTGGGGCATTTAGTACATAACCCATACGACAAGCCAGATGAATTACGCAAATAGTATTTACCGTTGAATTGAATCTGAAACTTGTAGGTTGAAAATGGGGACCACCTTAATGATTAGATTGGCTATCAGCTTTTCGATTGTTAGTTCACCACCTACAGTAACCGGTTGATTGCAGCTGGCAATAACATGTCTGCATGTCTGTATCTTTATACAGTTGCGATTTTGTTCATTTCATGTCGCAACATTACTGGACCTGTGCTTACAAGTTACTTTTTCTTCATTTAATAACTTTTGCTTAGAATGGGTTCACTAATTTCTTTTTCTAAACAGTACAAAATCATACGTGATCATACATATTTATTTTAAAACATTGTTTTTATAATAATTTATGATTTATGTGTAGTTTTATTCATAAAAAAAAGCAACGAGGATACCAGACGGTGTGCATCATGATTTCACTCTGGAAAATTAACAAACTTGTTCTATTAGACATGTTTTCAAATAAGTTTTCTTATTAGATAAAATGATCTTTCTGCTTTTCACTGATTCAATCTATTTTATATATAAATATTATTACTGGAAATTTTTCTATTTTATTTAAGTTCGTTTATAAATATTTCATATTCTTTTAAAAATAATATGTTTAGCACAATGCTGCAGTCTGCCTTGTTTCAATACAAAAATATTGTCACACTATGCACTTGATAATTTCATGATAATTTTATGCGCAAACCTGAAAGAGTAATCTCTTCTACTGTAGAAACTAGCCGATCACTTGTAAAAACTAACCAAGATTACTTGTGTAACATGGTCAGTGAGTGCATGATGCTTCCAAAGACTTCCATAGTTAGGATTATGCGGTTAATTTGCTTGTAGAATGTTCGATACACGAGGGAACATTCTTAATGTCTTGTTGTACTAGAAATAACATCAATTCAACACACAAATATTTTCTAGCTTACTGGAAATATCCCACGATCCTGCCTTCAAGTCCGCACAAAAAGGGAAGTCTAAATTCACATTCAGCTAATGCATAACTGGGGGAGTACTAAAAAAACTGATTTTATTATTTAAAAGTAAAGAAAATAAAGTTTTAAAAATGTAAGTAAACAAATGATTATTTCAATGGTAAAAAATACACAAACATACTTTATCGTAATAGATTTATCAAATTAATTCATGTTCTATAAAATATTAGTTTCCATTACATAAAATTATAGAGAATCATGTATATACTACACATGTAGTGTAGATAAATAAAAAAATTTTGACCTAGACTACAAATACCTAATCTGACCAGATAATGATAATAGTTATGAAATTACTATAACTAAAACTTCGCAAAGTTAAAAGTTTTTTTTTCAAAAGTTCAATTTTTTTTTATAGACAGATAATTGAAAAAATAAATTAAGGTAGAAATTTATGCTTTTTATTTATGGGTTAATATTTGATTAATGAAATTAATGTTACTGTTGCACAGTAGTAATATATTATTTAACGTGACTTATCTGTCGTTAAACATAAAACCACGAGTCTCGCCTACGACCATGGGGATTGAGTTATGCTCAACCAACGCACCACCATTACTGGCAGTTTACAGTCAGTAATCAGTTACAAGCTGATTACTCCAACTTTTAGTGGCGAGGACTATCTAAACCTCTCCTGTCATAAGGAGTGACAGTACCTGAGATAACAACCAGTATATCCCTCCAGCGATTCGTAGACCGTACCCGCGATATGGGTATTAACCATAGTCACTACGTTGCTACTTAAGGCGCCTCACCATTGTCGGGCACAGTGTGTTTTAACACCATGGGTCACCCCAATTCACGTAGTACCAATTTTTGTTTTAAGAGTACTTCGGTTTGTACTCCGCTCATTGAGCTACGGTAAGAATTCTAGTAAATCCCTAGGCACCGCTAAACCAGCTCAGGTACGCGAGTTCGCCAAGACCTGAAAGTGCAACCGGAATCGACCTTGGTCTTTCACCCGGTTGTAGCAACCTTGCGTGTCCTTTATACACTCACGATTCCACATGCACCTATGAGAACCTGCATCGCCTCGGTTGACACGGTTCTACATACATTCAAACATGCATACAAAGCCAGACGCTGAACTGAATTTATGCCTACCCTTGCATACTGGTAGTCTTACTGCTGCACAAGACATTATAAATAACAATACTCCAAAAAACATTAGATTCATCCGAAGAATTGTTGGCCGTTTATAGAGGATGAACAACTCTACAGCTGGTTTAATGATGAGATCATGGACAGCAACAATAGGCTGCTATGGGCTGGACACTTAATCTGTACGCATAAGATTAGAAAACGAGGCAGTCCCCGAAAACAAAACAGTCCTAGAGAACGATGCAGTGCGTACCTTCGATAGAGCGCTATCGTCAGCCTGGTGGTGACGATGCTGGGGTGATCATCTAGAAGACCACTGTTCTTAATTGACGCCTGGTTTTCTTTGATTCAGCAGGCGTAGATCAAACTCCAATTTGTTGCGCCGTTGATGATGATGATGATGATCTATGGCGTACAAAAAATTTAAATACGAGGTCTGTTCAAAAAGTATCGCGAATTTTGTGTTTTTTTCAAAAATTATTTATTTTTTCATGAATATTTATTTTGTCACCTTCAAAGTAATCGCCACCAGATATTATACACTTGTGGCAACGTTTTTTCCAATCCTCGAAGCACTTTAAAAAATCATTTTTTTGTGATCGTCTTCAGCTTCTCCTTCGATGCCGTCGGTATCTCCTCAATCGTAGCGTAGCGTCGTCCTTTCATGAGGCTCTTAAGTTTCGGGAACAAGATAAAGTCACAGGGGTGCAGATCTGGGAAACACAGTGACTGCGGCATTATTAGTGTGTTGTTTTTGGCCAAAAATTTGCGCACAAGCAACGATACGTGAGCAGGGGCGTTATCATGGTGCAAAAACCAATTTTTATTCTTCCACAAATCCGGGCGTTTCTGGCGGATTGCTTCGCGCAACTTGCGCATAACTTGCAAGTAATATTCCACGCCCCTGCAATCGAAGAAAACTAAGCAAAACCTTAACATTAGGCTTTTCGTCGTTCACATCATCTCGGCCCTCTGAGAACATTTTGTACCACCGATAAACGTTGCTTCGGTCCAAGGTAGCTTCACCATATGCCACAGTCAACATTCGGAATACGTCCGCACAATTAATTTTGTTTTTCCAAAAACAACACACTAATAATGCCGCAGCCACCGTATTCCTCAGATCTGGCCCCCTGTGACATTTTCTTGTTCCCGAAACAGATTTTTTGATCCATTTTTTGGAATGGGCAAAAATCGAAGACGAACCAAAACTCGTGCAAGCAAAGCAGTTGCCAAAAATTAACTGAACATTAAAAATAGCCGAACTTGTCGGCATAAGTGAAAGACATGAGTACCAATATAACACCACAAGAAATCGAAAATCGAATATACGTAACCCGCGGAAATTCAAAATTCGCGATACTTTTTGAACAGACCTCGTACAGCTATTGAAATAATCAGGGAGGCCTCTAGTTATGTTAGACTATGATCTCTCAATATACATCACTCAAAACTAACACAAAATTAATGGTATTTTAAAATATGCTGTTGTAAAATCGTCAGATAAAATACTCTCCATTCAGAATTATTATTATTAATCACTCTTAAAATATTTAAATTTTTTATAATTTAAATATGCGAATAAATGTGTATATTTTAACTTTTATATACTACAATACGTAGGCTACTATATATATTTCTGGCCTAGGCAACACTAAGTGTTGCCAGGTGCGATCTGACATTTCCATTGGAAAGTTTGACATTTTTTAGCATAAACGTACTCAGAACGTTTTGACGTACGACTATCATTTGTGTTGTTTACAGTGACTTGAAAAAATCAATTTGGCAAAAAAATGGAATTAACTCGTGAACATTTTCGTGCGATCATTTTTCACAACTTTCGACGTGGATTATCACGACAAGAGTGCATCGATGAACTTAAATCTTTGTATGGCTATGAAGCACCATCCTATAGCACTGTGAAAAACTGGTACAACGAATTCAATCGTGGCCGACGCTCGCTCAAAGACGAATTCCGTGAAGGTCGTCCAAAAACAGCCGTTGTTCCAGAAAACATCGATGCCGTACGTGAACTGATAATGCAAGACCGTCATGTGACATACCGTGAGATAGAGGCATGCCTAGGCATTTCTCCCACCAGCATACATTCGATATTGCATGAACACCTGGCCGTAAAAAAGGTTTGTTCTCGTTGGATCCCGCACAATTTGACAATCGCTCAAAAAAAGGCTCGTGTGGATTGGTGTAAAGAAATGCTGAAAAAATACGATCGCGGTGCTTCAAAAGACGTTTATAAGATCGTCACAGGTGACGAATCATGGATCTATGCGTATGAGCCCGAAACAAAACAGCAATCGACCGTGTGGGTCTTCCAAGACGAGTCAAATCCAACGAAAGTTGTTCGTGGAAGAAGCACTTCGAAGCAAATGGTCGCTTGTTTCTTTGGCAAAACTGGTCATGTGGCGACTGTTCCGCTTGTGCAACGTAGGACGGTCAATTCTGAGTGGTACACCACCATTTGTTTGCCTGAAGTCTTCGGAGAAATTCGAAAAACGAACAAGAGAAGTCGAATCATTGTGCACCATGACAATGCGAGCTCTCACACATCGGCTCAAACCAGCGCCTTTTTGACCGGACAAAACGTCGAATTGATGGGTCATCCTCCGTACAGCCCTGACTTGGCACCCAATGACTTCTTTTTAATTTTCGTCGCCAGAAGATGCTGTTGAAGCATTCAAAAACCATGTTTTGGAGGTGTCTCAATCGGAGTGGAAAAAGTGCTTCGAAAATTGGTTTGAGCGCATGCAAAAGTGTATAAATCTTGATGGAGAATATTTTGAAAAACAATAAAACCTTTTTCGTTGATAAATATTCGCATTTTCATTATTAGGCCAGAAATATATATAGTAGCCCACGTAAAATAACATAGATAATTCTTAAATGTAACTCGATCAAGTTTTCGATAAATAGTTCGATATTTTTAAAGAAACGATTAGTATTGACGAAAAATTTATTTAAACTTTCCAAAAAGATTTGTTTATTTTTGAAATCACACAAATTCGAACAGAAAGCTAGAAATTGGTTAAAATTTCCAAACATGGAATAAAGGCAGTGATTATGGTATTGAAAGTTTACGTCAACCATAATATTATATTTAAAAAAGTTACGTAATATTGATGAAAAGAGGGAAGAAAGAAATAATAAGGCGGACAGATTACCCGTAGTTTAGTAAGCTTTTTATGTTCATTCTCCAACGGTGACAACTTCTCTTTCCAATCAGATCATAATAATAAATTTAAACAGTGGTTAGTTAAATATTTTAATTTTTATTTTTAATAAAATTAGATCAGAAATATTTACACAATTTTTTTTCTATTATTAATATTATGTGAAGTTATAAAAGCTATGCGTTCAATTGGCATAGCACCCATTCGATACCATAGCACCCATACCTTATTATTCGCATTAAATTCACTGCAATCTAAGCGTTATGACTAACTGATGTGTATTCGAGTGCCAGTACAAACTGTTTATTGATATGAATTGAAGGTATGCATTTAATTGTGTCATTGCCGATATTAATACTGATATTGCTAGTCATATTTATGCTCCCCATATTAAATTAATAAATAAACACAAAAATGTATGTAAGGAAACTACAATATCAATGGTGGTGCAAAATTTTGTATAAATTATTTGAATCATTAAAAGAGTTGTTGATAATGAAAATCATCATTAAAGTATGATGATTTTCATTCTCAACAACTCTTTTAATGATTCAAATAATAAAAAATAGATGCTTTTTTAATAACCTGCGAAATATCAAACTATAAGATCAGATGAGAAGACCAAAATATAAATTATTTTGCCTATATTGGCTCAAATAAAGCATAACTCAGATTTTGTTAATTGTCCCAAATTTATAAATTTTACTAAACAAATACATTTTCTCTCAATTGAGTAGAAAATTAATAAAGTTGGGGGCGTTTTTTTAACTAAATGTGAATTATAAATTTTATAAGGGGCATTTTCTCCGATGTTTCTTCATGAAAGTATTAAGTGTTATTCTCTATGCTCGTATAAGAAAGTATATTTTTTACAATATTTTCAAACACAACATCCATTTAAGTACACTTAGTAGTTTTTTTTTCAAAGCCGTATTATCCAAGTTGTAGCAGTAATTTCCCCAAACATAGTATATATATATCGTTAAAAAGGCCATTTTATTATTTTTAAAATTTATGATAATTTATAATCTCACATATTTTTTTGTTGCCTGTATGATTTCGGAATATGAAAACAATATGTATTTGGTGATAAGAACTTACTCGATTGTAGAATTTTACGAGAGTTTTTAACTGTCATAACAATGTGGAAGATCAACCAGGATACATTATTAAAGTACAATATAATAAACTCATAATTTTGTAGAACATAAAAAAATAAAATATCTAAATCAAAATTATATTGGGTAGTCCGGAAAGTAATTACGTTTCAGTACGAAATTACTTTCCGAACAACCCAATAGTTTATTTATTGGCCTTTTTTCTTTAAGTACCAACTGATGACAGTACAATTCATAACTGATCGTGGTGTTGCTCGGCAGAAGCTCTAAATAAACGATTCCTCTGAAATCCCACCAAACAGATAGCATAACCTTTTTTTTGATGAATATTGGCTTTCGAATTGCTTTGAGCCTGTTCTTCTTTACCTTCTACTCCAGGATCTGTTGCGCTTAACATTGTTGTAGACAACCCATTTCTCGTCCCCAGTGATTATACGCTTTTAAAATGGATCATTTTCTTGGCATTTGAGAAGCAAATGACAAACGTCAATGCGACGACACACATTTTTTTCCATAAGAAGATGAGGAACCCATATGTCGAGCTAGAAACCTAGTCGTTTCAAATGATCATGAACGGTCGAATTCGATAAATTTAATCTCTCAGCGATCTCACGAGTTGTTATTCGCCGGTTTACATCACTTAATGCCTTTATTGTGCCTTCATCAGCTTCAACTGGCCTTCCAGAACGTGGTGCATCTACGAGATCAAAATTGCCGGATCGAAATTTTGCAAACCAGTTTTGGCACTGGCGCTCATTTAACACATCTTCTCCACATTTTTATATACCGAAAATGCTGTATTTCACTTTCTATATTTAAAAGGGTATCAACCAAAAACTATTGTCAGAATTAATCGAATTTTGCTATGTCAGCTGTCACAATACATATGATTATGCGGCTTAAGTGTGAAGTTGGTTGTAAAAAAATACAATTAAGAATTACTTTCCGGACAACCCAATATATAATAAATTTATTAATAAAGGGATAAGATAGAGATAAAAGTAATGATAAAAAAGGATAAATTTATTCTTTTGTAAATAATTCAATCGCATCACGAAATGGAGTTGAGTTACATCAACTAATCTATTTTTATTTAGGACTCTTACGAATTTGTTATATAACCTAATATCTTACGCTCCAATATTAGTAAAAAAAACTCTTACTATAAGACTGATAATAAACCCCCAAATAAAAGTAAACTTAAAAATATAGACAAATCCCGTTTTTATTCGATTATTGATTTTTTGTCGATTCGGCATTAACATTATTGAATTTGTAATAAAGCGAAGGGCGGAATCGCAATATATGTGGAAAAAAGAAAATAGTCGCAAATAAACTCCGTGCGGGGCATAATTTTATAGCCTTCCAAAATGTCCTTAATGTATGCTGCAGTTTTAAATTCTGTCCTCTTCTAGCCGCCGCTTCCAATTCAGTTTTTTGACATGTTCACAGTTGAATATCTACCATTTGTTATAATATATTAAATTTCGCTCGAAAATTGTATTAAAATAATTCAAATCCATTTTGAAAATGGTCGATCTGTAAAAGTTGGATTTTCAGAAAATTTCATCTCGGGCGAAGCTCATATTTTTTTTGAAAACCGTTTCGTTAACAAGCAAAATTGTCCCATTTGAGGATCAGAAAATCCAAGATGAGTTATTTAACAATAATTACTTCCATGACGTGTCACTGTAAGGTGTGCTTAATGGGCCGCAGGCATCATTGATTCATATTTTTTTGAAAATGGGGCTGGTGATAAACTTACTGTCAATGGATTGCGCTACAGAGACATGGTAACTAATGTAACTAAAGGTTTCAACAGGACGGCGCTATGTACCACACTTCCCAAGAAACAGAATATTCGGTTTCGTTTACGTGACATATCCGTCGTGAGACATACTACCACGAGTCGCCTGCGACCATGGGGACTGAGATTACGCTCAATCAGCGCACGATCATAACTGATTGTTAGCAGTCAGTAATCAGTTACAAGCTAATTACTTCTACTTCTAGTGATGAGGCCCATCGAAACCTCTGCTGCCATAAGCGGTCACAGCGCCCGAAATAATTGCCAATATCTCCCACCAGCGATCCGCAGATCGCTCTCAGAATTACGGTCAGGAACCTTGTAAATTCCTAGTCACCGCTAGGAGTTTATTTTGTACCATGCACTATGTGAGTATTATTTTTAATATCACATCGGCCAGCCACGGCATATCCACTGTCTGGTATCTACTTTTGCCCCTTGTTAGCTATATTTCTTTTTATGCCATCACTGGGATGAGAAGCTAGCTGGTATATACTTAACATCCCACGAAACGATTGATTTATTGAAAACCAAATTCAATGAAAGTCTAATTTTTCGAAGATGTGATGGCCATCAAGATCATGTGATTTCTCGCCGTTGGACTTATTCTTAAAGTCACAAGAGCTCAAAACCAATAACAACTGCGCTATACGTGAAATAGAGCCGTGATTATGTAAAAATAAAGTTCGATATCTGTAAACATAATCGATGTTGACCTGTGTCCGATATTGTTTTGTATTCATCAATGGTACTGTCTCTACAATATATTTTAATAAAAAAAAGGGAAATTTCCATACATAGTTTGTGTTCCAATTTCAATTTTTAAAAAAAGTTTGAATTATTAGCCATTATACTTACCTTAAGTTCACGATCATCTTAAAGCTTTCAGATTAATTGAATTTGTTTTTAAATCACACAACTTATAAGCTCAATATTCGTCCAGCTACTCATGCTGGGCGACTTTTTCTGCTGGGCGAAATGCACTTTACAACAATTTCATTTTAAAATAAAGTAAATAAAGTACTACTTGCATTAAATACTAATACAAGAATAATCTTGATTGAGGAAATATAAAGACATACTACAAAATCTCTCTTTTACATAAAATAGTTTTCTTGATAACAACCCGATTTCCGGAGATGGTGAGCGAAATAAGTATGGGGCAAAATCCCCTAGTTGATATATAAATAAAGTTCAAAATAAACTTAATTAAATGAATAGTTACGGTAAATGATTCTTCTTTCAAAAAGTATTTGGTACAATTGAGATCACTATGTAACTTAGAGAAGAATTTACCCTATATCGAAATGTTCTATAAAGTAAAATCTTCTTCAAATTATTTTCAAAACACCAATAACATTTAATTAACAAGCGTAGAAATGTACAGTAAAAATTTTTTTTGAGAAAAATTACTAATTACTTATATCAATTAAAAATGCATGAACAATAAAAAAAATATTATGCAAGTAAAATCCTTATTTTAAAATCATATATCTTCCAATGTCACATTCAAGGTATAGTTAGTACTGACCACTCTTAAATATTCCCTATCACAGCTGATGGGTCCCAAGCCCACTCATACTACAATATATTTATACTTTGGATATCCCAACTAATTCCAAAACTATAACTGCTATCTATGCGGAAGATACCGCTAATAGCTTCTACAATCCCATATCAAGAATCTCCAAGACTAGTATTAGAGGTGCAGAGTGATTGGGTTGTCAAGAAAGTAATTTGGTTTTTTTTTATAAAAATGAAAGACGATTTTCTTATAGTGAATTAATATTTTATTCAATTAAATTTTATCCGGTCTGATCCGATACCCTTTGTCATCTTTCTGGCAGTAGCATGATTTCACACTCATAAAATTTTTGTTCTTTGCTGGCAAAAAACTGTACCAAGTGATTTCTAACCTCCTCATTTGAATTAAACGTTTTACGTTTAAAAATTTTTGTAGAGACCGGAATAAATGATATACGGAAGGGGCTAGGTCTGGAGAGTATGGTGGGTGAGGGAGTATATCCCATCCAAGTTTTAAAAGCTTTTGTCGAGTGGTCAAACTTGTATGTGGTTTCGCATTATCCTGTTGAAACACTATACCTTTCCTATTGACCAATTCTGATATTTCTTCTTTAAGTGAATCATTCAATTTATCCAACTGATGACAGTATTCTTCAGAATTGATCATTGTGTTGCTCGGTGGAAGCTTAAAATAAACGATTGCTCTGAAATCCCACCAAACAGATAGCATAACCTTTTTTTGATTAATATTGGCTTTCGAAGTACTTTCATCCGGTTAATCTTTTCTACTCCAGGATCTTTTGCGCTTAACATTGTTGTAGACAACCCATTTATCTTCCGCACGGATGGATCATTTTCTTTGCGTTTGAGAGGCAAAGCACAAACATCAATGTGACGGCACAATTTTTTTTTCCGTAAGAAGATGAGGAACCCATATGTCGAGCTTTAAGATTAAACCTAGCCGTTTCAAATGATCATGAATGATTGAATTCGATAAATTTAATCTCTCAGCGATCTCACGAATTGTTTTTCGCCGGTTTGCATCAATTAATGCCTTTATTGTGTCTTCATCAGCTTCAACTGGCCTTCCTGACGTGGCGCATTTTCGATATCAAAATTGCCGGATCGAAATTTTGCAAACCAGTTTTGGCACTGGCGCTCATTTAACACATCTTCTCCATATTTTTATCTTTTCATTTTCTATATTAAAAAGGGTATCAACCAAAAACTACTGTGCAGAATCAAGCCTTGCTATGTCAGCTGTCAAAATACATATGATAATGCGGCTTAAGTGTGAAGTTGGTTGAGAAAAAATACAATTAAATCCTCTGTCGGGGAACAACGAAATTACTTTCTTGACAACCCAATGTATAAGCAGAAGCGTATTCATGTTACCTTCACCATCTACAAATATCCACCCATTCCTATATACCTAAATAGCAACATCATCATTCCACCAAAAAATAAAGTACGCTCCTAAACCAAAACCTGGACAAATAACTAAATTTAAATACTCACACGAAATTATTAAAAAGACTTGAACTTAACAGACGTTATCGACTACTACTTAGACTGCTGCACTTACGATCAAAACTGACATTAAAGAACAAATTTTTAATCTACAAGACAATTAATCTTGTCATCTAACTGTTCCCCATATTTATAACTTTTGTGTTACTCGTTATAAAAAGTTTTATACTCAATTATCTATAATTCTCTTATTAGAAAATTCTTCTCTGTTACGTCCCCTCATAAACGCACGTCGGCGTTTAAAGATAAATTTTCCAAAAAAAAGATCCCTTGAGTCATTAATATGACTCGTTAGGAAGAGAAACACCGATGGGTGTTCATCTCGTGTTATTGTAGTGTCTTGTCATAACATCTTCTTGTTTTGATATTCATTTTGTTGTAGATATAAAATAAAATTGAAAAAAAAAAAAATAATAAAAAAAAAATATTTTAAAAATATTAGATTTGTTTTGATATGACAAGAAAAAAATCATTTCGGCATGACGCTCAATGATTTTAGAAGGTTTTTAAGGAAGACTAATTTATCATAAGCTAAATTAATGTTAGTTTAAATTAATTTGTCTTTTCTTAGAGTTAAAGTTACATGTAATCGAGGATGAATTATTTTTATACAGTCCATATAAATAATTTTCTCAATAAGATATTCTATTTTGTATAATTATCTGTAAACTCAATGCTACCAATTTTTGCAAATACGAACAGACTAAGGTACATATTTGAAAAATGGACGATTACGACATTAGATCAGTATTGAATTATTGCTTTGAAATAACATTTTTCATACTGAACTGCGATTTATGGTTAATCTTTACTTTTTTATTTATAAAAATGGTATAAATGGCTCTATTTGCCCGAGGTTTGAATCGGATACATATTTTCCACGGATATCTGTTATCTAGGTACGAGTAGTTGCAGTTAATGGCGTCATTTAAATTAGTTCAGTTTACAATTCATGGATTAGATTGTCTTTTACGCCCAGTCGCATGGGAAACGTGCTGTTTGTCGATTGAACTGAAAAAGTCACAATTATAAAATAAATCGAAATGGTTGCAGTTAGATTGGCAGTTAGAGCTGAAACATGGCACCAACAAAACAAATGAAATAATTTACGAAGAAAATGCACACGTCGTTAGGTTTTCCATGGCCAGACGCAAAAAAGTCCACCTGATGGAATCAATAAGTGTGGACATAAAAGGTTCTGTTACTATCCAACCAATGTCCAGTATTTTTATTTTATATGAAGTTCAGCTAAAACCATTAAAAAAGTGTACTTTACCTTCTGGTTGGGCACTTTTATGTCTATCGTATGTGCAGAGACATACGAAGTACCACCTTGAGCGTTTGCAGAAACAATTCTTATGTTGTTTTTGAATGCAATTTCTGATCTCTAATTCGTAGTAGCAGACAAAATGTCGTACTACGGTCTCTATCAAATCAAATTACAATTAAGTGACGTCCATAATAATATAAGAGACGAAATTGACTAGAATATGAGTAAACATTCAGAATAGGCGCCTTGCCAATGTATGTTTATGAACTTATATACAATACATAATTACGAATTTTTTTTTTTAGTATGTGTAAATTAAGAATATATTATCGAGTTACAAAAATTTGATTGGAATTGGCCTTTCAATTTTATTATTAGTTTGCAAAAAATTGAAGTTAAATTACTTTTAATTCTTAATGAAACTTTTATTTAATAAATAGCATTTTATAAAACTAAAAGTGCATTTTTTAATTTTTTTAGCACATTTAAAATCCGGTTTAAGGTCGGACTAAAATCATTTTCTTGTTGTTGAAAAATGACATTTCCAATTATCTAATGCACTCTCAAATAACTCTTCAAACGCTAATGCACTCTCAAATAACTCGCCATACTTGGCCCTTAGATTATAAAAGAACTGCATGACCTATTCACAAAAATGGTGGCAAAATTTTGTTGGCAATACATTCGTAGACCGCACACAATAACAGAAACGGCGTAAATCATTGGGGGCCAATTTTAAACTTCAGTATGCGGTTGAACGGTTCGTTTAAAACCATTTTTATATGTGTTATATTTATTTTATCGCAATGAAAACAACAATTCGTTCCCTTAAATTTTCTTACACACACTTTACATACACCCGAACTGAACTATTTTCTGGTAAACATTGAACTGTCAACATAACATTTGTTTGTCCAAAGGTGGCGTTTTAGCCATTTTTTGGACCAAATAAATCATTAAAAGCCATTTAAATACATTATACACTAAATTTTTGTTAATTTCTGTAGTAAAAATCAAGATGTCAACTCATTCAATTGAATGATTTATAAAACACTTCATTTTCCGGAATAAAAACTTCCTATTAAATGTTATCCACAATATAACTATTTGTATTACATACTTAGTTTTTCGTAAATATTTCAAAAAACATAAAAACTACACTTTCTTATAAATGCCAAAATAACTTGAAAAACTACAGAAGTATACAAGCATTTCTGTATGCTACCACTTTCATGGAGAATGGCGTGTTTTGAAATTCTCCGAAAGTCTACAAACCTTGAGGCGCTGGATATTTAATTGATGTTTATGAAATGAATAATAAACCTAAAATACAATTCCATTTCAAATCAAAAGATTGTCCAAAAAATAAAAATTGCCTGTTGTTGCGTTTAAATTGTATTTTTGTTTCCAATAAGTGAATTAAAATGAATATAATTCATGCTTTTGCAATTCAATAAATTTCTATTGCGAAAACTAGATGTCAGTGGGTGTCATGTCTGCATAAAAAAATCTACACAAAAGTATGCAAGCGTTTCTTTAATCTAAGGGCCAAATTCCAAGAAATGACAGAATAATTATACTATAAAAAATATCTTTAAGGCCAAACAGATTCTATTATTAGTATTTTTAATACTTTACCAATAGTAAAAGTAAAAATGTAATTTACAAAAGAGAAAATGGGTTTTAAATATTGTAAGTTTTTTTTGAAGATGATACGACAATCATCTTTGAATCAAATTGGATTAAATGAACCGCCAAATAAGATTGCAAATCAACTCGAGCACAAACAGAGTTACTTCAAATAAAGTGTGCATTACTATTCAGATATTTTTAAGAAAAGTGAAATAAAAGCTTTAGGATAAGAGGGAGTCCTGGAATCTTCTCTTTTTAGAATTCTCTTCAATTTTTAGTTTACAATATTTTTTAATTCAGTTATTGACTACCAAAGTAGTAGTTGCTTAAAATAAAGCTATATATATTTACTAAACATAATTGAGTATTAACGAGTACGGCTAATTGATAGATAACAATCCACTTTGATAAGGGATAAATAATTATTTTTTATTGCGAAAAACAATTTCGAAATGATTTTTTTTTAAAAGTCTGATAAAGTTGAAGAGTTAAAAAAAAACGAAAAAATTTATTATGTTGCCAATAAACTGACAAATTTGTCCATAATCAATAATCCAAAAATATGCGGTCATGATATTGTTGTTGTTATTGTCTTTTAAAAATTTTTAAAAAGTCACTTGATTGATTGGAAATATTTTCTTAAAATAAGTACTTTTGTCTGATAGGTTTGATCAATCGATAAATTCCAAAGAGTTTATTTCATTTTAATCTCAGAAACCTTGAATTATCTTTTTGCAAAAAGAATATGGTATTATTCGAAAATAAAATATGTACAAATAAAAATGAAAGCTCAATACGCTTGTCCCTCACATAAAAAATTATATGACGTGAAATAGCATTCAGAAAACGATTAATTAAAATAAGTTATCGTAATCAGTCTTTGCAGATGAATACAATAAGAAATCGAACTAATATTAATATTTTCTATTATAATTAAGACAAGTTAAAATATTTTTTTTATTTAGTAGCAAATTTCGCATAGCGCCGAAATAGCTCGAATATGTAAATTAAAGAATTTCAGATATTTTGAAGTCATACACCCCAACATTGGCTTAACGAATGGATTTAATTAATTGCAATATTTTCAAAATTTTTGGCGATCGCAGTTAGATTATTTTATGTGGAGCAAAGTATAAAGAGTATCAGGAAAAAAGTTTACTTTTCCAGTAAAGGTGCAAAAATATACAAAAAAAAAGTTTTATTTCACCTTTAATTAACCGGTCATAACAAGAATTATGCGAGTGCTTACACTTTACCTGATCAACCATGTACTGACAATTTTTAATTGTTTTTAAGCCTGTTTTTCGTCTGGTGTATATAAATTTGCAATCAACTTTCAATATCAATAAATCGATGCTAATTGACACTTTTTATTGCCAATCCAAAAAACTAGTCTATAAATGCAAAAGAAAAAAATATATTAAATAATTGTAATTAATAAAGTAAATTCAGTAAATTCCAAAATTTCGAGTATCGTATCGACCATATAGGAGGGTCTTCATGAAATTGGACCAACCAAGGTGTTGTAATCGATCTTATTAATGCACATTTACCTGTGTCGAAATTAGAGTATTTCTGGTTATAATCACTAATATTCAAGAAAAAATGCAGTAAATTATAAATAATTTATATTATTATTAATAGTTTGTTTGTTTTAATATTAAACTGATTGATAGTCTTTAACTAAGTGACGTTGTTTTAATATTAAACTGATTGATATCAACTAAGTGACGATCAGTTATAGTTTCAAGCCTGTAACAAGTTCAAAATATTTTTTTGGGGTTTCATAGACTACATATATACATGTTTATGAAGATTCCCTTGTAATCAGTTCCAATATGTTGTAATTACATTCACTTGTTTAATAAAATGCTCATGTTGTATACCATATTACCTGTGAACGAATGCAAGTAATGCAAATAATCTTATTGATAATCGACAGCAACAGTTTAATTAATTTTTTCTTGTTATTTTGACTTTTCATAATTTTATTTTATTATCTTCTTTATCTTCATTTTGAGAACTACAACCCTGTGTGGGTTCGGGCTTACTTTAATACTTGTGTTAATTCATTTCTATCCATCGCTTTCTGCTTCTAATTGATGACACCAATCTTGTTCAAAGTTCCCTCCATTCAATACAGACACCTATTTCTTGGTCTGCCTTCCTTTCTTCTACCTTCAGGTTAAGTATATAACACTTCTATGTTCCCCATACCTTTGGACATGACCAACCCTTAGATTAAAGAATATCTGGGTAGGCCCGTACGTCCGAATTTCGTATATGTATACGCAATTTTCTGGTTTAATTATTGCAAAAATGGCGAGAAATCGTAACACTCGCATACTTTTGTGTAGATTTTTTAATGTAGACATGACCTCCACTGACATCTAGTTTTCGTAATAGAAATTTATTGAATTGCAAGAGCATAATTTATATTCATTTTAATTCACTTTTTGGAAACAAAAATTTAATTTAAACACAACGCCAGGCAATTTTTATTTTTATACAATCTTTTTTTTTTAATTTTTTATCGTAATATCAATTAAATATCGCCTTACTTTTGTATACTTTCGGAGAGTTTTAAAACACGCCATTCTCCATGAAATTGGTAGCATACCGATAACCTGCATAAAAGCAGAAGTATTATATTACGTTGAGTTGCAGGTCATATGGGAATTGTCTAACTTTTTTTGACAAGGAGATTTCTCTATTTCCCAGTACACATAGTTGTTTCTAACTTGGCGAATCTGCTAATCCATGCCAAATAATACCTTCAGTCATTCGTAGTCATACGGACTGGATAAGTACGAGGATTGTATTATAAATATCTTGTCGTGACAAGCAAAAAATAGTTTAATGTGTAAAAATGCTTTACTCTGGAAATTTTCTGTCATTAAAATGATTCCTAAACCAAATAAATCCATTATTTCTCCTTCCTCCTATCCTTGGTAAGATTTTTGAAACACTCCTAATGAAACGACTTTACCCAATCCTAGTTAATGAAAAACATATTCCTGATCACCAATTTGGCTTCCGATCTGAACACTCCACTATCCAGCAATGCCATCGTATTGTTGATTTTATTGCATCCTCTCTTGAGAGGAAACAGTATTGCCCAGGAGTATTTTTAGATATGCCCAAGCTTGCGAAAGTGTGTCCTCTAGAAACTCAACAGCTTTCTTCCTTCAAAAAACTATCTGATCATAAATGCATATCTCTCCCAACGTCATTTCCAAGTTGTAATTAACTCAGAATCCGCAGAAATATATCCTATTCTAGCCGGAGTGCCAGAAGGCGGTATCCTTGGTCCCATTTTATATACTATTTATACCCATGACATCCCATCTGATCCTAATACTATCATTGCTAATTATGCAAATGGTACGGCTATACTTGCTACCCATACAAATCATGACATACAATAGCTTCCAACAATTTACAATCCCATATCTACAACGTTCAATCCTGGTTTAAGAGATAGAGAGTGAGGGTAAATGAACAGAACTCTTTGTCAAGGAAAACCTACCCCTTTATACCTTAATAGCAACATGATTCCACAATATAATAAAGTACGTTATTTGGGACTTTACCTGGACAACAGATTAACATGGAAACCACATACTAGGCTAAAAAGAGTTTAAGCTAACAGACATTACCGCCAACTTCTTACACTACTGGACAAATGCTCGAAACTAACAATTAAAACTAAACTTCTAATCTACAAACCTATTTGGATGTATGGAATTGAAATTAGAAGCGTCCAGGCCTTAAAATCCAAAATTCTCCGTAAAATTGTTGAAACCCCCTTTTATGTTCGTAACAACGTACCATAATACATCGTGATCTATATGTTCCCAGGATCTGTGCATTTCCCGCTATCAAAAATTTCGCTCCCTTTCATCCTATCATAATAATCCACTTGGGAGAGAATTATCCTGTACTGCCCTCCCCGGGAACACTCATCGGAGAAACACTCATGAAAAAAATCCATGTTTCATCAGCAGTTATGAATCGACCCAAAACCAAAAATTCATTTATATTATACAATTAAAAAATGCCCAAATTCTCCATTGAATTTATTATACGAACACGTTTTTGGTAAGGTGTTATCAAACGCGGCAGGCATCTCGCCGATAGCTTTTTCATACTCAAATTATACCATGTTCAGCTATTTCATAAACTTTTACTCGAGGGTCGTTTAAAATAATATCGTCAATCATTTCTGATGTAGTGACCCCATTTGGACAACGTGGACGTTCTTCATCAAAAATGCTGTCGACAACAAGGGTGTATAGTTCTCTGACTTCCGATTTTTTCTCATTCGTTTTCTTCTTCAAAAACAAATATTTTATCGCTGTTCGATTTTTTCAGTTGCTGTAAAATAACAAGAGGTGTTCACTTATAATGGCTGTCACTCGCAAACTAAATGCCGCAGCTTCTTGCAAAAAATAGTGCTGTTTTAATAGTATCATCACTATCTCTTACCGATAATTAGGTATTAATTCCCCGTAGCTACTTAATTTATATAACCAATCTCTTACCGATAATTAGGTATTAATTCCCCGTCGCCAAATCATTATATAACCAATCTATTCGATAACCCTTGGTCCATGTATCCATCTTGTTATGATTAATTCACTAATGCCTTAACTTTCTTAAAAAGCCAACTATTAATAGTGAAAGATTTCTGCTAACACATTGACCAAAAACCATCAAACCAGTATGCTTTAAAATATTCTCAAAATTCTGGGCAAGGCAGCTTCTAAAAATCCGGATCGGTTATACCGGACTTACTCATGATTTCGTCTTATGTAAAGAATCTCTTCCTTCATGTTTTTCCTCTTATATTGATCTTACCATTTCCGGAATTTACTTTTCCGGATTGGCCGTACCGAACCTACCCATGATTCCGTCTTCGGTAACGAACCTCGTCCTTTATATCGTTCATCTTACGTTTATCTCACCAGCTCGCATATTTTAAATAGATGTCATTTAAAACAGAATTGCTTTTGGAATAGGATTCACTCTACTTTGAGTTGCTTTAACAGTTGATTAGGTATTAATCATACAACCCTCATATCAAGAAATAGCAAATTCTCAATTTACTACACAGTACTTTTTCCTATATGAACTTACACAATCGAACTTTTGGGTTTAACCAAGCCTTCCAACTCTTGTAGAATCCAGCATCCGTCGTAAATTTGTCAATGCTCTCTTTTATGACGATTTCGTTTGTCAGCGCTCTTTTTTATGAGCTCGTTGACGATTTCATCTTCGGTAACGAACCTCTTATGTTGATCTTACCATTTCCCATATATTTTAAAGATGTCACTTAAGTCGGAATTACTTTTTGAGTAGGACTCACTCTACTTTGGACCTCGTTGACGTAACTATTCCTATTCCAAACCCTATTTATAACTTTCTTAAATATTTATATAATATTAATATATACTCTGACTGTACCCTCCAAGCCAACAAGTTCTGATTATTCCCCTCAAGTAACTAGGAAAGCTGCCAATGTCAACCTATAGGAAATATGAAGTTAGCAAATAGCTGAAGCCGTGTAATGGTCTCTGGCTTTTGTCTCGGAGACCTAACATACAAACAAACTAACAGACTTTAGAAAATCTAACCATATTTTATTATATGTCATCTAACTGTCACACTTACAGATCGCCAAATGCCCTAAAGGTCGTGGAACAACATTTTGGCTCCCGCAGCTCTTATCCTAAGGACCTTTTTACTATAATTTTAATAATAAAAATTATTATTTTTTAATTTTGTTTATAAAATTAAAAAATAATAAATTTTATTATAAACAAATAATAAAAACTGTTGAATATGGGTCGACTACGCAGTGTTTGGAATTTAACTAAATTAAAAATGTTTTATCAAAGATTAGTGCACGAAAATTAAAAAAAATCAAAAAGCATTTTTATTATTATTGTTTCAAAATTTTCAACATTTATATGAAAATTTTTATCGACCTAAAACCATAGCTAAAATTTAATTAAATGTAATTTTTTTTAATAAATTCATATGGCTGGTAGTAGTTTTACTTATCTTGTTGGTAACGAATCAATTCAAATCTGTGTGATCGTAAACATTTAAAATTTATTCATAATACGGTCAAGAGTCCAACATTTGAACTGTCGTAAATGTCAAACTGGGCAATTTGGAAAATATATCAGCTGCTTAAAATACGAACAAGTTTAGTGGCATTAAAATTTGGGGAAAATTAAGATATTCGACATCGAAATTGCACTATTCTGTATTCGAATGCATAAGGAAATATCCTAAGGAGAAAAAGTAACTTCAATAAGTGGAGATTGAGGGTAAATAGTCGGTGTCGCCATGAGGGATACGGTAGGTGAATTGCTCATTAATTGTGACATTTTGCTCGTGTTTTATTTCAGCTAATGTCAAAATGAGCAATCGTTTTGCAGAAAGAATTAATTGATAAATGACCGGGGATTTTATCGGATCTGTATTTCGTTATCGTCATAACTTGATCAGCTTGTGTCAAAGCCAGATTACGAATGACATCCTCGTCGGGCGAAACATCCGAACTTGATAAAATAACTATGGCCAAGTTTTCGAGTAGTTGGAGCACCTCATGGACCGCTTTATATCTTGACCAACTATATATCTTGACCATCCACCACCGGAAATTTAAATTGGAAACATAAATCAACGGCCCTGATGTATAAATTTACGGGACGTACAAATGGTCTATATTAAAATTGGATGAATTTTGATAAATGATTCGAAATAATATATCTACCCAGTCAAAAGAACTTAACATAGTCGCATGTTAAATGCTCCTAATCGTATCTGGCCTAGACCGATCACATCAAACCTCTACAATCCATACATAAAACAAATCACTCGGCTCAGTCTCATTTGTGAATATCCTTCATGCAGCGATTTATCTTATTCGAAGCTATCAGTTATTCAATTATAAATAACAAAATGGAAAATCTTGAGTTAATTGCCTTGAAGCTATATTCCTGGCCATTTCCTTATAATTATTGGAACAAGAAGAAAGTTACTGTAACGTATCCGAAAAAGTTTTTTTTTCACTTGACTTGCAATCTCACATGTACTGCTCGTTATATGATTTTAAGAATTTGTACTCCGTTAGCATATTTCGATTTGATATAGAGTGCGGGAGAACTGAATCCGCTTGGCAGCTGTAATGTATTAAAGAATTTCACGATTAAATTGCAATTGACAGCCCGGAATGGCTGGTGTATAAGTCAGAATGTGTCGCTGCATCTGCACCAAAGACCGTGACAGTTTTCGATTAAAATATTGCGTGCATTTGCGTTATTAAAAGTCCCAATGTGTCTGACTGTTTGTTATTTGCAACGATTCGCTTAAGTTAGGCCTTAAATCCTAGTATGCCGATAGTTTGTACTATCTCCGTATCGTCTTTATTTTCGATTAATATAGCCAATGCACTAAGATGGTGCCATTAGAAAATCAATTGGCATTTATTTCTATCGTTCCGCTATTAATCTTTATATAAGGAGAAGGTGACTCTTCCACTGCTGTTTGACTGTACCTTTTCTGATTATTTCGATGCCAATGTGGAGCTAACTCGTAGAGGATCGATGACCAAAACATGACAGAATTTTAATAGTTGATGATCATGAACACTTGTAGAAAATATGTTTGCAATACCACTAAGAGATCGGTTTCTATCAGCCAATAGTAGAAATTGTGAAATATTCTATGTAATCCGTTATTAAAAGATAAAATGGCCACCATGAATGGTTTACTAAATAGATTTTATGTGATTTTCGATTTCAATTATTTTAATTATTAATTTATTGGGTTGTCCGGGAAGTAATTTCGTTTATTTAAATTAAAAAATTAAAGGCGATTTTCTTATAGCGGATTAATATTTTGTTTAATTAAATATTGTCCAGTCTGATCCAATACTCTTTGCCATCTTTCTGGCGGTAGCATGATTCCACGTTCATACAAGTTTTGTTCTTTGCTGGCAAAAAACTGCTCCAAGTAATTTTTGATCTCCTCATTTAAATTAAACGTTTTACCGTCTAAAAAATTTTGTAGAGACCGGAACAAATGATAATTCGAAGGTAATAGGTCTGGAGAGTATGTTGGGTATGGCTGTATAGCCCATCCAAGCGCTAAAAGCTTTTGCCGGGTGATCAAACTTGTATGTGGTTTCGCATTATTCTGTTGGAACACTATACCTTTCCTACTGACCAATTTTGGCCTTTTTTTCTTTAAGTGAATCATTCAATTTGTCCAATGATGATGATACACTTCAGAATTGATGATTGTGTTGCTCGGTAGAAGCTTTGAAATCCCACCTAACAGATAGCATAACCTTTTTTTTTGACGAATATTGATTTTCGAAGTGCTTTGAGCCGGGCCATCCTTTATACTCTAGGATTTCTTACGCTTAACATTGTTGTAGACAACCCATTTCTCGTCCCCAGTGATTATACGCTTCAAAAATGGATCATTTTCTTGGCATTTGAGAAGCAAATCATAAACGTCAATGCGGCGACGCAAATTTGTTTCCGTAAGAAGATGAGGAACCCATATGTCGAGCTTTGAGATTAAACCTATACGTTTCAAATGATCATGAACGGTCGAATTCGATAAATTTTTATCTCTCAGCGATCTCACGAGTTGTATTCGCCGGTTTGCATCAATTAATGAAGTTATTGTGCCTTCATCAGCTTCAACTGGCCTTTCAAAACGTGGTGCATCTACGAGATCAAAATTGCCGGATCGAAATTTTGCAAACCAGTTTTGGCACTGGCGCTCATTTAACACATCTTCTCCATATTTTTATATACCGAAAATGCTGTTTTTCACTTTCCATATTTAAAAGGGTATCAACCAAAAACTATTGTGCAGAATCAATCAAATTTTTTCACAAGCAAGCCATGCTATGCAGCTGTAAAAATACATATGATTATATTAAAAATACAATTAAGTCCTCTGTTGGGTAACAACGAAATTACTTTCCGGACAACCCAATAATATATAAACTATTTACCATGCAATGCAATTTTTTATAATAAAATTTTTATGTAGCAACATTTCTTATAGTCCAAAAAAAAAAACTTCCAATATCTCAATAAAAACGGTATAAAATAATAACTGCTATTCCACGTATAACAAAATCACAAATCATAATTCGTACACCAACTAAAATTGGCTTTACAAAAGCTAATTAAAACTTTGAGAGCATTCCAACTTCGAACTATTTTTTTATCTCTTCCTTATTGGCCATTACATGTTCTCTCATCCTACTTTTTAAGTTCACTGCACAAATGCTCTTTTGACTATATGGTTACAATTCAATTTTCCTACTATTTTCAGCCATGTTTAAGCGCAGTGTGTTCACATTTTTGTGAAATGCACGAAGCATAATCTCTACTAACTGTTTGGAGAGGGGAAATATAATTACGGGGCAATACTATGCTGATTTATGGGATCACGCACCCGTTCATTTGTCCGCAATTGCCATAGCGTCATCCAATGTATCACTAGATTTAAATTCCAGTAGCTTCTTTTTGTTCCCGAACATAAAAAAAAGGATCGATGGAAAGCGCTTTAAGTCATTGAAGAAACAGAATCCTATTTTAAAGAGTTCGAAAACTACTATTATTAGTAATTCGATTATTTTCGTACCGCCATCATAATTCACATTTCAGTTTACTGAAATCTTTGCTATTTCTTTAAAAGATTCACGACCAATTTGTTTTCGTTCATTAGCGAATCAAATTTTACGAACACAATATGAGAATTGTAATTTAACTTGAAAATGACCTCGTCAAAGCACAACCTAATATCAATTGCTACTAAGCTTAAAATGATTCACAAAAACACGTGACTTCAATCAGCAGCATCTTTGATGACTAACTATTAAATAACAAATTTTTGCATATTATCAAAATTATAAACGTTTAGAACTAAAGTTATATAATATTTAAAATTTAATAACTGCCGTTTGAGTTTCGGTTGGAGCTGCTTTATTTTTTTAAATTATTTCTTTTCAGTTATTCTTTTTGAATAATATAAAAATAGTCGTTAGCGTACTGTACTACCATCCCAAGGGTCATGGGTTCGAATCTCACTGAGGCATGGTTTTATACGTAATTCCCGAAAACCACTTTTCTTTACATTACCTTTGTTGCCAAAATATTTCCTGTCATCCTTTAGAATATACATACTGAAATGTATATTTTAAGGAATGCACAAAATTCGGACTGCGAACGACAACTGTTGTAGTTTGCATTTGCCGTCGGAATTGTGTTCTTACCATAACCCTATAATTTTTTCTTTTTTAGGTATTACCATTAAAGTTATTTCTTTAACCTTTAAATTTTAAAGAAAAACGAAACAGCTCCTAATAATTATTATTATTATTGGCACAAAAAGTTATCAAACATTTTCATTTCGCGGCAAAGTTTTCCAAATGGCAATTACCTGTTATATGTACACGTAGGTTCCACATAGTCTTTGAATATTAGTTATCATCGACGTAAAATTTGTTTCTTTCATGTTTGCATAGTGACAACTTAAAAAAATATATCGGTGTTTGGTTTTTCACGCTTTTATTTTTGACAGATCACACGTATCACGTGACGTATGTCAAAGTCAAAAGTGCTCACTTAACATTGGCATTTTCTTAGATTATAGAAGAACTGGATAGGCCTCTACACAAAAATGCTATCAAAATTTTGTTTGAAATGCATTCGTACAATTTCAAACTTCAGTATGCGATTGACGCGCAGTTATTTAAACCCCTTTTTCTTATGTGATGTCATTTATACGTAAACAAATATGTGATTTTTTAATATTGCGGATTTTGTTGTTTTGATGTCATTAGTTCTGGAAATTTGCAATAAAACACAGTATTCTATTTTAAAATATTATTTATTTATTAATTATATTTTCATAATAAAACTTAGTAAATATAAATTTGAATGTGTGTTTGTTAATTGAAATGGTAATTTAAAAACGCACGTGCATTTAAATTAAATTTAACAAACAAAGCATTAATTACATGATTGCTGGGAATACCCGATGCTGCTGCCACAATCCACTTTTCCCTCAACCATTTATTTTGTGGAAACCTGTAATGTTACATTTAGTTTTTCAATTAAGAATTAACAGAAATTAAAGTATTTCTTGCACTATTAGAAAATTTATTCCCTTAAATTTTCTTACATACACTTCACGTACGCCGCCACTGAATTATTTTCTGGTAAACATTGAACTGTCAACATCACATTTGTTTACATTTATTGAATGACGAACTTTTCACTTTTTAACCACTCTTTGGACCAAATAAACCATTAAAAGCCATTTAGGCACATCATAAACTTTTTTTTGTTAATTTCTCTAGTAAAAATAAAGATGTCAACTTACCGAAAAAATAAAATTCCCGGCATCCTTATTTCGTTGAATGAGCAGAAAGCTTTCTTATTACACTTTAATTTTCTGAAATAAAAACTTCCTATTAAATGTTATTAACAATATAACTATTTGTATTGGGCAAACAATTCAAGATGCGAAACAATTTCGCAGCAATTTTACGCTATTGGACATCAGACCACCAATTTTACGCTATTGGACATGTGCGTAGAGTGCGTCGAAAGGAAAATATTGCTGCCGTAGCGTCCAGTCCATCAATCGCCGTTCACAGCAATTGGGATTATGTTACTCGACAATGTGGAAGATTTCACACAACGATCTCGGTCTGAAAGCGTATATAATATAGCTCGTGGAAGAAGTAAAGCCGAACGACCTGCCAAAGCGTTGAATTTTTGGTTAGTAGGCCTTAGAATAACTTGAGGAAAATCAGTTTTTTTTTGGTTGAATGTTTTTTTTAACTTTACCAAATAAATTTTACCAAAAAATTACGTTTTTTTCCGGCAAAATTGCCGCATTTTATGTGATAAACAACCACAGACAAAACAAGAACTGCTATTGCACCCAGAAAAAATGCCCCGTTTGGGGCCGGTGGAATCATCGGTCCGTATTTCTTTAAAGACGACGCTGACCGCACCTTTACCGTCAATGGCGCCCTCTATCAATTTTTTTTGCCCAAAATGCAAAAACTGCATCTGGTTAACATATAGTTTCAGCTACATGCCACACAGCACGTGCAACAATGGACATATTGAGAGATGAAATCGGTGAGCAATTAATCTCACATTTTTAAACGTTTCTGCCATTTGACGCTGCGTGGAAGCATTCACTACCGTCTACGGCGGGGCATCCCGCTTGCTGGTGGTCCGGTTATAAATGAAGAGGTTCAGGATGTTAGTCCACGCCAGCGGCGTGTACTGGTCCTGAATAGAATGTGTGAAATTTGGCAGCGTCGATGGTATGATAGTGTGAATGGCAGATGGACGCACATGTTCATTTCGGATGTATGATTTACTCACGGCTGCGGAGGCTAGATGCCCTTGTGTTGCGGCGGGTACGGTATTCGGATCGCTGATGGGAAATACTGGTAATTATCTCGGGCGCTGTCACTGCTTATGACAGTAGAGGTTTAGATAGTCCTCGCCACTAACAGTTGGAGTAATCAGCTTGTAACTGATTACTGACTGTAAACTGCCAGAAATAGTTGTGCGTTGGTTGAGCGTAACTCAATTCCTATGGTCGTAGGCAAGACTCGTGGTTTTATGTTTAACGACAGATAAGTTACGTTAAATAATATAATATTACTGTCCGATTTGACGCCCCAAAATTATTTTTTATGGGCCTACGTGATGTCACTCGTCCATCCCGATAAACCAGCGTCACTTGCAGCCTTGGAAGACAAAGAGATAGCAGCCGAGATGCTCGAAAAAGTGGTTAAAAATTGGATCCCTCCGTAGTCGTGGCCAACATTTACATGAAATAATTTTTTTTAAACAATTTGGAAACCAGACACTTAAAATATCACCCGGTAGTTCAATATGAAATAGGTTTTTCGAATGCCTAAACAGATTGTTGGATTGTATCCTTTTCTTAATTAGGAATCAAATTATACTTTCCGAGCACAAACACAATTTCAACTTGTGCTGTAAACTGGAAATGCTTATACCTGTTTATGAAAATTGAATTTTTGTAATCGGTTTATTTAATTAATATTTTAGCAATTTTTTTTGAGATTTAAATAGGATTTTTCGATTATCATGATCAGAATTTTTAAACTTATAAAAATAAGCTGAAATTATGGCCATTTATTTTCGATAATTTAAGCAAGTGCGTTCGATTCAATTGTAAACTTTATTGAAATTGTTCAATTTTCTATACAAAATCGTATGTTGATGAAGAACTACTGGCTTATACAATATAAATTATAATAAAATAATACCAAAATGAGCTATTATTAGTTTGAGTTATGCTAAACACTCGTAGTAGAGGATCGGTTTGATTAAACTTTTAGTTACTACGTATCTACGTTTGTACATCCGCTTAATATGCTGTGCTTTTGAGGCAATTCTATTAAATGAATGGCATTTCAAGTTGTGAAAATTGTTCGCAAATTCAGTCCAGCTGTGCTGATTGCCATTAGGCCGCTCGCTCACCAATTTCCCTTCTGGCTATTCGCAGTTGGTTTGATTAACTACTTTCGATTAGTTAATTGCATCGTCGTCCATCGATCGTTTGGTATGCGTAGCGCACACCTGATATCTTTAACGGTCTACTCTCACGATTAAACGGAAATTAAAAATCTTGTTCAACTGTACTCGGATCAGAGAATAAAATCAACAACAAACAACAAAATATTGTGCATGAGTTATACGATTGGTTTTCTATTTAATTCGACTAATTATCAATTTAATTAACTTGTGGTCTCTAGATACGAATATTCTAGAGAGGACTGTAATGAATGTATTATTTTCTGTCTAATTTTTTTCCCAACTAAGTTTAGTATAAATTAATATAGCGCAAGTTGAACATTATGCGTTTTTTTTTCTTTAATATATTTTTATTCTCTTGTGGTGTAGGTTTTTTTTCAATTACTACGTAATGAAAATACGGGTGCTCTGCTTTTATTTTTATTTTCAACTTGAACCAAAAAAAAATGATTTTTAATTGCCAAGCATTATAAAAGTAACATTTGCACACCTGCCTATACAGGTGCCTACATGTGATAAAAATTGGGTGGGAGAGTATTTGTGCTTTTAATTTACTAATTAATCAATTCGATTTTGATTTAATGAATATAAATTTCAATTAATGTATGCCCTGGAATATAAAGACAACAAGTGTGGCTACAATTATTTTTCTACAAGAAAATATTTTTAAAAAAAGCAGAAAGCAAATGGAAATAAAAACTCGAAAGAATAAAAAAGCTTCAGAAGCTATTCAATAATATCTATCTGCGAACAGATGGCGCTGTTTGCAATTATTAATACCGGTTCACAATTTATTCAAGCCAAAGTGTTGCTATCAAACACGGAGGAACAAATTCAAATTTTTAAATTAATATATTTTACTTTATTTAAAAGTTTTTTTAATTTTTTATATATTTATTATATATTTTTTTCAGTTGCATAAAATTTTGCTTAATATTTCCATTTTAATTACTCAATTCCAGAAAGGAAAAGCAAAATTTATTTATATTTTTAAAAAAAGAAGACAAAAATTGATTCAACCACAAAAGTGAATGGTAAAACCAACTATTAGTAACTACCACAAAATTATCTCAGATCTTGATTCTTTGTTTTTATTAGTTTATTTAAATGAGCAAATACTTTATAATAATAATAAAAAAAATTTATCAACATTAATATAATCGGGAATACCATATTACTTTTTGGAGTTAAACTCGCACACAGGTTATTGAAGGAAAAAAATGTTTCCATTTTCAATTTTGTATTCATGTTTTTACTTATTTTCTGCGGATGCAAATGACCTCAACCTCACTTTCCGTTACCACCGTATCACCTTTATTTTGGTTGTGTAGTAGGTGAATTCTGCTCCAACGATGTGAACATTAACAATATTGGGCACGTTCAGTTTAAAAAATCAAATTTATGACGACTCGAAATGCATACGAATCGAAGTCTTGCCACTGGTTGCGAATACAATTGATAACAAAAAAGGTAAGCTTTACTGACAAATAATCACGACTATGAAAGTAATTCCTGAATTTATTGGACCTTTTTCAGACAAAATTAAACCAGATTCCTGTAATGTGATAAGAAAAGTTGGTTTTTTGTTTTCAGAAGCAAATACGGAATATGTTAAATACTAAAAACAATATGTCGTCTTTAAATAATTTACGCTCGTTGTTTGTTATCGGTGAATTAATTCAATTTCTCTTCGATTCTTTAATATAACTTTTACGATGTAGTTTAATTCACAATATCACACATCTCTTATGTGGGGTATTCTCTATATATGTTATTTTATTGAAAATTATTGTACTGAATTGGAAATCGTAATTTTTTTTTTTATTAAAATATAGCAGCTAATTAATTTTCATCTGCATCAGTTTCACAGCATGCATGAAGTTCAACTTTATAAATTAATTCATAAAATTAACAATATTTTATATAAATATCGTAATTGAGTTGTTATTGAAGGCGGGATTATTTAGTATTTTTGTAAACTTTCCTTATTAATAAAGATAAATCTCCAAAAAAAAGTGTGGGGTAAATTGTAGAGGTTTTTTTTTGTTTAAATTTCGATTTAAAATATTACAAATTCAAATTAATTTATAAATTATACTCGTAAATTAGAGTATTTTATTCTTAAAAATTCACAAATGCTCGGAAATAATTTCGAGGCAGTTAAATTTATATTTAAATACTTTGAATTAAAGTTCAAATTTATTATGCCTGTATTCCAAATGTAAATTTAAACTGGTTTCAAACCGAAAGTGATCGATGATGCTTTAAACCCAACCACGTGGTTAAACTAAATTTATTTAAACGTCACCGGAGAAGCATTTAAACCTTAAATTTAAGAATAAATAGATTCTGTCCCAATTTTGTTGGCAATCAATTCATAGAACGCACACACATGCAAACTAACAGAAACGGCGTGAATCATTTGGGGCTAATTTTAAAGTACAGTATGCGATTGAAGGGCGGTTCATTTAAAACCATTTTGATATGTGAAGTCATTTATACGCGAACAAATAGATTTTTTTTAAAATATTCCTGATTTTATTGTTTGATAGAATTGGTTTTGGAAATTTGCAATAAAACACAGTATTCTATTTTAAAATATTATTTATTTCACTATACCATATATTATTTATTAAAACAGTAAGGTCACTTATGAGTGAGATGAATCTCACGGTTGGCCACTCCTGCCTTAGATTATAGAGTAGAAGGATAGACAATTGAAGTGTCAAGCTGAAGCTAAGATATCGAATAAAACCTGAAAACTTACTTTACCTTGCATATTGTTTGGTACAAAGGTATGACCATCTGATAGGGGCAGTTTTAAATTTATTCATATTTTTTTGGCGCACAATTTTTAAAATAATAGTCGTAGTTATTTAAATTAAGTAAAAATATAAAATCATTAGAAACATTTTCGGAAATTAATCAGGCGACCATATTGAAACGTCAATGTTATTATACAAAAAAAATTTTTAGTTTTTCAGCACTTAGAGTACCGAACTCCAATAAAAATTAATTGAATAAGAGGTAACTTTGCTTTTTATTTAAATATATAACTTATTTTCATCGTCAATTTACCCTAAAAACGTATTTCGCAAATTCTTGGTTCCCAAATAATTAAAAGTTTATTTTCTGGAAATATTTATATATATTATTTATATAAATTTTTATTTGTTTCACCTCACAAAAAAAAACCCCCGATATTAAAAAATTTAATTCGCACGAAACGATCGGCTTACATTCTATATGTCAAAAGTGCAAATTGAAGAATAAAATAACCTCCGGTCCAAATAGATTTTTATCAACGTTTCGATTTGTATTATCGTTTATTATTCTTGGTTTTTTGGTGGTCCAAAATATTAATAAATTTTTTTAAAGTGAAATTATCTCTTTTTCATTTTAAAAGCATAAAATAAATATTTAAAATAACAGAATTTGTAGCTTAATTTTAAGTTAATACTTTGCTAAGGGGCGGCAGAAAAGGTTATTGGTTCATTGATTTTTTGGCTTCTATAGAATTCGTATACATATGGCCGATTGTCTATCCGTTTACTCTATAATATAAGTTTTAACCATAGAATAAAGAACCCCTGAATATGCTCTTACGTCATATTTCCGTATATGTACACGTAATTTTATGTCACCATATTTACTCTAAGTGGCGATAAATCAAACTAACTGTTGAGTACAGTTCGTGCTTATATTTTTGGCAATACTTTGCTATTAAATGGAATCGTGTTTTCGTTTTTTGTTTATTTTGTAAATATAAATGAAATAGCTTGTTTGTCAATATTTTAGACTTTCGTAAAGTTTGAAAACGCCATTCTCCATGAACTGCTAATCTTAGATTATAGAAGAACTGAATAGGCCTCTACACAAAAATTCTGTCCGAATTTTCTTCGCAACACATTCACAGAACTCACGCACATGCAAAGTAATAGAAACGGCGTAATTCGTTGGGGGCCAATTTTAAACTTCAGTATGCGATTGAAGCGGTTCTAAAAATATTCTAAAAAATTGAAAACATTATTATTTAGTAAATATATTACGAAATGGTCTAATAGAACAAGCGAAAAATTTATTTAAATAATAAGCCTAATTCGTTCCCTTAAATTTTCTTACACATACTTTACGTACACCGGCACTGAACTATTTTCTGGTAAACATTAAACTGTCAACATCACATTTGTTTACATTTATTGAATGACGAACTTTTCACTTTTTAACCACTTTTTGAACAAAAGATGTAAACTTACCGAAAGAAAGAAATTCCCGGCTTCCTCATTCCGTTGTATCTTGCATATATATATATATATGGTATATACGAGGGTCGTTCAATAAGTCCTTAGAAAATCCGAGAAATTACGCTCGTAGTGTCGGTAAAGGTTGTTTTTGTAAGTAGCATTATCGACAGGAAAGCTGTCAAAATTTCAGCTCCATCCATAGCGTAGGTCAATTTCTATCGTCGGTTAAAGTTAACGACATTTTTTTGTGCATAAAAATGGAAAAAAGCGAGTTTAGGGCTGTCATCAAACATCTCCATTTGAAAGGCTTAAGCCCGAAAGAAATCAAAGCCGAGTTGGATGCAGTTCATGGCACATCTGCATCTGTGTTTGCGACGGTTTACAATTGGGTGAATGAATTTAAACGTGGCCGTTCATCCACAAAGGTGAACATCGTTCAGGACGCCCAGTTGAGGTGTCTACTCTTGAAATCATCGACAAAATCCACGATCTGATTTTGAACGATCGGGGAATTAAAGTGCGCGAATTAGTTGAGGCCACGGGCATATCACAAGGTACAGTCGCTTCAATTTTGCATGAAAAATTGTCTGTGAAAAAAATTTCGGCAAGATGGATGCCGCGTTTGCTCTCAGAGGAAATTAAGCGCAATCGTGCAGTGGACTCTGAGGCTATGTTGGCACTCTTTCATCGCAATCCTGCCGAATTCCTTCGTCGATATGTCACTGTGGACGAAATCTGGATACACTACTACTTTCCAGAAACGAAGAGACAGTCATCACAGTGGATTTTCAAGGGTGAGCGGGCTCCGAAGAAGGCAAAAACTGTGCCATCGGCCGGCAAGGTGATGGCCACGGTCTTTTGGGATTCGCAGGGCATCATTTTTATCGACTACTTGGAAATAGGAAAAACAATAACAGGAGCGTATTCGGCATCGTTATTGCAACGGTTGAGCGAGGAAATCAAAGAGAAACGCCCCCATCTGAAGAAGAAAAAAATCCTCTTGCATCAGGACAAAGCGCGTGTGCACACCTGCGCTGTTTCCATGGCCAAAATTGTGGAATTGAGAATGGAATTGTTGCAGCATCCCGCTTATTCACCAGATTTGGCCCCGAGTGACTATTTTCTTTTCCCCAATCTGAAGAAATGGCTTGGCGGACGACGGTTCACTTCCAACGAGGACGTCATTGCTCAAACGGATGAGTATTTTGCAGAACTTCCGAAATCCTATTTTTTGGAGGGGATAAAAATTTTGGAAAAACGATTGGAAAAGTGTATAGATCTAAAAGGAGATTATGTTGAGAAATAAAATTTTTTTTTTTAAAAAACAGTTTTTTTTCATCTTTTTCTAAGGACTTATTGAACGATCCTCGTATCTTGCGCACCACAACCCCCGAGGAACGAGGCTCCAAGTGAGTGTAGGAAGAATAAAAAGGCGGAATCAGTTTTGGTTTTATTGGGAGGACAGTATATAGATGCTACATTAAGATTAAATAAGGAGGTATCAATAGTAGCAACTATGGATTGCAGGGATTCCGAGAAGAAATTGAAGTGAATATTATGTTTAATGGATTTTCTTATAAGGATAGCTGTTCCACCATGCGCCGTATTGTCAGGATGATCAGTTCTGTATGTATCGTAGTCTCGTATCGTTAATAGAGTAATGTCAATGCGTCTGTCATGTAGAAGAATGTTCAGTTCTTGTCGATGGGGGTTCAACCATCCGTTTGCGTTCCATAAAAGGATGGAGAGGGAATTTACGGTGCACGAAGACATTTATTTTTGAACACTAGACGATAAAGCTGACACAATGGACATCAAAGCATTTACAAGTGGCGTTAGTATTTTGTTTAATTGCTCTATAAGTGAATTGGTTAATTGGGAGAACATTGAGGATATATCTTTGGATAACAAAGACGGAGGGGAAATATATTGTAGTTCTTACTGCTAGATTGTTACTGTGTGGTTGTTGTACAATAATTGTGGTTGCTGTTAATAAAGTTCTTGTTGTTTTTGTTGTTGCTGTTCGATGTTGGAAACTCCTGCCGCGACCACAGCAAATGATAGACCTTGCTGGACTTTTATAAGTAGAACAACCCTTATAGTTTGCGGGATGGCTATCGTCGTAGAGAACGTATTTGGTTGGGGTAGTTTTATTTTTTTTTGCATTCAGTGTTAAGGTGCTCACCTGCACACTTGACGCATTCGGGAGTGGGTCGACAATAAGTCTTCGTATGTCTGTACTCTTGACATCTATAGCATTGCACAATATTCAAAAAAGATTAAAATTATTTTTAGTATATATATTAACGTCTGAAATTATGATTTATTGGGCAAGAAGATTATAAATAACATATACACTATCGATAACAGGTACTTGGTTTTTTGTTTCTAAATGTTATATTTTACAAATAAACAGGTTTTTTTAAATCTTCCTAATTTCATCAATGTAACCTCATCTTTGACCCGAATGGAATTTTTAAAGGAATTTTTCTAGAGTTTGTCGAGTGATTTCATTCCAACCTTCAAAAAGCTTTGCACAGTAGTGCCGTTGACTAATTGGATTTAACTCATACTATATTTTAAAAAATCTTTTTAGTTTTGGTATCGTCAAGATGATAAACACCAGCGAGAAGTGTGTTTAGGGTCATCAGCTTTCTAGCAGCAAAGCATCTCCAAACCATATAATTTACTGTAATAAGTCTTAGATTATCAACCATGGAGCCATCCAACATAGACTCGTGAACATGCCAGCGAACAAATGTGCGTCTTTTAGTCTTAAAATTTCAAATTACATTAAAAAAAAAAATATTTATATGTATACAAATGAAGAAAAAAACTACAGCACCAAAAAATGATGAAAATTACTAAAAAAACATGTACGCTAAAAGTTTATTTATTAAAATTATTACTGTTGAGTGCACAATTGGCAGTACTCAATGACTTACTTTCCCACATAATCTCGAAAACATTTTCTACAGAAAAATTTCAACATCAAAATTATTTCCATGTTCTTCAAATATTATGCAAAATATTGATACACCTTAATAATTAAGAACAAAATTTTATCTGTATCCCTGATAGTGTGGGATACAGCAATTACGTATGGAAATTTTCTTTTTGAACACGATATGCAATAATGCATTTAGACTACGATTACAGTTCCGTTCATTTTATTAGTTAGATAATGCACGCAACAAAATTTAATTAGTTCTTTTCAAAATTACTCGCCCACAATACCTTGACGACAATGGTAGTCATTACAGTACCTCAAATAATTATAACATTGGAGCAGAATATGTAAATGTTTACAATATCTTGTCGCTCGAAACTTCTCTTTTACAAGAAATTCTTAAAAAGAAACGAAAGACAAAGTATGGTTTTGCAAAATAAATTTCATGTCAGTAAATTTATATCAAGTATTTTTAAAATATTCGCATTCGTTAGTTCTACTGTAATGAAGATATTTTAAAAGACACTTTTCTTTAAGTTGACATAGTAAATATAGAATTATGTCTGTGACTTATGTGTATTAAGTCAAATACTTGATGACATTATTTATGGGCTATTCTCTATACCGAGCCATGTTGTATTCTCGGAGAATACAGGCACGTGTGAAGATATTTTGTGAATAGAGAAGAACAGGAAAGATAACTCTCAGATAGAAGAAAATAGACTGCGAGAACGGGCAGATTTGTAAAATCGTGAAATACGTGTATACGAAGTAACCGTACCAGACACGAACCAATTTATACCATGATGCTCATCAAGTTGCAGCAATGACGGAGATCAGATTCCCAACCAGAAGAGCATATTAAATCCAAGAGTAAAATATGTTGGTGAACTGCTCAACTATAACCAGACTGAACACGAATTGGAGGTTCTGCCAGCTAAAGGAGACCTGCTATCGCCACCAAGCTATTTTTGAAAGCGATCGGTTGGCTGAAGTATGTCGAAATAATACAATACGTGAAACGACTCATCTTTTAATATTTAAAGTGCAAATCAATGCCTAATAATGAACCCCCCTCCCATATTCAAAATAAGAGATATAATCGAATATAGGAATTTTAAAGTTTTAACGTTACTGAGTACTATTTAGAAGATATTTTATAGACCCCAATTAGAGAAGTTTAACTATGAAAATGTGCAATAGATCAGATTTTCTCTATGTGACAGTATCTGGGAAAACTCAGTACGGACAAAAGCTTCATGCGTTCAATCGGCTTTAAAGCCGCATATGATAAGATAGCCGGGGTAAAACTTTACTCTTCACTGAGAGATTTTGGTATTCCACAAAAGTTTATTACACTGACCAGACTGACCTGAGTGAATAGAAATTAGGGCATGTGGTTATCCTTTGCAAGTGTCCGGACAGGATACAGACTGACCCGTCCTCCTATAGACCGATATGCTTACTGTCAGTATTCGGCAAGGTCCTCGAGCGGATGATGGTACACCGGCTGAATATGAAGTTGGCAGGCTTCAATTTGTCCGGCTCTCAGTATGGATTTATGAAAGGTAAATGAAAGCTTGGATATGTGTTTGTAGACTTTCGTAGTGTTACTTCCATGAAAGGTATGCGGCCGTGTGCGGGAACAATCGAAGGGTTGTTCGCCAGATGGTGCGTGACTGCCCACAGGGATCTGGAATATGATGATGAACGGTCTCTTGGTGCTGTTGGAGGAGACCGGTTGCGGTGTGATCGCATATGCGGATGATCTTCTGCTTATGTTTGAAGGGGAGAGTAGGTATGCGATAGAGGTAGCGGGAAGCCGCTATATGCAGATGGTTTCTAAATAGGGGTATAGAATGGAAGTGAATGTCTCAGAAAGGTTGACTGTTTGTATATTGTTGAGAGGTTTTTTGGCGCCCAGTAGGTCGCCCCATATTCGTTTAGAGGTGGTCGTGGTCCGAAACGAGCGGGAGGTACGTAACCTTGGAGTAAAGGCTAGAGAGAGGCTTTCGGCCTCACTTCCCACATCTAAGGAGGCGCGTGGCCGGTTTGGTTTGCATGCTGGTGCGAGTATTTCGCAAAGAATGGGGAAAGTCCTGTATAAGGGTGTGGTTGTTCCGTGTACAATGTATGTGTCGTTAGTATGGGGTGACATTAAGCGCTACCAGTATGTAAGGGTAGGCATAAATTCAGTTCAGCGTCTGGCTTTGTATGCATGTTTGACTGTATATAGAACCGTGTCAACCAATGCGATGCAGATTCTCATGAGAGAAATTCCATGGCACGTAGAGATGATGCGTAGAAGCATTCAATTACGATTCGGTATGGTTCCGCATCCACCTGAAGAAAAAGGTGGATGCGGAACCATAACGAATCGTAATTCTATCAATTTGACATTGTCGTAATGGAAGAAAATCTTGTCCAAGCCAAATATGGATCGGCAAAGCCCAATTGAACTGGTTCAATAATAATGCATTTTATTCTTCTGTGATTGTCCTGCCTTTTTTTAGGTGCCAATTAGAAATATTCCTTTTTTCTTTTCCAGCTGATCAAACTCGTTTTACCTACTTGGATGCATTTCATCTGGTTCTACCTATTCTTTTGATTGTTCCTTCAATTCGGGAGTGTAGTGAATGAATCCATATTTCGTCTAAAGTGATGAATCGACAGAAAACTTCAATTTTATATCAATTAAGCATTGCTCTGAAATTCTAACCCGCATTCGTTTTTAATAGAGCGTTAACCAACTTGTCGGTAATTTTCTAATTACTAAGGACCTTCTCTGTGGGATAGTCGATGCAAAAACTTTTAGAATATGGTCAACCGATTCACCATCTGTTCATCAACTTTAAAGTAGCTTATGATAGCATATCCAGGGTAAAACTCTATAAATCCATGGGAGAGTTCAGCATCATAGAAAAATGATTAGACTCAGTAGGCTGACCATAACTAGTGTGGGAGAAAGAGTAAAAGAAAAAGTCCGGAGGGTCTACAGTGGCTCCATTTATGGTCCAAGCAGATGGGGTAGGTCTTGCTTTCGGTAGAGTGACAGCATTAACCAGGACGCAAAAAACATGCTGGGAGTGTCAAACTGAAAGACCACAACACAAAGCCGAAACGTCTGGGATTCCTTGATTCATCAGGCTAAGCTCGTTGGTGATGATGACAATGAATATCTCATTGATTTTCAATTTCATCTATAATGTGCTTTGACAGATCGTTCTTTTTTGTGAGAGAAAATTTTTATATTAATGCTTTTAAATATAAAAAATATGCTGTATTGATTGGGCGGCAGCCTATTATGTTAATAATAAAGATTGCTCTTCTAAACATGTTTCGGTACCAGTACACTATTTATGAGATTTTTGTCATATTAAAATGACTGTTTTTTTCTAAGAATCAGAGAAAAAAATAATATTAGTTATATAAGTTACCGATGCAATTTTTTCTAGTGTACGAGTATGTTTTTTATTGAAAATTATTTCTGTACTTTGAACTGTGTATTCGTCTTTGGGTTATTTTCATGGATGTACGGCATATCGGCAACGAATAAAAAACTTTCTTTGTCTTAATTTTCTCTTGACATTTACATAAATTTTGTTGGGTGCTAATTAAAGAGAAAATGATGATCCACAATCTTCGATCTTTGATTATGAAAATTTTGTATAATTCATTCCATATGAATTTTTCTGCGAATTCTGAACGCAATTATGGTATGTTTTGGATTAAAGCAAATTAAGTAAACTGTAATTTGCATAAAATACTTACAATAACACTTTTTAACGAACATGAATTGCTTGGTTATAATTTTATTAATTTGCATATAATATAAATTTTCATATTAAGTTTATTGATATTTAAATATTATTTGATTATTGATAAAATTAGCATAATTCCACTAACAACTTTTATTTCGACAAATATTTTGAAGTCCACTCTTTATCGCACTAATATATTGTATAACAAACAAGGATGAATCTCAGAAATAAACTTCTTTCTAATTAAAGCTTCGGATCTTCTGTAAAATTAAGTGGAATCATCGTTTTTGATTTCATCTGCACTCCGCAATTTTTTGCTGCTTGAAACGGTATCCTTTTTTTTCTTGAAAATAAATAAGTGATGAGCCATTTCTGCAATTTTGGTAGCCATGAAAAGATATAGAATGGAAAAAAATTACTCCAACCTTAGACAAGAATTAACTATCGTAGATATCGCCGCTAGAACAAAGTCGTGACGCCACAAATTTTGATAGAGAGCCAGGTAATATGTATATATAGGGTGGTCCATCTAGCGGTTGCATTTTGAACTACTATATATTTGAAGTACTTGAGTGTTAAATGTCATCACGAATTGACAGATTGTTAGTTGAAAGTCTGAATTTTACGAAATGGTAATCCATACGCTTGAATAAAACTAGGAAATATTGAGAACTTACTTCCAAAGTGGAACCCAAACTGTGAGAAATTTTTAAAAAAAATGAGCAAAGATCGAATGCCATCACGTCAACTTGTCGACAAATTCGTGAAGCGAGTTCGCGAAACTGGTTTGTTGGTTGCCAAAGCAACTCGTTCCCGCTCTAAGACAGTGCGTATGACCGAGAATATTGCCGCCGTTGCTGAAAATGTCTGTGATCATCCATCAACATCAAATTGTCACCGTTCTCAGGAATTGAACATTCCTCGCACTTCTCTGTTGAGAATTTTGCACAAAGACCTCGGTATGAAAGCTTACAAAGTTCAATTAGTCTAACAACTAAAGCCGCATGATCATCCGATGCGTTTTCGGTTTGCCTAATGGGCTCAAGATCAATTGGCCGAAGATGAGCATTTTTACAGAAAAATCATCTTTTCGTATGAGGCCTATTTCCACCTCGATGGGTATATCAACAAACAAAATTGTCCCGATGCATCCAGAACGAGTCACAGTTTGGTGCGGATTTTGGACTGGAGGCATAATTGGCCCGTTTTTCTTCGAAAATGATGAAGGAGCCGCCATTACAGTCAATGGCGAGCGCTATCGTGGCATGCTCAACGAATTTTTTCCCCAAAAGTTTAAGAGAATGGCATGGACGATATTTGGTTTCAACAGGATGGGGCCACTTGCCACACAGCCAACGTAACAGTCCAACTTTTGGTGACTGCATTCGAAAACCGAATAATCAGCCGAAATTCTGATGTCAATTGGCCGCCTCCGAGCTGTGATTTGAGCCCGTTGGATTTTTTTTTTGTGGGAAGCCGTTAAGGATAAATGTTACCCAAACCATCCAGAGACAATTGAGGCCTTGAAACACGAAATCAAAGTTGCCATTGAAGAGATACAAGCCCAGAAAATCGAAAATGTACTGAAAAATTGGGTTGAGCGAATGGGGTACTGTAAGGCCAGCCGTGGCAGTCATTTAAATGATCTTGTGGTTCATTCTTAAATTTCAAGATTCAATCTTTCTAATACACTATTTTTTTTTATTTCCTTTTTAAAATGCAACTTTCAAATGGTACATGACAGTTGTTAAGATTGTAAAAAAAGTTGCGGAAAAGACTAATTTCTTCGTTTTGCTCGCCCTCGCTGCTTTATATTATGGATATTTTTTTTTATTTTGTAAACATTGACGTGATTTTAGCCGAATACGAACAATCTTAATTTTGATTGCGTAAAATTTGGTGTCCTGATTTTTGAGATTTTTTATATCAACTGGACTCGTAAAATCCACTGGACTCGTAAAATCAACTGGACTCGTTCAAGCAAATTCGCCAATTCAAAAAATTAAATACAAATGTGACCAGTAAAGAGACTTAATCTTATGAGTTTATATATTATGCTTAACTCCATTCTTAATTTTAATAAAAATGTTGTAAAAATGTATAATTTTTTTGGTAGAATTACGAACAGAATTGAAGATTAGAGATTAAACATATCAACAAGTGAATAGTAACTATTTGCAATCGTGTGCACTCCCATAAGATTATTAAGTTTTTAACAATTTTGACTGCACTTTTTCAGTAGGTCGTCGAATTTGTGTACGAGGCATTAGAAGACGAACTTCTAACAAATTAGTAGATCATATTTATGATCATATTCTTTTCCTTAAGTCAATTAAAGGAATTTTTATACCCCAACAATTTTATACTATGATTAATCCTGGATTTCTTTTCTAAAACTCGTCCGGTCTTCAGCATTCAGCTTTAAACGTTCCTTGCAGCATTGAACGCGGCATTGTTCTTGAAGTACACGGAGAATTGTACACTGTCAGTTAGTATTTCTACTGCTATTGGGAGATAAAGTTCTATACTTCCTGAAAATTACAACCATCCACACTGTTTATTAGAATGTTGTTAATTGCACTTTGGTAAACATTCTTTTCTTGCACAATATTCAATATTTTATATTTTAAAATCCTCTCTTTGTTCACTATCTTCTTTGAGTGTGACACAAAAAAGTCCATCTGCTTTTAAAATAAAATGTTTAAATTACATCCTGTTCTATAAAAAAATACATCCTGTACTAGTCTTCTGATTATATCTTGATGGGATCTATAACTTCATTATTATGAGTACAATTTTGATCACTAGAATAGCAGAACTACTAAATATATTTAATTATCACAATCTCAGCACGTTTTAGTGTGCTCGTGACTATAGTGTATACTATAGTGCATTAGATTAGATTAACATTATTTTGTTTTCATATACCATATATTAATAAATTTTAAATAAATTAATTGAAAAGTTCGTTCAAATAAAGCATATGAAAAATGTTAAAGTCGTTGAAAGGGTTGGATTTTGTTAAATAAAAGTTATTTAAAAATAAAAAAGTTATTCAAACTTTTTTATTGGTGACCCCGATTAACGGTTTTTTTCGGACATGTTAAAACCATCAATAACAACATTATAACAAGCCGCAACAAGCACATTGCACTTTCTCTTTGCACATTGTAACAAACAACAAGCAACAAGCAACAAAGAAAGCTAATATAAAAATTCTAATATATCCCCATAACTCCGTGTATCTGAGGTGAAGTGATGCAGGATACTCGTTACTATATTGTATACTATAGTGCATTAGCACACTAGAATCACGAAGGCTTATTTAAATAATAAAAAATTTTTATACACGCCTTTAACGTCTTCGTTAATACCATCGTTTCATCGAAATCAGTGCCTTCCTAATATTTTTTTAATTGCTAAAATTATCTGACAACAATTAATAGACCTGGGAAAACAGCAACATTTATTAAGTGAACTGGAGAATTTTAGCCATCCAAGATTACTTAAAAATTGCTTCTAGATAGATGCAAGTGCACAATTCTAACTTTATCCTAAAATATGGAGGTATAGGTAGACTTTTCAACTACAGTAGATAATCCATTAACTCAGTGATGAAATAGCCATCGGACGCGAAGAAATAAATTCATATATTCTAATCTAATATTGCTAAGGAAACAATTTTGATGGTTACTGAAAAGCTTTTGTGATTTTTTTTTCATACACTATCAGCATTTCTATAACTTTAGAAAGAAGCGATGTTGGTAAAAAGAGTCAGTAATTAGAGGGCTAAAAGTGCTAGCAAATACGGGAATCCAAAACCGGCTGGAGAACCACGGTAATTCATTTTTCCCACAAAGAAGTTATTGATAGGCTCTATATTTTCATAAGTTTTCGATGTTGATGGTATTCCAGAGAGAAGGGATTCATCTTCACTTGCTTCATGGCTCATCAAAAATGCTTAACGCCACCGAAAAACTTGTGGTCTTAATGAAGAATGTTCCATATGGGCTCGTTACGATTTTTCGTAAGTCACCAAGCTTAATACAAAATTTGGTGCCACATTGTTCTTCCATATTTTGCTGCTCCATTTTTTAAAACAAACTAGATATCTTCCAACCTTTTGATTGTGTGTGGTATCCTGGACTCCTCTAGAAACTCAAGAGCTTTCTTCCTTCAATATACTACCTTATCATAAATTCATATCTCTCCCAACGTCATTAACAAGTTGAAATTAACTCAGAATCCTCGGAAATATATCCTATTCTAGCCGGAGTCCCACAAGGTAGCATCACTTATGCAGATGATACGGACCCATACAATTCCTGGCATAGCTTCCAACAATTTACAATCCCATATACACAACCTTCAATCCTGGTTTAAGAGATGGCAAATGAACAGAACTCTTTGAAAAGGAAAACTCACCCCTTTATACCTTAATAGCAACATGATTCCACAATATGATAAAGTACGTTATTTGGGACTTTACCTGGACAAGAGATTAACATGGAACCCTCATAGTACTAGACTAAAAAAGCTTGAAGCCACTAGACGTTACCTCCAACTTCTTAGACTACTGGACAAACACTCGAAACTAACAATCAAAAGTAAAATTCTAATCTACAATACAATCTCTTACCACAGTACCATATTCCAAATATTAAATCATCATAATCATATATTTAGGATGTAAATACAAAACATTTTCTATATAATTTTGTGAAGTTCAGTTTAGATCTGCACGAATGCATGAGTCGAAAATTGTGACCATATCACCTGTACGATCTTGGCGCTGTACCACAGTCTTACAGTCTATCTATTGTATAAACGAAATATATCTTATTATGGTATTCATTTTTAATGGTAAAGCAAATTTGAAATTATTTTTTTGCTCGATTTTTTAAACTAACTCACGAATTTGTAATTAAGTTTTCATAATTCAAATGTTTTGATGAAGAATTCATTCTTACTTCCATATTATTAATTAAATTAATTAATTTAATGAATTCTTCATCAAAACATTTGAATTATGAAAACTAACTAAAATTCATAAATAATAGCTATTTCAAAAGATAGTCAGAAATGCAACTCCTTCATTCTACAGTTTGTAGAAGATTTCATCATTGCTTTGTAATATTTTTAAAAAAAAAATTATTGAATGTTGTTTGGTAATTATGATGCAAAATAAGATATGATGAGAAAATATATAATTACTACGAATACACTAGGAAGAAAATTTAGGAAAAATAAAAATTTAAAAATTTTAATTGATTTCATTTAATTTCTCTGCTTATAAATCTGTAGCTCTCAGACAATATACACATAAGTCATTTTTATTTTGATAATATTGTATTATTAACTGAATTTTGAATTTATCAATTGAAATAATTCTATAGATGCTAATTAATAAACCTGTAGAATTCTTGTGTAAATTTGTATTAATGCACCACATATTTAGATTATTGTACAAACTTTCTGAATCTCTTCAACTAAAGTCAATTTTACTGATACAGTCGCAATATGAATGCAATTTGAAAAAAGACCCTGACATCTACTGTGTGAATATTATTTATTTGGATTATTCCTACACAACTACTTAAGGGGATTGTGTGCGACGCATTGTTTTTGTTTTGTACAGAGTTAGAAAAAAAATCAATAGAGTGAGTAGTTAGAGTGACCTAAAAGGGGAGGGAGTTTTATCTTGTGTCAGCATGCAGCACATACTATGATTATTTATCGCAAGAAATTTTACATTGATTTTGCGGCGAATTCGCTGCGATTGTACACATATGTTATAACTACAAAAATTCATTTGCAGCAACGCTGACGTTTTACGACGCATCCTTTACATTGTGGTATGCCTCGCAGAAGCGCTATCTCCCATATGTATTGTCGAATGCTACTGTTTTGGTAGACTGCAGATAAAATGTTATGCCAAGTATAGTACCGGTACACACTGCGACGAAAATCAAAACCAGAGAACTTTGTGGGAAAGGTAGCCAGCCGTTGTGTTGTATAGCCTTTGATTGGCTTAATTTAACACTCAGTTGACGATATTATGCCTAATAAACTAGCACACGCACTGCCCGCTGCCGAGAATATTTTTTTTGGAGGCGGCTTGCACTGCAAGTGAAAATTGAAGAAAAAAATTCGCAAAAATACAAACACACACACACACAGTATTAAACAAAAGGTGGATTGAAAGTGCTATGTTATCAGAAAGAACGCATGTCGTCGCGTCATCGTTATCCATCGTCATACGTCAAACAATAAAGTCGGCATTTGCCGCAATCAACAGTGCCACTTTTGGTCTTCGGTCCGTTGTAGTCGAACAGTTGAACGTCGAGCGTGTCGCCATTAATTTTTTGCTCGTATTTCGTGCATTTGCATTTTAATTACTTTGCAAGATTTTAATTTAATTTTTTTCCGTTCCTTTTACTTTTGTGAAATTTTATTTTATCCAAAAGTAATTAATTGTGAAAAAATTAGTATTGTTACAAAAAGCATAATTTTACATGGTTATTTAAATTAATTAATAATTTAGTAAATTTTGTTCTGTAATTTTTTTCGATATAATTTCGATTTTAGTTTTTTTTTTGTAATTTTTGTTATCAGTTGCGTGTGTGAATTGTGTTTGCATTTAGTGATGGTAATAATTTTTATCGCAATCAATTTCCAGTGATCAAATAATTTTCGTCAGTTATGAATATTTATATAAAAATTAATTCTATGAGTTCATGTAGAAGTTTTTATTGGTTTAATAATGTGATAAGTGATTTATGGCATAGAGCAACAACATGAACAGCATTTCCTTTCTACTGTTTATATATGATTTAGTGGTGGTAGGAAATTTTTTAAATAAAATTATCACAAAAATTTCAAAAGCAAATGAAAATAAAAAGCTGCCTTTTTTTATAGATTTATATTATATTTACGGAAAACATTATAAATTAGTCTAAATTTTTAATAAAAATAAAGCCAAACAAATAATTAGACTTCATTAGTATGCATTGGTGGATTCGGTAAAAAAAAATTCGGAATATTATTCATAATTGGACGAATTGTCAATGAACATTTTTTTCCATCGACTTTTAATCATTTTTCATTTGATTGATAATCATCACAAAAGTTTTTGTAATTTTAAGTGTCTCTAGATTTAGTTAACTTTTTTTCAGATCGTACTCATATGACATGCACATGGATACGCAACTATTATATGTTTGCCATTTAAGTAAAAGCCAACTAGCCTGGCCCCCAATTGACGTTTGATTAACCCACGTATTCGTAAATAGAGTAATCAATGCAATCACATTTAACGACTACTTTTAACTCAATATTAATTGAGAACTCTCGCTTTCATTGCGCAACCGTCCAAGTCCAACATAAATAGCATTAACACCGGACTGATACATGTGCCTTGTTATACGAATGCATAGTTCATAGCCCAGGTATTGGCTAGTACTGGCTTCTAAACACTTGCACGGGTCTATCTGATTGTTGTATTGCATTTCTATATGTGATGCTCAGTTGTGGTCGTCGACGACTCTTCGTGTCACAGATCTTTACTAAATAAATAGTAACTGAAATGCGTAGGGTAGGGTGCATGCTGACCCATAGCCTATATGATCGTCATTTATGCGTCAGTTGGATTTATTTCTCACACTCTCGGTTACATACTCAAAACTTACTGCAAATTATGTGACAAAGATACACTACCACCACATTGGAAATAGTTGGATAATACTTGATGTTATTGGTGGTGCACTTAACATTGACAATAATAGGTATCTGAGGCTACCAATTAAGTTAAATTTATAAAACTAAATTTCATTCAAATGCTACAAATATGAAACTCATACAGGTCATACTCGTAAATTCAAATTCTAGTATTCGCCATAATTTAGCACTATACGTAAAGGCTGATTATGAGCTACACGGATACTAAAAATATACATATGTACAAAAATTTACCTGTAAATAGGAGAGATTTCCATGTAATATGTTTTCCGACGGAAAACTTTGTTAAATAGTATTTGTATTTTTAGTTGCATGAACTTTATATACAGTAACTAACAAAAGTTAGCTTAAGAATATTTTATTGAGATATAAAAAAAAGAAAGAAAATAGAGGAGGTATTATTATTTGATATATATGGTAGCACTAAATTGATGAAAAGCATTATTGTAGAAATATACTATGGGTACCTGCTCCTTAATACTATATGGAATAATAGAACCTTATTAGAAGTTATTATTTATTGGCACTACAACCGATTCTGGGTGTGGGATTCACCAAATTTCTTTGATAATGGCTTTCTTCCTCCAAATTTTAATACCATATCTTTCCACTAAAATACGGTGCACATCTGTTAACTGAGTTTCCAATGGGATTATTTTTATTCATTTGAATGATGTGTCTTAGACATCATGGCTATGCTGTCTTTATCGTTCGGACAACATCAGCTATCCGATAGATGGTATGTCGCTATTCGTTGCTTTCAAAGCCACCAAGAGCAACTTCTTCATTGCCCGTCATTATCTATATTTGACAGAGTCATATATCAAATCGGCAACACTTAAAAGAAGTAGTTTAGCCAGGGGAAGTGATTTTTTATTAAATCAATATAAAAAAATGTGACATTTAAAAAAAAATTTTAAGGACGTTTTTGAAACAATCGATATTCAGTATAGAACACTCATAAGGCCAATGAGAGCCGCATTGCGGTTTTCCATTCATTATAAAGAACCACACCAAAGTTGCATAGTATTGCATACACAAATTCAACACCAACCAACAGCCGCATATAGTTTTAGGAGCCGTATTTGTCCACTTTTGGCTTAGTAGTTTGATAATGGTAGAGCTTATATCCCAAAAAGAATTTTTTAAAATTAGATTACGTATAATAGGGTTAGTATCATACCACTCGAGAAGAGTATAGTTAACAAAATCAAAAAAAGTATAGACAATTTGTATATTATAAAATTTGTTTGGGATTTTAAGGAATCTGTTTAAGTTGTTATCGATTTGATAAAATACGGTTTTCTAAATACATCTAAAGGTGCCATTAGACAATTTGTTATTTAGGTGAGGGAAGTTGGAAATAATTTAAGTTTTTAAAGTATGAAAAGTTTATAAGAGGCGCAGAACTGCAGGCTTTTTATCGGTAGACATTTATTCGATATCGGGACATCGATCGATTTTACATAAGTTTTTGGTCTCAAATGAGCGAAAATTTTCACTTCATTAATCCACACTTGATCATTGGATGCAATTAACATATCGTCCACATAGATCGTGATTAACATGATTTTGCTTTTTTTCTACATATAAACATACAGAGGTATGTCAAATGTAAAGCAAAGCTCTTTTCAATACACAAACACTCTTGTTGAACATTTTGAGTTCACTTGACCAGCGTTTAGCTGTTTCTTAACATATAACGCATCTTATGCACTTGTTCCGGTAATACGGATGAGGTTTTTTTCTCGTTATTTTTATTTTGGATTTAACATACCGTTTACAAGATTTTAAAGTTACTTGGAGAAGAGGCTTCGGTATTAACGTTTTAACCGTCATAAATATTAAATATAATAGTAAAAATTAAAGAGATTATGTACATAATTTGTAAATAAATAAATAGTGATCCTTGAAAAGCAGTCCTTGTTGTTCAATGTATGCATAAGTTTCTAGTGAAGTGACAGCGAATTTTTTTTTGTCACCTGTTGAAATTGCGTGTAGTTTCGTTAGAATGTGAAGGTTTCTAAAATTTTAATAGCTGCTTTTTAGTAGGTCGTCGCAATTTGTAATCCTACTATAAGATTCTATGGAAAATATTTTGATCCAGTTAAAATCACAATTTTTTGAATCGACTGACCAAGGAACATTGACTTCAAAAAATCGATTGTGCTTTAAGCTCTATGAAACTAAAAGTGATCCATACAATTTTCTTAAATAATTGGCATCAAAAAGTCAGTCACCATAGCCCGAATAACTCTCCTGATTAACGGTTGTTGCTTGAACTTTACTATACGAGTATAAGCACAAAAATGCCGCACCGCACTTTTTGATCGTGAAGAGGTACCTCCTCAATAATTTGAAGGTTTTCAATCTAGGTTAACGTGAAAAATGTTTTCCTACACGCACGTTGAGTTTTCACAATTAAAAAGTTATTTTCTATGTGCAGCTGTTCGGATAGCATGTACTGATCAATGGCAAACATCTGCTTGGGCTGAAGTTTCATAAACGTGCTGTATAATAGCTGTTAGAAAAACCCTTAGATTAAAGAGGAACTGGATAGGCCTCTACACAAAAATTCTGTCCAAATTTTGTTGGTAATACATTCGTAGAACGCACACACATGCAATACAACAAAAACGGCGTAAATCATTGGGAGCCAATTTTAAACTTCAGTATGCGATTGAAGCGTTTCGTTCAGAACCATTTTCATATATGATGTCATTTACGTGTAAACGAATAGATTTTTTAATATTGCGGATTTTGTTGTTGATGGGATTAGTTTTGGAAATTTATAATAAAACACAGTATTCTATTTTAAAATATTATTTATTTATTTATAAGATATTTCATTATACAATATATTATTTCTTAAAACAGAATTATAAAGTGGAAGAGCATATACAAATATAAATTGTAAGTTATTTGATTATATGAAAACAATAATATGCACAATAAGAAGATAATCGTATACAACATTAAAGGAAATGCTTTAAAACTAAATCAACATCGGATTTGTTTACATTTATTTAATGACCAACTTTTCACTTTTTCACCACTTTTTGGATAAAATAAATCACTAATAGCCATTTAGGCACATCACAAACTAAATATTTGTTATTTTGGTTGGTAAAAATGGAGATGTCAACTTACCGAAAGAAAGAAATTCCCGGTTTCCTCATTTCGTCGAATTTCTAGCAATTTCTAATAAATTACTTAATTTTCTGAAATAAAAACTTCATATTAAGCTTTATTAACAATATAACTATTTATAAAAATACTTAATTTTTCGTAAATACTTCAAATTATGTGAAAAAATACACTTTTAATTGCACTTTCCGATGTGCCACAATAAAACTTGACAAATGACAACAATAGCTCTTAAGTTACCACTTTCATGGATATTAAACTCTCCGAAAGTCTACAAAATTGAGGCGCTTTATATTTGATTCATATTTACGGAATAAATAATAAACCTAAAATAGAATTCCATTTCGTATCAAAAGATTGTACAAAAAATTAAAATTGCCTATCGTTATATTTAAATTGTATTTTTGTTTCCAATAACTGAATTAAAATGAATATAAATTATGCTTTTGCAATTCAATAAATTTCTATTACGACAACTAGATGGCAGTGGGTGTCATGTCTACATAAAAAAATTTACCCAAAAATATCCCGTTATTGCCATTTCTCGCCGCTTCGCAGTAATTTGTACACAAAATTGCGTATATCCAGGTATTCTTTAATCTAAGGAAAAACCTGTCAAAATTATAGGATTGCCTGATGGGTCCATCTAATATGACTCGCCTTGTACATACCATAAACCTAATATTTATTTAAGTATTTTAATATAAAAAATTGTAATTTTTGTCAATTAAGTTAATTAATTTTATTTATTGTTCCAAACATTTTCATTATCACATGTGATGTCCTGCATTTTTTAAAGTACTGTAATATTTTCTCATACGATGAAAAATATATTTGGAAACATTAATCATCTTTCTCTTTCTTCGTAATTTGTCGTTCCCTTATGATATCACACTTTAGTAGCAGAGGACCACACCTTTAAAAAATGAAATTTTAAGCACTTATAATAGATTCCCTTGATTTATTACCTTTTCATATGCAAATATGTGGTAATTTACAATATCGTTGATTTTAATAATTGTTATTATTTAAAAAAAAATAAGAATTGTTTTCTATGTAGATATGTTTATTTACAACAATTATGAATATTAACTTTTTAGATAATAATTAGTTTTATTAAATGGAATTTTCAACAATCAAGTATATTATCATCTTATAAAAATAATTTTTTTTAATTATAAAGTTTCTATACAGTAAAATCAAAGGTTTTATGTATTTTCTAAAAAAAGTTTTTTTTTCAATTTATTACTAAGGCCTAATATAATATGAAATTTCATTAATTAATTTATAATAACAAAATGTTCTCTTAAAAATGTTTTCAAAGAAAAATCACTTAGTGCGTTATAATAATAATCAGTCATACTATGTACACTGAAATTATGTTAATACATTTTGTTTATAAGGTTCCATACCTAAAGGTTCAAAGAAACACTAATTTGTTTTTAAAGTTTAAACATAATGTATCTTATGAGATAGTATGATTTACCATGTTATGTAAGTGACAATTTCTATGCACTTAATAGAGGCTTATCATTTCGTATTGGCAACACTTTTTATAGCGACATCCAATTCGACATCTGACAACTGATTTATGCCATTTCACCGTGAATAGCCATTAGATTATAAAAGAACTGGATAGGCCTCTACACAAAAATTGTATACGAATTTTATTGGCACTACATTCGTAGAACTCACACACATGCCAAAAAAAAACAGAAACGGCGCAAATCAGTAGGGGCCAATTTTAAACTTTAATATGCAATTGAAGCGGTTCGTTAAAATCATTTTGATATGTGATGTCATTTATGCATAAACAAATAGATTTTTTAATATTGCTGATTTTGTTTTTTATGGAATAAGTTTTGGAAATTTGCAATAAAATACAGTATTCTGTTTTAAAATATTATTTATTTATTTCACCATATATTATTTATTAAAACAGAATTATAAAGTGGAAAATAATTTAAAAATATAAATTACAAGTTATTTGATTATATCAAAACAATTATGTACACAAATAAAAATCCCTTAAAAAATAAAGCATAAATTACATAGAGCATTACATCAAGTTCTTAATAATATAGAAATTAATTTTATACAACATTATAGCAAATGCTTTAAAACTAAATTAAAAGGTGGCAAATTACAAAATGATCTAATAAAGCAAGCGAAAGCACAAATGCAAACAAATTTATTTAAATAATAAGCCTACCGAATATATTTTATTTATTTTAACACAATGAAAACAGCAATGGAAAACAGACTGAAAAGTTCGTTCCCTTAAATTTTCTTACACACACTTTATGTACGCGGGCACTGAACTATTTTCTGGTAAACATTGAACTGTCAACATCACATTTGCTTACATTTATTGAATGACGAACATTTTACTTTTTTAACACTTTTTGGACAAAATAAATCAATAAAAGCCATTTAGGCACATCAGAAACTAATTTTTGTTAATTTCTCTAGTAAAAATAAAGATGTCAACTTACCGAAAGAACGAAATTCCCGGCTTCCTCATTCCGTTGAATTGGCCAGCAATTCTACATAAAACACTTCATTTTCTGAAATGAAAACTTCCTATTAAATGTTATCAACAATATAACTATTTGTATTAAATACTTACTTTTTCGTAAATACTTCAAAAAACATAAAAACTATACTTTTACTTGCACTTTCCGGTAAGTGCCAAAATAACAAACTGAAAAACAACAAAAGTATGCAAGCATTTCGGTATGCTACCACTTTCAAGGATAATGGTGTATTTTAAAATTCTCCGAAAGTCTATGTTGATATTTAATTGATATTTAAGAAATAAATAATAAACCTAAAATATATCGAAAGATTGTATAAAAAATATAAATTGCCTGTCGTTGTGTTTAAATTGTATTTTTGTTTGCAATAACTTAATTAAAATGAATATATATTATGCTCTTGCAATTCAATAAATTTCTTTTGCGTAAGCTAGATGTCAGTGGGTGTCATGTCTACATAACAAAATCTACACAAAAGTATGCAAACATTATGATTTCTCGCCCCTTTTGCAATAATTCGGCCAGAAAATTGCGTATATATATACGAAAATCTGACGTACGGGCCTATCCAGGTATTCTTTAATCTAAGGAATAGCCTTACGTAAGAATCGACAATCCTACGTTGGGTGAATTGCTCTTGAATATCGAGATTGTCACCACAAAATTTTGTTCAGAGAAGAGACATAAGCCATTATTGGGACGCCGTTACATTCACAAAAAGTTACTGTTTGATGTTCTTTATGGACTGGTGGAATCATTGGTCTATATTTATTCAAAAATGATGTCAGCCAGAATGTTACAGTCGATAGAGACCGCTGCAACTGAATTAATTTATTGAAAGAAACATTCGATGAGTGCATAATTTCGAGTAGTGAGGCTGTGAATGTGTGATTTAACAACTTCGGATTATTTTCTGTGAAAATATGTGAAGTCGCTAGACTATGGCCGAAAATGGACGACTAGGAAGCCAACATTCACCGCGTTATTGCCGATATACAACCCCAGCTGCTCGAAAAAGTGGTTGAAAATTGGACTTCCTAAATGCCAGAAATCATATTTAAACGCTAATGGCATAAAATCATCTCTCCAATAAAGCCAATAGCATGATTTTTGTAGGCTTTATTTCATTCTAAAGTTCTATATCTCTAAAAAAAACACCCTTTACAATTAAAAATTATGATCTGACCGATCTACTTTATTTAAAAATCTTCGATGTTATTTCATATTTTTGCAAGAATTAAAATTATTTAATGTAGCTCCTTCCAGCTATGTAGATCATTTATTGACTTTAAACGGCCCTTCAAAATGTGAAGTGAAATTGAAGACACCACTGCAAAAAGGAGGCAGCTCCATTTTACCAATTTTTTCAGGAGAAGCAAAAAACTGTATCACTACGAATTCTGTGGATTTTTTTAACTTTATTCATATGTGAAGTTAAACTCTATTACTTAATACATAATATACATCTCAAATTACTCCTCTTGGAAACTTGGATATATAATAATATTAAAAATAAAACGATGGAGCTGCCCCCTTTTTGCACCGGAGGATGCGAAAAAAAGTCAATAATAAATTTCAAGTTATGTATTAACAATTTTTTTTCGAAAGTACATAATAAAGTAACATTACATTAGTCTGTTAAGCTATCTTCTTCGTGCCCAACAGTTTGCTCTTCTTCTTGGCTCTTCAGCTGGTCATAACGTAACGCTATGTTTCTGAAGGATAAACAAGTCCCTTAGCAAGGCAGAAGAAACGCCATGACACGGTAGGAAGATATCCCAAATTTTTGTTTCCTATTGTTTGAAACTGTTGTTTTGAAAGCCCCTTTAAAATGACCAGTGAAATCTAAAATCGTATCTTGGGAAACTGGAACTACTATAAATTTGCGGCATGTATTTTTAACCAGTTGAACCCATTCTTCTGGCAAATAGATCCTTTCCCGTTTCCTTCTCTCTTTTTCGATTAATCCAAAGCTCCTGTCCCAAGGAAGAAAACTGTGCCCCGGTTCTGGACATCTGTGTATTATTTCAGAAAATCTGTTAGTATTTGCAAGAAGTGTATAAAGGTACTGAGCCAAGACTTTGTTTTTATTTTGTGAGTTGCAATTATCGGAATAAAAATATATTTTTCTGACTGTTGGTGCGAAAAAGTTCTCAAGAAAATAGTGTAAAAAGCTTACTACATCATTAGCTCCTTTCTTGGCTATGGTTTCATCGTACATGAAGAAGTACGATTTCCTAGAACTAGCTGCGAAAATGCAAAAGTTATATTCCCACAGTTGCCGTTTAAAGAAAACGTCACCACTAGTTACATGTGGGAGAGGCATATTTTGTTGGAAATCGAAAGCTAACAGCTCCATCTCATCCTTGTTCTCTTTATAATTTCATATCAATGTGAAAAAGGATCAGTTACAAGATCCTTTTCACATTGATATGAAATAATAAACTATTGCAAGCATTTATCATGCATGTTCATTCAGTGCAAAAAACGAGGCAGCTTCGGTATACTTTATATCGACTGGAAAAAAAATCGCCAAAAATGGAGCTGCCTCCTTTTTGCAGCGGTGTCTTCAATTATTGTATATTTTAGACATTTCAGTGCGCCTCTATTTTTTTTCAATAATTTTAATAGTTACAAATGGATTTGCAATAAATTCAACAATTGATATAAGAATAAGTCAAAGGCAATTGGGAATTGTATTTAAAACAAACATAATTATTTGGCAAGTCACAAGAACGATTCAAAAAATTAAACATAATTGTGTCTTCTTCTGATCATACACATATATATATACATAGGTATAATTCTATTTTTAAATTAACCAAACATTATATATAAATTTATCTTTCATTAGAATTGCACTTTTAATAATCATGCTCCATTAAACGACTTCAAAATTGTGAAAATCTGGACAGGACCTCAAAATTTAGACAATAAACTTAAATCGACGAATGAACAATAATTTGTTTTCGTTGTTGTTCCCAAAAGATTGTGAAGATTTCAAAAATTTTAACTGCGCTATTAAATGTCGGTGTCCGTAATTGTGCTTAATTAGGCGAAGTCATATAATCAACTTAAATTATCATATTTTTATAAATACGAGTAGATGTACTATAAGAAAACGTAATTTATTCAGTTTTTGGTTTTGTTTGAATTGTACTATTGTTTGTATATTATTTGTTCAAATATTTTGCATGTTCTCTAAAAACTCAAAATGTGTAGAAGCACATATTAACAATACATCTACACATGACCATGAAAATGGATGGCTTTTTTGGGGGCATCTGTGTTTGACTAACAAAACATTTTACAAATTGTTTTTTTTATTGTTTGTTATAATTTCATATTCACCATTATCAGTATTGAGGTTATGTACATTTTTTCAATTTAAATTATATTTTATAACTTTTTATGGCCAATTTCTTTAAGGAACTATTAATGAATTAAGATTTATCATTTATCTCGGACAAATAAAAATAGAATAATTTAATTTTGTTGCTATAAAATTTTGAGTTTTATTTCTCATTTTCATATAATATGCAATTCGGTTCTACTTCATATTTATCATCATCATCATAAACGGCGCGACAACCGGGAGTCCGGTCTAGGCCTGCTGAGTCAAAGAACTCCAGACGTTCCGGCTTCGTGCTCCTGTCTTCAATTAGACACTCTTAGCATGTATTTGGCGTCATGGCTAAGGCCGTCTCTCTACCTCATCTTCTAGGATCATAAATTGATTCTCTATAGACTTTCCGGACAAGATCTTCCTCATCCATACGGATTATGTGTCCAGCTCACAGCAGCCTATTAAGATTAATTTTATCCACAACCGGACGGTCACGGTAGCGTTCCAGGATCTTACCGTCAAATAGGCTGCGGAATCGTCCGTCCTTATTTTTTGTCAGCGCCAGGTTAAAGAGAACATACGAAAGTATGTCTCCTCGCTGGAGACCATTGTGGATGTTAAATGGCACTGAAACTGATTCGGCTTCTTTTACTCTTTCTCACACACTTGTCCCTCTCATGGATGTGTAGAGTTTTTCTCTGGCTATGCTATCATAAACGGACCTAAAGTCGATGAACAGATGGTGAATCTGTTGAACATTCACCATCGGCGACTGGATCTAATAAGATAGCGTAGAATATATTATAGATCTGTGATATCTCCTTTTTTGAGTATGGAACAGAAAAATGTCAAGGTTCCATTAATCGGGCGCATTGATTCGCTATCCCATACTTGGACCATTAATTGCTGAACCGTCTGGTGAATTATGTCCCTGGCGATCCCGTCAAAACTGGGTGACTTGTAGTTTTTCAGTTGACAGATCACTTTTGTGTAGTTCCCTCGATGCTAGGTGGCGGCAGCATGTTTTCTTCAACTGGCGAGACCCGTGTCCAGACTGGTAAGTGTTTAGAATTTTATTAAAATGTTCTATCGCCTTCGAATACCCATCCCCCTCTTTACTGCCTCATAATGAGCATCGTGGTGTACCATATATCGTCCCATCCTGCGCACAGCTAGGTAAAACTTTGGTGCCTGGTGTGATTGCTCCTTATATTTTTCGATTTTTTTGTGAATACTCTTCTCTGATTTTTGCAAGTCACGATAATTATCTACGCGTGCACGCGCTCTCTGAGAATGCAGCATGGCTCGGTATCCGGCATTCTTTTTTTCTCTTGTTTGCTTGCTAATATCGTCAAACCAGACGTTACGACTCTCTTTGCGACTGGGGCTTTGTACCATTTCGGTCGTATCAATGATAGTGCCTTTTAGGTCTTTCTCGGCCGTTTCAATATTTGCGTAATCTCCAGAGCGCATTTGTTTGTTTATGCTTCTAATTGCTGCATCCACTTCAACTTCATATTTCGTACGAATGCGTTCGTCTAGTAGGGCACTAGTGTTGAGTCGAACCGTCCGTTTGCCTCTATTAATTGACGTAGATGGTATTTCGATTCGGATCACCGCGCTAACAACTTCCAACAACAATTTCATTTGACGCCGCTAACTGGATTAGCTTTAACAAAATTATATTTTTGAATTGGGTAATGATATTATTTTAGACTTCTGGCTATCTTTTTTAGGCATTATTATTGTTAAAAAAACTTTAATTATTTTCCATTAACATTGAAATCATATCTATTTAATATCTTCACTATAAATTTCTTAAAATAGGTAACTACTCCGTTTACTAATATAAAAATATTATTATAATTATTTTTGAGCTCGAATCCAGCTAGCGGAATGGCTCGAGAACCTCTCATTTATGAAAAAATTGTATGCAATGTCACTCAAAATTATATTGGGTTGTTCGGAAAGTAATTTCGGTTTTTTATAAAAATGAAAGACGATTTCTTATGGTGAATTATTATTTTATTCAATTATATATTGTCCAGTCTGATCCAATATCCTTTGCCATCTTTCTGGCAGTACCATGATTACACGCACATAAAATTTTTGTTCTTTGCTGGTAAATAACTGATCCAAGTGATTTTTGACCTCCTCATTTAAATTAAACGTTTTACCGTCTAAAAAATTTTGTAGAGACCAAAACAAATGATAATCGGAAGGTGCTAGGTCTGGAGAGTATGGTGGTTGTGACAGTATATCCCATCCAAGCTCTAAAAGCTCTTACCGAGTGGTCACACCTGTATGTGGTTTCGCTATACCTTTCCTATTGACCAATTCTGGCCTTTCTTCTTTAAGTGAATCATTCAATTTGTCCAACTGATGACCGTACACTTCATAATTGATCGTTGTGTTGCTCGGTAGAAGCTTTGAAATCCCACCAAACAGATAGCATACCCTTTTTTTGATGAATATTGGCTTTCGAAGTGCTTTGAGCTGGTTCATCTTTTCTATTCCAGTATCTTTTGCGCTTAACATTATTGTAGATAACCCATTTCTCGCCCCAGAATTATATTTTTAAGCGTATAATTATACGCTTAAAAAAATGGATCATTTTCTTGACGTTTGACAAGCAAATCACAAACGTCAATGCGACGGCACAAATTTTTTTCCGTAAGAAGATGAGGAACCCATATGTCGAGCTTTGAGATTAAACGTAGCCCTTTCAAATGATCATGAACGGTCGTATTCGATAAAAATTAATCTCACGAGTTGTTATTCGTCGGTTTGCATCAATTAATGCCTTTGTTGTGTCTTCATCAGCTTCAACTGGCCTTCCAGAACGTGATGCATCTTCGAGATCAAAATTGCCGGATCGAAACTTTGCAAACCAGTTTTGGCACTGGCGCTCACTTAACACATATTCTCCATTTACATCGCATTTTCTTTCTTGAACAGAATTTTTATCTATTTTAAAGTAAAAAAAGTAAAATATGCCGAAAATGCAGTTTTTCACTTTCCATATTTAAAAGAATATCAGCCAAAAACTACTGTGGAGAATCAATCCAATTTGTTGGCTGTTAAATACATATGATTATACGGTTTAAGTGTGAAGTTGGTTGTGAAAAAATACAAATAAGTTCTCTTTTGGAAAAAAAACGAAATTACTTTCCGAACAATCCAATATATTTTCCTATAATTGTTAGTGGAAAAGACTATAACAAATAATCATTTTATAATCTTGGGATTGATTTTGATAATTTAGTTTACAAATTCATGTATATGTTTTATATAGTATTTGTAACCATAAGAAATATACACCCTTAATCTTGATAACATCCTTATTTCAAACTTTTGAGTCACAGAGACATTTCCCTTTAATATCAGAAAAATCGAATTCAAATAAAATAAATGTGCTACTAATACTTCCAAATTAAAATTGTGTTATTATAAAATAATGTAAATATTGTATAAAAATGTATTAATTTAAAAAAAAAAACATATTTTTAGTAAAGTTACAAAACTTACTCTCTAAACGCTGAACGTTAGCAATGGTATCATTTTAGATATAATTTTTTTCACAAAATAAATAACATAAACGAAATATTTTGAATAATTGAATTAGAGTGCAAAATCGAAAATAGATAAACTCTTGTGTTTAAATTTAAAAACAAAAAATAGGTACAATCTATAAAATTCGCAACAGATTGAATGGCACATTTAATCGTACTCTGGCTAGTTGCCAATAAACACGCGTAAATTTAAGCTCTTTAATATGAAAATGCTAATTTTACATATTTACCGAAATACATAAAAACATATGCTGTAAAAGAAAAATTATTTAGGAATCGGTTATATACGAGTATGTTAGAACCGATTTGGCTATTTCCAAATATCGCACTAAGCGGATCTTAGTCTTTTGCTTGAATAATATCCAGTGCAGTTCTGCGGATATATTGTAGTAATAAATTGGAAATTTTATACAGTTTCTAAGATGTTAACACATAAATAGAGTGAATTGACGAGACTATATTTTTTTTAATTTCCATAAAGTACAACCTTTTTTAAAATGGAAATCGAGCTCGTAAAATCTCTTTTCTTTCCAACATTTCAGTCCAGTTGCAATTTCTCTAATCGTTATACACGTGTATAAAAATTGCTTCAGAAATACGAGTAATATTTTATAATAAATCAAACAGCATCCGTAGCTCCCGAGAGTAGAATCGTCATTAATTTAAATATCTAATCGAATGGGCGAATATTATGAAAGAATTTGCAAATTAGTCATTCATGTTTTCGTCTCAACTTAGTTTGTAAGTTTATATACTCAATGGTTCTCGTATAGTAAACTGTGAATAAGTAAATGACGAATAATGAAAATTAATTAAAGAAATATACAAAAGTAGAGAGAAGAAAAATAATCTGCCCGATTTGATAAAAATTATCACTTTAAGAATCGTGACCAAATTTGATTGTAAATACAATAATATTATTTTTATTAGATTTTAATGGAAATTTACTTAATTAGTATTTTGTGGATTAAATTAAAGATGCGTAATAAGCAATTTAAAAAATTTTTTTTTTTTGGTAATATACAACTACTAATGGATATTAATTTAATATTTTTATAATTTAAGAGCATTAAAATTGGATCATAGATTTTAGGTGAACCAATAATATTATTCTCGACACCAAATCTCTGGCGTAAAGATGTCACGATATCAGACATTTTTCAATAAGTACTTTTTTAGTCTGTTTTTTGAAATTCATAAGTATTATGAGTTCTCATAGAGCATTAATTCATTGTATAGACATATAGGTGGCATACACATACCCAATAATAAGGCAGCTATATTGAAAGGTTTTGTAGGCTGAATCTTCCATAAGTTTTCCATACAGAATAACTCAACTTATTCAAATGCGATTTGTAATTTTTTAAAGCAATTTTGTGAGCATGCAGTTTAGATTGTTTCTATAAAAAATGGTTAGTTTTTTTATCTGCAACTACAATTGTACAATAACAAGCAAATCTGCATGACATTTTAATTCACAATCTTGTGGATCATGAAGTGAGAGTAAACACCAATCGGCATTTCTCTAACTAATAAAAGTTTAGTAGATTCCTCTAGAAAATCTCTAGACCATTGCCTCTTAAGTCTCCAATCAGTGTTTCCTGAAAGGGCAGTACAGGACAATTCTATCACTAGTGGATTATGATGATAGGATTAACGGAAGTGAAATTTTTGATAGGTCCTGAACAAAATGACCTGAACAAAAGGAACATTTAGATCACGATGTATTACGAACATAAAAGGGGGCATTAACAATTTTACCGAGAATCTTGGATTGTAAGGCCTGGACGCAATAGGAATTGAAACGTTTCGTTCAATCCCAAAGTTCAATTCCATACGTCCAAATAGGTTTTGTAATTGTATTGTAGATTAGAAGTTTACTTCTGATTGTTAGTTTCGAGCGTTTGTCCAGTCCAGTAATCTAAGAAGTTGTCGGTAACGTCTGTTAGCTTCAACTCTCTTTAGTCTAGTATGTGGGTTCCATGTTAATCTCTTGTCCAGGTGAAGTCCCAAATAACACCTTTATCATATTATAAAATCATGTTGCTATTAAGGTATAAAGGGGTAGGTTTTCCTTGACAAAGTGTGAAAGTATTGTGAATACTCTTCTGATCATTTACCCTCACTCTCCATCTCTTAAGCCAGGATTGAAGGCTGTGTATATGGGATTGTAAATTGTTGGAAGCTATGTCCGGATTTGTATTGGTAGCAAGTATGTCCGTATCGTCTGCATAAGTAGCAATGATAGTATTAGGATCAGATGGGATGTCATGGGTATAAATATTATATAAAATGGGACCATGCATACTGTCTTGTGGGACTCCGGTTAGAATAGGATATATTTCCGAGAATTCTGAGTTGATTGCAACTTGGAAATGATATTGGGAGAGATATGAATTTATAATGACGTAGTACGTTGAAGGAAGGAAGCTGTTGAGTTTTCAGAGGAGTCCAAAATGCCACACGCGATCAAAACCTTGGCAGATATCTTAAAATACTCCTTCAAGAGAGATAGAATGTGATCAACAATGCGATGGCATTGCTGGATTGTGGAGTGTTCAGATCGGAAGCCAAAATGGTGATCAGGAATAACTTTTTCGTTAACTAGGACTGGTTAGAGTTGTTTTAATAAGAGTTTTTCAAAAATCTTATGAAGGATTGGTAAGAGGCTGATAGGTCTATAGGAGAAAGGAGAATTAATAGGTTTATATAGTTTAGGAATCATTTTAATGACAGAAAATTTCCAGAGTAAGGGAAAATGGATTGTGCGCATAATACCATTAAAAATGTGTGTAATTAAAAGTAAAACTTTTCAGGGAATTTGCTTCAGAATAGGAGGTGTTTTTAGATCATAACCAGGAGCTTTTTATTGGGTATAGTGGATTATATTTCCGTGGGTTTAAAATTTCTGGGAGAACAGTGGATTTAATTTCCGTGGGTTTAAAATTTCTGGGAGGAAGACTCATAGGGACTGGGAACATTAGTTCTTCGATAATTTTGTTAGTATGCGATTTATCTTCTATATCATCATGTAGAGGAAAAGTATTTACCAAATGTTTAGCAAATACTTCGGGTTTTTCTTTTTCTGTTTCTGCTCAGTTATCGTCATTTTGTGTCAGTGGGTGTGATGTTCTTTTTTACGAGAGTATTTGTCTAGTAGCTTCCCATAAAGAAGCTAATTTTGTATGTCACTAAGCGATCTTATGTAAATTTCATGCCGTTCATTATAGTCCTTTCTAATTTCCATATTCAGTTCACGTTGTAGTCGGTTAAGTTCCTGTTTGTAGCTAGGCATTCATAAGCGTTGCCATTACGTTCTCATTTTTCTTCTTTCGTTAATAAATGTCCGTATTTTAGTTGGCAAATTTTGTTGTTTTAGTTGTGTCGTAAGAGATGTGAGCAGTCATTTACAGCATCAATAATGTCGTTTGCTGTTTTTAACGTTCGTTATAAATCAACCTGTTGGTCTAATTTGTTCCAATCTACAATATTATAAAATTTATGAGCCTAGTAAGAAGAGTCTTTAAGATTGACTTAGAATTAAGGGTAAGAAGAACAGGACTATGATCAGAGTTTAAATCGGAAAGATTTTCAATACAAGAATTCATGGTAATTGAAGGAATGCTAATGAAGTTATCGAGGATATCAGGTCCTTTTGAACTAGAAGTTGGCCAGTATGACGGATTTGGAGGAGAAGTTATTTGATATGAGCTTCTTGAAGAATTTTTCCTCGAGGGTTAGCAACGGGACAACCCTATTGAGGGTGTTTAACATTGTAATCACCGTCCGCAAGGAACGAGAATCCAAGTGCGTGTAAGAAGGATAAAAAGTTGGAACCAGGTATGGTTTTATTGGGAGGACAATATCCAGATCCTACATTAAGATTAAATAAGGAGGTATCAATAGTAGCAACTGTGGATTGCAGTGATTCGGAGGAGAAATTAGGGTTGATATTATGTTTGATGGATTTTCTTATAAGGATAGCTATCCACCATAAACCATATTGTCAGTGTGATCAGTTCTGTGTGTATCGTAGTCTCGTATCGTAAAGTATGATCTGGATGTAAACTGCGTATCAGTTAATAGAGCAATATCAATGCGTCTGTTATGTAAAAGAATGTCCAGTTCTTGTCGGTGGGGGTTCAATACATTTACGTTCCATAAAAGGATGAAGAGAAAATATTCGGTGCACGACGACATTTATTTTTGAACAGTGGACGATAAAGCTGACACAATGGAGATCAAAGCATTTACAAATGGTGTTAGTATTTTGTTTAATTTCTCTATAAGTGAATTGGTTTATTGGGAGAACATTAAGGATATATCTTGGGATAACAATGACGGAGGGGGAACATACAATAGTTCTTACTGCTAGATTGTTGCTGTTGTGGATTGGGTTTTTAAAGTAATTTTCGCAATCATGTAGTTCAGATATAAATACTATGGTATATGACTAACCAGAATAAAGGTATGAACACAAACACAATATTGAGCAAAATTAATAACATATCAAAATGATATTAGTATGGAATATTGTCAAAAACCATACCATTGACGAGGGCTGTTCGAAAAGTTGTCGGCCAGACATAAAAAAACAGAATTTTATTTGATCTACTCTTTTTTAAAAACGATGTAAATTTTCACTCCTAGGGCATTATCGGCTCTCTGTGCTCGCTTTGAACTGCTTCATATCTTTTCGGAAGTCCTTTATAAGCGAGCAGGAGTTATTACCCCTGCATAACGAGCAGTAACTATAACCCCTTCCCAAAAACCACTTTACTGTCCATTCTACTTTAATATACTATAAAGTACGAAAAAAAACACCTGGAAATATCAATACCACCTTTCGGAATCAAAACAAATCGTGGATAAACACTCGTATTGTGTGTATCCTTTTCCCCTGCTATTAGTATGCCAATAGCAGGGGAAAAGGTAGTTGAGGCAGCGGTAAAACGTTGCGTTAAACTAGCCAGTGGAGTACATCGGACATCTCCGGTGGAATCCATACTGATAGAAACTGGTCGAAAACCTATCTATTTCTATCTTCAAAATGCTCGCCTTAGTTTAATTTACAAAAACCTATGCCTTCCAAATTACCCCCTCCACACTTCAATCAAAAACATTATCATGTCCCCCAGTTCAAAAACGAATTCATCATCGCTATACTTATTAATATCCCACTTTGAAAGCAATTCATCTATCCTCCCCCTTGTTTTCCCAACTTCCCTTCCATACCCAGATTGGAAACCGTGGTTGGGAGTAAAGTTGAAAGTGACTGCTTCTCTCGACAGGTTTAAGAAGACTAGTACTGATCCGTCCACATATAGGAATCTTTTCTTTGAACAGTTGGACAGATTAAAAGATCATCTTCTGTTGTTCACGGATGCCGCCGCTGACACCGATACTACTACTTTTTGGCTGCAGTACCCGCGCACTATGTTATGAAATCTTCCCTTATAGGGCAGCTCCATATTACGGGGAGCTGTGGGTCATCAAAACAACAATAGAAATTGCGATCAATATTCGCAGCCCCGACAGAGTGTTATTATATTTAGCGACAGCCTTGCCAGCCATCGAGTGACCAAGTACTTAGGGCAATTCGCCATAGCCTACTTAGTAATAGGAGTGTCGAGTTGCAATGGGTGCCGGGACATATGGGAATTGTGGGTAATGAAAATGCTGACAAGTTGGCTGGAGAAACACTCCGGCGACCAGTGATCACAGTCATTCCCAATCTGCCTCGACTACTAACAGAATGGCAACTAAAACCATTAGCCATCCGCAGACACGATGACTGGACCAATAGCGATACATTTTTGTCGACTCATTGGATAACCACCTCCTCAGAATCATTGGATAACCACCTCCTTTTTTGTCGACTCATTGGATAAGGTAGCTCCTCAGAATCCGGATTGAACACACTGTTCTTACTCATAACTTCCTTTTTGGCAACACCAATCGTCCTTTATGCCAATCCTGTGGCATCTATTTCACAATCAACTATATTCTACATGAATGTCACATAACCAAGAATTACTTCGCGAGCACAGATTCCTGCCATTATGGAGCTCCTGGACCCAACAACTTCATTTCCTAGTCCCCTATTCAAACTTCTACAACATACTAATCTGCTCCACAAAATATAATAAAATGCTAAATATTATAAATAGTATAGACTAGTATAGACTACCAACCACAGACCAGTCTTTCTCAGATAACTGGCCGCACGTACTATGAAGTCGCCAAATGGCCTCACGGTCGTGGCGCTATGAAGTCGCCCGTGGCAATCACTTAATACATCTGATACACTAGACTTGCTGAACATAAATAAAATAATTAAAAATTTGCTAACAGATGTGATTATGTAGTAGATGTAGTAACTTAATAACAATATCAGCGCCAATTCTAGCTTAGGCTGAACACCTTTTGAACCATTTCCCCAAATGAATAATAAAAATGATTTATTGCACGTAAAAATGTTCAGTCAATTGTGTTTCTGTTTTTAATATAAAAAAAATGATTAAAGAGGAACTTTTTCGATAATTATTATTATATTCACGTGAATAGTACGCATTCAACTTTATTTTCAGATGCATTTTGACCAATTATCTTAAGATTCTGTAAAGGCATAATACTGAAACCATATTCACATATTTCGTTAATAATTCATTTCGCATACTGTTAACACGTCCATTATTGAAAAAATAATAATAACAGCAATTACGTTCCAATATGGCAAATGATGTATTCATGGAAGACGCACAAAAAATTTAGGTCGACAGATCAGATCCGACAAATTGTCAAAATACCAATTGTTTGTGCTTGATCAGTCTGCGTCAATGGAATGATGAATTTTACTTTCGTAACTCTTTTTATTGGAGGTGTTTCAGTTTTTTCCAATTTTGATGATGGTCAGCTTCAGGGGTTTCAATGCAAACTGCAATTACGATAACTCGCTGTTTCTTAAATTGTATAAAAATGAGCAATTTTCACATCCTTCTATTATTTGCAGAGTGAAATAAAATCAAAAATTAAATCAGTCCAAGTAAATTCAATTTAAATTTTTGGTTTGAAAGCTATGTTCAATGAATACAATCATATAAGCTATATAAGCTTGTACAATTTTTATGTGTAAGACGATAAATGAAAAATATTTCCTTACTCGTCAAACTTCCATTTCAGAAAATTTCAAATGTCCTTTTTCTAAAAAAATTCAATTCTGAAGATGACTTTTTCGAAATAATTGGAATTAAAGTTACATAATTTGGAAAAACTTTTCGCAGTCTGTTTATTAACATGTCAATTTAATAACAAAAAAATTGTTTAATGTCTTAGTTTTTTTAAAAAAATGAGTTTTCGCGCTTGCTCTAGAAACAATGTAAAATGTTACCTACTGAAAAACCACTTGTTGTTGTTGTACAGGAAGTTTTTTGTTGAATTATACTATAATAGAAAACAGTGATTTGGTTGAACAAAATCATTTATATCGTATATAGACTTGGGAACTGGGAGGACCAACTATAATTGTTCCAAATCACGAATAAAAAAATTCTAGAGCATCTCTATGTATCACCCACCAACCAGTCACCGTAACAGCATTACCAACAGTGTTTTCAAGGAAATATATACAAATGACGTCTGCCCCAATTACTCTGCTGGCCACACAGTCCCTCTACGAAATTGTAAAAGACATTCCTGAGTTGCTTCTGTTTTGTCAGGTCTCCAGAAGAGACCACTATTTAAAAATTAATTGCCGTTTGTCATTTATTATAAGTTTCCAGTAAAAATAAGGAAGCTTTCAAACATTGTCGCTCATTACCGAAAATGTTTCTGTCTATCGAACACTCTACTATGTTCTTCATAATTACTCACTATACGAAAAACAGTGTATTTTAAAAAGCCATTATTCCAAAGCAATTATTTTCGAAGGTTCAGTAAATGAAAAAATACATTCGTAAAATGCTTTTAGGATCATTATATGCTTGTTTGAGGTTATAACGATCCAAAATAATTTTGCCGTGTCTACTCTCTATGACACTAACAGAATAAAAGCTCACCATAATAGCATCTAGTTAAAGTTAATGGTGTCTTTAAATAAGGAACACCCTGTATGGAAACATAATGTTAGCTTAAGTTCTCGCATAGCATCAGTTTCCAATAGCTAATCTTATTAATTTTTACATTCAACGAAGTACCCTTCAACTAATAGTTTCTTCTTGAGTGGAATTTTATGAAACTATCCAACATTTAAATCGGCAATCTTACTTTTTAATTAGCGTTTACTATCCAATTATTTATATTTGCAATATTCTCAAATTGGCATACTCAGAAACAGATATCTACTGTTAATTAGGCAACGAATTTTTTAATTCTGGCCGAAAACATTAAGTTCCGATGCGCTATAATAAAAAAAAGTTAAGTCTAGAAATTGTAAATTTATACTAACGTGTCTATGAGCGCCCAATGATGGTAGTCACGTACTTTTCTTTTTATTGTTATAAGATCTCTGCGACAATCGTATTGGTCTAAGACAAATGGACAAAACGCATGGTACCGCACCAAAGTGCACAAAAATAAGCAGTAAGATAGCTGTAGTCGACCGATCATCAGCTAAGCGAAGACAAAAAAAATTATTGTAATGGTCCCTAGTTTCGAAAACGGAATGTTAATGGGGAAATAGATAGAAAGTCTTTAAGACAAGAGCCAGAAGCTATTCTGTAGCGCCACCATCATGAGACTATTTGACATGTTACGTAGTGCACTTGGGCACAGTGTGTAACACCATGGGGCCTCCGATTTCCGTGTTAACAATTTTTGTTTTAAGAGTACTTCGGTTTGTACTCCGCTCATTGAGCTACGGTCAGAAATCTTGTATATTTACGCTGTGATGTTTGGGAAGATTAATGCAGTCTCAATTCCCGTCCTAATTGCCCACAGTTCGCCATTGAAAGGGAAATTTCTATTAGGTAGAATGTTCACCGCCAACAAGCTGCATGACAGCAAAATATATTGTGTGGACATTGACAGCAGCGTCTCTGAACAAAACTGCCCAATTACTCAATCCAAGGAATAGTTTTCTATATGTAGGCGGATTGATCTTTGCTGTTTTGTTCCTACTTAGTGTCATAGATACCCTCAACTACTCCGCACCTAACCACGGTTTTCAATTTCGGTGTGGGAGGGTGCTTGGAAAAACACCAGAGATCATTAAGGATAGGGAGGACGAATTACTTTTTGAGTAGTTGGTGAATATATTGTAACTCGATTTGAGAGATTATGACGAGGATAATTATGGAAAGAAAGATTACTATAAAATAGGATGAGGTGGGATATATTAATAGGTTTCGATCAGTTTCAATAAAAATAGAGTCAATCGACAAATTCGGGTAATCAACTTGCCTTTGTCTTTCTACTACCATTCTAATGCATAAAATGAGGGAATATAACAACGATCCGTTCAGAAGGTTATTATTGTAGCTACTCTGATTGCCTAATTTTGTCTAATCTTACTTTACTATTAACCGGAACCCTAGCCTTATTAATAAAAGGAGTTGAGTCGGTTCACAGTGTTGTTAATCTGCAGATTCCAAGTCCCGCCATGGGTAATAAAATAAAAAAGTTTTACAACAACGTCAAACTCTCTCAGTAAATGCATTTGTATATTTTTCAAAATGACATATTATAAGGATAAGTGTGATATATTTGCACATTAATTTGTAAAATGCATATTACAGTTATCTAATATTCAAATATATCACCTTATAGAGTGATATATTTGAACATTAGTTTGTAAAATGCATATTACAGTTATCGAGAGTTTAACTTTTAAATCTCTTCAAATTAGACTTTTTTTTATAAAAATTCCGTCGTTTTTTATTGAAAAATTATTGTAGAAACTTTACAATTTATGAATAAAGAAAAGAATATCGGGCAAATTTTCACTATGACTCCGTTTATAGACATCGATCCTTTCGATCACATTTTTGAATAATTGTGGCTGTATAGATAGACCGTGAAATCACATAACCACATAATCTATTTATTATTTTGAATAATTGTGGTTTCATGGATAGACCGTGAAATCACATAACCACATAATCTTGGTGGTGAAATAACATCACCTTTTCGCGAAATTAGACATTCATTGAATTTGTTTTTAATAAGTATGGCATGTAGCGTCATCCTGTTAAAACCACAAGCCATCAACATCCATGAGATCAAAAATAGGCCATAAAACATTGGTAACCATGTCTCCGTAGCGCACTCCATTGACCAGTCTTATTTTCCAAAAAAATACGTACCAATGATGCCTCTAGCCCATAAAGCGCACCATCTAAGTGAAAATAACCTTCATCCGAGAGGATTATTTTTTTCTCAAAAACAAGCTTTCACTGATCGATCATTTTGATTTTAAATTTTTAATTATTTTAATAAATACAGTTTTCGAACAAAAAATAATATACATTATAACAAATGGTTGTTAACCTTCTACAGTGAACATATCAAAAACTGAATGACAGAATTGTAAACGCAGCCAACTTCCAATGATAGAATTGTCAACATGGAAAAACTTCCAATAACACTTTGGTTTTATATGCGACAGAAAATAGATTTTTTTTAGTATTTGAAGTACGAGTTTTACACAATTATGTAGGTTTTTTTTTATCTAGACTGAAAACGAAACAGCAATTGGTAATCTATATTTAGGTTATTATAAGATGTTAATCGGATTGAAAAATAAGCATAAGCGAGTATATGGCGAACGTGTAAAAAATTTTACAAAATGTCACTGTTACAATCTTAATAACGACATTTTATAGCTACCTAATCGTGTACAATCAGTGATGCTCCATTAGTAGTATTATATAGATACATACACATATATGGTATACGTAAAAAGGTATAAAATAAAAATGCCGCCGATTAATTCTCTGTCATACGTGTAATATTAAATGTTCGTTTAATTTATTCGGACTTGAATCATATTTTTTCACATCTTTCGAAACTATCTTAATGCCTTCTAAATATAAGTCATTAATATTTAAAATTCAAGAGTTAGAAGTAATTAAACCTTTGTGTCGATATTAGTATTGACTTTGAATTTTTTCCCCCTCAAAATTAAAGTATTTGCACAAGATGCAACTGCATAGATAAACAGTACTGAAACTAAATCCAAACACAAATATTATGTCTGTAAAGAAACAACAATTGGTAAATCAGATGACGAGTGTTGCGATATTACTTGCCACTTCGCAGTGACGCATTTTATTGTATATAAATACTTACCTATAAAAGATGTAAGCAAAAGAAGACATACTTCAAGGCTATCCCCCTTGTAAAGAGAAAGGTGCCCTCAAAGACATAATATAACCGCCAGAATAGTTGGCCGCACCTGATTTTTTCACGGTTCATTCCTGTTTGTTGATCCATATTACTTTAGACCTTTAACATAAAAACAACAACAACAACAAAAATGTTTCCTAAAAAAGTCAAAAAGAAACCGACTTACCGATATCGTATAGCAATTTAATAAGCGTCGTTTTGGCAAATTTATTGGGGTGTGGATTGTCGTAATCGGTTGTCACGACTTACCCAATATCCAATATATGGTACTCGTACGCATTGCTTTAAGTGTTTCATTCGCTCAATTTTTAATTTAATTTTTTATTTACTTTGGCAATAAATGAATATTTCTCTTTTATTTTAAAATCCTTTTTAATGAAGTAAATAATTTCCGACGTGTATTTCTTTCTCTTAAACTAAAATAAATAAATTAAAGTGTACATCAGATCTTTGATATGAATTACGCCCATTTTAAATTAAAATAAATCTTAACAAAAATAGTAGTTTTTTCTTTCTTTATTTCAACATAAATACAGTAAATATATTTTGAAGTGTATTATGACTGGGAGCATTCTATAAAAGTCATGAGTAGATTTTAAAATTAAAACTGATGTTCTGTAAAAATATTTCGGAAAACAATTCAACTTTTTAATGCATGTCAGCCTACTCTAAAGTGAATTTTGATTGCCAAAATAATAAGTAGGAATGCATCGGTACTAATTTAATGTATATGGTATACTTACTGGCATTAACTCATTGGATAGACAATTGAAGTGCTAATTTGAAACCAAAATATTAAATAAAACTCTAAAACTTACTTATCCAATTAAATAGTTAGGGTGGTTTATGATAGGAAATTTGATTTAATGAATTTAAAACTAGAAACTACATAAAATAATTTTTTATTTGCTGTAAATTCATTTATTTGCATATAAAATTTTAAAAAATCTGAAAAAGGACTTTTACAATACTTAATTTTCTTATTATATATATTTATGTCCTTGTTGGACTTCGGCTAGAATAGGATATATTTCCGAGGATTCTTAGTTAATTGCAATATGGAAATGACGTTGAGAGAGATATGAATTTATGATAAGGTAGTATGTTGAAGGAAGAAAGCTCTTGAGTTTCCAGAGGAGTCTAGGAGGCCGCTCACAATCGAAAGCTTCGGAGATATCTAAAAATACTCCTGGGCAATACTCTTTCCTCTCAAGAGAGGATGGAACGTGATCAATAATGCGATGGCATTGCTGGATTGTGGAGTGTTCAGATCGGAAGCCAAAATGGTAATCAGGAATAATTTTTTCATTAACTAAGAGTTGGTAGAGTCGTTTTTCAAAAATCTTACGAACGATTGGTAAGAGGCTGATAGGAGAAAGGAGAATTAATGGGTTTATTTGGTTAGGGAACCAGAGTAAGGAAAAATGGGTTGTGCGCAGGATACCATTGAAAATGTATATAATTAAACTTAAAGCTTTTCGGGAAATTTGCTTCAGAATAGGAGCTGTTATTAGATCATAACCAGGAGATTTTTTATTGGCAAAGCGGACAATAGTAGGTTTAATTTCCGAGGGCTTAAAATTGTTGGGAGGAAGACATATAGGGACTGTGAGTATTAGTTCGTCAATAATTTTGTTAGTATGCGATTTGTCTTCTATATCATCATTTGGAGCAAAAGTATTTACCAAATGTTTAGCAAATACTTTGGCTGTTTTTTTTTCTGTTTTTGCCCAGTTACCGTCATTTTGTTTCAGTGTCTGTGATGTTCTTTTGTACGAGAATATTTGTCTAGTGGCTTCTCCTAAAGAAATATTGTCAGTAGGCGATCTTGTATAAATTTTATACCGTTCCTTATAGTGTTTTCTTATTTCCATATTCAGTTCACGTTGTAGTCGGTCAAGTTTCTGTTTGTCAAATAGGGAGTTCCAAAGATAAATTCACAACTTTTTCTTAAAATAATTTTGGACTGATATAAAAATAGGTTGACTAAAATCGTTTATGTAGACTTGAATTCTGCATGGAAAATAATAGCGGCCTTTGGTCTTTGCAACGAATATCTACTTTTCAAAACGTTTTCACACATTTCCGTGTTAATTTGATTGATTTTATTATATGTGTTTTCTTAAAGTTATTCAATTGTCTCTGGTCAGTTATCGTTGCCCTTACCCCTTAAGCGTTTGCACAGGAAGAAATCGGGAGTCAATCGACATCACTTCTGGACATAATTCGGTTGTAAAATATCCGTTGCAGAGTTTCTATTGTAGCACGTGCTCGCCGTCCTGTTGGAACCACATGTCCTCCAAGCCCTATTGGACCAATTTACATATGAACAAGTTCAATATCTGTTTTTTATTTAATTTATTCGCAAAGTTGTGAACTAATGAAAACTTTTTCTTAAATTGGTTTTTCCAATATCGCAGGGAACATTATCTGATATTGTGTAAACTTTCTCCATCTGATCACTTTATGCGCCAGTCTCGACAATTAACATTATTTTTCACTTATTTGTTCGGTTCTAAAATCAAATTGAAGCAATAATTTGTAATTTAAATCGGGTTAAAAAAGGACTAAGAATTGAGTAAACCTTCTCCCAAAGAATCTTCGAACTTACTTACATTTAATACATCTGGAACAGTTAGCAGATCATCCAGGATAGACCGATTAACCGTGTCTGAATATACTCTTTTTACTCTAACGCTTCTGCGTTTTTCAGTTTTAAACGCGTTTTTTCTATTATTTCATGCAGCTTTATTTGCAGGAATTTCTGAAAAAATCCTTCATCGATGATTTAGTCATATAAAAATTTTTTTGAATGTATTTGTAACCATAAAAAACAAATTTCAGTATTTATACCTCTAGGAAATGAAAAGGTTTTGGCAGGTCTCTTAAATGGTTTCCAATATGTATACAGTAGGCTACAAAAATTCTCCGTGCACTAGTTTTTTTTTGTGTAGGCAGGTGAAAATTTCAACCCCAATCGGAAATAATCAGGCGACCGTCATTTTTTTTTTTTTTTAAATGTTGTCTACATATGCTAGTAACAAGCAGATTTTGTACGGGAATACACATTGACATAAGGACATGTGGAGGAAAATACCCATCGATGTTACCTCTAGAACAGGGTTATTTTATTTTATAATTTTAGAGAATCTCTCGGCCATCGCCGTTTTAAACGTCGATGGGTGTATACTGGAAGGGTGGGAGTGAAAAGTTCCCTTCCTAAAAGATTAGGGTGGTAGGATACATGCGAATGGAATTTTTTATATCGGGAGATGCATAGTTCACGAACAAATGGAACATTTAGGTCACGGTGGATAACAGTGTTTCGCACATAAAAGGGGGTATTGACAATTTTACGAAGGATTCGGGATTGTAGGGATTGGATTGGAAGGGAGTTGGAATGCTTAGTCGAACCCCAAAGTTCTAGACCATATGTCCATATTGGTTTCAGAACCGTATTGTATAGTAATAGTTTACTTGTTGTTGTAAGTTTTGATTTACTGTCTAGAAGACGTAATAATTGTTTATATCGTCCGTTAAGTTCACCTCTTTTAGTTTTCGTATGAAGGTTCCAGGTTAACCGTTTGTCGAATATAAGTCCAAGGTAACGTACGCTATTTTTTTGTGGAATAATACTGCCGTTTAGGGTATCGTCGGGAATTTGTTCTCGGCAGAGTGTGAAAGTTATATGAGCAGATTTTTGATCATTTACCTTCACTCTCCACCTTTTGAACCAAGTTTCTAAGGAGTGGATATGGTTCTGTAGGATACTAATGGCTGTGGAAGGATCTTTGTGATGTGTCAGGATGGCTGTATCGTCAGCATATGTTGCGGTTAGGATGTTGTTATGGCAAGGAATGTCATGGGTATAAATGTTATATAGGATAGGATACCTGAAAATATCTCGACCGTCATTGAAACGTTATTCTGATCACAACAAATATGTTGCTAAATAGTTCTTTAGTTTTAAAGCAATCAAGGCACTCGAACTTGAGTAAACATTACTTGAATGATTGGCGGCTATGCCCTATATTTTTACAGTCAACTTACCTGAAAAATGAAATTCGGGAATTCTTAGTTTCCGAATAATTAAAACACTTCATTTTCTGAAAATATTTTAACATATTAAATTATTAAATTTATTATTTATATAACTTTTTATTAGTTTCACTTCACTTTTATATGACAAAAAGGCCACTATTAAAAAATGTAACTTAAATACAATAAGTTAAAAATAGAAAAATTTTCAGGCACAGCAGCTAATAACTCAAAATATTTGTATTGAAATTTAATAAAATTTTTAAAGTGAAATGATATTTTCTTCTCATTTTAGAAGCGTTTAATATTTTAAGCTAATAAATGGGAAAAGGTTGGCAGGGAAGGCTCATGGTTCGTTGAAATTCTACGGGATTTTTTTACTTCAATCAAATTCGTATACATATAGGCCGATTGTCTAGTTTAGACTTTAATGATTATGGGTCTCGTTGAAGGAGATCAAAAACTGTCAAAAGGTCAAAACACCTTGAATTATCCATGTTCTATTGGAATTATAATAAAATAAGGGCATCTCAATTTTAGCCTGTAGAAGACACATTCATCACTGAAATAAGTTTAAGAAAGATTTTTAGTACGAAACAATTTGAATTACAAGTCAATGTTCTTTAAAATAAATATATTCCAAATAATTGCACTTTTATAGAGTATAGAAAATAAATTCAAAGTTTTAATTTTGAGTAATACGAGTATTTTATTAAAAATATAGTACTTTTCTCATTTATAAAATAACTTCGGTGTTGCTTAATTGGGAATCATGGGAAATACACGTGCTGATCAGTTAGCTGGAGAAACTCTCCGGCGTCCTGTCCTCACAGCTATCCATTATATGCCTCGTCAATTAACAGAATGGTAAACAACAGCCTCAGACATATGTAGACTTATAGACTGGACAAAAATTGAGAGAATTTTAGCATCTCATTGGATCAATACTAACAAACCATTCTACTGCAATATTCTTACCAAAATTTCGGGGGATGAAAACGGCTCAAAAATCACAGATACGACATTTTTGTCTCACCTATAATCTGCCAATGCTTTAACGTTCTGCTATATATTCTATATACATTGAGCGAATGTCAGCAAACTAAAAATTCTTTCCGAGCAGAATTCCGCCTATTGTGGCGCTTCTAGATCCAACAATATCATTTCCAAGTCCAATCTGATTAAACAATCTAACATTCTCCATAAAATAACTCTAACTTATCACTGAAACCAAAACCAATTTATTTTAAAAAACCAACACGAAACTTGAGAACGTCAAATAGCCCCCTAGTGCATGTATAAGGGACCTTACGTATAAATAAACAAATGATAAGACTTTTGTGTTGCCCATAATTCTCAATAGATGGAAGTTGTAGCGGTAAGAATGATGTATGAAGTATGCGTATTGTCTACTATAACTAATGGTTTTGATAAATTACTACACTCTAATTCGTATACTTCACTCTAGTCGATCTTATTAAAAAAATTGAACTAAACTCTCATTTCTACTTAAGTAACTGTTATATCTTATAAACTTGTTGTACGAAATTGTATTGGGTTGTTCGGAAAGTAAAAATAAAAGACGATTTTCTTATAGTGAATTAATATTTTATTCAATTAAATATTGTCCAGTCTGATCCAATACCCTTTGTCATCTTTCTCCACGCTCATAAAATTTTTGTTCTTTGCTGGCAAAAATCTGATCCAAGTGATTTTTGACCTCTTCGTTTGAATTAAACGTTTTAGACGGTTTGTAGAGACCGGAACAAATGATAATCGGAAGGTACTAGGTCTGGAGAGTATGGTGGGTGTGGCAGTATAACCCATTCAAGCTCTTAAAGCTTTTTCCGATTGGTGAAACTTGTTTGGAATACTGTTGGAACACTATACCTTTCCTATTGACCAATTCTGGCCTCTTTTCTTTAAGTAAATCTCTCAATTTGTCCATCTGATGACAGTACACTTCAGTATTGATCGTTGTGTTGTTCGGTAGAAGCTCAAAATAAACGATTCCTTTGAAATCCCACCAAACAGGTAGCATAACCTTTTTTTGTTGAATATTGGCTTTCGAAGTGCTTTGAGACGGTTCATCTTTTCTACTCCAGGATCTTTTGCGCTTAACATTGTTGTAGACAACCCATTTCTCGTTCCCAGTGATGATACGCTTCAAAAATGGATCATTTTGTTGGCGTTTGAGAAGCAAATCACAAACGTCAATGCGACGGCAGAAATTTTTTTCCGTGAGAAGATGAGGAGCCCATATGTCGAGCTTTGAGATTAAACGTAGCCGTTTCAAATCATCATGAATGGACGAGTTCGATAAATTTCATCTCACAAGTTGTTATTCGCCGGTTTGCATCAATTAAAACCTTTATTGTATCTTCATCACCTTGAACTGGCCTTCCAGAACGTGGTGCATCTTCGAGATCAAAATTGCCGGATCGAAATTTTGAAAACCAGTTCTGGCACTGGGACTCACTTAACACATCTTCTCCATTCACATCGGATAATTTTTTTCTTGCTTGAACAGAATTTTTATCTTTTCTATAGTAAAAAAGTAAAATATGCCGAAAATGATATTTTTCACTTTGCATATTTAAAAGGGTATCAACCAAAAACTACTATGCAGAATCAATCGAATTTATTCAAAAGCAAGCCTAGCTATGTCAGCTGTCAAAATACATATGATAGTGCGGCTTAAGTGTGAAGTTGGTTGTGATAAAATACAATTAAGTCCTCTGTTGGGAGATAACAGCTTATATTGAGTTGTCCGGAAAATATTTCAATATAAGCCTTACAAACTGACAGACCATATTAGAATTCTTTTCAATTACACTCATTTGATTGTGAAGATTTTAAACATTTGGGCAGCAGCTTTCAATCACTAGCCGAAAAACTTTCAATCACTCGCTGCCAACTTTAATGGTTCTTATAAAAATAAAATTGGTTTAAGAAAAGATCCCCGATTAAGTTTTCAAAAAGTTTCGAAATAATTTTTTCAAACAATATTTTTGTAATTAAAAAAAGGCAGCTGAAAAACAGATTTGCTCCAATTTTAAAATAATTATTGGTTTAGAAATATTCTAAAGAGCCATAATATTGTCCTAAGTATCGCACATTACCATTTTAAGACGTAACAGTTATAAATGTTATAGAATATATGAACTAGCAAATTACCTTGAGAAAAATTCTACGTTCAGTTTAACATCGTTCCGAGGAGGGATAATTTGTTGATTAAGGAATAGGTAGCGGGAAGAACTGTTTTAATTTTCTAGAGGAAGCGATTTTAAATATATTTTCAGAAATAATCTAGCTTTTTAGTAAAGATACCATTTCAATCATGTTTTCATAGAATTTTTTACATAAACATTTTACTCTATTATAACAAAGTTATAAATCCCTAAAACGAAATTTGTAAATTCTTTAATCTGAACTAAATTCTTATGGAACGTAAATTTTAATGAATTTTTAGTTAAAATATTTAAAAAAAAAAAACTAAACTTTAATTCATACAGGATTAAAATATGCAAGGAAATGTAATTTAGAGTTTGCGCATAAAAAAAGAGTTGTTACTGCAAAAGCAATCGTGGCTCATAAAAATACTATTACTCAACAATTGTATTACCCTTAATTGGAAAGAGGTTGTTCGATAAATTGCTCATTTGAGTTAGAATTATGTCCACAAATCTTTTCCGTCAAAGCTGTTTATTAGTCAGTAGATATTCTTAATAATCGTTAATGTTTTAGGAAAAGTTCTCTGAACAAAACAAGTGTCCTTTCACCAAATACATTAGCTGTTCGTCAAAACTGCTGATTAGTGGCATTTTATTACTAGGACGCTTGGTATCACTATTGCTCAAACGAATTATATAACCAAGAAGTTGGTGGAACTTAACTGGGGTTAGGTAAACTTTCCTGCAATATTATTTTGAAAATAATGAAAATGTTTAATATTCTTTAAGCATAAAATAAAACTGATCAAATTAAGGAAAAAAAATTTTCTTGGAGGTGTGCTGGCTTAAGTATGTTGTTAATAAATCATAACATTTTTACTTTATTTGAGAATATTTCAGTAATAAATTAATATGTCAAATTTTATTTTTTTAGTCTGTTGATGCCATTACCAAGAATTTACACTACCGAAAAGGCTAAGTGAGTATTGCCAAGCATGCAGAAAAATACGAAATTGTTTGCTAGCTGCTTGAGCATTACTCTTGTTTAGATGTTAGACTACGACGTTAGATTAATCTAACAAAATCACAATGAAATTAGTTTTAATTTTGTTCATATGTTTTTATATATAAAGTAAAGCGCTTACGCCTAAATTGGCTTATAAGGGTTCTTTACTAATAAATCATTAAAATTAAATACCTCTGCATATGTATGCATTCACTAAGCATTTATGACGATCACTATTGATTGTAAATGAAAACTATACTCATCAGCGTTAGTTATATGGTTATATAATTAATTTTATTTATAATTGTTTTTTTTTTGCTGAGTGTGCTTCACCAAATTATTTAGTAAATAACATCTTCAAATGTGTTTTATGTTCGTTGTTATACATTAAAATTACAATATTATAAAAGAAATTACTATATTATAAGCGAAAAAGATCTTGGAATATAAAATTATTGGAAATTCTATTGATTATTTAAAATATAATAAGTCTGAAATCTTATTTTAAATATAATTATCTAATGGCTCGTAAAGAATGATAGAGTCTTACAAAATACAGACAAAAATAGTTTTACACCAAGTAATAAATGCAGTCGTGGTCGCAAATAAAGGGATTTTCATTAAGGCCGCTTAATCATTAAAATTTAATAAAAACACTTCTATGTGAGCTATAAGGCGTTTTCCTTTGGACCTATTTTGCTACTAGTCGGTAGATGACCAAAGGAAAGCCAAATTCAAAATACTAGTAGAAACATAACCACAAAATAATCAGCAACAATACTGAGTTAACTCATACATAAACAATAAAAACTGAGTTTATTCACACATAAACAATACTGACAAAAATATGACTTCAACATAACCTACGAACCCGCAAAACTATCTATTTTCACTTTAGCAACTAGAATCCACCTAACGTAAATTGTATGCGTAACTCCCAGCTCGTTTGTTCGAGGTAGAGTAGATGATGACAGCTAGAACTACCGACTAGTAGCAAAATTTGGCGCGCTTTTTTCGATTTTGGCTCATGCGGCAGCTTCCATTGGGATGATTGAGCTTTGGTTTCTGCGTCATAACCATAAACCCATAATTATGTTATGGGTTTATGGTTATGACCCTCTGGCGCAAATTTGGGTCGTCGCGGACAGAGTTCATTAGCTCCAGTTATGACCCTCTGGCGCAAATTTGGGTCGTCGCGGACAGAGTTCATTAGCTCCTTAGCAATGTTAATGCGATGCTGTTTTTGGTCAAAATTGAGCAATTTTAGTACGAATTTCGCGGCGACCCGTCTCACGCTCAAATCATTGGTAAAAATCGAATGGCACGAGCCAATCGATATGTTTAAGTCCTCAGCAACTTCTTTAACGGTGTCTCGAAAATTGGCTAACACAATTTTCTTCACTTAATCAATGTTTTCGTCTGTTGCTCGGGCGTCCGGCACGCTTTTCGTTGTTCACATCTTCTCGGCCCTCTGAAAACATTTTGTACCACAGATAAACGTTGCTTCGGTCCAAGGTAGCTTCCCTATATGCCACAGTGAACATTCGGTTTTTCACACAAAATTTGAAAGAGATTCTTTGATCCATTTTTTGGAATGGGCAAAAATCGAAGATGAGCCAAAACTCGTGCAAGCAAAGCAGCTGTCAAAAATTAATTTAACATTTAAAATGGCCGAACTTGTCTTCATAAGTGAGAGACATGAGTACCAACAAAACGCCACAAAAAAAATCTAAAATCAAATACACGTAACCTGTGGAAATTAAAAGTTCGCGATACCTTTTGAACAGACCTCGTATATTTTTATTGCACATTCGATACTATTCTTATTTGAAAATAACATGGCTCAAATAGTGTCCACGGCCTTGTTTTCAGGAGTTCATCCCAGAGGTCCCAATTTTTAATGAATCCGTCCGCATAAATCAGGCTGAATCTTGATGGCTTGAATGATGTTATTCACTCGCTTGAAAAGTGCTGTTAGTTTATTGGTATAGACAATTTAATTAACGGCAAGTCCTTGTCATCGCTCGATATTTCCGGTTAGTCCCATTCGAAAACATTACGGCTGAATGATGCCGCCCGAACAAACGCTTCTACTCACCAGACAGTTAGTTCTCCTTGCATCCAAAAAAAACTAACGCCTCACCAGACAGTTAGTTTTTTTGGATCCAAGGAATCTCCTGAAACCTTTATGGTTACTTTACGTCCCAGATCTGACAATTTTGCTTGTTTCAGATTTGATGAGATTACACTATCTTGAGGCTTTGCTATCTTGAATTTAGTTCTTTATGATTAAATGGTAGCTATAGCTGTCATTTGAAACATTAAAGTAATAGACTGTCAAAGATTAAGTGTACCAATTGAAAAGCCCTTCATTAGGCATACCGTTATTTTGCTAAAATGATTATGCTATTAAATTTCTATAACGCAGATTATATACGCAAATTCAATGGATAGCATAAAATACTGTTTATGTTTATTAATGATTTTTTTAATTTAACAAATTTATTTGTTTAGAACGCTTGAATCCTAATTGAACCTTTTCGCTGTATTTATATGATTTAATTTTATCTAACGATTCCTTAAATAGCGTTTCTCGTTCATACTTCCCGACTTTATTCCGTCGTTCACTGTACTAATTCCCTACTTTAACCAGTCGTTCTTGAGATAATCTGCTGACTAATCTTTCCGACTTTCTTCCGTCATTCGCACTATTAATACCCGAATTTAAATAAGTCGTTCCTCAATCGTTGTTCCGACTAAAACCCAACTTTAACTAGTCGTTCTTTAGTCACTTTTCTAACTGACTTCGCTGGCGAGCAGTGCTTCTAGAACATTTCGGTACTGCTCTTCTAGAATGTCCTACAATACGCCAGAGCCATGTTACGACCCTAATTTCAGTCGTAATTCCTTTGAAAATGCTTTGTCTATTGCAATTGTTCTACGAACTCACGAAAGAAGAAAAATGAGGACGCAATGGCAACGCTTACGAACACCTAGCTACAAACATAAACTTAACCGACTACAACGTGAACTGAATATGGAAATTAGAAACCACTATAAGGAACGGTATGAAATTTATACAAGATATAAATTTCATACCTTTCGTACAAAAGAACATCACACCCACTGAAACAAAATGACGATAACTGGGCAAAAACAGATAAAGAAAAATCCGAAGTATTTGCTAAACATTTGGTAAATACTTTTGCTCCATACGTAGGCTACTATATATATTTCTGGCCTAGGCAACACTAAGTGTTGCCAGGTGCGATCTGACATTTCCATTGGAAAGTTTGACATTTTTTAGCATAAACGTACTCAGAACGTTTTGACGTACGACTATCATTTGTGTTGTTTACAGTGACTTGAAAAAATCAATTTGGCAAAAAAATGGAATTAACTCGTGAACATTTTCGTGCGATCATTTTTCACAACTTTCGACGTGGATTATCACGACAAGAGTGCATCGATGAACTTAAATCTTTGTATGGCTATGAAGCACCATCCTATAGCACTGTGAAAAACTGGTACAACGAATTCAATCGTGGCCGACGCTCGCTCAAAGACGAATTCCGTGAAGGTCGTCCAAAAACATCCGTTGTTCCAGAAAACATCGATGCCGTACGTGAACTGATAATGCAAGACCGTCATGTGACATACCGTGAGATAGAGGCATGCCTAGGCATTTCTCCCACCAGCATACATTCGATATTGCATGAACACCTGGCCGTAAAAAAGGTTTGTTCTCGTTGGATCCCGCACAATTTGACAATCGCTCAAAAAAAGGCTCGTGTGGATTGGTGTAAAGAAATGCTGAAAAAATACGATCGCGGTGCTTCAAAAGACGTTTATAAGATCGTCACAGGTGACGAATCATGGATCTATGCGTATGAGCCCGAAACAAAACAGCAATCGACCGTGTGGGTCTTCCAAGACGAGTCAAATCCAACGAAAGTTGTTCGTGGAAGAAGCACTTCGAAGCAAATGGTCGCTTGTTTCTTTGGCAAAACTGGTCATGTGGCGACTGTTCCGCTTGTGCAACGTAGGACGGTCAATTCTGAGTGGTACACCACCATTTGTTTGCCTGAAGTCTTCGGAGAAATTCGAAAAACGAACAAGAGAAGTCGAATCATTGTGCACCATGACAATGCGAGCTCTCACACATCGGCTCAAACCAGCGCCTTTTTGACCGGACAAAACGTCGAATTGATGGGTCATCCTCCGTACAGCCCTGACTTGGCACCCAATGACTTCTTTTTATTCCCACACATCAAGAAAAAAATGCGTGGTCAACGATTTTCGTCGCCAGAAGATGCTGTTGAAGCATTCAAAAACCATGTTTTGGAGGTGTCTCAATCGGAGTGGAAAAAGTGCTTCGAAAATTGGTTTGAGCGCATGCAAAAGTGTATAAATCTTGATGGAGAATATTTTGAAAAACAATAAAACCTTTTTCGTTGATAAATATTCGCATTTTCATTATTAGGCCAGAAATATATATAGTAGCCCACGTATGATGATATAGAAAACAAATCGCATACTAACAAAATTATCAAATAAATAATTTTCCCAGTCCCTATGAGTCTTCCTCCCAAAAATTGTAAACCCTCGGAAATTAAATCTACTATTCTGCGCCTTCCCAATAAAAAAAAACTCCTGGTTATGATCTAATAATAGCTCCTATTCTCAAGTAAATTTCCCGAAAAGCTTTAGTTTTACTTGAAAAATTGTAACCTGCTCACAACCCATTTTACCTTACTCTGGAAATCTTCTCTCATCAAAATTATTCCTAAACCAAATAAACCCATTAATTCTCCTTCGTCGTATAGTCCTATCAGCCTCTTACCAATCTTTGGTAAGATTCTTGAAAAACTCCTATTAAAACGACTCTACTCAATCCTAGTTAATGAAAAAATTATTCTTGATCACCAATTTGGCTTCCGATCTGAACACTCCACTATGCAGCAATGCCATCGTATTGTTGATCATACGAGTATTGCATCCTCTCTTGAGAGGAAAAAGTATTGTCCAGGAGTATTATTAGATATCTCCCAAGCTTTTGATCCTGGACTATTCTGGAAACTCAACAGTTTTTTTCCTTTAACATACTACCTTGTCATAAATTCATATCTCTCCCAACGTCATTTGCAAGTTGCAATTTACTCAGAATTCTCGGAAATATATCCTATTCTAGCCGGAGTCCCACAAGGACATAAATATATATAATAAGAAAATTAAGTATTGTAAAAGTCCTTTTTCAGATTTTTTAAAATTTTTTTTTTTTATAATATTTATATCCATGACATCCCATCTGATCATAATACTACACTATCATTGCTACTTATGCAGACGATACGGCCATACTTGCTACCCATACAAATCCGGACATAGCTTCCAACAATTTACAATCCCATATCGACAACCTTCAATCCTGGTTTAAAAGATGGAGAGTGAGGGTAAATGAATAGAAGAGTGCTCACGTTACTTTCACACTTTATCAAGGAAAACCTACCCCTTTATACATTAATATAAACATGATTCCACAATATGATAAAGTACGTTATTTGGGTCTTTACCTGGACAAGACGTTACCTACAACTTCTTAGGCTAACAGACGTTACCTACAACTTCTTAGACTACTTGACAAACACTCGAAACTAACAATCAAACCTAAACTTATAATCTACAATACAATTATAAAACCTATTTGGACATATGTAATTGAACTTTGGGGTTTAACGAAACGTTCCAATTCCTATTGCGTCCAGGCCCTTCAATCCAAGATTCTCCGTAAAATTATTGACGTCCCCTTTTATGTTCGTAACTCTCCTTTCTTCAGTACCTGTGCATTTTCCGCTATCAAAAATTTCACTCCCGTTTATCCTATCATCATAATCGACTTGTGAGAGAATTGTCCTGTACTGCCCTCCCCGGAAATACTCATCGGAGACTTAAGAGACAATGACCTAGAGATTTTCTAAAGGAATCTAACTTGCGGTAGTTGGGAAAACGCCGATGTGTGTTTACTCCCACTTCATGATGTATAAGATTATTAATTAAAATGTTATGTAAATCTGCTTGTTACTTATAATCCTAATTGAAAACAAAATCGCATATATCGTTGTATATGTTACTTGTACATTACCATACATAAAAAAATTAGTGCAGAAAAACTTATCTATTTACATCAACGCAATTTTCGTATAATGCATTTTTCAAAATCTTTTCATCTGTCTGTCACTTTCTTATAAACCATTGATTGTATTCATTTAATGTCTTTATATGTTACGAGTTCTTTCTTCATTATTATTTACAAAGATTAAAAATTTGAATACGCTGAATGCTTTATGCTATATGATGCCGTAAAAGACGAAAACTTTATTTCGTCTTTTACGGCATCATATAGCATATATACTCTCAGTGGTATTCTACTTCCGTTTATCTATAAAATACTCTCAGTGGTACTTTTCGAGGACAATTGAGCTCCTAGTTTATTTTTAATCAATATTATCCCTATTACTACTAGGCTTTTTATTTTTGATTATTCTTTTTGATAGTTTTTATTATTTATCACATTTTTTTTCTGAATTAAATAATACATTTGTGATGCCACAATATTGAAAAAATCTAATTGCAAATTAGCTCATATTGTAGGTTATCTGAGAATTACATTCAGAAGAGAACAAAAACTTTGCTCAGTACTGTGCAATTCAAGTCTAAAAATATGCATAACTATCTTGATAATTTTATAGTCTAATAGTAGATAATACCAAAGAAAACATTCTGTATAAGAAATGCACTCTTACCCAACAGCACGTTCAAATTAAATGTTATTTGAAACCCATTTCATAAAAGTATAAGCGTAAAAAGTCTTACTATTCTACCTTGTCAGAAAGGAGTTTTGTTATAGAATTAAATCTGCTCAATGGAAATTAACTGAGATCAGAGCAATTCAAATATACTTAAATGAAATGAATATTAAGTGTTTTTTTTATTAATTTGCTTCATTGAAATGTATAACATATAATTTTCCATTATTAAAACCATTAAAGAATGTGCAAATAAAAGTAAATGTTGGGTGAACTCATTTTGAGTGAATTTTTCATATATTTTCTTTGTCTTAAGTTTTCAATATTTTTGAAAAATTTAAGTTATGCTTATGTGAGCACGATTAAATTGCACTATTGATATTTCAAAATGCAGTTTACGGTTAGATAACAAATGATTTGCTGAAACATATTTGCAAATCGCATAAATATCAATTCAATTTTATCCTGTTGCCATTTAATGCCCCGAATGCATTTTATAATTCATTGATTGATTGAATTTTTTTCCCTTGTCAAACTTTTCCTTTCAGGCATCAATAACAAATCTATCAAAAAGTCACAGCTTGTAATCAATCAAATGTTTACAGATCTTGAATTTGAAATTTATAAAACGTGAATTCCATATAAATAAGATTTCCTTTACGTTTATTGACTTATTGAGTAAATTGCCTAGATTTGCCCATGCAATAAATTTTAATCATACTTATCCGATTTCGAAAGTGATATGATTTTATTTTTCTAAAGTTAACTGTTCTTATTTTCTCTAATTGTAAAAAAAATAATTATGTATTAATTATACAATATTTGGAAAATTATTAAAATTATTCTTGGCAATTCTTATTAGATCAATTTGGAATTATATTAATTATATTATTGCAAATACATTTTGCACAACCTCTGGCGTTTTTTTATTAATGTAAGAGACTTTTCATTAAATTAATCATGATCTGATTAGTTGATATGTTAAAAAGTTTCCAAAAAAATGGGAGTTTGTTGGTTATGGAACCAAAATGGACATCAACAAATGTTAGAGTCAATTATTTGCATTATGGAACCTTATCAAATGTTCCAATTCCTGTCGTTTCCAATCACAATAACAAATGTTCCTTACATATTGTGGCTTAAGTATTCTTTTCACATACTATAAAAATATAGGGTAGGGACATCTGTTGGTTTTTTTTAACTTTAAAACTATCTGTCGAAACAGACATATAATTTTTTCATAATGTCATGTACAAAGTAGTACAATTAGCATCGATGTCTATGTTAACAAACAAAATTGTCGAATCCGGAGTGCGGAAACCATTATGGGAAATTGATAACAACCGGATGCATTCTAAGAAAAATTATATTTAATGGGGTTAATGAGTTAGTGGAATCATTGGGGCGTCCTTCTTTGAAATGATCGTGAAGATACCATGGTCATAACAGTGAATTTTGAACTATACCGTGGTATGTTAGCGAACTTTTTGTGCATCAAATTGAATGAATTGAGTTTGAATGAGCTTTGGTTTCAACAAGATGGCGCTATAAACCACACCACGCGTCATCGGCATTTAATTGGGTGATGTGAATTGGCCGCCAAGATCTTGTAATTTGACACTTTTGGACTTTTTTATTTTGTGCTTTTTGAAGAGAAAAAGTGTATACCAATCATCCAATAATAATCAAGACCTAAAGGACAACATTTGATAAGAAATTGAGACCGTTGATCCACTTTTATTGGGAAAAGTTATCGAAAAATTCTAAGTTCGGATTGAGGCCTATAAACTAAATGATATTATTTTTTATGCATGCGTGTAATAGATTCAACTTTCATTTTCTACAACAAATATCGGATGGTAACTCAGTATGGGAACATTTTTTCCGAGACAATAAAAATATTGAGAGAAAAAAACTCTTTAAAAAAAGATTTTAATTCTAAAAAAAAAGTTTTCATAGAACAAATTTGCATGTTTTTGGTTTTTGGTGGTGTTGTTTGTGGGATGGGTGGGGGACGGGTTTGGTTGGGCTAAGGAAAAAGGTAAAGTTAACAAGTAAAAATTAAAGTCATTCTTATATCTCGTTTTAGAATTTGTTAGAAAAAGTTCCGATCAAATTGGCGTTATTTTAAATATATATTGTACATGCAGAAGTATGTGTATACTCGTAGTGGTGTGGACAAAAACAGCTGTGTGTCTTTATTATAAAATGATATCATTTAAAAAAATTGTACCGTTATTTATATGCTCGAACAGTTTTGTTCCTATCCTATTTGTTTCTGCCTCAATAAATATCATTTTCAAGACATTACAATTTTCTAAAAGAAGGAGAATTAGTAAATTTTTTGTTTTTTTAATGTTTACGTATCAACAGTGGGTTAAATTCAAACAGGTGTATTATATTGGGGTTTCAAAAAAGTAATTTCGTTTCATTACCGAAGAACCAAATAGTTTATTTATTGGCTTTTTTTTAAAGTGAATCATTCAATTTGTCCAACTGATGCCAGTACACTTCAGAATTGATCGTTGTGTTGCTCGGTAGAAGCTCAAAATAAACGATTCCTTTGAAATCCCACCAAACAGGTAGCATAACCTTTTTTTGATGAATATTGGCTTTGGAAGTGCTTTGAGCCGGTTCATATTGGCTTTCGAAGTGAGAAGCAAATCACAAACGTCAATGCGACGGTAGACATTTTTTTCCGTGAGAAGATGAGGAACCCATATGTCGAGCTTTGAGATTAAACCTAGCCGCTTCAAATGATCGCGAACGGTCGAATTCGATAAATTTAATCTCTCAGCGATCTCACGAGTTGTTATTCGCCGGTTTGCATCAATTAATACCTTGATCGTGTCTTCATCACCTTCAACTGGCCTTGCAGAGCGTAGTCCATCTTCGAGATCAAAATTGCCGGATCGAAATTTTGCAATCCAGTTTTGGCACTGGCGCTCATTTAACACATCTTCTCCATACACATCGGATAATTTTTTTCTTGCTTGAACAGAATTTTTATCTTTTCTATAGTAAAAAAGTAAAATATGCTGAAAATGCTGTTTCCATATTTAAAAGAGTATCAACGAAAAATTACTGTGCAGAATCAATCGAATTTTTTCACAAGCAAGCCTTCCTATGTCAGCTGTCAAAATACATATGATGATGCGACTTAAGTGTGAAGTTGGTTGTGAAAAAATACAATTAAGTCCTCTGTTGTGAAACAACAAAATTACTTTCTTGACAACCTAATATATAAAAAAACAAATTTTGCTACTACGTAATTGATTGGGTAAGCCCTAAGTCTTTTCAACTGCCACCGCCCATAGTTCATCTTTATTTACAAATTTTTTATTTAACATATTTAGCTGGTTATCGTGCCACAAATTCTCAATACGATTTAGGTCATGTGACTATTCTGGTCTGTTTATTAAGGCTCTTTTACGATCATCGAACTATTTTTTTTTTTTCAACTTATTTGTCTCGTTCTAATGATTAGATCAACTACAACTGTTGTAAAACAGATAAGATGTAAAAAAAGGAAAATGTTTTTATTAAAATTAGAGGCATTAGAAATAAAAGAGAATAATCAAAATTGAGGAAAAAATCAAAATTTCGAAGGAAAGTTCGAATAACGGTTGATAAAAGTGAATTTCTCGTTGAACGTTTTCCTTATTTTTTTTATAAGTGGTTAGGAGAAATCTTTTAAAGGCGCTGTAGAAATACTGATGCCTACAGTGTGACGGATCACCGTCAGGTATTACTTCATGGGAAGTAGACTGATATCAAATCTATTTTCTTATTTAGGTTGCCGGCTACCTTTTTCTCATTCTTTCTTTCTGGCGGAGCTTTTTTATTACTCGGGATGCGTATTCAGCTACTGTAGCCCAGCATGCCTATAATGTTATCATTTGTAATGTGCTTTCTGGGACAATTGTTCATAGATTATTTTCTCCACTCCCTTTCTCCGCTATAGCCTGGATAGTGATGTGCTTCTAGGACAACTGTTTATCGATTATTTTCTCCACTCCCTTCCTTTCTCCGCTATATATGTTCCGCATCCTCGATTATGGGCCGGAAATGAGGGCATATTGCCTTAACTTCCATCTTAAAAGCGATATAAATATGCCCTAAACCAGCCATGTGCTATCAGAAATTGTGCCATATATTGTGCAATTTTTTTATAAATATTTATTCATTGATTAAAAGTAAAAGTAAGAAAAAAAAAGTTTTTATATATTACAGTAGAAAATATTTTAGATTTTACAAAAACTAAATCATTTTTATTAAGAATTTCAATTGAATTTAATTTTCGTTAATAATTTTCACATTCTGTATATGTTTATGTTTATTTTCATTTAGGATTTAACTTTTTAAAATATTCGTCATGAACAGGAAGTATATATGTTAATAAATCTATCATGTACTTTTATTTAACTGATGTAGTTGATCAAGTTTTATATTTGCGAAATTGGTTGATCTTCTTCGGAATTGCTTGGTGATAAATCGGAAATTTTAAATTCACCAATAAATCTGATCTAGCATATACTTAACGTTTTCATAGTTTATCTTTCTTTCTTTTTAAAACCGCCTTCTCCAGAGATAGTGTCGAAAAAAAATGTTCGCGTTTAATTTCATATACTAACATTTTAGTATGTTGTCGAAAATTTCGTATTTATGGTATATACAAGAAATTGGTTTTCCGGATTGCCATTTCTACCACTCCAAAATCACGATCGTTTGCTAAGAATGAACACTCTGACAATAAAAATTTGTTAAATATCATTGATCACAATTTTCATCCATATTAGGTCTTATTTATGTTCCATTTTGGCTAGTGCACATTCTGTAAGTGGTTCAAGCAGTAAGATGCTACCTCTTGTGATCCCCTGGGTGCTGTTGTTTCATTCCAAACATACATATTAACCTTATCTTCGCCCCGGCGGAGGGATGTTAAGTATATTCCAGCTTCTCATCCCAATAATGGCATAAAAAGGTAAAATAGCTAACAAGGGCTGAAAGTAGATATCCGACAGTGGATATGCCCTCTATTCTAAATGTAATATTAAAGATTAATAATCACATAGTAAACCCTACGGGGAGGTGGTGCATGAACAAAAATGATGGAAATAGAAAGAGGAAGAGGTGAATGAGAAAGAATAGAAGGGAGTTGTGAAGGAAAGGAAGAGGAAAAAGGTCAGGAATTTACAAGGTTGATGACCACCCTACGGGTAGGTGATACAAAGCGAGGTATAAACCTAAAGTACTCTAATAAATAAATTAGGTACCACGGGAACCGAGACGCTCCACAGAACGAAATTCAATATAAAAATTGACCTTACATGATTATGGCGTTGAAGCTTTGCATACGTGTAGCTTTCATGCATAATGCTTTTATAGTATTTGCTTGTATAAGCTAATGTAAGTGAAGTTTAACCTGTTTGTGTTCTATTAAAATGATGAACTAGTTCTGTGCTCGATCATTGGTGAGGTGCTTAGGCATTTATGTAGTGGCTGTGGTTGACACCTATATCGCGCGTATAATCTTCGGACCACAGGAAGGAGATAATTGGCGATGTATTAAAATACTTTGCAATTATCTCGGGTGCTGTTACTTCTGATGACAGAAGAGGTTTAAGGTAGGCCTCGTTACCAGCAGTTGAGGTGATCAGCTTATAACTGATTACTGACTGATAATTCTCAGTTATGGAATGCGCTGATTGAGCGTATCTCAGAATTTGTAATAGCACCATTAAATATATAGAGAACTAAATATTAATCTTATCATTATAAAAATTGTGGAAACCTTTTTTCCGTTTTATAATATACAATTGATACTGTTAGCTTAGGATAAGGTAGTGAGTGCCTTTTGCAAATCAAAGTACACATAGAACGTGTTGTTATTATCAAGTGAATTTCGTGTTGTTCTGTCAGGTTCTGTTTCTGTCACGACATATAAGAAGTTTTCATTTACATCTTAAGCATATCGCTTTTTTGGCAGGTGTCTTTGCGTGGATGATGGAAAGTCCTTACTTGTAAGCTGATAATAAAAATAGACAGACCTACAACAAATCCTCCTTACATTGAGGTTATCTATGCGGCCAATATTATATAATTTGTAGTTTTTCACAGTATTCCCAGTATTACTAAAATTTACCGGATCCAAATTGTGCTATAATGTATTCGACTATAAATAATTTCAACCTTAGATGGACTTGTACCATTTTCAAAATAAACATCTTTCCGATACCGTTAATAACCAAAATTAAACATCCTTCCGATACCGACTGTAGTTTGGTTACATCTTATTTGAAAACGCAAGACCAAATTAGTTAAGAAAATAATTTTCCAAAAACTCAATTGCACTGAAATTCAAATTTTTAGCGCCACAATAACTCAAGCCATTTGGCGACAACTAATAGAAACTGCTAATATTTCACTTGCTGGTTTCAAACTCAGGACGGCTTCTTAGTAGATGGTAATCTCTTCATATTTATCAAATAATAATAATATCAATTTTTATTAATTTTGTTGATTGTCAGAGCCTGAAATTAATTTTTGTATTGACTTAAAAATTTGCACTGTTAATAATTAACACTTTATATAAAGAATGTAGAAGAACATGAACTAAAAACACAACGATACATACAGAATTTTTTTTTATTGATCAAATTGATAAGTTTTTGTATTGGGATATAATGTTTTCATCATCACTAAAAATACTCTCAATATTCACCGAAACAGAATTATTCTATTTTTATAGTAGTGTCTTCAATGAATGAATTAAATATAATGTCTTTGATTAAATTGATTAATCAATTAAAATAATTTCACAAATCAATGATAGCCAATTGATTTTCATTGAATGAAATTCAACGCGATTGAATGAGTTTTACTGAACCCCACCAATACGCATATTTATTTAAAAAAAAGGCTGAGTTTAAATATTCAGTTCATCATATTTTTAAATTGTTTATTTATGTTATTATTGGAATTTCAACGAAATAACTCTAAAAAAGCAATTGTAGAAAAGAAAAAACACAAAATTAAAATTAAAAATGATCTTACCAAGCAAACGAAAGCAAACGGAAGGGAGAATTTATAGATCTGAGTTCGATACTTTCCATACGAAATAATGTGATTTAGTCTTCGTTTAGTTTAAGGCTTACCACATGTGTGAATAAGAATTTTTTAAGTAAAATAATTTTTATACGATTTGAAAATAATATTTTTTTGCATTTTCGAATTGCGGGTAGTTTTTTAGCTCTATTTCGTGAAAAAGTAAACAAACAAAGGAAATGATTATATCATGTTGGTGCTCTAAGGTGATCATATTCAAAAAAAATTTGTATTTATTCTCTAAATGTTGTGATTTGTGTTTTATGATAAAGCTATAAAAATAACTGTTTGTCAATGAAAAATAAACGAATCGTATAAAAACGATCATGTTCTGCTGCATAAAATAATTAAATTTTATTCATTTTTACATTGTGACAAAAACGATCCTGTGGTACGAATATTGCATTCACATATATATATATATATATATATATATAAAGAACCGTAATCTGGTTAGTGATCGTATGATAATGAATAATCATCCACCAAGAATAACGACAACTCCGCCACCACCAGTGGCTGCAATTTCGATGACATCGCAATCACCATCGCCATCGCCATCGCCATCGAATTCACCATCACCACCGACCGGAAATTACAATCAGCGCAGTGCCAAAGCGAAAAAATCTCTTGAAGATAATGTTGTTTCCCTTCGTAAAGAGCTTCGATCTCTATACGATCTTCTCAAAGATAAAAATGATCAGCTATTGGTGCTTGAGAAGGAAATTCGCGATCGTGATATTAGTATTCGATTCGTGAAGGGAGAATTCAAACGATTTAAGGAGCAAAACATACAAAATAATGGATCAGCCGGCATATGCTATCAGTGTCACAGTCGTAATGGGATCGATCGAAACCGAAATCGAATTCCATTGTCATCGCCAACATTCGGTAATTCAGTTAATTTGGCACATTCTTGGGGGGATAAATATGATAAATATTTAGTTGATGATAAATCAGCTAATTGTAATGACTCAAACCAGTCAGGTAACAACTCAGAAGCTGAGTACACACCCAGTTCTTTGCAAATGGAATTGAAGGAGCGCAATGCACTTATTAGGGAGCTAAATCAGAAAATAATCCGATTATCAGAAAATTTGACATTTGTGCAACGACAATCGCTGGAAAAGGATGCTACCATCACTGAATTGAGAAATGAAATTGACAAGTTTCGACAGGTGGTAAGTGTTATTATTCCGTCATTAAAGAATCTGTTGGCGGTGAAATCTGATTGGAATGAAAATAAATTCATAAACGCAAACAGATCATATCAATTGAAGTGTGTTGATGAAATTTTGTATTTTTTTTGTTATTGTTTAAGGTTCGCCCCCTCACACAAGCAATGCTGGAACGTAGACGGTCCGGAAGCTTTGACGAATGGACACCAGGTGTGGAATCCACTCGAGTATTTGCGATTGCCGAACCGAGAATCAAACGTCAAGCAATCAGTGCCGAGCCATTATCAGCAATGGCTGGCATTGATGGAGATTTGATAAAAATTCCAAAATCATATCTGTAAGCTCAGTTCTAAATTGTTCCTTCTATTAGCCACGCGCACATTATACTATTTACGCAACCATAAAATGCCATCGGAAATTTTTGACATATAAAAATTTTTGGTAGTTTGAAAATATTGATTTTTAACGAAAAAAAACAACGAAAAAAATGGCAATAAATTAGTGTACGGATAAAAATGCACCGCTCTCTTATAAAATTAATATCATTTAAATTGAGAATACGTAAAGTTGACTCAATAACAAAGTAAGTTGAGAAAAAAATTTTATTCAAACTCAATTTTTAAGTAGTAGACCACAAGGTTTTTAAATTTACTCGGACGGAAGTTATTTACTCTTTAATGGGAAATTACCTAGCAGCACAATAAGCACAGTTAAAAGTTGAACTCTGCGAGAGAACTACGATTCAAAGTGATAATACGTGTACTATCGGATAACGTGAGAGAATACATATATTCTTTGTGTTTTGTATTAGTGGTGTAAATAAATTTTTCTTTGACAATTGTGAGAATAGAAAAATAGGCCTAAGTAATGTCTTGCAATTCATGCTAGCACATTGGTGTTCTAAAGATAATGTAATATCGATTAATCGTATGAGTCAATGCATAATAATTCCGTTTAAAAGCCAAGGTTTAAATTTTTTGAATACATATTTAAATTTTTTTAATACATTGGACGAAAAATAATTATCAAAGTGTACCTACCTTATCTCAAAGAATATTTTTTTAAAAAGTGCAATCTTGATATGAATTAAATAAATAGAAAAATATATTAAATCAGTTTTCGTCATATCTACATCTTGGCTCAAAAAGATTAACATTTTTTGGCTAATATACATCTAGGATGTTCGATTAATAATCGTCAATAAAATTATCAAAAAAAATATATAAAAAGACCGAGGAATTACTTTACATACCTCTAAGATGTTTTTTTATTAGTTCAAGCAAAATTGATACTGAAATCCTATTGCCAATCTTAACATACACATACGTGTACATCAAACTTGGTTTAAAAATGTAACTTTCTTTACTAAATTATCCATTAATATAGAATCAGTTTGTAATAATAGAGTGGAAACCTTCAAATAAACTAGAAATTTTCTCAAAATTCACAATGTGGCAGTTAAAAGGTTATAAAGGTTCCAATGCACCCTATAGTTTTCTTTAAGGTTTTCTAAAATTTAAATTAACATAATTAGTAGAAAGACTTATTCTAAACTCCACGATACTAAAAGCTATTTGGCGAGACATCATATTCAAAGTCATATTCGAACTTTTATAAAAAAGCATTATTGCCTTTTAAAAGCTCACCCTTATTATAGTTAAGAATATGTAAATATCAACTATTGGCAAACAAATGACACCCGAATTGGTATGGCTTTTAACTTTTGCACAATTATTACTGACATATATTGTATTAACTATTGGGTTGTTCGGGAAGTAATTTCGTTTTTTTAATAAAACTGAAAGACGTTTTTCTTATAGTAAATTAATATTTTATTCAATTAAATATTGTCCATTCTGATCCGATACCCTTTGCCATATTTCTGACAGTACTCGTAGCATGACTCCACGCTCATAAAATGTTTGTTCTTTGGTGGCAAAAAAGTGATCCAAGTGATTTTTGACCTCCTCGTTTGAATTAAACGTTTTATATCTAAAAATTTTTGTAGAGACCGGAACAAATGATAATCGGAAGGTACTAGGTCTGGAAAGTATGGTGGATGTGGCAGTATATCCCATCCAAGCTTTTTAATTCTTTTGCCGAATGGTCAAACTTGTATGTGGTTTCGCATTATCCTGTTGGAACACTATACCTTTCCTATTGACCAATTCTGGCGTCTTTTCTTTAAGTGAATCATTCAATTTGTCCAACTGATGACAGTACACTTCAGAATTGATCGTTGTGTTGCTCAACTAATAGAAGAATAATAAAAAGTCAAACTATTAACTTTTTAGATAAAACTAATTCATAATTTCCCAAAAGTTCATTATTTGAATTTAATTTTCTGTTATTTGATAGAGAAGAGGATGTCTGTTTTTCAGTTCCCTTGAGATGCTAATTTCTATTCTATTTTTCCTTTTAGCATTCCTTAGAAACATGGGAACGTTTTTAAAAATGTTCTCATTATATTTGTATCGGTTTTAAGATCATGTTTTTGTCTTTGCTTAGCAGATAATCGGTCCGCAGCAGTACAAATAATTATAGGTACAGCTATTCTACTGCTTATTTTCGTGCAGTTTGGATCGTCCAGTAAAACAACAATTTCGGGTGATTTTTCCAAACTTTTTGTTAAGGCGAGGATAAGGGATAGGAAAATGAAAGTAGAATAGAAAGTAAAGTGGTTTTTGGGAATTAGCATAGGACCATGCCGCACTGGGATTCGAGAACCCACGAGCTCTTGGATGGTAGTCCAGCATATTAACAACTGTACTACCGTGGCATTAATTAAACTACTATGCAAGGACTAAAATCGTACGTTCACAAATGATAAAACTATACTGCCGATTCCACGAAACTCCTTGCCCTTATTGAACTTTTTCAAGCCAACTATTAATTTTCCAATAAGCGACCTTAAAGTTGATTTTCGATCGAAATAGTTCAATAATAAATAATGAGATTTTATAGGCAAAAAATTTGTAATTTTGATTGAAATTTGCATTGCGTCTTTTTAGTACTATATTATAATATATTCCAAAATCTTCTGACAATAAATATTTTCACTATACTCTTGAATGATTCAACTTAAAGTTTTTGTTTTTTTTTCTCTTGTCCAAATAACGTTTTTCTTAACAAAGCGTGAAAGTAATGTGAGCACTCTTCTGTTCATTTACCCTCACCCTCCATCTCTTAAACCAGGATTGAAGGTTGTGGATATAAGATTATAAATTGTTGGAAGCTATGTCAGCTGGTTTAAGGGGTAGTAAGTATGGCCGTATCATCTGCATAAGTAGCAATGATATTATGTTATTACGATCAGATATGATGTCATGGATATAAATATTATATAAAACGGGATCAAGGATACTACCTTGTGGGACTCCGGTTAGAACAGGGTATATTTCCGAAGAAGAGTTAATTGCAACTTGGAAATGACGTTGGGAGAGATATGAATTTATGATAAGGTAGTATTTTGCATATATACAAAATTTTTACAGCATCATTAATGTTGTTGGTGTTTTAACGTTTGTTTTAAATCAATATGTTGGTCGAATTTGTTTCTAAATATGTTCCAGTCTATTTTACAATTTATGAGCCTAGGATGAAGAGTCTTTAAGATTGGCGTAGAATTAAGGGTAAAAAGAACAGGACTATGATAAAACTTTAAATCGGAAAGAGTTGCAATACTAGAATTCATGGTAATTGAAGGAGTGCTAATGAAGTAATCGAGGATATCAGGTCGTTTTGAAACAAATGTTGGCCAGTATGTTGGATTTGGAGGGGAGGTTATTTGATATGATGTATGGGATAGAGTTTTTTGAAGAATCTTTCCTCGAGGGTTAGCAATACGGCAACATTGCAATTACCGTCCGCAAAGATTAAATAAGGAGGTATCAATAGTAGCAAGTGTGGATTGCAGGGATTCGGAGGAGAAATTAAAGTGAATGTAATGTTTAATGGATTTTCTTATATGTTAAGACTAGCGTTCCAGCATGCGGCGTATTATCAGGGTGATCAGTTCTGTATGTTTCGTAATTTTGTATCGTAAAGTATGACATGGATGTAAAGTGCGTCTCAGTTAATAGAGCAATGTCAACGAGTCTGTCATGTAGAAAAATGTCCAGTTCTTCTCGATGGGGGTTCAATCCATTTGCGTACCATAAAAGGATGGGGAGGGAATTTGCGGTGCACGACGACATTTAGAACAGTGGATGATAAAGCTGACACAATGGACATTAAAGCATTTATAAGTGGTGTTAGTATTTTGTTTAGTTGTTCTATAAGTGTATTGGTTAATTGGGAGAACAATGGCGGAGGGGGATTACAAATCTTACTGCTAGATTTTTGCTAGCAGTAAGATTTGTATTTTTACTGCGAAAAGATTTTTCATTAAATCCTTGTTGCTGAAAGATCATAAATCAATATTTTCTTGTAACTATCTTGTACAAGTTTTTCTGTTATTCTAATAAGGTATCCTTTTCAAAGTCTACTAGGTTCATTTTACACTTTTCCACAGTGCCTAACATTGGTGATATTTTGCCCATTCCAAATTTATTTCTTACCGCTTCTCTCCTCATCAGACCTGCCTGACTCAATATTTCGCTATATTTACGCTTAGAAACGTGACCCCTTCAAAACTTCGATAAGATTTGATGTCTTAAGTGGAGCATGCCTTCCTTAGGTTATAAAACTGGATAGACGTCTACACAAAAATTGTGCCCGAATTTTGTTGGCAATCCATTCGTAGAACGCACACACATGCAAAATAACAGAAACGGCGTAAATCAGTGGGGGCCAATTTTAAACTTCAGTATGCGATTTAAGCGATTCGTTATTTATGAGTAAACATATCGATTTTTTTTAAATATTGCGGATTTTCTTGTTTGATAGAATAAGTTTTGGAAATTTGCAATAAAACACAGTTTTCTATTTTAAAATACTATTTAATTATTTCACTTTATATTATTTATTAAAACAGAATTATAAAGTGAAAAGAGCATATAAAAATATAAATTGCAAGTTATCGGATTATATCAAAACAATTATGTGCACAAATTCAAATCCATTCCAAAAATGCAAAATGAATTAAATGAGAGAATGTGATATTATGTTGAAATTAAAATCACACCACAACTTAGTAAGTATAAATTTTAATATTAAAACAAGCATTTATAGATATTGACAGCTTCATTATAATATAAATGTGTGTTTCTGAATTGAAAATAGGCATGTGCATTTAAATTAAATTAAAAACCAAACAATAATTTATTTTTTTAATTCAATTTAAATGCACCATCTGCTGACGGATGATTTGTTTCTCGGCACTTCGATAAATTTTCATAATACATTCAGAAGGGTGCTTTAAAAAGCCAAAGGTCTTATTGACCTATCAAACTGTTTGATGTGAATTCTCCTTTAAAGCTAAAAGACAGTCTTCGCAATGCAAAGACTTGCCTAGCTTAAAAACAATAAAGTCTGATATGTATTCGACCACTTTTTTACTATATTCATTAAGTGCAGATTGGTTAAATAAATAATCTTGCTCACTTAAAATATTTATTTAACCCATCTGTAGTTAATGTTCCTTAAAATTTTCTTAAACACACTTTATGTACGCCGGCATTGAACTATTTTCTAGTAAACATTAAACTGTCAACATCACATTTGTTTACATTTATTGAATGACGAACTTTTCTCTTTTCAATCACTTTTTGGACGAAATAAATCATTAAAAGCCATCATAATGGCAGATCATAACTAAATTTTTGTTAATTTCTGTAGTAAAAATGAAGATCTCAACTCATTCCATTGAATAATTTATAAAACATTTCATTTTCTGGAATAAAAATTTCCTATTAAATGTTATCCACAATATAAATATTTATTATACATACTTAATTTTTCGTAAATATTTCAAAAAAAACATAAAAACTACACTTTCCGATAAATGTCAAGATAACAACTTCAAAAACCACAAAAGTATGCTAGCATATCGGTATGCTACCACTTTCATGGAGAATGGCGTGTTTTGAAATTCTCCGAAAGTCTACAAACGTTGAGGCGATTGATATTTACGAAATGAATAATAAACCTAAAATACAATTCCATTTCATATCAAAAGATTGTACAAAAAATAAAAATTGCCTGTTGTGGCGTTTAAATTGTATTTTTGTTTCCAATTAGTGAATTAAAATGAATATAATTCATGCTTTTGAAATTCAATAAATTTCTATTACGAAAACTAGATGTCGGTGGGTGTCATGTCTACATAAAAAACTACACAAAAGTATGCAAGCGTACGATTTCTCGCCGCTTCTGCAATAATTGTGCCACAAAATTGTGTATACATATGCAGAAATCTGATGTACGGGCCTATCCAGGTATTCTTTAATCTAACATGCCTTCAATGCACTAAGGTTTTACATGTGTCTATGGTGTTAAACTGACTATGCATCATACCGTAACATGCCCCGAACACAATTACGAAGGTTGTATGATTAACACCTGGCCTTGACAAAAAAAAAACATTTTGTATCGTATCCTGATAGAACGATCTCTACACCTTCCAAATAGGCATTTGTTTCTTCAATTAATTCATAATTTGAGGTAAATCTTTTTTCGCCGATCCATTTTTCATATTCAAAAATTGTAAATAATCGCTTGGGGCCAAATCTAGCGAATATGGTGGTTGAGGAAGCAATTTGGATCTTAACTCATGGAATATTGCATAGTCTTGATGAAAAAGAATTTGTTGCTGGACCAAATTCGGACGTTTTTCGAATATATTTGCATAATACTCGCTTTGCCCTTTTCAAGGTTATCGATGTGGATTATGCCGAGTGCAACCCAAAATACTGTGGCCATAAATTTGTTGGTCGATAAAGTCCCCTTGGCCTTCTTTGGCACGGATTCGTTAAAGAAAACCTACTCTTTGAATATTCTTTGGTTTCTTGTGTGCTATGATGAATCTCTGTTTCGTCAACAGTTATGAATCGATGCCAAATATCATTTGAATTGCGCTTTAACATCGCTAAACATTCTTTAAAAGCTGTCACGGTGCATGTTTATGGTCAATTGTGAGCAATCGCGGCGCAATTCTTATGAAAAGTTACATTTACGAAAACTGGATTTGTCTTAATATATAGTAGCAGCAGAACCATCTCTTGCCGAAATAAAAGGAAACTTAAATGTATATACGAGTATAGTGTTTAGTGAACTTCAAAATTGAATTAAGCATAATATTTAAATAATAAACTGATCAGATGACGTTTATTTACTCGTCACAATTGTGTTAAATTTTTTAAATTATAGATTTTTGTTAACTTTTCCAGTTGATGCTACTGTTCGCAAATCACAATTGTGTTCCGGCCAACAAGGAAGATTGCCTATTTATCCAAAATTACTCAACTATCAACTTTTCTTTTCTGTTCTCTTCCATTTCTTCTTTAAGTCCTATTTTTAATTTTCTTGAACAAATTAGAGATCTTTATCAAACTTGTACGTAAGAATTAATCGATTTCTTTCGATACAAACGCTTTCAAAACAGCCTTCGTTTTAATAATAAAAAAAAACGCCTGAAATGTATTATAAAATAGAAAATTATATCTTTTTTTTTAAATGCAGGTACAATATTCGGCATTGCAAAAAAAATTCAATACCATTTCGTATTTATGAAAATGTAATCAGAAAAATTACATTTTCATACATATTTTCAATTATGTTCAAATTGTGTACATTTTTTTTAGTTTTCAAAATTTTTTGAAATTAGTGACAAAAGGTTAATATGGGAAAGAAATTAATTTTTTGAATGTAATATTGGCAACTGTGTTCAACCTTGTTGCGATTAAAAGTAGATCGGCTGTTCAATGCGTCAATCGAAAAATTCACAAAAAAAAAAACAATCAAAACAACATTGAATCGAGACTAATTAACCTTTGGCATGTATGTGATGTGGCTGAGAGTATAGTATCAGAACAATTTTATATTAGCTTTGTATAGTAATGCAGAGTAGAGGCTGTTCACTACTGCGAGTATACAACGAGAACATGTTTTGCGTATTTAAAATCGAACGAATAATTTGTATTTTAACAAACCAAGAAATATATCGCATTTTCCAATAAATAATTCAAAATGAGACCTGTACTCGTACACGTAAATGTTAAAGTACGCATACATCATTGTTGAGCACAACTAACTTTTAATTATGTTAATCATGCAAGTAGAAATTCCCAAGTGACTGGCTGAGGCTCAGTTAGTTTGTGGATCACCAAAGTTAGCAAAATGAACAACATTAGCCAATTCAGAGAAGAGGTGCATTTGCTGCTGTTTGTTGAGAAAGAAAATAAAACAAGAAATTGGAAAAATACATTTTTACTATTTGAAATTCATCACATAGTCCAGCACTTGACTGCCAATCTGGGTAGTTGAAATTTTAAAAGATCGCTAAATCGCCACAAACTGATGCTAATTAGCTAAACGTGTCCATAGATAATTAGCTCCCAGTTTGATATATCGATGGCTCCTGCATTTGCCTAATCTTCGATCACAGATAGCTTTGGTTCGAACCTTTGGATTGATTACTAGTTATCAGTGGCAAGTTTTTAGTTTTCTAAAAATCAGTCTCTTCTTATTCAATTGGTAATACTTTTTAGTATGCACTTGTATTTTTGCAATTGAGGCTACTATTACCGAAGAATGCATGCCACACCGTTGGTAATTGAAGTTCGTTATCCATGCTTTCACAGATGCCATTTTTAGTGCATCAAATATGTCTGCTCGCCCCTTGTAAACATATTCCAACTACACAAATCTGCACTTAGTCTTTTGATTGTGCGTCCATATCCTCAGACAAAATACCATTCGCGGCTCATCTTCGAAAATTCACCTTAATTCCGGGCTTGCTTGCCATCCATGAACTCAGTTGTAAATATGCCGTACTTGTTAAGAACAGCCGCTACCTTAAGTGGTAGCGTTATATTAAGTTAAGGCTCATTTACGAGTACTTAGTACAATACGTTATTGGATATCAGTGTGACTAATTACCTGGTCATTAATTATGTTGTCTCTACGTTTGCCTTACAGTATTATACTTTTCATGGTCTGGCAGATAGGATTGAATTTGGGTTTAATGAATTACAATTTAATTAAGAAGAAATACAATTTTAATCTACTATTACACGTAAATCCCTTACGGTAATAAGCCGCTTGATAAACGAATTTTCGAGTACTAGTTGTGCAACATTCTTCTAGTGATTCGCTTTACTTTTGCGGAGAGAATTTCTCAATTACACGGTAAAGCCTTTATTAGTGGCTACCCGGAGTGCAATTAGTACGTGGAGTAATCTACAAGGTGATGACTTAATGATTGTGATGAAAATGAAATTTGACGATTTGTAGTGATTTAATAAAAATTTGATAGTGATAATATAAAATCACTGCTCCTGAAATGTTTCATTCGAGATTGAGCTGAAAAGGAGCACTCACTCATGATTACACAGTTCAACAAATTCTAAAAAATATACAATATTTCCTCACAGAATCTATGCTGCTAATTTTGACAGACCATAATTAATGAACTAATTTCCGCTAAGTAACAATTCAAAGTTAGTTCCATTTAACATAATTTTCTTGCTTTTATTTCCTTTTTAGAAATCGTTCTTTTTTAGCTCAAAACTTTTTGCCCACGCTGATTATATTGAATAGGATTTTACTGTTAAAATTATGCGATAGCTAAAGATTCATTATTTGCGGACATTGGGTCAATTTATAGTTAAGGATCTTTAATTTTTAAAAAAAAATGAAAATATCCAAAATAACCTCTACTATTCAACTAAAGTTTAACACAAAAAGGAAAATTTACTATACAAAAGAATCCTGTATGCGACTGTAGATAGGTTAAGAGCATTCCGTGAGAGCTAAGTAATCTTATATTTTTTTTATACAAGCTCCTAGAATGTTGCTGGGGTATTGAACTCTCACAGTGAACTCAATTTTATGTGTCTCACACTGTAATTTTAACTTTACAAAGTCCAGACTTGTTATCTTCTATGCACAATCGTCAGCGTTGCCATCTCTGTTCGCTCTAATATTCATAACCGCTCTATTTTTCGTTGCCGTTTATCCTATCATAATCTACTAGTAATAAAAAATTTTCTCTCTATTACTCTTCCTAAAATCATTTATCGGAGACTAAAAAGACAGTGATTTGGAGATTTTGTAGAATCTTCCAACTCTTGTTAGGGGAAGAATGTCAATGGCTCTCGTCATTACTCTCCGATGTTGTAATTCAATTTGTAATGCAAATCTTCTTTTTTTTGTTCATATACTTGTAATTGTGAATATAAAACAAAATATATAAAAAAAATATTCTGTAAAGATTTCTATGTATTGGGTTGTCCAGAAAGTAATTTCGTTGTCTCCCAACAGAGGACCTAAATGAATTTTTTCACAACCAACTTCACACTTAAGCTGCATAATCATATGTATTTTGACGGCTGACATAGCAAGGCTTGCTTAGATTGATTCTGCACAATAGTTTTTGGTTGATACCCTTTTAAATGTGGAAAGTGAAAAACAGCATTTTTCGGCATATTTTACTTTTTTACTATAGAAAGAAAGAAAAAAATTATCCAATGTGTATGGAGAAGATGTGTTAAGTGAGCGCCAGTGCCAATTTCGATCCGGCAATTTTGATCTCGAAGATGCACCACGTTCTGGAAGGCCAGTTGAAGGTGATGAAGACACAATAAAGGCATTAGTTGATGCAAACTGGCGAATAACAACTCGTGATATCGCTGAGAGATTAAATTTATCGAATACGACCGTTCATGATCATTTGCAACGGTTAGGTTTAATCTCAAAGCTCAACATATGATATACTGGCAATATTTGGAAAGTTGCTGCTGCGATTCCTGTACGTTGATCTATTCCACCTGAAAGTGAGGCAATCAGAGCAACTAAATGCATACTGGATGGAACGCTGCTCTATTCTCCAACTTTATATGTCAGAATGCTAGTTAGCAAGCCAACGACAAGTCGAAACTGCGGTTAAATGCTGCATTCACTAGCTACTTTTTGATCAAGGTGGTATGGGTTCCTCATCTTCTTACGGGAAAAAATTTTTGCCGTCGCATTGACGTTTGTGATTTGCTTCTCAAACGCCAAGAAAATGATCCATTTTTGAAGCGTATCATAACTGGGGACGAGAAATGGGTTGTCTACAACAATGTTAAGCGAAAAAGATCCTGGAGTAGAAAATATAAACCGGCTCAAAGCACTTCGAAAGCCAATATTCATCAAAATAGGGTTATGAGCTTCTACCGAGTAACACAACGATCAATTCTGAAGTGTACTATCATCGGTTGGACAAATTGAATGATTCACTCAAAGAAAGAAGGCCAATAAATAAACTATTTGGTTGTTCGGAAAGTAATTTCGTAGTGAAACGAAATTACTTTCTTGAAAACCCAATATAATACACCTGTTTTAATTTCTTTTTTTTTTATCTGCAACTACAATTGTATTATAACACACAGATTTACATAACATTTTAATTTACAATCTTGTGCATCATGAAGTTGGAGTAAACACCCATCGGCGTTTCTCCAACTAATACAAGTTAGATTCCTCTAGAAAATCTCTAGGCCCATTGTCTCTTAAGTCTCCGATGGGTGTTTCTGGGGAGGGGAGATTATGATGATAGGATAAACGGGAGTTTGATAGCTTGAAATGCACAGGTCCTGAACAAAGGAAACATTTAGATCACGATTTATTGCGTTGTTACGGAATTGGAATGTTTCGTTTAACCCCAAAGATAAATTCCATATGTCCAAATATGTTTTATAATTGTATTGTAGATTAGAAGTTTACTTCTGATTGTTAGTTTCGAGCGTTTGTCCAGTAGTCTAAGAAGTTGTAGGTAACGTCTGTTAGCTTCAGCTCTTTTTAATCTAGTATGTGGGTTCCATATTAATCTCTTGTCCAGATAATGTACTTTGTCATATTGTGGAATCATGTTGCTATTAAGGTATACGTGTGAAAGTAACTTGAGCACTATTCTGTTTTCCTTGACAAAGTGTGAAAGTAACTTGAGCACTATTCTGTTCATTTACCCTCATTCTCCATCTCTTAAACCAGGATTGAAGGTTGTGGATATGGGATTGGTAATTGTTGGAAGCTATGTCAGCATTTGAATGGGTAGCAAGTATGGTCGTATCGTCTGAATAAGTAGCAATTAGGATCAGATGGGCAGTTATGGGTATAAATATTATATAAGATGGGAGCAAGGATACTGCCTTGTGGGACTCCGGTTAGAATAAAATAGTTTTCCGTTGAGTGTTAGTTAATTGCACCATGGAAATGACGTTGGGAGAGATATGAATTTATGATAAGGTAGTATGTGGAAGGAAGAAAGCTCTTAAGTTTCCAGAGGAGTCCTTCTTTCCTTCTAAATAAAAAACTAAGTGACTACTTAGTGATTTTAATTTTTTCCACTTAACAAATTTACGTAATAGAGTTGACAACATAACAACATAAAAATATTGTGGTGCATTCCGGAAACTTCACAATCAACCATCGTGATCTTGTGAATAGTAACCATAACTTTACTATGTTATGTTTAGCATCATAATCTTGATGAAAATAGTAATTATTTGTTAATCCTAATTTTTAGGATTATATACAAAAATATACAAAATTTCCTATCAACTGAGAATACTATCTTCAATAAAATATCCGGTTTATTATTGTGCTTATTTGCAAAAATAATGCAAGTTTTTTTCATCCTAGATGAAAGGTGGTGGTAGGAAATGAATGGTTTTTTCGTCCTAGCTGCATATGATTAACACAGCTTTCTTGAACATGCTTCTCGCTGTTATTCGTGAATTACCATCTTTCGAGATTTAGCCTTCTTTCGATAACTTAATTGTTATAATTTGTTTCTTTTATATTTATTTCTTCTTTTGCTGAAATAATTTTAAATCGATATTAAAAAAACTCGATAAAAATATATTTTCTATACAGAATTCTTTTGATATTTAGACCAAAATTAACTAGTGTACGGAGACTTTTGTGGCCTAATGTATCTCAGAAATAAGTTTTTATAGTATTTTGAGTTATTTTTTCTCAATAAAATATAAGTTTGGTGGACTTGAGTAGAAGTGAAGGTTTTTCTTATAAAACTACAATAATTGTTTTTATTTTAAATACGATGACTTGTTCAAGGAGTAGTCCATGAAGATGAGAATGAGAAAAATATAAAGGCTATGTCGCATATTAATATGTTTCTAATCTGGTATGAGGAGATATAAACAATGTGGAAGATAGTAAAAATGAAGAAAGTTAGCAGAAATGCATACAAAAATTAGGTCTAATAAATATTTTTTCCACGGGACGGAACAAATTAGCTGAAATAACTATTAGCATCCAAATGTTTGCCAAACCTTTTCATTTATAAGAAAATGTAAGAAGTTGTTTGTTTGAAAATAAATTATTTCTTTAAAATGTACACATTTTGCGATAGTTTTCTGTGCACTTATTTATTGACATTGATACATTTTCCACCTAGTACGCAGCAGTTTTTAATTCCAATCTCTCTCATGAAAAAGTCAGGTCGGTGTTTGGTGGTCCCCAAATATTGTGAATTGCCACTTCAGGCTTTACATTTCAGTATAAATTCTACTCAAAACTAACGTTACCAAAAATTTAGGCATTCGTTAATAATAACTTTGTACTTTAAACTGTAAATCAGTATTTGCGATTAGTTTTTTTTTCATAAAAGTTTTTTAAATACAATAATTAGAGGAGGAAATATTTTATCACTTTTAATATTTTTATTCAAAAATTAATTGGATAGGTAAATTTTGTGAAAAAATGTCTGACTAAGCTTATTATCATAGAAATATAATTTTATTAGCACGTGAACAGAATAGGCATACTGAAGTCATTTAGATAAGGTAGAATATATTTTGACCTAATATCAAATGCTCTTCCTAAAAAGTTTTTGAAACCAACACGTCATAAATCTTAAACTTTAATTGTTATGTACTTAAGTATACAACGTAAAATCCAACCAATAATAGTTTTATTACAATAATAAGATAAGATATGAAATTTTCCTAGGTACAAGTTTGAAGTGCTATAAAATAAAATAACTGATAAATTTTGATTAGGTGACGTTTGGGAGAGTCCGATCAAATCAATTATTTACAATACTATACCAATTAAATTATTTTGTTTTATACATGAGTTAATCCATTTTGTAGATTAGCAATTAAAAAGGAGGAAAACATTTTTTTGGTATAATATCGACAGTTTTGACGCATCGTATTTATGTGTAGTTTTAAAATTTAATATTATTGATGACTTTCTATTGGGAAATGATCATCTGGACTTAAAAGCATTTATATAAATACTCATAAATAGTTCAGAATACATTATTGTGCATAAAAAAATGTCGAACTTATGAACGAGAACTTTTGGGCTCCATCAAGCCTTCCAACTCCCGTCGAATGAAATGCTTTCAGACCAAAATACATTTATAAATTGACCGGAACCTTTTTTTTATGTTTGTAACCATTCTATTTTTTACCACCCCTGATTTGGTGATACTGTGACGTTTTGAGTTCAAATCCAGCTTGTTATACCATATACCCGTAGTGCATTTTCGTTGTCACCAATGGCTGAGAAAATAATAATTCTATTATTAAAAGTTCTATATGTGATGTTACAATACCTCATTATAAAAAGCTTTGTTCTTTTCTTTCCACTCTTTAATCCCAGCTTCCCACTCATAGCACGACTTATCCTCTAATTACTCCCCATCGACGACTTAAGCATGATATTTTTTTGTACTAATATGGTTGTGTTTTTTAACTTGGTCGCTCAAATGCTCTAATTAATTTGCGTAGTACTCACCATTGTTAGTTTTAGCCTTCTTAAGGTAATCAATAAAGATTATCCCCTTTGCATCCCACAAAACAGTCGCCGTAAACTTGTTGGCCCACAAAATTGTCATTGTCTTCGTCTTTGGAGTTGCTTCACCTGTCTATGCCCACTGTTTTGACTATTGTTTACTTTCAGGAGTGTATGGGTGTACCCAACTCTTTACACAGTTATAAATCGACTCAAAAATTCATTGGAGGATTCCGCTTGTAGAGCGCTAAATGCTCAGTTGCAACTGTTTTCCGTTGCGACAGCCACCTTGCACAAAGGTTCTCCATGCCCAAAAAATTATGTGAAATATTACCTTTACGCTATTTTTCATTTTAACAGTTTCAGCTATCTCACACACTTGTGATCTCCTGTCTTCCAGTAACATTTTATGGACGTCCGACGTGTGGTTCTTCTTATCTACACGCCGGTGCTCTTACGACCTTTTTTAAATTAAAAAACTCACAGTTTTATGGTTGAATATGATAGAGAAAATTCTTTTAGTATTGAGTCCATTTCATGTATTTCTGTTAAATAAACAAATGCGTATTGTTCCAAATGCTGCCAAACGTATAATCTTTATACTGGATAGGCCTCTAAACAAACATTGTAGCCGAATTTTGTTAGCACATATGCAAAATAACAGCGAGGGCGTAAATCATTGGGGGCCAATTTTAAACTTCAGTATGCGATTGAAGCGGTTCGCTTAAAACCATTTTCATATTGTGATGTTATTTATGCGTAAACAAATCGATTTTTAATATTGCTGGTTTTGTTGTTTGATAGAATTAGTTTTGGAAATTTGCAATTAAACACAGTTTTTAAAATATTATTTATTTATTTCACTATATATTATTTATTAAAACAGAATTATAAAGTGGAAAGAGCATATAAAAATATAAATTGCAAATTATTTGATTATATGAAAAAAAAATTATGTGCACAAATTCAAATCCATTCCAAAACAGCAAAATGAATTAAATAAGATAATGTGATATTATGTTGAAATTAAAACCACACCACAACTTAGTAAATATAAATTTTAATGTTAAACAAGAATTTATAGATATTGACAGCTTCATTATAATATTTATTTATTTATAAAAACAGTTTTGCCCAGAATAAATCTGGGTAGTCTGGTGTTGGCGCACGCGGCTGTTTGGGCCATAAGGCGCTTAATTCATTATAATATAAATGTGTGTGTTACTTATACAGTAAATATGTATAAATTATTATTTGGTTTTTAAATTAAATTAAAAACCAAACAATAATTTATTTTTTTAATTTAATTTAAATGCACCACCTGCTGTCGGATGATTTGTTTCTCGGCACTTCGATAAATTTTCATAACACTTTCAGAAGGGTGCTTTAAAAAGCCAAAGGTTTTATTGACCTATCAAACTGTTTGATGTGAATTCTCCTTTAAGGCTAAAAGACAGTCTTCGCAATGCAAAAAACAATAAAGCCTGATATGTATTCGACCATTTTTTTTACTTCATTCATTAAGTGCAGATGGGTTAAATAAATAATATTGGTCATTAAAAATATTTATTTAACCCATCTGCACTTAATTTCCCTTAAAATTTTCTTACACACACTAAGTACGCCGGCACTGAACTATTTTCTAGTAAACATTGAATTGTCAACATCAAATTTGCTTACATTTATTGAATGACGAACTTTTTAACTTTTTAATAACTTTTTAGACCAAATAAATCAAATAAAATCATTTAGGCACATCATAAGTTAAATTTTGTTAATTTCTCTAGTAAAAATGAAGATCTCAACTTACTCATTCCGTTGAATTACCAGCAACCCTTTATAAAACACTTCATTTTCTGAAATAAAAACTACCTATTAAATATTATCAATAATATAATTATTTATATAAATAGTTCAAAAAACATTTTTTTCCGATAAGTGCCAAAATAACAACAAAAGTATGCAAGCATTTCGGTATGCTACCAGTTTCATGGAGAATAGCGTATTTTAAAACTCTCCGAAAGTCTGAAAACGTTGAGCGCTTGATATTTAATATGGTAGATATTTACGAAATCTATAATAAACCTAAAATTACATCAAAATATTGTACAAGAAATACATCATAAGATTGTACAAAAAATAAAGACTTTCTGTCGTTGTGTTTAAATTATATTTTTGTTTGAAATAGGTGAATAAAAATAAATATAAATTATGCTTTTGCAATTCAATAAATTTCTATTACGAAAACTAGATGTCAGTGGGTGTCATGTCTACATAAAAAATCTACACAAAAGTATGCAAGCGTTACGATTTCTCGCTCCTTTTGCAATAATTGTGCCAGAAAATTGCGTATACATACGAAAATCTGACGTACGGGCCTCTATCCAGGTATTCTTTAAAAGATGGGCATTTTATTATGTACAGACTTTAACCCGAACAACGCTAAAAATTATTGAATTTTATTGTCAAAATTTGTGCTCTGTGAAAAATATGTTCGCGCACTTCGACCATTTTATGGTTGTCATAAACGACCTAATGAGCAAGCAATTCAAGCCATAGTGACAAAATTTCGCAGCAATTTGACACTATTGAACATCAAACCACCAACCCGTGTGCGTAAAGAGCGTACACGGAAAATATTGCTGCCGTAGCGTACAGTCCATCTTTTTTCTTTTTTTTTTTAGTTTAAGTAGAGTCCATCTTTTTTGTACATATTTACATGGTATTTAAAACGTAGACCTAAAACATGCTCTGTACATCTTTTGCTTATATGTTAAATTAGTTTTTAATGACTAAGTACATGAATTGCTTACAACTATGGCTTAAAAATTAAATGTGCTTGCTCAAACACAATTATCTATATTTTTAATTGCTTATAAACTAAACTTAATTCTAGACTTAATAATAAAAAATAATAAAAATTAGGGAAAGGAATGTTCAGGAAGAGCGGATTAGGAGTTTGGAATTTTTGGGAATTGTGTGTTGCTTCCGCTAACCACGATGGAAATGGGGAGTTAAGGAATTATAAAACTGAACGTTCATAATATCACTGTCCTTCGCAAAATCAGATATGATAACTGGTGAGGCATAGAGGTAATCATTGTATAAGTTTCTGTGTTGGGTGGCTTGGGTATTAATCCTTTCTAGTGACTCTTGAATGAGTGGATTGGTATGGTCTATTAAATGCTGAAGAAAGTTTTTGGTTAGACCAACCATGTATGAAATAAAAGTTGTAAGATTACTTTTCTGATATATATAGGAGTTGGAGTAATGCTTACCGTCTATTTTACGATATTTTGAAAGGCATTTCCTAATGATTGACCTTTCGAATACATGGACTTTATTGGCATACGTTTTCGAGAAACTAAAATAGATCGGAAATGCATATCCAATAATTGGCCGAATAAGTTGTTTATAAAACAGTAACTTTGTATTTATACTAAGCCCCTGCCGACGTCTAAGTGGGAATAAAAAGGTATGAATAGCCCTTTTGGCTTTCTTCAGAGTTAACTCAACATGTGGGTTAAATTTGAACATTGAGTTAAAGTTGATGCCTAAATATTTTAGTTCATTTGAGACTGGGATAGCTGTGTTTTTAATCAGAATACGCAGCTTTTTGCTCTTTGTAGCAATTTTCCTCGGTACGCGAGTGCTGGGATTACGGAAACAGATTAAATTCGACTTATTAAGATTGACTGATAAGTTCCAGTCATCATAATAATTTATAATTTTAAAAAGTAGCTCTTGCGTTCTCTTTAGAGCTAATTTTGGTGATTTGCTTTTGGCATAAACAAGAGTGTCGTCTGCATATAGTATCATTTGTGCTTTTGCGGCTGTTGGTATATCTGCAGTGTATATTGAATACAGCAGGGGACCTAATACCGAGCCTGGTGGAACTCCTTTACCTATTAAGAAGAATTCGGAAGTCGTGTTCTGATACCTAACACAGGATGATCTATCCTGAAGAAATGAGTGCAGCAGCAGCGTAATATGTGGAGGGAAATCAAGTTTGCATAGCTTGTGCACTAGTCCCTTATGCCAAACTGAGTCAAAGGCTTTGGTTATATCTAGGGAGCAAGCAACTGTTGATTCTTTACGGTTTAACCCAGTTGTTATCTCACTATGTAGTAGGAAAAGAGCATCCAAAGTTGAGTGACCTTTCCGAAATCCGAATTGAAAGTCGGGAATAATTTTATTTTCATTACAAAATTCATTTACCTTTTCGTAAAAGATTTTTTCTAATATTTTTCCGAAACAGGGAAGAAGAGATATAGGTCGATGTTGTTGGATGGCTGCTCTACCTTGACTTTTTGGAATATTAAAGATAATACCTATTTTCCAGGCTTTAGGGAAGTAGCAATTGTTAATACAGTGATTAAAAATTGCAACTAAGGGACGCAGACTCTTTTTCGGAAGCTTTCTCAGCATAAAGTTCGATATATTATCGATGCCGGCAGACTTTTTATTATTTAAGGATTTTATTACCGAGTAGAGTGTGTTTTCGGATATAAACACATCTAGAAGGCTGGGATTACTTGCACTGTTATCAGTGCTAAATGTAGTAACATGAGTTGGGGCGTTTGATAAAAAACTATTGACCTGATTATTTACGTGAGTTCATAGAGGTGAGTTTGAACAAAAGTTGTAAAGATCTTTATAAAACGAGGCAAAGTTTTTAGAAATATTAATTGGACCCCCTTTTATTTCGCGGTCGTTATTATCGGTAACTGTTAGTTTATTGAGTGACCTTCGACCGGTGATTGCGTTAAGCTACTTGAAAGCATCAGGACCTGGACGTACTTTTGAAAGTCGTTCAGAAAATTGTTCATTAAAGTGTTTGTTAACTTTATTGCGTATCATAGTTGATATGCAGTTAACCTGTGCCTCTAAGAGACGATTATGTGAGGATGTAGTATTGAGTTCTCTCCGGAAAATGCGTTTCATTTCCCTTACCCAACGATTTTTCAACCAATACATTTTCTTAATGTCCTCAGGGAGAGAATCAAATCGATGGCTACTATTAGACAGTTGCCTTGAATGTCTATGAAATACCTCCGAGACAATCTGACTAAAGGTTTCTATATGGAAATCAATTTCTTGATTGGTTATGTTCTTGAAGCAAGGAATATTCATTCCGTTAGGTATGGCCATATCTACATCTTGCCTAAATTCTTTCCAGTTCGTGTTCTTATACGACGTGAAAGATTTTAACTCATTATTCTCAAAGTTGAATTGAGTTTGAATTTTAATAAGAACCGGATAATGGTCTGAATGAAAGTCGAGAGTTGAACAAGTAATGTTCGAAGAGTAAGGATTAATTAAACCGCTTGAAACGAAAAACAGATCGACTACAGATAAGCTACTAGGTCTGGTAGGACCAGGAGGTGCAATTATCTGTAATGTGGAGATGCTAGTTAGCAAATTTTTAATAGAAATGCCGGAAGAGTTACGGATAGAATCTCCCCATAAGGTGTGTCTGGCGTTAAAATCTTCTCCCATGATTACCTCAAATCCCTTGCTCATGAGATCTTGTAAGAACTCGAAGAGGTCTTTAATTTCGACTTGCAGGCAATATAACATGAAACTAATGCTATATTTTTAATACCCGAATTGCTTACGTGACATCGCGTAAGAACACAAGTGGTGCAGATATTATTTGACCTGAAGTTAACCAAGTTACTATATTGGATATTTTCTGAGAAGATAATGCCAGTTCCCTGATTAGGTGAGTTTCATTGATGAAATAGAAGTCGGCAAATTCAGGTGAGTTTCATTGATGAAATAGAAGTCGGCAGGCTGATTCTGAATGAACTAATAAAGTTCGACTCTTTTGGACAGGCTCACGATAGACCGCACGTTAAGTGCTATGATATTTAGAGAGCGCGTACAGTCCATCTGTCGCCGTTCACAGTAATTGAAATTGTGTTACTCGACTATGTGGAAAATAAAATATAAAATACAGCTCATGGAAGAAGTGAAGCCGAAGTTTCTTTAATCTAAGGGTATAATAACAAAGCTATTGACCCACACTATTATATGTGAACTAGTGAAGGATAGTGTTATAGAATTCCACTAGGAATTTAGATCTGCTGGCGCTATAAGTACATATAATTGAACATTTAAAAAATTAAAAATTTAATAAAATTGTGAAAGCACTGCTATTTTATCGAACACCAATGCAAATAATATTTAAACTAATATCCTGCAAATATCATTTATATTTTTTGTATTAATCTGAATAAACCTTCTCAGAAATTTCGATTATAATTACATTTGCAGAAGCCACACAGTTTTACGGGTGACAGCAGTATGTCCTTACGGGTGAAAAATTCTATAAATTTCATGCAAAAATTCTTGATTTCTTCAATTTAATGCAAAATTGAATCGTCTATTACAAGAAAATCGATGATTAAAATTTGTCCACTACTGTACCTTTCGTAATACAATAAACAATATATATTGATGAAATTATTATAAATCACAAAACTACTAATATTAATATTTTATAATTGTTTTTCTCTTAAAAATTGTTAAATTATTTAAACAACAGCCATAAATTAGTTTAACTTGAACATCTGTTCTGTCACAATCGAAACTTACTTTTTAATAGGTTCTCTTACCGTAGATTTAAACCAAAAGTATAAGTATTCTTTGTTATCAAATTTGCATTTTTATAAACTAGCGACTTAATTTATTGTATTTCTAAAATTATTTTTAAATTGTATTTGAAAAAAATCCAATCAAAAGATTTTGTTTGAACTAATTGTATTTTATTATGTATAAAATTATAAATAAATTCAAGTCTTTATGACGCAATAATTAGCGAATACAACAATCGCTCTTTAGTCGTTACAGAAATCTTTTATTGGAGACAAACACCACAATAGCCGTGGTGAATTTTGAAAACGTCTGAGGTAAAAATGCTTACATAAAATTTTATCTATTTACGCATCTACCTTAAGTAATGAAAATATTTCTGGCGATAATGCTTTTATAAATTTCATTACAGTTGATATTAAAGTAAAATTAGTGACAAGACATATGTTAGGCGAAACGTAACATAAGTTAATGACATTATCCTGAAATGTACTTAATCATAAAAATCAACAAAAATTAACTAGACACCTCAGTGAGTGACGTTGATATGGCTTTAACCGATTTTATGCATTTAAATAAATTGGATCCTTGTAACAGCGTCGTTTGTAAATGCGAAATAAATTGAAAAATTATGCATTTAGTATATATCTTGAGTATTTCTATGACACAATCTTGATAGAAAACGTGTTTATCTGGTATTTTACGATCGCAAGAGAAACAAAATATAATCTAAACGATAAACAACGTTAGGCTTCCGATTGGTAAGTTCCGTTCGAATTCAGAAGTCATGTTATGGCATGGTTTTGTGTATTTTTCCGTTACATATCGAATCTTACAATTGAAAAAGATTTTTATCTATTAAATACATAACAATTTTCTAATCATGTTGGTGACTTGTTGATTACAACTCTTCCAATTTATTGTACATTTTTCAATTAATTCAATACTTTGGACTGCAGAAAATTTAGTAAAAATAAATACTTTCAATTTATACAAAATTTTTCTATAACTGTGTTAATAAATAAATTTTTGATCAATATTTTAATTGAATTTCAGATCACGTGAACTAATCAAATCGGCAATCTTGGACAATGATTTCATGAAAAATTTGGATATGACGCAGATTCGAGAGATAGTCGACTGTATGTATCCGGTTAAATATGGCGCTAAGAGTTTAATTATTAAAGAAGGCGATGTTGGCAGCATCGTTTATGTTATGGAAGGTAAGCTGAATAACATATTTTTTGTATTTTCAAATTTTATAATATTAATAAATTTTTCTATATCCCGAAATGATAAATTTGTTTATAAAAAAAAACTTTCCCAATTTCAAAAACGCAATGATTGTGCTCTGCTCTGTAAGTTATTGGCTAAAAGCCATTCATTCAATCGACATGGAAGAAATTTCGAACTTAGAAACCAATAATATACACGTCGCCTGAGAGTATGCAATTCAGTAGAGGCGACTTGCTCATGTGTGTTTTTTGATCAAAAGTATTTTTTCATTTGCTTATTTAAATAATAAAACTTTAAATATTTTTCTGTTATATATTATAATTTTACCAAACATAATATTATTATTAGAAAAAATGTTATTTTTTCTGAAAGCTGTTGAAAAAAAATTCATAAAAAATTGTTTGTTGTTGAAAAGATTTTTTAAAAAAATTCTGGGTTAAACATTTTGCCGAAGTTATAGATTATAAATTTGTGTAACGAAAAAATATGTTCTGATTATTATTTCTTATGCCGTCGTCTTATTAGAAAACAATCTTTCAATAAAAAAAAACTAATTTATAACATATAACGGAAAAATAAATATAAAATACTGAAGATCAGGTTACCAATAATTGTATAGTTTTTGTTTTGTTTGCTGAGTTCGAATAAATTCTAGATATTTGTACAATATTTTAGATAATACGCACAATCTCCCATAATTTTTATTAAATGGTGTTGAAAAATATTAACGTTTTTATGGTACCTTTATTATCTACGAGGACTGTTCAAAAAGTATCGCGAATTTTGAATTTCCGCGCGTTACGTTTATTTGATTATCGGTTTTTTGTGGCGTTATATTGGTACTAATGTCTCTCACTTATGCCGACAAGTTCGGTTATTTTGAATGTTCAGTTAATTTTTGACCGAAATGTTCTCAGAGGGCCGAGAAGATGTGAACAACGAAAAGCGTGCCGGACTCCCAAGCACTTCAACAACAGACAAAAACATTGATGAAGTGAAGAAAATAGTATTGGTTAATCGTCGAATCACTGTTAGAGAAGTTGCTGAGGACTTAAACATATCGATTGGCTCATGCCATTCGATTTTTACCAATGATTTGGCGTGAGACGGGTCGCCGCGAAATTCGTACCAAAATTGCTCAATTTCGACCAAAAACAGCATCGCATTAACATTGCTAAGGAGCTGTTGGACTCTGTCCGAGACGACCCAAATTTGCTACAGAGGGTCATAACTTGTGACGAACCATGGGTTTATGGTTATGACGTGGAAACCAAACCTCAATCATCCCAATGGAAGCTGCCGCACGAGCCAAAACCAAAAGCGCCAAGTTCGGTCAAATGTGAACGTTTTGCTTACAGTTTTCTTCGATTGCAGGGGTGTGGTGCATCTTGAGTTCTTGCCACAGGATAGAACGGCTAATAAAGAATATTATCTGTAAGTTATGCGCAAGTTGCGCAAAGCAATCCGCAAGAAATGCCCGGATTTGTGGAAGAACAAAAATTGGCTTTTGCACCATGATAACGCCCCTGCTCACGCATCGTTGCTTGTGCGCGAATTTTTGGCCAAAAGCAACCAACTAATAATGCCGCAGCCACCGTATTCCCCAGATCTGGCCCACTGTGACTTTTTCTTGTTTCCGAAACTGAAGAAGCCCCATGAAAGGACGACGCTACGCTGTGATTGAGGAGATAAAGACGGCATCGAAGGCGGAGCTGAACAAGATCACAAAAAATGATTTTTTGAAGTGCTTCGAGAATTGGAAAAAACATTGGAACAAGTGTATAATATCTGGTGGGGATTACTTTGAAGAGGACAAAATAGATATTCATGAATAAAAAAAAAAAATTTTATGAAAAAACACAAAATTCGCGATACTTTTTGAACAGACCTCGTATTATAAAATCAATTTTAATATAATCAGACTTTTCAAAAAGTTGTTTTATTATCAAAAATTTGAAAAATATAATACCATCTACATTATTATTAAGAGGAATGTCACATAAACAAATAATTTTCTTTTTTTTTAATTTAATACGTTCGAATTCTTTTAAAATCCAAAATTGTACTGCACTCGCAACGAAAGCTCGCCAAAAAACGTAAAATCAATATTACTTTGACTAAATTATGATAAAGCGCCATCTCTGATAAACAAAGACAATTCGAATTTGTTAAAAATTTCAAAAAAAATCTTTTATTAAAAGCTATTTTATAGAATATTAAAATTAAGAAACAGAAAATGTTTCAGTATTTTTTCCATAAAAAATTTTATAAAATCTTTGAAAATTGAAATAATGACTCTAAGCGCTTTGATGCTTATTTTATTCTTTATGCCGAAGTATCGCACTTAAAAATTATTATTCATAATCTAACGTTGCCTCTAAAACAGTATATTTCTAAAGATTTTATTTGAAAAATTTCTAAATCATATATTATCAAATCATCTTTTATATGATCAGACTTTTCAAAAAGTTGTTTTATTATAACAAAATTTAAATATGTTAAACCATTTATAATTATTATTATTTATTTTTTTAAATTAAATATGTTGGAATTCTTTTAAAATCAAAAATTGTACTGTGCTCGTAAAGAAAGCTCGCCAAAACGTAAAATCATTAGACGTACTCCATTGGGAAAGCTTTGCTTCTCAAAAAAGCTTTATCTTCACCACCTCATACTGATGAGTAGTTACGCATACAATTTACGGTAGGGGGATTTTAGTTCCCAAAATAAAAATAGATAGCTTAGCGGGTCCGTTGGTTATGTTGAAGTGTCATATTTTTGTTATGTTTACTTTATTCGTACAGCAAAAGCGAAAAGAAATGGAATCAAATATTACTGGAGTGTGTTTTTACACCGTCCAAGTCATGGAGGACGTACTGCAGTTGGGTTTGATGTTGAAATATACATCACGTTCTGGTTTCTAGCAAATACTGAAAGTGTACCGACAAATTGCAGACAGATTTGATGTCACAGAAAGCAGTGTCCATCGAATTTTATACTGCGTCGTAAAATGGTTTGTTGAAGTGAGTGCCAATTACATGAAATAGCTAACAACATCCGAAATGCAACATAACCAAATGCAATTTGCAGCTATGAAAGGTGTACCCGGTATTGTTGGGGCTCATATTAAAATCAATCCTCCTAAACGTGACAAACAAGCATACTGCAATAGGAAAAAATATTAAAGTCTGCTTTTACAGGGATTTGTAAACGCCGAGAAAAAGTTTATAGATGTGCACTGTGGTGAACCTGGTGTAATGCACGATGCACGGCTTCTACGAAAATCGGTGTTTTACAGGCGTATTACTAAGGATGAGTCCATAATTATACCAGGAGGTGTGCTGCTTGGAGCCTCAGCGTACGTTGCAAGCAGATATTTAGTTCCCTCGTTTAAGGGTTTTGGAAACTTAACTGAAAATGATTTCTGTAATATTTAAATAAATAAATATATTTAGATAATGAAGTCGACAACATACAGAATTACGCAGAATCTGAAGGAATTGACAGCAACAATGGAGGCAGCAAATGTTTGAAAATATGGATAATAATGGATTTTTAAATTAATTTAAACTTAAATGATGTATTTGTGTAACTTCATATTTATTATAATACTCTCAATTGTAAATTGAGAGTATTATAATAAATATGAAGTTACACAAATACATCATTTATATTGTAAATAAATGCCTTCTTGGCTAAAAAAAAATTTATCACATATATAAAATATCTTAATTTAACTTATTTAATATATATAAAAGTGTAGGACGAGTTTCAGCCCTATCATTTTCTTGATGATAATTGGACCTATAACGAGAGTAAAGCATTCATAAATGTTTTCGTACAACACATCCACTCCACTTCACGTTGACAAGCTGAATAAACTCAGTATTTTGAGGTTATATTTTACTTCTGTCTGAAAGTTCTGCGTTCCATTGCTCAAGTACTCCCAAGTACTCGCGAGTAGCAAAATAGGCCCAATGGTATACAGCTAATATTAAAATTATAATCAAGTGTTAAGAAATAGAAAATTTTTCAATGTTTTTTTCATAAAAAAATTTATAAAATATTTGAAAATTGAAATAATGACGCTAAGAGCTTTGATGCTTATTTTACTCTTTATGCCGAAGAATCGCAATTAAAAATTATTATTCATTTTTCATATATAAAATGATACCCTACATCGAATCATGCTTTAGTTAGAAATTATTTAAGATTTGTTTATTAAATTATTTACAAGATTGATTGATTGATATATTATAATTTATATCAATACAAACAAGAATAAACTATTTCTAGACAATATTTTATACTGATTCTCAATTGGAAGAATTTACTTTTATTAACAATTGCAAATCACATCGATTTTAACTTAAATGTTAAAATATTCACGACGATGAAGACCTTTTCAGAAAATGATTTAATCTTTCGAAGAAGCTATTCTCCCATGACATTTCACTATTTGCGGATTATAATAACCGGAATGATTGCTCCTTTTGATGGAAATTACTGTCAATACCATATATCTCTCATGAACAAAGAATGAATTTGAATATTGCTTGTCGAAAAATTAACCTTTTTTCATTTGAATTAAAAGTAATCGTAAGGTAATAAGAAAATTAAATCTAAAAGTTGATATTTTTTAAACGAATACTAGTGAAATTTATTTAATTTATTATTTTTGTGTAAGTATGGTTAAAAATATACAGTAGAATAGTAATTTGAAATTAAATCTAACAATAAGGTTGAAAGTGCAATGCAATCTTATAGTTATAATTTTTTTAACAATTCATAAAATACTGATCATATAAAAAATTTCAATAAAATTTTATTTGCAAAACTAAGTTTAAAGCTACCATATTCGAAAATAACTAAAGCTATTAACCAAAAAGCAAATAACAACAGCTTTGCTTATTCGTAGACATACGAACTGAATACGTAGTAATAAGCAACCATAGCTCAGTCTGCTCAACTATCTTACCAATATTTTGGACAAAGTAAAAAATTTATTTTCTAATGATAATCCCTCCATTTTGGAGATTTTAAATATCTCAACTATTTTTTTAAAGTCTTCTTCTGAACTTCTTCATAGAAACTAATACAGTCTACAAAATCTAGTCTAAAATGTTGTCGCCTTAATGCGCCTTAAGCTATGTGCTCACCAAATATTTGAAAAATTTACTCTGCAAAGTACCATAACAGCAATTATGATTGATTAGCAAGAAAAAAAATTAGTTTATTAATTTTTTAATAACATGCGATAAAGATTATTTACACTTAAATAGTGTCTTCAAAAAGACAATCTTCAAAAAGACAATTAATTTTTTAATAACATGCGATAAAGATTATTTACACTTAAATAGTTTCGTATTTGGGGCCAGACAATCCCCAAGAAAGATTCCCCATCTAAAATGTGTATCTAAAAAACTTAGATAAGCCAGTAATTTTTTGACATTCTGGAGATGTGGCTTAACAGGAGAGACTTAATGCTCTCATTGTGGGCCTTACCAGTTTCTTAAATTAGGCTAGCATTTTTTTAGTTAAAAAGCGGGCTTAAAAATGAAATTGTTGGATCTGGGAGCTACACAATTGGAGGAATGCTATTTAGAAATAAATTCTTGGATTTTATATATTCGCTCGAAAAAAAACTCGCGGAATAGTAAGAAGAACACCACAATGATGGCAGATAGCACCTATGTGGTGTTCAATAAGAAAGTTATGGTTGAGAACAGTATGCCATATCCGTGATGTTTTCGGGTAAAGAATTTCGGGATTGATGTTGATTAGTTGGCATGTAAGTTGCTAAAAGATGTTACTATCAGTCAAGTCTGTATTTTTACGTATTATTATTTGCCAGTAAACGAGGCAGATTACCACATGTTCAGAACCCAACGCAAATCGACATTGCCATTGTTGAGTCACCACATATGGTGAGATTCCACAATGCAAATCACGGATTTGAATGCCATTGACTTCGATGACTTAAAATGAAATAAATATTCTTCGACCCGGGTCGGTAGAAGCCTTCGTAAACATATTCTAAACATCACTCTCAGCCGAGGCTTCTAATCTGGATGCAGAAGGGAAGTTTGAAAGTGGAGAGAGAAAGTGAAAGGATCTGTCTCTAATGTTGAGATTATTAAAGATAAGGAGTGAAATTTTTGATAGCGGGATGATCATAATAGTTTTAACTTAATTATGAACGGTATAATTAGCAAACCAAAGAAATCAATCTGACGTATAGGACTAGTTTCGATTAGGATTGGGTACATTTTGTCTAACCTTGCATTTACTACTAACCAATATCAATAGTGTTGTTAAACTGTAAATTGCATTTTCTTCCACGGGAAATGGAAATATCGAGGACTTTCATGGACTCTACTGAGTGTACGAAGACGGTCTTTTTTTTATCAGCAACTACAATTGTATTGTACCAAGCAGATTTACATAACATTTTAATTAACAATCTTATGCATCATGAAGTGGTAGTTCGGCATTTCTTCACTAATGCAAGTAAGATTCCTCTAGAAAATATCTAGGCTATTGTCTCTTAAGTCAATTCTCAGGGGACAATTCTCTCACAAGTGGATTAAGATGATAGGATGGAACGGGACTGAAATTTTTGATAGCGGGAAATGCACATCTCCTGAAGAAAGGAAACATTTTAGATCACGATGTATTACGTTAAAAGTGGCATCAACAATTTTACGGAGGATCTTGGATTGTTAGGCCTGGACGCAGATTCACATAACATTTTAATTAATACACTTATGCATCTTGAAGTGGGAGAAAACACCCATCGGCGTTTCTTCAACTAACGGAAGTTAGATTCCTCTAGAAAATATCTAGGCCATTGTCTCTTAAGTCTGCCATGAGTGTTTCCGAAGAGGGCAGCACAGGACAATTCTCTTACAAATGGATTATGATGATAGGATAAACGGAAGTGAAATTTTTGATAGCGGGAAATGCACAGCTCCTGAACAAAGGGAACATTTAGATCACGATGTATTACGTTGTTACGAACATAAAAGGTGGCATCAACAATTTTACGGAGGATCTTGTATTGTAAGGAATTGGAACGTTTCGTTGAACCCCAAAGTACAATTCCATAGGTCCAAATAGATTTTATAATTGTATTGTAGATTAGAAGTTTACTTTTGATTGTTAGTTTCGAGCGTTTGTCCAGTAGTCTAAGAAGTTGGATGTAACGTCTAGTGGCTTCACGGTTTTTTAATCTAGTATGAGGGTTCCATGTTAATCTCTTGTCTAGGTAAAGTCTCAAATAACGTAAAGTCTCATTGTGGAATCATATTGCTATTAAGGTATAAAGGGGTAGGTTTCCCTTGACAATGTGTGAAAGTAATGTGAGCACTCTTATGTTCATTTACCCTCAATCACCATCTCTTAAGCTAGGATTGAAGGTTGTGCTTATGGTATTGTAAATATTTGGAAGCTATGTGAGGATTTGTATGAGTAGCAAGTATGGCCGTATCATCCGCATAAGTAGCAATCATAGTATTAGGATCAGATGGAATGTCATGGGTTTAAATATTATATAAAATGGGACCAACGATACTGCCTTGTGGAACTCCGGGTAGAATAGATTATATTTCCGAGGATTCTGAGTTAATTGCAACTTGGAAATGATGTTGGGAGAGATATGAATTTATGATAAGGTAGTTTGTGGAAGGAAGAAAGCTGTTGACTTTCCAGAGGAGTCCAGGATGCCACACACGATCAAAAGCTTGGGAGATATCTAAAAATACTCCTGTTCAATACTCTTTCCCCTCAAGAGAGGATGCAATGTGTTCAACAATGCAATAGCATTGCTGAAAAGTGGAGTGTTCAGATCGGAAGCCAAATTGTTGATCAGGAATATTTTTTTCAATAACTAGGATTGGGTAAGAGGTTGATAGGTCTATAGGAGGAAGGAGAATTAATATATATGTAAATAAAACTTAAGCTTTTCGGGAAATTTTCTTCAGTATAGGAGCTGTTATTAGATCATAACCATTAATAATTGGGAAGGTGTAGAATAGTAAGACGGTCTTAACGACGAAACATTCGTGCTACAATTGTCGTAGAGATGACAGCGCCATTTTTCTCACACTAAGCCTTCACTTTGGCAATAGTGCTTAGAGTATCTTGGACGTTTAGGTAGTAGGACAAACATATTATATGTGTTCAAAAATACAATGAAAAAGGTTAATCCTACGACAATTGTCGTAGAGATGACAGCGCCATTTTTCTCACACTAAGCCTTCACTTTGGCAATAGTGCTTAGAGTATCTTGGACGTTTAGGTAGTAGGACAAACATATTATATGTGTTCAAAAATACAATGAAAAAGGTTAATCCTTGTGGAATGCCGTTTTTTGCAATGCAAAAGGACAAAAAATACCATTTACCGAAATCGTGAATGTTCTGCCTGAAATTTATGAACGACGAAGTTCTAATGTGGCGGAGTCAACTCCTTACCCCGCCATTTGAAAGGTGATTTTATATGGGCAAATTCTGCCGTATGCCTTTTCTAAATCGAACAATTGCAACAAAGGCCTCTTGTACAACTTTTTCTAATTGATATATAGCCTCAGTAAAGGGTGAAAGCTGAACAGACTTTATGAGGCTGGTACTTCTCATGCTAAGCCTAGAGTTACGCATATTCAACCATTATGAATATTAAATGGTTCCAAACATCATTCGACTGCTTCTACTCTTCTTCATTCACCAACTATGGTCAACCTAGTCAATCAAATAAATTTCTCTGGGATGTAGTACTCTCTATCATGACCAGCTTTAAAGTCTTTTAGGTTAAGATGAACCTTTCGAGAGTATCCCAAAATCACATTAGAATTTTTGCCTTAAATATCAAAGCTATTTATATCAAATCAAAAATTGTTTATAAAAAAAATTAAATAATTAAGTTTTGTGATTGATACTTTTCGACTTTATAATTTGTATAAAATACAAAAAAACTTTAATGTGATTTTTTTTAAATCTACAAGTATAACCCGAACACAAATACCAAACTGTATAAAATAAGGTGTAGGTTGATATGAAAAATGTTGTTTCGATCCCGAACCGAATCAGGTAAATTGTGCAAAGTTATCAAATACGTGGGTGAATATTGATCTTTCCAAACTGCAAATAATAAATCCCGCTTAAGTTTTCACATTTGCAAGATATACAGAGAGTATCTATCTATCATCCGAAGACGTTTGGATCGAAAACGCAAAAGTCGCCCTTTCAAAAATCTTTGAATCAGTGTTACGGGCTAATGGACTCACTTTCAATTTGCTAGTGTCTCTGCGATGTGCCGCACATTACATTTTATATACTCGTAATCTCAGTACACATTCATCTTCCCACATAGTATTTGATATTTGTAAATGTCAACGCACTACCATTTTTTATGTGATGGTTTTTTCTATAGTTTTATTATAAAGTTGAAAAAGTTAAAAAGTGAACTAATTATATTGGGTTGGTCGGAAAGTAATTTCGTTTTTTTTTAAAAATGAATTAATATTTTATTCAATTAAATATTGTCCAATCTGATCCAATACCCTTTGCCATCTTTTTGGCAGGAGCATCATTACACGATCATAAAATTTTTGTTGTTTGTGAGCCTGGAATCCAAGTGATTTTTGACCTCCTCATTTGAATTAAACGTTTTACCGTCTAAAAAATTTTGTACAGACCGGAACAAATAATAATAATTGGAAGGTGCTAGTATGGTGGGTGTGGCAGTATATCCCATCCAAGCTCTAAAAGCTTTTGCCGAGTGGTCAAACGTGTATGTGGTTTCGCATTACCCTGTTGGAATACTATACCTTTCCTACTGACCAATTCTGTCCTTTTTTTCTTAAGGGAATCATTCAATTTGTCCAAATGATGACAGTACACTTCAGAATTGATCGTTGTAAATCTGCTTGTTGCAATAAAATTGTAGTTGCAGATAAAATAAAAATAAAAAATAATTTAAAAAAACTATCAATTTTTCAATAAGCGACCTTAAAGTTGATTTTCGGTCGAAATAGTTCAATAATAAATAATGAGACTTTATAGGCAAAAAATTTGTAGTTTTGATTGAAATTTGCATTGCGTCTTTTTCGTCCTATATTATAATATATTCCAAAATCTTCTGACAATAAATATTTTTACTATACTCTTGACTGATTCAACTTAAAGTTAAACTGTACACAAATTCATGCATCACAGAATATTTTTTTTTTTGATTTTAATTTTTAATTGTCTGATTTTTTCAAAACTTAAATGTTTTACTTTTAAAACGGTCTAAGTAAGCAGTATTATTCCTGATAAATGCTCATAATATTAAAAAAAAAAAAGTGAAAAATATACAACAATTATAGAAAATAACTTTTTTCATATAAATAAAGAAATCGGCTTTGAATTTATATATTTCCAATATAAAATTAATAATATAAGTTCAAGGTTTAACAATCCTGCTTAAAATCGGAATCCTGTGTAAAAGTTTCTGAAATTACGTTTCATTAATCATTGTTATGTGTACGATGTATTTCTAAAAATATACTTGTTTTTATGAAAGTGACTTTCGTAGTTGGTGAGTAAATAAATGCTTCTTGTACTCATACAGTTGGCACAGTAAACAGATGATGATCTTCTACTGAATTATTCCAAAAAGTCTGCTATCTTGTCGAATTGTTTGAAGGATTTTATTGGGATACTACATTAAAAAACACTAAACCAGACAACTCTCTGACAATTCATTCGTTTATAATAAAAAAATCCACCACTTCAGAGATGACTCTTGAAATATGAATACTCCACTGCCATTGTATGCTAATTTTGAATTTCGTATCTGCCATTGGAATTGCTAAAACATTACCGACAGTGGATCCGTGTAGGTCGCGAATTTTCGAGAAATCGTATACGAAATAAATTAAAGTGTTTTGAAGAGAATTTTTCATAGCAATTTGTGGGCTAAAGTAAAGTCATCATCGTCTTAAAGTGTGTGGTGTGAACTGAAACATTGACGCTATGTGTCGCCTTGGCACATACGATTTCGCGGCTGGAATCTTGATGATTGCACTTTCACTTGTTGGGCTTTTTTTACAATACATTGCACAACATCTTTGCGTTTATTGCTGTAACTTGTCTTTCTATCATTGAAAAGGTCATGCAATCTATAAGTATTAATTTATGTAAAATATGCCAAATAATACTCTGTAATACACAGTAATGGCTTTGGAAAGGAATGTCTAACTCATTATGATATTCTGGTGCAAGTTTTTATTTCTGAAAATATCAATAATTCATGTACGCGTCGTAATTAAAATTATTTAAAAAAACATACTTATTTTTACTTATTAAAAAAGTTCATATTTGCTCATAAAAAAAAACCTTAAAATTTACATTAAAAATATGAAATATCGACTAAGAATTTTTAAATAATACTTTTAGGTTAAATAATTTTTTTAATAATTTTTATTTTACAAATCAGAGAAATTCGAACTGAATTAAATAAGTTTTCGGTCTGACGATAAAAAATTCTCAATTTTTGGTGTATTCTCCATTAGCTTTTAGTATTTTTTAAAGTTCTTTTAAATACTCGTTTACAGCAGCTATAATCTTCCTACCTGTTGAAATTCGTATTCAGAAATAAATTTGTTTAGTTTTGAAAACAGGTTGATGGCCAGTAGCTCATTATTTATATTCCCCAAAACTCGAGATCGGGTGACTTTTTGTTCGCCAGTAAAAACAGTTCCAGCTATCTCGCGCACTTCCACTCTCCCATCTCCTAAAACCAGACATATGGTACGAGGGTCGTTCAATAAGTCCTTAGAAAAAGATAGAAAAATACTGTTTTTAAAAAAAAATAATTTCATTTTTCAACATAATCTCCTTTTAGCTCTAAACACTTCTCCAACCGTTTTTCCAAAATTTTTATTCCGTCCAAAAAATAGGATTTCGGAAGTTCTGCAAAATACTCATCCGTTTGAGCAATGACGTCCTCGTTGGAAGTGAACCGTCGTCCGCCAAGCCATTTCTTCAGATTGGGGAAAAGAAAATAGTCACTCGGGGCCAAATCTGGTGAATAAGCGGGATGCTGCAACAATTCCATTCTCAATTCCACAATTTTGGCCATGGAAACAGCGCAGGTGTGCACACGCGCCTTGTCCTGATGCAAGAGGATTTTTTTCTTCTTCAGATGGGGGCGTTTCTCTTTGATTTCCTCGCTCAACCTTTGCAATAACGACGCGTAATACGCTCCTGTTATTGTTTTTCCTTTTTCCAAGTAGTCGATAAAAATGATGCCCTGCGAATTCCAAAAGACCGTGGCCCTCACCTTGCCGGCCGATGGCACAGTTTTTGCCTTCTTCGGAGCCCGTTCACCCTTGAAAATCCACTGTGATTACTGTCTCTTCATTTCTGGAGTGTAGTAGTGTATCCAGGTTTCGTCCACAGTGACATATCGACGAAGCAATTCTTATTCTCCTCTGAGAGCAAACGCAGCACCCATCTTGCCGAAATTTTTTTCACAGACAATTTTTTATGCAAAATTGAAGCGACTGTACCTTGTGATATGCCCGTGGCCTCAACTAATTCGCGCACTTTAATTCGCCAATCGTTCAAAATCAGATCGTTGATTTTGTCGATGATTTCAGGAGTAGATACCTCAACTGGGCGTCCTGAACGATGTTCATCTTTTGTGGATGAACGGCCACGTTTAAATTCATTCACCCAATTGTAAACCGTCGCAAACACAGGTGCAGATGTGCCATGAACTGCATCCAACTCGGCTTTGATTTCTTTCGGGCTTAAGCCTTTCAAATGGAGATGTTTGATGACAGCCATTGTTATGCACAAATAAATGTCGTTAACTTTAATCGACGATAGAAATTGACCTACGCTATAGATCGAGCTGACATTTTGACAGCTTTCCTTCCGATAATGCTACTTACAAAAAAAAAATCTTTACCGACACTACGCGCGCAATTTCTTGGATTTTCTAAGGACTTGTTTCTATAACAACAAAATTCAATTCTCCCTAACTTCAACAACATTTTTTGGAGTCCTCATAATTTCTATCTTATATCTAATATCATAAACGCAGGTTGCCTTATATCTAATATTCATGTTATTAATATCTATTGACCATAACTTTTTTTTATTTTTTTTCTGCAACTACAATTGTATTGTTACAAGCAGATTCACATAACATTTTAATTAACAATCTTATGCAACATGAAGTGGGAGGAAACACCCATCGGCGTTTCTTCAACTAACGGAAGTTAGATTCCTCTAGAAAATATCTAGGCCATTGTCTCCTAAGTCTGCCATGAGTGTTGTCGAAGAGGGCAGCACAGGACAATTCTCTTACAAGTGGATTATGATGATAGGATAAACGGAAGTGAAATTTTTGATAGCAGGGAAATGCACAGCTCCTGAACAAAGGGAACATTTAGAACATCATGTATTAGGTTGTTACGAACATAAAATGGGGCATCAACAATTTTATGGACGATCTTGGATTGTAAGGAATTGGAACGTTTCGTTGAACCCCAAAGTACAATTCCATAGGTCCAAATAGATTTTACAATTGTATTGTAGATTAGAAGTTTACTTTTGATTGTTAGTTTCGAGCGTTTGTCCAGTAGTCTAAGAAGTTTGATGTAACGTCTAGTGGCTTCACGGTTTTTTAGTCTAGTATGAGGGTTCCATGTTAATCTCTTGTCCAGGTAAAGTCTCAAATGACGTACTTTACCATATTGTGGAATCATGTTGCTATTAAGGTATAAAGGGGTAGGTTTTCCTTCACAAAGAGTTCTGTTCATTTACCCCCACTCTCCATCTCTTACACATAAACCAGGATTGAAGGTTGTGGATATGGGATTGTTAATTGTTGAGGATGCAATGTGTATGGGATATGGGATTGAGGATGCAATGTGTTCAACAATGCAATAGCATTGCTGAAAAGTGGAGTGTTCAGATCGGAAGCCAAATTGTTGATCAGGAATATTTTTTTCAATAACTAGGATTGGGTAAGAGGTTGATAGGTCTATAGGAGGAAGGAGAATTAATATATATGTAAATAAAACTTAAGCTTTTCGGGAAATTTTCTTCAGTATAGGAGCTGTTATTAGATCATAACCATTAATAATTGGGAAGGTGTAGAATAGTAAGACGGTCTTAACGACGAAACATTCGTGCTACAATTGTCGTAGAGATGACAGCGCCATTTTTCTCACACTAAGCCTTCACTTTGGCAATAGTGCTTAGAGTATCTTGGACGTTTAGGTAGTAGGACAAACATATTATATGTGTTCAAAAATACAATGAAAAAGGTTAATCCTACGACAATTGTCGTAGAGATGACAGCGCCATTTTTCTCACACTAAGCCTTCACTTTGGCAATAGTGCTTAGAGTATCTTGGACGTTTAGGTAGTAGGACAAACATATTATATGTGTTCAAAAATACAATGAAAAAGGTTAATCCTTGTGGAATGCCGTTTTTTGCAATGCAAAAGGACAAAAAATACCATTTACCGAAATCGTGAATGTTCTGCCTGAAATTTATGAACGACGAAGTTCTAATGTGGCGGAGTCAACTCCTTACCCCGCCATTTGAAAGGTGATTTTATATGGGCAAATTCTGCCGTATGCCTTTTCTAAATCGAACAATTGCAACAAAGGCCTCTTGTACAACTTTTTCTAATTGATATATAGCCTCAGTAAAGGGTGAAAGCTGAACAGACTTTATGAGGCTGGTACTTCTCATGCTAAGCCTAGAGTTACGCATATTCAACCATTATGAATATTAAATGGTTCCAAACATCATTCGACTGCTTCTACTCTTCTTCATTCACCAACTATGGTCAACCTAGTCAATCAAATAAATTTCTCTGGGATGTAGTACTCTCTATCATGACCAGCTTTAAAGTCTTTTAGGTTAAGATGAACCTTTCGAGAGTATCCCAAAATCACATTAGAATTTTTGCCTTAAATATCAAAGCTATTTATATCAAATCAAAAATTGTTTATAAAAAAAATTAAATAATTAAGTTTTGTGATTGATACTTTTCGACTTTATAATTTGTATAAAATACAAAAAAACTTTAATGTGATTTTTTTTAAATCTACAAGTATAACCCGAACACAAATACCAAACTGTATAAAATAAGGTGTAGGTTGATATGAAAAATGTTGTTTCGATCCCGAACCGAATCAGGTAAATTGTGCAAAGTTATCAAATACGTGGGTGAATATTGATCTTTCCAAACTGCAAATAATAAATCCCGCTTAAGTTTTCACATTTGCAAGATATACAGAGAGTATCTATCTATCATCCGAAGACGTTTGGATCGAAAACGCAAAAGTCGCCCTTTCAAAAATCTTTGAATCAGTGTTACGGGCTAATGGACTCACTTTCAATTTGCTAGTGTCTCTGCGATGTGCCGCACATTACATTTTATATACTCGTAATCTCAGTACACATTCATCTTCCCACATAGTATTTGATATTTGTAAATGTCAACGCACTACCATTTTTTATGTGATGGTTTTTTCTATAGTTTTATTATAAAGTTGAAAAAGTTAAAAAGTGAACTAATTATATTGGGTTGGTCGGAAAGTAATTTCGTTTTTTTTTAAAAATGAATTAATATTTTATTCAATTAAATATTGTCCAATCTGATCCAATACCCTTTGCCATCTTTTTGGCAGGAGCATCATTACACGATCATAAAATTTTTGTTGTTTGTGAGCCTGGAATCCAAGTGATTTTTGACCTCCTCATTTGAATTAAACGTTTTACCGTCTAAAAAATTTTGTACAGACCGGAACAAATAATAATAATTGGAAGGTGCTAGTATGGTGGGTGTGGCAGTATATCCCATCCAAGCTCTAAAAGCTTTTGCCGAGTGGTCAAACGTGTATGTGGTTTCGCATTACCCTGTTGGAATACTATACCTTTCCTACTGACCAATTCTGTCCTTTTTTTCTTAAGGGAATCATTCAATTTGTCCAAATGATGACAGTACACTTCAGAATTGATCGTTGTAAATCTGCTTGTTGCAATAAAATTGTAGTTGCAGATAAAATAAAAATAAAAAATAATTTAAAAAAACTATCAATTTTTCAATAAGCGACCTTAAAGTTGATTTTCGGTCGAAATAGTTCAATAATAAATAATGAGACTTTATAGGCAAAAAATTTGTAGTTTTGATTGAAATTTGCATTGCGTCTTTTTCGTCCTATATTATAATATATTCCAAAATCTTCTGACAATAAATATTTTTACTATACTCTTGACTGATTCAACTTAAAGTTAAACTGTACACAAATTCATGCATCACAGAATATTTTTTTTTTTGATTTTAATTTTTAATTGTCTGATTTTTTCAAAACTTAAATGTTTTACTTTTAAAACGGTCTAAGTAAGCAGTATTATTCCTGATAAATGCTCATAATATTAAAAAAAAAAAAGTGAAAAATATACAACAATTATAGAAAATAACTTTTTTCATATAAATAAAGAAATCGGCTTTGAATTTATATATTTCCAATATAAAATTAATAATATAAGTTCAAGGTTTAACAATCCTGCTTAAAATCGGAATCCTGTGTAAAAGTTTCTGAAATTACGTTTCATTAATCATTGTTATGTGTACGATGTATTTCTAAAAATATACTTGTTTTTATGAAAGTGACTTTCGTAGTTGGTGAGTAAATAAATGCTTCTTGTACTCATACAGTTGGCACAGTAAACAGATGATGATCTTCTACTGAATTATTCCAAAAAGTCTGCTATCTTGTCGAATTGTTTGAAGGATTTTATTGGGATACTACATTAAAAAACACTAAACCAGACAACTCTCTGACAATTCATTCGTTTATAATAAAAAAATCCACCACTTCAGAGATGACTCTTGAAATATGAATACTCCACTGCCATTGTATGCTAATTTTGAATTTCGTATCTGCCATTGGAATTGCTAAAACATTACCGACAGTGGATCCGTGTAGGTCGCGAATTTTCGAGAAATCGTATACGAAATAAATTAAAGTGTTTTGAAGAGAATTTTTCATAGCAATTTGTGGGCTAAAGTAAAGTCATCATCGTCTTAAAGTGTGTGGTGTGAACTGAAACATTGACGCTATGTGTCGCCTTGGCACATACGATTTCGCGGCTGGAATCTTGATGATTGCACTTTCACTTGTTGGGCTTTTTTTACAATACATTGCACAACATCTTTGCGTTTATTGCTGTAACTTGTCTTTCTATCATTGAAAAGGTCATGCAATCTATAAGTATTAATTTATGTAAAATATGCCAAATAATACTCTGTAATACACAGTAATGGCTTTGGAAAGGAATGTCTAACTCATTATGATATTCTGGTGCAAGTTTTTATTTCTGAAAATATCAATAATTCATGTACGCGTCGTAATTAAAATTATTTAAAAAAACATACTTATTTTTACTTATTAAAAAAGTTCATATTTGCTCATAAAAAAAAACCTTAAAATTTACATTAAAAATATGAAATATCGACTAAGAATTTTTAAATAATACTTTTAGGTTAAATAATTTTTTTAATAATTTTTATTTTACAAATCAGAGAAATTCGAACTGAATTAAATAAGTTTTCGGTCTGACGATAAAAAATTCTCAATTTTTGGTGTATTCTCCATTAGCTTTTAGTATTTTTTAAAGTTCTTTTAAATACTCGTTTACAGCAGCTATAATCTTCCTACCTGTTGAAATTCGTATTCAGAAATAAATTTGTTTAGTTTTGAAAACAGGTTGATGGCCAGTAGCTCATTATTTATATTCCCCAAAACTCGAGATCGGGTGACTTTTTGTTCGCCAGTAAAAACAGTTCCAGCTATCTCGCGCACTTCCACTCTCCCATCTCCTAAAACCAGACATATGGTACGAGGGTCGTTCAATAAGTCCTTAGAAAAAGATAGAAAAATACTGTTTTTAAAAAAAAATAATTTCATTTTTCAACATAATCTCCTTTTAGCTCTAAACACTTCTCCAACCGTTTTTCCAAAATTTTTATTCCGTCCAAAAAATAGGATTTCGGAAGTTCTGCAAAATACTCATCCGTTTGAGCAATGACGTCCTCGTTGGAAGTGAACCGTCGTCCGCCAAGCCATTTCTTCAGATTGGGGAAAAGAAAATAGTCACTCGGGGCCAAATCTGGTGAATAAGCGGGATGCTGCAACAATTCCATTCTCAATTCCACAATTTTGGCCATGGAAACAGCGCAGGTGTGCACACGCGCCTTGTCCTGATGCAAGAGGATTTTTTTCTTCTTCAGATGGGGGCGTTTCTCTTTGATTTCCTCGCTCAACCTTTGCAATAACGACGCGTAATACGCTCCTGTTATTGTTTTTCCTTTTTCCAAGTAGTCGATAAAAATGATGCCCTGCGAATTCCAAAAGACCGTGGCCCTCACCTTGCCGGCCGATGGCACAGTTTTTGCCTTCTTCGGAGCCCGTTCACCCTTGAAAATCCACTGTGATTACTGTCTCTTCATTTCTGGAGTGTAGTAGTGTATCCAGGTTTCGTCCACAGTGACATATCGACGAAGCAATTCTTATTCTCCTCTGAGAGCAAACGCAGCACCCATCTTGCCGAAATTTTTTTCACAGACAATTTTTTATGCAAAATTGAAGCGACTGTACCTTGTGATATGCCCGTGGCCTCAACTAATTCGCGCACTTTAATTCGCCAATCGTTCAAAATCAGATCGTTGATTTTGTCGATGATTTCAGGAGTAGATACCTCAACTGGGCGTCCTGAACGATGTTCATCTTTTGTGGATGAACGGCCACGTTTAAATTCATTCACCCAATTGTAAACCGTCGCAAACACAGGTGCAGATGTGCCATGAACTGCATCCAACTCGGCTTTGATTTCTTTCGGGCTTAAGCCTTTCAAATGGAGATGTTTGATGACAGCCATTGTTATGCACAAATAAATGTCGTTAACTTTAATCGACGATAGAAATTGACCTACGCTATAGATCGAGCTGACATTTTGACAGCTTTCCTTCCGATAATGCTACTTACAAAAAAAAAATCTTTACCGACACTACGCGCGCAATTTCTTGGATTTTCTAAGGACTTGTTTCTATAACAACAAAATTCAATTCTCCCTAACTTCAACAACATTTTTTGGAGTCCTCATAATTTCTATCTTATATCTAATATCATAAACGCAGGTTGCCTTATATCTAATATTCATGTTATTAATATCTATTGACCATAACTTTTTTTTATTTTTTTTCTGCAACTACAATTGTATTGTTACAAGCAGATTCACATAACATTTTAATTAACAATCTTATGCAACATGAAGTGGGAGGAAACACCCATCGGCGTTTCTTCAACTAACGGAAGTTAGATTCCTCTAGAAAATATCTAGGCCATTGTCTCCTAAGTCTGCCATGAGTGTTGTCGAAGAGGGCAGCACAGGACAATTCTCTTACAAGTGGATTATGATGATAGGATAAACGGAAGTGAAATTTTTGATAGCAGGGAAATGCACAGCTCCTGAACAAAGGGAACATTTAGAACATCATGTATTAGGTTGTTACGAACATAAAATGGGGCATCAACAATTTTATGGACGATCTTGGATTGTAAGGAATTGGAACGTTTCGTTGAACCCCAAAGTACAATTCCATAGGTCCAAATAGATTTTACAATTGTATTGTAGATTAGAAGTTTACTTTTGATTGTTAGTTTCGAGCGTTTGTCCAGTAGTCTAAGAAGTTTGATGTAACGTCTAGTGGCTTCACGGTTTTTTAGTCTAGTATGAGGGTTCCATGTTAATCTCTTGTCCAGGTAAAGTCTCAAATGACGTACTTTACCATATTGTGGAATCATGTTGCTATTAAGGTATAAAGGGGTAGGTTTTCCTTCACAAAGAGTTCTGTTCATTTACCCCCACTCTCCATCTCTTACACATAAACCAGGATTGAAGGTTGTGGATATGGGATTGTTAATTGTTGGATGCTATGTTCGGCTTTGTTTGGATAGCAAATATAGCCGTATCATCCGCATAAGTAGCAATGATAGTATAAGGACCAGATGGCATGTCATGGGTATAAATATTATATAAAATGGGACCAAGGATACTTCCTTGTGAGACCCCGGCTAGAATAGGATATATTTCCGAGGATTCTGAGTTAATTACAAATTGGAAATGACTTTGGGAGGAAAAAGCTCTTGATTTTCCAGAGGACAGACTATAACTAGACTAAACTTTTTCATAACTGCTACTATCCAGATTTTTGTGCTGAAAGTTTCCAACTATAATTTCATTAACGTATACACATCTTAAAATATTTCACTCAGACTATACAGGATGACGTAAAATGAACGTTGTGGTTTGAATTCTTTATAATATTTTCAATTTGATATAATTATTATTTTTTTTTATAAATAAAGTATGTTAATGGGAAATATTTTTGTTTAAATTAATATCTCGCAAGTGGTGGTCATTTTTGCTTCGCACATTTATGGTATTTCCAAAACACTTTCCACATGACATTTCGCAAAATTTCTGATGTTATAGCCTTGATTACATTGCGAATATTGTATTTTAATTTGGGAGTGATTCTTGGCTTATCAATGTATACTCTTTCTTTTAAATATTCGCAAAAAAAAACAGTCTGAAGCGGTTAAATCCGGAGAACGAGAAGGCCAATTTAAATAGCTTCTGTGCGATATAATAGGTTCACCAAAGATATAATTTAATAGAGCTCTCGATTCGCTTGCAGTATACGCTGAGGCTACATCTTATTGGCGCTACAGTATTATATGGTTTTCGTTCGCTGGCCTTAAAAAATTTCCAATCATTGTCCGATATTGAGCACTGTTAATAGAAACTGCGACACAGTCTTCCTTTTTAAGGGAATATGGGCCAATAATCCTTTCGGACAATACACCGTACCAAACCATACACTTAAGTGGGTATAATTGTCACTGATAACTACTCTTAGATTATCCTTAACTCATATCCTAAAGTTTTGCTTATTTACGAAAATATGCATAAAATGTGGATTTTCTTATGCTTTTTGCCGGAAATAAATGGCATAGTAAAGCCGCTGCTCGTAGTCTGTTAGCATCAATTCTTGCACAAGCTGAACTTTGTATGGAAAACATACGTAATGCATCAAAAAATTTCGACAGCAACCTTCGTGATAGGCCAACTTGTATCTAACTCTCTTTGTTGACTTTTCTGGAATATCCTGCATACTCTCCCGTATACGTAATATTTTCATCCGTATGCGCTTTGTTATCGAGAATTTGCAATTAAATGGGTTCTGAGGATCCAATTCACAACATAAAATATCGGCAATATGAACGATGAGTCAAAACAATAGTCCGTTGATTTTTAAAATAAAATTCAATAATTTTGGTTCGTCGTGTGATTGTGTATTGTTCCATTTAAAATTTGCCAAGTCTTCTTTATAACCAACTGAAACAAAATTTAAAAAAAAGCAATTAAAATAAAAAAGTTATGAGGAATTTCGCGCGACCTTGTATTTATTCCTTGGTTTTCGCTGGATGTTTTTTTTTTCATAAAGGAACTCACTTTTCCAAATCCTTCACACAATATAACAATTACATTGTTTTTAAAAGTGTATAATTAAATCACTAGCTTCAATAAAAAAAAGGACAAGAAAGTTTTTCAATATCCACAATAAAGTTAAATGTTTTTATAATTATTATTGATCGAAATTCTTATAGATAAAATAAATAATAATCATAAAAAATCAATTCAATAAAAACTCAATATGTAGTTAAAGGGAGCTAGCACTTGTTCCTTTAATATTTTTTACTTAATTCTATTTAATTTGAAATATTAAAATGATGAAATGTAAAATTTGTTATTAAGTATAAATCGATAAAATTTCGAGAGCTACTATTAGTAAGATTACAGTTTCCATTATATTGGTGAATGCAAAAGTTATGGCAGTTTTTTATGATCCTAGGTAAAAAAAATTTTTCTTTAGAAATGATGAATAATATCTTCTTTTAAATGATTCCATTGTATAAAGGATGCTTTCCCTCTACTTTCTATTCAGTTTTGGCCTGGCCAGAGTACAGTGAAGAGCCCTTGTATTTTTTCAAAATGTCGGTTGATAAAGTGCATTTACATCATTGTTTACTTTATGAATTCCATAAAGACAATACCGCGAGTGTGGCAACCAAAAATATTTGCGAAGTGTATGGAGCAGATGTCATCAAAGTTCGACAGGTACGACGCGATCCAGGGAGATCGCGTCGATGATGGGAGTCAACCAAACAACCGTATTAAGACATTTGAAGCGTATGGGGATGGTTTTGCGGTACGACGTTTGGATACCTCATCAATTATCGGCTGCCAATTTATTGGATCGTGTTTCAACGTGCGTTGCTTTGAGTGCGAGACAAAAACATGAACCTTTTTTGCTTCGTTTGGTAACGGGAGATGAGAAATGGGTCGTGTACAATAACGTGACAAGAAAAAGAAATAAGGCTATACCTGGACAAGCCCCATTAACAACTTCGAAAGCCAAAATCCATCAAAAACAAGTTATGCTTTGTGTTTGGTGGGATTGTAAGGGTATTGTGTATTTTGAACTCTTGGAACGCAATCAGACAATTACAGCAGAACGATATTGTCAGCAATTATTCAAATTGAACATCGCACTTCAAAAGGATAGACCAGAATTGGTAAACAGAAAAGGGGTAGTGTTTCATCACGACAACGCGCGACAACATGTGACTATGATGACCCAACACAAGCTAAATGAGTTTAATTGGGATGTAATCAAGCATCCACCATATTTTCCAGATCTTGCTCCTTCCGATTTTCATTTATTCCGATCAGTGCAAAATTTTTTAAATGATAAAAAATTTGATACAATACAGCAGGTAAAAACATCCCTTACTACATTTTTTCCATCAAAATCCACGGAATTTAACACTAATGGTATTAATAAGTTGATAGAAAGATGGGAGAAGGCTATAAGAATGGATGGAAATTATATAATTGATTAAATAAATAATACAAATCTAAAAAAAAATGTTTAATTGTATATGTAAAAAACGGTCATAACTTTTGCATACACCCAATAGCTTCCTGTTGCGTTTATGCATTTCTGAAGTTCTTTTTTTATTTCTGACGTTCTTCTTATCATTCTATTCACTCAGGCAGTTTTCAAAATATTAACGTCAGTACATCTAGTAGGTCGCATGGTGTTTACTTTGCTATCGTTCGATCCTAATACAGATTTATTCAGATGTTTTAGGAGTTATTATCATAATATATGATTAAAATTAATTTAATATCTGTGGAATAAATTAGTAAAATTATTGAGATCTTTTCTCAATTTTTTTGCTAGAATAAAAAATTTTCTATTAATGTGACAGGGCTTCCGTATATTCATAAATTTGCTCTTTTTAACATAAGTAAATTAGCCAAATTTTACATTTAATATCAATTGCATACATTTAATAATATATTTATTTTAATTATTTATTGGTTGTCCGGAAAGTAATTTCATGTTTTTGTTGTCGCATTATTCAATCTCGTTATTTTTTTTCAATTTCTTAAGTTTATTTTGTTTTTATTTTGTTTTAGTTTCAAATTAAATAAAAAAAAACTCTACAATTATTAAGTATATTTATGCATAACATTATAATCATTTGAGTGCGTAATCTTTTAGCACCCTAATATTAGTACATATAATAAGAATTATATTGGGTTGTTCGGTAAGTTTTTTTTTTTTTTGATTTTTGACCTCATTTGAATTGAACGTTTTAAAGTCTAAACAAATTTGTAGAGACTGGAACAAATGATAATCGGAAGATGCTAGGTCTGGAGAATATGGTGGGAATATATTTTTTTTTAATAATTAGTAAATATTCACAAAAAGCATAAATACAAAATGATTCAGTAAATAAAATTAAGCAATAAATATGAAATTTAGCATAGATTTGTCATTATTTGATAATCAATCAAAAGTGAAAATGCCGCTAACAAACATTTACCTTGGCATATAAAAACTTTACACAATAACTTTGAGGTGTACTATCCATTCACCTCAAAGTACAAGTATCTACCACAAATCATAGACTTCTGAAATGCAAAAATATCTTCGAATTCTAAAATTCATTGCAAAATTGCAAATTTCTTTAATGATTCATAGGAATTTCTATAGCAATAGGGATTTCGGCGGCGATAATTATTTTAATTTTTGTTAGTCATCAATGGATAAGTTAAGTGGCAATGTAAAAAATTAACAAAAGCTTTTATGTATATATATGGTATATAAAAAAAAAATATTATTTTATGGTCAGTTTTGGACTGTCAAGCTGGTGAAGAAAAATAGTTTGTGGACTGTCGGACATTCACTTGCTGGTGGAAATGCAATAGTTTCGTCTCACATACGAGTATAATACGTAAAATTGTTTTGTGCAATATGGCACAGTATTAAATTTCAACGTTAATATGTCAGCCATTGAGATAAGAGGAACTTACATGAATATCAGATAAAGGAACGTAAAAATGGCATATGATATAAGGAACTGGATAGTCAGTGAAGGTTTTGAAATATTCGAATAAGATTGTTACTCGGAGACTGGTTATGCATGCTGGTGATTCATATCGGTTGACATAAAGTGTACCGAGATTGAAAGATGTTCCTGGACCAAGTTTCATCGTCGTTCTCTTATAGAAATTCTGCCTCATTGTTGTTCAACCACACTTCCAGAACCAGAAAGATAATAATTGCGAAATTAGACACCACTGGCTCATTGTGACTGACCGATTCAATATACAAAATAACTAAAATCAGGCTAAACTAATTCAAATATACGAAAATTCTAAATTTACACATTAACTGGACACCTGTTCTTTCATTTAAATTTAATTTGTCTGCGAATGGAAAATGTCTAAACTTCCAGATGAAAATTGTTCAAACCTTATTTATGTAAAATATAATTTTTAATATATCGTTTCACATCATACTTGTTATAATATTTAATTTCTATAATTCAACACAGTTTGGATACAGTATCCCCAGTACCGCCATTAAATAAATATAAAAAATTAGAATACGAAAGCGAAGTAGTTTGAAATGTTAAGTAACCCAAACTGGTTAACAGAATTCGCATATTGTCATTCGATCGACAACTGTAATATCATGAGTCGATTTTTGGTTTTTAGATGTTTTATTAAATTTATAATTGCATCCACATATTATTTGATATTTTTACTTATTAAAAATTGCAATAAAATTCTGCTAAAACATTGGTCGAAAATCAGTGTTCTTTAATTGGCATTATACTAACCAACCTGATATTTATGCTACTATCCACCTAAAGTCACCATTATTTTGCTGTTCTGATAGCACACCTCAGCTTCGCTTTTAACCAAGGTTTCTTGACCGTGTGATCTAGGTCTGTTGGAAAATCTAGAGAAATAATAGATGGATCTCTTTCCAGGTGGAACAGATTTGCTTTAGGATATTGTTTGTAAGGTCCCTTAGACATGTGCCAGGCGCCACTTCATAGCGCCATGACCGTGATGCCATTTGGCGACTTCATAGTACGTGTGGGAAATTATCTGAGAGAGACTGGTCTGTGATTAGTAGCATAGAGAATATTGAGAATTTTGTTATATTTTGTGGAGCAGATTAGTATGTTGTAGAAGTTTAAATAGGAGACTAGGGAATGGAGTTGTTGGGTCCAGGAGCTCCATAATGGGAGGAATCGTGATCGCAAAGTAATTCTTGGTTCATATAGAAAAATGTTGCCAAAAAAGAAGTTATGAGTAATAGCGTATGTCCAATCCGAATTCTGAGGAATGTTGAATAGACTGGTTTATTGGTGGTTATCCAATAAGTCGACAAAAATGTGTCGCTATTGGTTCAGTCATCGTGTCCGTGGATGGCTAATGGTGATAGTTGCCATTCTGTTATTAGGGATTCTGTAATCACTGGTCGACGGAGTGTTTCTCCAGCCAACTTGTCAGCACTTTCATTACCCACAATTCCCACATACCCCGGCACCCATTGCAACTCGACACTCCTATTCAGCTTTAGGATATTGTGAATGTGATATTTCGGAGTGCAAAGGCGTTTATAAATGACGTTTATGCAGGTTGGGTGAAGGTTGTGTAAGATGGGTTTTCGACCAGTTTCAGTTAAGATAGAATTCTCTACCGGAGAATTTCTGTGTGCTCCACTAGTTAGTGAATGCAGCAGTTAACCGCAGCTTCGGCTTGTCTTTGGCTTGCTAACTAGCATTCTGATATATAAAGTTGGGGAATAGAGCAGCGTTCCACGCAGTATGGCGTTAGCTGCTCTGATTGCCTCACTTTCAGGTTGAATAGACCAACGAACAGGAATCGCAGCAGCACCTTTCCAAGGTTGACAATTCTGCTGTGGAATGTTGAAGGAGCCTCCTTGAACGATATCTTGTCTCTGTCTAGTTTAGTTTCCCTTGAAAGAGTTCAAAAACAACTTGAACTCTGCGAGGGATATTGGCTGATTCAACGTACATGTGCAAAAAAGACAGAATTGGGGATAGGTTTTCCGTGAAGGACTCTTTGTCTCTACGATATTCAATACTGACACGGATACTATGTTTTTTATCGGTTTTTTAACCAATTGATTAATGTGAGTGAGATATAAATTTAATTCCATACCTTAGAAACGGAAGAAGAAACAGGCGTTACAATAGAGTTGCAATTGGGGAACATTAACCACCAAATAAGGCAAAAAGCTGCGTAAGTTACGCCGACCTTTTTCTGGGATGCTCAAAAAATAACCTTGATAGATGATTAAGAATAAGGAACAATAGTAACGCGATCTACATAAGAATAAGGGGAACGACATTGATCTTACATCTGCTATATTCACCAGGCGTGCCGCCATATAATTTAAAAAAAGGCTTAGTTATCAATTTCTTAATTTTGAAAAAGGCTTAGTTGGAAAATCATCAAATTTCATTTTGAATCTGCCGCCACTACGAATGTGTGTTTCTAAACCTTCGAGAAAGATTATTATACGGAAGGGATAGAAAAATTGGAAGAAATGTGTTGAGCTAAAACGAGATTATCTTAAAAAAATATACTTTTCACTCCATCTTTCTATACTCGTCGTAATTAAATTAATTTAAATTAATTACGAGAAAGGAAGCAAAAAGAATTTTGCAGGAGTTATGATTAAATTAGAATTAATACAAGTTAATCTATAAAAAATATGTTCGACCTATATATGAGAAACCATTTTCCAGTGTTATCCATATTTTTTTATAATTCCTTTTATAATTTTTTTTGCATTATTAAGTCCCATGTACAAGTTTGTAGTAAATATTAGAATTTATTTATCTATAAAAATCAAATTTTTTAATTATTGTCAGATCGTATAATATATAAAGTCAATAGTTTATATAAATATGCGTAATTTATGTTTCCAAGTATTACTAAAAATATCTTAATTCGCTGGTTGAGCAATGAGTCAGCTCAGCATAGAATTATGATGCGGTTTAGAAAATCATAACGAATTATTTTATCATTAGACCATATATGACTCAATAAACATCTAATTTTCTTGGACATTGTTTTTTTTTTGGACAAACATTGTTCAAGAAAATCAGATGTTTATTGACCACACAAGCCTTTAAAGTATTTTTAAATTTCATTATCGGTTTTTGGGTCGCTTATATAATTTAAAAATGAAAAACTAAATTCTATTATTTATAATGAATTTGTTCAATAATCCCCATCAAAATATTTATTTTTATTTTATTCTAATAAAAAAAATACAATAGATTGTGGCATAAATCATTTACTATATAAAATAGTTTTTAATAATTAAAATTTAAAAGCTAATAAAAAACCTATTATAGCCTTTCCGGGCTAATATTTATTGACATTTTTAGTGAAAATTGCATGTAATTAAGTTAAAAATTTTATTGTTAAGGAGTCAAATAAGGACAAATTTCATTATATTATGGACCATTTACATAAGAAATTTTTTAACAATAAATAATTTATTGAGCCATTCAATTTAATAGTTTTCGCAATCATTGCATATTTTCTTGTTATTTTTACCTGTTCAAGTGTAAACTAGATCACTTGGGAAATATTTATAATTCTTATTTGCATTTGAAATGTATTTTTTTGGATTTATTATTTTCAAATTTTCGAATTTCCAAATTGTACGGCCATGATTATGCACGAAACCCTTTCTAAACAATGGAGGGAATACAAAAATACTTAACAACTACTCATACAAATTATTTCAAGCATACTTTTTAAGATACGGGACGCTCTTACATATTATCTTTCGACCTTATCGCTCTTATCGTATGCGGCTGCAAAACAGAATGAAACAGAGATGAATGGAACATCTGTTCAATATTTTTGTTGTTTTATTGTTTTTTTAATTTCATGGTACGGTCACCGTAGTGTGGAATGCCATGAATTTTCTCTTAAGAAACAGTTTCTATGCTATTGTTTAATTATGGAACACTCTCTTACGTGAGAGTCTCCGTACAATTTTGTGTAAATCGTTCGTTATATATGGATATTTATAGCACTAATTTGCTCTCATAGATACAATAATGATAGGAACACAATTCCGACCAAACTCATAACTGAACTGAAATTACTGGTCAAAATTTGACGAATATAATTTATTATTATTTATAAACGATGTATTATTCAACTTTTTTATGAAAATACAAATAATGTATTCACACTTTGTTTCTATTTCAATTTCAACTTTCAAACAACAATCCTGCCACATAACAAAACACTAAAATGTATGGCATTACTTTAACTAAAGTAATGTGTTTCTACCATATCTCATGCGTGTGTGTATTCATAAGCATCATTTCCTCAAACCCGAAGTGATTGTACTCAATATGTGCAGTCCAACAACTATGCTAGTTGCACTCTCAATTTTCCTGCTGTAACATTGCAGTTGCATTAGAGTCTAGATTAACGACAATTGAGAGAGAGCATTTCGGATTGGGGTTAGAATAAAACCGATTTTAATGCTTTCAATAAAAAACGTTATAATAAAAATTGTTATAATAATTTTTAGATTATAGCAGAACTGGATAGGCCTTTACACAAAAATTCTGTCCGAATTTTGTTGACAATACATTCGTAGAACGCACACACATGTAAAATAACATTTTTCAGTGGGCGCCAATTTTAAACTTCAGTATGCGATTGAAGCGGTTCGTTTAAAACCATTTTCATATGTGATGTCATTTTTGCGTAAACAAATAGATTTTTAATATTGCGGGTTTTGTTGTTTGATGAAATTATTTTTGGAAATTTGCGATATTTTAAACTATTATTTAATTATTTCACTATATATTATTTATTAAAATAGAATTATACAGTGGAAGAGCATATAAAAATATAAATTGCAAGTTATTTGATTATATTAAAATAATTATGTGCACAAATAAAAATACATTCTAAAAATGCAAAATGAATTAAATGAGAGAATGTAATATTATGTTGAAATTAAAACTACACCGCAACTCAGTAAATATAAATTTTAATAAAAAATTTAATATACTTAAATAATTAATAACTAATATTCTAAAAATAGAGCAAGTTTCAATTGGGGAACATTAACCACCAAATAAGGCAAAAAGCTGCGTAAGTTACGCCGACCTTTTTCTGGGATGCTCAAAAAATAACCTTGATAGATGATTAAGAATAAGGAACAATAGTAATAATTTTTAGATTATAGCAGAACTGGATAGGCCTTTACACAAAAATTCTGTCCGAATTTTGTTGACAATACATTCGTAGAACGCACACACATGTAAAATAACATTTTTCAGTGGGCGCCAATTTTAAACTTCAGTATGCGATTGAAGCGGTTCGTTTAAAACCATTTTCATATGTGATGTCATTTTTGCGTAAACAAATAGATTTTTAATATTGCGGGTTTTGTTGTTTGATGAAATTATTTTTGGAAATTTGCGATATTTTAAACTATTATTTAATTATTTCACTATATATTATTTATTAAAATAGAATTATACAGTGGAAGAGCATATAAAAATATAAATTGCAAGTTATTTGATTATATTAAAATAATTATGTGCACAAATAAAAATACATTCTAAAAATGCAAAATGAATTAAATGAGAGAATGTAATATTATGTTGAAATTAAAACTACACCGCAACTCAGTAAATATAAATTTTAATAAAAAATTTAATATACTTAAATAATTAATAACTAATATTCTAAAAATAGAGCAAGTTTCGCACAAATGCAAACAAATTTATTTAAATAATAATCCTACCTAATATACAATTGCTTACATGCGTTGGATTAAATTCTTCCTCTCCTGCAGCTGAGTCCATGCCCTCACATTCTATGCTGCTATGAGTGACTTAAAAAATAAAAATAAGCCAAAATTATTTATCAACCGTTCTTTTTAAATTACATGTTCATTTTCCTCCTCAGCATTATTGATGGGAACTTTAATGTTCAATGCGACGGCATCCTGTATGAACTCCTCTTTAAAATAAAACAAAATAAAATACAATGCAAATATATTCGTAGAACTTACTGTTTAATTTTCAGCCTTTTCCTGTTGTGATGACGGTTGCCCGATTTCCTATAAAAATGATTCCAATGCGTTATAATTTTGCAATTATTAATTTTTTAGTATTAAAACTTCCGGTGTGGCTCTTCCATATACCAAATACGGAAGGAATAGCATTTCTTTCTAATCTGCTCCTGCTCGCTCCTACTTTAATGTCTGGTCTACGAAAGTGGAGTGAGTACACAATATCCGTGATTCCTGGGAATTCCCGATGCTGCTGCCACAATTCATTTTTCCCTCAACCATTTATTTTATGGAAACCTGTAATGTTACATTTAGTTTTTCAATTAAGAATTAACAGAAATTAAAGTATTTCTTGCACTATTAAAAAAAATCGATCCCTTAAATTTTCTTACACACACTTTATGAACACCGGCACTGAACTATTTTCTGGTAAACATTGAACTGTCAACATCACATTTGTTTACATTTATTGAATGACAAACTTTTCATTTTTTAACCACTTTTTGGACAAAATAAATCATTAAAAGCCAATTAAACACATTATAAACTAAATTTTTGTTAATTTCTCTAGTAAAAATGAAGATGTCAACTTACCCAAAAGAACGAAATTCCTGGCTTTCTCATTCCATTGAATTACCAGCAACCCTTTATAAAACACCTTATTTTCTGAAATAAAAACTTCCTTTTAAATGTTATCAACAATATAACTATTTCTATAAATACTTATACTTACTTTTTCGCAAATACTTCAAAAAAGATAAAAACTACACTTTCCGATAAATGCCAAAATAACAACTTTAAAAACAACAAAAGTATACAAGCATTTCGGTATGCTACCACTTTCATGACGAATTACGTTTTTTAAAACTCTCCGAAAGTCTACAAACATTGAGGCGCTTCATATTTGATTGATAATTTACGAAATGAATAATAATATAATTCCATTTCTTATCAAAAGATTGTACAAAAAATAAACATTGCCTGTCGTTGTGTTTAAATTATATTTTTGTTTGCAATAAGTTATTATTATTGCAAACAAAAAATATAAATTAAAATAAATATAAATTATGCTTTTGGAATTCAATAAATTTCTATCACGAAAACTAGATCCCTGTGGGTTTTTTTTTTTTTTTTGTTTAAGTAGAGCATTTATTATTTCCATATTACTTGTACATATTTACATGGTATTTAAAACGTAGAGCTAAAACATGCTCTGTACATCTTTTGCTTATATATTAAATTAGTTTTTAATGACTAAGTACATGAATTGCTTACAACTATGGCCTAAAAATTAAATGTGCTTGCTCAAACACAATTATCTATATTTTTAATTGCTTATAAACTAAACTTAATCCTAGACTTAATAATAAAAAATAATAAAAATTAGGGAAAGGAATGTTGAGGAAGAGCGGATTAGGAGTTTGGAATTTTTGGGAATTGTGTGTTGCTTCCGCTAACCACGATGGAAATGGGGAGTTAAGGAATTATAAAACTGAACGTTCATAATATCACTGTCCTTCGCAAAATCAGATATGATAACTGGTGAGGCATAGAAGTAATCATTGTATAAGTTTCTGTGTTGGGTGGCTTGGGTATTAATCCTTTCTAGTGACTCTTGAATGAGTGGATTGGTATGGTCTATTAAATGCTGAAGAAAGTTTTTGGTTAGACCAACCATGTATGAAATAAAAGGAGTAAGATTACTTTTCTGATATATATAGGAGTTGGAGTAATGCTTACCGTCTATTTTACGATATTTTGAAAGACATTTCCTAATGATTGACCTTTCGAATACATGGACTTTATTGGCATACGTTTTCGAGAAACTAAAATAGATCGGAAATGCATATCCAATAATTGGCCGAAGAAGTTGTTTATAAAACAGTAACTTTGTATTTATACTAAGCCCCTTCCGACGTCTAAGTAGGAATAAAAAGGTATGAATAGCCCTTTTGGCTTTCTTCAAAGTTAACTCAACATGTGGGTTAAATTTGAACATTGAGTTAAAGTTGATGCCTAAATATTTTAGTTCATTTGAGACTGGGATAGCTGTGTTTTTAATCAGAATACGCAGCTTTTTGCTCTTTGTAGCAATTTTCCTCGGTCCGCGAGTGCTGGGATTACGGAAACAGATTAAATTCGACTTATTAAGATTGACTGATAAGTTCCAGTCATCATAATAATTTATAATTTTAAAAAGTAGCTCTTGCGTTCTCTTTAGAGCTAATTTTGGTGATTTGCTTTTGGCATAAACAAGAGTGTCGTCTGCATATAGTATCATTTGTGCTTTTGCGGCTGTTGGTATATCTGCAGTGTATATTGAATACAGCAGGGGACCTAAAACCGAGCCTTGTGGAACTCCTTTACCTATTAAGAAGAATTCGGAAGTCGCGTTCTGATACCTAACACAGGATGATCTATCCTGAAGAAATGAGTGCAGCAGCAGCGTAATATGTGGAGGGAAATCAAGTTTGCATAGCTTGTGCACTAGTCCCTTATGCCAAACTGAGTCAAAGGCTTTGGTTATATCTAGGGAGCAAGCAACTGTTGATTCTTTACGGTTTAACCCAGTTGTTATCTCACTATGTAGTAGGAAAAGAGCATCCAAAGTTGAGTGACCTTTCCGGAATCCGAATTGAAAGTCGGGAATAATTTTATTTTCATTACAAAATTCATTTACCTTTTCGTAAAAAAATGTTTCTAAAATTTTTCCCAAACAGGGAAGAAGAGATATAGGTCGATGTTGTTGGATGGCTGCTCTACCTTGAGTTTTTGGAATATTAAAGATAATACCTATTTTCCAGGCTTTAGGGAAGTAGCAATTGTTAATACAGTGATTAAATATTGCAACTAAGGGACGCAGACTCTTTTTCGGAAGCTTTCTCAGCATAAAGTTCGATATATTATCGATGCCGGCAGACTTTTTATTATTTAAGGATTTTATTACTGAGTAGAGTGTGTTTTCGGATATAAACATATCTAGAAGGCTGGGATTACTTGCACTGTTATCAGTGCTGAATGTAGTAACATGAGTTGGGGCGTTTGATAAAAAACTATTGACCTGATTATTTACGTGAGTTCGTAGAGGTGAGTTTGAACTAAAGTTGTAAAGATCTTTATAAAACGAGGCAAAGTTTTTAGAAATATTAATTGGACCCCCTTTTATTTCGCGGTCGTTATTATCGGTAACTGTTACTTTATTGAGTGACCTTCGACCGGTGATTGCGTTAAGCTGCTTGAAAGCATCAGGACCTGGACGTACTTTTGAAAGTCGTTCAGAAAATTGTTCATTAAAGTGTTTGTTAACTTTATTGCGTATCATAGTTGATATGCAGTTAACCTGTGCCTCAAAGAGACGATAATCTGAGGATGTAGTGTTAAGTTCTCTCCGGAAAATGCGTTTCATTTCCCTTATCCAACGATTTTTCAACCAATACATTTTCTTAATGTCCTCAGGGAGAGAATCAAATCGATGGCTACTATAAGACAGTTGCCTTGAATGTCTATGAAATACCTCCGAGACAATCTGACTAAAGGTTTCTATATGGAAATCAATTTCTTGATTGGTTATGTTCTTGAAGCAAGGAATATTCATTCCGTTAGGTATGGCCATATCTACATCTTGCCTAAATTCTTTCCAGTTCGTGTTCTTATACGACGTGAAAGATTTTAACTCAGTATTCTCAAAGTTGAATTGAGTTTGAATTTTAATAAGAACCGGATAATGGTCTGAATGAAAGTTGAGAGTTGAACAAGTAATGTTCGAAGAGTAAGGATTAATTAAACCGCTTGAAACGAAAAACAGATCGACTACAGATAAGCTACTAGGTCTGGTAGGACCAGGAGGTGCAATTATCTGTAATGTGGAGATGCTAGTTAGCAAATTTTTAATAGAAATGCCGGAAGAGTTACGGATAGGATCTCCCCATGAGGTGTGTCTGGCGTTAAAATCTCCTCCCATGATTACCTCATATCCCTTGCTCATGAGATCTTGTAAGAACTCGAAGAGGTCTTTAATTTCGACGGGTGAGCACTTGCAGGCAATATAACATGAAACTAATGCTATATTTTTAATACCCGAATTGCTTACGTTACATCGCGTAAGAACACAAGTGGTGCAGATATTATTTGATCTGAAGTTAACCAAGTTACTATATTGGATATTTTCTGAGAAAATAATGCCAGTTCCCTGATTAGAGTCATTGCGAATGCAATGAAATCGTGGAAGTGAAAGCTTGTGCTTCGAATTCAGGTGAGTTTCATTGATGAAATAGAAGTCGGCGGGCTGATTCTGAATGAACTGATAAAGTTCGACTCTTTTGGACAGGCTCACGATAGACCGCACGTTAAGTGCTATGATATTTAGAGAGCGCGTCATAATGGAATATGGTAGGAAGGGTTTATAACTATCATGGGTAGATTGGATTTTAAATTATTCTTACTTGAAAATAATAATATGAAGTGTTGTCTTTTTGCTGGGTTGTGTTGCTCCTTTCGAGTCCTAGCCGGGTTGTGTTGCTCCTTTCTAATCCGCAAAAGGTGGTTTCCGTCGTTTGGCTGCTGTTCTAGGTTGCTCCAATAGTGACGTTTTTCCTGATGATGGTTGTCCATCGCTGCATTACATAACTTCCTCAGTATAAACCGCATCATTTGCAAACTTTGCCAAGGAAATGCAAGTATGCAACCTGACGATCTGCAGAAGAGGAAAGTGTTTTATATGATTTCATAAATTGACTTACCTCGGTGATTAGACTAGGCATGTCTATACTAAATAGTGTTGACGCCTCCGAAAAGAATTCTTCCATGGGCGATGGCCGAGTTGATTCTTCAGTTCTGGTGTCTGCCCTTTCTGTCAATACAGTGTTCGAGACTGGTGCTCCTCGCAGAACGCTTGCGAAGGATACACCACTCCTGACAGTATTATTAACTGCCTGATGAACAAAGTTCAGTCTCTCCTTCCGCTGTTGAACTCTGGATTGTCGCCTGAGTTCCTTTGCCGCAATCATTTCCTTGTAGAAGGAACAACCTCTGTGGTTCGCTGGATGGCCATGTTGTCCACAGTTGGCGCAGAAGGGATCACCAGACTTGTCCATGTCTCGTGGGCAAGCCTTGGGCATGTGATTTTGCCCGCATTTCACGCAGACAAATTTATAAAAACAATTTGCTGCTGCATGCCCAAACTGTTGGCATCTGTGGCATTGAAGTGGGCCACTTCTCCTTAGTTTTTCCCATCTTATTGACTGATGGAGAATTTTTGTCACATGCGTGACACTGGATGGCTGGTGTCCTGGAGCCAACTGTACTAGGAATATGTCAGATTGGACATTATTTTCCTTTGAGAATTTAGTTTTGAAATTCTCCACTTTATTGATTATAGCCGCCTCCACTTGGTTGGCTAGGTCGGCTTCTATATCCGAGGCTTCACAGGAGTTGTGGAGACCTCTTACTATCAGGGAAATCTTCTTTTCCTCTTTTGTGGTGTAGGTATGTCCAGGTATACCCTTTGCCTTAATGAAGTCGAGGATGATTCTTCGATCTTCCAATGTTTCCGGCTTAATAATTGATTTGCCGTTGTTATTGGTTATTTTATAACCAGGTGTCCTTTCTAGCTTCTTCATCTCTTTGATGAAGGCGTTAATATTCAAACCTCGACACGTGATCGGAGGTATATGAATTTTCTCCACTACAGATGGAGCCAAGGTGTTTGATTTTGTATTCCTGCACGTAGTGGACTGTGGTTTTGGCAAAGCTTCTTCGAGCAGACTAAACCGATTTTGGCTCGCTGTAGGTATAGAACCCGCAGCTATCGTTGCCTTTGCCTTTTTAGCCTTCTTTGGTGGCTTAATTGGCTCTACAATGAACTTGTTAGCGTCTGTCAGAGAAGCGTCATTATTTACCGTGTTCTTCCTTTTCTTTGAAGTAGGGAAGCTCACGTCTCCAATTTCCTTTTGAAGGTTGAAGTGAACTCCAACCTGCTTTAGAAAGGCCGTAATGTCCGTTCCTAGTTTTTTTTTGTCGGCAAGAAGCACGCCGAACATTTTGACATCCCCGTCCGGGACTATCGTGTCGTCCTCCGAAATTTCCATCCTTCGAAGAGACATCTTCGAATAGATGGTAAACAATTTATTAACACACTTTTTTTTTTTTTTTTTTTTTTTGTATGTCACTAATTTAACGTCTACAAAATTAACTACAAGTAATTTAAGCAAAAAGTCAATATTGTTATTGAAAATTATTTAACACTCAGATTATATGTTCTATTATTTCCACAACACAACAGAGAATCAACATCCAACCTGTCTGACCTCTCAATCATCAATCAGATCCCTGTGGGTGTACACAAAAGTATGCAAGCGTTACAATATCTCGCCGCTTTTGCAATAATTCAACTAAAAAATTGTGTATCCATATACGAAAATCTGACATAAGAGAATATCCGTAATCTTAGTAATAATTAATAATTTTTTTTAATGTAAGTATAAAAAATACTACTGGTTCAGGTACATACACAATAAAACTGTACGTGCTGGAATACGTCACTGCAAGAATTTTTTGTATTAGAAACTGGGTAGTTTTAGAATTCCTAAATTTTCATCGACATTGATCGTTTGAATAGTCCGTCAATTTTCATATATTAAAACTAACTAACGATTTTGGTTGATAGTCAATGTACTCCATATTGGAAATTTGCTTCCAAAAATATATATGTAAGTAGTTATTCAAATTGAATTCGCTACACAGAGGCCGTATTGTGGTTTTTCATCAACTGTTACTAAACAGTTTGGGAAGCCCCATTTGCAGTTAGAGGGATTTTTGATAAATGTCTTCCCACTTATCTCAGAACACCGGAACCATATCATTACTAACATTGACTTCAAAATTATAGATTAGTTATTGCTAACTAAAAATCAGCAATAACTTAATAGTTCCGAATACACATACGTGTATGATCTAAAAACTATCGATTATAATATATATTGAGAAATTGGCATGATATTCCAGTTGTAAATCTAACATTCTTATAAGGGGTCAACCAGTAGCTGATAATCGGGGAGTTCAAGTTAGTCGTTCACATGGCTTAAATTTTTAATTTAAAATGTAGCTAATCCAGTCTCGAAAAGTTTTGATAATCTTTAAAAAAGAATAAGTACTTTTCTTTTCCTAGCTGATTTCAAAATGTTTTTTTACTATTTAAATTTTTATAAATAAATTGAAATACAACGGCATTCAGAAACCGGGTCCTAAATAATTCATATTTGATTTTATCAATCAATATGTATTTTTGAAGAACTAATCGATATTAAACCACGTTCATTAATTGAATTTTGCTAAATTCCTTGTTTTTGTTATCTCTTAAATTAAAATTGGAATTTCTTTTTATCGCTATTTTGTGCTTATTGACTTTTTAATTAACATTTCTATAAAATGGTTAAAAAATGTATTTGGTAAATTTTACTTTGGTAAATTAATAATAAAGTGTTAACTTCAATTTTTTTTTTAAATTATAAAATATAAAAATGCATCTCTTCAAACAAGTTGGGCAATTTACTTTTTATCTTCAATGATATTTTCTTTTTAAAAAAAATATTAATTTAAATATTTTCTTATGTTTAAACGTTGTGTCATACTATGTTACTTGACTATGAAAATTTCAATTTGCTTTTATCTGCTATGATAAATTTTTTTTTTTGTATATTACTGAATTTTACAGAAAACAGTATATGTACATTTACCAGGTGTTTGATTTCATCTGTAATAATACTGTCTATATAAATACACATTAAAAAGGTAAAAATTTATTGAGGAGCACTACGAGTAGAACTGAAAATTGTTGGAGAATAAACTTAAATCGACGAGTGAACCGTAACTTGTTTTAGTGTCGCTGTTTGGAATTGTGTTATGTTCCATTAGATTGTGAAGGTTTTAAAAATTTCGATAGTGCTTTTGGTGTCGCTTGTCGCAATAGCTATGTATTAGCATAGATTAAGAGAGCATAACCTAGTATGCAAGAGAGTTCGTAAAAGAGAAAAATTCACAGCAATCGTATTTCTCGTAGTCTCTCTTTTGAGGAACAGCTGGTTTCAGCTTGGTTGCGGGTGTTGCATTTACTTCAGTTGCGGTTTGGCTGCGGGCGTGTAAATATCTATAGAAGTTTGTTAGGGGTACGTCGTAGCGTGTTATCCATTGACGATCTTGTCGCGTTTCGTTGTGCTGTGAATAAAAATTCCTTTGTTTCGTGGTATATTTGGGTAAATTTGATTTGTCTTTTTTCTGTGTAATTTCCAGTGACAGCAAACAAACATTTTGTTCATTCGAAAATTTATCAATTTTTATTAATTAAACTTAGCTGATTAAATCTGACAGGAGTGCGAAGAAAATAATAATAATAATAAAAAAAGAAAGTGAATATTTAGAAGACTTGTAACTCACTGAAGTTTTTTTTTTGTATCCGTGTAAGATAATTTTGTGCTTGCAAACAAAGTTAAGAGAAAAAATTATTTTATTTTTGTGAATTATTAAAAAAAAAGTTTGTGTCAACTATTATTGGAAATCGTTTTAATTAAGACCGATTTTATATTGATTCGAATCGAAAGTGAATTGAACAAAAAAAATCATCACTTTTTCCCTGCTCTCTGAATATTTTTCTCTGTCAATAGTATGCGGGCAGAAAAGAGAGAGAGTAAGAGAAATGTAAGAATCTCTGCGAATTTTATTATTTTCAATAAAATGACAAAAAGAAAGCAACCTTTTTTAAAGTGAAATTTGTTTGATTACAAATTAATTTTTTTTTATTATTTTCAAAAGTTGTAATAGTGTTTATTTTTCGGTGTGTTTTTGTGTGTTATTGTTTTTTTTTTTTTTTCGTCAAGCAAAGAAATTGTTGTTAGCAATTTGCATTTCGTCATTGCCGGATAATGGACTTAGGCGGAAATTTCACTTAATCACAAACACATATTAGCAGAGACATTGATATAATAAATCATAAAATGACATTAGCATGCGTGCATGTCATATTTTACGAGCGATTAATTTTTGATGTGTGCGCGGGTTTTTTTTTATAGATTTAATGGGAAATTTTATATTTTCATTTTTTTATGTTGAAAAATAATTTAAAAAATTTACAATTATTTCAATTAAAAATTTTTAATAGATACAAAACAAAAATTTAAAAAAAAAATGAATCACTAGTGTTTATTTTCAATAATTATTTCGATCAGTAAACGTAAAACAATGAATTTAATTAAAAGAAAATATAAGAAATTTCTATAAATTAATCAGTTCCGGAATTGTGAATTTTTATTTTGCAAATTGGTTGAATATAAATAAAAATATGGTTAAAAAATAAAATAAATAAACTAGTTTGTTTTGATTTTCATATTAAGAAAAGTGTACATTTTTCAGTTATACTCACTGGAATTTCCTAATATCATTGGAATTTTGTACATTCCATTAATTTGTGATTGATTGATTACACGATTTTATGATTTCACGAAGCACTTTTATATCTTAAGTCTATAATTAAAAAAAAAAAACTTCTTTATTACTTGGAAGTTACATGTAACATTATATTGCTTTTATACTATCTACACATAGTACTTCTATAATTTATAGTTTTTAACTAACTTTCAGAAAAAAAGATATTACAAAAATAGTTTGTTATTAAAAAAAACCGTTTCTTTATTAATATACTATTTGGTATTATTATTATATTGTATTTTGTTTAAGAATTCTTTTAAATGAGATCAATTTTTATATAAAGTATATTCGCTTAATCTGTTTATAAATAATCATATTTCTAACTGACACTCAATAAAAGAGTGACTTAATTCAGTAAATTAAAAATAAAGGGATCAAAGACTAAAGAAATTTAAAAAAAAAAATTGAAAACTTTAGTGTTTTGAACTTAATATTAAGGAAGGGTCCAATAGAAATAGATCAATATATGCGAAAGAATTGGTATTACATGATATACAATAGAAAAAAGACTGCTATAATTCAAGGGTTGCTTTTCTTGACATCTCGCAAGTTTTCTTTCACTGGACTGAAACCGATACGGACATACGCACTCGAATTATGGGACTCGAATAAGCATTCAAATTCCCATCAAATCCAAATACTGCATTCCAATTCCAATCGAATTCAAATACTGCAATTGCCAATGCTTCCCTTTATGTACGAAGCAGTTTTATGCCCAGTAAGTAGGCTAACTACTCTTCCCTTTATGTACTGTAGTGCCCAGTAAGTAGGCTAATGAGTAGCCTTAGATCTGGCTTGTTGAGTTTCAAGACCTCTAACGCCCTTTTTTTTAGAAAGGGCGATACATTTTTTAGAGGGTTTCATACTCAGGGAATTAGCGTTCCCAAAACTCGATAATAGACTCCAGGTGACTCCTTAGATTAGCACAGAATGGTTGTGATCCAATGAACCGAGTATTCGCTCCCCTTCTGGCATGTTTGTCTACTAGTTCGGTTCACTCAATACCCTTATGATTTGGCACCAATATCAAAATTACATTGTTGTATCTAGCCAGATGATTTAGGACCACGAGAATAATTCCAACTATTCGTTCGTGAACTGTGTATCTTCTGTTATAAAAAATCTATTCGCGTCTATTTCTTCATCCCACGGCTTTTAGCAAGAGAACTGTTGAGTCCCTTAATGATGACCTTAAGATTATTTAAATTTATAAAATAACTTATTTCATTCTTAGGAAATTCAATGAAAATGTATTGTCATCAGTTGGATACATTGAATGTGATAATTTAAAGAAAAAAGGCCAGACTTGGTCAGTAGAAAAGGTATAGTGTTCCAACAGGATAATGCAAAACCACATACAAGTTTGACCATTCAGCAAAAGCTTTTAGAGCTTGGATGGGATATACTACCAAACCCACCATACTCTCCAGGCAAAATTTTTTAGACTTAAAAACGTTTAATTCAAATGAGGAGGTTAAAAATCACTTAGATCAGTTTTTTGCCAGCAAAGAGCAAAAATTTTATGAGCGTGGAATCATGGTATTGCCAAAAAGATGGCAAAGGGTATTGGATCAAACTGGACAATATTTAATTGATTAAAATATTAATTCACATTAGAAAATCGTCCTTCATTTTTATTAAAAAAGCGAAATTACTTTCCGAATAACCCAATATTTATGAACAAAATTAAGAATATGAAATTACATTAGTGTATAAATTTGAATCTGATAGCATAAAAACATAGTAAAGTACTTACTCTTTTTATATCAGTTTGAGATAAAACAATATAAACATTTTTTTTATACATACGAGTATAGTGCGTATGCAGATAACAACATTAAATATTACGGTTATCATCATAATAGATTATTTATCTCATCTATTGTTAATATATAAATAACAATGTGAGCATATAACATTTCTTAATTTACAACACCTGCTTTTTATAGTATTTATAATAATTTTTACTTAAGAGAGAAAAATTCCATTTTTTCATTAGAAAAAAATATTTATTTGGATTATGCTCGTACATATTCCGAATAGGAGTTTTCTATTGTATCTTCAGTTCGTCAACATGTTCTTAAAGGCTAATCTGTATAAAATAATAGCTGTCTTCCATTCGGAAAATTTTGATACTCACAAGTACTTGTAAAATTTCCCAATGGGAGACAGCTAATGTATTTAGAATTTTGTGTTCTCTGCTAAATGAACCAATGAAAAATATTTTTTTGTGCCTTTGACTCGTGGTCCAAGGATCTCGCTACATATAAGCAAATAACTATATTATATGCAGTTCAAAATATTGAGCGTAGATATGAGCAATTTGGGAGCATACAATCGTGTATAATCTCATTTGTTACAATTTAAATCAGATGAAACATATAATTTCCTTAAAGCTATTTATAATTGTCGTAAGTAAAGCTCTTTATTTTTGCTTTGTTATAAAGCAAATAAAAGATTACTGATAACATTTGTACTAAGTAAATAGTTATTGGAGTAGATTCTATCTTAACGACATTGATCATTGACCTTTCATCTGATTAACTAAATAATAATATTTATAATTATCTCATTCATTGTTTGGTTAAGGGAATTTACAATTTAGAGTTTGCTTAAAGCGACCAATTCGTACTCAAATAATTCGTCAATGAAAGTGGAAATCATTGTTCAGAAAATTTACGGTCAAAACAATTTTCGTAGCAATCTACTTATAATATTTCGGTTTCCCATTTAATTGGGTTTCCCCATTTGCAAGCAAAAGCAATGATCTTTAAAATTTCCTACACTTTATTCTATAAAATGATGATATGAAATATGTTTGAAAATTAATAGTGTAAAGTTTGGAAAATTTAAAACTTTTTGCTTTTAAAATACCAAAAAAACTTCAGTTATTATTAGTAAATTTTTCCTTTAAATCATGATATAAGGTATCACAATAACGCATAATATACAAAATTGTATAATATTAATATAAAATTTATTTATAAGTAAATTACAAATAATATTTAATTGTTGAGCTTATAAAGCTATAAATTGGAAGAGATCGCAATATTGAGATTTATTCCTATACTCTAGTTCTATGTATATTTGAATTTTTATATAAAAAAAATAATATTTCAAGCATCAATTCTTATCGAAACTATTGTAAATTCCGATTAATTTGGGTCTTCATTTTGTTAATTTCAATATTTTGTAATAACAAGCCTTTACTATCACTACGAGTATTATTGGTCTTGAGTTCAAAACCATCTAGTGACATAGTTTAGCCCCCTTTTTTTGTCACCAACCTGTTTTAGAGTGCGTTCGATTGTATATTTCTTGTCTCGGACTGTATTAGAGTGCGCTAAATTTCCTATAGGACAAAATCATTTTTGCATTTGTACAGCATGAAGAGTCCTTAAAGATCTTGATATGCACAAATTCAGTGGTGCAGATGATATATTTCCCATTGTTCTGAAGAGGTATTCTTCCACATTCACAAAACAATTACGTTAGCTTTTCCACCCACCATTTTCTGCTGGAATTTTCCGAAAAGATGAAAAATAGCATTCGTTCAAGCAGTCTCCAAAAAAACCAGTTCTCTTCCTCCTCCAATTACCGACCAATTGCTCTATATCCCTTCTTTCTAAGGTCATAGAAACGCTGATAAACCATCACCTAATGAAATATCTTGAATCAAGAAAACTCCTCAGTGACCGAATGTCCAGCCCACCGAAGCTTATTAACATAATTTTATCCAGAACTGGACGGTTGCAGTAACGCTCCAAAATCTCAACGTTAAATAGGCTCCGGAATCGTCTATCCTCATGTACGGTCCAAAAGTTCCTAGAAGGATTTTCCTCTCGAAGGCGGATAAAAGTTCACAATGGTATTTGCTGAGAACTCAAGTTACCGAAGAATATATAAGGACTGGCAAAACTAATGTCTTGTACAGCAGTAACTTCAATGATATGGTCAGAATTTTTGAGTGAAGAGTCGACAAAATATTACAATGAACACCGCCGTAATGTCTCTTATTTTGTCGTATTTTCAATAAACAGTATTCCAGTGAACTGGTTCGTTGCATTTCAACTGTTTCACCCTAATATTTGTTTCGCCAAAATTACATTGAATCCTCTTTTCGTATGTACTGTAAAATATACAGATTCTCTTTTTAACATTTCAATCCGAATGTGGAGTTCTCTGACTCACTCGAATTTTACGAATCATTACAATCAATTGCTATTTGGGTCGTTCTACGATAACCGGATACTATTGAACATTTTTTTTCCGATTTTGAAATTAATTAATAATGTCTCAGAAATAACTGAATTTGGTCGAACATATTAAAAATATTACATATGTTCAGCGGAACACGTTTAATTTTTTAAATTATCGAAGATATAGCCATTTTTTTAAATTTGGTGAACAGGGGAATGACTCTTTAAGCAGGGGAATGACGACCCACAATAAAAAATTGAAAAAACTACCTTTTTAAAAAGGATTTTATGTTTTAAAACTACTGGTTGATTATTATAATTCTTTTGTTTATTTATGCTTTAAAAAGTAGTATAAAAAAAAAATATATTTCATATAAAAAAATAAAAAAAAAAAACTTAAAATAATACAGCCTTCAATTGCTTTAAAAAAAATTGTTTTTTGTATGGTAAATTCCTTTTTGTTCAATTTTTCTCCAGTATATTGACTTTTGTTGGAAACTTGTAATTTACACGCCGGTTTCCGTGTACCACAAGGCTTGGGTTAGGCAAAATTGATAAAATCTGATTTGCAGAAACATAACATTCGTCTTTTTCGTTAACAAAAAATAAATTATTTTCACCAGCTTTTAAAGATGTAATTTTTACATCGCCATCTTCTAAATTTCCTTGGCATATTGCTGCATATCTAAAATAGTTGTTTAATAAAAAAAAATTTATCTTAAATAGAAGAAATTGTTACCTGTATTTCTTTTTGCCCTTTACACCTTCAACAAACTCGACAAGAACGAAAGTACCGGCTTTGATATTTTCCACATCCGGTTTTTCCTGAACATCTTCCTCATGTTCACTAGAGCTAGGTGTATACACGTCCTTATAGTTCAACTTTTGTGTTTTGATTTGATTTGATTTTGAATCTTTCAATATTCCGATTTTATATTGATTGCAATCATTGCAATTAAAGCAACTTAACGAACGCATTTTTAAATATGTAGAATGCTTATTGCCAACAACTTGACGTACTCTCATGGTACCAACAAAAGGAACTATTCGGGCATCTTTTGTTTCTTCGCTGATTGCAGCAATATCTTCGGTTGATATTAAATAAAATGTTATGCCTGGGCAATTTTCTTTTAATTTAATGAACAATTGTTTAATATCAACTAAATCGGCACCCTGCGATACTAGCCTATCAGCTGTCCTTTTGCATACTCCACCAATGCCATCAGGTGCACCTTTGCCATGTCCGGCCTCAGAATAGTTCCACGTAAAATTTTCCATGGTAGTAAAGTAATCCTTTAATTTATTTCTTAAGAAATAAAACATAGTTTTATTTCTGTACTGCGTAGATGGGCTATCACTTAAAAAATGCACTGTTGAAATTTGTTTTGTAGAAATGTGTTTGAATATTGGTTTTAAATGTGCCCAAATTGCATATACATACATTGTGCTGCAAGGAATCAGAAAGGGAACAAAAAGATTCAATCAACAGTTCATCATTTTGTTTTATATACACTACGACTGTATGCATGGTCACTTGCTTCCGCGATGTGATCCATTTAAAATAACACACAACATCGCTGTTGTTATGCTCAAGGATTGGTATTTCACATTTATAGCAAAGTTCACAATCCCTTAACAAACATTTTGTCATTTTCTCACAGCATACTGAAGATATAATATCGTTTGTGTTTTTTTGCGCTATTACACTGAGATTAAAAAGAGCTACAACAATGAACTCAAAGTTTGCATGGGTAATGCATTTGCAAGTTTCCCGATTGGAAACGTTAAGTCGTTGTATCCAGAAAGGACAACATTTGCAAAATAATGCATATGAAAGTGGATTACTTGGATACGTTTTTAAAAATTACAGATTCTTTAGTGTGTCATTTAGCAGTCGCTTTTGTATCGTATCCCTACCGTTTCGTACGAAATCCTTTTTGCCTGGACACACCCGGCTGTTCACGTCTTCCTCAAGAAATTCTTGTACTAGCTTTCTAGATTCTATGTCTATTCTACTCTTTCTTACATATTTTAAACTGGTTAAATTTTTGTTTGTAGTTCTCTTATAGGTTAGAAATTTGCAACATTGTTTTTGCATTCGATATTTTTTTATTATTTTTCCAGTTATTAATTTGGTGAATAATTGTCTGATTTTATCAGATTTGTCCCTCTGAAAGTTGTAACTCAATTGCTCCTCAATAACCTGTCCAAACAATAACCTTTTATGAATAGCACGGTTATTAATGTTTGAGTTTCTTAAAATATTCTGTACAACTTTGTTTGGTGATGACTTTTCTCCTTTTGCTTTTGCAATCACATTCTTGAGACGGTTGCACCGCTTTTTATATTTTTCAATTTGAGCTTCAAGATGTTCAATTTTGTCTGCATTCTGTTTTTGACCCCTCCAACGTTGTTTTCGAAATTTTGCAGCCAGTTTCCTTCCCTGATGTGCCCTTGCTGATTGAGGTGTTTCGTGAACTTCTGGTTCAGATTCATTTTCACTACAAGGTGGAGAATTTGCGTTCAAAAACTGTTGAACCTGACTTTTAGCTTTTAAATTTTTTCTGTAATTTTGAGAACTAATTCTCCACTTGTTCCTTTTAGCCCGTTGTGCCCTTGGTGTTAAGGCGGCTATCGACTGTACCGACTTCTTTTCTTTCTTTTTTAGATATTTCTGCCGCTCCTTCTCTTGAAGAGCTTCCCACTTGACGGGATCATCTTTGATTTTTTGATATCGATTCTTTTCCGCTTGTCGTTTTTCAGCCAATGAATTCTTTTTCTTATTTGGCGGCATTCTGTATTTTATAGTCTTAATTCTAAACCATATAATAAAATGATCAGTTTCTATTTTGATCGTAAATGATTATAAACAATTTCACATGTATTTTACATGTATTCATCATTACCCTGGCTACCTCATCATTCCCCTGTTTCACTATTTTCAGGGGAATGATAGCCAGGGGAATGGTGTTCCAGTATGTAAATTGTAATTATCTCGGTTTTTTTTTAAATAAATCAAATAAACCAAGGCAAAAATAAGTTCTGCCGTAACTTATTATAATTCCACTGAAATTTGAATTCCTTACATACACAAAAATGTCTAAAAATACTTACCGGGGAAATGACGAATTCACATGGGACACCACTTTTCAGTACTTTAAAATTTATACACTTGGCATGTGTTTCTGTAGAGAGTCGCGAAACTACTGAATTTGGAACTAAGATTTATCAAACAATGGAACGGTACTCATTCCATTATTTTCAGATAAAGCCGTTACGAATTCTAAGGAAAAATATGACGTACCCAGGGGAATGGTGAAAAAATGAGGGACAGAATTGTTATTAAATTTTTTAGTTCTTATATTTATTTATTTTAGTTAATATGTATTTTAACTCATAGTTTGAACATTTAGTAGCTTACCATTCTAGTTTTAAAATGATATGTTAAACATTTCCTATAGAATTCATATTTTTATACATTGAAAACGTGATTGGGACATGCCGGGGAATGACGATTTCGCTCATATAATGCTAAATAACTGCATAAGTTTTAATTAATTTTTTTAAAAAGTGGAATGCAGAAGTAGATTAAGATGACATCTAGTAAAACGTAATGTTTTAACTCGATAATTTTTTAACATTTTTTAGTAATTCATCCGGGACATTAAAGTATCCCGTTATCGTAGAACGGCCCATTTAAGAGCAAACTGCAACCACATATCTCCCTTTATCCCTTCTAAAACTTTCCACGCGTGAGATATATACGAAAACATTATAAGAATATTCAAAATTGCTTTAGCGCTAGTTCTTTATAAAAAAAATACTCTTCTGTAGGCAAGTTAAAGTTACGACGACTTCATAGTCCAATTGCTTATAATCAAGTTAGCCAAAAATAAAATTTATAGCACATCATAAGTATTTAAACAATTTAGGCCTTCCCAATAAAAAAGCTCCTGGTTATGATCTAATTCTGAATGAAGAGCTCCTATTCTGAAGGACAAATCGCATACTAACAAAATTATTGAAGAACTAATGTTCCTAGTCCCTATGAGTCTTCCTCCCAAAAATTTTAAACCCTCGGAAATTAAGTCTACTATTCTGCTCCTTCCCAATAAAAAAGCTCCCTTACTCTGGAAATTTTCTGTCACTAAAATTATTTCTAAACCAAATAAATCCATTAATACTCCTTTCCCCTATAAACCTATTAGCCTATTACCAATCCTTGCTAAGATTTTTTGAAAAACTCCTTTTAAAAGAACTCTACCCATTCCTAGTTGATGAAAAAATTATTCCTGATGACCAATTTGGCTTCCGATCTGAACACTCCACTATCCAGCAATGCCATCGCATTGTTGATCACATTGCATCCTCTCTTCAGAGGAAAGAGTATTTTCCAGGAGTATTTTTAGATATCTCCTAAGCTGTATGGCATCCTGGACTCCTCTGAAAATTCAAGAGCTTTCTTCCTTCAACATACTACTACATCATAAATTCATATCTCTCCCAACGTCATTTCCAAGTTGAAATTAACTCAGAATCCTCGAAAATATATCCTATTCTAGCCGGAGTCCCACGAGGCAGTATCATTGGGCCCATTTTATATAATATGTATACCCATGATATCCCATCTGTACCTAATACTGTCATTGTATATAATAAATATTATTTTTGTATAATATTTATACGTTATTTGGGACTTTCCCTGGACAAGAAATTAACATGGAACCCTCATACTACACTAAAAAAACTTGAAGATAACAGACGTTACCTACAACTTCTTAGGCTACTGGACAAACGCTCGAAACTAACAATCAAAAGTAAACTTCTAATCTACAATACATTTATAAAATCTATTTGGACCTACGGAATTGTACTTTGGGGTTCAACGAAACGTTCCAATTCCTTACAATCCAAGATCGTCCATAAAATTGTTGATGTCACCTTTTATGTTCGTTACAACGTAATACATCGTGATCGAAATGTTCCCTTTGTTCAGGAGCTGTGCATTTCCCACTTCATCATAATCCACTTATGAGAGAATTGTCCTGTACTGCGTTCCCCGGACAAACACTCATCGGAGACTTAAGACACAATGGCCTAGAGTTAATATAACCTTTCTGTTTGAACAACATTTACACTATTTATTAAAGAGTAACAAAACGTGGTATATTTATTAATTGGAATTTTGGAATTTCTCCACAATGGAGAAAGTTTTCTGATCAAATCAAATTCGTATCACACAAGGCAGATGGAACCTCAGAAAACATTTACAATTTGCCAAAAACATTTCCGATTGTTCGAAAGCACATGAATTTACAAGAATACCGATAATTGTGATGCTTAGTAGCGTCGTGCGGGCTGTGCAATAATAAATTTACATGGAAGATGTTTTGTCGATCATCAATAAATCGATGAGTGAAAGAAGAACTATGATTGTTGTTTGTACCTTTTTTTGTTAATATTATTAAAATTCAGAAGTGAATTTCTCTGATGGAAAAGCCTGGACTTAATATCTTACTTGTATTTTGTATGTTAATTTTTACCGATTGTTGACTGATAGTAGAAAAGCTTTTCGAAAACACGATTGACTTAAAAAGTCATTTGATCATCGTATAGTCCTCATACTGTGCACATGGAATGATTTCGTGGTGATGATAGACAAATACTTTTTGGTATTGTGCAACTATATGGACTGTTCATCGTTATTACGGTGAAGGCTGCTGATACATGGAAATCGAAATGCCAAACAAAATTGAAGTGAAATCGATTGTGATTAAAAAATTTCTCATGATTTGTTTTGTTCCATAATAAACTTTAGCTTTTTATAAGGCTTTTATAAGGAAATTTCCCTTTTTATTACGTTAACATAAAATTTTCTTACAAAAAAAAAAACAAAGTGAATTTATTTAATGCACTTTCATCAAAATATTAATATAAAAATATTTTTACCTATTATTAAGATAATTTTGCTTTTGAAATTACTCCTTTTACCAATTTTGCTACTCACAAGTACTTCCAGCTACTCGCAGCTACTCTTGCTCATACAAATGAGTAGTTCGCATTAGTAGTTACGCATACAATTTACGGTTGGGGGATTTTAGTTCCCAAAATGAAAATAGATGGCTTAGCGGGTTCGTTGGTTATGTTGAAGTGTCATATTTTTTTAGTACCTCCATATATTAAGAAAGCTAGAGTTGAAAATGATGTACATGTAATTGGAAATTACACAGATTTACAATTTAAGAAACACTTTAGATTACCAAGAGTTGTCGCAGAAAGGATTATCGATATGTGGTTTTCATTTTAAATAATAATTTAACGAATAAGTATTGTAAATATCACACTCGTTTAGCCGAATACAGTATGTTTTTACACCGACCAAGTCATGGAGGACGTACTGCAGTTGGTTTCGATCTTAGATTATAGGTTTTGATGCTGATTATTTTGAGGTTATATTTTACTTCTGTCAGTAAATTTTCCGTTCCATTGGGCATCTACTCGCAAGTACTTGTGAGTAGCAAAATTGGTGCAATGGAATAAAGCTATTATAGACTACCTGGTTTGGACATTATTTTTACAAATTAACCAGATGATAGACTGATTGGTAAGAATTTTTCAATATGTACCAGGAATTATTTTTATAGCATCACGACTTTGATGCTATTTTTCGGCGCCATATTAGGTGAATATTGGTTTAATCGGTTTTCTTATGGAAGCTGACGTGAAGCTAATATGATGGAGTCTTAGAAATTGTAATTTTTTTGTTGATAATATCCAAAAGTTGTTTATAAGTACAAAAAATCCTTTAACTGAACTTGCATTTGAAATTATATTATGCAAGGTGGCATTAATTTAGTTTTTTAAGCATTATAAATTGTGTGACAGATGCAGAATAAAATGGCGTTAAGAAAAAATAAAATAAAATTATGGATTGATGCGGGATTAATTAATTAATATTTGGTGCAAATTTTCTATATGTCCCAAAATTCAAATATTTATATTATTGTTTGTAGTGATTTTGCAGTTATCTACTATAAAAATAATAATATTAATATATATTGGGGTTAGCAAGAGACGAATCTTGACCAATGAGGTATTCTGTGGTGTGTAACCCTAACTCAAGTTGAGGCTTTCAACAATCTTAAATTAGAAAAGGCGATACATTTTTTAGAGGGATTCATACCCAGGGAATTAGCGTTCCCAGAACTCAATAATAGACTCCAGATGACTCCTTAAATTATCACAGAGTAGTTGTGGTCCAATTAACGGAAAATTCGCTCCTCTTCTGGCATGTTTGTCTACTATTGGGTTGTTTGGAAAGTAATTTCGTTTGCTGATGAAGACACAATAAATGCATTAATTGATGCAAACCGGCGAATTTATCGAATTCATCCGTTTCTGATAATTTGAAACGGCTAGGTTTAATCTCAAAGCTCAACATATAGGTTCCTCATCTTCTTACGGAACAAAATTTGTGCCGTCACATTGACGCTTGTGATTTGCTTCTCAAACGCCAAGAAAATGATCCATTTTTAAAGCGTATCATCACTGGGGACGAGAAATGGGTTGTCTACAATAATGTTAAGCGTAAAAGATCCTGAAGTAGAAAAGATGAACCGACTCAAAGCACTTCGAAAGCCAATATTCATCAAAAACAGGTTATTCTATCTGTTTGGTGGGATTTCAAAGCTTCTACCGAGCAACACAACGATCAATTCTGAAGTGTACTGTGATTAGTTGGACAAATTGAATGATTCACTTAAAGAAAAAAGGCCAGAATTGGTCAATAAGAAAGATATAGTGTTCCAACAGGATAATACGAAACCACATACAAGTTTGACCACTCGGCAAATGCTTTTAAAGCTTGGATGGGAAATACTGCCACACCCACCATACCCTCCAAACCTAGTACCTTCCGATTATCATTTGGTCTGGTCTCTACAAAATTTTTTAGACTGTAAATCCTTTAATTCACATAAGAAGGTCAAAAATCACTTTTTTGCCAGCAAAGAATAAAAATTTTATTAGCGTGGAATCATGCTACTGCCAGAAAGATGGCAAAGGGTATTGGATCAGACTGGATAATATTTAATTGAATAAGATATTAATTCACTAGAAAGAAAATCGTCTTTCATTTTTATAAAAACAAACGAAATTACTTTCCGAACAACCCAATAGTTCGTTCCACTCACTACCCTCATGATCTGGCACCAATATCAAAGTTACATTATTGTATCTAGCGATCTAATTTAGGACCACAAAAATAATCCCAACTATGTTGGATTGAACAACAGATGAGTCAAAAGCTTTCAATGCAGCTTGGTTGTCTGACATAATGTGTTTCTTTGTGTTACATAGCTTCCCTCTGATACCTTCTCTACCACAAAGTTCTATGGCATGTATTTTTGCCTGAAAAAAAAATGGATTTGGGTTTTTGCAAGGGCCTTAGATGGACAGTAATAAGGTCCGACTACTCCCGCTAAAACACCTTCATCCGTTTTAGATCCATCAATGTAAAAAACGAGGGCCTGTTCCTCGAGCAATGGCTCTCCATCTTTCCAAGTTTTGAGCTCTGTTAGAACCACTTTGAAAAACTGATTTAAATTAGGTTTCCTCGGCATAGCGTTCGAGATATAGTTAGCTTCCTTGTTTAAAGGTTTTGGAATATCCTAAACTGAGAGTCTCTATAGCCGCTTATTTTTTAATATGCAAGTGCAAGAGTAGCAGGTCTAAAGAAGGGCACCTCACCTGTAAATACCCAAGGTCGCCAGACTGCAAAACTTAAGAAGAGTTGTTTGAACAGTACGTTATTTAAACGAGAGCCGCGTAAATGACGCTGGGCCTAACTACTATAAGTCCAGTTTAAAGATATTGTTTACCATTTTTTGTCAGAAGAAGAGGCATATGTACTATTGTTATTCTCCTAGATTATTCTACTCCAGCTCTTATATTTTCTTTTATACAATATTTTAACTATTTACTCACTGAATTTATAATTATATAAGCATGCACCAATAAGATAGTGGAATATTAAAGATCGAGAAAGAAAGACTAGATGGTAATTTTTTTAGTAATATCTACAGCTCCAATTATTTTAACAAATGGATTGTTAACACTAAGAATCGTTGCTTATTGTGAAAAAAACTATTTTAACTTAAAAGAAAGGGCAATTAAAAATAAACCTAAATTACATAATTGAAAGTATATTTTGTTCGTACATACTTAAGGAATGTACATAGTTTTTATGCAACTAATATCAATTTATTCAACTTTTGAAAGAAAGAAAAACATACTAAAGATACGCGACTGTAATTTAAATTTTACAACTTTTATTATTTGAAAACGTTGAAAGAAATAATGAACCAATCTGTGTTTACCTCCAATAAATTCAATTGTATATTTTTATTTACTAACAAAGCCTGTACATTTTTATACTTTCTCCAATTTACTATTGGGAGCTTCTCTTTGGTATTAACAATGTTTTTCATATCTAAAAATAAACTTTGCGCACAAAAATCACCTGCCTACCATTATTTAACTGTTAACACATGATAAAAGGTGAACAGAAATAAATCTTTCTCTTTGGTTTTTCAATAATTTCATTTTTAATACATCCGATATTCGTACGCATATGTTAAAATTTGTCTACACTAAACAGGCAATCGGGGAGAATTGCATAATTTTACAAGTTTTTCCTCATACTGAGTTTTTGATTGAAGAAAATGATTTGCTATTATCGGTACTATTATTAATTTGTGAATGGACGACGTTAAATGAGGTCAGTACGATTACGCTGTACCAATCTCGATTTCCTTCCTATTCAAAGTGAATTTTAACCATTTTCATGTGTATTATTTTTTATTTCACAATATTCACAAATGAATTAATTTATTTTTAAATATTAAATCAATCTAGCCTACGATTATTAAATATTTGATTTTTTAGATTTGACGTGTGGTTTCTTATAATCTATTCAATAACGAATAAATATTGCAAATATTTCAATTTACCTCATTTACTTACTTTTGATAATTCATAAAAGTAAACCCCTTAATGCCTAATCGCAATGTGAATTGTTGACTCGAAAATTTTATGTAATTAACTTTATTTCTTATAAAAATGACTTGCATATTCATTTATAAATTTTATTTAAAAGGTCTTCGGCAGTAAATAATTGGATATCTTTCGAAAATCGTCTATAACAAAAATATTTTAAGTGATGGCTGTCAAATTGAAGTTTGCTTAATGCATGTCAGTTCCATAGTAGAGAATATCACACAGACTAATTTATTTTTAATATCATCTTAATTTGAGTATAATTTTGTTTGCTTACTGGAGTATCATTGAAAATATCATAACATCATAACTAAATAATTAAAATTCGTGTACAATAATCTTTAATTTTTTGGTAAGTTATATTTTTCAGATAATTCCATAGTAAGTGCTTTTTTAAAGTACATAAATAAGCGTGTTGTTTGACATGTATATTACTTGTTAGATAGATTAAATCATGTATAGTAAAAAGTAGTTAGATTTTCTGTAGCCCATCAATTAAAAATAGGTTTTACAAATATATTGAGGTATGTGTATTGTACTTAAAGATGAGACAATAAATTTTTAAAGTGAACTGTAAGCTTTTGCTTTCATATAATTAAAATGCTCGTTGGCAATCTTTTTAATCAATTTGAAGTAGGTAATTTTGAGTTGTCCACTTTTGTGGTATATCGAATGCATATTTGTCAACAGCTATTAATTAAGTGGACAGTAATATTATACTATTTAACGTGACTTATCTGTCGTTAAACATAAAACCACGAGTCTCACCTACGACCATAGGGATTGAGTTATGCTCAATCAACGCACCACCATTACTGGCAGTTTACGGTTAGTAACCAGTTACAACCTGATTACTCTAACTGTCAGTGGCGAGGACTATCTAAACATCTACTCTCATAAGCAGTGAATGCGCCCGAGATAATTACCAGTATCTCCCACCAGCGATCCGGAGACCGTACCGCGATATGGGTGTTAACCACAGTCACTACGTTGCTGCCTAAAGCACCTCACCATTGTCGGGCGCAGTGTCTTTTAACACCATGGGGCACCTTGATTCCCGTAGTACCAATTTTTGTTTTAAGAGTACTTCGGTTTGTACTCTGCTCATTGAGCTACGGTAAGGAATCTTGTAAATGCCTAGGTACCGCCAAGCCAGCTTAGGTACACGGGTTAGCCAAGATCAGAAAGCTTCATTCTCGCTCTCCTCTCAAAAAGTGCCACGGCAAATCTATTCAAGCATTCATACTGTTCTCTCATACCCAACACTCCACTCACATCCATACTCTCATCATTCACCACGATTCCACATGCACCTAGGTCACGCAAATTCCTGAACAGGCCACACTTAATGAGAAGGTGCTTGCCACTCTCCTCCGGCATCTAGTCTCCGCAATCAGACTACGTCTGTACAGGAACCCATTCATAATGCCATGTCCCGTGCGTAAATATCCAAGGTACAGACAAAATTTAAATCCATACGCAGACGCAAAGCACACATCCAAAATGAATATGTGCATCCATCTGCCATTCACACTCTCATCCCATTGACGTTGACAAATTTCATGCATTCTATTCAGGCCCTAAGATCTTAAACCTCTTCATTCATAACCGGGCAACCAGCAAGCGGCATGCGCCGTCGTAGACGGTAGTGAATGCTACAACGCAGCACCTCCAGATCCCATGGAATTTCTCCCATGAGAACCTGCATCACATCGGCTGACACGGTTCTACATACATTCAAACATTCATATAAAGCCAGATGCTGAACTGAATTTATGCCTACCCTCGCATAATGGTAGCGCATAATGTCACCCCATATACACGGCGCATACATTGCAAACGGCACAAACACACCATTGTACAGGACTTTCACCGCTCTGGATCGAACTCCCCATTTTTTGCTAAATACTCGCACCAGCATGCCACCAAACCGGCCATGCGCCCGCTTCGCAAGATGTTGCAAGTGATGCCGAAAATTCAGCCTTTCTACAACCTTTACTGCAAGGTAACGTACTTCCCGCGCGTGTCGGACCCCGACCGCCTCTAAACGAATATTAACCGACCTACTGGGCGCCAAAAAACCTCTCAACAATATACACACAGTCTTCCTTTCTGAAACATTCACTCCCATTCTATTTCCCCATTCAGACACCCTCTGCATATAGCGGCTTCTCATATATCTACTGCAGACCTACTTCCCCCGCAATCAAAAGTGATCATCCGCATATGGGATCACACTGCAATCGGTCTCCTCCAATAGCACCAACAGACCGTTCATCATCATATTCCAGATGGTGGGGACGGCCACAGATCCCTGTGGACAGCCACGCACCATCTGACAAACAACCCTCCCATTGTTCCCGCACACCACCGCATACCTTTCATGGAAGTAACTTCGCCATAGAGAAGTTTCTTCCCATGAAACCTTCTCAAGCCGCTCAATGATGCGATCCCATCGCAGGCAATTGAAGGCACTACGGAAGTCTACAAACACACCACACACGAACTTACTCTCACTCTCTGCAACATATCGTTTTACACACATCCAAGCGTCCTCAGTTGATTTATTTAAGTGGACAACTATTATGACATGGAACCCAATGGAATTCAACACCATTCAGGTTGTTTTGAACATTGAGAACAGGATCAGTCAGCGGGGTACGTGGCTGTCATTAAACAGGATCAAGAATGGCTTCCAGGGCTGTGTGGCTGTCATTACAAATAATATGATGGGAGTACAAACTGCAATCTTTACCTTATAATTATCATTATAATGTAGAATTTGCTTGATAGAGAAGATTACACAATAAAGTTTATGGATATGAGAGGAGCTATTTAACAAGTAATAATTGCGCCCGTCTAACTAATTTTGAAAACATTTCCTGTTGAATAACCATGGTTTTCTGTTCAGCTGAAGTAAGGAAGTTTGGAAATTGAGAGAAATAGGGTAAAGATTACTTTAAAGATTAGATATTATTAATGAAGGGGAAGATGAATTTATTTTGTTTAAGAGAGATTATTCAAAAGAACAATGGTTTTAACCATATTTGTACGGGATTTGACAAGGTAATGCGAGATGGGATTAATACCGCGATCAACTTCCTACGTGGCTCATTGGATCAAGATTTTGTGTAGGCAATTGCAATCGTATGACTAACGTATCACTGTCGCTAAATCAGTACATAATCCTTCATAGATACTTCTTAAAATCAGAATTTCTTTGGTTTAAGTTCATAAATAAGTTCGAATATTGTAGTTTTGGCATTTGCAAAAACAATTTGTTTGCTTGTAGTTCAGAAATAAATAGTCTTGATAACACGAGAAGTAATTTGAAAATTTAAAAAAAAAGTGTAGGTCTTCTTTAATATTAAAGATGATTTTGTTAAGTTTAGAGAAGCTTCTCCTAAAAAATCTATAGAAAAGATGTATCGAAACGGTTGGTCAGAAGCAGTAACAAAGTATTTATTTTTATTAAAATTATTGTATAAGGCAGAAAAGATATGCTTTTAGAATCGCACAATTTGTAACCATTTTTGGGAAAAAATTCCGTAAATTGGTGGGTATTAAACGCAACTAATTTAAGAAAGTTGATTTCTTTTTGTCAAAAATACAATAACACAACTGTTTATTACTTATTAACAGTGAACTTTATTTTTGTTATGTCATTTTCTGAAATGAAAATGAATTGGTTTTAGTGATATTAGATAACTGCTGCTTTCTACTATACTCGTATAACACTATTGCAATATCTCCACTATAACATCATGTTTTTTTTAATTTTTTTAGAGGTAACATAAATGGCAAAGTTAAGTGCATAACTATATCGTCTGAAATAATCTGACTTCGTTAAGATTGTGAGCGTGTTAATCGTGAGTCACGATTAAAATGAAAGCTGTACAAAAGCAGTCTGCATGGACACAATATTCGATGAGTCATTATTTTAACTATCCTGCCATTGGGATTTTCTTCTTCTGGTTTACGAAATTTTATACACTAGCATTGGGCCCCAGTTACCATAGACACATACATATCTGCGAAGTAGAAAAATATCGATATTCTGACTGAAATAGTAGTAGTTGAACCAGTTTATTTTCGATACGATTTTGCATGTACAAGTTTTTCATGTTTTATACTCATTCTTCCACCTAAAAATTGGCATTTTAAAGAGCAAAAATAGCAAACAATTTACATTCAGAGTAATTTACCGGCTCATAAATATTTATTTATATTATTATAATTGATCACTAATTTTCTATATTTAGTAAATAAAGATATTTTTTTTATCTGCAACTACACTTGTGTTGTAACAAGCAGATTTGTACCGTTATCCATCGTGATCCCTTTTGATGTACGAAACACCGTTATCCGTCGTGATCCAAATGTGCCATTCGTTCGTGAATTGTATTCTACCGTCCTGATTCTTTAAGAAGAGAACTATTTACTCTCATCCTTCCATTATACATCCTACGGCTATTGCAATTACAAACAACCATAAAATAAGGCTTTCTTCTAAGGCCTTATTTTATGGTTGTTTGTTACTACAAATTACTACATTACAAACAACCATAAAATAAAGTTTTCTTCTAAGGCCTTTTTTTAAATAAAAAAATTTATTTTCATTTTTTAGAATAAAATCTATAAATTAACATATACAAAAAATATATACACTTTAATTTACTACCACCACATTCACAATTCATCCGTTCATAATTAAAATTTTTTAATTTTCTTTGATAATTTATGAAGCTACGAGTATATACTGATTACTACTTTTTAGAGCGATAAACTTCTCTTATATCTAATGGAATTGGACAGTTATATGGCTTTAACTGAAGAAAAAAAACCTCATTGGCTACACTACAAATTGTGCGGTAATCACCTTTATCTTTACTTTTTGAAGTACAAATTGGATAATCTTGTCTAGTATGAGGGTTCTATGTTAATCTCTTGTCCAGGGAAAGTCCCAATAACGTATAAATATTATATAAAATGGGAACAATGAAACTGCCTTGTGGGTCTCCGGCTAGAATAGGATATATTTCCGAGGATTCTGAGATAATTGCAACTTGGAAATGACGTTGGAAGAGCTATAAATTTATGATAAGGTAGTATGTTAAAGGAAGAAAGTTCTTCAGTTTCCAGAGGAGTCCAGGATGCCACACACGATCAAAAGCTTGGGAGATATCTAAAAATACTCCCGGGAAATACACTTTCCTCTCAAGAGAGGATGCAATGTGATCAACAATACGATGGCTTTGCTGGATATTGAAGTGTTCAGATCGGAAGCCAAATTGGTGATCAGGAATAATTTTTTCATTAACTAGGATTGGGTAGAGTCGTTTTAATAGGAGTTTTTCAAAAATCTTACCAATTATTGGTAAAAGGCTGATAGTTCTATAGGAGGAAGGAGAATTAATGGGTTTATTTGGTTTAGAAATCATTTTAATGACAGAAAATTTCCAGAGTAAGGGAAACTGGGTTGTGCGCAGGATACCATTGAAAATTGACGTAATTATTCAGGAAATTTGCTTCAGAATAGGAGCTGTTATTAGATCATAACCAGGAGATTTTTTATTGGCAAGGCGGACAATAGTAGGTTTAATTTCCGAGGGCTTAAAATGTTTGGGAGGAAGGCTCATAGGGACTGCAAACATTAGTTCTTCGATAATTTTGTTAGTATGCAATTTGTCATCTATTGTATATCATCATGTGGAGCAAAATTATTTACCAAATGTTTAGCATATACTTCGGCTTTTTCTTTGTCTGTTTTTGCCCAGTTACCGTCATTTTGTTTCAGTGGGTGTGAGGTTTTTTCGTATGAGTATTCGTCTAGTGGCTTCCCATAAAGATATATTGTCACTAAACGATCTTGTATATCTTTGGTCACTAAACAATTTCTGTATTCACAATTAATACGTACAGTATAAATAAATCTACAATAAAATAAGTGTTTTTTTATATTATTTAGATAATATTTTATAATGAAATCTTGTATTATCCGAATTTTTTACAGAATATTTAAGAATATTTCGAGTAACCTATTAAATATATTGTAAATAAAGCTTCTTTTAACTAATTTTTTTCAGCTTTATGTTTGTTATTTATAGTCGTATTAGCAAAAATTATGATAAAAACTGGTAAAGATCCTTGTATGAAGTTTATAAGTGATCAAGAACTTTTTAGGCCATAAGTAGTTGGCAAGTATTGATTTTATTAAAATTTGTGAACGTTTTAGAATCACACAATGCTGTAGCTCTAGCTTTTACATTAATTTAAAAAAAATTCTACAAAATTAAAACTATTCATTCAAAAAAATTATATATTTTAAGATGTTATATAATTTCTTCCATATTGTTTTTTATTAGTGTACCTTGAGGTACACCTACTGTTATAGGGGATATTTCAGAGTGATCACTATTAACTGCAACTTAAACATGATATTATTGGATTGTGAAATGTTTTGATCGAAAACCATAGATTAAATGCGTTTTAATAGAAGTTTTTCAGAAATTTTTCTTAGAAGTGGTTACAAGCTGATAGGTCTACACGAAAGCAAGTGCAAATTTCTCATATATTGTTTTATTGGGCTTAATGGAACCTATTTTATTTACCATGTCTAAATTCGTGTGAAATTTGAAATATGGTCGAAATGTTATTGACTGTATAATTTTTTTATCAAAACAACACAATTCTTGTAACAATTTAATTCAATCAAAGATACTTTTTTCAAAGCGATAGACACTCTGCTTTTAAATAACTCCATTTTCATCAATTACAAGTATTTCATGACAGAGCGTAAATGGTAGTTGTAAAAGAAAGTCCGTAACATTCAAAATTATTCAAATTTTTTCAAAAAAATTCAAGCCTCCATGCTTATTGTCTTGTACTTTGCCAATGTATAAAAAAACACTAAAGGTGATGAGGTCTTACGGCTACAAACTTTCTCTTTCACATTTAATAAATTGTAAAAAAAAAATTTATAGCCATCGTCAATCGTTTTTTATATTTTCCAAAATCATTTATACAGCAATAATAATTATTTTCTAAAAAGAAATATTATTAATTATTGTTAACACGAGTCTTGCAGTAATCCATCAAATAGTGATATTGAAAGGAAAATATTATTTTATTTCTTAAAAATATTTTATAATGTAAAAAGCGGTCTATTATGCATCAAAGAGCGTTCCGGAATGTAAGCTTAATGTGGATAGTTTTTTCATTCATATATATGTGTATTAGCATAATAAATATAAATATTTTACGGAACTAATATTTTTACTAAAAGGTCATAAGTTTTTATACTTACTTTATACACGTTTATCTATCGCTCTAACTTTTTATTTCTTCTTCTCTCAATATCTTTATCTTCTTTACTTCTACATTCTCTTATTTATTATAATCACGTTTTGTTAAGTTTCCTTAAAATTTTATTTTTTCGGTAAAAAGAGCAAAAAACTAACTAAGCAGTTAGTTTTTCTTTTTTAAGAAATGCAAATATTGTGACTTAGTTTTTCTTACATCAATAAATTACATTACTATAAATAATAATGTTTAGCTCTATTGATATATATTATATTATATAAACCGGTTTCTACAATATTAGAGTACACAGAGTTTATTGTCTATTACTGGTTTCAATCAGTACTATTGTCGAATCAATTGTAATTGTAACTACTCTCATATAGTGTACGAGTATGTTGTTCAGCTAATCTCACTATTGAATTACTCACAAATTGAATGCTGTTATAAATATGAGCGCGGAACGAGATTTTTCAATACCGTCACAATTCACCACATATGCTCGTGGTATTACTCTATATAAATTGCGATTATTTGTTCGTGTATAAGTCATACTTTAATGGCAAAAACTGTTCAAGTCGGTTATGTGATTCCGTTTGCAGTTTTTTTTATGGAATGCTTTGTTGGTGGGTTGTTGTTATTCAAGTCTATTGATTCAGAGTTGGTAAGACTCAAATTCTACAGGCATTGTAGAGGCCAACACAGGTCTTATGGTGGCTCGCATTATAAATCTTGATTGTCGGGAAATTGAATGGCTTGAAAAAGTTGCTCACCTTGTGACCAGATTTTTAGTTTACTACTTTTTCTGGTGCTCCTACTCGGATCACTTAAGATTGTAATAAAATAAAAACTGTATCCTATCTCTCACGGACAAATTATATTTTTCTTACTTTATAAAAAGGAATGTAGGATATGGCATTTTAATGTTGTCATTTCACAATATTCAGTTTACCTTATGTAAATTTAAGAATTTTTGAGGTGCACATAAATAGGTTTTTTTTTTCTTTTACACTGAAAGAAATATATCGTAAAGAAACATGAAATTTTTTATTGTAATGAAAGTTGAATATTTTACAATTGTGTATGAAAAACAATATCATCACGACTGTTTGCAGTCTAAATTTTCGATGACCTTTCCCAATAAAAGTGGATCGACGGTCTCAATTTCTTGTCGAATATTGTTCTTGTATGATTGTTTTTCATAAAGAAGTATTCTTTTTTACATTTCTAGGTGGGAAAGAGTATAAGTTTCTTAGATTTGTAGGTGGGAAAGAGCCCATTTGCAAATTTACATTTTCCATGTTATTGACATATATGAAAGTGACTTAAGTGGTAATAAATATCGTATAACAGTTGCAATATTCACCGTCATTTGAATAGCTTAAAGTTGATTGTAATGTAAAACTACCTGATAGGTGAAAATTTTATATTGGGTTGTTCGGAAAGTAATTTCGTTTGCTGATGAAGACACAATAAAGGCATTAATTGATGCAAACCAGCGAATAACACCTCGTGAGATCGCTGAGAGATTAAATTTATTGAATTCGAGCGCTCATCTTCTTACGGAGAAAAAAATTTGTGCCGTCGCATTGACGTTTGTGATTTGTTTCTCAAACGCCAAGAAAATCATTTGGCAGTGATCAAAGCACTTTAAAAGCCAATATTCATCAAAAAAAGATTATGCTATTTTCTATTTGGTGGGATTTCAAAGAAATCGTTTATGTTGAGCTTCTACCGAGCAATACAACGATCAATTCTGAAGTGTATTGTCATCAATTGGACAAATTGAATAATGCACTTAAAGAAAAAAGACCAGAATTGGTAAATAGGAAAGGTATAGTGTTCCAACAGGATAATGCGAAACCACATATTGCAAGTTTGACCACTCGGCAAAAACTTTTAAAGCTGGGGTGGGATATACTGCCACAACCACCCTACTCTCCAGACCTAGCACCTTCCAATTCTCATTTGTTCCGGTCTCTACAAAAAATTTTAGACGTAAAACGTTTTATTTAAATGAGGAGGTCGAAAATCACTTGGATCAGTTTTTTGCCAGCAAAGAACAAAAATTTTATGAGCGTGGAATCATGGTACTGCCAGAAAGATGGCAAAGGATATTGGATCAGACTGGACAATATTTATTTGGATAAAATATTAATTCACTATAAGAAAATCGTCGTTTTTATTTTAAAAAAGAAAACGAAATTACTTTCCGAACAACCTAACAGTTTGCTTTATAAAATAATAAATCTGTCTGGTAAACAAAAATTTCATTTAATTTTGTTTAGAAAATTGTCACGATATCATTAAGAAATCACTGTAAAATGGCCTTTTCACGATCTTTTTCAAAGAAGAACGGCCTAATGGTTCCACTATCCCATAAACCACGCCTAACAGTGAATTTTTTTACAATAGAATGCGTCGGCTATTCGTATAGCATCGCATACTTGTAAGAGTTTTTCGCGGCTTAGATTCGATAATTTTATTTGTTAACTAGAACAATCATTTTAATAATCGGTTCGGATGATTTGAATGACTGCATTGCTTTCTACTTGATAGCTGTAAAAAAATGATGACATGTGTGTTTTGACAGATATTTTAAAGGATGACGATATCAGTCGTGTTTGTAATATCCAAATATAAGGACGTACATTTTCGGTGTTTTCTGCTGATTTGGTCTGTTTTGCAAATTTAATAGAATAAATCGCTTCGGTTCGATAGCACTATCGGTTCCGAGTTGTGCGTGTTTGTGCATAAAGTGGCTTTGGCCATATTTTCGTGTGTTTGCGAATTGTTTGTTCGTCAAACGGTGTAAAAGTGATAAGTGAAAGAGCGGCAAAGGTCGATTGAGTATTAAGCACATGCGCGTAAAAAAGCTCATCGGGCGTTTTTTAAGGCACATAAGGGTAAGTGTGCATACGCGTGACCGGATAAAGGTAAGTGTGCATACGCGTGAACGGATAAGGGTAAGTGTGCATACGCGTGAACGGATAAGTTGTTAAGTAACTATCCGGTCACAAATTCGGCCCTATCAACTTGGTAAGAGTAAGTTGGTGCATATTATAGGTTTTTATTTGATATAGTATACACATATATATATTAATTTGATTGATTAATAGCGGGGAAATATGTCACCTAAGAATAGGACAAAACCGGTTCAGGAGATGGGCGACACCACTGTGAGCGATAGCGTTTCTTCCTCTAGCAGTGTAGGGTTACTGAGGAAGATGTCTGCGCCAGTCACTGCAACTGTGGATGAGATAACAGAGCGATTTGGTGCCCTGGAAAAATCATTCAGCGGGAGCGACACGACTTATGAGGAGGATGCTGGATGCGCTATTCAACCAATAAAGGCGGTTGTGGTGGACAAGAGTCGCAGGATATTAGACGATTGCGTTAATGACCCTAAGCTGGATGAAGGGAAGCTGACGGAAGGCCCGAAGGAAGGGAAAACCACTCCTGAAAACAGTAGCGGTATAAAGGGAATAAAGAGTGAGGGGGCTAATCCAAATGCGAAGGGAAATAACTGTGCAGAACCTGCAGGTTTCTCGACCACGAACATGACTGGTAAGAGAAAGAACAAGCCATGGTGGAATCGTAAGTTAGGAGTAAAAAAAAGGATTGTTCGTCGGCTGCGTAGGAAATATCAACGCTCTAGGCGCCGAGGTGTGAATGTGGAGTCTACATACGAGATATTTAAAAAAGCCAGAGTGGAGTACAAAGCCAACATCAAACTGGCCAAGTTGTCGTACTGGCATAAATATGTCAGCAAGAGTTGCAGGATTCCTTGTCAACTTTAAAAAAAATTCAAAATGATTAATTAATTCTTAGAAATAATTTTTTAAGATTTTTTTTACATAATATATACCTTTTGGAGACCATATTTAAATGGCTCTTACCATCAGTTTATAAGAATTTCTTATTTCTCTTTACAGTACTGAAGAACTTTTTTTTTATAAAATTTAATATGATTTATTTGATAAAACAGTTCTACTCTGTTTTCTATATTATAGAAGAAAAAAAGTAAATATTAATGCGAAAAATTTCAGTGTTAAACTTGTTCTATTGAGCGTGATTTTATGAAAGAAAATTGATATATTCTGCTCAAAGAAGAGAGACAATTCAAATTTGTATGTTATTAGGCCATATAAAATGTAAACTGATATTTTTACCACAAAATATAAAATAATTTGCATAAAAAAATTCCTAACAAGTTTTTTCTATTGTACTCTTTTAGCTGAGCAATAATGATTTTTAAATTTCTAATTTTTGTTATCCAACTAAGCTAATATATCGTATACGGCTTTTGGTCTAACTATTAATAAAGAAATATTTCTTACAGTGCCTTCTCTCGAAAAACGAGCCTATTCTCAGTCATAGAGTATTAAAATATTAATAAAGTATAGATTTTAATTTAATGTTTGTTGATTATTACGGTTTCTGATATAATTTATTTCTTATATTCTTTTTATTTTACATTATGTAATACAGAATAAAAAATTACTCTATTGTGGCTTAGTAGAGCTTACCAGGTTTTTCAATGCTAAGCATTACACCTGTTTTGAGATGTTACTGTCTAAAAGGTTCTAATTTAAGGTATTCACTTTACTGGAGCGAAGTTAACAGTTTTTATTTTCGAATCTCTATTTGGTTTTCAATCATGAAGCATGTGAACTTATTTCATCTGAAAAAAAACAATAGATTTTTAAGAAAAAAATTTGCATATCGAAAAGATTAGATTAGTAACAGATATCTCCACGTTGGATTGATATCAACGAATGTCTTATAGAGAATCTGAGTTAAATATAACTGAATTCCCAAACAGAAAAAGAAAATAATAAAAAATACGTTGTGCAGGTATAGAAAAATGTACGGTTGTTGGATAACTTCATAGCTTATTTTAAAATTCACCTTGACATTTTCTCAGAATAATTTTGTCTTGAAGGAGACTCTTTCACAATATTCTCATTAATCGCATATTGTTAATGTTTAAAATAAACTCAGTTTGAAGTTCTATTATAATTTTTGTACTTTTATAGTATCTATTTAAATTTATTATTTTTCCTTTTGTTTTTATTAGTTCACAAATTGTCCGCAGTTGTAAATTTTCAACTGTTGGTAGCTTATTGTGGGTAATTATTTTAAGTACGCATTTAATGTTTTTTTTTGCCAATAAAGAACAAAAATTTTATGAGCGTGGAATCATGGTACTGCCAGAAAGATGGCAAAGGATATTGGATCAGACTGGACAATATTTATTTGGATAAAATATTAATTCACTATAAGAAAATTGTCTTTCATTTTTATTTAAAAAAAAAAAAACGAAATTAACTTTCGAACAACCTAACAGTTTGCTTTATAAAATAATAAATCTGTCTGGTATACAAAAATTTTTACGTAATGTAAATTATATAGTCCATCTATAGGCGTAAGTTGTTATTAACAAAAATTGAGAAAACCATATTTAATATTAATTATAACATCACAGTTCTAATAATTATATTTTCGAAAAAATCATGTCTACCCTTAAAAAAATGTTTCCTTTTATTTTCTTTTGTTAAACAAATATTTCAGAATATATCGTTGCTTATTTGCTCAGGTTTTACCCAAACATTATCTAAATTCTATTATCCCATAAATTATAATCTGATTTTCAAATATTATTCTTGGTTGATTGGTGTATACTTTTCCTATCAAATAGCCCGAAAGAAAAAAGTTCAACAATGACCAATTGCAGGATTTTGGCTGTAAAATTCATACTATTTTGACGTGTTGTATGGCTAGTAGCCGGATTTTGGTTGTAAAATTGTTAACATCAAAACTCATCCAAATTTAATTTCATTTAATTTTGTTTAGAAAATTGTCACGATATCATTTAGAAATCACTGTAAAATGGCCTTTTCACGATCTTTTTCAAAGAAGAACGGCCTAATGGTTCCACTATCCCATAAACCACGCCTAACAGTGAATTTTTTTTACAATAGAATGCGTCGGCTATTCGTATACCACCACATACGTGTAAGAGTTTTTCGCGGCTTAGATTCGACAATTTTATTTGTTAATTAGAAAAATCATTTTAATAATCGGTTCGGATGATTTGAATGACTGCATTGCTTTCTACTTGATAGCTGTAAAAAAAATGATGACATGTTTGTTTTGAGAGATATTTTAAAGGATGACGATATCAGTCGTGTTTGTAATATCCAACTATAAGGACGTACATTTTCGGTGTTTTCTGCTGATTTGCTCTGTTTTGCAAATTTAATAGAATAAATCGTTTCGGTTCTATAGCACTATCAGTTCCGAGTTGTGCGTGTTTGTGCGTAAAGTGGGTTTGGCCATATTTTCGTGTGTTTGCGAATTGTTTGTTCGCCAAACGGCGGAAAAGTGATAAGTGAAAGAGCGGCAAAGGTCGATTGAGTATTAAGCACATGCGCGTAAAAAAGCTCATCGGGCGTTTTTTAAGGCACATAAGGGTAAGTGTGCATACGCGTGACCGGATAAAGGTAAGTGTGCATACGCGTGAACGGATAAGTTTTTAAGTAACTATCCGGTCACAAATTCGGCCTTATCTACTTGGTAAGAGTAAGTTGGTGCATATTATAGGTTTTTATTTGATATATTATACACATATATATTAATTTGATTGATTAATAGCGGGGGAATATGCCACCTAAGAATAGGACAAAACCGGTTCAGGAGGTGGGCGACATCACTGTGAGCGATAGCGTTTCTTCCTCTAGCAGTGTAGGGTTACTGAGCAAGACGTCTGCGCCAGTCACTACTACTGTGGATGAGATAACAGAGCGATTTGGTGCCCTGGAAAAATCATTCAGCGGGAGCGACACGACGAATAAGGAGGATGCTGGATGCGCTATTCAACCAATAAAGGCGGTTGTGGTGGACAAGAGTCGCAGGATATTGGGCGGTTGCGTTGGTGACCCTAAAAGTGATGAAGGGAAGCTGACGGAAGGCCCGAAGGAAGGGAAAACCACTCCTGAAAACAGAAGCGTTTCAAAGGGTATAAGTAGTGAGGGGGCTAATCCGAATGCGAAGGGAAATAACTGTGCAGAACCTGCAGGTTTCTCGACCACGAACATGGCTGGTAAGAGAAGGAGCAAGCCATGGTGGAATCGTAAGTTAGGAGTGGAAAAAAGGATTGTTGGTCGGCTCCGTAGGATATATCAACGCTCTAGGCGCCGAGGTGTGAATGTGGAGTCGACATGTGAGATATTTAAAAAAGCCAGAGCGGAGTACAATGCCAACATCAAACTAGCCAAGGCGTCGTATTGGCATAAATATGTCAGCAAGTGTTACGGGATTCATTATCAACTTTAAAAAAAAATTCAAAATGATTAAAATTCTTAGAAATAATTTGGAGACCATATTTAAATGGCTCTTACCATCAGTTTATAAGAATTTATTATTTCTCTTTACAGTACTGAAGAAATATTTAATTTTTTTTTATAAAATTTTATATGATTTATTTGATAAAACAGTTCTACTCTGTTTTCTATATTATAGAAGAAAAAAAGTAAATATTAATGCGAAAAATTTCAGTGTTGAAGTTGTTCTATTGAGCGTGATTTTATGAAAGAAAATTGATATATTCTGCTCAAAGAAGAGAGATAATTCAAATTTGTATGTTATTAGGCCATATAAAATGTAAACTGATATTTTTACCGCAAAATATAAAATAATTTGCATAAAAAAATTCCTAACAAGTTTTTTCTATTGTAGAACTCTTTTAGCTGAGCAATAATGATTTTTAAATTTCTAATTTTTATTATCCAACTAAGCTAATATATCGTATACGGCTTTTGGTCTAACTATTAATAAAGAAATATTTCTTACAGTGCCTTCTCTCGAAAAACGAGCCTATTCTCAGTCATAGAGTATTAAAATATTAATAAAGAAAGTATAGATTTTAATTTAATGTTTGTTGATTATTACGGTTTCTGATATTATTTATTTCTTATATGCTAAGCATTACACCTGTTTTGAGATGTTACTGTCTAAACGGTTCTAATTTAAGGTATTCACTTTACTGGAGCTAAGTTAACCGTTTTTATGTTCGAATCTCTATCCGGTCTTCAATCATGAAGCATGTGAACTTATTTCATTTGAAAACAATAGATTTTTAAGAAAAAAATTTGCATATCGAAAAGATTAGACTAGTAACAGAAATCTCCTCGTTGGATTGATATCTACGAATGTCTGATAGAGAATCTGAGTTGAATATAACTGAATTCCTAAAAAGAAAAAGAAAATAATAAAAATACATTGTGCAGGTAGAAAAATGTACGGTTGTTTGATAACTTCATGGCTTATTTTAAAATTCACCTTGACATTTTCTCAGAATAATTTTGTCTTGAAGGAGAATCTTTCACAATATTCTCAGTAATCGCATATTGTTAATATTTAAAATAAACGCAGTTGGAAGTTCAATTATAATTTTTATACTTTTATAGTATCTTTCAAAATTTATTATTTTTCCTTTTGTTTTTATAAGTTCACAAATTGTCCGCAGTTGTAATTTTTTTGTATCTAATTTTTCAACTGTTGGTAGCTTATTGTGGGTAATTATTTTGAGTATGCATTTAATGTTTTTATGGACTATTCAAATCGTTTGAACACAGTTTTCTTCGAAAAACTTCTGGATCTGACCATATTTTGATAAAAGTTTTCACGATTTTCATTCTTTAATATACAATACTCAATGACCAGGAAACGGTAGCTATTATCCAATATCATGGTAGTTTCTCCAACTGTGTTAAATATTATGTTTTTTTGTTGTTACCAGTAATGGTGTATTCACTTAGTAATTCACATTTATATATAAAAAATAATTAGTCTCGGTATTGAAAAATTTAAGCAATTTATTGAGAAGAAGAGACTTTTATTTGCAGTAAATAATTAATTAAAACTTAAAGCCTAACAATAAAATAAATTAAAATTAATAATTAAGTAGATGGTGCTACAACACATTGTACATTTGGACTTGACTCTTCACTTTGAAATCTCATTTAAGGTCCGATGAAACGTGCTTAATTCAGCGTTTCAATGAAATCAGTAAACACAGGTTTAGATAGTCGTGAAATTCAAATTTTTCTGCGGCCCAATACAAACTGAAATGTACATTAAATTTGACAAGAAATATAGCATTCGCCCCCAGAATTACAATACAATATGTCAAAATTAAAGTGTTGCCTAATGGGTCAATATAATATGGCTCACCTTGTACTAAGATGACGTGCTTTCAGGAATTTTTTCATCTTGGGTGACAAAAAAAAAATTAGATTTTGGTCAGGCAAGTAGAAGGATTGAAAATCCACAGGAATAGACAAAAACTGCCTTTTGAGAGAGGCCGTTGCCTTGGGAAAGCATCCAACTATGTCCGATCTAATGCAAAAATCCATTTTCTGAGTCTTTCAAGCAGATTCAATCGTAATCAACGGTTTTATCTTACAAAAGTCCTCACTAAAATGGGTCTCATCGCTTCAAATTTTTTGTTTGTTGGATAATCATGCTTCTAATCATCACCATAACATCCTTTATTTTAAGTATTCTATTCTTAATCCAATAATTCATAATATAAAATGGCAACTTTATTAAATAATATTGAACCTCAATTTAATATTAAATTGGGCTGTTATCAAATGACAGGGCTATACTTTCTAAATTATAAAATGGATAATTTGTTAATTTTCATCACTACTCAAATATAAAGAAAATAATTCCATTAAAATTAATATGGTAATAAACCGGCATTCATAAATTATTGTAGTTGATAATTAGTTAAGAAATTAATTTAAAAAAAAAAACTTAAATTCAAGAACAAACGCCATTTTTAATAACTAAAAACATGTTTTGAAAGTTTTTCCAATTAATTAAATCAAATATCACTCATTTTACGTGTATTATTAAAATTTACTTGTAAAAAAAGTATTTGTCAAACAAAAAAAAACGTCGTACATGAGTTCGAGACGCCGCTCTAGATGCAGTGCTCCATGGGGAAAAGACACACGTTCAATCGGACATTTATGCACCTTGTTTTATTGATTTTTTGGGTGCTATTAGAATATTACCGTAGCTCCTGGTTATATATATATATAAGATTTCAAAAAAAAAATTAATTGCAAATTTTGTTATTTGGACTTTTATTGAGAATTGCTTAAGTAGTGCTCAAATATTTCCTTTACTAAGAAATATTTTTGCTCAATCATTGTTGAAATCACCATAAATGAATAATGATAAGATGTAGATCTTTGGAAATAAAGATTTGGGAGCATTACTTATTGCGATATGTTTTATCCAAACCATTATTTAGTAAAATTTATTTAATTATATTATAAAGCAAATTAATGAATAATATTGTATTTTGTCAAGATCTGTTCATGCACGACAGCTGGTGACAAAGTTGAAATTTTACTTCATGTATTTTAAATAAATGCTAATACACGTTTTCAACTAATCTATGAAAATAGGCACAAAAAGTCTAGTTAAATATTTCGTTCTTTTGGAATTTGTTTCTATAAAGATAATAATCGTTAGTACCATTTGGCGCCGATTGTTTCTTTGTTATAAGTTGGTAGTTTTGATACTTTGCCGGTTTGATTTCAAAGGTTGTCTTTATATAATGAATATAATTATTTTTAGTTCTACCAACTTAAATACGTTACTTAATTTTCGGATCGACCATTGCATAAACTTCTAAACAGACGTCAATATAAAATTTTAGGAAACTCATTTCTAATATGCCGTCGATAGATACTCAGGTTTTATTGGCGGGAAGTTATTGTAGTTTTCAATGTTAATGGTTGTCTTAAACGTACGATAATAAATAATATTTGAAGAAAATCGTGGTACTGAAGAAGGAATTTTTGCATAAATATTTCTTAAACTGGCTCAAAACCTTGTGACTATTTTAAAAAATTATAAAAAAATTATAGATTTCTTAATTATATGTAATAAAGGATATGGGGTCGCCAACATACGTAAGTTATTGGTTATTTAATAAGTTTCATAATTTCTAAAGTTACTTAGATTGTAAGTTTTTAACTGCTTTTTCAATTATGCGCCTATTAGTATTACATATTTTTAAGGCCGATCAGTTAAGGTTAACCTACATAATATTGGATAGTCGGAAAAGTTATGACACATTTAAAAAAGTGTATTTATTTACGAGTATATAAACAATAAAGATCAATCAAAGATGTATTGCTCAGTTTGCTCGATAACCTTTTGCCATCTTTCAGGGCGCTTCATTATTGTTCGTTCATAAAAGGATCTATCTTTCATATCACGAGAGAGCGTAAGCAAGTGGAAGAGAGTAAACAAATACATCCTCGGAACGATGTTGTAATGTTTCTGAACAATGGATTCGTTCAAATTGTTTAATTGCCAATTGGTAGAAGCTCAAAAAACAAGACACCTTAAAAATCCCACCACACTGAGAGCATAACCTTCATATGATAAAAGTCCGCTTTCGATGTAGTTTAATGCCAGGACCAAACCCGATGCCAGGACCAAACACGTTTTCAAACGATCCACTTCGCATCATCACTTATCAATCGCTTCAAAAACGGTTCGCAGATGTTTATGCGTGCCATCAAATGAACTTCTTTGAGTTCATGAGGAAGGATCCCCAAATATCGGGTTTGCTTATGTATTTCAGCTTCTGCAGATGATCATGAAAGATTGAATGATGGATATTCAATGTTTTTGCATTCTCTCGTTTCGTGTAACGCTGATTTGAATCAATTAATATTTTTATTTTATCGTCATCAACCTCGGTTTTCCGTCGTCCTGATCGATGAGCGTCATTGAGATCAAAGTCACCAGCACGGAATTTCGTGAACGATCGTTGGCAATTACGCTTTTGTAGACCATAAACATTACGCAACTTTTCACAAACTTGAAAATTCAAAATTTGATCTTCCATTTTCAATTTTTTACACAATCCGTAAAAATAAACAAAATGAATCAATTTAAAAAAAAATGGAGCTTTATTTATCAGCTGTTAAATTAAATAACAATAACATACACGTAGCTGCGAATAACTCTAGTACTTCCAAAAATGAAAGAGCGCGATCTGTAACCAAACATTTTTTTCTGCCTTCACCTGACAAATCAAAATTTATCGTCATCTAATATATTGTATATTAAAAATTAACGTGACACTACTTTAAGATAAATTTACCTACTTGCTTAAACATTTTTGAGGTATTTTATTTTTTGAAAGTGTGCAAAAACGCTTTGCTGTTCAATGTGATAAAAAATATATTTGCACAAATGACTCTGATTACATTTATTTTTAACAACACGTGCACATAACGAGTACTTGTATATGTACTCATACAAGTACTCGTTCTTTCAGGGTCAAAGTTAAATTTATTTCAAAATATTATTGCTGTTTCCTTGGTGGTGGTTTTTCAAGTACTTCTTCAAAATTGTCTTGAATTTTGAACATAATCAGCTGAATTTCAATATGCATACCAACAATGTCATTCGTTCAATGTTAATAATTTCAATTGCTCTTATTCGTAGTAATTGGTAGGAAACTTTAGCGCTGTTATATAATTATTAAATTGTAGAAAACTATACGAAAATTATTAAAAACTGTATTAATTTGAATGAAAATTTGTGGAAAAAAAATCTTTAAAAAAAAGCGGATAAAAACATAAAATTCATAGGGAAAGATTTACGAGTTGTAGCGTAAAATTAAATTTAAGCAATCGACGATTTTTGCTCCAACCGAAGCAAAACTAGTCAAAAATTATTAAAAATCGCATCAATTTGGATGAAAATTTGCGGAAGAAAATGTTTAAAAAACGCGGATAAAAACATAAAATTCAAAGGGAAAGATTTACGAGTTGTAGCCTAAAAATAAATTTAAGAAATCGACTATTTTTGCTCCAACCGAAGCGAAACTAGTCGAAAATACGAAAATTATTAAAAACCGCATCAATTTGGATGAAAATTTGAGGAAAAAAAATCTTTAAAAAAAGCAGATAAAAACATACGAGTTGTAGCGTAAAATTAAATTTAAGCAATCGACAATTTTTGCTCCAACCGAAGCAAAACTAGTCAAAAATGCGAAATTTATTAAAAATCGCATCAATTTGGATGAAAATTTGTGGAAAAAAATGTTTAAAAACGAGCATATAAATATAAAATTCAAAGAGAAAGATTTACGAGTTGCATCCCAAAATTAAATTTTTGCCATCGACGATTTTTACTCCAACCGAAGCAAAACTAGTCAAAATACGAAAATCATTAAAAACCGCATCAATTTGGATGAAAATTTGAGGGAAAAAAATCTTTAAAAAACGCGAATAAAAACATAAAGATTTACGAGCAGTAGCCAAAAATTAAATTTTTGCAATCGACTCCAGCCGAAGCAAAAGTAGTCAATTGTTTTCTCCTACACAATTAAGTATTTTAACGGCCGTTGCTCATAACTTAAGTAGCCAAAAATTACGTACAGGAAACAGTTTAATCAGATATGTTTGTGGTTTTTGCTCTCCAGAAATATGTCTTTAATAACCTCAGAAATAGATCATCATAAGAGTAGAAAATTTACGATGCGGCAATTAATTGGACTTCATATCCCCAACAAGTATTTATTAGAGCAAATCATTCCATTTACCTAATTTTGTATTTTCATTGAGCGAAAATGATTTCAATAATTAAGAATTATTCGAATGACCATGGGACCATGAAAAGTTTCATAGGTTGTAGGCCGTTTGCTTCAAGGCTTGTATTTCAAGTTGCAAAAAATGATTTGAAGACCTAAAAATATTATATAAGAGCACAATTCCAAGCAGACCAGTAGATGAAATGCGGTTTTTTTTAAATAGAAATGATCTCACTTTACTTAATACCAAGTACATGATTTTCAGTTACGTAGGCTACTATATATATTTCTGGCCTAGGCAACACTAAGTGTTGCCAGGTGCGATCTGACATTTCCATTGGAAAGTTTGACATTTTTTAGCATAAACGTACTCAGAACGTTTTGACGTACGACTATCATTTGTGTTGTTTACAGTGACTTGAAAAAATCAATTTGGCAAAAAAATGGAATTAACTCGTGAACATTTTCGTGCGATCATTTTTCACAACTTTCGACGTGGATTATCACGACAAGAGTGCATCGATGAACTTAAATCTTTGTATGGCTATGAAGCACCATCCTATAGCACTGTGAAAAACTGGTACAACGAATTCAATCGTGGCCGACGCTCGCTCAAAGACGAATTCCGTGAAGGTCGTCCAAAAACAGCCGTTGTTCCAGAAAACATCGATGCCGTACGTGAACTGATAATGCAAGACCGTCATGTGACATACCGTGAGATAGAGGCATGCCTAGGCATTTCTCCCACCAGCATACATTCGATATTGCATGAACACCTGGCCGTAAAAAAGGTTTGTTCTCGTTGGATCCCGCACAATTTGACAATCGCTCAAAAAAAGGCTCGTGTGGATTGGTGTAAAGAAATGCTGAAAAAATACGATCGCGGTGCTTCAAAAGACGTTTATAAGATCGTCACAGGTGACGAATCATGGATCTATGCGTATGAGCCCGAAACAAAACAGCAATCGACCGTGTGGGTCTTCCAAGACGAGTCAAATCCAACGAAAGTTGTTCGTGGAAGAAGCACTTCGAAGCAAATGGTCGCTTGTTTCTTTGGCAAAACTGGTCATGTGGCGACTGTTCCGCTTGTGCAACGTAGGACGGTCAATTCTGAGTGGTACACCACCATTTGTTTGCCTGAAGTCTTCGGAGAAATTCGAAAAACGAACAAGAGAAGTCGAATCATTGTGCACCATGACAATGCGAGCTCTCACACATCGGCTCAAACCAGCGCCTTTTTGACCGGACAAAACGTCGAATTGATGGGTCATCCTCCGTACAGCCCTGACTTGGCACCCAATGACTTCTTTTTAATTTTCGTCGCCAGAAGATGCTGTTGAAGCATTCAAAAACCATGTTTTGGAGGTGTCTCAATCAGAGTGGAAAAAGTGCTTCGAAAATTGGTTTGAGCGCATGCAAAAGTGTATAAATCTTGATGGAGAATATTTTGAAAAACAATAAAACCTTTTTCGTTGATAAATATTCGCATTTTCATTATTAGGCCAGAAATATATATAGTAGCCCACGTAATACCAAGTACATACTTTTTTCATTTAGATCATTTACAAAGTCTTAGTTGAAAAAGTAGCAAACATTAAAATTCTTATTATAGCTTACAAATGATTAAATTTTCTACTTAAATTACTGAAAAAATTGTCAACCTTTCATTACGAGGTTGCTGTTTTCCGAGTAAGTCTCTAGACAAATATGAAACATTTGTGCAATCAAACAATTTGTTAATAAACAAAAAAAATTTGCAAAATTTTATAATATTATCGACGTTACATAAGTTTAAGACAGACTTCCTTGTTTTGATAAATTAAAACAAGTGAAAGAAAAAGACTAAATGAAAAATATTCAAAATAAATATTTTTTTCTTTTAATACTTCAGCATTTTTGTAAAGAAAATTCACAATAGTCTAGCGAATCCTTCAAGGTCTGTTTTGTCATATTCCAAAAGCCTAATTAAATGGCGTTTGACAGATTGGTTGGATGAATCCAAAGCAATTTAAGTGACTGTTGGCAAAAAAAGTGAAGGTTAGTCATAGTGGATTTTTGAAGGGAACGTGAAGTAGAATTATACAATTATTAAAAATTTTTGCACTCATGCTTCAAGGTTAATTCGCGTTGGAATTTATTACAATTATTCGAATTACCGTAGCTACACTCTACGTCAAGGTTATTAAAAATATTTTGAAATCAATACCAAATCAAGGTGCCGCCTTATCAATATTTGTTTTGGTTGTTATTATAAAATATTGTTACTACTTGATTACTAACTAGCAGTGATAATAGTAAATAAATTGATATTTTTAACAACAAGAATTAAAACAATAAATAAATTATTATAATAAGGAACAATTTTCATCCCAATTCTATCGAATTTACGTAGTGGGTAAGTACAGAATCACATACGAATGCCTTCAACATGAACTTGTACTTTTAATACCAAGAAAGTTGCATTCTTTACTGCCATAGAAACAATGTTGTTATCTGTGGAATATCCGTAAAATTTATTATCTCGATTTTTTATGAAGCATTTATAATTTTCATCTTAGACTTAGCAGTTTGCTATAAAAACACGGATCAGTTTAGATTTTTAAATGTTTTAGGCTGATCAATTGTTTCTATTAAGTAATCGGCTTTGAAACAAGAAATAAACGCACTTTAATTTTTTATTGGTAAAAAAACAACTAAGAAATAAAATAGATTAAATTTTCACAAGTAGACATCAACTATCCCTTAATGAGTAACGATTCAAGTTAAGAAGTTGTTTCTTCATATAATTTTTTAATTAACAAAGGAAAATAAAATTCTTTGCTAAAATTTCTAAATCAACTGTTCAGAAATTCAATATTTTACATAATTGCTGCTAAATTGTCATATTAAATAAAAATGAAAATAAGTAAATTGTCGGTTTCAAATTGCATTATGCAAAAAAGCATATTAATCATAACGACCTCAATATCTGCAAAATTGTCAATGTGAGCATGTCATTGTTGTCACTTCCGTTAGTCAAGGACCTTATAAGCATTTTTTATATTAATTATATTTTATAGCAAATTGTTAGTTAATACAAATTCGTAACTTTAATAAATCATTAAATTTTTCTCGACTATGACGACTTTTACTACAACTTAACATTAATTGAAAGAATGCGTGTTGGTAATTAATTCAATAATAATAAAGATGATTTCCTATAAAATTATAGCAGTTTTCAAAAGATCCTCAAAACATACACAAATACTCTATAGATTTTCTCGTAATATAGCACACGCATCTCATTGTATTAGCAATTAAAGCTTTAAGAATACGTTTATTCGATTCTTTACATTAAGATTCTTTTATGATCTTATATATAGCAGCAATTTTTTCTAATACAGGGTCGACCATTTAGAAGTTCCATTTTAAAAAGTAAATAAAAAAAAAACTAGTGTATGTTTTTTTTCAAATTCTCGGTTTTATTAAAAAGATTGAACCTTGAAATTTAAGAATGAAACACAACATCATTTAAATGACTGCCGCGGCTGGCGTTACAGTACCCCATTCGCTCGACCCAATTTGTCTGTACATTTTCGATTGTCCGGGCCTGTATCCCTTCAATGGCAACTTTGATTTCTTGTTTCAAGGCCTCAATTGTCTCTGGCTAGCTTGCGTAACATTTATCCTTAACGGCTCCGTACAGAAAATAATCCAACGGGCTCAAATCACAGCTCCGAGGCGGTCAATTGACATTGGAATTTCGGCTGATTATTCGGTTTTCGAAAGCAGTGCCCAAAAGTTGGATTTTTTTCCAAAAAACACAATGCGGGGCCACGCGTTACTTGGGTAACTTGCGTTGCTTGGGTACTGTCATACATCCGGATTGATGGCACACAATGCGGGGCCACGGAAGGATATTGGCAGTAGTTTGCCGAGCACTACTTCTGTCAATCCTGTTTCTCGCCCTAGGATGGGAACTACCAGTGCCGATGAGAAAGGTCGGTGCATGGAGCTGCGGTTACAACCTCAAAAGTGAAGGAAATGGTACTAGAAGCGGGGAAGGCCATTACGGACATTCGCGTGAGGAATGTACGTAGGCTAAAAGAGGGTGTAGCAATAGAAGTATGTAGCAGTCTGACCTGCGGAAAAGCACAGAGTGTGAGGGCTTAGCAAAGGCTGGTCTTGTGACTTCTGTACCCAAACGGGTGGGACCAAGGGTAGTGGTACGCGGTGTGCCAAAAGAGGTCAGCAATGCTGACTTGCTCCAACAACTTGCGAGCGAGAATCCACAGGGTTGTCCGAGGGAGGAAGTGGGGACTATCTCGGTATGGCGGAGATTGGTTCTCGTCAAGGCCAGGAGGACGTAATACTCCAGGTAGGGGAAAAAGTACACGAGTGTTGTATGCGTGAGAAGAGGGTGTTTGTTGGGTGGCTGTGCCTACCGGTGCGTGAGTACGAGCTGGTTAGAAGATGCCATGGATGTCTCGATTATGGACATGTGCTTCGAAATTGCCCGAATGGGAGCAAAGTCTGCAGTAGATGCGGATTAGGTGATCACCTCGCTTCGAACTGCCGAAACGAGGAGGTTTGCCGCAACTGCCAATTGCGGGGTTTACCTTGGTCCTTCTCGGTGTATTCAGAGCAATGTCCGGTGTAAGTGCGACTGAATGAGAGGGAGCGTGAAAGGGTGATTGCATAAAATGTTGGACATTAAATGTTGCCAAGTGAATGGAAATGGCTCATCTATATATGCGAATTCATACTCGCCAGTGATTATGCGAATTCATGCTTGCCAGTGAAATATGCGAATTCATGCTCGCCAGTGATTTTTATGTTGCTCTACTCCAGGAGCCTTATTCATATAATGGATCGGTAACTGGATTAGGGCATGGAATTCGCATGTTATGCTAGTAGCGCGGTGAATGGTAGAGTGGATGCAGCAATTGCGGTGAGTGATATGAATATTGAGGTACTCCTTATATCGGAGTACACAAATGAATGTGGCGGGTGTGTTTAGTTGAAAAAGGGTGTGATTGAGCTGTATGTTGTTTTGGTGTACTGCAGGTTCGGTAGTGATATTGATTGGTATGGATGCAAATGCAGTCTCCTGTCTCTGCTACAGTAAGGGAGGGAGCACTGACCGGACCATTCGGAGGGGCAGGGTCCTTCAAGATTGGATAATGGGCAGTTGTATGAATGTTATGAATGTACCGATACGTTCAGTGGACCGAACGGGGAAAGTGACATTGACGTTACTCTCCGTAACCGTGCGGGAAACTGTTACGACTATGAATGGCGAGTAAATGGAAATGAATATGCATGGTAAGAAAAAGAAAGCCGCGTGGTGGAATGCTAGACTCAGAATAAAAATATCAAATGTGGCATGAATGTGGGGTGTGCATGGGATATATATAGGAACGCCAGAGCGGACTACAAGGTCAGCATCAAGTTGGCCAAGGAGTCGCACTGGCATAACTATGTCAGCGTGTGTGGGAATGAGAATGCGTAGGAGCCGGTGTACCGGTTATGCATGGGCAGACGTGCTAGATACGATGTACACATATCTAGCATAAAAGTGAATGGTGGGTATACGAACAATTGGGAGCATAGCGCCAAGGCACTGATGGATGAGTTTCTCCCTGTAGTGAGTGCCTGGTAAAGAGTGAATGTACGCCCAAGATACCCTGCGCCATTTGACTGGGAGGAGATTCACCGGGTTGTATATAAGACGTGAGAAAAGCCCAGGGCTTGATGGTGTGCATGGAGAAATGTTCGAAAGTGTTTGGCGGGCAATACCCAAGTATGTTTGTGAGTTATTTAATGAATGTCTGAGGAGTGACGTTTTTCAAAGAATGGAAAAGGGAGCATGTGGTCATCTTGCTTAAGTCTCATGACAAAGTATGGACGGATCCATCCTCCTGTAGACCTATATATCTGCTTTCAGTGATTGGTAAAGTCCTTGAGCCGGCTAAATGTAAGGCTGACTGAAAGTAATGGTGGTGAGTTTGTAACTGGTAACTGACTGTAAACTGCCAGTAATGGTGGTTTGTTGATTGAGCGTAACTTTTTTTTTTTTTTTTTGCGAATTTCGTGATTTTTGCGATTTTCGCGATTTTCACGTTCTTTGCGTTTTCGACGTTTGTTGGTTTGTCGAGTGCTTTCTCGCGTGTTCTTCATGGTGAAGCGGAGAGCATCCGTCAAGAAGAGGCGTCTGACGCTCGACCTGGCGAAAGCAGAGTACTTCCCCAGCGATGAGGTGCCGCTAGCGGCCTTGAAGGAGGTTCCGCTAAAGGACGCCGCAGCTGAGGTGGCGGAGGTACTGTCAACTGATGAGGCGCAGAAGTCGCAGAAGTTGCGGAGGAAGGCAGCCAGTGCACCCTCATTGATGGACGCACTGAAGAGTGTACGGCAAGGTGTTGCTGCCCTGGCTGGTGGCAAGCCAGTCACGGCCATGGGGGTCAGCGAGGTGCTGCTGCTTGTGGGTGAAGCTGCTGACGCTGCTACCGCGTTGGAGAAGAAGCTTTCCTACCTGTCGGGCAGGCTGGAGACTATGCCGACGGCAAATGCGTCCCGGCGTGTTGCTGCTGCTGCGACTGACGGTCGCAATGCTCACCCGATCCGCGGGGGGGTGGTGGTCCCCGCCACTGCGCCAGCTGTCGTACCAGCAAATCCATGGATTGTGCCACGGCCTATTCCAAGGCCGAGGAAGCTGGTGCCTTTGCCGCCTGCACCGGCACAAACTTTCGCGCTGGTGGTGAAAGCCACTGCAGCGGGTGTGCCGGTCGAAGAGGTCAAGAAGAGAGTGTTGCAGGCGGGAAAGTCGCTGGCGGACGTACGCGTCCGTGATGTACGGCGGTTGAAGGAGGGTGTTGCGGTGGAGGTTTGCAGCAGTGGTGAGTTGCGCCGAGTTGCCGAATCAGCTGATTTGGCCAAGGCTGGTTTGGTAACCAGCGAGCCAAAGAGGGCGAGGCCAAAGCTCGTCATCCACGCTGTGTCTTCTGAAGTTGACAACGCGGAGCTGGTGCAGCAGCTTCAAGAGAAGAATATGCGCGGCATAACAGTCGAAGCTGAGAAGGAAGTATCGGTGCTCCGAAGGACAACCGGTAAAGACGGAAAACATATGGTTGTCATAGAGGTTAGTGGTAAAGCTAAGGAGAAAATGTTGTGTGAGAGACGTGTGTTTGTGGGATGGTTGTGTCTGCCAATTCGTGAATACGAATTGGTACGAAGGTGCCACGGTTGCCTGAATTTCGGGCACCTTCGTGATGGCTGTAGGCGGGCTGGAAGGCTCTGCAGTAGGTGTGGTAGTGGTGACCATCTCGCTCGGGAATGTCCGAACGTAAAGTGCTGCCGCAACTGCCATCTGCGGGGTCTTCCGGGTACGCACTCCGTCATGTCGGAGGATTGCCCGGTGTATGTCAGGTTGTGTGAGAGGGAGCGAATGAGAATTGTCGCCAAAAATGATTAGGTACATCCAATTGAATGCGAATGCGTCTGCTGCGGTTATGAATGAGTTGAGTGTGTATATGTGTGAGAATGGGGTGGATGTAGCACTGATCCAGGAGCCATATTCGTATGGTGGATCAGTGTGCGGATTGGGTAGATCCGCCAGGACTTTTACCAGTGCCGGGGTCGGGGGTAAGATTGACTCGGCCGTCTCTGCCGTTGGAGTGGGCATGGACGTGGTGAGAGTTGATGAGTGTTGCAGTGAGCTTGGTGTGTGTGTTTATGTGAAGAAGGGTGAGGTAGAGCTTTATGCTGTGTCGGTGTATTGCAGGTTTAGCTCTGAAATAGAGCCGTACCTGCCGTATCTCGATACAGTGTTGGCTAAGTGTGGACGTTCGCCTGTGCTGATCGGTATGGATGCGAATGCTGTTTCTCCTCTGGTATAGCAAGAGGGGAGACACTGATCAGCCGAGTTGTGTGAGGGGCAGGCAACTCGAAGAGTGGATTATGGCCAGTGGTATGAATGTACTGAATCTGCCGAGTGAATGGTATACCTTCAGCGGACCGAATGGGCAGAGTGACATTGATGTCACACTGTGCAATCGTGCTGCTGACTGTTACGAATATGCGTGGAAAATATTGCCTGATGGGGGAGTGAGTGATCACAACCTCATTGAGCTGGTGGTGACTGCACCAATGGGTGGCCATCGTGAAGTTTCCGCACGTGGTAAGTGGTGGCATACCGGTGGGGTGGACTGGATGGTCTACGGGGGGGAGGTCGCGGCTGAGATTTGTGACTTGGTTACGTTTCAGTCGATGCGGTTGGAGGAGAAGGTGGTCGAACTAAGCAGATGCGTGAATGCGGCGAATGACAGGTGTATGCGTAAAAGAGTAGAGGGGAATAGGACATCGGCGCCATGGTGGAACCGTGCGCTAGGTGTGGAAACAAGAAAAGTTGGTAGATTGCGTAGAATCTACCAGCGATGTAGGCGCCGTGGTGCAGATGCGCACACTGAAGGTGTAACCTTCAGGGCGGCCAGAGCGGAGTACGTGGCGAATATTAGACTCGCCAAGGAAAAGCACTGGCAGCGGTATGTGAGTGAATGTGGAAACTGGGATGTATGGGGTCCGGTGTATCGATTGTCTATGCGCAAAGGTGCTCGGAATGATATTTCGAGTATCAGACTGAATGAAGGGTATACGAGCAATTGGGATGATAGTGTCAATGCATTAATGAATGAATTCTTTCCTGGGATTGAAAGGCAAGAGGAAGTGAATGTTGGCAGGAGGTACCCCCTGCCCTTTGAATGGGATGAGATTGATGGGTCTGTGTAGAGCACTAAAGTACGAAGTGCCCCAGGATTGGAAGGCGTGACTGGTCAAATGATGAGGAGTATTTGGCGGACTATTCCCGCACACATAAGTAGCCTGTACGATGAATGCCTGGAGAGTGGTGCATTTCTGAGTAAATGGAAAGTAGGAGACGTGGTTATCCTTCCCAAGCCTCCGGACGGGGTACGGACTGACCCGTCCTCCTATAGGCCGATATGCTTACTGCCAATATTTGGCAAGGTCCTCGGGCGGATGATGGTACACCGACTGAATGTGAAGTTGGCAGACTTCAATGTATCCGGTTCTCAGTATGGATTTCCGACAGGGTAAATCGACTGAGGATGCTTGGATGTGTGTAAGACAATATGATGCTGAAAGTAAGTAGGTATGTGGTGTGTTTATGGTTTTCCGAAGTGCTTGCAACTGTCTGTGATAGGATCGCATCATTGAGCAGCTTGACGAGGTTTCATTGGAAGAAACTTCTCTATGGCGTTGTAATTTCGATGAAAGGTATGCGGCCGTGTCTGGGAACAATGAGAGAGTTGTTTGCCAGATGGTGCGTGGCTGCCCACACGAATCTGTGGCCGGCCTGCCATCTGGAATATGATGATGAACGGTCTCTTGGTGGAGACCGGTTGCGGTGTGATCGCATATGCCTATGATCTACTGATTTTGATTGAAGGGGAGAATAGACATGCGATAGAGGTAGCGGAAAGCCGCTATATGCAGATGGTGTCTGAATGGAGGAACAGAATGGGAGTGAACTCTTCCGAAAGGAAAACTGGGTGTATGTTGTTGAAGGGTTTTTTGGCGGCTAGGAGACCGCCCAATATTCGTTTAGAGGCGGTCGGGATCCGATACGCGTGGAAAGTACGCGTATCGGATCCCGACCGCCTCTAAACGAATATTGGGCGGTCTCCTAGCTGAACTTTCGTTGGAGAGAAGCTGAACTTTCGGCCTCACTTACAACATCTAAGGGGGCGCGTGACCGGTTTCGTTGGCATGATGGTGCAAGTATTTCGGAAAGAATCGGGACTTTGAATCAGGGCGGTGAAAGTCCTGTACACAGGTGTGTTTCATCGTGACCTCAAAGTTGTTGTGCCTATAAACGCCATTGAAAACTTAGGCGTCACTTGTCTCACATTTTGTTAAAATACTTAAAACAAGTCATTTTAATATATGTTCTTTGATGGATGGTATCCATTGAGTTATTCAATAATGTTATCGAATATGCTTCGAAAAGAAATTTTTCTTAATCATTTTATGAAGCATCTTTCTTTAGAGGGTCATTATAAGGTTTATTTGTTATATTATACCAGTTGTACTCTTATCTTAAAAATTACCCTTTAGTGATACGACGAACTTATGTAAATAATTAAGTACAGCGTTTAGCTTTAGCTAACGATGTTTAGAATTATTTTTGTAATTTAATTAATAGTATTTTAAGATATTCAATATATATGCAGATATTAGTCATAGTGTGTTACCGAATGTACCAAAATAAATTCCTATTATCTAATCAACATGTTTAATACGTAATTTAAAAAAAAAATATTTTCATTTATTAATGTAGTGAAAATATATTGTCAATTTTCATTGAGTAATATTTACTATTTCAGTATAATTATTTAAATTTATCCAAAAATACATAATATTTTCTTCAGTTCTATTACAAAAAAATGGGCATGTTTAGTTAGTGTTAAATAATCGAATAGCTTGAATAAAAAAAATATTATATAAATTAATATTTGAATTGGTCAAAACATCAAAATAATTTCCTTATTTAGTCAGTTGTGAAATATGAAATATAAAAATGTCGGTGTATGGTTTAGTGCTGATGTTTATTACCCTTCATTTCTCTTTACATAATCATTAAATCCTTTTTTTAGTTATTTATCTGTGATTGGTGTAGACTTCATTTTAAATAACAAATTTTCCATTTTTTGCTAACATTTATTTCATAATTAATAATATTGTAAAACTTATATTGTTGTTAGTAATCAAAACAGTTTGGACTTTAGTATAGTTATTAGTCGTTTATTTATATAAACCGTTTTAGTCTATTAGTCCATATCGGTTTCAGTATCATGTTGTATAGTAAGAATTTACTTTATATTGTCAGTTTTGCACCTACTGTCTAGGATACGGTTGTAATTGTTTGTATCTAAAACGGTTCTAGATTAACCGTTTAGGAAGTAATTGTTTGTACCTACGTAAAAAGTTCTAGGTTTACCGCTTGTCGAATATGAGTTCAAAGAAACGTGTGCTCGTTTTTTGTAGAATATTACTGCCATTTAGAGCACATTTTTGCTCATTTACTCCAAATTTCTACCTTTTTGACGAGGTTACTAAGGAGTGAATGGGGTTCAGTAGGATATTCATGACTGCGGAAGGATCTTTGTGATTTCTAAAGATGGCTTTATCGTCAGCATATGTTGCAGTAATGATATCACTCTGACAAGGAATATCATGGGTGCAAATATTGTAAAGGATTGGACTTAGGATACTTCCCTGATGGACATCGGTAGAGATAGCATAAGTGTCAGAATACTCATTATTTTCAGCTTCTTGAAAATATCGGTCTGAGAAATAGGATATTGGGATATGGAAATAACCACAAGGTGGGAGTCGCTGGGATATTTTAAACAATTCAGCATGCAATTTAAGCAATCCAACGGTCGAAAGCGTCCGAAATATCAAGAAATACGCCTGGGGCTCGATTACGCGATAATATTGTTGTATAGTGTAATGCTCAGCTGTAAATGCAAATTGATCCTGAGGTATCACACGGTCTGTTTAAAAAATAGGATAAACGCATTTTAATTAATTTTTCTAGGATTTTTAGATTTCAACTCATTTAATTCTTGTTATATAAAATATATAATAAATAAATACAATTAAAGAAATGAGGGGAAGTTAAAAAAATGATATGAACATGAGATCCAACTAATTCTTGTTATATATTGTAATATTGTTTTGAGTGATTTTAGGACGGTGAAATAAGCCGTGGTTAGGGGACTCGCTGCAACTTCCAAAGCAATCCACCATGCCATACATACCATAGTCGAAAACGTGCGAAATGTCAAGGAAGCAATATATTTAAATAGAATTTGTTCAATTTGATGAAATCATATAATTATGAAATATTATTTTTTAATTAAATTGTATCGAATTTTCTAGTAGATTATTCATCATAAATAAGATAGTGTAATAACATTTGATTTTTAGTTTTAAACTACAAAACATAAAGTAATGAGTATTTATAATTTTACAATAGTTGATATTATAACAAATACACTAACTAAAATCAGTTAGTGTATATGTTATAATTTCAACTATTGTAAAATTATAAATACTCATTACTTTATGTTGTAACTAAAATTTACCGCATTGTATTAAAATACTTAAAACAATGTTTCGTTGCTATTGAAAAGAGTAGTGGAAAATCTACTGCAAACACAAATTTCGGTACTGAAATTCCAACTTTCCTAAAATAGAAATTTGTTTTTGCTTGAAGCTACAAGTTTGGCCTTTGGTGAATTTAGAAAATACACTTAAATTGGCAAATAAAAGGTGAACCGCTTATTTAATTTAATTTTACCTTTTTCAAATATTTCCATAACAAGTTAATTTTTCATAATTCATTTTTACGAAGAGAATTTACACTATTCCTAGATCTAATAACGATTAGTAATTCTGTTGAAAAACAATATGTCTCTTCTATAAGTATACTTTATTATAAGTTATTTCCGTTTTGACTATATAATGAATAAGGTATTTTGGAAATTAATATGTTATACCATATAAGATTTTATTATCTATTGTATTTGTTGTAACATTCGGTTTTTTAAAATTCAGCGTGTTTAGTTTCTTTAAAAAGTTTCACTTTATATAAAAAAAAGTTCAATATTGTACGTGCATGACTGAATCACGACTGAATTTGATCGATTATCAAGAAAATATACGCCCAAGATTACTTTCTTAAACTTGTAAAGAGCAAATATTGAGAATATTTAAATACTTCAATTTATTTTATTTCATACATAATGAATTGTTTTTAATAGATGCTTCAGAAAAAAAACTATTTGTTATAGAAACATTATGAATAATTATAAAGGAGATTGTGCAAATCCTTACTAAATAGAGATAAAAGGAGTGGAAAAGCCATTGCTGCCAATGTGCATATGTATGGCACATATCAAGCTTGCATATCTACTGCCATCTATTGAGAATAATGGACACTGCAAATTTATTTTATATTCATTTTTTGTTGTTTACAATTTTTTGGAATATAATATTTATATTACGCTGTAACTCCATCTAAAATTTCTTGTAGCGATCAACCTACCACTACTGGCCAAAAATTGAAGCTCCCATATTTTATTTTAATTCAATTATAATATGAATAATCGTTAGATTATAGCACAACCTAATTTACACAGTAATTCTCTCTAGTTATTTCCAAAATACTTTCACAAGAACACACACTTTCAAAATTATAAATTTTTTATTCAGACAAAACACTTAATTAGCTTTGTTCCATTGGGAAAATTTTGCTACTCACAAGTACTTCTACCTACTCGCAGCTATTCTTGCTCATACAAATGAGTAGTTCGCATGAGTAGTTACGCATGCAATTAACGGTAGGGGGATTTTAGTTTCCAAAATTAAAATAGATAGCTAGCGGGTTCGTTGGTTATGTTGAAGTGTCATATTTTTGTTATTATTGTTCACACGTATGTGTGAATAAACTCAGTTTTTATTGTTTATGTGTGAGTAAACTCAATACTGTTGTTGACTATTTTGAGGTTATATTTTACTTCTGTCAGTAAACTTTGCGTTCCATTGTGCATGTACTCACAAGTACTTGTGAGTAGCAAAATTTTCCGAATGGAACACAGCTATTATTTCTTACTTGTTCCAAAATCTACCTATTTCTTTTTTAACATTACTTTCGGAACTTTTTTACAAATGTTCTAATTATATTTGTATTGGTTTTAAGATCATGGTTATTTTTGTCTTTGCTTAGCGGATGATTGGTCCGCTGTAGCTATCCTACATACAGTTTTTGGTGCAGTGCTATGTTTTTTTCTTCAGTAGCAAGGAATTTATGTCCATTTCGGGCTATTGTCTTTGACCAAAACGGATGTTTATTCACGATTGGTTTTTCCTTCCGAAATCTGGTATTGATATTTTCGTGTTCCTATTGGCTCTTCAGGTGTTTTTTCCGTACTTTTTATTAAGGGAAGGATAATGACATATGGTAATTGAGGTGGAATAGAGAGTAAAGTGGTTATTGGGAATTAGCGTATGACTCAGTGGGACTCGAACCCACGTACGACTCCTTGGATGATAGTCCAGCACGCTAAAGACCTTGCTACCGCGCCGGCTTTTGTTCGCAAATACAAATAGAAATAAACTTGGAATACACCTTTCCGATAGGTGGCAAAATAACAAATGAAGCAAAGTTTAAATTTCCTAGGTGTTCATGATGAATGGATATTTTGAAACGATTTTGTCGTTTTAAAATTGTGCAAAAATCTGCAGAAATTGACCCGTTTATAATTTGATATTTTTTACAAATTAAATACAAAATCAAAAATATGATTCCAATCTATTGGTTATAAGGGAAAGTTCTGTCGTTTTTTCTAAAGGAAAAACTAAATTTTTTTCTTCACTTTTTATTCAAAAATTAATCCAAAATATAATTTCCTTTATTAGTTGCAACTGTCTGCCAGCGTTCTGGCAGCTTATCTAACCACCTGGAAAAGAAGTCCTTGTTTTTGGACGCAAAATGTTCTTCCACTGCCATTTGGACACCCTCATAATTTATATATTCATTTCCATCAAGACAGTTTTGTACGAACAGATGATAGTCAGATGGTGCAATATCTATAGAATATGCTGGCTGAGGAAGAGTTTCCCAACACAACTCTGCAATTTTTTGTACGGTTTTGCCACGTGCGGTCTAGCGTTGTGATGGCGAAGAATTACACCCTTTCTGTTGGCCAAATATGGACGTTTACGGTGAATTTCTTTATTCAAAACATCAAGTTGCGAACAGTAACGATCAGCATCGACCGTATAATTTTCTTTCAGCAACTCAAAGTGGAGAATACCCTTCCGATCCCACCAACAACACAACATAACTTTCTTTTGATACACGCCAGCTTTGGATGTGGTTGGTGGTGTCTTCCCTTTGTAAACATATACACTTTTTCTTGCCGCATGTTTATAAACTATCCACTTTTCATCACCAGTCCCCAAGCGGTTCAAAAACGGTTCCCTTTTGTGACGAGCAAGATTTGAAGAACATATGGAAATTCGATCCATTGAAATTTTTTCGCTTAATTCGTGTGGCACCCAAACAGAGAGTTTGGACACAAACCCAAGCCTATTAATGTGCTCTAAAGCAGTAGTCTGATGAATTCCAAGCTCGAAGTCCACTTCTGTGAAATTTAACATGGGATTTGTCGTGATCATACTGCGTAGCACTTCGTTATTGACATCTGATGGCCTTCCTGATCTGGGTTCATCTTTCAAAGAAAAATCACCTGAACGAAATTTCGCAAACCATCTCTGGCATGTTCGAGCTGTTATTGCGTCTTCTCCAAACACGCCACACAAGTTTTTTTTGCCTCCATCACGTTGTCCCCTTTTTGGAACTCACTTTTTCTTCACACATGTTGACTGTTTTACAAGTTTAAAAAAACTGATAAAAATACGAAAAAATGTATATAAACCATTAATTATACAGTAATCTAACGGTTTAAATCGATTTCAGTCGAATCAGAATTCTCACTAAGAATCGACAACGCATACAAGTGCAAGTGTTCAAAAACGACAGAACTTTCCCTTACATCCAATATTTATAAAAAAAAATTAAGATCAAATTGCAAAATTCGAAAAGATTTTTTATTTAAAACTTTCAATCTTTGAAATAATTATCGGACCAAATCTCATATATAATATTCAGTAATTTTTTACTGTTTCCATTTGGATGGGACTAGAGTAAGTTAAAGGATAATATGAATATTTATAAAAGTGTGATAACGATTAAATCTCAACAAATGATACAAATATTATTTATTGAGATTTTGCATACATACCTCAACTAATTAATTAATAGATTTTAAAGAAATTGTTAAAATACGCTCTTTAAAGAGTTAATTTATATAGTTGCAACCATAATTCCGTTACAACTATAACGTAATTATGTAATTTTTATGAACTTATTAAAATCAATTTAAACATAATTAAATTTTGCTTTAATTGATTGCAAATTCTTCGTATACTATAGTATAATTAACATAATATATTCATAGTTTCTAAATTACACGTTTGTAATTAAAAATCAATCACAAATTAATGAATTATTTACAATATAAAAATAAAAATGTTAATTAATATTAAAAAAAAAAGAGTTTTAATAAAATTTAATAAAAATTTATATTTAAGTAAAATAAAACGGTACTAAACAATTTATTATAAGAAAAGAAAAAAAATGATATTCTATTATATTATATAAGAATAAATAAATATTCCTAATGGAATTAGTTAAAGTTATAAATAACATTGGAAAAATATTTTTAAAAAAGTGTATAACTTTTAAGAGCTGATTGTAAAATGCGCATTAAGCATTATCCAGGAAGGGCGGTAGACGCGAGCCTATCATTAGACCAAGCAAATTCGATGGGTGCCATTTACGAAGCCAATTGGATAAATGCCCACGAGAGTATGAGAAACCAATTCAATGATGTGACGACAAGCAATGGCATTGGTCTGACAAACAATAGCAGAAATGTCTGTTCAGGCATTGACTTGGTAAATTTTAACTCGAATGGAAACTCCTACATTGACGGGGGAATATCTTCTTTGCGCAAGTATCAAATGACTTTAGAGCAGATAAAAGCATTGGAACAAGAGCAATTTAACGATGAAACTACAAATTCGATACGAGAAGAAAATGGTTTTGCGGCAACTCCCTCAGTGAATCATGGTAAGCCTGTATCACGGCGGAAGAATCGTAACCAATATTCTGGATGGGACGAGTTAAAAGATATTACAGAAAATATTGCCAAAGGCAAGACCACATGGCAAAATGCCGGAAATTCAATGCAAAAATCAAATAAGACTACAACAAACAACGTAGTGAGAAGAGACGCAAGTGGCGAAATGATGGATAGTATTTACTCGAACGGAAGCGATATTTCAGAGAACCATTACGTATCTGATCCTACAGTGAGTGATCGTTATAGAACCGAAGATATGAACATGAACATTACAAATGCAAGTGAAAACGTATTTATTAATACTTCTACTATACAGCGTAAAGCTCGGCAACAATCATCTCATTATCAACCTCCTCCACCTCCGCCATCAGTTATAAAAGTATCCACGCCGGGATACTTAGGTACTAAGTCAGTGCCAACACCAAGATCAACGACAGTAAATAATAACCATGTTTATCCCGGAAATGGATTGAAACGCTCCCAGACAGTTATTGTTCAGCAACCAAACTCTTCTATATGTAGTACTTTAGATATAAAAGATATATTCCGACGAAGGCGTAAATCAAAAACTGACGATATCAAAACAATATCAAGTAGTGATAAAACGAACAGCAAAGTGAAGCCTGCGAGAGAGATAAATTTCTGTGATACTAGTAGATTTGACGATGTAGACGACGATAATAAAGATGACGATGATAAATACGAGGATATGTATTTAGACTCCTACAATTATACAAATGGATATAGCAATGGCTTTTGTAATTCTGGAACGAAAACTATTACTAGAAGTCGAGGAAAACCTATAGCAAGAGCGAAAAGTGTACGAATAGATTCTGTAAAAACTAATAAAACTCAGAACGGACTATCAGCAATCAATCAAAATAGTAGCCCTAAAGTAAACCTAATGCATTCACGATCCGCAGCTCATATCGATCATATTGATTCGGATTCTTCACACGTACTGGTAACATCATCATTTGCATCAACTATGAACTTATCAGAGAAGAATCCATCAACATTAATGAAATCTCATAAAAGCTTTGTCAATAATAAACCGCAATATAAATCTCAAGATATATTAACAACCAACAAACAAGTAAATACTCAACAACCAAGCCAAACTAATAGCAAACAACGAAATTATGAATCTCGAATTAAGTCTGAAAGAGATCTACAAACGGCGTCAGTGAAATTTACACCGTCCACAATTAGCTTGTTTGATTCGTATCAGCTTCAAAGTGCAGATAAGAAAACATTTCAAAATGGGATGACATCATCTACTCTGAATGGACTAAGCAAAAATACAAGTGTTGAGAGTTGCAACGGTCGCGATCACCACGCAGCATCACAATATAATTTCCATCGTCAACCGAAGCCGCAAATACAAATCCAATCACAGAACAGGAGAGACAATCACAGTCAGAATCCGATTCAATCTACCAGTTCAGTCCAGAAGAGTCCATTAAAGTCAACTGTTGTGCAGCGTCGTCAACCGGGAAGCTCGTCGTCTAGTAGTACACAATCAGATGATCAATTCAGCATCCCGCGACCTCGACTCATTGTTCCTGTCCACACCTATGCCAGAAAACGGCGCACCGGAAATCTGCTCAGTGAACAGGACATTGATCCTCTAACTACATCGGACAACGGCTCCGTCGATGGTGAGTTACAGAATTTTATTTCTAGGCACTTCTATTGGTATTTAACAATCTCTGCTTGTTGTTCCCGGTTGTATTCATGTTAGTATTTATCCAATCTCTGAGCTCCACATAGATTACCATAATTGATGGCAATTTAGTTGGTGGTCCATACGATATATTGTGGTGTACCGCAGTTAGCCGGCCGAAACGTATCAACATCAACGTGCATAATTTAGCATAGTGACAATCTGATGCCATCATACAATCATGTGATGGTATCTGACCTGCATTTGTACACATGTGTTGGTAGATTGTTAAGAAATAATTTTCCACTTTTATCAGCCCCGGTCAGTAGAGCGCTGACCAGACAAAGAATGAACGGAAGTCAAAAGAATGTGGTAGTTTCCAACAGTTTGGTTGATTGAGTTTATGTTTTAAGGCAACAGTGCCATTTCAAGCTTGGTAGATCTCATACCTAAAAATAAACGAACTAGTGCGGATTGCGGTGGGAAATAACTCTTAGTCAGTCAATCACTTCGAAATGTTTTACAATCGATTGCAAACATTTTTATGCGGAAAACTTGCAAATATCTTGACAAAAGGTAGTTCATTAGTTCATTAGTGCAGAAGTTATGTTCGTACAGAATTATTGTACTTCATCAAAATAAGTTTTTCCATTTGCTCTTTTATTGCTTTCATAAATAATCACCTTCATTAGCAGATAGTATGTTTCGTTTATGCTGAATATGTGATGAAGGTTAAACGAGTGCAAATCCGGCACCAAATTTACATATATCGGAAGGTCAGTAACGAAAAAATAAACACCGAGCTTGAATTTATCTATGAGCAAATATCTCCGAAAAAAAAAATTTATTTGGAAAATTTCTTTTAATAAAGCATAAAAACAAAGTTTTTTGTATTATATCTTTTAATAAAGCATAAAAACAAAGTTTTTTGTATTACAACAGAAAATGTCGAAATTTTAATATTAATTCTGGTATGTTACCAATAGTTCTGAATTAGGACAATATCTAAAGGTATCGGTTAGTTAAGTTTTCAGTTTACAAAAATATATTAAAGAAGTGAAACCGAAAGTAAAAATATATGATACTAAATTGGCTATTTAAAAGATAAACAGTTTGACATGTATTATTAATGAAAATGGGTCCTGTTCTCAGACAGGATCGGAATCAATCAATTCAGAGTGGCTGCCGAATTTTTGCTATTTTTCAAAATAATAGCAATTGGGACATTTTAAAAATTATGTCAAATTATTAATGAATATTTTAATAAGCTCTTTTTAATAACAGACTTATCGGAAAAATAGATATATTTTTTTAATTTATTGTAATTAATACACGTATGTTCCGATATAATACACGTATGTTCCGTTAAGAATTTATGAGATACAAAACTTATAGTCGAATACTGCTTGAGGAAACTTCTGTGAAGCTTGCAGGCTTTAATAAAAATAAAATCGGTTTATGTGTCATCATATTCCGCAGAATTATAGAGATAACTTGAGAGCACTTGTTTACAAAGTCCTACAGAAACTTCAGTTGGTTTGTAGCATTCTGTACAGAAGAGTCTAAATATTCAGAAAAACGGGCGACAGAAATAAAGTGAGACAATATTTACTGAATCATTTGTTAAATTTCTTTATTAAAGGATAATTTATATCGTGTATTAGAATAGTTTCAAAAATAAACATCCTTCTATATTTTGTAGGTATTCCTTCTAGGTTATTGAGTATTCCTGGATCTTTTGCTTTAAAAAAACACCATAGATGATCAATAGAGGGTTAAGATATTATGCTATTTGCTTTAAACCACTGCTTGGTTCGACTGTTTTCTTAGAACTTCACACCATGTAAGTTGGCGTCACCGAGTGGTACTAACATCGACAGCGATTTTATAAAACCCACCTCCTTTTCTTCAAATATGACTTCCCATCAATTATATTTCCTTATTTGGGCTGTAGGTTTCGCTTTTCTCATTCTTTCTTCCTGGTGGAGCTTCTTTATTCCTCGGGATACGCATGATGCGCTTTGTGACATCTGTTCACCGAATCCTTTCTGCCCTAAAGCGTGGACAGTGGAAGAAGCCATGTTGCGCATCCTCGAATATGGACCGGCAATTAGGGCATGTCGCATCAACTTCCTACTTAGAGTAATATAGAGTTTTACGAAAAGAGTGATATGATTTCTTTTTTAAAAAAAAACACTAATTGTTAAGGAAATTCAAATGTTTTTTATTTAATGTGCAGTACAATCGATACAATTAAGTTCTGAATAAAACGTCATTCAAATGGCCTCCACGACTTCTTTTGCAGGAACGAATTCGATGAACCCAATTTTCGAGCACTTTTTCCACTAAATTAAGTCGTATCTCATGAATAGCACGTTCAATATTGACTTCTAAAGCTTGAAGAGACTCTAGTTTATTGCTAAAGACCAATGACTTAAAATAACCCCACAATAAATAGTCTAATGGTGTTAGACTATTTCTTGTGGGATTATTTTAAGTCTTCTTGGAGGCCATACTTTTCACAATTTCTTGAAATAATCGAATCTCCAAACTTCTCTCGCAATAATTCGGTTGTTGCACGTGCTGTGTGGCACGTAGCCCCGTCTTGTTGGAACCAGATGTTGTCAAGATCAACTTCTTCCAATTTCGGCCATAAAAAGTTGGTTATCATCGATCTATACCGCTCTCCATTGGCAGTAACGGTGTTACCAGCTTCATTTCGAAAGAAGTATGGACCAATGAGTCCACCAGACCAAAAACCACACCAAACTGTCAATTTAGGTGAATGTAGTGGGAGTTCATGAATAATTTGTGGATTTTCTTCGCACCAGAATCAACAGTTTTGTTTATTTACCGCACCACTCAGATGAAAGTGAGCGCACAAACAGTTGCAATTGGAGAACGATTATTTTGATAATAAAATTGAATAATTTGTAAACGTTGTTCTTGCGTATATGTGTATCTCTCCATGATAAAATTGTAAACATTACTGAATACAATGAAAAAAAAATACAGATCATGACATATTACAAATGGCCGAAACGTCACTTGGAAATAATGCCACTCTTTTTGGAAAACCCTATATATATATATATATGCCAACCATGTCCTGTCACAAATTAGGTTATATGGTTTCCACTTCTGTATGGTCTCTTCAGTTCCACATGGCCATCTCCTTTAATTGATAGATCTCAGTGTCGCTGTCATCTCGTCTCTGTCTCATTTCTTTCCTGTTGATGGTGAGCCGATGGATTTCGTATTCCTCCAGTAGTTGATGGTTTGAGTGTTTTGCATGGTTTGAGTGTTTTGCTAGAACTTCACACCATGTAAATTGACGTCACCGAGTGGTACTAACAGCGACAACGATTTTATAAAGCGCACCTCCTTTTCTTCAAATATGACTTCCCATCAATTATATTTCCTTATTTAGGCTGCAAGTTTCGCTCTGCTCATTCTTTCTTCCTGGCGGAGCTTCTGTATATCTTGGGATGCGTATGCTGCGCTCTGTGACAGTGGAAGAAGACATTCGCATCCTCGATTATGGGCCGGCAATTAGGGCACGTCACATCAACTTCCCTACTTATAGTGATATAGATATGCCCTAAAGTACTCATGTCCTGTCACAAATTAAGCTATATAGTTTTCATTTCTGCATGGTCTCTTCAGTTCCACGTGGCCATCTTCCTTTAATTGATGGATCTTAGTGTTGCTGTCATCTCGCCACTTTCTCATTTCTGTTCTGTTGACGATGAGCCGATGGATTTCATATCCCTCCAGTAGTCGATAATATATTCCGACTTTTTCATTCGCCAAAAGTTCTAATGACAGTGCTGAATACTCTTAAGATTCGCAGTGCGCTTCGACGATATACCGCCATCACCTGGCACCTGTACGTTTCCGTCACCATAAGTTCTGTCCAGATATTGGCTGCGTAGAGCTGATAACTGTTTAGAAGCTTTTTGGCTATGTTTTTTTTATCAGCAAGTTCCAGGCCCACTGATGATAGTTCCGTGCCGGATAAGGTTAACTGCAGCATTTTTGATTTTTGGTTTTTGTCATCTGATTTATTAATCTACCGACATTGATCGCCGCAATGTCATCTGCAAAACAAATTCCTTTCGACCCGGGAGTTCGAGTAGCGCGTCATATAAAATATTCAATAACAATGGTCCGAGAACCGAATCCTGAGGGACTTCTCTACTGATGCTGTCTATTTTCATTCGATTGAACTTTTGACGAACCCCGAACTTTCAGGATGCGAAGCGCGCTTAGAATACTGAGTTAAATATAAAAGTAACTTATTAACGAATTAACAAAAAACTTTTATTTAATATTTTTATTTAAATAATAATCATAATTATAATATACTTCAAAGTTTGGTTCGTCGGATCATAATTTTTTTAGAAGCGAGATTTTCTATTTTCTTTGATAGCCATGGCTTCTCCTGGTTTTGCACCCTTTAAATTCTTGCTAGTCTTCCAATTTCTTGCTGTAAATCAGCAACAAGTTTAGATAATTTTTTTTGTGATTTTTTAGGAAGTTACTTATCAATTTTCTAGCCTAACGGCACCAAGATAACAACTCATTTCTGCCTGTTTTAATTAAAAAATAATATTTCACTGAAATTGAAAAAAAAATTGTTGTTTCGTTAAAATGTTTATTCGAATAAATTGATATTAATTTGCATATATTAAAGCATAATGCATTTTGAATCCAGTATTCAGAAAAATAAATATTCTCTATAAACAAATTCTGCATTAATACGAATATTAACTGTACTTTAGCATTTATTTGCATTGCAACATCAAATGCACAACGTCTTATTATGATAGAAACATGAATACTTTAATATTTCGCGTGATATGAATATGAATTTAAGATTATACCACTGAGTTGAGAGTGATTACTCGAAAGTGCCAATGACATTTACACATATTGTAAGTAGGCATACAGTCCTCAGTTACATGACCATACCTTAACTCCTTTCCAAGTAATTTTTTTACGTTTCTGTCAATGAAAGTGTTAAATTATTGCGTTTGAAATACCATAATTGCTTACGCAGTAAAATATTTCAATTAATCTTTTTGCTAGAATTGCATTCCATATCAAGATAGGCTAGATTTTTGTCAATACACATAGTTTTAAAAATTATATTGTATTTCATACAACAAATATTAATGCAAAAGTAGAAATTCGTAGATATACTGTTTAGAATCATTTCTGATAGTAAAAGTGAAAATAAAAGTTTTTTTAGTGAGGCCCTTGCTGCAATTACCAGCCTTACACATCCAGTTCATTGGTTAGTCGGAACCATAATTACAAGAAGAGAACTTAAAACTTAATCTAAAAGTAGGGGTACTTTTCTAATGTTGTCGTCAATACTTTGTCAATATTTTCAGTTAAATCAGCAACTTTATGTCTTTTTTCAAGTGAAAGCATTTCAGCAAATTTAGGCGGTTTCTTAATGCGAACCTTCCAAAATTACCTGTCTGGATTCGATACGCATATGTGTAGTATAATAAGATGACCAAACTACAAATGCATATTCTAGAATAGGTCTTACAAAAGTAAGTCGATATATGTTAACTGCAAAATTCACTCGATATCAACGTTTTTCAAATCTTAACATGTGTAAATTCAAGCTTTTCGTCAAGTTTAGAGAATTTAATCACTTCGTACACTTTTCCTGGCTCAGTAAGAAGCCATTAAAGAGACACCAATTATAGAAAATATCCAAATTCTCCTTAATGTGACTAATATAATTTATATTTCTAATGCTCGAAAGCCCTCCATACATTCACACGTGATGAATGTAACGATTGTGCAATAGCTGCTCTTGGATTTTCAGATGTCCAAATCCGTTGTTAATACGAGGTCTGTTCAAAAAGTATCGCGAATTTTGAATTTCCGCGGGTTACGTATATTCCGCGGGTTACGTACTCATGTCTCTCACTTATGCCGACAAGGTCAGCCATTTTAAATGTTCAGCTAATTTTTGACAGCTGCTTTGCTTGCACGAGTTTTGGCTCGTCTTCGATTTTTGCCCATTCCAAACAATGGATCTGTATCAAATTTTGTGTGAACAACAAAATTAATTGCACGGACGCATTCCGAATGTTGACTGTGGCACATGATGAAGCTACCTTCGACCGAAGCAACGCTTATCAGTGGTACAAAATGTTCTCAGAGGGCCGAGAAGATGTGAACGACGAAAAGCTTGCCGGACGCCCGAGCACGTCAACAACAGACGAAAACATTGATTAAGTGAAGAAAATAGTATTGGCCAATCGTCGAATCACCGTTAGAGAAGTTGCTGAGGACTTATGGTAAACATATCGATTGGCTCGTGTCATATGGAAAAAATTATCCATACAAATCGGATAATTTTTTCTTGCTTGAACAGCATTTTCATCTTTTCTATAGTAAAAAATTAAAATATGTCGAAAATGCTGTTATTCACTTTCCATATTTAAAAGGGTATCAACCAAAAACTATTGTGCAGAATCAATAGAATTTTTTCACAAGCAAGCCTTAAGCCGTTTAATCATACATATGATTATGCTGCTTAAGTGTGAAGTTGGTTAAGAAAAAGTACAATTAAGTCCTCTGTTGGGAAACAACGAAATTACTTTCTTGACAACCTAATATACGAGTATCTTACCTAAATTCGTTCCAGTTCGTGTTCTTATATGATGTGAAAGATTTTACCTCAGTATGCTCGAAATTGTACGTAAGCGTATTTTCCTATTTATTCCCTCTTTATATATGGTAACAATATGCTGATGATATAAAAACATTTTCAGTCTATAACTACAATAATTCAGATTTACTCGAATAATATAATCAGGGGAGATCACTGTCCGGTAATCAACACTGTTCAATTTACTTTACCTTACCAGATCTGGTTAAAGGAGGTCAATTTGTTCGCTTTCTAAATTCTTAACAGCCATTGTGTGTATGGTAACAATGAGTCCATGTCGAATAGTAAAATGTAGAAGATTTTTTTTAATTTGTATTCGTATTAATAAATAACACTTCATTCTCTACTAATAGATTTAATTATAGGTTTTCTAATCTTAAGCAAATGCTATTGTCTGTGTGCCCATTGGAGAAGTTTTCACCTCCAACTCATAACGTTATTGTGTGCACACAAGTTGTTTTCGCTAAACCCAATGGAACTTAGTTATCTGCTATATATGTTTACCTTTATTCTCTATACAACAGTTTACCTGTCCAGTCATAATAAAAGTTTGACTATTGAAAATTTACGAAAACGTCTAAAAATGCTGGAAACTTACTCCTAATTTAAAATATTTTAAAAGATACTATCATTAGTAATTGTCATTGTTTTAAGGTAATTTCGATATATTTTAAAAAAAAAACAAGTTTTATTTTATAAAAACGTGATGAATATGAAAATGTTTCTAAAATAAAGTAAGGTATATTTGGGTTAGGTACGAATTTGCAATCAAGTATCTACGATCGATTTTTATTTAAGAAAAAAAAAATTAGAATAACGCACTAAGAAAATCTTATGACAAAAGTCTCTTTAATTTTTGTTTGAATAGGTCTAGGTGTCTCTACTGTAATAATAAATTCTAATTTATTTATAATAATTTTTTTGTAAATTGCCCAAAGTTTTTTACGGAACATATAGTTTAAAGATCATATTTTAAATTGTACCTGTACTTTTTTGGAGAGGCTTTTAAAGTAAAATTATCGCATATGTGTAAATACGCAATAGTTTCTAGAATTGGATGGTACAGATTTTCAACACAGATTGTTGTTGTTTTATACCAAATATCGATTTCCTCCTTAAAGCTGATAGAATTAAGATAACATGCATTTAAAGAATATGTTTTTAACTTTTATGCGTATTTGTTTAATGCTATATTTCCCAATTGAGTGTAAAATCAATTAAAATCAAATTTAAATCATAAATATTAAATTTTGGCTATTCTCCGCTCTTAACGTCCGTCCTTATATTTCTGCGCATAGATTATTTATCTTATTTATGCAACTATCGTTTAAAATTTTGTTTCTGAAGCTTTTAAATATGGGATTAATTTATGTTTTTAAATAATTGTTAATTAAAAGAAATGTATAAAAAGCTGAATAAAATTTACATAATCCTACTCCACTAAAGTCCCCCACACACACAAGTAAATTTGATTTACTAAAATTAATACACTGTCCATTTGAATCGAAAGCTTACATTTTTTTTCTAAAATAAAGATTTTTTCTCACGTTTATTTTGGTTTCGAAACTATCCCCTATTTTTACCAATAAATCCTTACTATACACCATATCTATCGGCATTATAAATCCGTGAAATGATTTTTTTTTTGTAATTTGAAGCAATAAATTCAAATCTTGATTGAAAAAATACCGTTTAATATTTATGTAATTATCAAAGTAGTTAGTGAATAATTGATCTTATTTTAAGTGATATTAATAAGTTAAACTCGAAAAACTATCAGACTACTTAGTTCATATGAGGAATAAAAAAAACATATTGATGGTGGTTAGTAGTTCTGCACCCTGTCTGAGGCATGGGGTATTTCTTAGTAAGTCTGACACTGAAAAATTCACTATACTGATATAAATCAAAACGTACACAGGAGATCACTTCAAACCATTTACCATTTACTGAATTTTTTACATAATATTAAAAATCTTTTTTGTGTGTTGGAGCACACTTATTGTATGTTAAGAATATTTCAAATCTTTTCTTATAAAAATATAAGAAATATAAAGTTCTGAAAATAATTTAAAAGTGAAACCTAACAAATATTTAGCATATTTTGTAAGTGTTGGTGAAATGAAATTCTGTTAAAATAGTATAGCGCGCTAATATCTTCTCAGAAAGTCAAACTGCTCGCATTAATTTATTGTATATCCTAAATACTCAAAATCTAATTGCCGAACTGCATCTCTCGAATACAAAAAATAGCTAGCAGATCTTTTTTTTTGTACAAGATTTTTATTACACTCTTAGATCTTGAAATAGAAATTTACTAAATTATTATTGTTTGTTTGAAATTCTAATTCCTTAAAATTATTGAGTGTAACATTTTTCCAGCATTGAAACTTTACATAAAATATTTTTTTTTAAACCAAGGTTTACAAATTTTAAATTAAACACCTTGGAAAGCGCCACCAATATTCCCATCACTCTATTACCTTGCAACATTTATTTGCAAAGTTGCAAATCAAATGAACTTTTATGTATAGACAATTTGTAATAATACTTTACAGGAGCCAAAAACTAAAAATGTTTACATTACAGTAAATTTTTTTTTTCGCTAACCTAGCACAAGTAATCAATTCTATTGAAATAAAATATTTTTTTTCTCTCGAATGGAGCAGAGTCAATGACAGCTATGAATTTGTAGATTTCTTTCAGTCATTTTCAACGTTTGAATAATTTGCTTTTTAATTTGTTTCAGCTTCTACCAAACTGCACAAACCGTCGTATCTCATTGTCGACTTATGTACACATACGTCTTAAAGTCTAAAATCATATCAAATTAATTTACGGATGAGTTTTTAAAATTTTTTTTATTGGAATATAATTAAATTGAAATCAGATTAGACCTTTCATTTAGATTCTTACGAGTGATTTTCCTATATTGTGGCTATGTTAGATTGAGATACTATTAGTGTACATAGTCTGAAACTGCTCAAATTATTATAAATAGTAGAACCTGTCTCGATTTAACAAAAATTTATGGGTACAATGATGGTTTGTTTCATTAATTTCGAATGAAAAGGTCACCATATTTATTGGTTGCATTCGCTGTCGGTTTTGAATAATTCATTATAGCGGTAAATCATTATTTGATAATATGTATTAGGTTGTCCGGAAAGTAATTTCTTTTTTTCTTAAAGAACCAACTTCACACTTAAGCCGCATAATCATATGTATGATTAAACGGCTTAAGGCTTGCTTGTGAAAAAATTTGATTGATTCTGCAGAGTAGTTATTGGTTGATACCCTTTTAAATATGGAAAGTGAATAACAGCATTTTCGGCATATTTTAATTTTTTACTATAGAAAAGATAAAAATTCTGTTCAAGCAAGAAAAAAATTATCCGATATGTATGGAGAAGATGTGTTAAGTGAGCGCCAGTGTCAAATTTGGTTTGCAAAATTTCGATCCGGCAATTTTTCTCTCGAAGATGCACCACGTTCTGGAAGGCCAGTTGAAGCTGATGAAGACACAATAAAGGTATTAATTGATGCAAACCGGCGAATAACAACTCGTGAGATCGCTGAGAGATTAAATTTATCGAATTCGACCATTCATGATCATTCGAAACGGCTAGGTTTAATCTGAAAGCTCGACATATCCATTTTTGAAGCGTATAATCACTGGGGACGTGAAATGGTTTGTCTACAACAATGTTAAGTGCAAAAGATCCTGGAGTAGACAATATGAACCGGATCAAAGCACTTCGAAAGTTTTGATATATTCATCAAAAAAAAGATTAACATATGCTATCTGTTTGGTGTGATTTCAAAGGAATCGTTTATTTCGAATTTCTACCGAGCAACACAACGATCAATTCTCAAGTGTACTATCATCAGTTGGACAAATTGAATGATTCACTTAAAGATTCACTTATTCGGCAAAAGCTTTTACAGCTTAGATGGAATATACTGCCACACCCAACATACTCGTACTTTCCAGACCTAGCACCTTCCGATTATTATTTGTTCCGGTCTCTACAAAATTTTTTAGACGCTAAAACGTTTAATTCAAATGAGGAGGTTAAAAATCACTTGGATCAGTTTTTTGGCAGCGAAGAACAAAAATTTTATGAGCCTGGAATCATGCTACTGCCAGATAGATGGCAAAGGATATTGGATCAGACTGGACAATATTTAATTGAATAAAATATTAATTCACTATAAGAAAATCGTCTTTCATTTTTAGTTAAAAAACCAAATATTTTTTTTATTTATTGGTTAAATATTTAGTTTTGATAACATTTAAAATCAGAAAGTGATCTATTATGTATGAGCCAATCATGCACTTGTAGAAACTATCGGAAGTATTGCAAAATAAAAGCTTTCAATTTACCCCACAAAAAGTTATTTCGTCCTTATTAAAAAATTCTTTTTCACTTCAATAAATTAAAGCCTACGTTTTTTTTAAAAAAATTACTGTAAAGAAGACCCCGAAATCATTAGACAAAATTATTAACACAATACCATTAAAACGAATTTATCTTAATTTGATTACAGAGGGGCGTGTTGAAGTTTCACGCGAAGGTAAGTACTTATCGACATTGTCTGGTGCTAAAGTTTTGGGTGAACTGGCAATACTATACAATTGCCAACGCACTGCAACTATAACTGCTGTAACCGATTGCAAACTATGGGCCATAGAACGACAATGCTTCCAGACGATTATGATGAGAACTGGTCTCATCCGACAAGCGGAGTATACAGATTTCTTGAAAAGGTGAGTTGAAATGAAAATTTTAAAATTCATAATATACTTATATAATTGCAAGCAAACTTTTCCAAGTATAATACAAGGCATGAACATTTTTTTTTAATTTTTGGGTGTGTTTTTAAATTGTTTGTTCATAAATGATTGAAGAATTCAAATAATAGATTGTGCACTTGCGCAGGTATTATTTTTAAGCGGAAAAGGCTTGGCCTTTTATTGTAACCTTTTATTTTGCACATGAATATAAAGAATTGCATATGCGCAAATTATGAAACCATATAGAAATTTTATTAATCAAGGGCGCATAATTTAAATAACTGATTTATTAAAATATAATAAATTAATTTTTATCTTGAAGCAAACATGATCGTGCCTTGGAAAAGTTTCTGTGTATGTTTATAATGGCAATGTCGAGTTTCACTTTAACTGCTCGAGCTACTCACCATTGAGCAGACCATAGAAATGTTGGTTCAAATCATCAATCAAGATCAAAAGTAAAAAGCTATGTGCAGGACCTGCAGTGGTAATTGCATCAAATAAAAACATACCTACATCAGGTGCTTATTACCAGCGTATGAAATTGAAAGTAAAAGTTGAACAACATTTTTAATGCACTTTCTATATGATACGTGTATGTAATCGAAAGTGCATTCATATAATTCCAAATATGATAAATTTGAACCAGTCTTAATATTATTATCTACTTGATTAAGTCGAATATGAAAAATTAATATTAGACTATAGAAAAGTTTAGTAATCAATTAAATTTTTAAAATAATAATTTAAGAGTTTCATGAGGAAATTTTATTATGAATATTAATTATTTTCTTTGTATATAATATTGGATGCTGATTTGTTCTTCACCGATTTCAAAATTTTATTATCAAATATAAAATATGAATTAACGTATGTCTGTGCATATTAAAAATACTTATATTTATCCATATAAAGGATAGATCCTTTTTATACGAAAACAAAATTGGTTTAGCGCAAGTAGTATTGACCGCATACTCTCCTGTAGGCAAATTAAAGTTATGACGACTTCATAGTCCAATTGCTTATAATCAAGTTAGCCAAAAATAAAATTTATATCACATCATAAGTATTTAAACAATTTAGGTTTTTCAAAGGTCTTCCCAAAAAAAAGTTCTTAGTTATGATCTAATAGCAGCTCCAATTTTGAAGCAAATTTCCCGAAAAGCTTTAGTTTTAATTACATACATTTTCAATGGTATCCTGTGCACAACCTATTTTCCTTTACTCCGGAAATTTTCTGTTATTAAAATAATTCCTAAACCAAATAAACCCATTAATTCTCCTTCCTCTTATAGACCTATCAGCCACTTACCAATAATTTATAGGATTTTTGAAAAACTTCTATTAAAACGACTCTACCCATTCTTAGTTAATGAAAAAATTATTCCTGATCACCAATTTGGCTTCCGTTCTGAACACTCCATAATTCAGCAATGCTGTCGCATTGTTGATCACATTGCATCCTCTCTTGAGAGGAAAGAGTATTGCCCAGTAGTATTTTGAGATATATTTTGATCGTGTGTGGCATCCTGGACTCCTCTGGAAACTCAAGAGCTTTCTTCATTCAACATACTACCTCATCATAAATTCATATCTCTGCCAACGTCATTTCCAAGTTGCAATTACCTCGCAATCCTCGGAAATATATCCTATTCTAAATAAAATCCTACAAGGGAGTATCATTGGTCTTATTTTACATAATATTTATACCCATGACATCCCATCTGATCCTAAAACTACCATTGCTACTTATGCGGACGATACGGCCATACTTGCTACGCATACAAATACAGACATAGCTTCCAACAATTTACAATCCTATATACACAACCTTCAATCCTGGTTTAAGAGATGGAGAGTAAAGGTAAATGAACAGAAGAGTGCCCACATTACTTTCACACTTTGTGAAGCTCCCTTCTAATGAACAGAAGAGTGCCCACATTACCTACCCCTTTATACCTCATACTAGACTAAGAAAACTTGAAGCCACTTGACGTTACCGACAACTTTAGACTAATGGGCAAACGCTCGAAACTAACAATCAAAAATAAACTTCTAATCTACAATACAATTATAAAACCTATTTGGACATATGGAGTTGAACTTTGGGGCGTAGAAATTTTCTAAAGGAATCTAACTTTCATTATTTGGAGAAAAGCCGATGGGTGTTTACTCTCACTTCATGATGCATAATTAAAATGTTATGTAAATCTGCTTGTTACAGATAAAAAAAAAAAAAAGAAATGAAAGTTTTTAATCGAAAATAAAAAACTAGAACAGTCCTTAATTGACAGTATACACCTAAATTGTTAAGTAACAAATAAATAGCCGATAAATATTATATGTATCTCTAAAGATATGTTCGCAATTTTTTTAAAAATAATATTGTATTAAAATAAAAATCAGTGATTTCGTTTATCGGAATCGTATTTATATGCTTGGATATTATGTATGAAAAATAGTGTCGGCTAAATGGCCGTCTTTATCTGCTTTCAACACGCTCTCATATGTTTCTGGGTTAATTTTATTCAGTTCGTTGCATATTTTTTTAAGTTTGTTTAATTGTAAGTATTCCCACAAGAAGAAATCTTGAGCTGTAAATCTGGGAAGAGACGGGCTCCATCGACATTACCACTTTTTAAAATAAGTCGCTCAGGAAACTTCGGTCTCAAAATTTCTAACTAATCCAAAAAAAAACTAAAAAAAAGCCCTTTTATAACTCTAACTAATCCAAATCACAGATCAAAAAGTTCTTTGAAGCGGCTATTTTGTAAATTAACGAAGCCGCTTAAGTTGGAATGGGCTTCGACATTCACTATCAATTTCCTGTAGAAATTTGAGTCTTATTTATGTAGCTCGAAAACGTTTTCATTTCATTGTCTTCGGCGCATATGATCTCTGGTCTGAAGTACCTGTATCACCTGAAGTTTGTACGGGTATACATGCAAATTTTCAGCAAAATATTCTACACAACGGTTTGAAAAATATTTTATAATTGTGGTCGATGCCGAAATTCGGTTCCTTAGCTTCGGTCACTGTATTCTTCTTCTCAGTACACGTTTTCTCAGCGTTCCAGTAATCGATAAATTACTTTTCCAAAATGTCTGTAGGTCGTTAAAGGTTATATCACTTCATAATCAATTTACGGCATCTACATTCTGTAACTGTCAAATATCATCTGGCAAAATGACATCTAACCTAAATTGCATCAAATTAAAGTTGTGTATTGACATCCGGATATTATAGGGAGATGTTTCAAAATATAGCCTTTCCGATGTGGCAGTATTTTGTTGGAAATAAAAATCATGGGCCACACCTAGTCAACATCAAGGAACTACGAAAACCGATTCGACTTCAGATACATCCACGTAACTACTCCATCGCTATTGTGCTTTATTGTAGGAATAAGATTTTCCTTGTTTAATGCAGTTTTAAATTTCCGCCAAACTCTGATACAATCCTCGAATCGATAAATGTTAAATTTACTCTCGTTAGAGAATATTATTGTACTGCGGAAATTTTCATTTTAATAAATATTTTTCTTCCACAAACCCTCCTTTAAATACGATCTTTGCAAAAAACTTTTTCTTAAAGTTAATCAGTAATAGTTCTGCTATTTCTGATGCGTTTGTTTTTGATTTTTGATAAGAACTCTTTATTATTTCTCAGAAAGTAACTTTAGGAACAGTTATTTTCCACCTCAAATCTGTTTACAATGGTCCTAACTCAATGTCGCCTCTTTTAAATGATGCCTTTTCTTTCCGATACGAGTTTTCCTTGCGAATTCAATTTTACAATCATTTGTGGCCCTTTTACTAATGCTTGCATATATAGGGTTTTCGAATAAGAGTCATATGATTTCTTTTTTTAAAAAAAAAACCACTATTTGTTAAGAAAATTCAAATGTCTTTTATTTAATGTGAAGTACAATCGATACAATTAATTTCTGAATAAAACGTCATTCAAATGGCCTCCACGACTTCTTTTGCAGGAACGAATTCGATGAACCCAATTTTCGAGCACTTTTTCCACTAAATTAAGTCGTATCTCATGAATAGCACGTTCAATATTGACTTCTAAAGCTTGAAGAGACTCTAGTTTATTGCTAAAGACCAATGACTTAAAATAACCCCACAATAAATAGTCTAATGGTGTTAAATCACAACTTCTTGGAGGCCATTCAATGTCACAATTTCTTGAAATAATCGAATCTCCAAACTTTTCTCGCAATAATTCGGTTGTTGCACGTGCTGTGTGGCACGTAGCCCCGTCTTGTTGGAAGCAGATGTTGTCAAGATCAACTTCTTCCAATTTCGGCCATAAAAAGTTGGTTATCATCGATCTATACCGCTCTCCATTGGCAGTAACGGTGTTACCAGCTTCATTTCGAAAGAAGTATGGACCGATGATTCTACCAGACCAAAAACCACACCAACTGTCAATTTAGGTGAATGTAATGAGTGTTGATGAATAATTTGTGGATTTTCTTCGCACCAGAATCGACAGTTTTGTTTATTTACCGCACCACTCAGATGAAAGTGAGCCTCATCGGAGAAGATGATTTTCTTAAAAAAATCTTTATCGTTTTCAAGTTGTTCCAAGAGAAAATCAGCAAATTCACGACGTTTACGATGGTCCAATGGCTTCAGTTCTTGAATGATAACAATTTTATACGGATGCAAGCCCAAATCCTTTCTCAAAATCCGCCAGGTTGTGATTTGAGATAGTCCCAATTCTTGAGAACGTCTTGGAATCGACAAATTGCGGTCTTCAGCAGCACTTGCCGGAACGGCAGCAATATTTTCATTACTTCGAGCGGTTCTTTGTCTTATTGGCACTTGAACATTATGTAAAGAAAATGTACGCTCGAAATTTTTAACAGTTAATATCTTAAATTGAAACAGTATTTTTCTTTTATCTGCAACTACAATTGTGTTGTAACAAGCAGATTTACATAACATTTTGTTGTTGTTTGTAAGGTCCCTTAGACATGTGCCAGAGGCCACTTCATAGCGCCACGACCGAGAGACTGGTCTGTGGTTAGTCGTATAGAATATTGGGAATTTTGTTATATTTTGTGGAGCAGATCAATATGTTATAGAAGTTTAAATAGGGGACTAGGGAATGGAGTTGTTGGATCCAGGAGCTCCATAATGGAAGGAATCCTGCTCGCGAAGTAATTCTTGGTTATGTGGCATTCATGTAGAATATGGGTGATAGTGAAATAATTGGGATAAGGGACAGTTGGCAATCATGTAGAATATGGATGATAGTTAAGTGGGTGCCACAGGATTGGCATAAGGGACAATTGGTATTGCCAAAAAGGAAGTTATGAGTAGGAGCAGTTTGTCCAAACTGGATTCTGAGGAGTTTCCGCGCCCAGAATGTTAGTATGGATGTTGAATAGACTGGTTTATTGGTGGTTATCCAATGAGTCGACAAAAATGTGTCTTTATTGGTCCAGTCATCGTGTCTGCGAATGGCTAATGGTGTTAGTTGCCATTCTGTTAGTAGGCGAGGCAGATTGGGAATGACTGTGATCACTGGTTGACGGAGTGTTTCTCCAGCAAACTTGTCAGCACTTTCATCGCCCACAATTCCCACATGCCCCGGCACCCATTACAACTCGACACTCCTATTGCTAATTACATAACATTTTAATTTACAATCTTGTGCATCATGAAGTGGGAGTAAACACCCATCGGCATTTCTCCAACTAACGGAAGTTAGATTACTCTAGAACATCTCTAGGCCATTGTCTCTTAAGTCCCCGATCAGTGTTTCTCACACAAGTGGATTATTATGATAGGATAAACAGGAGTGAAATATTTGATAACGGGAAATGCACAGCTCCCAAAGAAAGGAAACATTAAGATCACGATGTATTACGTTCTTACGAACATAAAATGGGCCATCAACAATTTTACGTAGGATCTTGGATTGTAAGGCCTGAACGTGATAGGAATTGGAACATTTCCTTGAACCTCAAAGTTAAATTCCATATGTCCAAATAGGTTTTATAATTGTATTGTAGATTAGCAGTTTACTTTTGATTGTTAGTTTCGAGCATTTGTCAAGTAGTCTAAGAAGTGGTAGGTAACGTCTAGTGGGTTCCATGATAAAGTACATTATTTTGTAAGTACGTACAAATAACGTACTTTATCATATTCTGGAATCATGTTTGTATTAAGGTATAAAGGGGAAGTTTTCCTTGACAAAGTGTGAAAGTAACGTGAGCACTCTTCTATTCATTTACCCTCACTCTCCATCTTTTAAACCAGGATTGAAGGTTGTCGATATGGGATTGTAAATTGTTGGAAGCTATGTCCGGATTTGTATGGGTAGCATGTATGGCCGTACTGTCTGCATAAGTAGTAATGATAGTGTAGTATTAGGATCAGATGGGGTGTCATGCATATAAATATTATATAAAATGGGACCAAGGATACTGTTTTGTGCGACTCCGGCTAGAATAGGATATATTTCCGAGGAATCTGAGTTAATGGCAACTTGGAAATGACATTGGGAGAGATATGAATTTATGATAAGGTAGTTTGTGGAAGGAAGAAAGCTGTTGAGCTTCCAGAGGAGTCCAGGATGTCACACACGATCAAAAGCTTGAGAGATATTTAAAAATAATTCTGGTCTCAAGAGAGGATGGAATGTGGTCGATTATGCGATGACATTGCTGGATAGTGGAGTGTTCAGATCGGAAGCCAAATTGGTGATCAGGAATAATTTTTTCATTAACTAGGATTGAATAGTGTCGTTTTAATAGGAGTTTTTCAAACATTTTATCAAGGATTGATAAGAGGCTGATAAGTCTATAAGAGGAAGGAGAATTAATGGGTTTATTTGGTTTAGGAATCATTTTAATGACAGAAAATTTCCGGAGTAGAGGAAAATAGGTTGTTCACAGGATACTATTAAAAATGTATGTAATTAAAACTAAAGCTTTTCGGGAAATTTGTTACTGAATAGGAGCTGTTATTAGATCATAAGCAGGAGCTTTTTTTATTGGGAAGGCACAGAATAGTAGTTTTAATTTCCGAGGGCTTAAAATGTTTGCGAAGCAGACTCATAGGGACTAGGAACATTAGTTCTTCGATAATTTTGTTAGTATGCGATTTGTCTTTTATTGTATATCATCATGTGGAGCAAAAGTATTTACCAAATCTTTAGCAAATACTTCGGTTTTTGCCCAGTTATCGTCATGGGTGTGATGTTCTTTTGTACGAGAGTATTCGTCTTTAAGGCTTCCCATAAAGAAATATTGTCACTAATCGATGTTGTGTAAATTTCACGCCGTATAGCATCTGCAGGCTAAAATATTATGTAAAATTTCTTAGATTCAGTACTAGAATTTAAGAAATCTTAAATAATATTTTAGCCTTAATTAAAATTAGGTTTCGTCATTTTCAAGTTGCCTATCTTCTAAATGTTTACAATATTTTGATGAAAATTTTCTAAAATCTTTTCTAATTTATTTTTTATTTTCAACTTCTAATAGTGACGATAATATAGTAAAATATTTCCGCGACATACGGTTACAAATAATTAATACCAAATTATTTCATGAATATTTAAAAGATTGTATAAATTTACCAGTTTAACAATATTATTTTTTATTAAAAATGTGGATCACGTAAATATATGTAACAAGAACATGACGGAATTTATAATTACTACCGCAAAATAATGCCTCTACCTGTGCTCGTTTTATTAATATGAAAAAGTGAAAATAATGGTTTTTGTGCTTTTGTTACGTTTTCCAATAGTAATATGATAACGTAAAAAAAAGAAAAATTGATACGCACGTACATATCGTGAAGTATACGCATTCGTGAATTTTTATCATAATCATAGGAACATAATTGTGTAACTAAAGCCAATGGACAGATCATAAATAGGAGTGAATTCATTTGAATTGCAACTTTCTCTGATTTTGCAATGTTTTTTTTGCAGACGATGATTTTTGTAGTCATTGTAAATTCAGTTACGTACGAACACCTTTTAAAGTCCAGTTACGGGACCATTCATCATATTTGAAAATATTTTATTGAATTGAAAAATGGAAAACTTTTTAAGAAATTATATAAAAAAATTCCATCATGCATGGTCTCGTGCAAATTGTTTTTCCAATGTAAGAATTGGCAAACACGCTTTTGAATTCCCAAAATATAGCGTAGTTTGAATTTTGGGTTAAATTTTTTGAGTTCAAAGACATGTGTATGATCTTTTTTTTCGGATGCTCCAATTGTATCTCCTTTTTGGAAATGCCTTATTTTTATGGTTATTACTTGTAAAAAAACCCTCCAACATTACTACCTGGATTCGACCTCAAAACTTTTGCGCACTAGACGCAGTCGTCACAGTATCGCTAAAACTGTATTTCTTTCTTTCTGAGTTGAGGTCCTTAATAACCTGCCATTCACCAAGTCTCCTTTTATTTTATAATTAATTTATTATCCTATAGACCCAATATAATTTCGATAGTATTGTCATTTTCTGTGCTTCTTTTCGTTAATTTATTCGCTTTTCGTATCCTAGTATTCCAGTATGACTTGGTATCCGCTGTAATTGTTATATTTTAAAATTTTTATAATTTCCCTTGCGATTGGGTTCTCATAATAATTTTTGGCTGAGTTGTATTTATTTTTTGACAACATTTTTTATTGCCAATTCTATTGCTTTTAACTCTAAAGTAGAAATGGAATCCTGAATTGTTATGAGTCTTCAATTCTTCATCATGATCTCTCTTGCAATAGCTTGTAAATTTTTGCAGTTTTTATTCTTCTTAATATTTTGCAGTTTGTGGCAACTGCGGTGTGTTTGTATTTTATTAGCCTTTATTTGAGGGGCACTCGCCAGCCTCGTCTAGTATGCAATTAAAAACGCTATTGCTTTCCACGTTTGGAAAAAAATGCGTTAGCTCTTGACAGTTGTACAAACGTACATATGTGTCATTTGCTCATGTAACCGACGTGGCAAGATAATATTTTCTTATTGGTTATACTTAAAACCGGCAGAAAAACTGGACCAATTCTATTTCTTGATAATAAACAGTTCTGACTTAACATCTCTCCACGGGGGAAAGAGAGAGATATTCTCTTTTATGTTATGGTTATACGGTTTACCAACTGCGGTGTGTTTGTATTTTTTAGTACTGTTTAAATTTTCCCTATATTTCGATTAGGCGTGATCCAGGTATTCTCTTGTATTGATCTCGTGATGCAGGTATCGAGCACGCTACCAAAATTTTTACATCCCTAAAAGTAAGCAATTCTCGTCTATATTTAAGGGTCACTTCGCCAGCCTCGGCTAGTGTGCTATCAGTAGGTAGTGCCGCTAAAGCAGGGCATTTAAAAACGCAATTGTTTTCCACGTTAGAAAAAAAATCTGTTTGCTCTTGGCAATTATATAAATGTACATATGTGTCATTTGCTTATGTAGCCCACGTGACAAGATACTGTTTTCTAATTGGTTGTCCTTAAAACTAGCAGCAAAACTAGCACAAAAAAGGGGACCGATTCTATTTCTGAAATCTAGTTTGAAAGCTAGCTGCAGAGCAAGCAGTGATATCATTTCTAGAACCGCAGCCAGCACAGCAGCTAGCACGGTAGCAAGCAAGGAAACAAGCAGGAAAAAATCATCGTGTGAAGCGTGTTTAATTATTGAAGTAAAAACACTTTAGGTCTTTTCTTGCTTCAAGCCGTCTCTGACTTAACATCCCTTTACGAAGGCGAATGTGTGCACACACAGCTGCAAACAGCGATGAACAAAAAGTTTAGTTTGTTAAAAATCAAGCACGCAGATTTTTGTATTTTAATGATTCGTTCTGTAGCTGTATTGTTTGTGTGTGAACAGTTGAAGTTGAAGTTGAAAGCAAAGAAACCAAATTGCACTCAATTAAAATTATGCAATAATTTAAAAATTTCTCAAATCTGCTTTTATTTGACAACATTTTCTTACTCGTCGCAATTGTGATTAATTGTTACAATCGACAAAACTTTGAAATGAATTTAATTGCATTCACAAGACGATAGTGCGTTTAGCTAGTAAGGTTATTTGAAAATATTACAAAACCAGTAAATATAAAAAAATTCAATAAAATTTTTATTAAAATTGTATTCTGAACTAAAATGAAATACAAAATAAAGTGTTATTTAGAATTATTAAAATCTGTTGAGGCTAACGAAAAATTTTATTTAGTCTAAGTTTAAATGCATTAATTTTAAGACAGTCCTTTTTTTTATTTCCATTTATTTCCATATTTTTTAAAATATATTTGCAAAAAATACCAATAGTTAGAGATGTTATAAGAGTTAAAATTTTTATTCAAGTAACAACTTTTCAAGTCTTCATGAAAACTTAATTAATTAATCTTCAATCGAAAGCAATGTGACTATTGCATAGGCGAAATTGTTTTTTGGGCCAGTGGTATAGAAAACCGAGGCACTAAGTATATAATAAGATGCGTTTTTGAAATATAAATAACACAAAACCACTTTTAGTTAGCCATAACAAAATGTGCAAATGTTCAGTTCTTTTAGTTTACTACTATATACGAGTAACATGGCTAATAATTTGTATTTATTATAAATAAAATCAGACTTTAAATATAATTTCTACAGTTAATTAATTACCAAATACGGTAGTGTATCTAAAAAAAAGACAATTCTTTTGGATGAATAAAACTTTCAGCAAAAATAATTCTATAAAAAATTCAGAAAATTGAGTGATAAACGTGTATAGTCAATTTGTAAATAGTAAAAAATTTACACACTAGAACTTGTCTCAAAAGACATTCGAGAGTTAAATATGTCACCAAGGTTGCACAACTTTCACTTGGCAAATTTTTCTTTGATTATTTAATGAATCTTCCTGTAACTGCGAATTTTCTTTTAAAGTATCATATGCTTCAAACTTAAGTGAAAAGAATACCTTTTCTTCGTGGATAAACAGTTTACAAAATAGTGCCAATAAATCAATGTCTTAAAAGTCGAGTCGAATTCACATCTTGTCATATCTCAGTAATAATCGCCTAAGTTATTTTTTCATTTACCTTGTCAATATTTTCGAACATAGAGCATTGATGATAATGGATCTTTCGATTTGGATTTGCTAAAGTTTTTTTAAAATTAATTTTCAGTGTGCCAATATTCAAGAATTTGCCAGAAGACACGCTTATCAGGATATCGGATGTGCTTGAGGAGACATTCTATCAACAGGGTGACTACATAGTTCGGCAAGGAGCACGCGGTGACACTTTCTTCATCATATCGAAAGGTCAGGTTCGTGTTACAATCAAGCAGACAAACTCTGAAGAAGAGAAATTCATTCGTACTCTGGTCAAAGGCGATTTCTTCGGTGAGAAGGCACTTCAAGGGTAAGTTAACTTCTAAATTTTGACTATTGAACGTTAACTCCTAACTATTGAAAATATTTTAAACTAATTTTTTGTCCAACATTAATTTTAGCGATGATTTGCGTACCGCAAATATTATTTGTGATTCACCCGAAGGTGTAACATGTTTGGTCATCGATAGGGAGACATTCAATCAGCTCATCTCGACTTTGGATGAAATAAAGCATCGTTACGATGATGAAGGAACATTGGAACGAAGAAAGTAAGTCGAAAATTCTTTTATTCTTATTAATTCATATTAACTGGTAGTGAAAAAAATAATCAAATACTAACTTTTCATTTCATGCAATCAAGTTAAAAAAAATGGTAATTTATTGTGATTTTTTTTGAAAATTTACGAACTTTTATTTGAAAAGTATTTATTTAGTAAGCACTTGTCTCAATACGACCAATGGTAAAACCTGTGATTTAAAACGATATTTTTAAGTTTTTAATTTTTATTTTTCTTATAAATATAAATGTTTTGAAATTTATTGTATGATAAAAATAATATAATTTAAATTGTTAGATTGAATGAGGAATATCGCGATTTGAAATTATCGGATCTTCGTGTTATTGCCACGTTGGGTGTTGGTGGATTTGGACGTGTCGAACTGGTACAGATCTCTAATGATACCTCCCGTTCATTCGCATTAAAACAAATGAAGAAGTCGCAGATAGTTGAGACGCGACAACAACAGCACATCATGTCCGAAAAGGAGATAATGGGCGAGGCGAATTGTGACTTTATTGTTAAACTCTTTAAGACGTTTAAGGATCGCAAGTACTTGTACATGTTGATGGAGAGCTGCCTTGGCGGTGAACTCTGGACGATACTACGGGATCGTGGTCATTTCGACGATGCAACAACTCGCTTCTATACGGCCTGTGTTGTCGAAGCCTTTGATTATTTGCATTCAAGAAACATTATATACAGGGATCTGAAACCAGAGAATTTATTACTAGATGTTAAAGGGTATGTGAAGCTAGTTGATTTTGGTTTTGCGAAGAAGCTGCAGTCAGGTCGAAAAACATGGACGTTTTGTGGAACGCCGGAGTATGTCGCACCCGAAGTGATATTGAATCGAGGCCATGACATCAGCGCCGATTATTGGTCGCTGGGAGTTCTTATGTTTGAACTCTTAACTGGTGAGTAATAAAAAAAATTCGCCTAACCATTCATTCAATTTACATGAATAAATTTTTATATCTTTCTAGGTACACCACCGTTTACCGGATCGGATCCAATGCGAACTTATAATATTATTTTGAAGGGAATCGATGCAATTGAATTTCCACGCAATATAACACGTAATGCTAGTGCACTCATAAAGAAACTCTGCCGTGACAATCCGGCAGAGCGCTTAGGTTACCAGCGTGGCGGAATTAGTGAAGTACAAAAGCACAAGTAAGTCAATATTTTTATCTCTAGTAAATTTAACATTTTATTCTATTATAAATTGATTGGAGAAATTTGGCTATTCTGGATGCACTTATATCATGAGGTCATGGAAATCCTGATAAAACGATAGGGATTTTAAGACATAGGTAGCCGAAAAGTGGAAGAGTCACTCTTTATTCTTCTGGGGAATGTAGAATTAGTGACGTTGATATTTCAAAGCAATTGACAAAATTTGGTATCAAGCTGTTTTGTCGAAAATGCGTGAATTGGTTTGGAAGCTACCTTTCATTAAATGGATCAGAAGCTACCTTTCGAACCGTTTAATTCATTTTGTTTTGGATAACTAGACGTTCAACAGTCTATAAAATAAATACTGGTGTTCCCTAAGGTTCAGTTCTATTTCCAACTGTTTCTCTTATCTTTTACCTCTTCTAATCCAATCTATGGTTTCGCTAATGACAGTTCTCTCAGCTTTTCATATTCGTTATCTGATTCACGTGCTTGCTCTTCGGCAGTGGAAATGGAAGATCAGCATGTGATTAAATTACGATATCGACACTATGGGGCTCGAACAATAGAGTGGAATTTAAAACTTCCAAAACATAAAGCTGTCTTCTATCTCTAAAATAAAATAGAAATATCCATAAATGACATTTTCATAACTAAAACAGAAAAATTTTCCATTCTTGACATCTATGTTAACGACAACCTCTATTGGAATGACCATAATTTAAATATTACCAAGAAAGCTGCAGAATGTTTAGATTTACTAAAGCGATACAAGAAAATTTTCACTTCATCTGATCTTGCCAACAGGGCACATATTCGCTCTAAGCTGGAATATAATTCCTGAATATTGGCCGGCGCTGTAAAAAATTTCTAGATGACATACAAAATCAAGCGATAAAATTAATAGGAGACAAAAATATTACGGAATCATTAGATTCACTGGAACATCGATGTAATGTATCCTATCATTCCTTATTTAATCGTATTTTTCATAAACAATGTTCCAGTGAATAGGCTAGTTGTATTCCGCCTCTACAATGCTTTCACCTCTCGCGTCGTAATAATAATGCCCCCAACTGCTTCTATTAATCATTACCTCTTGATCTAAAAACCAATGAAAGTAGAACAGAGGTCTTATTCCATTATTCCATGCACAACATATTCAGCCATTTAAAGCCTGCTTTAGGCACTTTAATTTGTACAAAGTAATTGTACTGTCCTACAATAACACTCAATTAAGAGCATTATAGCAGGTTTATATAGGGCTATTACAAACATATAAATTTATAAGCAATAGCCCTCCTCCAGTAATACGCTAACACAAAAAAATATAATGTACCAACTTATATTTTAGGTGTACTACCCGTGTGAAGCACAAATTCAACTACGAACGTTTTAATCGCAACGACTTTAATATAAGCTATTGGAAATGAAATTACCGCGGCTGCTGGTACCATACTTGCCCTCCAATAGGATTTAAAGTGTACAAATTCCAATTACAGCGCCTCGAATATGAGTCCTGTATTGTTATTTTTCATCACTACCTCCCCGTACTGGGAGTCGGTAATTTGCGCGCTTGCTGCCTTTCTTAGATGTGGTAGCCGTTTCTCAGGCTTCCTCTCCGAAATCGAACCCTGATTCCCCGTTACCCGTTGCAACCATGGTAGTCCAAGATACTACCACCAATAGTTGATAGGGCAGACATTTGAAAGATCTATCGTCGGTACCAACACCGTACGATTGGCAAATTATCTAGAGTTCAACCTAGATCGGGAAATTATAAATAATCGCTTGGTTTTTGTCCTAATAAAAGCACACGTTCCAAAAGGTCCGTGTTATCATTGCATGTATTAACTCTAGAATTGCTACAGTTATCCAAGTAACCGTTTATGATCTAATCTTTTAAAGGTAAAATAGCTAACAAGGGGCAAAAGTAGATACATTGCCGGTAAATGTGATATTAAAATTCATAGTAAAGCCATTAATATCACATAGTAATGGTGGTGCATGTACAATATAGATGAGGAAAGAAAAGGAGTGAAGTAGAGAAGGAAGAGAAGAAGAAAAAGGTCAGGAAGTTATCCAGGAAGTTATTAAAGTACTCTAATAAAAAAAAAATAGGTACCACGGGAACCGAGACACCCAACAGAACTAAATTTAAAATATTAAATAGATCTTTCAGGATTTTGGCGTTGAAGCTTTGCATAGCTTTCATGCATTTTTGTAGTATTTGCTTGTATGATAAGCGGGTGGAGTCGTGCCGGTTTGTATTCTGTAAAATATGATGAACTAGTTCTGTAAAATATGATGAACTAGTTCTTAACTTTCGTTTTTTTTCTTATAATGAATTAATATTTTATTCAATTAAATATTGTCCAGTCTGATCCAATACTCTTTCCCATCTTTCTGGCAGTAGCATGATTCCACGGAACAATTTTTTTCCGGAAGAAGATGAGGAACCCATATAAACCTGGCCGTTTCAAATGATCATGAATGGTCGTATTCGATAAATTTAATCTCTCAGCAATCTCACGAGTTGTTAGTCGCCGGTTTCCATCAATTAATACCTTTATTGTGTCTTTATCTGCTTCAACTGGCGTTCCAGAACGTGGTGCATCTTCGAGTTCAAAATTGCCGGATCGAAATTTTGCAAATCAGTTTTGGCACTGCTGCTCACTTAACACATCTTCTCCAAACACATCCGATAATTTTTTTCTTGCATGAACAGCATTTTCATCTTTTCTATAGTAAAAAATTAAAATATGCCGAAAATGCTTTTATTCAATTTCCATATTTAAAAGGGTGTCAACGAAAAACTACTATGCAGAATCAATCGAATTTTTTCACAAGCAAGCCTTTCTATGTCACCTTTCAACATACATATGATTATGCGGCTTTAATGTGAAGTTGGTTGTGAAAAAATACAAATAAGTCCTCTGTTGGGAAATTACTGTCTTGACAACCCAATATTTTATTTGAAACCAAAAGTATATTTAACATAGTAAAAGTAGACCGTTTTGAAAAATGAACAGATGATAGTCAGATGGAATAATATCTGGAGAATATGCTGACTGAGGTAGAGTTTCCCAACGTAAATCTGCAATTTTTTGTACGTTTTTTCTTGCCACGTGCAGTCTAGCGTTGTCAGATGAAGAATTACACCCTTTCTTTTGGCCAAATATGGACGTTTATTTTGAATTTCTTTATTCAAAACATCAAGTTCCGAACAGTTACGATCATCATCGTCCGTATGCTTTTCTTTCAGCAACTCATAGTGGACAATACCACTCCGATCCCATCAACAGAACATAACTTTCTTTTGATGTACGCCAGCTTTGGATGTAATCGGTGGTATCTCCCCTTTGTAAACATATGCCATTTTTCTTACCACTATCTCCCCTTTGTAAACATATGCCATAAACTATCCACTTTTCATCCAGCAAGATTCCAGCAAGATTTTGAAAACTATCCAGCAAGATTTGAAGAACATATTGAAATTCGGTCCATTAAATTTTTTTGCCTATTTCGTGTGGCACTCAAACAGAGAGTTGGGACACAAAATCAAGCCTTTTAATGTGCTCTAAAGCAGTAGTCTGATGAATTCCAAGCTTTTGAAGGCCACTTCTGTGGAATTTATCGTGGGATTTGTCCTGATCATACTGCGTAGCACTTTGTTTCTTGACATTTGATGGCCTTCCTGATCTGGGTTCATCTTTCAAAGAAAATCACCCGAACGAAATTTCGCAGACCATGTTCGAGCTGTTACTGCGTCTTCTCCAAACACGCCACACAAAGTTTGTCTTTGCAACTATCACAAAAATACGAAAAAACGTGTATAAACCATCAATCATACAGTAATTTAAATTAAATCGATTTCAGTCGAAACTAGTTCTAATTTTCGAGTGAGAACGGAATATTTGTTTAATTTTTGGCAGATGCTACTACCTGATTACGTTCTATTACAATCAGATGAACTTCTCCATTGCTAAAATGGGTTTACTTTTCTCTTCTAATGTTGCTATAGTTCAATAGATTCCTTTTTCTAATAAAAATTATTTTATTTCTAGAACTTCCTATAGATTCCTTTTTCTAAATTACTGTTAGTTTTTTTCTTTTAAGAATTTCTTCCTTTCAAAAAAATTTTTTTTGTATAATGCACTCGCTATAAAAATTTTATAAGTATGTGTTTATAATGTTCAAAGAGGCAGGTTAGTGTCGAAAAATTCTGAAGAAATTCCAAAGTTTAAAAAAAATTTTCTACGTAAACTTATGAGAATTTTTGGCAAAACCAGTGATTTAATATGATTGGAGTAGTTGTAAATTCCTCAAATTAAAGTTGACTAAATTCTTTTAACTATTGCTTGTCAGGAATATATGTCATATATATATATATCAGTCTGCGTTTGTTATCCGTTCTTTTATGGAACATTCATAGATATTGAAAGTTAATAAAGCATTTTATTATGGATTAATAGGTAAAAATGAATGGTAAGCTGATCATCGTAAAATAGGCACAAATTCAAAAAAGTTCCAACATCAAATTTTATATTTTACGCAGTGTTCAAAAATGCTTTTATAAAAATCATTTTTCAAAAAAGTCATTCAAGGGAACTATTGTAGAAATCTCATAGACTTTCGATAATAAAATATTTTCATTCTTTTTAACCCATAATTTATGTGTAGAAAATATACATTTAATGGGTTGTGGCAACTAACTGATTGCGGATTTTAAAAAAGAAGAAAAATTCAAAATTTTTACTTAAAAATATAACTTTATTCAATTAGGTATTTTCCGTTTTTGTCGACGACCCTTTGCCATTTTTCAGGCAGTGTCATAATTCCGTGTTCGTAAAACTTATTACTTTTGCTAATAAAAAACTGTATTAAATGTGATTTTACATCATCAGCATCATTAAAAATTTCAGCATTTAAGGAGTTCTGCATGGAACGAAATAAATGGTAATATGAAGGCGCTAGGTCAGGGCTATATGGTGGATGTGACAACACATCCCAACCGAATTCCAATAATATTTGTCGAGTGACCAAACATGTGTGTGGCTTTGCATTGTTATGCTGGAAAACAACACCCTTACGATTTGCCAATTCTGGCCGCTTTTCTTGAACTGCATTACTCAGTTTGACGAGTTGTTGAATGTACACGGTAGAATAAATCGTTTGGTTTCTTGGTAAAAGCTCAAAGTGCAGAATTCCTTTATAATCCCACCAAACTGATAGCATAATCTTCTTTTGGTGCATCTCGCATCACCCACGATCGTTTCCGATTAACGTTGTTGTAAACTATCCACTTTTCGTCGCCAGTTATCAGTCGTTTCAGAAATGGATCCGTTTCGTTGCGTTTCAGAAGCGAATCGCAGATGCTAATGTCTTGGGTCAAATGAATTTCCTTAAGCTGATGAGGAATCTATAAATCGAGTTTCTTAACATAGCCAAGCTGAATCGATAATGGCCTTGATATGGGTCTCATCAACTTCAACTGGTTGCGCATTTTTTTAGTGAAAAATCACCAGAACGAAATTTAGCAAACCAATTTTGACACTACCTTTCTTTCAAGGCTTCATTCCCATATACGGCACATAACTTCTCGGAAATAATACAATAAAATTTGTCTAAAATGTACGTCTTGTCCTTCCATTTTTAAATTTGAATGAGACAAAACTAAATAGCTAAACCATACAATTTTTTACTAAATTAAAGGCGGAAGTCCAAACAACAAGAAAACAATATAGGTTAGTTAGGTGCTTTGAACACGTTGACATAACAAAAGAATGAGCTAATACCATCTATTGACAAAATCCGCAATCACTCAGTTACCAACCCAATACTATTAAATATTAAATCGATAACCGTTTTTAAAGGTTTTTCGTTAGAATAACAAATAGTTTTTTTTTGATAAAAAAAAATAAAAAATTGATTATTTTGGAATATAATCATAAATAAAATGGTCAAAGAATTGTGAGGAAGAACTTGGTTAGCCAAAATCATAGATTACACATTTATTACAAAAATGAATATTTTTTTTAATTTTATAGTCGAATTTACTAAATATAAAATTTAGTTATTTTTAGATAATTAATAAGTTTTGATATCTTTTGTAGATGGTTTGATGGTTTCTATTGGGAAGGATTGCGCAATCGTACACTAACGCCACCAATAATACCGGCTGTGAAGAGCGTCACGGACACTGCAAACTTTGATGATTACCCACCAGATCCAGATGGTCCACCACCAGATGATAACACCGGTTGGGATAAGGATTTTTAATGATTTTTTCGTTATAATCTGCTACAGCACAGTTTGCGAGCGCCATCAAAGTTTTAATAATAGGGACAGGAAAATACACACATCTCGTTCCTATATATAAATTAGCAATATTTACATGGAATCCAAAAAAAAAGTTTCGATACGAATATGAAAATGTGCTTATTAAACCTGAACTTGGGATTCAATCAATTCTATTTTAACTTTTCCTTATCCGCTAGTTTCTTTTTATCTCCAAACTTTTTGAATAGGAGAATATGTTGAATATCATTTTTTTTTCTTCATTGAAAAGAACAAACGTTGATAATTCATATAAAATCAAAACGCAGAATATTAAAAATTTATGTCGTATTTATTATTTTTTAATGTTTTGTTTTAGAAAAATTTATTAAGTTTATTCTTTTGTAAATAAAATTTTAGCGGATATTTATTATTTTTAGAAGGAAACAAAATAGAATTGTATATTTTTTGGCACTCTATTCTTTGAGTTATTTTTTTTTATTTATAAATTTACTTTTTCTGTAACTTCTTTAATAATTTAGCTAATAATCAAAATCTGATATTATAAATGACTATTTGTTGAGTAAAAAAAAAATTATAATAAGAAACTTTAATAATTAAATGATAAAAGCTCGAAATGATAAAAAGATGATCCGACCTATTTTTTATATTATCAACTATTGCTCAAAGGAGAGAGACTCTTAATTTATACATTATAGTCTTTCTCTATAAATGTTTTTTTTATTTTTTATTTTTATGAATCTTTTTCTTATGCATCTTTTAAGAAAAGCAGGCCATACCTAACATAAATAAATAAATAAATAAATATTGTATGAAAATTTGTATATTGTTCATAAAAATGTATATGAAAATGAAATCGTTTAACACTATTATAAATATTATTTTTGTAAAATTATTAACTTTTTTGTAATGTTTTAATTAATTTAGAATTATTATATTTTTAACAATATGTGAAGTAATAATTGATATATTTTTGTTTTTAATTTAATGGATTTGACGATAGAAAAGAAATTAAATTTATTTAAAAATTCAAATTGTATAATTTTTATTTTATTTTCTTTTTTTTCCTGAACAAGTTCTCTTTTTTCTACCATAAATATATTCACAATCTCAATTTTGTATATAAAAGGATGTCTTAACTTTTTTTTAGTAAATCAAAGATTTCTTTTTCTGCACAAAAACATGTTCTCCTATTTTTTTATTTAAGTGAAAATTCTAATTGGCTATCTCTTGTACCGATCGACTCTTTTCATTTCAAGTGTTAGTTTTTTTGTAAAAACTGCAATTTTTACTCTAATATTGGATGAGAGATATTTTATAATTCGTTTTATTTAATTTGCTTCTTTTGGCGATACTACTTTTGTCATTAGATAATGAACTTTGACTGCAAATGTCTTTAAATTGATTGACGAGATTGAAACTTGGAAAACTCACCCAATCGTTCATATCATAAGATTTCTATTTTAAACTGAAAAAGAAGGTAAGTGAGAAGAAGAGTATTCATTCTGCCTATAGTGCTACGAGTAGATGGAAATCAATCTATCCTAGTATCTTGATAAACGACTTCTTTGGAACTTCACAGTAGTCTGAAAAGACTTCACCTTAATAGACGTATGTTCTCGTGCAATCGGTTCAAAATTTTCATTAGAGAAACACTTTATTTACAACATCATTTTGAGACACTCCTGGACTTACGATATTAAACTTTGATTAAAATTTTCAGTCCCGATTATCCTATCACTACAACTAACTTTCCGGTATTATATTTTATGGGAAAATACTTACCGTGTTATGGTAGCTTTTATAGTTTTATAGCTTCCATGCTATAAAAAATTTATAAATTGATATAAATTGTGCATAGAATTGATTTAAGCATTTACAAATCATTGCTAAATAACAGTTATATTAAAATGTTAATTTTTTTTTAAATTATAAAACGCATGCCACCATCACAAAACAATATGTAATTACACTTTTTTTGTTGTTTTTGAAGACCCGTTCAACATTGAAAGGAAATGTACTAAGTTGATTAATTACATGATTATGTGAAAAATTTATTGAAGCAAGTGTACAATTTTTATATGGATGCATAAATGATGAGTGGATTTCGCAATTGAAGTAGAATTAGGACAATGATTTAAGTGAAGGAATAAATAATTTAAATGGAAAAAAAAATAAAAAGAAGAGAAAAGGGAAGAATAAAACTATTTATGCGATTTTATACACAGGGGAATTTAGTTTCAAAAAATGAATTCTCATGTCGTTGTATTTAACGGTAATAACAATTGTAGTCTGTTTTAATTATTAATTTTTGTTATAAAGCAACATGTAATCTTTATAAAAAAATTGATTTTTAAAAAGATTGCAGGGTGCTTTATAACAAAAATTAATAATCGACAAAAATATACGCAAAATTATTATTTCATAATATATCACAGCTAACCCTAATCTGTGTCATCTACTAACAAAATGACACGGAACATCCTTAGACATACGTAGAAATTCAGACTAGACTTGTAATAAGATTTTTTTTAGTCTTTTCCAATTTTTTTTTAGACTCTTCGATATTTTGAATAGAATTTTTCGCTGAATTGCCCAATTTTGTAGAAAGCTATCACAATTTTAACAAATTGTCTAGTAGTTAAACGATTCAGAATGTATTAATGAGAAATTTCATTCTACACAACTGCCATCTTGGATAGTTTATATGTTTGACATCTGTCAAATAGCTGGGCTATACTTTCCGAATAACAAAATAGGTATTTTTAAAAATTTGCCCCTCTCACTTCCTCTCTTCTTAACTATTTCCTTGCAATTTGCTTACTATTCCAATCTATCTTAGAGATCACAATTTGTTCTGTAAATCGTCGATAGCATTTGGTATAGTCATAATCCAAGCATATATACTTGATCTTCTTCGTTTTTTGCCACATCTCTGTTTACGTTCATTCATTTATTCACAACTATAACGTTAAGATTACTTGTACAATTTACAAATTACCCTTCCAAGTGGAATTTGTTCATTTACTTTCGATATGAAAACATCAAATAAATCGTATTCCATTGATGGTGGATTTTGTTTTGTAATAATCCACGAGTACAATTCAATAGAAATGATGGCATTTATGGTAGGTGCGCAAAATTGTGGACTTAAGGGAACATTTTTAGATAATATCATTATTAGGAAGAAGTTTCAGGCTTCTGGAAATACGATTCAAAGTACAATGCTACTCGATTAACGATAAAAGATCGTTTTTGAAGAATTCTTGAGTAGTAATTGTCCATGGTATGGCCGTTATACCATCACTGAAACATCCAATATTGTTGTTAGTTAAAGAGTGTATCTGTTGGCCAACAGAAGCAGAAATACCATAACATCACCTTTAGTTGAATAGCAATAGAAATCGTACTAATAATGATTACCAGACAAGGTAATAGATAAATGATTTATCGAATAATCGAACGTTCACAAACCGTTTAGGAGCTAAATTTTTATGATGACTGCATTTACTATAACTTCCGATGCGATTGCCTTCGATTGTAGTAGATTTTTATAATGTTTTTATAGTAAAGGATCGTTTCTTTCAATGTTTTTTTTTCTCTTTTAATTTTATTCAATCATTCGACTAATTACAAACTCAAAATTTTCTAACACAAATCAACTGCAATTGCTGGAAATACCAGGTAAGTTACTAGAAATTATAAGGAAGAGCAAATAAAACTTTGATATTCTCGTGTTTTTATATTTTTTTGTTATTTTTCAAATTTATTTTTATCGGCTTGAAAATATTTAATCATAGCCATACTAAATAAAAAGTCCATTTTTTTCTTAAAATTAAAAAAAAGAATATCAAAAATAAGCACTTTAAAAATGATATACGAGTACTTCGTTTATTTTAAGATTAACAAAGAGAAAAATGATTTCATTAAAAAATTAATTTAAAATAAAAAAAAATATTATTGGGAAAATTTATATAATTGATCATTTATATAATTATAATATTATATTTAAGAAAAAGAAATACATAAAACATTTTTTTAAATACAAAATAAATTATCATTTAAAGAAAAAGAAAAAAACTCATGTTCAAAACGAAAAATATATATTTTCGAGTAAAAACAAATACAAATCATAGCATATAAATTATAAATTTTTTTATTTTTCAAATTTGATAATTTTAAATTGTAAATGGAAAGAAAAAAAAAACACAAAAAAAAAATGGTACCATTAAAATGAATATGAAAATTTATTTAAAATAAACTTATTTAAGGTGAGTAGGACCCTCAGGTTACCGGTCTGGAGAACCTAGTCTTATAAAATAACAAAAAAAAAATGGTAACATAAAAATGAATATGAAAATTAATTTAAAATAAACTATCTTATTTAAGGTTCCTTTTCCACTCAGGTTACCGGTATAGAGACCCTAGTCTTGGAAGTACTGGAGAAAATGAGAAAGTTCATTGTCGCCGAAATCGAGCGACAAACAATTTGGCCAATGAGTGACAATGGGTGGTTTGGGGATTGGCCAAATAGAGACTCAACATCTTGTTTAAAGATTTTTGAAAGGATTGGAAGGAGACTTATTGATCTGTAGGAAATGGGGCGGTTTATTGGTTTATTGGGTTAAGAGTTCATTTTTATAATAGCAAATTTCCAGAGGATTGGGAAATATGTTGTTCGAAGTTATATAGTGCAGCAAGGAAGACTTGTTCATAATTTTTTAGAATGTTGTTGGAGTATATTGGAGGTGATAAGATCATAGCCAGGAGATTTGCTTTTGGGTAGTAATTTGATCAAATTGGCAACTTCGGAAGAAGTGGTTTCCTTCGGGGGAAAACTCATGCGTAAGGGAATGGATAGTTCTGTTTCGATTTTAGTACAATAAGTTCTATTTAATATATCCACTTGTTGAGTAAATGTTTAGGCAGGGTGTTCAACAAAAGCGTCTACTTTATGTTTGTCCATTTTAGCCCAGGTTCCGTCAGTTTTTCGTAAAGAGTACATTGTTTTTTTTTATAGAATAATATTTGTCTTGTGGAAGTCCATAGAATTCTATTTTTCGTGAGTGATGAAGTGCAGTTTCTAAAACGTTTTATTCTATTGTGCCAGAAGCTATTGCCGCATAAGACATTTCGGGGGTGACTATTGGATTTTCCTGTACGCTGGTACACATTCTTTTGCAGCTCTTTATAGGAAGTGCACTTATAAAGAGTTGCAAAAGAAAAAAGTCACTTCAAGTGCACCCCTTGAAGTGACTACCTCCACAGAGTGCACATTTTGCTGGAGATGATCTTTTGCAGCTTTTTTGACGCTCTACTTTGATTTTAGTGTAGAACGGCGATTATAGAATAAAAATATCTTGTCTTTATTTTTCGAAGAAGGCTCTAAATCAATAGAAAAGAAAGGCAGAGTTCTGTTGTTGTTTTCCTTTTTCTTTATATTGGAAATACTCAGGACTTGAAATTCGAGTATTTTCAGGTTACTCTGGAGTTCGCTAACGGGCGTAGTATGGTGAAGATGATGTATTGCCACAGAGAAAGGCTTATTTTCCTCCTTCGGTACGTGTGGTAATCTTCTGTTTTTATATAATATTTCTATATATCGTATCAGTTTTTGCAAGGCCTTTTACGTGTGCCTTCCACATGACCTGCTCCAATTCGCTGATGTATAGCAAGACAAAATACAGCAAAATATTACACGTCACGTATATAGATTGGCGGTGGTTTTACCACTCAGTAGTTTGGGTCCTGATCCTTATCTGCGAGTAACGCAAACCGGTTTTGACAAAACTCAGTTTAAAATATAATTTCAAAATTTTCAATTGTTCATAATGTTAACTGTGAATTTATTAGCACTGTTTATTACCACTGGCGTAAAACTATAATAATGGTATCAGAAACCTAAGAAGCTGTTCCATCCTACCATGGAATATCTAGTGTTTCTTCAATAACTTAGAGGGTTTGAGCTTGCTGCTAAATGTGTACACGCCCAAAATAGTTACCTTGCAAGAAACCAAATTATCCTATTCCAATAATCAACCTTACTACAGTAATTATAATTGTATGTTTTTCAACAATTTAATAACAGAAGACAATTGTATGGTGTGGCTTTTCTTATTCACCCCTTTCTATTCTACACTTAAATCCAAATTTCAGCAGAGTTCACATCTCTACTCATTTCTCTCACTACCTTTTCTAAGCTCAACATTCTTAATGTTTGTGTTGAGCACTTCGTGCCTTTTTCTTCAGCATTTTGGTGTGTTCCAGTTAGCTAGCTGTCTGAAAACACCATCATTTTTGGAGACTTCAACGTCCACAATCTTTCTTGGAGCTTAGCAAGAATCAGTTGGCATGGAAGAATCTTCGAATAAAGGCCCAACTCAACTGATTCGAGCAATACAATCCAAAATAATCTTTATTCCTTCATGGATGTATGGTTTATTTTTGTGGAACGTGCATAACTTCGTAGAGGGAAGTGACCACCTGGCCATCGTAGTGGAAGCCAACGTGGCATATTCGAATGTTTAACCACTTTGGCGCTTCAAAGAAGAACGGGCACACTAGGACAAGTTTACGCGAAACTTGATCAAGGCCGCTGAATATTTGCCTCCGGTACTATGATATCTCCGACCATAGTGAATCTATTTCAACTTCTGCCGGCACGTTCAGGCGACGGACAGTGTGGTACTCACAAGAAATAGAAACACAAAGACGAGAGAAAAACTTTTTCAGTTGAGACTTACAAGGGCCAAAATCAAGAACGTAGTGAAATAAGCCAAGTTTACAGTTTGGAATGATTTCACTGCCACCATTGACACCAAGTGCTCCTCGAAGGAAGCATAGAGAGGAATTTATTGGATTCTCGGTCGTCAACATAATCTAATTATTCCATCGATTAAGACTGAGAATGGGATTATAACCGACTCCGCCTGCATCGTTGAGGAACTAGCAACAGCTTGGCCATCTTTCTTTTTGAACAACCACCTTAGTGTTGAATGTTCTAAAGATAGGGAATCCTTCACGTAAAACATCTCGTCGATTATGTCTTCTTCCACATATACCTTGAATCAGCCAATATCACTTGCAGATTTTAAAAACTCTTTCAAAGGAACTACACCTGGTAGGAACAAGGTATCTTTTAAAATGATAAAAGTGGCTCCTTCGACATTCCACAATAGAATTATCAACCTATTAAATCATATACTGCAAACATCAATATTTTCAAATATTCCAAGTTGCTGTTGCGATTTTTATAACAAAACAACAACTTTCTTGGCCTTCGGCAAGCAATTATAGACCAATTTCTCTTTTGCCTTGTGTTTCAAAGATTAAGAGTGAGGCAAACAATTACTTTTCGCAAAAACGTATGATGGAGAACGGCATTCCCCCATAGTCCACCACTTTATTCAACACTTATATCCATTCCCCGTTCACATCACTGTCGCCAGCGACACACTTCCTTTATGCCGATATCCTTTTTGTGTTGGTGGCTGAATTTAATTTGCAAGAAACACTTAGCCAAGTAAATGAAATTACTTCTAGGGTGAATGCCTGGAGCAGTAAATACGGAGTTATCATCGAATCAACCAACCCTTCCTTCCTACATACATGTAGGAAAAAGGAGTGCGAACCAGGAACATATGCGTCTCGATCCGCATCATTTATTCGACAGATTCTATGAATGTCCTGGGTATTTGCATTACTTGAGGAAAAAAATTGAATTTGACGATTAACAATACTATCAGCCAAATCAACTCCATGTTTAATATGGTAAGATTAGACAAAGTCAGGCAAGAAGAGTAACCAACGCCCTACTAGACGGATTGTTGCTATATTGCCTCAGTTTACATGTCAGAATGTCAGTAGCAAGGCAAAGGCAAGTTGAAACAATGGTCAATCGCTGCATACGACTAGCCAGTGGACTCTATCCTGATTAAAACTGGTCGAAAACCCGTTTCACACCACGACTTTTGCACATCCCGTATTAACTTCACATTAAAAAGCTTTTGCTCTCCCGAATATCGCCTTCAAAATCTTTTAAAGCAAATCTTACACCCCTCCCCCCCCCCCGGAGTTGGGAGCGAAATTGAGGATGTCTACGTCACTCAGCAGGAGGTCATTAACGCAAACACCGATCCATCTAGCTATGAGAAATTGTTTTTAGAACTGCTGGATGGACTCGGTAATTCAGTTCTAATGTTCACGGATGCGTGCAACATGTTTTGCTGTCATTCAGCTTGTTGGCAATACGCACTATACAGTGGAATTTTTCAGGCTATAGGTTCGCTATTCTACAATATAACGAGTTGTGTGCGATTAATATGGCTGTGGAGAATGCCATCAACCTCCCAGTCAACAACAAAGTAGCTGTATTTACTGATAGCCTACCTGCCCTCGATGCAATTCGTGGATCACAAATGTTTCGGTGCTCAGTGTGATTCATCGCAATTCATTAAACAATAGAAACGTCGAATTGCATTGGGTTCCCGGTAATGTTGGCATACTGGATAATGAATTGGCTAACTTTTTGGCAAGGTAGGTTCTCCACCATCCAGTGCTCACTGTAATTCCAAACCTGCGCTGCCTGATATTCAAACATCTTAAGCCATTTCTACATTGAAAATAGAAGATTTCTGTCTACAAATTGGCATTACACTGCAAAACCAGTCTACTCAACAACTATTCCAAAATTTAAATATATTTTAGCAGTTAAAAGGAATTTCTTAGAATTCGGTTTGGACATACCGCACTTACCCATATTTTAAAATATGGGAACTCATATTTTAAATGATTGCCACTTAACTCAGAATTTTGTTGTTGAACAGGACCATTTCCATTGTGGAGCTCCTAGATCCAACAATTATTTTTCTAAATCCTCTTTTTGATCTTCTTAATTATTTGAATTTGCTCCACAAAATTTAACAATGTTTGACTTTTGCTCCAAACAACCGTCGACCAGTTTCATTAGGGAAGCTGGCAATGCCAACCTACACGTAACATGAAGTCACCAAATGACATCACAGTCATGGCGCTACAGAATGGTATCTGGTTCTTGCTTCAGAAACTTTACAACATGAAAAATATTTTAAAATATTAAAAAAATTTTAATAACGAAAAATAAATGTTTATCATCATTAACATCGCGGCAACCGGGAGTCCGGTCAAGGTCTGCTAAATCAAAGAAGTCAGAAGACTTTCCAGTTCGACACTCCTAGCAAGTTTTTGGTATCCTAGCGACTACCATCCTTACCGAAGTCAGAGCTCGATCCTAGCGACTACCATCCTTACTTTGTCTCCTGAGACCATAACTATATCCTCAGAGCCTATCTTGTCTGCTGAAACCATAACCATATCCTCATGTAATATTCTTCGAAGGATTCTCCTCTCCAACGAGGATAAGAGTTTGCAATACTAGTATTTTGTACAATAGTAGCTTCAATGTAACGATCAGAATTTTCGATTGAAATAATTTACTGACTAAAATAGGCTCTGTTGGCTGTCAGTAGCCGTTCGAGGAGTTCTTCTTCCATGTTGTTATTGGTTGCGACTATTAACTTCAAAGAGGAAATCATTTAACTCTTCCAAAGCTATAATCTCGTATCAATGTACGAAGTATTTTGTTTTGCGTTCACTTATGCTTGATGGTAGTAGCATATATTCTTCATCTGGTGGGACTTTCAACTCGTGTACTAACTGGTTAGTATTAATATACTCATTTGGTCGAAAATCAGATAATCCTCCTTGCTATGGCATGATGAGCATCGTAGTGTAAACAACAAATATTACGTTAGTATAAAAAAGTCTTTCAAATATGTTTATTTACTATTATAAAAGCAGTTCCAATCAAGTAATAATTTATATTCATAAATAATCACAATAATCAAATCAATAAATTTCCTATAAATTGTAAATTTAGAATTTTTTGTAAATTTAAACATCAACAATTGCACAATTTAATATTTTCAGTAAATTAAAAATTCAAAATATTATTATTTTTAGATATTTAGACCCATAAACTATTGGAATTATTTCTTGTTAATTTGATAACTACTTTTAAAAACATAAACAATCAGAAAAATTAATAAATCCAAAATATTATTGGAATTTTTTTTAGTTTTTTTAAAATATTTTAAAGGTTTTTTTTGTGGTATTAAATTTTGTTAGTTATATTTTTTTCAAGGCTATTATACTGATCGACTATTCATGGTTCAATATTCAAATACAAATTAGAAAGGCATTTAGTTGTACATATTTATACAGACCAATATTGCGCAGTTAATATTTATTACATACAACAACAACTCGTATTAACCAAATAACCATAAAAAGTGATAAGTTGGTTTATGTCGGACCTGAATCATTAACACAAGTAGCCAATTTCACGTATAAGTTAACGTGTAAATAAACAAATAATTTCCAAGATATTGACTCAATCTATATACCGAAAAAACAAAAACAAAATATGCCAACTTTCTTCAACAGAAGCTGGAAGAGCTTTGTATATTTAGCCAATAAGTATAAGATTATCGAAAAAGTGCAAAAAAAGTAAATTTGCAATAAAAGAAGAAATTATAGTTGTTGCCTTAAACTCCAAAAAGTTGTTTAGACACGTGTACTGCTCTCACAATATGCCAGTTGGTACAAATGCCATAGTATTACCATAACAAAATATTTTATTAATAATATTAAAAATAAAAATAAGGTGCACCTAAAATATTTGAATAGATATCGAACAAAAACTGGTTAGCAATGTCTTATAGAAAGTGTAAATAATTTTAACTAAATTAACATTTCGAACTAGTTTTTGTTATTTCCGCATGGAAAAAATCATGAGCATATTCTCAATGCCCCGGCATTATGATAAATAATGATAATCATAAAAAAATGCATTCGCTTTTGTATACACAGGGTGATATGGTTTACGAAATTTTCTAAATACATATTTCGATGAATTGAAATATATTTAAGCATTTTTAAAGTTAAGTTTCTTCTTACTCATCTAAAAGTAACTCCAGTTTTACAGTCAAATACATGTATTTCTTATTGAAACAATCAAATTTATAATGATGAGAGCAGATTCATTGGTGGCGAGGACTACCTAAACCTCTACTGTCATTAGCAGTGACAGCGCCCGAGATAATTACTAGTATCTCCCACTAGCGATCCGAAGATTGTACCCGCGATATGGGTATTAACCACAGTCACTACGTTGCTGCCTAAGCGCCTCACCAATGTCGGGTACAGTGTGTTCCAACACCATGGGGTACCCCGATTTCCGTAGTACCAATTTTTGTTTTAAGAGTATTTCGGTTTGTACTCCGCTCATTGAGCTACGGTAAGAAATCTCGTAAAACCCTAGGCACCGCTAAGCCAGCTCAGGTACGCGGGTTCGCCAAGACCCGAAAGTACAACCGGAATCGACCTTGGTCTTTCACCCAGTTGTAGCCACCTAGTTTGTTATTTACACACTCATTCGCGCACCATTCTCCTTCTCCTCTCAAAAAGTGCCACGACAAATCTATTAAAGCATTCATACTATTCTCTCATACCAATCACTCCACTCACATCCACCCTATCAACATTCACCACTATTCCACATGCACCTAGGTCACGCAAATCCCCATACAGGCCACACTCAATGAGAAGGTGCTTGGCACTCTCCTCCGCCGCCCCACAAGGTCATCTAGCCTTAGCAGCCAGACCATGCCCGTACAGGAACCCATTCATACTGCCATGTCTCGTGAGTATATACCTAAGGTATAGACCAAATTCAAATCCAGACAGACGCAAAGCACACATCCGAAATTAACATGTGCGTCCATCTACAATTAACACTCTCATCCCATCGACGTTGCCAAATTTCATACATTCTATTCAGGACTAGTGCACGCCGCTGGCGTGGACTAAGATCCTAAACTCGTGGTGGAACAATATTTTTTCACTTTCTTCAGCCATTTTTGGCCATTTCTGGCCGCTGGTGTATTTAAAGGATCCAGAAGCTTTTTGTAGTCTTCGCCCCTTTTAAAATAGTCAATTAGGAAATTTCCTTTGCATTCCAAAAAACTGATGCCATCACATTTCCAGCAGATGAAATGGTTTTCGTTGTCGTCAAAGCCGATCCACTGCATTCACTATTTTGACTCTATTTTTATTTCTGGGAGAATTCTTAAAAATTGATGTTCGAACTTTTGCATAAAGCTTTTGCAGAACCAACTCCTCGTATAAGATATAAAGCGCCCTTTCACATGAGATGCCTACAGATTCTTCAATTTCACGTACCTTTAATTCGCCGATCTGACAGAACCATGTTATGGACTTTATACACGATTTCTGAAGCGATAGCCGTTGTTGGTCGTCCTGAATAATTTTAATGCGTCCTGCCGTGTCTAAATTTGGAAACAAAAAAAAAACGAGCATGCCACGGTAATATTATGATGTTATCTAAGTTCTAGAAACTCATAAGTGACTGTCGAAAAGTGAGTGCCTGCCTGGTATGCATTTTGATTAGAAAGTGTCATTATTTTATATTTGTTTGAAAATGAATAAAGAAAGACCGTAATTGTCAATCCTAAGCGCTATGGCCATATCCGACTTTCTTTAGCTCAAACTTGCAGATTTAAATCTGCACTATATGTGGTTTCAACAAAACGGTGCTATAATTATGCGAATGTTCTCCAGGTGATATCAGCTGACCTCCAAACTCGTTTACAATTTGCATATTTATCAAAAAAAATTAATCAAAAGGATCGTGGCGGCAATTTGTATGCTGTTATATTCCACGTATAACAGCAAGGAATAAAAATTTCACCAGATTCTAAAATTCAAATTTATTTTATTTAACTGCATAACCCTTTACTAACATAAATATAACATTTAAATGATAAATTATATTTTTTCAGTTTATTTTATAGAAATCTTTAATATTTTTTAGATTTATTTATAGAAAAATACTCGAGGATTATTCTATATATTCTTTATCTGCATTACGTAACAGTTCGGCTGAAAAGTTGAGAACCATGACGTCTAGATGGCGCCTCTTGCAAAAATCATCACAAAGCAGCATGCTTCAAATGATTCCTGTCAAAATTTGACATCAATCGGTCAATTGGTTCGTGAGATATAGCATTTTGAGTGGAGCAACTTTTGTTATTGAAAAAAAAATGGATAAAGACGAATTTCGTGTACTGATAAGGCATTGCTTTTTGATGAAAAAAAATACAGTGGAAACCAAAGCATGGTTTGACAAACGTTATCCGGACTCTGCTCCAGCTTTTTCAACTGTGAAATATTGGTTTTGTCAATTTCGAACTGGTCGTACGAGCACAGTTGATGCAGAACGCAGTGGACGCCCAAAAGAGGTGGTTACGGCAGAAAACATCAAAAAAATCCACAAAATAATTTTAAATGACCGTAAAGTGAAGTTGAGCGAGATAGCTGAGACTCTGAAGATATCGAAAGAGCGTTTTGGACATATCGTGCATGAATATTTGGGCATGCGAAAGCTGTGTGCAAAGTGGGTGCCGCGTGAGCTCACTGTGGACCAAAAACAACAACGTGTTGATGATTCTGAGCAGTGTTTGGAGCTGTTCAAGCGCAATAAACCCGAATTTTTGCGTCGATATGTGACAATGGATGAAACATGGCTCCGTCACTACACTCCAGACTCCAATCGACAGTCGGCAGAGTAGAGAGCGAGCGACGAACCGAATCCAAAGCGTGGAAAGACGCAACAGTCGGCTGGCAAGGTGATGGCGTCTGTATTTTGGGATGCGCATGGTATAATATTCATTGACTATCTCCAGAAGGGACAGACGATCAACAGCGACTATTATATAGCGTTATTGGATCGTTTGAAGAAAGAAATCGCTAAGAAACGGCCTTATTTGAAGAAGAAAAAAGTGTTGTTTCATCAAGACAATGCACCGTGTCACAAGTCGATGAAAACGATGGTCAAACTCAATGAATTGGGCTACGAATTGCTGCTCCATCCACCGTATTCTCCAGTACTGGCCCCCAGCGACTTTTTCCTGTTTGCAGACCTCAAGAGAATGCTCGCTGGCAAGAAATTTAAGACCGATGATGAAACTGAGGCCTATTTTGAGGCAAAACCGAAAGAGTACTATAAAAATGGTATCGAAAAGTTGGAAGATCGCTATAATCGCTGTATTGCCCTCGAAGGCAACTATGTTGAATAATAAAAATGAATTTTGCAAAAAAAAATATTTCTACTGTGTTTCGTTCTAAACTTTTCAGCCGAACTGTTATGTTACTATTTTTTAAGAAAGTAGATTTAATATAACAATTCCAGTTACATTCTCAAAGTAAAATATTCTGTGCTGAAATAAAAAGTTAAGAAATTTGAAAAAAATTAAAAATAAAATAATCTTTGCTAGTAATAATTTTGTTTATTTAGTTGAAAATTTTTTTTTATAATGAGATACTATGTATTTTGCAATAGTTGTTTTCAGCACGCATAATAAAGAAAATAATAGAACTGAGAGTACACGTATCATGTATTGGCATCAAAAATAGTCCTAAAGTTCACCAAAAATGTTCACACCACAGTGAAAAACCAAAAAAAAGTCGAGTATGATATCTAAGAGAGTCTTAAGATATCAGATGACATAAATTCGACTGTTATAATTAACATAGAATGATTACATTTTTCGTTACTATATACTAAAAAATAGTAATGCATTTTATTATTAAGAATTCTGTAAATTAACTACTGGAAATTAACGGAAATAATATTAAATATTCTTTTAAACTTATTATGCTTTACAAAATTGTTATACCATATAAAAATTATAAAGAAGCATAGCTAATCATAATTAATTCCACTAAAATAGGACTTCATTGGACGTTTAAGCTCTTATTACAATTACTATTTTTTATTGAAATTAAAAATTTTCCCTATGTGATACTGAAATGTATTTTCCCTATGGAAACAATTTTCCCTATGTGATAATCAAATTAGCTATTTAAACTGCATTAAAATATCGTCAAATAGCCTTCAAATATTTACACTTCATTTACACAGTGTGTCCCAAAAATAACCGAACTTTAAAGTTACAGCCATTTCAATAAAAGAAAAAGTGTGCTAATGTTACAAAACAAGAAAGAGCAAATATAAAATGTTGTGTTAAACTTGAAAAAAAATTCGCTGAGACAGATGAATTGATGGAAAAAGTTTATGGTGATGATTGAATGAGTCGTACTCAAGTTTATACGTGGTTTACACGATTTAAAAATGGTCGTGAGGGAGACCTAAGCGCCAGGTCGTCCAGAAGCTAGTAATCGTGCTAAATTGGTGGAAAAAGTCCGTGAAATCATTGGTATCGATGCAAATTTTACAACGAGAATGTTGGCTGAGGTATTGAATACGAGTAAAAACATTATTTGGAGAATTTTAACTGAAGATTTGGGTAAAAGAAAGGTCTCTGCGCGTTTTGTTCCACATGATAAAAAAAGTGAACGAATTTTTGATGAAAAAACGGATTTCTCTCATCAACCACCCTCCGTATTCACCTGATCTATCACCATGTGACTATTTTCTATTTCCAAAATTGAAAACCCAGATGAAAGGACCATTTTATGATGATATCCCAGCCATTTTTATTTTGTAACATTAGCACACTTTTTCTTTTTTTGAAATGGCTGTAACTTTCACATCTGCCATACGATTTACATGAATTTAGGTGCGTTTGAAAAAGGATGAATGTATCTTTTTCATCCTTTGCAAATTTTCAATAGATGGCGCTGCATGTTGTCTGCCGAACAATAAAGTTCGGTTATTTTTGGGACAGTTTTTCCCAATTGCAAATTTGTGGTTATTTCCAAAGAAATTTGAAGATTATCATCATTAAGAGAAACAAAACTTTTTATATAAAACTTTTTTAAATGCCCTCTTTTCCTAGTGATCATATACTTTACTTTATATATATTTAACTAATAAAAAAAAGGTATTAAATTTGCGTCAACTTTATGAAAATGAGTCATTAGGATGAGTTGCTGCGCACAAAACATTTATAATTATTTAATAGTCTATTTCAACTTGCCTAGAAACAACACATTCTTTCTTTGAACAATATTCCTTATAGATGCTTATATTTTGTGTCATATTACAATAGTAACTTCATTTCATAAATTCATATACGATAATATTGACTTTGAAGTAAATTGAGAACATTGATCAACAAAAGCCGCTTCAAAAAAACGTTTCTAATCACACACAAAAAAAAAACTTTTAGTAATACAAATTTGCACACACAATTTATGAACTCACCAAACAACAAAATAAGTAAACTAAAACTCAAAATAATATATCATTTTAAAAATATTTAAACTGACAGCCCACGGTCTTCTTCTTTTTCACAAAAAAGGGGCAATTAAATTTTCCAAGTGATGATATTCTCCAACACAACGTGAACTTCCTGAATTAAATTTTGTTACGTTATATTCGAAAGAGATTTTCTCTAATTGATTTTAAACAAAAAAAGGGTTATACTTACGAGTATGAATATGGCCATCAAATTCTTTATTTTTTGCAACTTGATTAATGTTCATAAAATGTATAATATGAGTGAATATGCTTTAAAATAAATAGTATTTTGTCTCCAATATTATGAATTCTGCATATTTATTAATTTGATTCTCTTGCAATACTTAAATATTATTTTTCAAATAAAAATATAACTATTTTAGGACCACTCTATTGGATAGTGCATTTTTAATAATATTTTACAGCATCTACAGACTCTCAGTAAAAATTTTGTTTTTAAACAATTTATTATTTTTATATTCTATTTTATATATTCTTGAAATTTCTCAAACCTAAAAGTGTTCCAAATTTAGATTTTCATGGATCTTTGCATATTTCTTTTTCAACAAAAATACGCAACTAAATACGTATATGTTTCAAGGTCCCAGTTTAAAGACATTCTGCTTTGGCGATCTGTCCATAAAGATTCTATCAATTTTTCAAATAGTATTTTATATTGTTATGATAAAACTATCAAGTATAAATTTTGATTTAATGATGGATCTGATAGATAAGCTTTATTAAAATAGAAAACATTTTTGGCCTATATTAAATTAAATTCAGTGAAAATTGAAAGTTATTGATCGATTATTGACTTCAGACTAAAATTTTTGTTTTGTTTCTGAAACTATTATTTGAAAATTAATTTTATTACAGTCAATGTTCCTATCTTAGATTATAGAAGAACTGAATAGGCCTCTACACAAAAATTCTGTCCAAATCTTATCAATAATTTTTTTAAATTTTACATACGTGTTATTTGTTTTTGTATTAAAATATTTCATAATAATATAGATAAAAAAATTGCGTAGAACGATGAAAAAAAAACGTCTTTGACGACGATTGAACGACGGATTGAACGACAATTTAAAAAAAAATGTATTCAGTTTTTCTAATTAATACATTGTAAATTAATCTAAGTATGAATTGTAATATATTAGACTTGTTTATTTATGTATATTCTTATGATTATACAGAGCCATGTGAAAGGCATGACGGTGCCTACATGACTGACTCATCTATTGCTGTGTGGCATTGACGTGTATAAAACATCACGCCACTCGGTTTATACTCATCGCTGGGTGTACAATATATCGATATACCACACTCCTCCCCGCCTAGCCTGAACCCTACATAATCATTCTGTTGACGGGTTTTCGAACTCGTGGCTCCCTTTGGTTTACGTTTAAACCTGGATCCGGTTCGCACTTGATTCTGGGTCTGCTTTTCTTGGGTGTCGGCTGGATTTCTCTTGGATGATTGCCTTCTTGTAGTACTTCTTGTTGGAATGCGGTTGGTTCTTCAACTACTCCTTTTGAGTCTTCTGTTTCTTTCTCTAGGTTCGATTCAGATATGATTGGCCCATCCATTGTGTCAGGCCCTTCTTCATATTCGTTTGCCCTTTCCTGTTCTAGGAGTACTCTTGTAGCTGCTTCGTAGAATTGACCTGATTTGCGCGTCTGATCGTCACCCGTTTTCCATCTTAGATTTGGTTGAAAGTCGGGTTTACATATGTATGTCTTTTCCCCCATTACTTTCTCCACAGTTGCTGGTTGCCAACCCGGCTTCATAGGATTCTTGTAATCCCGAGCTATCACCCTTTCTCCTTTTGAGAATGTGACATCTCTGTGTCCTCTGAAATACTGTATTTGCTTTTGGATTCTTTCTGTTGTTTTTGGTATTTTTAGCAAATCTAATCTACTTCTTAAGCTTCTGCCCAAAAATTTGTTCGCTGGTGATTCGCCTGTTGTTAGGTGTGGTGCGTTTCTGTAGGCGAACAAGTACTTCCTGATTAGATTATTTGCGCTGTCGTGAGCCTTGTTATCTTTTAATGCTTTTTTTAAGCCTTTTTTAAAAGATTTCACTCCGTTCTCAGCTAATCCATTTGTTTGTGGATGGTATGGCGGACCTGTTTTGTGCAAAATTCCGTTCATTTTGCAGAATCTTTCGAATTCTTCTGACACCAGCTGTGCTCCATTATCCGAGATTAGTGTGTCTGGTATACCATATCTTGCGAATATTTCCCTCAGTTTTTCGATCGTATTTGTCGAATCTGTTTTTGTCATGTGGACAATTTCTGGCCATCTGGAGTACGCATCTATCAGTATCAGATACATCTTGCCCCTGTGTGGTCCTAGAAAGTCTATGTGCACCCTTTCGAACACATATTTGCTGTTAGGAAACTTCTTTAATCCTGATTTTTCCGGACTGCTGGATTCTGTCAGACATGCCATGCAACCTTTTGCATAGCCTTCTATGTCTTTGTCCAACTTTGGCCACCAAAAATATTGTCGAGCGATCGCCTTCATTTTGCTGATGCCCATGTGACCTCCGTGTATTTCTTTCAGCAATATTTGCTTGCAGTTCTCCGGTATCATTACTCGGTATCCCCACATTAGCACATTTTTTTCTATGAAGATTTCTTGCTTTCTTTGTGCGAAAGGCTTAATTGACTCCTCAATTTGACTAGGCCATCCAGTTGTCGTGTATAAAAATACCTTGCTCAGTACTGGATCTTTTCTAGTTTCTCTCGCTAAGTCTTCTGACCTTAGCGGTAGCTGCAGTTCCTTTGGCCCCTTGTAATGCTTTTTCTACTACCTTGTCGAACTCTGCTGCTGCTGTTTTCGTTCCATAGGGTAATCGGTTGTGCAAATAAATACCCTTAGGTGTGCTCCATGCGCACAATTTCTTTGATTTGTCAGTCAGCTCTAGTTGATTGTAGGCCGCTGACATATCCAATTTCGTGAACCTTTCTCCACCTCCCAGTTCTGCGAATACTTCTTCCACTTTTGGTGCGGGGTGTTTTACATCTTGCATGTACTTATTGATCGTGACCTTGTAATCGCCACAGATCCTTACTCCACCTCCTTTCTTTAGCACATGCACTAATGGTGTGCCCCATTCGTTGTGCTTTACCTTGGTGAGTATTCCTTCTTTTTCCAGTTGGTCTAGCTGATCTCCGATTGTCTTCTTGAAAGCAAACGGTGTCGCCCTGGGTTTGCAGAACACTGGTTTCGGATTATCTTGCATCTTTATGTCTATTTTGCCGTATTTATACCTTCCGAACTTGCCGTCGAAAAGTGTCTTGTGCTTGGCGATTATTTCTTGTAGTTTTGGTCCTTTTAATTCAACATGGTTGATTTCCACTATCTTGTATCTTAGTGCTTCCATCATGTCTCTACCCAACAATAATCTACAGCCTGTTTTTACGACTATTAATTGACATTTTGCTTTTTTTCTACCTGCCTTTATTTCTACGTAGATCTGACCTTCTGGTGCAATTGCGCTCCCGTCATAGAATCTCAACGTAGTATTCACTGGTTGCAATTTATGCTGTGATAGATGCCTTTTGTATAATTCCTCCGGAATAGCCGATCTGCTTGCTCCTGAATCAAGTTCAGCTAGCAATTGCTTGTTTCCTATCTTTATTTGGATTTGCGTCGGTTTGACGTATCCTGCCTTTGTTGCTTGAAAGTGAACCTCTTCGCTCGTCCAGTCGTGGTTTTCTATCTCCACGAAGTGCTGTTTAGCTTGTTCCTTTCCTTTTTTCTGGCATATTTTTCCTAAATGCCCTATTATACCGCAACGGTTGCATTTATAGGATTTAAATTTGCAGTCTGCGGACTCGTGGTTGCTATAACCGCAATGATTGCATTGTTTGCCGCCTTTTGACTCTTTGTTAAATTTCTTTTTATAGCTTTCTTTACCGGCTTTGCTTTGGTTTATGGCTTCACTTTGCTTACTTTTTCTGTCAAAGCTTACCCTATGTACGTTAATTTCCTGATGCGACTGTATAAGAGCTGCCTCTTTCTTCTTCGCAATTTCGACGATTTGCTCAGACCTCTTTTTATGGTCTTCTTCGCACACGCGATCTAAAATCTTGCCTTTCTTTAGACCCGCTACGAACTTATTCGTAATCATCAAGTCGAGCTGCGCACCCCATTGGCACGTGCTGGCTTTATCTTTCAAGCGTATATACCACTGGCTAATCGACTCATTCTCGCCTTGCTTTAAGTCGAAAAATTCCGTGCGTTCACTGAATACCGATATTGTCTTTGAGAATTGATTTTTCAGTATAGCACATAATTCCTCGTATGTTTTTTGCGATGGTAATACTGGGTCGCACAAATTTGCTAGTACTCCATAACCTTTTGTCCCAATGACTGTTATGAGCGTAGCCACCTTTCTATGTGGATCCAGTATGTTATTTACTATAAAGTATTGTTCTAACCTTTCTTGGTAGTTTTTCCAATCCTCGTGCTCATTATATTCTGCGACACACCCTACTGTGGCTGAATATACTTGCACGTTTTGTATCGGTGCCGGCGTTCCTCCGTTTCCGCCTGTTGCGTTATTCTGTGTTGTGTCCATGTGCGTTCCTCGCTGGTTATTTAACCTCTTTTCCCATATCCTCTATTACGGCATTTGCTTTGTTTCTTTCCATTCTGACTCTTTCCAGCGTAATTTGGGCCTCTCTAAGCTGTTCTTGTAATTCTCGTGCTTGGGCTTCATCCATCTTGTATGAACCCCCTTTGCCTTCGACTTCAATCACAGATCAATCACAATCTTCTTACGAGATTTCCCGCACCGATTTCACTACACTTTTTAACTTTCTTTTTTCACTTTTTACTTTTTACCTCGTCGCCAATGTAATATATTAGACTTGTTTATTTATGTATAATTCTTATGATCATACAGAGACATGTGAAAGGGCATGACGGTGCCTACATGACTGACTCATCTATTGCTGTGTGGCATTGACGTGTATGAAACATCACGCCACTCGGTTTATACTCATCGCTGGGTGTACAATATATCGATATACCACATGAATTAAACCTGTAACATTGAGTTTGGCGACTAATTTATTTGTTTTATCTTCCATGCTACGAGTATATTGGTTTACAAACATCAATACATTATTGCCATTTCTAAAGTTTTCAGGGTCAAATGTTTTAATTTTTTCATCGAGCGACCAATACTCATAGTTTTTCGTTGTTGCATTTGTTTTTTTTGTTGTTGTTGCTAAAAATGTAATACGGGACAACGTCGTCCTTGAACGTTTCAATAGCTAAAATCTTGTCAAGTGGGGTATCGCTCTTGAACTCATTAGTCACAAAAGAGAGATCTTCTCCGTTTCGAGTGTATTCCTTCGTGACGGACGTCAGTTTTCCAGCAACGATGTATCCACCAGTGTAAACTCCAGCGTTTTGTTTAAGAAATCCAGCAGCATATAAAGTAACAGCTTCCTTGCAGATCAACGGATATAGATGCGTAGTTTTATTGAATGTCTTCGATATCAGAGATGAAATTAAATACGACAATTCAGTAGACGCTGCAATTGCTGTTTCCTCGTTTTTGTTCTTCAAATAACTATCCAAGGTTTTGTGGATCTCCTTTAGATTTTGGCCTTTTTTCATATTTAGTCGCATGGTAATATTCGCGAGCAGTTTTCCTCTTTTCAGGTTTGTTTTCGTTATAATTTTTCATTACATTTTTAATCTCCTTTTCTCGATTTTTGCATAAATACGCTTCCTCACAGTATTCTTTTGAATACGCTTACGCTCTTTCATCTCCTCTTCACTCAAATTTAACTTTTTTCTACCCATGTCTATAACATCCTTACATATATAAATAACTACAAAAAAAATGACTTAAAAAAACACACATATTGAAACAACAAAAAATCATACATACATTTTTTTAAAACTTTTTTATATAATAGAGGCATTATGCCTAAGCAAATATATCTATTAGTATTGTGAATTTTGTTGTTTGATGGTATAATTTTTATACTCTTTAGAAATGGCAAATTATTATTTATTATGTTTTTTTAATTTATAAAACTAAGTAACGAGGTGGAATTCTTTAAATTTTTTATATGTAAAAGTGCTACAGTATTTTTAGAATGGCTGTCATAAATATTTTTATATACTTATACTGCCTAAATAATTTAATTAGTTTATAATTTCTATTGTTCTCAATTATATTCATTAATTGCCGAAGAATTCTCCTTCTCAATAGTTTCTCATTAATTCGAATAGTTATTTTGGCAGATTTAATACCATTCACGAATTATATCTTTTTCTAGATCAATTTTCAAGTCTTATATTTCGTCATATGTGTAATATTTATTTTAATTTTGATAATCTGGAGACATAATCCGCTCTGTCTCCACTTTAAGATTATTAATAGTTTGCTTGTTAATATTAGGTAATTCGATAGTATTGTTTTAAATAAGTGGTAAATTTTCGGTAAATTCATTTTTATTATTCCTACGTTCTACTAAATCTTTATCTTCAGATTTATTCCAGGTGCCCATTCATGTAAAGCCATATAATTTGAATTAATCGATATCAACTTCTTACAAAGATTATACTGTACATATGAAAATCACATTTGCTTCTATTTGTAATAAGGATAGAGCCCAGCGGGGAAGTGCTGTGTCAGAAACTTGGACATGCAAGGGCAACAGAGAGGTTGGTCTGTAATTGTTAGCCGAAGAACGTGAAAGTTGTTGTTTTGGTATAGGAACCGTAACAGCAACTTTCCAAATATTTGGAAATATTGATGTTCCCAGTATATGATTAAAGAGAATGACAACTCTATTGTGGAATATCGAAGGTACCTCCATAATCATTTTGAACGATATCTTGTCACTGTCAACTGTAGTTCCTTTGAAAGAGTTTAAAAAGTAAGAGATATTTTTCTGTAAGAGTTAGCCAGAGGTTTTCTGTGAAGGATAATTGTCTGTACGACATTCCACACTGAGATGGTTGTTTGAGGAGAACGATACCTAAGCTGTTGCTAGTTCCGCAACGATGGAACGGAGGTCGGTTATAATCCTATTCTCAGTCTCAATCGATGGAATAATTCCATTCTTTTGGCGATTGAGATTTCGATTAATTTCTTTCCAGGCTTCCTTCCGGGAGGATCTGCTATCAATGCGGGCAGTTAAATCATTCCAAGCTGAACGGTTGTGTCTCAATGCACCGGACGAAGATGGTATGGATTCATTAGCTACACGCCTGAGGATAGCAACCAGTTTGCGTTGAATTCTTCGAGGATGATGGTGTTTTCGGGTAGTTGGCTAACCAGACCTTGCCAATACGTTCAATATATGTATTGGGTACGTTGATTCTACGATGGGTATTACTCAATAATGCAATGCCAAAATATTGGTTGAAATCTAGATTTTGGAAAGGAAATTGAGGGGTGAATGAGCAAACCTACACCACATCTTTTGTTATTGATAAGCTTGTTAATAAATAAGTATTCATAATTTTTAAAGAAGGATTGGTCATAGGAATGGGGTAACTTAGTTTCTTTGAAAGTATAAAATATAAATCTTCTTACAAAAATCGTATTACACTACTGTAATATTCCGGTCACTAATTATTAAAATTCGATCGCAATTAACTATACACCAAAGTAAAATGCCTGCAGAGTAGAGGCGAATGAAAATTGTTTTTTATATTGTAATAAGATCTATAACTACATTAAATTTAACTTATAGAAAATGATATCATTATTAATTTTCGTAAGAACAAATAAACACTGGTATTGAAAATAGATAGACTTAAAATCTAAAATTTATTGTTAATTCGCTTTTCGACAGTAGAAATAAGTACCATACTTGGAGTAATAATAAGGACGAATAGAATGAATATAGTAAATATCTTTATGCATAGCCAAATTTATTGCAAATTTAAAAAAAAAAATCATACTCCATATGACTACGAGTATCTAGATAACTTTTAACAATAAATATTGTAAATGGGTTTTTAATTAACTTTAATGATATTTATCAAAAATATAAAAAATCCCATTACACTTTTTTAAATAAAATCACATAAATATTATTGTTGACATGAGGCTGAGCATTCTGATAAGGTTTTAAATCGATTCTGGTTTCCACCGCAACCGCCATATATGAAAATTTTACACTGTCGGCTCCTTGAATCGTAATAATATCTTTGAAAGTAACCTCGACAATTTCCCCGACTTGGTGGATGTAAGCATCGATCTGTTCAGAATTATACCAATTTTTGAAAAACCGGAACAAATTTATTTTCAATAATATCTTACCATATGAAAACACAAAATTGACAATAATACAAATAATGGCAAATACCAAAAATACCGAATTTATTCTCATCTTGATTAGTAGTTATGGTCTGTTATGTTTATGGTCTTAAACTGATTAGATTTCGTTGTTCGTTTAATATAAGACATTATTTATAGAATAATTTGTCCTCTTTGAGAAATATTATTTACTTCTATTACTTGTAAACAATTAAAAGTTTCATTAGTATTTGATTGAAGTATACTTACTTGGTCGAGGCGAACAAGACTCGTAAAAATAGATTTACTACAATTCATTGAGTAATATTGCTTGTCTATTTATTGTCCTAGTGAACTATCATTTAGTAAACAATAACATCTAGAAAGCGGAACTAAATGAAGACTTAATCTCCTTCAAAAAAATGAGTAGTTCATAAAGTATGGCTTCGACTATAATCAATGATTTTCAATAAGAAACACTAAGTTAAATTATGTGTTTGTTAGTTTTTTAAGTGGCAATCGAATTTTTTTTTTTAAATATGGTTGGTCTCTAATTAGTTAGACAAATAAATAAATTATTTCAAAGATTCTCTCAATAAGAATATATTTTTAGTACCATAATATTGAAGGTATTTTTAATCACTTGTTATTATACATTTAATGGTTGTAGAAAAGTTGGTAATCAGACTTCAGTCCTCCGAATGTAAGTCATATGAATATTTTTTCACGTCAGTAAAAGTTTATCTATTTAAACTCTTGTATCTCTCATCATAAGGTTCTTAACTATTGACGTGAAAAAATGTTACAAGATCCCATCTAAATTGTCCTATCTGACTGTTTCACACATTGTTTCCTTTTCAAAATAACCCTCACCTAATTTGCCCTTGCTGTCTCTCATATCTCATATAATAACTCAACTGTCTCTCATATTCTAATGGAATGTTGACTTACCCAAAATTTCTTTTCTAATAAAAATCTCTCTATTATCGAGCATTTAGATTTCTGAATATCTTTTCTAAGTCTATTTTTTAAGCTCTTAAACACACTTACATGGTCTATAAAATCTAATTATCTCTTGCTGATCCATTGTACGAGGGCGATATGATAAGTTATTAGCTAATGCAAAAATGTAGCTGATATTAGTAAAACAATATTTTTATCATTGACATTTCTTAAAAAGACTCTGCTTATTAGTTTAGTTTTAACAATCGTTGAAAAGATACGGTTTGTGATTTTTATTAAAACACATATTGGAAAAGACGAATTTTTTGCGTTGATAAAACACTACTTTTTAAGGAAAAAAAACCAAGCTTAAAAATTATATTGGGACAATATAGAAATGGTTTACTGATGCTGAGCGTCCATGATGTCGGTAAACACCGAAGAAATAAACAGTACAATCCGTGATATTGTTTTAAAAGACTGTCGAATGAAAGTGTATAAGATAGCTAATATGGTAAACAACTTACAAGAATATGTAGGCAACATATTTTAAGAAATTTTTGGCTATCGGCCGCATTTGATAAAACTTGACTAAAAAAACTGGATAACGTATTCGTATATTAACTTAAATGGAGTGTATTAGACATTTTTAAGCGTAATCTAAATAAATACCGGTTGATCAAGAATGGATTCACCTGAATATACCCGAAACTTAAGTTCAGTCAAATAAGGCAAACAATGTTCTATTGCTAGAAAAGATTATAGCTACGGTTTTTTGGGGCGCACATGGTATATAATCTTCATACACTATTTAAAAAAAGAAAACAATTATAATAGGGCAGTAACCATAGACCGGTTAAATAATAAAATTAAGAAAAAAACGACAGCATTTGTTAATGTTTGTATGTAAACATTGGAATTATTTTCTGGGTTTTGGATGAAAATAAGGGAGGTAATAAAATATAAAATTCAAAATGAACGTTAAGTTCGACAGGAAGTACGGTTTGTGACGACCGTACTCAGAGAACACAATACATTGCTAGGCATGCTTGATCCTAGCTTTATGCAGAGATTGTGGTGGGTCCGAAGTTTGTGGGATATCAAATGCGAAAGAAAAGGAAATGGGGACTTCCTCCTATAAAAGCTGGGAAAGTCTACAATTTTTGAAAATTTTATAGTAATAATAAAAAAAGAAAAAAATATACCACAATAAACAAGAAAAATTAAAATACGTTTCTGAATCCTAAAAGGGGGAAAGAAAAAAAAGTGTGGACTTAGCTGTATCGTCTCCCTTTGGTCATTCCTTAAATCGTCCAAATAATTTTGGAGTGTCCCTATATTGCGACGATAATCACTCCTACGACACCCGTTATTTCAAAAAATTAATGACGTCTGATCGGTAGTCTGAGGGACTATCTTTATATTCACTAAATTAAATTACATTTCTAATGTTTTTAGTTTTAGATTACATTTATTTTTCGTTCCTAATTAAAGCTAAAAGCAATTTAAAATATATTATAAAAATATTTTTCTTTGTGTTATTTATTATTTGAATACTTTTTATTATATATTATTATTAAAAAAAAGTGATTATTAAATGAGACCATGATTTATAATTTGAGAAATTATAAAAATATGCTACCTTCCAAAAAACATAATGTAGAAAAATTTGTACAAATAGAGTATGCGTTTTATGTTCCAGGTCAAAGTTTTTTTTAATAACTTTTAAATTAAATATAATTTTATAATTTAAATTTGATTGATTGATTATATGGTCTTTAGCATTCTATATGGAATATGATGTCGATCAAATGCCCGCCTCTGACTGTGGTGCAAAGGCGAGCCATTTTAGGCACATTTTTCTGGTGTTATTTCAGCAATTTCGTTTCGAATGTTGTCATTAAGCATCGAGATTGTGGTTGGTTTGTTAGTGTAACATACACCTTTTCCTTCAAGTACCCTCATACGAAGAAATCGGGTGGGTTCAAATCAGGGGATCGAGGGGGCCAGTCGATATCACCACTTCTTCAAATTATTCGGTCAGAAAAAAATTTCTCCCAAAATTTGCATCGTACCACGATGTGTGTGTGACGTGGTACCATCTTGCTGGAACTACATATTCTGTAGACCTAATTGATCCAATTCGGGCAGACGAAAGTTTTCGGAAAAACGGCAATTTTAAAGGAATGGAGAGATCGTATTTTGTAGTTTGAGATACAAAAGATCGAAAATGTTGCACTAAGTGTGCCGAGCTAAAAGGAGCCCATGTTGAAAAATAAAATGAATTTTATACCTAAAAATTTTTTTTTCTTATCAAGGCCAAATATTAGTCATATAAAACTCTTATTCAAACGGGACCAATTTCATCAAATTTACACACTTTCATATGGCCAAATAGCCTCATAGTTATGACGGAATATCATACCCAGGTTTTTTCTCCAAATTTAACCTTCAAGCCCTTTCTCCTCGGACATTTATGTTCTGAGCAAAAATGTTTGTATTCCTATTGATTTTTCCTTGATTTGACTTTTGGCAAGCCGTGTTATCATGTATGAACTGATAAACATTGCAAAAGCTCCCGTATCCAGTATTAATCGATACGGCGTTTTATCAAATTCTCCCTCTATTATCAGGCTATCTTCATCATAAGCCTGTGAAATTCTTAAATTGAGTGCTAACTTCATAGCCAGAAAACGGCCCTCTGCCCTGGTGTTTGTTTCCCTGATTCATCTGTACGGGGTCACTAGCTCGAGGCGCAACTGGTAGTCCCCGATTCATACTGTTTGGCACTATCGCATCCGGGTAGTTCGATCTAATGTGTCCCAGTTTTTCACATCGGTAGCACTTTACAATCGACATGAGGCCATTTGGACTTGTAGCAGTATCCTACACCATGATTGCCCTGATAGGTTGCATTCTCGAATTCGGATGAACTGCCTCTACCTCCAACGCATGAGCCAAGGTATCAAGGTGGTATGATGTCACAATCGAACAGCCGCCCATACTTAAAAATTTCTTAACTTATCGATAAATGCTTAAGCCAGCATTTTATTGATAAAAGAAGTTGTTGTAGACAGCAATTTGTTGTCAAGTTCTCAATATCAGCGCCCACTATTGGAGACCCTCATTATGATATTGAATCCGGTATTTTAGCTGCGCTCGGAAGACATGCTCCAGATGACTCTCTCCATAGCGGATTTCACCGCTTCTAATAAGCGATTGTATGTGACTTCACCAACAAGAGCCTCTAATACTATAAGACCCTAATCTCGTTAACCTAGTAGTAGTACAGTTTTTTCCTGTTTATCTGTCTACCGATTTGCCTTAGATACAAATTCAAACTGTAACTTGTATGCCGCCCATGAAGTACTTCCGTCAAATGGTGGAACCTTGAATTTACTACCCAAAGATGCGGCAACACTGTAGCCGATGCTTCAGCCACTATTGACCTTAATTTCCATAATTCTAATTCTCAGTTTTTTAACTTCCCTTTCACTATGTTGACTTCAGTCCTAAGGTTCTCTTCTACTAGGTTAACTTCAGCTATCTTGGAATTCCTTGAAAGATACTACAAGTTTCTGTTGCTACTCCTGGTACGCCAAAAGTTGCGTATCCATACGATGGCTTTGTTCTTCTTGTCGACGACTCTGTTCCTCTTGGCCAAATCTTAACTGCTATTGTAGACGCTGATTCTGTTCTTCTTGTCGACGGCTCTGTTCTTTTTTGCGACGGCGCTGTTCTTTTTTTCGACGGCTCTGTTCTTGTCGACGGTTCTGTCCTTTTTGATTACATTTTAGCTGCTCCGGTAGACACTGATTCTATTTTTTAATGAAGGCCAATCAATTCGACATATTTTTCGTTCACTTCTACCACTGTACTTGAAAAAAATTGGATTTAAATGAATGCTGACAAAATAATTGAATTTGTCAGCATTCATTTAAATCCAAAATTTTTTTAAAACGCAATAATTTCATTGGCCCCAAATCAGCTGGCAAAATTATACAAAATTATAAACTTGAAAATTTGAATATCGTATTATTATTATTTCATGAATAATACGGGCGATTTTCCAATATCGCAAATTTATATCTTTGTTTATTATTAAAATTCTCTTTAAATAATTAGTCTTATCTGTATTGAATGAATTTATTAAAAGATATTAAATATTTTTGAATGTTAAATTAATCAAAAAAAGGAGAAAAAAAGTTCCAAGAAAGATGTTCGAACTTTTATTACTAATGTATTCGTATATGTAAGAAATATATTCATCGTATATAAAATTCGTTAATTAACTATAATAGAGTAGGCTATAACTAAACACATTTTTTGCTGCCTAAAATATTCAGAAGTTTTTATAGTAATTTTATTTAGTATTATTATTTCTATTTTAAAACGATGCACAGTTTCATTAAAGTGCTTTAATTTTCTTAAAAAAGGCGAGTGCTCCTTGTACAAACAGAATTTTTATAGTTTTATCTAAAATATTTTTAAGTTTAATAACTAAAACACCGCTGGTAATAAAAGAATTTTTTTATATTATATTTTTAATTATAATAATTAATTTGTTTGCTAATATTTATACAATAATTTTTTTTTCTCTTGAATTTGATCATTTTGCATACTGAACAATTTTAGTATGGATCCATTTGGGATTTTTAGTTCCATTTTTTTTAAAATTAAATTTTCTTTTATATTAAATGATGTAAGAAAATTAAATAAATTATGAAAAACTGTGTAAAAAATGCGTTAATTTAATAAAATAATAACATAAATATATAGTAATTAAACTGGAAAATTTTATGAAAAGTATTTGTAGAGAACGCTTGAACTGAATAAGCATTGGAAAAAAATGAGTGTAAGAGTTTTTGATAGCCTTGTAAATTCACATACATACTATAATAATAATAGTAATTTTGCTGAATCTAAGAATCTTTTCAGAACAAATAATTACTATCTGATGGTTTGAATTATGTTCTTAAATTTTAACCCAATAACAGCTCATGTAATCAATTTTTTCCATAGTAAGTTAGAAGCATTTTCCAAAAAAATTTTATGTAAAAACTATGTATCAAAATAGATATGATGGTAAACTATGGTGTTTTCGTTATATTTTTAATCATATAAAAAATTTAAATGATCTGAACTATATGGCTGAACTAAACCATTACAAATAAATGCAAATACTTTTAGATAAATTATCAAATCTTACAATTAACAACAAATTGTAGTTAGAACATGGTACTGAAACTAATATGGACGAAAGGGACTAGAACTTCGAGGCTTACTACTCCCGTCTAACCCAATCCCTGTCATCCAAAATCCTTTGTAAAATTGTTTTTTTTATCTGCAACTAAAATTGCATTGCACCAAGCAGATTTACATAACATTTTAATTTACAATCTTATGCATCATGAAGTGGGAGTAAACACCCATCGGCATTTCTTCAACTAATGGAAGTTAAATTCCTCTAGAAAATCTCTAGGTCCTTGTCTCTTAAGGCTCCGATGAGTGTTTCCGGGGAGGGCAGATTATGATGATAGGATGAACGTGAGTGAAATTTTTGATAGCGGGAAATACATAGGCCCTAAACAAAGAGATAATTTACATCATGATGTATTACGTTGTTAACAACATTAAAGATGACATTAACAATTTTACTTGGATTGTAAAGCCTGCACGCGATAGGAATTGGAACGTTTCGTTGAACCCCAAAGTTCAACTCCATATGTCCAAATAGGTTTTATAATTGTGTTGTAGATTAGAAGTTTACTTTTGATTGTTAGTTTCGAGCGCTTGTCCAGTAGTCTAAGAAGTTGTAGGAAACGTCTAGTGGGTTCAACTCTTTTTAGTCTAGTCTGTGGGTTCCAAGTTAATCTCTTATCCAGGTAAAGTCCCAAATAACGTACTTTATCATATTGTGGAATCATGTTGCTATTAAGATATAAAGCGGTAGGTTTTCCTTGATAAAGTGTGAAAGTAATGTGAGCACTCTTCTGTTCATTTACCCTCACTCTCCATCTCTTAAACCAGGATTGAAGGTTGTGTATATGGGATTGTAAATTGTTGGAAGCTATGTCCGGATTTATATGGGTGGCATGTATGGCCGCATCATCTGCATAAGTAGTAATGATAATATTAGGATCAGATGGGATGTGTTGGGTATAAATATTATATAAAATGGGACCAAGAATACTGCATTGTGGAACTTTGGTTAAAATAGGATATATTTCCGAGGATTCTGAGTTAATTGCAACTTGGAAATGTTGTTGGGAGAGATATGAACTTATGATAAGGTAGTATGTTGAAGGAAGAAAGCTCTTGAGTTTCCAGAGGAGTCCACACACGATCGAAAGCTTAAGAGATATCTTAAAATACTCCTGGGTAATACTCTTTCCTCTCAAAAGAGGATACAATGTGATCAACAATAGATTGGCATTGCGGGATAGTGGAGTGTTCAGATCGGAAGCCAAATTGGTGATGAGGAATAATTTGTTCATTAACTAAGAATGGGTAGAGTCGTTTTAATAGGAGTTTTTTAAAAATCTTACCAAGAATAAACCCATTAATTCTTCTTAGGAGGAAGGATAATTAATAGGTTTATTTGGTTTAGCAATCAATTTAATGACAGAAAATTTTCAGAGTAAGGAATAGTATTGGTTGAGGAATCATTTTAATGGCAGAAAATTTTCCGAGTTTAATAGTATCCTGCGCACAATAGGTTGTGCGCAGGATACTATTAAAAATGTATGTAATTAAAACTAAAGCTTTTTGGGAAATTTGCTTCAGAATAGAAGCTGTTATTGGGATCATTACCAGGAGCTTTTTTATTGGGAAGACACAGAATAGTAGATTTAATTTCCAAGGGCTTAAAATTTTTGCGAAGAAGACTCATAGGGACTGGGAACATTAGTTCTTCGATAATTTTGTTAGTATACGATTTGTCTTCTATATCCACATGTGGAGCAAAAGTATTTACTAAATGTTCAGCAAATACTTCTGTTTTTGCCCAGTTACCGTCATTTTGTTCCAGTAGGTGTGATGTTCTTTTGTACGAGAGCATTCGTCTAGTAGCTTCCCATAAAGAAATATTGTCACTTAGCGATCTTGTATAAATTTCATGCCGTTCATATAGTGCTTTCTAATTTCCATATTCAGTTCAGGTTGTAGTCGGTTAAGTTTCTGTTTGTAGTTAGGCATTCGTAAGCGTTGCCACTATGAGCCTAGGATGAAGAGTCTTTAAGATTGGTTTAGAATTAAGTGTAAGGAGAACACGACTATGCTCAGAGTTTAAATCGGAAAGAGTTTCAATACTAGAATTCATGGTAATTGAAGGAGTGCTAATGAAGTAATCGAGGATATATCAGTTATTTATATGATGTATGAGATAGAACTTCTTGAAGAATCTTTCATCGCGAGTTAGCAACGCGGCAACCCCATTGAGGGCGTTTAGAATTATAATCACCGTCTGCAAGGAACGAGGCTCCAAGTGAGTGTAAGAAGGATGAAAAGTCGGAACCAGTTATGGTTTTATTGGGAGGAGAGTATACAGATGCTACATTAAGATTGAATAAGGAGGTATCAATAGTACCAAATGTGGATTGCAGGGATACAGACGAGAAATTGAAGTGGATATTATGTTTAATGGATTTTCTTATAAGGATAGCTTTTCCACCATATGCCGTATTGGCAGGGTGATCAGTTCTGTATACACATATATCGTAGTATCGTATCGTAAGGTATGGCGTGTATGTAAAGTGCGTCTTAGTTAATAGAGCAATGTCAATGCGTCTGTCATATAGAATAATGTCCAGTTCTTGTCGATGGGGGTTCAATCCATTTGCGTTTCATAAAAGAATGGAAAGAGAATTTGCGATGCACGACGACAGTTTTTTTGAACAGTGGACGGTAAAGCTGACACAATGGATACCAAACTATTTACAAGTGGTGTTATTATTTTGTTTAATTGCTCTATAAGTGAATTGGTTAATTGAGTAAAATTGTTAATGCTAGTTTTTATATATGAAATAGTCTGATGCACCGTGCCATTGTCTTTCCCATCATTACAATTCTCGGGTTAAAAAACAATTTGTATGAAACCCATACCAAGTTTTACAATGATAATGAGTTGTGAAACAACAATGGTTGTTTCGATCCTCCTGTGCTTGCACTATTAATTGTACTTCTGCACGTAGATAAATATCTGCTTATTACAATTATATGTAATTGCAGATTAACGAAAATATTTTTTATTTAATTAAAAATAATTTGTTTATTTGTTGTTATTATTTCAAGTAAAATTAGTACGAAAATGTGAATTCTAAGGGCCATTTGCCGAAAACTGAAAACAATCTTAAACACAACAGATACGTTATTATGGATATTTTGTGCCAATATTGAAAGAAAACATTTTTTTTCTCTCTTAGGACAATCGTTCAAATATTTATATAAAGTATTTAAAAAATGTGTAATTTGCAAATATAAAAATAGAAATAAAAACACTTCAAAAACTACTAGTTAAAATAATATCACAAAATTACTCTCAAACAAACTAAATATTAAAAGAAGTTAAGTAATAACTAGTTTAAATACAAATCAAATTTTCATAATGAACAAAATATTTATCATTTTAATCTGGTTATTTATAAGCATTTTTTTAGTAGAGTCAGCAGAATTTTAACTGATGCATAGGCGAGGTCACACACTTATATTATTAATTAAAACTATATATGCATTTTTAAACACGTTTTGATATTTTAAACAACTTTTGAAAATAATCTTATTTTTTATAATATAAGATTTGTATACTAATCTGTAATAATGCGTAGAACATTTCTAGTATTAAAAACAATAAATTTTTCATTTTAAGTAATACAAAATTATAACTGACTTTTTTTAGATGTACTATTCTTTAACTGTTGGTAGGTGAATATCTTTTAAAAACACAATAGTGTGAGCTATTTTTACTAAATTAATCGCAGCTTCCTTTTCTTCAAATATGCCTCCCCATATGGGACCACTATCAAGCCTATTATTCTATCTACGCTGCAATATAAACTTATGGCTTCGATACTATCATTTTACAATGACGCGTTTCAGCAACAGGTGTTGCTGGACGATTTTTTGGAGTTCATCTCATTCTTTGTTGAAGTGTGGCCCGTCGAAAGAGGCATTTATCTGCTTATTCAATTGTCCGACAATAAGTCGGCCATGTTACATTATCGTGAAGGTTAAAGCGATATAGATAGATCCTATTTAATATTTTTATCTATTTGCAGAATTTTATCAGAAAAGTACGTATTTTAGAAGTCCTGTACCGTGTGTTGCAACGTCAATTTTTATGTGCAAATAAATGCGTTCATAGTTTCTATTTCTAAATTTATTAAATTAAATAACCATCGCAGTTATTTAATTAATTTTAATAACTATGACTATAATTTTAAAAATGTGCACCAAAGCAGTATGTACAAATATAAAATTGCCCCTATCTGAAATCGACGCCTTTTTCAGCAGTATACATGTGTGAGTAGCTATAAGGTCCAACTTGGAACTTTATTTATCTATCTTTACACTCCATAATCTAACAGTCCAGTTCTCCATAATCTCTTTAGTTCCACGCGGCAATGTCAGGAATGAAGTGATGTGTCCATCCTCTTTTAGCCGATAAATCCCAATGTCATTGCCATATCGTCACTGTATCGTTCTCTTCCTTATTACTGATACAGACCATACGAAATGCTCTCGAAACTCGAAGTGCACTCCGACGATATTGCACTATCGCCCACCGCTTGCACGATTCGGTTGCTATAGCTTCTGACCAAATGCGAGTTATACAGAGTAGCATAAAAGTAGAAACATTACATAGGAGCCTGCGTTGGCTTTATCTGGGCTATGCATTATAAAGCGTGATCCTCTTGCTCGGGCATTTACAACACGATTTGTCGTGCAGCAGTGATTTTTATATGTTAGCCTTTATCTAAACTCCCAGGTATAAAAGCGAAGCGAAGGCTTTGAAATATTGTTTTATATTCGCCACACCATCATCTGCAAAATGGATCAAAGTTATACCTGTTGGCCTCATCCATGACATATCACAACAATTGGCCATGGCACACACCCCCCCCCCCCCCCTAACTGATGTTGTATGTCTTCATTCAATGCCTTCTATTAGTAAGATAATTCAATAGAACTAATACCATACAGAACCGAAATAATTTTTTTAGTCAATTGCATCCGTCGTTTTCTCTCAATGGCTTTACGACCTATATCGATGGCATTCACGGTTGATCTAGCTTTTCTAAATCCATATTAATTTCTTGAGAGTAGTCATATCGGCCCTTTTAACGGTTAAATTAAATTAGGCAAAAATTTAATTTGTATTATTTTGAATTGGTTGCTATTATAATTTGTATTAAAATGATAGGCCATTAGTTATTATATATTCCTCAAGCGTAAGGACTTTTTAATTTTTTTTTGGAACAAACAAATATTGAACATACCAATTGTATAAGCTTAAATCCACTGTTTTTTAGTCAAAAAAAACACATGTTTTTTTCATAGAAAGCAAAAACAAATTTATTCAAAGTATTTGTCCTCGCTAGCTACACATTTTCCCATCCCTCAGGCAATTTGTAGATACCACGCCAAAAAAATTCCTTCTCTTTAGAGGCAAACCACTCATCAAGCCATTTTCGGACGTCTTCGTAAGAATCGAAGTGCTGCTCAGCGAGCGCGTGGCCCATTGACGAAAACAGTTGGTAGTCGGAAGGGACCAGGTCTGGTGACTAAGCGGGCTGGGGTAACACATCCCAGTTGACTGTCTCCAAGTAGTTTCAGACCATTTTTGACTTGTGCGGTGGTGCGTTATCGTGGAGGAAAATCAGCTTATTTTGTCGTTGTTGATAATCGGTCCTTTTTTCACGCAGAGCACGGTGCAATTTGATCAGTTGTTGGTGATAGCAGTGGGCATTGACAGTTTCACCATGTTTCAACATCTCATAGTAGACGATACCCTGCTGACCCCTCCAAACGCACAGCATCGTCTTGTTGATGTTGATGGTTGATGGTTTGCCGGGATCAACGCACGATTTCTTACGTTTATGATTCTCAAAATATATCCACTTTTCATCGCCTGTCACAATCCGATGCAGGAACGACTTTTTTTTGTCTGGCGAGCAAGATTTCGCATGTGTTTTGGCGTCGCTCAATCTGCCTATCGTTCAATTCATGCGGCACCCATTTTTCGATCTTTTCAATCTTCCCCATGGCACGCAGATGCATGGAAATGGCTACTTGAGTAACATCCAATTGCTCCGCGAGCATTTTTTCCGATTGGATATCGTCTTCGTCCAAAAGAGCCTACAATTGATGGTCCTCAACCATCCTAGGCCGATTTTCACGCTTCTTGTCCCACAAGTCAAAATTGTTGTCTTTGAACCGACGAAACCAATCTCGGCACATTGTTTCCGATAAAGCACTGTCACCATAGGCCTCCATAAGCATTCGATGCGATTCGGCAGCCGATTTCTTCAAATTGAAGCAGAAAAGCAGAGCTTTCCGCATATACTCTTTTTCTGGCACAAAACTAGACATGATTACCAAAGGAAAAATTTATGTTGTTGTACAAAATTGGTGACAATGTGCACTGATTAATGTTGACAGATGTCAAACTCATAAAAAAAGTATGGCGTGCCCATAATAGCTTAATACGCTCAATTACTCCATCTATGACCAAATAGCGATTTAAGCTTATACAGCTGGTATATTTAATAAGTTGTTTACTTTTAATAAATCTTCTTAGAAAAATAATGTTCATGAAATTCTATAGGTTATTAATAAAATATATAATTTACCCGTTTTTGCAAAACCTAAGCAATACGGGTCCGACTTCTATTTAGGTTTCTCTCCCGTAAACACAAACTTCAATTCAGTTTTTTATTATTTCTATTATTATTATTTGTAAATTGCTAATATCATTTTGAAGATAATTAATTTTGGAGAAGTATTTTATAACAAGCGCAATTAATAGACTATTAAAAAACAAAACAAAAAAAGAATGTTGAAAGTGAAAATTATTCTAATTACATTATCTGAAAATGTAAACAGATAAACATGAAACCACTCAAAATTATTAAATAAACTTACGTACAATTTGTTATTACTTTAAATATTATTTATCTGTACAAATACATTATTACATCTGGATTGTTTATGTCTGAAACTTAAATTGCATTAACAAATGGTTTATTATGAACAATCTATCGTATTGTGTATGGAGAGCCATGAACTTTTAAATAAAGCATCAAAAATCTTCGTCATGACCATATATCCGTGACCATATATCCGAGAGGAAATTCCTATGCCATGTGATCTCATCATTATTTATTAAATATTCGAATATGAAGAGAAAAATTCAATATAGCCAATAGAATGTCACATCAAATAACATAATCAACTAAAACATACGAGATGTTGTCAAATAGAAAAATGTTAACATTTAAAATCTCAACATTTAAAAAAGATCACGAAGAAAAACAAATGTTGAAAATTAATGTCAGAAGTTACTCATTATAATAAGAAATAACAATGCTTAAAAATAGTGTCAGTGTGGTTTTTCCGCGTCCACTACATATTTTCTCTTATAATAATTTTGTCTAGCTCATTTCATTTGAAATCATATGAATTGATTATATTTTTATAGAAAGATAAGGAGAAGTTTTAATAAAATATTCACCAACTCTATTATTTAATTTAGTATCAATCTTATATTTGAATTGAGTTGAACTCACAAAATCCAATGAAGACAGTAAAACTTTTAGCAGTGACACTTTTGTGTTTTGTGTCGATAATAGCAATAGTACATGCAGCTAATCCAAGTAAGTCGAATAAACATTTTCAGAATATAGCTTTTTCTTAACAACAATATAGAAATTTAATAAATATTGCCTATTATCATCCATTACGAGAAAGAAAGGTGCAATCAACCCTTAATAGTTGGACCTTGTCGAGCAAGACGAATCCGCTTTTTCTACAATTCAGCAAAAAATCAATGTGAACTATTTTTCTATGGCGGATGCAAGGGTAATGGAAATAATTTTGCAACGAAAGAAGCCTGCGTAAATGGTTGTAGACGGATATAAATAGTGTATAGTTCCGGAAGTTATAAAATTTTGTTAATAAATAAATGAATTTTAAATTGAAAATGAGAATATTATGAAAAATGAAATCATTGATATTTTTACAATATGTGTAAGTGTGATAGTAAACAATTTTATGGAAAAATCAATTTATGCAAAATGTTTATAATAAATAACCATAAATTTATTATTGAAATATTTATTTCTAAATGGGAATTTAGATAGTTTTCAAGTAAATTTATCAATATTGGCAATGAATAACATATAAACATAAATATAAAATGTAAATATTCTCATTTAGTTTTATTGGTGGATATCAACTCATTATTTTCTAGAAAGAAATGCGAATCATAAAAAAATTATTAACCTTGTTATAAATAATTCAACCATGATTCTATTATTACTGTAATATTTTAAATCGAAAGAAAAAAATCATTACGAAATATTTGTCCGATATATGTTATTTATAAATAAATTTCTAATGCTGATGATATTCATAAAATATTTTTTTTTAGCTATAATATCATTCATTTTTTAAAATAGAATGCAAACTACAATATAATAAAAGGAAATTTAAAAAAATTATAGCACCATGAAATTCAATAGGAAAATTCTCAATGCAACTTTAGATAAAAAACTACCTTTAGAATCATAGAACATTATCGAGTGGGTTAGTTGATGTTGTTAAATTTTACAAATAATATTGCGAAAAAATTACCTTCGCAATGAATTGAATGCCTAGAAATATTTCGGTTCTCCAAAAAAATGCCTGCCAATATTTGGCATTGTGTATTAAGTGTTTTATTCGACTAATATTTCACAATTTTATTTATTCATAAATAATTATTTATAACATTTCATCAGAAAAAAAAACACCAAACAATTTATAACGAAGAAAAAAAAATATATTTTTAAAAAAAGCACTTCTTAAAGTTAATATTATATTTAGCACCAATTATAAATAGTTACAAATTTTTAAAAATCATTGAAATCGCAAATTATAAAAATTGTCATTTACTGAAGATTGTACATGTAACATGAGCCAAGGTAAATTTTAGTATTTTTTTCAAGACTTAAAATTTCCCGTGATAATATTTCACCTAGAATTTTGACCCAATTTTAAAATTCATTTTTTTTGATACTTTCCCAAATCTAATTTAACTGGTATATAGGTCAGGGGTCATTGCTTGAACGTAGGTCAGGAGTCACTGCTTCAATAACACGACCTTGAGCTCGTTAGATGGTAATTACCATTTAGCACAATAAGTTTATAGGATGTAACAGTTAGTTCGATAGAAATGACAGTTTAATTATTTTATTTGTGAATGAAATGATTTCTTTACCATTTACTATTTTTAATAACATTTTAATTATTTTTGTTTGTTGACATAAGCAAGCAAAAATATTTCTTTTTAATGAACTGAAATGAATTAGATCACTATAATTTTATATTTATTATATTATATTTCTTACAATTATAGATATTTTATTTATGATTTATCATAGAAGTAAAATTGTCGTCTTCTACGTTAATTTGTTTGTAGTAAATGATGGATGGATGAATCCTGGTGGTGTGGTTACAACTGGTTCCGTGATGCTGGTGGCGTTGGACTGGTAACAGATGTTGATGGTTGCTGTTGTTCATCCTTAGCGTCTTCAGTGGAGTCAGTCTTGTTTTTAGATTATTAGAAGAACTGGATAGGCTTCTACACAAAAATTGTGGCCCACATGCAAAATAACAGAAACGGCGTGAATCATTGGGGGCCAGTTTTAAACTTTAGTATGCGATTGAACGAACGCTTAAAACCATTTTGATATGTGATGTCATTTATTCCTAAACAAATAGATTTTTTTATTATTGCGGGTTTTGTTATTTGATGGAATTAGTTTTGGAAATATGCAATAAAACACAGTATTCTATTTTAAAATATTATTTATTTATTTCACTATATATTATTTATTAGAACAGAATTATAAAGTAGAAGACCATATAAAAATATAAATTGAAAGTTATTTGATTATATTTATTAAAAAATAAAGCATTAATTACGTAGAATATTACATCAAGTTCTTAATAATATGGAAGTTAATTGTATACAACATTATAGCAATTGCTTTAAAACTAAATTACAAGAGGGAAAATTTAATGTACTTAAATAATTAATAATGCATATTCTAAAAAAAATTGAAAACATTATTTTTTAGTAAATGCATTACAAAATGGTGTAATAGAGCAAGCGAAAGCACAAATTCAAAAAATTTATTTAAATAATAAGCCTACCGAATATACTTTATTTATTTTAATAAAATGAAAATAGTAAAAATTTATTGAATGCTAAACTTTTCACTTTTCACCCACTTTTTTGACCAAAGAAATCATTGAAAGCTATTTAGGAACTTCACAAACTAAATTTTTGTTAATTTCTCTAGTAAAAATGAATATGTCAACTTATCGAAAGTTCCTGGCTTCCTCATTCCGATGAATTACCGGCAACCCTTTATAAAATACTTCATTTTTATTCTGAAATAAAAACTTCCTATTAAATGTATCAACAATATAACTATTTATATTAAATACAAAAAACATAAAAACCACACTTTCCGATAAGTGCCAAAATTACAACTTTAAAAAGAACAAATAGTATGCAAGCATTTCGGTATGCTACCACTCTCATGTAGAATGGCGTGTTTTAAAACTTTCCGAAAGTCTACAAACGTTGAAGCGGTTGATATTTAATAGCTATTTACGAAATAAATAATAAACCTAAAATACAATTTCATTTCATATCAAAAGGTTGTACAAAAAATAAAAATTGCCTGTCGTTGTGTTTTAATTGTATTTTTGTTTGCAATAAGTGAATTAAAATTAATATAAATTATGCTTTTAGAATTCAATAAATTTCTATTACGAAAACTAGATGTCAGTGGGTGTCATGTCTGGGTTTAATGTGATGAGTAGTTTGGGTAGGACGTGGAGCATGCATGACTTTGTGATGTTTTTCCAAAAATATATGAGGATCTGCCTGAAGTTCTTCCCAGATAAAAATTCTCCTGGTATCCGTAAGTTGGTCCCATATAAAATTGCAACTTGCAGATCTTTGTCGAAGCTAATTCTCAATCCAGGTTTGGAATAACACGACTGCAGCTTTAAAGGTTCGATAGAAAGGTTTCACCAGACCTTTAGATTGAGGATAATAAGCAGCTATTCTGATTGTTTTCAAGTAGCTGAGATTCAAATTGACGACCTAGTACTGTGGTTATTTCACCCCTGGTAAAACAATCAATTAAGGTCAAACACTATTGATAGTTATTATTCTTGGTGGCTAAATCTGAAATCAGGTACTTCAATATAATTAGGCACTAATCTAGTACGTCGATGGACTTTGGATTTTTGGGGTAGGATGCACTAACGCACAAGCAGCTGCATTTTTATTTGTATCAGGCCATACGAATTTTTCCCGTAGTTATAGTGAAGTCACTTTTCGACTAGGATGTGGGGGATTGGGAATTATGGTAGATACGGACGGGTGGTGGCTTGTGAGACATCGCAGAAAAGTTTATATTTGATGCGATATCTAGTTTCTAAAGTTGCAACGTTAGCTTTATATCATTTTGTTGTATTTGTTTTCCGAAGCATTCGATAGCTTTTCAGTAAAAGCGTGCGTTAGTGGTTTATGGTTTTTCTTTACAATAACATGTCAGCATTCCAGATGACGAAAATTCTTGCAGAAGATATCGAGGAGATCACGGTTTAAGGTGCTGCACCGTTATGCCGTTTCATTAAGACTTCTTGAAAAAGAAAACTTTTCTGACGAGCTCATTCTCTGTTTGTTCGAGTACTGCCCCAATTCAAGTAGTTGAAGCGTCAATTTTAGGAGTTCATTAGATGATTTTCGTCCAATCTTTTTTGATTGAATGTTTGATAAATTGATGGAAGGGTAATTTTCGAATGACTGTTTTAGGAATGAGTTGCCTGTAATCATTGTCTATCCCCAAAAAGCGTCTCAGTGCAGGAACATTTTTTGGTTTCAGATAACTAGTTGGACATAGCGTAACCCAATAGTTAATTTCTTTTTTAATGAAAAAGCACTTGTTGATATTGGTAGAGAGACTGTGCCCTTGGAGTCTTTGAAAAATGCGGATGCCTCGAACTATCGTCTGGCATAAACCGTTTCTATCTATGCAGTGATTTATATAATAAAGATCACGTCGATGTTACTACTTTGTACTCTAATGCTACAATATCATATTTATGTACACAATAAGATTATATTTTATTTTTAAATTGTCCTAGAAGTAAAATTAATTTAAACTAGTCAGTCGACTATGATTAAACATATACTAAAAGTACATAATATTAAGTAAAATTCATATGCCTCTAATTTAAGAGTGACTTATCCTCCACATAACCAACATTCTTTAACGTTTTTTTATCTATTGAGAAATTGGAAATAATAATATCAGCTGTTAAAACATATAATATATGATGTCATTTGACCATTTTTGAATAATTTACTATTTCTAGTAAATGATTCATTCTATAATAATTTTCTTGACTCTATATTTGTGTATATATTTATATGTACCAAAAAAAGAATGCTTATTATTATTAAAGTGATATAAACATTTTTTTGCCAAAGGAATGATAGAAATTTTGAGAGACCCATTAAAACCAGTCACCATTGACTATAACCGAACTATCTTAGTTCGATCAATGTTTTTTGCGCCTTTGTTCTTTTAAATGACGGATGTTACAGCCAATTTCTAGAGCAGTTCAAATCACACCACTTATTTAGGTCTTCAGGCGACTATAATGTCTAATTTTACACATTTAAACTTCTTCCGTGACCAAATTAATTTGCAAGTCAAGATGAACAACGATGTAAATTTCTTACGTATAACGAAGAATTAACTATTCCAAAAAGAATTTCGTTTTCCAAAATATAATTACTACTGAGGTTAGTTATTTTGGTATAACCCCACAGTTGGACACCATTAGCCCAGTACCTTGGGGTACAAATTTCAGCTTTCTTTTTAAATATTTCAAAAATCACTTAATATATTTTTATCCTGCTTTTACTTTAAATGATATTGTTCAGCTTATTGGCGAATGATAATGGCTCTACGAGTTTTAAGACAATCTCTCATTTTGAGTTGCTTGGGTAATTTTCGAATTGAAAATGGTACTTTTCGAAAAGAACTATGGTTCTTTATATACTTTCTGCACCTACTTTCTGCACAATTATGTTGAAAGAAAATAATTTCAGATTATGAAGACCATTCGTTTTAATGAAGTATTTGATCATTAGAAGAAAAGATTATAGTTGTGAGATTTGATTTATTCCAAAATATGCTATTTTTGCAAAATTCAACCCGTTCTGAAAAAGCAGCCGCGAGCTTCAACTATAATAGGTCAAGGAAAACGAGTCATTTTAAACTTGTTAGAAAGTCTGAAACGACAAAACGTGATGATGGATAACTTTTTTCCTCGCATGAGCTTGGATAATATTTTTGCAGAAGAATGAGACGGAATAGGAAATCCGTTCCTCTTATGCTAATTGATTGTAACGTGGCGCCCGAATATAATAAATCAAAATTGTACTGAAAAATCATTTTGGTGCAAAAAAATAAATGCTTAATACTCCAATTATTGAAATATAGTACAGCTAATGTCTAATATACTGAAGCGAAGTTGTCTGAAATCATGAAGCATCACTAAATCTAGAAAAGTTGGAGTCTTTTCAGTTCACCAAATGATCTTGTTCTATTCTTGTAAAAGAAAAACCACTTACTCTAGTAAATATTATCGATATCTCTGATATAAATGCATACATTATTTGTAATAAAATCTCTGCGGATTGGAAACTAAAATTATTGTATTGTTCGGAAAGTTATTTCGTGTTTTCCCAACAGAGTGTTTAATTGTATTTTTTCACAACCAACTTCACACTTAAGCCGCATAATCATATGTTCTTTGATAGCTGGCATAGCAAGGCTTTCTTGTGAAAAAATTCGATTGATTCTGCTGCACAGTAGTTTTTGGTTGATACACTTTTAAATGTGGAAAGTGAAAAACAACATTTTCGGCATATTTTAATTTTTTACTATGGAAAAGATAAAAATACTGTTCACGAAAGAAAAAAATTATCCGATGTATTTGGAGAAGATCTGTCAAGTGAGCAGCAGTGCCAAAACTGATTTCAAAATTTTGATCCGGCAATTTTGATCTCGAAGATGCACTACGATCTGCAAGGCCAGTTGAAGCTTATGAAGATACAATAAAGGTATTAATTGATGCAAACCAGCGAATAAGAACTCGTGAGATCGCTGAGAGATTAAATTTATCGAATTTGACAGTCTATAATCATTTGAAACGACTAGGTTTAATCTCAAAGCTCGACACATGGGTTCCTCATCTTCTTACGGAAAAAAATTGACGTTTGTGATTTGCTTCTCAAACACCAAGAAAATGATCCATTTTTGAAGAACAAAAGATCCTGCAGTAGAAAAGATGAACCGGCTCAAACACTTCGAAAGCTAATATTCATAAAAAAAAGTTATGCTATCTGTTTGGTGGGATTTATTTTGAGCTTCTACCAAGTAACATAACGATCAATTGAATGATTCACTTAAAGAAAAAATACCAGAATTGATCAATAATAAAATATTAATTAACTATAAGAAAAAACGTCTTTCATTATATAAAAAAAAACGAAATTACTTTCCGAACAACCCAATAAAAAATATCGAACGAAAAGAATTCTTGCATGAACTCAAATTACAGCTAGGGTAGGACTATATGCTTTCAACATAATATACACCACAAACTACTATTTCGGAATTGTAGATAAATCTGGCGCCAAATAGTGTCAACAAAATCCACAACAATGACACAATAACAAAAACTGCATTTCCGGAGCTTTCAAAAAACAAAAAAAATGAACCCATCATTCCAATACCAATTAACGACGCGGTTTCTGTTATATTTATAGTAATCAAAATCTTATAACTTCAAACCATAAACATGAAAATATTTAGTATAATTGCAACTAAGTTATATGTTAAAAGATACATTATAGGAATATACCAGAAGTATACGCTTAAATCCGCTGTTTGGTCATAGACGGCGTGAGTGAGCGTATTAAGCTACCATGGGCACGCCATACTTTCTTTTTATGAGTTTGACATCTGTCAACATTAATCAGTGCACATTGTTAGCAATTTCGTACAACAATATACATTTTTGCTTTTAATCATGTCTAGTTTTGTGCCAGAAAAAAGCATATGCGGTAGCTCTCCTTTTCTGTTTCAATTTAAAGAAATCAGCTGCCGAATCGCATCGAATGCTTATGGAGGCCTATAGTGACAGTGCTTTATCGGAAACAACGTGCCGAGGTTGGTTTCGTCGCTTCAAAGACAACAATTTTGACTTGTGGGACAAGAAGCGTGAAAATCGGCCTAGGAAGGTTGAGGACCATCAATTGTAGGCTCTTTTGGACGAAGACAGTACCCAATCGCTAACCATTTCCATACGTTAAAACTTAACCAACCATTTCCATACGTCTGCGTGCCATGGGGAAGATTGAAAAGATCGGAAAATGGGTGCCGCATGAATTGAACGATAGGCTGATGGAGCGACGCCATTACACATGCGAAATCTTGCTCGCCAGACAAAAAAGAAAGTCGTTCCTGCATCGGATTGTGACAGGCGATGAAAAGTGGATATATTTTGAGAATCCTAAACGCAACAAATCGTGGGTTGATCCCGGCCAACCATCAACATCTTCCCTAAGACCAAATCGCTTCGGACGGAAGACGATGCTGTGCGCTTGGTGGGATCAGCAGGGTGTCTACTACGAGATATTGAAACCTGGCGAAACTGTCAATGCCCACCGCTATCAGCAACAACTGATCAAATTGCACCGTGCTCTGCGTGAAAAAAGGACGGATTATCAACAAAGACATAAAAATCGTGTTCCTCCACGATAACGCACCACCGCACACGTCAAAAATGGTCCGAAACTACTTGGACACACTCAACTGGGAGGTGCTACCCCACCCCGCTTATTCATCAGACCTGGCCCCTTCCGACTACCACCTCTTTTCGTCGATGGGTCACGCGCTTGCTGAGCGGCACTTCGATTCCTACGAAGACATCCAAAAATGGCTTGATCAGTGGTTTGCCTCGAAAGAGAAGGAATTTTTATTGGCGTGGTATCCACAAATTGCCCGAGAGATGGGAAAAATGTGTAGCTAGCGAGGGCAAGTACTTTGAATAAATTTGTTTTTGCTTTCTATGAAAAAAAAACATGTGCTTTTTTAACTAAAAAACAGCGGATTTAAGTATATATAAAAACTGTATTTGAAATCGAAAAATTGCATTTAACTTACATATAATTTTATATTTTACTTTGCCTCGAATTTTTTACATTTCCATAGGAAATACACTGAGGGTAGAAATCTACGCACCAATGTCCGATTAGTGAAGTTGATCCTAAGGCATTGCACGGTTAAAAACCTTGAAAGCTGATACTAATTTCCAATAGTAAAGTTAACTTTTTTATTAGCCTCTAGGTGGTGGCGCTCTCTTAAATAGACCCCGGTACATGTATTTTATACTTTCCTTATAATACAATAAAATTATTTTATTTTCACGGGTTTTCAATTAGTAAAATTAACAAAAATTACATTAAAAATATTTTTATTTTGAACTTGCAGCTATTAAAGTAAGAGACTTCAATTTTCATTTCTTAAAACTCGTCCAATTATTGGTGCGTCAAAATATTATTTATTTTTAAATTATAAAAGTAAATTATATTTGCTTATGTTTATTATTAATTTTAATAGTTATTTTTTTTTCAATTGTCATATTTGCATGACATAATGTGGTAATGAACATATTTTCTAAAAAATTTAATTATTTTTCTCCAATCTAATCATATCTTTCAATATCTTAAAAAACCGAGCATGTTATTTTGATACAATCGATTGCACGAAGAAAAATGGCATTAGATTAACTCTATGGCACATGTACTCTTTATGCTTTAAGTGTTTGTGAAATATCTTATTAAAAAGATACTAAGTCACAAAATAAGGTCAAAGAGGGTATTTTATTTGTGTGGATTTGAGATGGAAATAAAAGCTGAAATTTAGCAATTATAACGAACGTTCCAGTAATTAAATTTGAGGAATTCAAATAATTACATAGTTATAGGAAAAATATGTAATATAATAAAAATGTTCACTATTCCTCCCTCATATAGTATTTTTTTAATCTTTAGTCATCAGTTTAGAAAAGAAATTTTAGAATCCGAACATTCGGTTTCGAAATTTCCTTACTACATTAAAAAATTTACTTTGGAAATACTCTGAAGAAAGATTTTCGAACAGTTTGTCTGTATCATTTTTCGGTTATTCTTCCATTTATTTTATAACCTGTACACTATATTATAGTTTCATTGTAAAAGTAACGATAGAAAAAAATAATATTATTTAAAATCCCATGCATCCATAAATTTGACATTTGTAAAGCTAATAGTTAAGTAAATTGTGAATAATTTAAGTTAAAATTCAAAAATATATTGCGTAGTTTAAATGTAATTAATTACGAGAATTTACCGCATTTTACTAAATAACATCGTTTAAATTACAAAATGGATTTTTTGTACACAATATTTATAATTACAACAACTTTTTTGTAATGATATTGTCAGAGAGAATAATTTTTGAATATTTCAATATATAATTATCACTAAAAAACTATATATAATGATCAGCAAAGGCAAATATACAGTGACATAAAAAATTGACTACAAATTTGAAATCACCGGAACGTATTTAGAAATGTAGTATTAGAAAATACTTTAAAATTTATGTCCATTTTTACAACATATGTTATATTGAATGTTTTAATGAGTTATTCTGGAATAAAACTCAAATAGGAATTTCAAAAATTAGAAATTTCATATAAAAAGGAAAATTTTACATATTTTGTCACAAAATAATACAGTTTTATTATGGTAGCCTTGGCTGTAGTTTCGGTGATTTGTTCATTGCCAAACGCGTACATTAGTGGGGCTATAAATGAGTTTCCCGACGGTTTTGTTACTTGTAGCAGGAAAGTCAGGAGACATTACATTGGTGTTCCAGTGAGTCTTATGACACCGTAATTTTAATTTTATTGCTTGATTTTGTATCCCATTTAGAAAGTGTAGTAACGTTTTAGAAGCGCCTGCCTATACATGAATATATATTGCAGCTCAGGGCGAATATATGCCTTGTGTATATTGCCTGGATCAGATTGGATGAAAATCGGCTACATATGCCTTCAAATGACCAGTAAATTAAACGTCAATAACGAGTTTCCTTGATTGAAGATGCTTTATTAGCTGATAGTTTATCTGTATTTCTATGTCAATCCCTAGGCACCGCTTAGCCAGCTCAGGTACGCGGGTTCGCCAAGAACCGAAATTACAACCGGAATCGACCTTAATCTTTCACCCGGTTGTAGCCACCTTACGTGTCATTTACACACTCATTCACGCACCATTCTTGCTCTCCTCTCAAAAACTGCCACGGCAAATCTATTAAGGCATTCATACCGTTTTCTCATACCCAACACTCCACTCACATCGCCACTCTTATCATTATCGTGACCTATGCACCTAGGTCACGCAAATCCCAGTACAGCCCACACTCAATGAGAAGGTGCTTGGCACTCCCCTCCGTCGCCACACAAGGGTATATAGCCTCCGCAGCCAAACTATGCATGTATAGGAACCCCTTCATATTGCCATGTCCCGTGAGTAAATACCAAAGGTACACACCAAATTCAAATCCATTCACAGAGGCAAATCATACATCCGAAATGAACATGTGCGTTCATTGACGATGCCAAATTTCATACATTCTATTCAGTTCCAATACACGCCTACCTCTTCATTCATAACCATACAACCAGCAAGCGGGATACCTCGCCGTAGACGGTAGTAAATGCTCCCACGCAGTATCTCCAGATCCAATGGAATTTCTCCCATTAGAACCTGCATCACATCGGTTGACACGGTTCTACATACATTCTAACATGCATACAAAGCCAGACGCTGAACAGAATTTATGCCCACCCTCGCATACTGGTGGCGTATAATGTCAGCCCATACACACGACACATACATTGCATACGGAACAAACACACCCTTGTACAGGTCTTTCACCGCTCTGGATCAAAATTTTGCAAGTGAGGCCGAAAATTCAGCCTCTCTCCAACCTTTACTCCAAGGTAACGTACCTCCAACGTATATCAGACTCCGACCGCCTCTCAACAACATACACACAGGATTCCTTTCTGAAACATTCACTCCCATTCTATTCCCACATGTAGACACTATCTGCATATAGAGGCTTCCCGCTACCTCTATCGCATACCTACTCCCCCTCTCAATCAGAAGCAAAAGATCATCCGTATATGCGATTCCGGTCTCCTCCAACTGCACCTAGAGACCGTTAATCATGATATTCCAAATGGCGGAGCCAGTCACAGATCCTTGTGGACAGCCACGCACCAACTGGCAAACAACCCTCCCATTGTTCCCGCACATGACTGCATACCTTTCATGGAAGTAACTTCGCCATAGATAAGTTTGTTCACATGAAACCTCCTCAAGCCGCTCAATGATGCGATCCTATCGCAGGCAGTTGAGAGCACTTCGTAAATCCACAAACACACCACATACGTACTTACTCTCACTCTCTGTAACATACTGTCTTACACATATCAAAGCGTCCTCAGTTGATTTACATTTTGTAAATCCCTACTAAGAGCCGAACACATTGAAGTCTGTAAATTTCACATTCAGTCGGTGTACCATCATCCGCTCGAGGACCTTGTCGAATACTAGCAGTAAGCATAATCACCTATAGAAGGACGGGTCAGTCCGTATTCAGTCCGGAGACTTGGGAACGATAACCACGTCTCCTAATTTCCATTCACACGGAAATACATCACTCCCCAGGCATTCACCGTATAGGCTGCTTACATGTGCGGGAATAGTCCACCAAATACTCCTCATCATTTGACCAGTCACGCCATCTCATCCTGGGCAACTTCTCACTTTCATGCTCCACACAAAAAAGTCAATGTCATCCCATTCGAAGGGCAGGGGGACCTCCTGCCAGAATTCACTTCCTCTTGCATTTCAAGCCCAGAGTCCTTAGAGATATCAAGATTTCTAAGGATTCTTCCAACGGTACAAGTGCAAAAATGAATTTTCCCCACAAAAAATTAAACGAGCTTCAATACAGCCGGAAGTATCATCGTTACTTTTTATTTAAAATAATTTTTTATATTTTTAACATTACTTTTGAACATTTTTTGTTCTTTATATTTGTATTAATTATTAAAAAAATTAAATTTTTTAATAAATTACATTACATCTGCAAATTGTTTTTTCTTTTTACTTGAAAGGTGTAAGCCATAAACGAAAATGATTATAATTCATTTAATCTAGAATATAAATCTATATATATTATATAAGAGGTCTGTTCAAAAAGAATAATGAATTTTGAATTTCCGCGGGTTAGGTATATTCGACTTTCGATTTTTTGTGGCGTTATGGCGGTACTCATATAATTTTTGACAGCTGCTTTGCTTGCACGTGTTTTGGCTCGTCTTCGATTTTTCCCCATTCCAAACAATGGATCAAAGAATCTGTATCAAATTTTGTGTGAAAAACGGGACGCATTTCGAATGTTGACTGTGGTATGTGGTGAAGCTACCGTGGACCGAAGCAACGTTTATCGGTGGTACAAAATGTTCTCAGAGGGCTGAGAAGATGTGAACGATGAAAAGCGTGCCGGACGGACGAATGTGAAGGCTTTGCATACAGTTTTTTTCGATTACAGGTGTATGGTGTATCATGAGTTCTTGCCACAGGGTAGAACGGTCAATAAGTAATATTACCTGCAAGTTATGCGCAAGTTGCGCAAAGCAATCCGCCAGAAACGCCCGGATTTTTGGAAGAACAAAAGTTTGCTTTTGCCATTTTTGGCCAAAAACAATACACTAATAATGCCGCATCCGCCTTATTCCCCAGATCTGGCTCCCTGTGACTTTTTCTTCTTCCTGAAACTGAAGAGCCCCATGAAAGGACGACGCAACGCTACGATTAAGGAGATAAAGATGGCATCGAAGAAGGAGCTGAACAAGATCACAAAAAATGATTTTTTGAAGTGCTTCGAGGTTGGAAAAAACGTTGGCACAAGTGTATAATATCTGGTGGGGCTTACTTTGAAGGGGACAAAATAAATATTCATGAATAACTGAGAAAAAGACTCAACAAACCCCAAATCTTCCTCGTATACAATGGTTTCTCGTTGCTTGCTTCGGCGTTCTCTTCGCTCATTCCTGTTTTTCGTCATTCAGTATATTGGTTTTCTGTAAATGATTAAGGTCATAGCTTTAGGATTCTTTTAATTTCATTAATATGTGAAAACTAAAATTTTAATTTCATATTTTTTAATCAGTTTTTTATTCATTGTTGTAAAATTTTAGTCTACAGATAATCGAATTCAATAATCGAGCTGATATATCGACATGAAATACAATTTGCATACATCTTCTCAAATATTTTTCTGATTATAACCAATTTGTCATTTAACATAATTTTTAATATTAACTTATACTTTGTTTTTATACAACTGAAAACTGGTTTATATTACCTTGGGAAGATTTTCAAATATGGTATCAACTAGCATTGCTTATGCCGGGTAAAGAAACTATCAAACAAATATTTGCAAAAATACTCCATAAAAGCTGAACTTTTGCAAATAACAAAATCCAATATTTATATTTTCATATACGTCGATTTGTTAAATAAGCTAATAAAAAAGAACTAGTTGACTTAATTTATTTAGACCTTGACCGAGAAAAGAGAGTTCACTTTCTGCTGCTATGTTTACTGTCATTTTTGTGAACTCTAAAATTGAATTTTGAAAATTATCATAGTCAACTTAATGTATAAAGAACAGATAGCGTAAATAGTTAAATCATAATTTAAAGATAAATAGATTTTTTTTAGAAATCGTTTCATATATTTTCTAATACTTAAAGTAGAAATTAAATTGTTCAATAATTACTTTTAATTGAAATTTTAGCTAAGCGGAACTAATATAAATGCTTTTTTTTATGAAAACTACTTATTATATAAAATAAATAATCTCTTTGTACTTAAGACAGAATATTCTTTATTGTAGTCTTCATAATTTTACAGTGGTCGATCCAAAATTTGTGTAACAATTATTTAATAATAATTATTTTCCTTGAAAATCATTACTATTAAAAAATAACATTAAATATGTATAAAAATGTAATTATATGCGGTAACAACAAGTCTTGTAGAACATTTTAAGAAATAATTGTTCGGTACGTAGGCTATATAAAAGCTTATAACTTAGACATTTTCGCTTAATATTGTAGTACTAGTCTATCATTTTGTGCAGTTAATACGGATAAAATGAAATTTCGATTAGAATATTTGGTTTCAGTTTTTCTAATACTGAATATTGTTTTTGTTGTGAATACTCAACCACCTATACAGAACGGATATCCTCGTCCGGTACCATTGCCGTATCCACCTGTTCGGCCACCTATTCGACCAGTATTACCACCTGGTCAAGCTCCATATCCAGGTAATCCCCAATATCCAGGCAGTTCTGGTAATCCAATATATCATGGTAATGTAGCATATCCTGGTAATGCAGCATATCCTGGAAATGCGGCATATCCTGGACAAGCATACTCCCCACCTAGAAGTATAGCGTAATTAAATGTAAACAATATTTTTTGAATTAAAGATAATTTTAGGTGCATGTAGACGGCCTGCTGATCCAGGACCTTGTCAAGGCGTGTTTTTGAGATATTTCTTCAATTTTCGTTTAGGACGTTGTCAAAGGTTCTATTATGGTGGTTGCTATGGAAATGGAAATAACTTTTTCACTAAACAAGAGTGTTTTGCACGATGTGGTTATTTGATTTAATTAATAATTTATTAATATGTTAAAATAAAAATGTTTCAACAAAAATAATTTTTTTTTTGCCATAATAGTTACCAAAAATGCTTTAACAGTTTTTGAATAATAATGAATTGTGATGATTTAGTGTTTTGATATCCTTTCTATATATTTTTTTATTAGAAATTATTAGATCAATACAAAGCAATATAAGAAAGTAAAAATTGTTGTTTATGTGATAGTTTTTGAAAAATTAAGTTATTTCCCCAATAAATAAGATCAATTCGAAAACAGTGCTTTTATAGAATTTTGCTATTATTGTTGATATTATCATCATTATAAAATAGTATTAGCCCAGAAATGCTTAGTCTAAGCGTCACGACACTTAATTGCAAATTGACATATACAAAAAGTTAACGTACATAATGGAAAATGTTATAAATTTATTCTTTAAGCAAAATCTTTTTATAGTTTTATGTAACAATTTAAATTTGGTATTATAAAAGTGTTTGAGTAAATTGCTATAATAATGTTGTAATAAGTTTCCTAACAATTTTGTTTTAGTTTTTTATTTTTAAACTAACTAGGACTAGAAGAATAAGAGTAGCCGAATCAGTTTTAGAGCCATTAACATCCCTAATGGTCTCCGGCAAGAAGACGCATTTTCGTGCGATTCCATTTAACTGTCTCTGGAAGAAGTAATTTGTAACTTAAGGGCATTAAATCTGCCGAGTTCTTAGCTCTTAGATTAAATCTGCCGAGCTCTTAGCATATGTCGACGACATCAGAAAGAGAGAATCCTTCATCAAGATTGAGCCAGTTTGCTGCACCGGCATCGAATAAAAGACCAACTTTGCACTAGTCGTATATATGTATATAGGAGAGTATAGATTTGAAGGAATTAAATCAATTTCCTATTTGGAGTCAATAGTCATAGCCAATAACAACGTAGAGGAAGAAATCCAAACACAGCTCAAAAATTCCGGACATAACGTCAAAGCTACTAGTATACAAAATACTGGTATTGCCAGTCCTAATGTATTATTAAAAACTTGGGTTGTCAGCAAAAACCATAGCAAATTCTTATCCGCGTTCGAGAGGATAATCCTTCGAAGAATTTTTGGCTTCGCACATGAGGATGGGCGATTCTGGAGCCTATTTAACGATGAGATCCTGGAGTGTTACCGCCATTTTATCCGGTTGTGAATAAAAGTAAGCTCAGTAGGCTGCGGTGCGCTAAACACTTAATCCGTATGGATGAGGATGATTCTGCCCGCAAACTCCACAGTGGCTCCATTTAAAGTCCCATTAGCCTGGACGCCAAGAACATGCTGTGAGTGTCGAACTGGAAGAACGTGACTCGAAGCCGGGACGTCTGGAGTTCTCTGATTTAGTAGGCCTAGACCAGACTCCCGGTTATCGTGACGTTAATAACGATAATTTTCAACATTATTGTGAAGAAAATTTTTATGTTTTTAAAATTAACAATTCATTTTAATAAAAAAATTTCAAACAAGTTGCGTGCTATTGCGTAAAATTTTCATTTCATACAGATCCAACCGTGTCTACTGCAATTTAATTTATATACACGGTGTGTCCCAAAAATAACAGGATATTATATTTAAATCATACAACATGCAGCGCCATCTATTGAAAATTTGTAGCATTAAAAAGATACATTTTCTCTTGTATATTTTTACTGTTGTAAATTTTCAATAGATGGCGCTGCATATTGTATACAGCCATTTCAATAAAATAAAAAGTGTGCTCATGTTACAAAACAAAAATGACTGGGATATTATCATAAAATGCTCCTTTCATCTTGGTTTTCAGTTTTGGAAATAGAAAATAGTCACATGGTGATAGATCAGTTGAATACGGAGGGTGGTTGAGGAGAAAAGTCCATTTTTTCATCAAAAATTCGTTCAACATTTTTGGTCTTCATTTAATTCATGTGGAACAAAACGCGCACAGACCTTTTTTTTACCCAAATCTTCAGTTAAAATTCTCCAAATAGTGTTTTTACTCGTATTTAATTCCTCAGCCAACATTCTCGTCGTAAAATTACAATCATCACCATAAACTTTTGTCATCAATTCGCTTGTCTCAGCGAATTTTTTTTCAAGTTTAACACAAAATTTTATATTTGCTCTTGTTTGTTTTGTAACATTACCACACTTTTTCTTTTATTGAAATGGCTGTAACTTTCACATCTGTCATCCCATTCACAAGAACTTAGATGCGTTTGAAAGAAGATGAATGTATCTTTTTAATGCTGTCAATTTTTAATAGATGGCGCTGCATGTTGTATGATTTAAATATAAATTCCTGTTATTTTTTGGACACACTGTGTATGTGTATATTTAGAGTCTTAACTATTAAAATTATGCTACAAAAATATAAGTCCTCACTTCATTTCCTAAGGTATTAGCATTATTTGTAAAAAAAAGAAATGATTCATTTTGTTGATTATGTTTATTAAAACGTTTAAATTTGTTCCATGAAGTCACGAAGATAATAATCGGCCATGAGGCCGCCACCTAAGTAAATGCACATTTGAGCTCGTTTAATAGCATTTTCTATTATTTTTCTTAAAACTTGTGGAGATAAATTCTTAACATCTTGTCGGATATTTTTCTTAGGACCGCCAAGGTCTGATGCTCGTTTGTATAGACTCGTTACTTCAAAAACCGTAAAGAAAATAGTCTGGAACAGTCCAATAGGAAACGCTTGCTGCAGAAGGTCTATTGTCGGCCACGTGTTTGTGTCTTCAAACGGTAGCAAGAAGTATTTGATCATGGTTATAAGCATGCACCAGTTTCAGTAAGAGTATTGACAACGCCGCCCTCGAAAAATATGGTACAATCACATTTATCCTAAACACGGCACCAAGTAGTGACTGGTGACAGGATGTAATGGCTCTTCTCGTTCATTACACGTGGATTTTCAGTAGACCAGACGCGATAATTTTAATGGAAAATCATCCTCATCTTAGGTTTAGGAGGGTTTGACTATAATTTATATGAGATTGTCGATCTCCAGGCAATAGCTGATGCATTGTTTAATCAAAGCTACAAACCCATTATCTTTAGTCAGCTACAAACACCGTTGTATTAAATGCATATTAAACGTTTTTAAAATGAAAAAAAGGATATCAATTTACTTTAAAAAATTATTAAAATTCAATACAAATATTTAATCTGTTGATCTTTTTTAGTTGCTATGCCTGACATCTAGCTTTTAATTATAGAACTAAGAACCATCGGTGGACCGGAGCTTATTTAATCCTCCAATTTGTAGCTTTGGCATATCGAACGTAAACAACAATCGTTTCGTGCGGATTAAATTCTTTAAAATTATTTTTTCTGTCCTATAAAAAGTGTATCATTATAAAAAGTAAAGTGAAACAAATAACTAGTTATATAAATAATAAAATAAATAATTTAATATGTTAAATTAGTTTCACAAAATTATATTTTTTGTGAATTACCTTTTTCGGATAAGTTGACGATACAAATAAATTGTATATTCAAATAAAGGGCGCAGTTGCCTATCATTCAAGAACTTTTTCGAGTGCTTTAAGTAATTTAAACCAAGAAAAACTATTTTGCAATATTGAATATAAACAGACGATTAGTTCTAATCAGAATGACGTTTCAGTACGATTTCCTGATTACTTTCCTAAGGATGTTCCATTAATTCATATTTTTATATAGTCAAAAATTGGGTCTATCAATGTACAATTTTCGAATATGTGTAAATATAAATATATATTGTAGTTTGTGTTTCGGAAAAATTGCTACAAAAATCATGTAACATATATAAATCATTTCTAAGAATATAATTTTGAATTTATGTTTTTGAATACTTGTATATGGTACTATTATCAAATAGTAAATTTCTTATCAAACAAATTATTCAGTGATCTTATTTAGGTTTTATTCCATTTTTCTCAGAATTTAATTAGAAAATATAATATTGTAGACGTTCTGTTTCAGGTTTTGAAATGTAACCTTTTATATTCAAATAAATTATTTAATTCCCAATATAACAATTGTTTTATTTAGTTTCCAATTCTAGATTAAGTTAATTAAATAATCATCGCAGTTATTTAATTAATTTAAATAACTACAACTATTATTTTAAAAATGTGCGCCAAAGCAATATTAATATATAAGATACAATATTGCTCCTACCTGAAAGTGATGCCATTGAGCAGTTATGCATGTGTGAGTTAGCTTTAAGGTTGCATTAAATTTTTTGGCCTCTACTTGGCGCTTTTATTGTGTTTTATTATACTCTATAATATGAGATTCTGCTTTTGTTTACTTTACAAATGACAAAATCAAGATTACATAAGACACCATTTGCAAAATGGGAGCATCTTCCGCTCGATTATAGAAGAACTGGATAGTCCGCTACACAAAAATTCTGTCCAAACTTTTGTTGCCAATACATTCGTAGAATGCACACACATGCAAAATAACAGAAACGGCTTAAATCAGTAGAGGGCCAATTTTAAACTTCAGTATGTGATTGAAGCGGTTTGTTTCAAAACCATTTTGATATGTGATGTCATTTACGCGTAAACAAATAGATTTTTTAAAAATTGCTGATTTTGTTGTTTGATGGAATTAGCTTTGGAAATTTGCAATAAAACACAGTATTCTATTTGAAAATATTATTTATTTATTTATTTCACTATATATTATTTATTAAAAATACAATTATAAAGTGGAAAGAGCATATAAAAATATAAATTGTTAGTTATTTGATTATATCAAAAAAATTATGTGCACAAATAAAAATCTAAACGGGGTTAGTTTACTTACATGCGTTGGATTAAATTCTTCCTCTCCTACAGCTGAGTCCATGCCCTCACTTTCTGTGCTGCTATGAGTCACCTAAAAAAATAAAAATAATCAAGCCGAAATTATAGGGTGGACCACATGAAAGTTCCATTTTAAAATGGTGGACCATTTAAAAACTAGTGTATATTTTTTTAAATTTCCGGTGTTATTAGAAAGATTGAACATTGAAATTTAATAATAAAACACAACATCATTCCCAGAATACTGGGAAATATTGAGAACTTTCGAAAACCGAATAATCAGCCGAAATTCTGATGTCTATTGGCCGCCTCGGAGCTGTGATTTGAGCCCGCTGGATTTTTTTCTGTGGGGAGTCGTTAAGGATAAATGTTACGCAAGCCATCCAGAGATAATTAAGGCCTTCAAACACGAAATCAAAATTTCCATTAAAGAGATACAGGCCCAGACAATCGAAAATGTACTGAAAAATTGGGTCGAGCGAATGGGGTACTGTAACGCCAGTCGTGGCAGTCATTTAAATGATGTTGTGTTTCATTCTTAAATTTCAAGGTTCAATCTTTTTAATAAAACTAGAAATTTGAAAAAAAATACACAAGTTTTTTTAATTTACTTTTTAAACTGGAACTTTTAAATTTGGAACCGCTAGATGAACCACCCTATATATATTAACCGTTCTATTTAAATTACATGTTCATTTTCCTCCTCAGCATTACTGATGGGAGCTTTAATGTTCAATGCGACGGCATCCTGTATGAACTCCTCTTTAAAATAAAATGAATATAAATTATGCTTTTGGAATTCAATAAATGTCTAGTACGAAAACTAGATGTCAGTAGGTGTGATGTCTACATAAAAAAATCTACACAAAAGTATGCAAGCATTAGGATTTATCGCCGCTTCTCCAATAGTTGTGCCAGAAAATTGCGTATATGTATCGGAAATCTGACGTACGGGCCTATCCAGGTATTCTTTAATTTAAGATCTTCCGATAGGGAAATGACTTTTGCACCATGGCGAATACAAAGCTAAAATATATCAGGTGGTTTTTCTTTAATGACGGGTACCAAAGAAATTGACATCGGTTTTAAGTAAGTCGGCAAAGAATAAATGATTGAACTGTTTGCTTCAAGAACACATATATTAGGGCCTATCATAAAAATAAGTTTGTAAAACTCAGTTTGAGCGCAATATTGGAATTTTACAATACTGTATAGCAGAGAGGGAGTAAAAAAACTCTGTTGTACAATGTTTACCACTGACCTAAACAACTCCGCCATCATCCGATATTGAGCACTATTGATGGAAACTGCGCCACCTTAAGTGGCTTATCATTTTTCTTGATGAACTGCTCTTTGATTCTTCGTAGTGCTTATTCTGCAGTTTTACTTGTTTGCAAAACTATTTAATTAGAAATGAAGTTCATCTGTTATTATCAAATTGTGAATAAAATCTGGATTTTCTTCTGCTTTTTGCTGGAGTTGTAGTCCGTCAGCTTCAATTCTTCATGGAAAAATGCTCAATGTACCCAAAATCCTCTGTAGCAACCTTCGTGATAGCCCAAGTTGTCTCGAACGTCTCCTTGTTGATGTTTCTGGGGAACAGAAACACGTTTCCCGTACACGATCAATATTTTCATCAGTGTATTGAGAAGCACTGGTGTTTCAGCGGTTTGAACTTGAATTTTAGTTCAAACCGCCTACACTTGTCATGTAAACTTAGAAAAAATTATTTTTAATAAATTTAAAATAAGACAGCTAAATAGTTATGTTCAACTGAATAATATTAACATATTAAAGTTTTCTTAAATACCTAACATTTTTCTTTAAATATAAAAAAGTAACTTTATTTAAAAAATATAATATTTTTGTGTAACTTTATAAGTAGCTAACTACCGAAAAATAAGGCAAAATTACATGCACGCGGAATATTTGGCGGCTAGAGATTGATGAACTCTCGGAAGGAGAATCGTTGACGAGTGTGGCTATGTTCGGGTTGAACATTGGACTTTCTTTTGATTCGGACGTTGGATAGTTGCAGACGTGATACATCTCAATATTTTTGATTGAACGAGAATTAAAAAAGTTTTCTGCATGATTTGGAGTTCCGCCAGTTCCGTATTTTGCTTATACTATTGTAACAATATAAACGAAACATCAAAATAAGTATTAAGCATAGTTATAAAAAAAATTGTTTATAATATAAAACAGGGTGCATTTTATGGTTCAGGTCTGGATTTTATTTATTGACTTTTAAATGAATATTATTTTATAGGAAACACTCTGCCTCACTGCATCAATCTTTGCAGGTGTACGTTGGCTTATTTGTCGCCCAGTTGTCGCTTTATCTCCCAGCGTATACATATTTTCAAAATTATGCATTACACGCTGAATGGTTGACTTGCTGGGCATATGGTATGATTAACACCAAAGAAGTCGCGTAATTGAATAATTATTTAAATAAAATGATTTAATAATTTCCATACGTTGTTGCGGCGTTAGATGCTTTGAAATCATTCTCTACGAGTGCCAAATGCCAACAGACAAATGTCATCCAAATCAAAATGGCAGCCAAACAAAATCGTCCTGGAACATAAAAAACACCCTGTAGAATATTAATAGAAATTTTCTCATTATTTGTGTTTAAATTAATTGTATTATACTCGTAGTTTTTCTTCCCTGTTCGTATAATTGAAAAATTTTTGAAAGTTTAATATCGCCGTAATTAAGCAAGTAACAATTCTATTTTACAATTTGATCCGTTTAATTACATGTATTTGTTAAACTAATAACAATATATGAATAAAGAAAAAAAATTAATTGAACAGAAACAGATAACAAATTAAAAAAAAACGGCAGTTTAATAATTACCGTTGGGGTGGGTGGAGGTGGATCAAGATTGTTGGGTTCGAAATTTTAGCAGAGATCCACTTTAAGCAGCAAAAATTATGTCAAAATATATAGGGGATAATAGAAATATCCCAAAGTGGTAAATTCTCCATATGAGGGAAAGAAGAAGAAAAAAGAAAGAGTGGTGAAAACTAATTTAAAGAAATTATAAATAAAAAAAAACTTTCTAGACAAAAGGGAAAGAATAGGAATTAAGTGAGAGGATACATAAAATGGGAAAGTTAAAATTTCGAGAACAAAAATTGGAAGATATTTAAAAATTATCTGAAAGAAAAATACAAAATTTAAATTGCTCAAAAACCAATGAAAAGTAAAAGAGGAGCGAAGCCAACCGTCGACATTGGTGGGCGAGACTTAGATGGTCCTCCTATCCCAGGCCTACGCACATATTCGCCTTATGACTAAATAATTTAGGAGTGCCCCTTTTAGAATAACGGCGATGATCTCTTTCAGCCCATCATATTGCCGAGCTATTGTAGGACCAAGTACCTGTTGGGAGAAAGGATCTTGAAGAAACAAATCAAATCAATTCATTATGAAGCTTTGATTTTTTTGTCTTCACTTAAATCTATCACATATAATTTTAAGGCATATGTTATTAATATTAAAGAAAAAAAGCCGGTTAACTATTCCAAAGCAAATTTAAATGATAAATTAAAATATTTTTTTTTGTACATATCAAATTTCGTTTTCAACAAAAAAAATTGTTTTTTTAAAATTAACTTATTCAGCTAAAAAAACAGTTTTCAAATGTTTCTAGTATATTAAAAAATAACGAAAAAAATTCTGTTTTGCGTATATTCTTATATTCTTAATTTTTTCATTTTAAGAAAGAAAAACCAATACTGGTTTCTATTATACACATATGTGTATGTGTAGAATTTAAAATAATATAAATCAGTTAGGTTTTATTCCGTATACAATACGTTTTAATTTTCATTATTTGAGTTACCAGTTAATTATGTTAATTTCGTTTAGATTATAATGGTTTCTCTGTTTTTTTTTTCATTTTATTACACCGAGTTCAGTTTTTCTTCAAGTAAATTTTTATATAATTTCTTTTTTTGTACTGCGAAATTAAATATTGTAAACAGTTAAAAGAAATTAAAATTTATTGCTATTTCGATTACCGTTTAGGTTAACATTATAAAAAAACAGTTAAATTTTTACAATTGAAATTTCTTTTTGTTTCTCATGCATAAAAAAATGTAAATTTTCTTCACAATACAAATCATATGAAAAGGAAATAAAAGAAACTAATCTAAGGAAAAACGAAGAAAGAAAAAAAATGTAAGAAAAACGAAAGATGAAAAAAAAGTAAAAATGAGGCGAAATTATATGCACGCTGAATATTCTGGAACAGAAGTTCCCGTTAGGACCCGTTTGGCGGCTGGTGAGTTATTTACTCTTGAGAGGGAAATCGTTGACGATTGTGGCTGTGTTCAATATATCCAAAATTCTCTGCAGCGACCTTCGTCATAGCCCAAGTTGTCTCGAACGTCTCCTTGTTGATGTTTTTGGAATTTCCTGCCTACTCTGCTGTTAACGTTCAATATTTTCCGTATGTCAGTTTCCGGCACCAAAAAGGTTTCCTACTGTCTCTAGTTGTCGGAAATTGGCAACCAAGCCACTTCATAGCGCCACGACCGTGAGGCCATTTGGCGACTTCTTAGTACGTATGGGAAGCCATCTGAGAGAGACTGGTCTACGGTTAGTAGTATAGAATATTGAGAATTTTGTTATATTTTGTAGAGCAGATTAGCATGCTGTAGAAGTTTAAATAGGGGACTAGGGAATGGAGTTGTTGGATCCAGGAGCTCCACAATGGGAGGAATCCTGCTCGCGAAATAATTCTTGGTTATGTGGCATTCCTGTAGAATATGAATTATAGTGAAATGGGTACCACAGGATTAGCATAAGGGACGATTGGTGTTGCCAAAAAGGAAGTTATGAGTAAGAGCAGTTTGTCCAATCCGGATTCTGAGGAGCTTCCGCGCCCAGAATTTCGGTATAGATGTTGAATAGACTGGTTTATTAGTTGTTATCCAATAAGTCGGCAAAAATGTGTCGCTATTGGTCCAGTCATCGTGTCTGCGAATTGCTAATAGTGTTAGTTGCTATTCTGTAAGTAGGCGAGGCTTTGATTGAGAATAACTGTGATCACTGGTCGACGGAGTGTTTCTCCGGCCAACTTGTCAGTACTTTCATTGCCCACAATTCGCACATGCCCCGGCACCCATTGCTAAGTATGCTACGAGTATGACGAATTGCGCTAAGTACTGGGTCACTCGATGGTCCACAAATAATTTTAAGGGCGGCAAGGCGGTCGTTAAAAATAATAACGAATATTGGTCGCAGTTTCAATTGCTGCTTTGATGACCCACAGCTCCCCGTAATTTGGAGCTGCCCTATAACGGAAGATTCCACAACATAGTGCACGGGTGCTGTAGCCAAAAAGTTCGAAGACCGAAAAAGATGTATCGGTGTCAGCGGCGGCATCCGTGAACAACAGTCGATGATCTTTTCATCCGTGCAACTGTTCAAGGAAAAGTTTTCTATGTATGGACGGATCAGTACTAGCCTTCTTAAACCTGTCAAGAGAAGCAGTCACTTTCAACTTTACTCCCAACCGCGGTTTCCAATCTATGTGTACAAGGAAAGTTTGGAAAATGAGAGGGAGGATGGATGAATTGCTTTCAAGGTGGAATATTAGTGTTTAGCTGTATGGTCCAGTACTTGGCAGTTGCGATATCTCATGAGGTTCAGGTAGTAAGTTTTCACTTAAATCTGTGGAAAAGGATGTTAATACTAGAAGGGGGTCCGTAGGAATCAAAGGTCAAAACAACAATACCCGTAAATAATTGGGTACCGTCGCGTATAAATATTATTTTCCTGGCCTCTACCACGTTGTAATACGTGAGGTTGCTAACGATTTCCTCTTCGGATGTAACGATTTCCGCTTGCAAAAAATCGTTCCCGTTACTTGATTGAGGTAGGGTGAAGGACAATTTGATGTGACTGATATTGACCGATTTGGCATTGATAAATTTATCGGCCGAAAATCTTGATTTTGTTGTCAGCAATAAATCAAAATTACGATAATCGTTTAATTTAAGAATATCATTGCTGATATTATTGAAAGCCAGACTAGTTTTAAATGGACAGAGCTGGTTTGCTTTGAATTTGGACTCGGGCGACGTAGAAATGACTAGAAAGCGCGGATGGTCGGTAATTTTAGTTGGAAGGAAGGGAAAATTAATCAATTTGCTTAGTACAGAGAGGTTTGTGTTTGTTTGGTTGTGGTTGTTGTGATTGTAGTTTATATTTTTTGTTGTGGTATTTTTGGATTGATTTAGTGTGGCTCTGTTTGTGGATTGTGGAGAGAGGGGGTCCGGTGGGCTGTCGCTGACGTCACTACATTTTCACTACACACACTAGGAAGGGAGATAACAAGTGAAACTATGAAAGCAGAAACAAGGCACTGATAAAATTCACTTGGAAAAAAGAACAGAAAAATTATTTAGACTCGATCAAGCTATGCAGAGGAATAAGTACGTCTGCACTGCTATGCAGTGTCGACGGGAATGGTAGAAGAAGTTTTTTTTTACTTATTACAATCGCATAAACCTTTCTTTCGTTATTTCGCTGCATGCTATAATTGTGCACGTCTATTCAGGCATAAGTCGAACAAGCAAATTCACTAAGCTTAACACAAAATCTAAGGGTACGTCGTTATTCCAGCTACAAAAACCCAACTTCTGTTATCACGTTCTATAGACCCGCGTAGTCACCGGACAAAATAGGAATTTGTATTGCACATCTAACGCTGTTAGCAGATTGTATTGCAATTTGCGCTGTTAGCAGATTGCTCTCAGGGATGCCAGGTCTCATTAATTTTCTGACACACCTCGTAAACATATAATTAAACATGACTTCGGTCACCATACGTGGTATAATAAAATTTTGTAGATGCTTCATATTTGATTCTAAATTAATAAATAGTTTTTTGTTTATTGGTTTACTTTTTGTTGTTAAAAAATTCCCCTTATTTTATTCTTCAACTTATTTAAACTCTATAAAAATTACAAGTTTATTATTGTTCTGAGAATATTGCGATATCTTTAATAACAAATTTTTCATTGCTCAAAAAAAGTTTTGATTTTAATTTTTACACCATTTTATTTATTTAAATTGAATCTATATCGGAAATGTAAGAATCTAGGTCTTCTTTTATAGTACAATAAAAAAAAATATCATTAAAAAAAATGTTTGTTTTAATGTCTCTGTAGAAGTCTTAAAACTGGAAAACTTTGCTGAGTAGGGCATTATTTGACTTTTCATATTAGAAGCTTTGATTTAGGATGTTAAAAATGGTTGTGGTGTGCACTTTATCAATTTTTTAATTCTGAAATATTTTTTTCTCAAATATAAATCAGAAAAACCTGACACCATCTATTTTTTTCATATTATATTTATCTAAATCCCAATATTTGCATAATTGCATTGAAAATATTTTGTTCCTTTTCTTATTCCATACTACCAATATCATTGCATTTACTGAATGCTGATGAGATTTACATATCATATTGAAGAAAGGTTATATAGTATACATCGAAGTAATATTGAAGGACTATTATTACTATTTTAACATCTCAAAAGTATCTTAGTATTTAGAGATAATTCTTATTCATTGACAACTGTATTTACCATATAAGCATCTTTCCAATTTTACGTTAATCATTGACTAAGTTTTATTACCATTACCAGCTTGAAAGTCCTTATTCAAATAGCTACTGCACCGCTTAAAAATCGAATTTATTTATAATTTATCTTTAAAGTAAATATCTTTGCTTCTATTAAATCAAAAAATATAACTTGAATAATTTTTTTTTAAATTTAGTTTTTTTTGTAACAAAAATTTGTAGTTAGTTATTTTAGCTGAACTTGATCGTATTTATGAATAGATTCTATTTATCTTAAATTTTACTCTTAGTCACTAACTTAATCATATCTAATGTATTTGTTTATTATTGTGTTTTCTGATTAAGGATAAAACCTAAAGCATTCAGATTATATTTTACTTAACCAACAAATTTTCAGGACTAGAAATCAAAATCGTAATTGGTAAAAATTAATATCATAAATAATCAATTTTTTTTTGAATACATACGTGTACAAGTAAGAAAACAATATTTTTCTGTTCAGTTTAATTACGGTTTTTATTGTGTACTTTTTTATGATCAATAATAATTAATTTATATTAAAAAAATGTAATTAGGGCATTGCAAAAATTAAAATGATGCAATTACTTATACTCAACAAAGGAGAAAATTCTTTTATAGACGATACAAAAGTTTCTTTTTTTTATTAAATCTTATTACAGAACCTTCACTACTTAATATAATTGTTTTTATAGATTTTTCTTTTGTATAGAAACAGATGTTTTTTGTTTAATAAAATGATTATTTAGTTGGTGGTATTTTTGTGATTGAGGTGGTGTTAAATGAACGTACACAGAATTTCTATATAAAAACAGCTGAATTCGATCACCTGGTTAAAAAGTTTCTGGACTTGGAAAGTTAAGATCAAAATTTGAGAAGTAAAATTAACAATTCAAGATGATTTCTATAAAAGTTATTCTACTGCTACTCTTCGTTTTTTGCATTGCCACAACGCATGCAAATCCAAGTAAGTAAATTATTATAAATTTCTTATAGGAAATTGAATGATCTTCAAAATATTATTATTTTCTAATACTGTATTTGTTTAGATTGCAAAATACCAAAAGATCGTGGACCATGTAAGGGAAAACATGAACGCTACTACTACTGCGTAGAAAGCAGATCATGTAAACCATTCGATTATGGTGGTTGTCAAGGAAATGGAAACAATTTTAAGAGTTACAAGGAATGTGTAAATTCCTGTATAGCTTATTGAAATAAATAATCCTTATAAATACCAAATTATAGATTCTGTTGATTATTGTAGCAAAGAGTTAAACGCAAATAAATTATTTAAAACAGAACAATTAAAGATTTTCATTATGTATATTGAAAAAATTTCTACTTATACTCGTAATAAGGATTGGAATACAAGACATCCTTATAAATATTTTATGAATAAGTCGATAATTAAATTGACTATAGAAATTACCGATTTATTTCAGTTAGAAATATTATGCGGAAAGTGTGATCTTACTAATGAATTGGTTGATGCAGTCAGATGATAAGTGACACTAATATCAGCTTTTTATTTATAATATGTCTTGCTACTAGTGTTTTTATTTTTTTATTTTTTTATATTTTTTTATTTGCAAATACACTTGTATTGTAACAAGCAGATTTACATAACATTTTAATTAATAATCTTGTGCATCATAAAGTGGGAGCAAACACACATCGGCATTTCTTCAACTAACTTAAGTTAGATTCCTTTAGAAAATCTCTAGGCCATTGTCTCTGAAGTCTCCGATGAGTGTTTCCGGGGAGAACAGTACAGGACAATTCTATCACATAAGTGGATTCTGATGATAGGATAAACGGGAGTGAAATTTTTGATAGTGGGAAATGCACAGGTCCTAAACAAAGGGAACGTTGTTACAAGCATAAAAGGGAGCATCAACAATTTTGCGGAGGATCTTGGATTGTAAGCCCTGGAGGCAATAGGAATTGGAACGTTTCGTTGAACCCCAAAGTTCAATTCCATATGTCCAAATAGGTTTTATAATTATATTGTAGATTAGAAGTTAAGTTTTGACTGTTAGTTTCGAGCGTTTGACCAGTAGTCTAAAAAGTTGTAGGGTAGCTTCAACCCCTTTTTGTCTGGTATTTGGGTTCCATGTTAATCTCTTGTCCAAGTAAAGTCCCAAATAACGTACTTTATCATATTGTGGAATCATGTTGCTATTAAGGTATAAAGGGGTAGGTTTTCCTTAACAAAGTGTGAAAGTGATGTGAGCACTCTTCTGTCCATTTACCCTCACTCTCCATCTCTTAAACCAGGATTGAAGGTTGTGGATATGCAATTGTAAATTATTGGAGGTTATGTCAGGATTTGTATGGATTGCAAGTATGGTCGTATCATCTGCAAAAGTAGTATTCGAATCATACATAATACTACTTATGCAGGTGATACGACCATACTTTCTGTAAAAGCAATTATAGTATAAGGATCAGATGGGATGTCATGGGTATAAATATTATATAAAATGAGACCAAGGATACTGCTTCGTGAGACTCCGATGAAAATAGGATATATTTCTGAGGATTCTGAGTTAATTGGAACTTCGAAATGACGTTGAGAGAGTTATGAATTTATGATAAAGTAGTATGTTGAAGGAAGAAAGCTCTTGAGTTTCCAGAGGAGTCCAGCATGCCTCATGGGTTTATTTGGTTAAGGAATCATTTTAATGACAGGAAATTTCCAGAGTAAGGGAAAATGGGTTTGTGAGCAGGATACTATTGAAAATGTATGTAATTAAAACAAAGCTTTTCGGGAAATTTGCTTCAGAATAGGAGCCGTTATTAGATCATAACCAGGAGCTTTTTTTTATTGGACAGGAGCATAGTAGATTTAATTTCCGAGGTCTTATAATTTTTGGGAGGAAGACTCATAGGGACTGAGAACATTAGTTCTTCGATAATTTTGTTAGTGTGCGATTTGTCTTCTATATCATCATGTGGAGCAAATGTATTTACCAAATGTTTAGCAAACACTTAGACTTTTTCTTTGTCTGTTTTTGCCCAGTTACCGTCATCAGTGGGTGTGATGTTCTTTTATATGAGAGTATTAGTCTTGTGGCTTCCCATACAGAAATATTGTCAGTAAGCGATCTTGTGTAAATTTCATGCCGTTCATTTTAGTGCTTTCTAATTTCCACATTCAGTTGACGTTGTAGTCGGTTAATTTTCTATTTGTAGCTAGGCATTCGTAAGCGTTGCCATTCCGTTCTCATTTTTCTTTTTTCGTTAATTAATGTCCGCAATTTAGTTGGTAAATTTTATTGTTGTGGTTGTGTCGTATTGTAAGAGATGTGATAATTAATGTCGTTTGCGGTCATTTACAGCATAATTAATGTCGTTTGCTGCTTTGAACGTTCGTTTTAAGTCAATCTGTTTGTCTTATTTGTTTATAAATATATTCAAGTCTATTTTACAATTTATGAGCCTAGGATGAAGAATCTTTAAGATTGGCGTAAAATTAAGGGTAAGGAGAACAGGATTATGATCAGAGTTTAAATCGGACAGAATTTCAATACTAGAATTCATGGTAATTGAAAGAGTGCTAATGAAGTAATCGAGGATATCAGGTCGTTTTGAACTTTGGAGGGGAAGTTATTTGATATGATGTATGGGATAGAGCTTCTTGAAGAATCTTTCCTCGCGAGTTGGCAACGCAGCAACCCCATTGAGGGAACCAGTTATCGGAACCAGTTATGGTTTTATTGGGAGGACAATATACAGATGCTACATTAAGATTAAATAGGGAGGTATCAATAGTAGCAACTGTGGATTGCAGGGATTAGGAGGAGACATTGGAGTGTATATTTAGTTTAATGGATTTTTGTATAAGGATAGCTGTTCCACCATACGCCGTATTGTTAGGGTGATCAGTTCTGTATGTTTCGTAGTCTCGTATCGTAAAGTATGACCTGGATGTGAAGTGAGTCTCAGTTAATAGAACAATGTCAATGCGTCTGTCATGTAGAATAATGTCCAGTTCTTGTCGATGAGGGTTCAATCCATTTGCGTTCCATAAAGGACGGACAGGGAATTTTCGGTGCACGGCGACATTTATTTTTGAACAGTGGACGATAAAGCTGACACAAGTGGTGTTAGTATTTTGTTTAATTGCTCTATAAATGTATTGGTTAATTGGGAGAACATTGAGGATATATCTTGGGATAACAATGACGAAGGGGGAATATAATTCTTACTGCTAGATTGTTGCTGTGTGGTTGTTGTAATTGTAGCTGGTATTGTTGCTGTTGATGAAGTTCTTGTTGTTTCCTTTGTTGCTGTTCAGTGCTGGAGACTTCTGCCGTGACCGCAGCAAATGATGAACCTTGCTGAACTGGTTGACTATTTATAATGGTTGGTTGGTTGGTTTTTCTGTTGTTTGGATTGATTTTGTCCTGCAGCTTTTTATAAGTAGAGCATCCTTTGTAGTTTTCGGGATGGCTTCCGTCGTAGAGAACGCATTTGGCTGGGATAGTTTTATTTATTTTTCATTCCTTGGCAAAGTTGCTGACCTGCAAACTTGACGCATTTGCGAGTGTGTCGACAATAAATCTTCGTATGCCCGTACTCTTGACATCCATAGCATTGCACTATATCTTTACTAGATATAGTGCAATGCTATATGGTTCTTCCACCTTTATTCTTCAATATATCTTTGTTGTTGGGAGTCGGTTTCAGTGACACGAAAAATAGTAGCAGAGGAGTATCTTTCTTTACACTTGAAATACCAGTGACGCTATGTCCTAGTATCTCTAACTCACTTTTTATCTCTTCAATGGATGTGGTGTAATACAGGTGACGAATCACCTGTATCACACCACATCCATTGAAGAGATATAGGCTAAGGCTGATATGTGTGAAATGTTTTCTTAGTTTCCCCGAGAAACTGGATAATGCTTCTATTAGCACTACCAGACTTACCTTGTGTTGCAAGCCCTTTTGCAGTCGACTTGCAAACGAATTGGCAAAGATGGTTGGTGGCTTATATGCATTGTCGGTATTCGCTTGTATAAGTGAATTTGCAGCCGTCGCACTGCTTGAAGCTTCGGACAATAGAGAAAATCTATTGCCTGAACCTTTTTTTGCTGGCACCGATACTGGCACGTTTATTGCCTTCTTTTTGATTTTGGCCTTCGGCGATGAGCCGGGCGAGCTGATGGTGGTTACATTTCGTTTTGGTGTTTTCGGACGCCGAGGTCATCCAACCGGTTTCAAAAATTCACTGCTGGCTACGGAATCTGTATCCTCACCGGCAGACGGCATTGACTTTGACTGCGATAACCATTCATCGGTTATCGTCGACATTCCTCGCTTGGTCAGTGACCTCAATTTTTTTTTTAACTATTAGCGACACTTTTTAATTAGTCACTTATAATTATATTATTTGTTTTTTTTTTATTCACTTTATTTAATTATCTAACTTTGAGATTTTTTTTGTATTCACAATAATTCACAATAATTTATACAGAATTTTAAACCGGATATTTATTATTCACTTATAGACTTAAATTAATTTCAGACCAATTCAATTATTCACGTATAGACTTAAAATCACTTCAGACCAACTCAACTAATGTCTGCTCTCATGAAATGTCCGTATATGACACTACTAGTATTTAAAAATGATTTCAGACCCAACGCGATCTACGGTTTTTTTGACGAATTGGTGACCGCTATTCTGAGTAAATCCGGCTTTATCTCCGCTTTGACTCATTTAGTGTTAACTTCCAAGGCTTCAATTTTTTAGCACATATTAATGACATTGCATATCTCTGCTAGAAATAATCATGAGGTGTCAAATTGTACGATATTGAATAGTGTCTTCACTAAATCAATGGTATCGAGAGATTGAGGGCAGTAGGGCGGTCATGCTGGAATCACATATCACGATTTTAAGAAAATAGTCATTTATCATGGCACTGTCTATTGACCGAATACAGCTTTGGACTTAGTTCGCAAGAAATAGGAACCGACTATACATTTTGTGGATGGAATAGTGTCTTTAATATCTCTTGTGGATTTGTTTCACTCCAAATTAACAATTTTATTTATTAGCAAAGACATTGCGACAAAAATTAATTTTCGGCTACTTTTAAAGTAAATTTGGAGACTCTGACGTGGGTCTATCCATGAATCTACTCAATAGCAAACTACACTGAGCATAAATCATTACAAAACTTTAATAGATGACAGCTGATTTGACAACTAAATCTGTCAAAAATCCTTTCACATAAAAATAAATAGCTGACAGCCAGATCTCAAATAAGAATTATGCACACATAAATAGTAAGGACATTACCGCATCTTTAAGTTCAAAAAAATCAAATTCCGTTGATTTAGTTCACCGTAAGTAAAAGTCAAATCAAGTTAGCCGAATTTCTTTATGTCCTTTGATTTATTTGTTATAAACTTCGCTACATATAGTGTTCTACTAAGTTTAAGCACCGTATTTTAAATCGCTTAGAGAAAATTATGAGAAATAATTAAACGAATTAATTGCTTTGAGTTTGCGGATATAACGGTAGGATCACCTAAGATAGTATTGATTAAGATAATTAAAGTTTATGAGCTTTTACCATAAAAAAAATTTTGTTGAGTTGATTCTCATAGTCAATAATAATAATTTTTTCCCCAAGTTTAAGATCAAGCAATTATTATGGTAATTTTCAGTTAGGAAATTTTCTTCAATCAAACTCTGCTTGTTCGCAATTCCCAACTAGAGCCGTCCTTATGAATCATGAGTTTTGAATATCGAACATTAATAAAACATTTGTTTTTCAAAAAAGAAAACGAATGATGAGATGAAAGGAGAAATCGACTATAAAAAATTAGTCAGCTGAATTAAAACGCTTCCGTATAAGCATTTTTGATGAAGAACATCCAGGTTGGCCAAATGAGGTTACCACATAAAGATCGGAGAGTGAAAACGCCTGAGATTGGGTATCACAATTGAACGGGTACATAATATTTGGAAAACCCTTTTGGGTACAAGAAAGCTTTCCTCAAGATAGGTGCCAACTTCAAAAGAATTTTTGGTAATTTTAAGACGCAATCCTACGGATTTTGAGCGTCAATCCATAACTCATCACACCAAAGGTCAAGGCGCTTTTATCGGCCAACAAAGTCATGGGCCATAGTATTTTGGGATGCACGCGGCATAATCCACATCAATTATCTTGAAAAGGACAAAACGTCAATTGTCTTGAAAAGGACAAAAAGCGAGCATTACGCTTACTTATTAAATCGTTTCAACGATGCTATCAAAGAAAAATGTCTGCAATTGGCGGAGAAAAAACTTGTATTTCATTAAAACAATGCACGGGTGCTCATTTGTGTCATCGACATTGCAAAATTCCATGAGTTAGGATACGAATTGCTTCTGCATCCATCATATTCGCTACATTTGCTCCCAGCGATTATTTCCTATTTCCGAATACTCGACGGTAAAATGACTCGACGGTAAAAGATTTTGCTCATACGATAAGTTTATTGATGAAATAAATGCCTATTTTTTAAGGGGTTGAACAGATCATATTTTCTAGGTAGGATACAGAAGATTATGTGTATCAAGCTAAAAAAGAGTATATATTGAAAAGTAAAATGAATTTTGCACATACAAATATTTTTGTTTTGTCAACGCCTTGTGTTAATTAGTACAAATCTTAAAATAGCTTTTACTGTTATTTTTATTGTGAACTACTGCTTGTAAAAAACTTCAATGTATAAAAGCAAAATGCTCTTTAAGCTAAATACTTAAATATATGATTTCATAATTTTTGGGTTATAAAAGCAGTTTTAAAAAAATAAATCAAACAAAATTTGTACAATATGAAATAGAGAGTTACAAAATGGAAAGTATTTAATGTAATTATTAGAAGTGATTCATCTTTTGCTTATTATAAATAATGACTTCACAAAAAATACTGAAAAACTCAGGTCCAATCATATTTAATTTACAATGTACGCTTTTTGAGAAATGATAATTTTTTTGGAGTAATTATTTAATTATTTGAAGAAGGAAACAATTAATTTAAATCATGTTGTAGTTTTATAACAAGCAAGAATGTATATCTTATATTAAATATGTTTTTCTTAATATAGAATTTCCTGAACATTATATTATATAATTTGTCTAAAAATTATTAAGACTTTATTTTCAAGATTGTGAATAAAATGTTTTGTTTTTCAAATTATAAAGATATCATCTCCAAAAATGGATTTTTAATTGTACAATACTTTGTCATTCAACATTTTAGAAAAAAAAAAGATTGTTTTGGTGTGACAAAAAAAAAGCTTTGTCAAATTTAACAATTTAACTTTTTCGAATAGTTAGTTTGCATTAAGTAGTAAGAATGTTACATTTAGAGAGTTTTCTATAAAATTTCAGATGGCTAAAACACAAAATGTGCTAATAAAATGAAGAATATATTTTAAAATTATAAATTTAAGATTGAATTGATTTCATAATGATTTCTGCTGTTCATTCATATGTAAGTTATTTATTGTAAATTATTATTATTTTCTCCTTAATAATGTCTTTGATTGGTAAAGTAGTTTTGTTAATAAAATTATTATAGAAATAGTTTCTGAAGAATTACAATAATTAATATTAAATCAACAATTCTAACTTAAAAATCAAGTTTGTTCAATACACAAACTCAAAAGAGTCATATATATTTTTAATAATATTATATCGTTTTACTTAAGATATAAATGGAACAATACGTTTAAAAAATAGTTTTAATTATTATTTAGTTACGAATATAAATTCATAAAGGCTAAAAGTTTAGAAAAAAATTGTGTTAGAAAATGACAACGATTAATATTGAGTTGTGCATTAACCTCATATTTCCTTTATTACCTTCAAAGGGTAAAATTATTACTTTTATAGTTCCGGTTCCAAATATCACTAGTCACACATAAATTATTTCTAAGTTAAAGAAATATTTAATAACACTACGTAAACAAAGCTTAGAAAATTTAATATCCACAATTATACGTAACTTATTAAGAAATATTTTTTTTTCTCTTAAAAAATTACCCAATTACAGTGAACGCAATTTTTAATAATAATTGAAGTTTAACAAAATAATAGCAATTATTTTCAAAGAACATATAAAAACGTAAAATTTTCAATTCACTCGTATTTGATCAGTTAACGTCGTAAAATGCGTTTATCTTTAGCATACGTGTATATTATTTTTCAACTTTTTGTAGTGTGTTCAGTTTCGGGTCAAAGTAATCGTAAGTGCTTTAAAAAAAAGGATTTATTTATATTTAATTTAGTATAATATAAAATTACAGCCGAGTGTTATAAGGCTGCAGAAAAGGGAATATGTCCGTTTTCGTCACTACGATATTATTATAATCCTTTCAGAAGGCAATGCGAGTCCTTCATTTTTGGAGGTTGTTTTGGAAATGGAAATAATTTTGCAACCTTACAAGAATGTTATGCTCAATGTCGAAGCGTGTATTTAAGTAGTAATTATTGTTATCCTTACCGTAGACAGCAACAACTAGCGCCACTACCACCACGACCACCTTATCCTGGATAAATGGTTCTTATAAATAAATAAGTGTAGTTTTTTGTAAAAGTTCTTAATATTTAAATATAATTTTTTTACAAAATACCTAATTTATATTATTTATTTATAATACAAAGTCATTTTGAAAAAAAAGTGAAAATATGATATATACATATGTGTTTTAAAATATATTATTTGTGTCTAAGTGAATTGAAATGGAATATTTGAAAAAGTTATCCAATTTTTTTTCTAGTAATTTGAATTATTCGCAATTGTGTAATTATAAAAAAATCTGTTATGATTATTATATAATCTTATATGAATATTGAGAATTAGGAATTTTTTGTATTGGTAATCTATTTGCAAATATATTAAAATTTTAACGCCTTACAATAGGTGTAAAATATTTAAAAAAAATTAATAAATTTACTACTGCAGTAATAAGGACTGTCCAAGAAAAAAATTGACGGTTTTGTTATTTCGCTTCTATTCACAATTTGCAATTTTTTGGTTGACAATCTTTTCCATATAAAGTAAAGAAGATAATGAATACGTGAATACTTACTAGGTAAATAAATTTCCAAAAATTATTTCCTGCGCAAGAATTATTTACACAGAAGTACTTGCAAAATTCGTAAATCTAGTACTCTAAAATTTTGGAATTCTCAGTACTATTGTAGGGTGTATAAGGATATGTGAGAACAGATTCTTTTTGCATACCCTTATAAACCTTATTTTTATATTTTAGAACCAACAGTATCAGTATTTATATGCAAGAAGTGAATGTTTAACACCGGATGCACCGAAAAGAGATGGTGCTGCTAGGATTTAAAAAACTTTCTTTTTCGTCAATATATATTTTTACAACAATCCCGTCAAATGTTTCAAGCAGCTGCATTTACAGCCATTTAAAATAAACAATTTTTGTGATTTTACAATAATAGAAAAATCGAATATCGAGCAGCGTTAAATATTTATTTTTTTGATAAGGAAAACGAATGATAAGATAGAGGTGTAACTCGTAGAAGCTTTGTTATAGTTTGGAAAAAATAACGAAAGATATCAATGATGACCATACTCAGAGAGCAGATGTTTCAGCTGGACACTCTTGATGCTAGCTTTCTGGGAAGATTGTAAGGGAGTTCGAAATTGGTGCTTAGATATACTCTCACATCCACTAAAAATAAACAAAAATCATACCAAAAATATAAAGGGGATATTGGAGGCACCTGACGGTATTAATTTCTCTATAAAAAAGGAAGTGAGAAAAAAATAATAAAAAGGAAAGAGCAGTGAAAGCAAAAGACATTATATAAGAAAGAAAAAAAAACCAAAAAAAAATGCAAAGAGGGAGAGGATAGATGACAAAAAAGGTCCAACGCTGCCAATTTAAAAATTGATAGATGGAAAAAAAATCAAAGAAACAAAAATTAATTATTTTAAGAAACTATTTATATAATAATTTAAAAAAAAATTATTTTACCAATCAAAGACATTATTAGAGAGAGAATTCGTATATTCTCTCTCTAGTCTTTGAGAAAGCAACAAAAAAAAGCAAAGAGGGAGAGAATAGGGATTGAGAGGCAGGAAAGGAACAACCTTGCTAAAATAAAAATGGACACATGAAAAAAAAATTAGAAAAATAAATTATTTTTTTAAGAAAAAACAATAAAAAAAGGAGAAGAAAAAAAAACATTCCCAAAGGAAACGTAAAAAAAATAATAAGAGAAAGAGGAGAAGAAAAAGGGAACAAATAGATGAAGCTGGCCGACGAACTGGTTTCCCCAACCGATCCTGGCACTCCACGCCAAAAATATAGTTGTCGTGCCCCTATTGTATATCATCGACGATAATCTCACTTTTAGTCCAATCTTATGGCAACCGAGTATCTGTGTGGAGGAGAAACCTTAAATAAAATACTGTTATTAGAATATATTACAAAAATTTTAATCCATTTAAAAATATTATGCACAAGTTTAAAAAAAATGAACATAATATAAATATAATCAAAAAATTAAACAAAATATATCAGGGGTCGGCAACCTTTTATAGCCGTGAGTCAAAATCAACCAAAATGTGAGAATTAAAGAGACGTTTGGGTCAGAGATATTTTCATATTAAAGTTAATAATAAGATATATTTTATTAAGAAATTAATTACAAACATAGTTGAATGAACTTTATTCATAAACGTTCTCTTCGATATCAATGGCTCGCTCCCCTGATGTTGAACTTGTGACGTAAATTTAGTCAAGTCTGGTTTATAGTTAGTCGTTTTAAGACGAATACAAGCATCTGAATTTTCGGTAGTAAGCCTGTTCCTGCTGTTCTTGCTTAATATAAATTTAATTTATGAAAATATTTGCTCACATTTATAAGTTGAACCGAATGCGGACAAAATGGCAAATCCTATTTTTTTTTCAAAGATGAAAACTTTGTAGGAAGTGATGGCCAACATGTTGATTATCTTCTGTTTTTTTTCCAAATCTTTTTCAAGCAATTTATTGAATTTATCCATCCATAACGTTGAACTTTTAAAATCAATTATTTATAAACTAAAACAATTTTTAGATATCGAAAATACTGAAAATTTAAAAGATTTTCTTCTATTTCCTCGGATTTTATTATATTGTAATTTAAATATTTCTCCATGTTTATTAAAACTTTGAAACCGACTTTCATATTCAGTTTTAATAACGAAATTCCAACTTTCGAACATATTTAGATTGCTTTCATCATATTCCCATTTTAACAATGATATTTTTTAGTTTTTATATCAGTTTCAAATAATATCAATTTTGAAGTAAAACTCTTCCATTCCTCGGAGTGTGGTTATTTGCTTGGAGTTGTCCATTGAAATCATTATAATGGTGATTTATGTCGGTTAAGGACAAAAGTTTTAAAAACCATGGTTTATCATTGAGTTCGGAATTATTTGCACAGATTTCGTGAAGAAGTGTTTGTATATCATCAAAACACTCTACAAATATATTAAGAACTTTGCCTCAACTTAACCATCGTATTTCAGAATGTAATAACAAATTTCCATATTTCGATTTAATTTCCTCCAAAAAAAACCTTTAAAACGCCTGTGCGCTATTATCATGTTTACGATCTTAACAACATTTTCTATTACATCCTTAAGTTGTTGCGTAGACGCCTTTGCAAATAAATTTTCTTCTATCTGTGTATGATACAATGAAACGATGAAAGTGCGCGGACATGCTCATTTTCCATTAGTTTTACAAATCCAACATTTTTTCCTCTCATCAGTTGTTATGAAAAACAATTTACTTTTTAAATCCAATACTTGCCCATTCTTGAAAGTTGTAAACTACTTGACGAAAAATATCAGTGCCTTTGGTCGTGTCATTTATTGAAGCAAGAACGCATAGTTCTTCATTGACATTCGAGCTATTTATTGATGCAAATCTAATAATTATTGCAAGCCTACCAATACTATTTATATCGTTACTTTCATTAACTGCAATGCTAATTATGTGGACGTCACAAGATAACAAATCATTTTTGACCTGTTCATCAATATTTTTGGCCATATCGTCTGTTCTAGTTTGGAACAACTTATTTTCAATAATTGAGCTGGACTGTTCTAGCTCAATTATTTGTTTTTTATTTGCGAAGTCATTATATAAGTCTTATGAATGCGTTTTTCAAAAACTCGCTGGTTTTCCGCTGGTACCAATGCTAAGAGCTGCAACAAAGCGTGATTGTTGCTAGTAACAAAACTCTTTAAGTATTTATTTTGTTTTCCAAAATTTAATATATGTTTAGCAATGTATTCAGATTTATCTCCATTTGCCATATCACTAATATTTTTATGTTTTGAAGGAAAGTGTCGCTCAATATTGTAAGTCCTGGCGTTAATTATATCTGTACAAAAAGTACATACACGTATCAATTTGTCACCATTTTTGTTACGTTCATACGTTTCTGTCCACACAAATAATCTCTTTTTTGATTTTTGTTTGTTTATGGTTATTTAAAAAAAAATAATAATACAATATTTATTTTACTACGGGTAATAATTATTTAGCTGCGTAACTATAATTGCGTCACTATTCAGTTGTAATTGGGCTACTACTACCAACTACGGCTTCAAATTTAAATGCATGGAAATCAATGCGATGAGTTTTTCGATAATGTAGTGCAGCCCATAATTTTCTGTTTTATAATTTATTTTTATATTTTATACAATACTTTATTTTCGGAACTAAAGTGAGTCTCTTGAAATAATCAAATGGGTCAATCGGTGACCCGCGGGTCATAGGTTGCGACCCCTTGTATATATCATAACTATTTTTAACTAAAATTTGAAAAAAGTGGCTGATTATAGTAAATAATAAGTCGCCATTCATACCTCATATACATTTCGTTCTTAATAAGTAATTGTAAAGGCTTTAATGGAATAAAATTGCATTCATTTTAATTAATTAATTTGATTTATCATAATTATGTCTATTGAATAAGTTTTAATTTCATTAAATTTAAAAGCAGCCAAATCGTTCTTTTGTCCTATGATTTCAAAATGTTGTTGAATTTTGTCAATAATTATTTATTTTATTGTTATTAATTTTAAGTTAAATTTATTGAAGTGTTTAAAAAAACAGTTAAATATTTTTATACAATGAGAGAAAAGGAAGAAAGGAAGAAAGAAAAGAATTAGAAAAGTTTTCATAATAAGAAGGATTTTACATATTTTTTTTTTCTTCTTCTCTGTTTTATAAATTTATTTTAATGTATTTCATTTCTATCCCCGGTCACTTATAATCTACTCTCTCTCAAAGTTAAATAATACTTAGTTAAAGCATTTCTAACTGCATAGTTGATTGTTTTCTTTTTGATGCTTTTTATACTATATCATTTTATTTTAAATTTATATATACGAGTATATATAATTGGTTTATGCTTCTAAATATATGTATTTTACTTGTACTTATATGAATTCCTCTCTGGTCCAGTATACTGTAATTTACCAAATTTCTTAACGTTAAACTAGTAAATTTAATCCATTCTGCACACACAACAGAACACTAGAACTATTTTTTATACATTTAACAAAACGTATGCACAAAAAATGTTGGAAACACGATGAATACAAAAAAAAGAATCTAATCAATGTTAAAGCGTTTTGCTATTCTTATATGAATTTTTTTCTCTTTTATTATCAAATATATTTCTGGTACGGTTAACTTTTACTCTAATCGAATTCAAAATCATATCGGATAAATCTTATTCTAGACTATTAACAGAATTTGCCCTTGTATTTACGGAACTCTTAGTTTTTCAAAAAAATTCAGAAAAACTAATTTAATTTAAAAATTATATTCTTAAAAGAAATAATTTCTTAAAAGAAAATTATATTCTTATTGGCATCATCAGCCAAAAAGGCGAGTCATACACGTACGAGTACACATACGTGAAGAAGATACAGATAGATAAGAAGAAGATATGGTAAGAAGATCTTCTGTGACGATTCATTGTATGGCCTTGCTGATTTGTGCCCCACCTTTTTGATAATGACCAAATCATCAATGCCATCGATAAGGCTACCATAATCTTGGATTAAAGAATACCTCGATATATGTTTACGCAATGTTCTGCCACAATTATTGCATAAGCGGCGAGAAATCGTAACGCTAGTATACTTGTGTGTAGATTTTTTTATGTAGACATGACACCTACTGACATCTAGTTTTCGTAATAAAAATTTATTGAATTCCAAAAGTATAATTTATATTCATTTTAATTAAATTTTATTTCAAACAAAAATACAATTTAAACACAACGATAGGTAATTTGAATTTTTTGTGCAAACTTTTGATATGAAATGATAGATATTTACGAATGAATAATAAACATAATTGTATTTTATGTTTATTATTCATTTCGTAAATATCTATCAAATATCAAGCGCCTCAATTTTGTAGACTTTTGGAGAGTCTTAAAAAACGCCATTCTCCATGAAATGCTTGCGATTACTTGTCATTTTTCAAGTTGTTATTTTGTCACTTATCGGAAAGTACAAGTGAAAGTGTAGTTTTTATATTTTTTGAAGTATTTATGAAAAAGTAAGTATTTATACAAATAGTTATATTATTGATAACATTTAATAGGAAGTTTTTATTTCATAAAATGAAGTGTTTTATAAAGGGTTGTTGGTAATTCAACGGAATGAGGAAGCCGGCAACTTCTATCTCTCAGTAAGTTGACATCTTCATTTTTACTACATAACTTATCAAAAATTTAGTTTATGATGTACTTAAATGGCTTTTAATGATATGTTTTCTCCAAAAAGTAATTAAAAAGTGAAAAGTTCGTCATTCAATAAATGTAAACACATGTGATGTTGACAGTTTACCAGAAAAAAGTTCAGTGCCGCTGTACGTAAAGTGTGTGTAAGAAAATTTAAGGGACCAAATTTTTCAGTCCATTATCCATTGCTGTTTTTATTGTGTTCAAATAAATAAAGTACGTTCGGTAGGCTAATTATTAAAATAAATTTTCTGTGTTTGTGCTTTCGCTTGCATTATTAGACCATTTTGTAATGCATTTACTAAGTAATAAAGTTTTCAATTTTTTTAGAATATTAGTTATTAATTATTTAAGTACATTAAATTTATCATCTTGTAATTTGGTTTTAAAACGTTTGTTATAATGTTGTATACGATTAAAAACTTGATGTAATATTCTATGCAATTATTGCCTTATTTTTAATTTAATTGAAATGCACAATGCCTATTTAAATTACCATTTCAATTTAGAAACACACATTTATATTATAAAGAAGCTTTCAATAATTTTTAACATTAAAATTTATATTTACTAAGTGTGGTGTGGTTTTACTTTCAACATAATATCTTGTATTTAATTCATTTTGCAAATTTGGAATGGATTTTTTTGTGTGCACATAATTGTTTTGATATAATTCAAATAAATTATAATTTATATTTTTATATGCTCTTCCACTTTATAATTCTTTTTTAATAAATAATATATAGCGAAAAAAATATAATGAAAATGTGTAATAAATAAATGAATAATAATTTAAAATAGAATACTGTTTTTTATTGGAAATTTCCAAAACTAATTCCATCAAAACAACAAAAAATCTAATTGTTTACGCTTAAATGACATCACATACTCATATGAAAATGGTTTTAAACGAACCGCTTCAATCGCATACTGAAGTTTAAAATTGGCCCCCACTGATTTGCGCTGTTTCTGTTATTTTGTATGTGTGTGCGTTCTACGAATGTATTGCCAACAAAATTGTGCCACGATTTTCGTGTAGTGGACTTCGTTGTGGACCGTAAAATGTTGGACAGCTGAATTTATACGCGGCCGTATAAACACTTTTGATGAAGAACATTCAGGCAATTTAGGTTGCCACCAAAGAAATGCTTAATAACATCCATGATATTTTTGTAAAAGATCCTTCTGTGAAATTGTATGAGATAGTGGGTATGGAAAGTCTCTCACAAAAAAAATGGGTAGTCACAAAGGAATAAGAAAAATATATCGGCGAGTTGGATACAACGATTGTTAACACCCGATCAAAAACGTGCTCGGATAATAACTTCAGTTAAATAATGGACCGGTTTAGGGATTTTTATTTTACTTGGGAAACCCCTGAAGAGTATATGTTTGCCATGGGAAAGGGGTTGAAACGTACACAAGAAAGTGAGGAATTGAAGAAAAACAAATGGATAAGTTAATAAAGTTAAAAGGGAAAAAATCAGCCGCGGTTGACCTGGAAAATAAGTTGGGAAAAATTTAAAACACGGAAAAAAATATTTAAAAAAACGTGCGACATTAAAAAAACCGACGACGCAGCAAAGGGGGAAGACGCCATATTGGTTCTTTGTTGAGGAAGCAATCGGCAGCCATGGAGGTGATCAGGTGTTGATCATCAATAGCCACTATTCTTTCCAACCTTGCCACTTCTGGGTAGATGTGGAAAGTACCCCTAATATTGATGACTTACCTGTTCTACCGATGAACCATGTAGGTGAGGTACTGAAATGGAAGCAGAGGGTTCAATAAAAATAGTCTATATTTTAATTATTCTTAAAAAGAAATATACACCTTAAAAATTATTTAATCATAATTATAGAAATAAAATTAAATCGTTATTCTCATCATAGAAATAATAATTTCTCAATGCTTTTAAACAAATTAGATTATATAAAAAAAATTGAAAATTCAAAAATTGTACGTAAACTTACTTATTTAATAATATTTTTTATAACTTGAATAATTTATATATAAATACAAATAAGAGGAATATCGCAATAAAAATATATCGTAAAAATAAAACGAAATAAAATATAAAACAAAATTAGAATTACAAGTCGCGTTTATATTATGTGTGTGCGATTTCATCTATTGAATGATGTAAATACAACGATAGTGCTTTACGGTTGTTTTGGAGTAGAATATTGACTTTACTTGTAAATTATATATTTTTGTAAGAATACGGAAAGTGGACAATGCTAAATAAAATTCAGTGTTACGTGTTTTTGAGGAAGCCTCCGCTGCCGTACTCAGGTATTTCGTTTTTCTCTACCACGCTCGATGCCTATACCACCACACAAATAAAAATAGCCGTGTTTAATTATTCCAACAATACCGCAGCAAAAACAAATTACAACCTCAACAGTATTTGTCTGTTCTCAACAAATTGATACGATTCCCGTCCACACTGCGTACCAGTGTGGACGTTTTTATTGTCTTACATTATTTTTTGGTGGTCGACAGTCTGAATTGGTTTTCTTTTTTTTCTGAAGTGAATTTATCAGTGCTTTGGACTTTATTCATATTTTGACTTTTTATTTCCCTCGTGTGTGAAGTGAAAATCAGTGATAGTTGCAAGTGCAAACCATAATAATGTACGTGAAGGTGGACGTCAGACCACCGGACCCCCCTTAACCACCAGGATACAGGTATATCTCTTCATATTTTCGACTTCTCTATCTTTAACCCACGAAAAGAGCCAGACTAAATTACTCCAACAGTACCACAACAAAAAATACAAATCACAATCAGACCAACCACAACCAAACAAACACAAACCTCTTTTGATCAATTTCCACTCCCTTCCGACTAAAGTTACCGACCATCCACGCTTTTTAACAAGCTTAACTTTACCCGAGTCCATTTAAAACCAGTCTGGCTTTTAAGAATAATAGCAATGATATTCTTAAAATAAACGATTATCGTAACGGTGAATTACTGTTAACGACGAAATCAAGATTTTCGGCCGATAAATTTATCAATTCCAAATCGGACAATGTCAGTGACATCAAATTGACTTTCACTCTGCATCCCTCCCTTAATCAAGTAAAGGGAACGATATTTAGCAAGTAGCTAGAAAAATAATAACTCAGCGCTATGGTACCCAATCATTTACGGGTATTATTGTTTTAACTTTTGATGCCTACGAACTCCCTTCCAATATCAATATCCTATTTCCCAGATTCGAAGTGAGAACTTATTACTCAAACCCCATGAGATGTCGCAAACTGGGCCATATAGCTAAACGCTGCAAGGCATCCGAGGTATGTGCCAGTTATGGACTTGCGCCTCACCCAGGAAAGCCATATACACGCGTCTTTTGCGTAAGCTGCAAAATAGACAAACACACCTCAGGAGACCGTTGTTGCCCTCCTTACGCGGAGAGAAAAACCATTCTCAAAGTGATGACGGATAACAAATGTCCCATGACTATAGTATCAACAATTTAAAAAAAAAATAAATGGGCGTCATGTCATTCCGTCAAAATATCAGAATCCTCATCATTGCCACCAACGTCTCCTTCGTCCACCTCACCATTGTTACAATACCCTTCCCCTATCAAAAAAAATGTTACCCTCTACTTCCAAAAAAGCTTTTGAGCTATCCAATTCTTCAACGCAAATTGTAAAAAACTAATTATAAATACAGCCATCCACGCCTCTTCAGGTAAAACAATTACCACCCAATTAAAATCCCCATACTCAAATCTTCAAATACCTTCAATCCACTCCCGATCCACCATCGAACAAGTTGCCATATTAATTAGCATGACGAAAGACTTCGATCAAGAAGATCGCAACTCTCTTCTAAACATATCCCAAAAAATGAAGTCTGCAAAACCAGGAACAAGCTCCAAAATATAACATTACTAAGAGTACTACCCTGCATATCTAACTGTTCACAGAATTACAGTCCAGTTCTTCTCCACTATATTTTTCTCCTCTCATGCAGCACTATTTTTGGGAAGATTACTGTTCTAATCTTTAGCTTGCCTAACTTTTTACTATGGTAAGTATCCATAGAAATTGTGTAATAGCGTGAGATGTTCCCTTTTGGGTTTCTTAATAACCTTGAAGGTCTGAGGCTATTGCTAAATCAGTACTCTTGCCCTGCAAGAAACCAACTTACCTCACTCTTACAACCAACCATTCTACAAGAAATATAAATGTTTTTTTTTTAACAAAATCAACAATAACAAAAGAGGTGGTGACCAGAAAAAATCATCATCCTCGGAGATTTCAAGGCACACAGTTTCTCTTGGGGCTCCCAAAGAAACTATTCCCATGGACAATTTTTCGAGGAGTGGCTCAATTCCAATAACTCGAATCATATTTTATTAAACGATAGTAGGCCAACCTAATTTTCAACAAGGGGAACTAAGACCATCATTTATCTTATCGTTATTCCTAGATGGATATTGGGTTTTTTTCCTGACGGAAACGATCACGTGCCCATCATTTTGGAACCAAATGTGCCACAAGTTAACATAAAACCACTTTCGCGTTTCAAGGAGAACTAGGCAAACTGGGATAGGTTTAGATCTGTGGTCGCTATTATTATGGATATGTCACCGTTAGAATTGCCTGTTAACCAGAGAGCGAGAAAAGTGGTTGCTATCCTCAGGCGTGCAGCTAGTGAATTCATATCGTCTTCGTCCGGATTGTTCAGATACTGACCAGTGTGTTTCTCACAGGAAATTGCTACGTTAAGATATGAGAGAAATTTGGCCTGGATGAAATACTCTTGTTTCACCTTCGCGAGTTGAGACTTAAAACTGCTAAAGTGAAGAAGGAAGTAAGACAAGCTAAGCGTTCAGCTTAGAATGATTTGGCTGCCAGCATTGACACCAGATCCTCCCCGAAGGAAACATCGAATAGTATTAATCGGGTTCTCGGTCGTCAAAAGAATGAAATTATTCGATTCTTCTCCAACAACCATATCAGTGTAGAATGTCATAGAGATAAAAATTCATTTACATAAAACCTCTCGCCATTTTCGTCTTCTTCTACATTTACCTAGGCTCAGCCAATATCTTTTGCAGAGTTCAGATACATTTTGAACTCTTTCAAGGGGACTACACTTCGATAGTCCACAGTAGAATTATCATCATCTTTAATCATATACTGAAAACGTCAATACTTCCAAATATTTGCGAAGTTGCAGTTCCGATTCATATACCAAAACAACAACTTTCGCGTTCGTCGGCTAACAATTACAGACCAATTTCTCTGTTGCCTTGCATGCAAATATAATGGCTTATAGACTTGACCAGATTCTTGCTAAGAAGCTCACCCCCCACCAACATGACTATAGGTCAGGCAGAGCGACTCTGACTACGCTTCTGGATCTACAGCTCTCTATACACGGTTGCTAGAAGCATGGATTATGCGGGCTGCTTATTTCCTTGGATTTAGAAAAGGCATATCATCGCATTCAGTCGTGCTGCGTTATTTCAAAGTTGGGTGAAGGGGGAGTTGTTTAGAACCTTCATGGTTAAGGCGAAAGCTAATTTTTCATCAAATCGCTTGACAGAAAATGGTATTCTACAAGGTTTCCCTCCTTCCACTTCCCTTTTCAACACATATAATCACTTCTCATCCCATAATCTTTCGTCAAAAATATACTTTCGGTATGCGGACAATTTCTTCGTGCTGGCAGCAGAACCGACAGCGGAGGAGGTATTAACAGCAACAGCGAGGGCATCTCAACTGTCAACAACTGGAGCAGTAAAAATAAGGCATTTAAAGAAACTTCGAATCCACCATGCCTCTATGCTTGTAGAAAACGCAAATGTAATCTAAATAGGTTCACATCCTGACCCTACCCCCTCCGGCCTACAGATTCCACGAAAATGATGGGTATTATCATTACCCGTAGAGGGAAATGGAATCTGGAGATTAATACCACTATCAACCGAATTAACTCTATTCATAATATGGTGATGATTCTGGTTGCTAGTAAATGTGAGGCAATCAGAGTAATGAACGCCCTACTGGACGGAACGTTGCTATATTCCCTCATTTTATGTTTCAGAATGCCAGTAGCAAGGCAAAGGCAAGTTGAAGCAGCGGTCAATCGCTGCATTCGACTAGCCAGTGGAGTACAGCGGACTTCTCCCGTAGATAATATCCTTATGGAAACTGGTCAAAAACCCGTCCTACACTGCCGCACGAGCCAAGGCCGAAAAAAGCACGCCAAGTTCGGTCGAATGTGAAGGTTTTGCTTACAGTTTTCTTCGATTACAGGGGCGTGGTGCATCATGAGTTCTTGCTGAACAAGATCACAAAAAATGATTTTTGAAGTGCTTCGAGGATTGGAAAAAACGTTGGCATAAGTGTATAATATCTGGTTGGGGATTACTTTGAAGGGGACAATATAGATATTTATGAATAAATAAATAATTTTTGAAAAAACACAAAATTCGCGATACTTTTTGAACAGACCTCGTATTTACTGATAGCCTATCTGCCGTCGAAGCAATTCGTGGATCGTCAAATGATCTAGGTGCCCAATGTGATTCGTTGCAATCTATTAAACAATAAAAAAGGCCTTCCCGGTCATATTGGCATCCTAAACTGACTGGCCGTTTGGCGGGGGAGTTTCTACATCGCCCGGTGCGCACTTTAACTGTAAACTTGCCCTGAATGCTAACCAAATTGCATATAACATCTTTAGGCACTCGTAGACAAATGGACTAATTCGAAAGTGGAAGATATCTGTCCACACAATGGTCTAACACCGAAAAACCTGCGTTTATAGAAGCTTCAACTCACCATTCCCCATATTTTAAATGAATGTCACTTAACCCAGAATTTATTTTTGAACAGAACTCCTTCCATTGTGGAGCTTCTAGATCCAACAATTATTCTCACAAATCCTTGTTTTTAACCTTCTTAATCATTTCAATTTGCTCCAAAAAATTTAACAATGTCTGACATTTCCTTCCAAATTACAGGTATTGTGAGGTCGCTAAATACTCTCATGGTCGTGGCTTATTGAATGGACTCTAGCTCTTATCTCAGATTTTACATATAAATTTTTTTATGATCTATTTTTATTGAGATATATACAATATATAAAGGAAAGATCTCAATAAAAATAGATCATAAAAAAATTGAAATGTAAAACAAAGTTAGAAGTAAAATAAACTTAGTAATGTGGTCATGCAATAAAAAATAAGTCGAGCATGCATAAATACCACGAATATCGAGTTGGCATGCAAATAAATTCATAACTCATTAAATTTAATTTTATAATCCAATTATTTTGATCAACACTTTTGAATACTTTTTTTTTCTTCGCCACACTAAAATTTGCCAATTCCAGGTGAATTAATTTATTTATATTTTTATTAGTTCATATTTGCTTCTACAGTAATATATGTTTTTTAAAAAGTATGGTTTGTTCTTGTTTTTGTGCACGATTTTTTCTCCTTATTTATTTGCGTGTATTTATTTCTCAATTTACTGTAAAATATTATTTAATTATATTTTTATATAATTCATTTCTTTATTCATTTCTATATACTTTTTTTCATGTTATTTTTGTTCTTTTGGATATTTTATCATTAATAAATTCATAGTAATATTGTTAATGATTTTAGATAAACTTTCTCTTTGCCTTAAAAAATATATTCGGTGTCAAATTGATTTTCTCCATGGCTCCAAATTTAATAAAACAAATGTAAATTATCCGATAATCAAAATTAGCATAGAATATATTTAAATAATTAAATAGTCAGTAACATCCATCAGATGTGATTTCATATGATTCCAGCTTAATATCATTTTACACACAAATTTATCATCTTTCACCACAGGTCATCACTGTGACCATCATCTTTGATGGTTTAGGCAAGGGAGAGAGAACCAAGCAGATTATAACCAATATGGGATATTTCGTTTAATATAGGAAAGTTTCGATTTGACTTGAGTAATAGGAAAGTTTCGTTTTTTATGAGTAATTCAACAATATTGTGTTCTGCAAATTTTACTAACTGGATTCGAACTCAGGCCGATAGCTACTTTTGTTCATGATAATAAGGTCCATTTAATACCGTATTCCAAATGTAATAATTGTTAAAAAGAACTTTTATTAGTTTAACTAATTGTGTCTTTGTATCTTTGGTGAAAATCGTTAACCGATATTATATCAATTAAATGAGTTATCATTAATGTACACGTAGTTTTTTTTTATAACAATTATTTATTTATATATTTTATAATACTTATGTATATGTTATTGTATTAATTGACTTTTATAAATAAATATTTTCGTAATTTCACTTATTCAAGAAAATTATTTATAGTTAAAATAAAAAATGGCTAATACAAAATAACCCAATGGCCAGAATTTATTCATATTATTTTAAAGTTTACTTCAAGACGAAAGTTGATAACAAGACGAAAGTTCAAAAATTTAATTTGTAACTAAATATATAAATAGACCATTCTCCAATTTAAATAATTTTTTAAAACGTATTCCGTTGTGATATAACTATTAACCTACATGTCAATGTCAAATGAGATAGTATTTTTTAGAATCAATTTTTTTTTGTAGAGCGTCGTGAGTAAATTGTGCCGACGATAAGCATTTCAAATAAATTCCTCTATAAAAGTTAATTTAAAAATTTATTTTCTAAATTTCGTAAACGTATATATAAGCGGTATTTAGCATAAATTTTCAGAAGTTTATTATCACTACTTTGACTATCAACTATCACATTTCGATTCAAAATGAAATTTTTCGTATTTCTAGTGGTAGCGTTTCTCAGTTTGATTTTTGCAATTAATGCAGAGAAAAACCCAGGTAAGTTTTAAATAAATTGCAAATTTTACATATACAGTAACAAGTTTAGTTGAATTATGTTATATTAATATGAAAAATAAAAATTTATTTAAATCATGTTATATTTATTCATCTATCAAGGTTGCTCTTTGCCATCTGTCGTGGGAGAATGCCGTGCAAAAAAGCCACGATATTATTATATTCCGGATGCTAACAAATGTGAGCTTTTCTACTATGGAGGCTGCGGTGGCAATTTTAACAATTTCAAGACAACAGAAGAATGCATGGAAACGTGTGGTCAATAAATTTAACAAAACTAGTACATAAGCTACTGAATTAAAATTTTATTCACTACTTAAATTCGTATTTACTTTATTTCTAAATTTTAATTTTGTATGTCATACAATACAAATATCAACCGTAACGCGATTAGAAATAAGGTCATTAGTGCATCATTGGTAATTTATTGACGAAATTGTCAGAAACTGATTATAGAATGTGGTATTGATGGTTTTTTTGCTTAGACTTTTCAGCATGAGTGCTGATAAGTAGTTTTTCCTCTAATGAAATTTGGAAACATTCGTATTTTTGTGGAAGGGATCTAGTTATTACATAAATGTATGTAGTTACGATCTGAATTTAGTTGAGAAGAGATCATTACGGTGGCAAGATGAAGTTTTTAGTATTTTTTTTCGCAATAATATTTATTCTATTTGTGGGTGCTGATGCAGAATTACCTTCTGGTATATTTTCAAGTTTTGTTAAAATCAATATAAGGTTTATAATAATATTTTCTTAAAACTAAATTTAATTAGTTTGTTTGGAGCCAAAGTTTATTGGAAGATGCCGTGCTAGAGAACCGCGTTACTACTATGATACTGCAACGCGTGAGTGCACACTTTTCTTCTATGGTGGTTGTGACGCAAATGGCAATAACTTCTTAACACTTGAACAGTGCAAAAATACATGTTCAAATAATTGAGAGAAAAACACAATTTTTGTAACACAATTTTTTTAAAATTTAAATATTTTATTTATCTTAATTTAGTTCTGCTAAAAGTAAATATGTTTTTATAATATCAATTAATTTGAAAATATTTTCTTATAAGAAAATTTTATTAGTTTTTATTGTTCTTAGATAAAAAATATTATTTGGATAAAAACCAGAATTATTAAAATATTATTTGTATTCGAACAATTGCACATTCTAAATTTGGGAGCATATATGTTAAAAATGAAAAAATTTAAAATAAAAATTAAAAAAAGTTAATATCAAATTTATTAATTAATATTTTTTATCCCATTGAAATCAATCTTTATTTTCTTTAATATTTAAATCAAGTATCCTGACTAATTTTTTTAAAAATAACTCTGAAATGAATATTTGAAAGCATAAAAAAACTGTCTCTGCTTCAGTTCGAATGTTTGATTTGTAATATTCAATTGCGGTTCATATTTCATTCGGACATAATTTTTTTTCTAATCTATGTCTATTCTATAAGTTTTTCTTTTCTTAACTGTTCTTAAAAAAACTGTAAAGTATTTCTTTCCAGACAATATAGTTTAAGTTTACTTAGTATTATTACAACTTCCAAAACCACCCCAAATTGTAAAGTTAACCCTATCAGATGATGGCCGTCATCTACAAGCAAGATGGCCGCTGTCTTCGCTAATGCCTTTCACAAAAAGCTGAACATTCAGTTGAATCAACAACAATTCCATTTTCTCTGATAACTCCAAAGAATGATTTTGAAAAAAACAAATTTTTTTACCACAAAAACATTTCCACTTGTAAATTGCATCGTACTATAAGTTTTAATAGAAGTACTTTCCTCCTTAAGCTAATAACAACGATATACGAGTATTTACATTTAAAAAAAAAAATGTTTTAAGCAAATAAAAAACTTTATAACAAAATTATATTTTGCACTATTCATAACAAAAAAAATCATTGATAAACCTAAAGCCCCTTCACAAAAAGTCAAAAATATTGTGGGCATTTAATAATTTGTTGCTCTTTATTATTTTCCTAAGGCAAAGTATGCAGTTTATTGATGATTGGCTATGTGTATTTTCTAATATTTTATATGTTTTAAAATTTAAATTTTAAATTTTAAAACAAAAATATTGGCTTGAAAATTTCCGAATATTATGATAATATAAAGTATTATCATGACAAAAATCTTGTGGGATTATATTGAAAGCGGGCATTTTGTTAAAATGTAATTGGTGGAACAGACACAAACAACAACGAAAATGATAGCGATAGGCTGGAGATAGCACACTTATCACTACTCGCAAATAAAGCGAGAATATAAGCTCACTCATCACTGGCAACAAGGAGATCGATAAAAGAAGTGTTAAATATACCATATGCGCGCCGAGGCGAAAGGAAATTATGTCGTGCGCGCTTTGTGGGTTTTGGTGCGATGTGCTGATTAGTACGTCGGGGGGTGGCGATATCTTTATGGTCTCTCCTTTTGTGTAGTCGTTCGGCGCGACATGGTTCTGTGTGCAACCAAGTAAGGTAATTAGAGGAAGGATGGAGCAATTGATTACTAGGTAACAGTATAATAAGGATAGGGATAATGAATTCCTTTTTAAACTGAAGAAGATTATAAGTTTTCTGAATAAAGTGTGGTGCAGGTAATTAGAAAAATATTCTTGTAAATATGGCTTAAGGCGACCTTTTTGAAGAAAGAAACAAAAGGTTTCCGACCAGTTTCGATTAGCTTGTATTCCACTGAAGATGCCCAGTATGCTCCACTTGGTAGCCTGATGTAACTGTTTACCATCACCTTGACTCGCTTTTTCCTTGCTATTGGCACACTGATACATATGGTGATGAACTTGAGTAATGTTCCGTCCGAAAGGGAGTAAGTCTCACTAGGCCTTATATTACATTTGTAACTTACTAAAATTTTATCCATTTTTAGAATAGAATAAATTTTGTCAAAAGCATTGCTAGTTTGAAAATTCTATCTTCCTCCACAGGTAATTGAGATACCTATGCTTTTCATGAAATCTTTTGGGTTTGGAGGGAAAGAGCCTAGTGTCGGATCAGACAAGTGTTTACATTATAAATAACGTTGTTAATTTGATATTGAAGAGCAACGCTAGATACAAATACAAAAATATTGTCCGAATATATCTAATGATTAATAGATTATAGGAAGTGGGGTAGAGAGTCAATATCCTTTTAAAAATCCATTTTCAATTTTTGGGTTTTAATGAAAAATAACCGTTGGCGAGTACCGATAAGATAGTTAGTTAAGATTGTAAAATTGCCACTGTTGCGGAGTCTACTTCTCATTTTGCCAATTGTAAGAATACAATTTGTAGAACAATTTTTCTAGGCCGAACGAACAAAAACTTTAATGTGTAGCAACTATGGATTGAGTTCTACACTTCAAGTTTGCATTCTCAGAGAGAGTTCCCCTGTTCGACCTGTAGGCATATTGTGGAATTCAATTTATTGGCAAAGAACGTGGTGAAGTCTTGTATCTAAGAACTTTTCCAGGATCTTGGATGTACAAGGCAATAGTGAATTTGGTCTAAAGTAATTAGCCAAAGCATGAGTAAGAATTTTGTTGTGAACTGAATGGCTATTCCAACCTTACAACAATTTTGGCAAATATTGTAGATATTTCCAGAGTAACCGGACCATTAGTTCGTAAGTGTACTGAGCTATTGCTGTGTGGTTTTAATTTCAACATAATATCACATTCTCTGATTTAATTCATTTATAATGTACAATTATGTGCACAAATAAAAATACATTTGGAATGTATTTTTATTTGTGCACATAATTGTTTTGATATAATTCAAATAACTCGCAATTTATATTCTCTTTCCACTTTATTATTCTGTTTTAATAAATAATATATAGTGAAATAAGTAAATAATATTTTAAAATAGTGTATTGTGTTTTATTGCAAATTTCCAAAACGAATTCCTTGAAATTTCCAAAACGAATTCCAGCAGACAATTTTTTTAAATTCTTGTTCAGCAAAAATATTCAGATGTATCACGTCTACAACCATCTAACCAGCTGCCCGATGGGTCCTAACAGAAACTTCTGCAAATAAAATGTAAAAATTGATAAAATAAAACTATTTAAAAAAAAAAAAAAAAACAGAAGCTTTTGTTCCTGAATATTCCGTGTGCAAGTAATTTCACCTCATCTTATAAAAGTTCCACAAAAATAAAAGTTCCACAAAAATATTTATTTTCTAAATAAAATAACTTTTTTATATTTAAAGAAATATTTTATTTAACAAAACTTTGATATGTTAATATTATTCAGTTGAATATAACTATTTAACTAACTTATTTAAAATTTATTAATATAAACAAAAACAAAGTAATTTTAATCTAAGTGTACGTCACTAGAGTACTAATGCACTACAGTATACACTGTAGGCGGTTTGAACTGAAATTCAAGTTCAAACCACTGACACACCAGTGCTTCTCAATACACGGATGAAAAGATTGAACGTGTACGGGAGAGTACGCAAGAAATTCCAAAAATATCAACAAGGAGACGTTCGGAACAACTTGGGCTATCACGAAGGTCGTTGCAGAGAATTTTGAGTATATTACGCATGTACCCATATAAAATTCAGCTTGAAGAATTGAAGCTGACAGACTAACAGTCCAGCAAAAACCAGAAGAAAATACAGATTTTATTCACAATTTGATAATAACCGATGAAGCCCACACGAATAATCCAAGAGCAGTTCATTAGGACAATTACTCCTAATTAAGTGTACCGTTTGGTGCGTTGTATCGTCCAAAAAGATCATGGCCCATATTTCTTTAATAATGAAGACGGTGTCGTATTTTCCATCAACAGTGGTAAATGTGGGATGATATTGGAAATTTGTTTATGGCCAGCTGTGAAAAATCATCCAAACCTGTGGTTCTTACAATATGGACCCACAGCGAATATTGCAAGGAACTAAAAGTTTTTAGAGTTTATATTTAAGAGTTATACAAAAAAAAATATTTATTATTATTTTATACATATATATTTTTATTAATGGAATTGACAATCAACTCCGTTGGCAAAAATACTAATGAGTTAAAATATACAATTCAACTGACTATTTTTAATTTATCATTGTAAAGAAAACAAATAATTTTAATTCAAGCCTACGTGACTGTGGTATGCCAATACACTACAGGATACACTGTAGACACGAGCACACTAGAGGACTCAATGGCTCGGTTAAATATTATACCATATTTGACGAACGCATTATTTTGCGTAGAAGCGACTTTAATTGGCCTCTTAATTCTCCGGATTCTAACTGTTTCCTTCGCGGATGTTTGAAAAAAAAGTGTCCATTAATAAGCTAAAAACCAAACATACACCTCCCCCCTCCCCAATTGAAAAACAACATTCCTAATGAAATCAATGCCATAATACCTAAAATTTTTTGAAAAGTTAGGGGAAATGTTTGGAAAGAGAACGTATATGCGAAGCAAATAAAGGCTCTACTTGGGAAATACAATTTTTCATAATTAAACCACAAATATTCCATTTAATATACTTTATTTGTAAAAAAAATAAATAATTATCACTTAAATAAAAATGTTATAAGGAACTTAAACCACAACATTTATTTTGCGGTTCAGCCTATCCTACAACATCACACTTGGGCATACCAAGTCATGTTTGAAGCTACGGAAATCCAAAGTTTTAAGGATTTTAACAGTTATGAAAAACTACAACGGCACTTAAAGAAAAGTCGAACAAATAGAATTATATTATAACGATCGATATATTAAACAATCCAAACTTCATGGAACAGTATGCATTTATTGTATATCAAACGATGCTTTCGTGGATTCAGATAATTATGTTAACAATAAAAAAACAACAATTATTATTTATGATTATTTGGAACTTAATAAAGTTTCATCAAAGCCCACCCCCTCTTCTCTGCATTTCGACAAAGTCTTATAAAAATAAATTTGTTTTTTTTTTAAGATCTCTTTTAAAGTGACAAATTTTTTTTATGACAATTTCCTTAAAATATTTCTTAAGAATTATTCAGTTTTTTTTTCTTAAAGATTCAGTTTTAACAACTCCTTTTAAACAAAAAAAGCTTTTCCAAATAACTTCCCGTGTTTATTTGCAACTTTTTTCCAAAACTTATTGATAATTTTTTTCAAGAATTTTCTATTTTTGCTCACAAAAAAACTCAGTTTTATCTTAAAAATTTACTAAAATTACAAATTTTCGGCAATAAAATATTTGGTAGTTTTTATAAATTTTTACTGCCACATTTCTTTATGGAATTTTTTTTTTTATTTTTTCCCTATTATATTCTCGGTTTTTATACTAAAATTTTCCCGAATTTTTATATTAAAAAAAATTTCAAATTTTTAACTAAAAAAATTTTTGATTTTTTTATTTAAAAATTTCCTTAATTTTTTTATTTTTAAGTTTTTCCAAGTTTTTTATCAAAATATTTTCTCAATTTTTTCTGTTTTCCTGTTGTTTTTTCTCAAAAAATGATTGTATTTTCAGTTATTTTTTTCCAAAATTTTTTGATTTGGAAAACAAAAATTTTTGTTAAGAATTTGCAATTTTTTATCTTAAAAATTTCCTGAAATTTTTTATAAAATTATAATTTTTCGTCATTAAAATAATTGGTAATTTTTCCAAATTTCTAGTATTTACCTTTAAAAATTTTTTATTTATTTTTACTGCCACATTCTTTTTTTGATATTAAACAAGTGCCGAGTAAATTTCATTTTTCTGCAAAATATTGTTCATACTCGTAAGTTTTAAATTGTTGCCATACCACAAATATTTCATAGAACGTCGACTGTATAAAACTGTTGTATTATAACATATTTCTTGGAATATGAAATTTTACATTTACAAGTATGTATATACGAGTTATTTTAAAAGTACAGTAAACTGCAGAATATTAATATGATTTTGTATAAATCGTGTGTTAGGAAATATAAAATATAAAACCATAATGATTTAAGACCCTACAAGATTTATCAAATATGTTACTTAACAGTTTTGTATCAGTTGATAAATAGAAGCATAATCAAAGTGTGTTATTAAAACTATCCGCGTTTGGTATCAGTATAGAAATTGGATTTAAATTATTTTTTTTCTCAAGATGACAATAATTTAATTCTTTCATAATTAAATTGAGATGCTGTTAAGGAGAAATGTAAATATTTAAGATGAAAAAATACGAAAGCAACTGTAACTGTAATAAAGTTATTCAATAATATACCTCTCTGATTGGTAATAATTAAGATGAACAAAGCTATAGTATGCAATCTTTCTTATATTTCAACGCAATGTTGAAACTTTTTATACAGAGATTCACTCTTACTATAAAAATGTATAATGTACCTTAAATTATGCAAAAATGCAGTAAAGAAACTTTTTGTAATCCGATACGGCATCCACTGATTGTAATGATGGTCTTGAGCACGATATTGTGTCGAGTTGGTACTAGGCGTGATGATACTCGTAGCCTTCAGAGACAAGTCTACAAGACGATTATAAAAAGCTTCTTTTTGAACACTGGCTCTCCGATCACAATTAGTTAGTTTTTAACTTTCAACCATGAAGTATCTAAACTTTTATACTTTCTGTTGTCTTGCGATAATAGGTTTAGCTAAAACGGATGATAAACCACTGTTTTTTCGAAAAAGTACTATTATTTTCAATGAATTATTTGATATTAAATTTATATTCAATTTTCAATCATTTTTATAATATAAAGTAGGCATAACAACTGTTCAATATGAAGAAAGAGATTTTTCGACTGAGAGCCCTGTCGAAGGGACAACTATAGGTAAGATTATTTATTTAAAAAAGAAACAACTATTTACGCTAAAATTATTGTTAATAATTTGAAATATCTTTAATTATAAACGCCAGATATAACTACAGAGAACAATAATGATGAAGACACTACTATAGGTAACCACAATTGTTTATATTTTATTGTAAAACGTTCACATTATCTATACAAAAAAAAATATTTCTTAAACAAAGATTTGATATTATTCATTTTTTTTTTCTTCAAATTTAGCTCCAGAGGTTGGTCCATGTGAGGAGAAACCCTATTTTACGTTCTGTGAAAATAGTACATTGCCATACTTCTATGATATCCTTAGTGATTCGTGTATACCTTATCCTTTTTGCGATGAGGATTTTTTCAAGAACAGATTTTCCAAAGAGTATGACTGTATAAAACAATGTGTTAAAAAAACTAAAAAAATAGTTCAAAGAAAAAATATTACTTCATCAAATTCATAAGAAAATGTATTAAATAGAAATATTGTATGTATGTGTAAAACATAATTTTAATGAGTGGTAATAAATTTTGTAAAAGTAACGAATGCTTAAAAATAAAACGGATGCCGAGCGCCAAATAAATTGTTAATCTATAAATATTGTACAGTTTTAAGATATCGTGAATTAGAATGTGATAAAAACCATTTAAATGCTTCCTCAAATTAGTTTTACAAGTGAAAATGAAGTAATTTCAAATAATTCACGTATAATAAAATTATCAAATCTCAAAGATGTTTCGTTTGTTATAGAAACTTTTAACTACTCGTATAAAATGATGTCCAAAGTTTAGAGCAACATTTCTTAAATAAATAAAATTTATTTATTAATTTTAGGAATATTTTTGTGACCTTTGCATGTCATTATATGTTATATAGTTGAAAAATTTGTATACTAAATGAAGCATCTTAGAGATTTGGTAATTTATATAATGCGTTTTGGCGGGTATAACTTTCATTTATACTCGTACAATCATTTAAAAAATGTTTTTTTTTTTTTATTTTAAGATTTTAATTTAAGTTTACCATATATGTAACGTTATTACTTAATGTGGAAAGACCTTCCAAATGACCTTGAAAGATTACTAATCTTACTTGCTTGTCTGGCTATTTACACATTAGGCTAATTTGAAATTCAACGATTTTGTTTAAATAATAAATTATGACCAAATGTTTTGTAAGAAAATTATCTTGATAACACTAAGCTGCAAATAAATCATGACATTATTATCTAAATATTGATTTTTGTAAAGACACTGACATAACAAATATTAAAAATAGTTGAATAAATAAATTTCATAAAAATATACTATTGAGTCGCTTACTCAATCTGTTTATTTTTATTAATGTTTACATTTTAATTATTCATCCAAACTGTGAATTATTTAACCAGTTATTAGCATTTATGATTTATTTCAATAGTTTTTAATTAAGGAAATTACATTCTTTGCCTAAATGCATAATATCTTGTAGTTGTAGCCTGGGTTTAGTTGCGATTTGTTCGTAGTGGTCTTGAGGTCAAAAGCCAGCGTATAAAATAGCCATAGTGTATTTTAATTATCACCAACTTATAATAGGCGAATTCGATTGGACTAATTTTGCTACTGCTACTGTTGTGTAGCTGTCATCATCTACATTACCTCGAACAAAACAGTAGGATTGTAGCAGTAGCTGCACTTCTCCCCTTAGGGTAAGGGGATTGTAGTTTCCGAACTGACTATAGATGGCTTAGCGGGTTCGTTGGTTATGTTGAAGCGTCATATTTTTGTTTTTATTGTTTATGTATGCGTAAACTCAGCTTTTATTGTTTATGTGTGAATAAACTCAGTATTTTTGATGACAATTGTGAGTTTGTCAGTGATATGTTCATTTTATTTAGAGTCTACTGGTAAGTACTGCGCTGTAGCAAAATTAGTCCAATCGAATTCGCCTAATGATATTTGAGGTATCATTGCAGTTAATAATTTTTATTTTAGCATAAATGTTATTAGAAATGTCCATAAAAAAAAATCCTGCAGTGGTCTGTCTTTGTAGGCAAATTGTACGAATGAATCGGCATGAAGGTAAATAACTTTTTTATATTAAACAATTTTGCTTCTAATTATTATGATAGAGAACTATAATAAAATAGACGAGCATGCATTATTTCATATAAATTGTTCTCTAAATTTGAATAGAGTGACTGTAAATCAATTTGCAATATCACCAAATAAAGAGCGCCCTTTCCATTAGATAGGAATTTCGTTAAAATTGTTTTGTATTTTTCCTCGTATAATCATGAATATTAAGGACTATGTGACCTTCTTTAAGGACAACAAAGACAGCTTTAGAGATCACGTTTTAATTTGTAGAGGCAACGCAACTATTTTTGAGTGTGGGTACACCTAAACCAACATCGCCATTTTTAGTAATCACGTCTGAAAAGAAATTCTGAAAAAACACGTTGTCCTCACTAAGAAAAATGTGATCTTTATTAGTGATCATGTGTCCCTTTTAAGCGATAACATGGCCATCGACAGTGATCGTGTTAATATTTAGAAAAAATTGATGGAAAGTACGTGGCCTTTTCTAGGAACAAGGTTATTATCATTAACGGTCATGTGACACCTTCTAGAGATAACGTGAGCATGCCAAGCGAGCCTACTTGTCCATCACTGAAAACCACGTGGTCTATTATAGGTGACTACTAGTTGGGCTGTTGGTTAGCCTCTTACTGGTCCACTACCAACAATCTAGTCTAGTCAACATTTTTACATAAATTAACAACTGTGCGACCCTCTCTGGAGATAATATGAGTATGCTAAACGTGATCTATTTTAGGGGCAATGCAATCGTAGTTCACCATTAGGTGATCTTTTCCAGAGATAACGTGACCAGACCCTAAATATCGTTTCGTCTAGCAATTATCACGTTTCTTTGAGCTAAGAATAAAACTCTCCTCTAGAGAATACGTGTAGGTCATAGTTGATTTACAAGGTCCCTAACTGTAGCTCTTTGCGTGACGAGTACCGACTATGTACTCTTGAAACATAGCTGGTACTATGGGGGATCAGGTGCCCCACGGTATTTAAACACACTGTGTCCGATCAAAGAGAAGAGGTGCCTTTGGCTGGAACGTGGTGGCTGTGGTTTAATACCTACATCGCAATTAGTCTTAGGACTGGAGGTGGGCGATACCAAAGGGATATTAGGTGCCATTACTGCAGATGATAGTAGAGGTTTAAGTAGGTCTTGGTACCAACAGTTAGGGTAAGTAGCTTTCAAGTGGTTACTGACAGTAAGTACGGCTGTACAGGTAGTGGATGTAGCTGATCAGGGGCTGGACCAAATGGTAGCACAAGTTTTGTGAATTGATAACAAAGGAAGCGGTCTACTAATTGAGGTCACTCACTATTGTGGAACTGTCCAGAAGAATTGTTTGATTGCATCATGCCTGGAACAGAAAGGGGTAGGGTTTGAATAAATATGGAATGGTAGAGTAGGCATGCTGAGTCCACTTGCCATAGAGGGAATTGAAACAGGTTCCAGAATAGGAGGAAAAAACGAAGATGCAACAAAATAGCTGATGCCTGAGAGTTTGAAAGAGTGTGTAAGGCAGCTTTTCCTAGGGAGGAAATTGATCTGGGAGAATATTATTCTTTGACTTGATCATTCTGGTTGTTAATTACTCCCAAAGAAAACAATAATTATCCTCTAACTATAACTAAGTAATGTAACTTTTATCAAAACCATATACTTATTGATAATACATTTTTATGATTGATTAAATTAATAAATTCATGTCTAAAACAATCCAAAAAAATATATTTGAGTATCTATTTAACATTTAGTTTATAATTTTGTTCAAAAATATATTTATAAAATAAGTAAACTTCCATCGTTGTTCAAATGACAGAATAGTTATGATAGGCATTTAATGTATATTTAAGTCAAATTGTAAATTTTCCAATCCATAATGCGTTTATACATCAACAATTTGGAGAAATTATTTTGAAATAAATAAATAAATAATAGAAAATTAAATAAATAAAAATGTTGCTTGAAAATATCATATTATTGTGGAACTATAAATATTTCTCTGCAAGATTTTTGGATTTATCTATAATATAAAAACTAGATAATTAGATATAATTAACAGCTATATATGGTCTACCAAGAAGCAGTAATTGTCCGAAAGATAATCTCTTTCAAAATTCCATGTTGAATATATTTTTGTGATAAAAATGTTTTCGGAAATCCAAAAATAATTAGAAAAAAAAAATTTAATATCTTCGTAAAAATATAACCAGTTCTCTTTAAATTTTTTTCGTTTGCCTACTCTTTATAATGATATATACTCGTATATATATTTTTAAATAAAACTGAAAATAAAACATATGCTATTGGAACTTGTAATATCAAATATCGCAAATAGGTGCGGCAAATATTATATTATATATATTTTATCTGTATGAACAATACTATATCTGAACATTTCTATATGAAGCCAATAATTATTACGTAAAAACAAAAAATATTAGTGCTCAACCTCTAAAAATTAAGAGGTGTTATGAAAAGTAGGTGTTATGAGAAATTCTCACTAATAAAATCCAGTATTCTCAATAAAAAATGTTAACTAATGTTGATAAATTTTTATTTTTTAACTATCATAATTAATAATAAAAAATCATCAATAAAACAAGCTTTTGAAACTACGCTTCAAATTATACTCAGTATATGGTAATATCGAAAATAAGAAATTCTATATTAGAAAGCAGTATGCTAAAACGAAATAAATTTAATTCATATGAGGAATGTCGTTTGGCGTGTGTAAAATTAAAATAAGATACTTTTTAAAAATATTACCTTATATTATTTAATTTTTTGTTAACTTAAACAAATGTAAAAATAATAACTTTACGTGAAATTAGTTTTATTTGAAGAAAGCATAATTATTATTTTTCGATTGGACTATTTAAACTAGATTCTTACATTTTTATTTTATGAGTTATAACTAAATCTTGTATCAAAAATAAGAGAAATCATTCAATTTTATTACATTATTTTTCTTCGTGATCTTTTTTTTATAGTCTCTCGACCTACAGAAACTATCAGAAAAGCTTTTTATCTCATTACTCATATAAAAATATTAAATTTAATTTTCTCAAATGTGAAATATAAAACATAACGTTATGCATGGATTAGTGAATAATTTTATTAGGTTTTTAAATTAGAAAATGACGAAAAATGAATTTAATTAATTTAAAAATCGTTTTTGCTGAATTTTTTCTTGTTAGAATTTTTAAATTGTGTTTTTTGGTTGTTTGGAAAGTAATTTTGTTATTCTGGAAGGCCAGTTGAAGCTGATGAAGACACAATAAAGGCATTAATTGATGAGAACCGGCAAATAACAACTCATGAGATCGCTGAGAGATTAAATTTATCGAATACGACAGTTCATGGGCATTTGAAAAGGCTAAGTTTGATCTCAAAGCTCGACATATGGGTTTCTCATCTTCTTACGGATTGACTTTCGTGATTTGTGCCGTCGCATTGACGTTTGTGATTTGCTTCTCAAATGCCAAGAAAATGATCCATTTTTGAAGCGTATCATCACTGGGGACAAGAAATGGGTTGTCTACAACAATGTTAAGCATAAGAAATCCTAGAGTATAAAGGATGGCCCAGCTCAAAGCACTTCGAAATCCAATATTCGTCAAAAAAAGGTTATGTTATCTGTTTAGTGAGATTTCAAAGGAATCGTTTATTTTTTTAGTTGGATAAATTGAATGATTTTCTTAAAGAAAAAAGGTCAGAATTGGTCAATAGGAAAGGTATAGTGTTCCGACAGGATAATGCAAAACCACATACAAGTTTGACCACTCGGTAAAAGCTTTTACAGCTTGGATGGGATATACTGCCACATCCACCATACTCTCCAGACCTACCACCATCCGATTATCATTTGTTCCGGTCTCTACAAAACTTTTTAGACGGTAAAACGTTTAATTCATATGAGGAGGTCAAAAATCACTTGGATCAGTTTTTTGCCAGCAAAGAACAAAAATCTTATGAGCGTGGAATCATGCTACTGCCAGAAAGATGGTAAAGTGTATTGGATCAGACCGGGCAATATTTAATTGAATAAAATATTAATTCACTATAAGAAAATCGTCTTTCATGTTTATAAAAAAACGAAATTACTTTCCGAACAACGCAATACATTCTATGTTCTACCTTCCTTGTTATACCATAATTCTAATAAGACTTTTTTTTACAAGTTTGAGCATAGATTATTGCTTGTATTCACAGATAAGTATGCACACAGAACTATGTATACAGATTTCCTTTCCTGTAGAAAAATTGTGAGTCAAAAATTTTTAAGAGCTTTAAAAATTAAATTCTTTAGAGAGAATAAGGTAAAGTAAGGTAAAAGCGCACACTAACACAAAGAGCAATTCCCGTAAAAATATAGGCTGTTGCAATAGCAACTTGACACTTTTGAGTATTTTCAATATGAAAATACTCAAAAGTGTCAAGTTGCTATTGAAAAGCCCTATATTAATTTACACGTATTTTTTGAATTCCGAATACAGATCACAAGCATTTTCTCACAGCTAGTAAAATATTTTATAAAATATCGAATTCTTCAAACATATTAGTTGTGCATGAATTATATATTAGCATCCATATATTTTTTGGTATGTTTTTTTTTCTCGGAAAATATAATATCGAATAATAGCATTTTCAAATTCAAATTCATTCACTATTAGTGTAACAATATATTAGTAATTTTAGAATCTACTGTAAGTAAATAATAATACTCGTCAGCTGAGTTTTTAAATGTTTGATTTCCAAATTTCCAAAAAAAAATGTAGAAAAATTGCAAAAGTCATTTACTTTTAAAAGATTATTTTATATAAATGTTGGGCACGACTACGTTTTAAGTGATCCATGCGAGAGGTCCAATTTTGAACCACTTTTTTGACCATCTCGGCTGGTATTTCGCTAATAACACGTATAATGTTGTCTTCTAAGGCTGCAAGTGGTGCTGGTTTTCGGTATTGACGAGTGAGTAGCTTAACGGAGCCCCATAAAAAATATTTTAAAGAATATCTAGGCGGACAACCCACCGGCCCGGAACTTGAGATAAATTGCTCACTGAACTCATCTCTCAATATGTCCATTGTTTCATTAGCTATGTGGCATGTAGCATCACCTTATTGAAACCACATGTCGACCAAATGCAGTTGTTGCATTATGGGCAAAAACAAGTTCGAAATCATCGGTCAGCATCATCTTTAAGGAAATACGGACTGATGATTCCAACGACCCATAATTCGCACAAAACGGTGCATTTTTATGGGTGTAATGGCAGTTCTGGTTTTGCCTGTGCATGTTTATCAGACCAAATACGACAATTTTACTTATTCACAACATACCCATTCAACTAGAAATTAAGTTCGTCGCTAAACGTAATTATTTTGGTAAGGAAATGGAAGTTTTTCTAACTTTGGCAGGTTGTGCGGCTGTGTTTTATATGCTTTCACACCAAGATGCTTGCGTAAAATCTTCCACATTGTCTAGTAACACAATCGCAATTGCTGTGAACGGCGATGGATGGAAAATCTCGGTCTTCACCAACACTCTACGCTACGGCAGCAAATATATTTCTCTGGACGCACTCTACCCCCACGGGTTGATGGTTTGACGTTCAATAGCGTAAAATGGCTGTGAAATATTGTGACTATATTATGGTATTTAATTAAATTAAAAAGTAAAGCATTAATTACATAGAACATTACATCAAGTTCTTCAGTTAATCGTATACAACATTATAGCAAATGCTTTAAAACTAAATTAAAAGGTGAAAAATTTAATGCACTTAAATAATTAACAACTGATATTCTAAAAAAAATTAAAAATATTATTATTTAGTGAATGCATTACAAAATGGTCTAATAAAGCAAGCGAAAGCACCAATACAAACAAATTTATTTAAATAATAATCCTACCTAATATACAATTACGTACATGCATTGGATTAAATTTTTCCTCTCCCCAGCTGAGTCCATGCCCTCACATTCTATGCTGCTATGAGTGACCTAAAAAATAAAAATAATTAAGCCAAAATTATTTATCAACCGTTCTTTTTATATTACATGTTCATTTTCCTCCTCAGCATTATTGAAGGGAACTTCAATGTTCAATGCGACGACATCCTGCATGAACTCCTTTTTAAAATAAAACAAAATAAAATATAATACAAATATATTCGTAGAACTTACTGTTTAATTTTCAGCCTTTTCCTGCTTTGATTACGGTTGCCCGATTTCCTATAAAAATGATTTCTATGCGTTATAATTTTTCAATTATTAATTTTGTTGTGTTAAAACTTATCGTGGGGCTCTTCCATATACCAAATACAGAAAGAATATCATTTCTTTCCAATCTGCTCCTGCTCGCTCCTACTTTAATGTCTGGTCAACGAAAGTGGAGCAAGCACACAATGTCGTGATTCCAGGGATGCTACTGCCACAATCTACTTTTCCCTCAACTATTTATTTTGTGGAAACCTGTTATGTTATATTTAATTTTTCAATTAAGAATTAACAGAAATTAAAGTATTTCTGGCAATATTTAAAAAATTCGTTCCCTTAAATTTTCTTACACACACTTTACGTACGCCAGCACTGAACTATTTTCTGGTAAACAGTGAACTTTCAAACATCACATTTGTTTACATTTATTAAATGACGAACTTTTCACTTTTTAACCACTTTTTGGACCAACTTAATCATTGAAAGCCATTTAGGCCAATCATAAACTAAATGTTTGTTATTTTATATATTGTAGTAAAAATGAAGATATCAGCTTACCAAAAGAAAGAAATTCCCGACTTCCTCATTCCGTTCTATCACCAACAATTCTATACAAAACACTTTATTTTGTGAAATAAAAACTTCCTATTAAATGTTATCAACAAAATAACTATTTCTATAAATACTTTCTTTTTTTTCGGTATGCTACACTTTCATGAAGAATGGCGTGTTTTTAAAACTCTCCGAAGGTCTACAAAATTGAGGCGTGTTTTAAAACTCTCCGAAGGTCTACAAAATTTTTTACGAAAAGGTAAATGAATTTTGTAATGAAAATAAAATTATTCCCGACTTTCAATTCGGATTTCGGAAAGGTCACTCAACTTTGGATGCTCTTTTCCTACTACATAGTGAGATAACAACTGGGTTAAACCGTAAAGAATCAACAGTTGCTTGCTCCCTAGATATAACCAAAGCCTTTGACTCAGTTTGGCATAAGGGACTAGTGCACAAGCTATGCAAACTTGATTTCCCTCCACATATTACGCTGCTGCTGCACTCATTTCTTCAGGATAGATCATCCTGTGTTAGGTATCAGAACGCGACTTCCGAATTCTTCTTAATAGGTAAAGGAGTTCCACAAGGCTCGGTATTAGGTCCCCTGCTGTATTCAATATACACTGCAGATATACCAACAGCCGCAAAAGCACAAATGATACTATATGCAGACGACACTCTTGTTTATGCCAAAAGCAAATCACCAAAATTAGCTCTAAAGAGAACGCAAGAGCTACTTTTTAAAATTATAAATTATTATGATGACTGGAACTTATCAGTCAATCTTAATAAGTCGAATTTAATCTGTTTCCGTAATCCCAGCACTCGCGGACCGAGGAAAATTGCTACAAAGAGCAATAAAGCTGCGTATTCTGATTAAAAACACAGCTATCCCAGTCTCAAATGAACTAAAATATTTAGGCATCAACTTTAACTCAATGTTCAAATTTAACCCACATGTTGAGTTAACTCTGAAGAAAGCCAAAAGGGCTATTCATACCTTTTTATTCCTACATAGACGTCGGTAGGGGCTTAGTATAAATACAAAGTTACTGTTTTATAAACAACTTATTCGGCCAATTATTGGATATGCATTTCCGATCTATTTTAGTTTCTCGAAAACGTATGCCCATAAAGTCCATGTATTCGAAAGGTCAATCATTAGGAAATGCCTTTCAAAATATCGTAAAATAGACGGTAAGCATTACTCCAACTCCTATATATATCAGAAAAGTAATCTTACTCCTTTTATTTCATACATGGTTGGTCTAACCAAAAACTTTCTTCAGCATTTAATAGACCATACCAATCCACTCATTCAAGAGTCACTAGAAAGGATTAATACCCAAGCCACCCAACACAGAAACTTATACAATGATTACCTCTATGCCTCACCAGTTATCATATCTGATTTTGCGAAGGACAGTGATATTATGAACGTTCAGTTTTATAATTCCTTAACTCCCCATTTCCATCGTGGTTAGCGGAAGCAACACACAATTCCCAAAAATTCCAAACTCCTAATCCGCTCTTCCTGAATATTCCTTTCCCTAATTTTTATTATTTTTTATTATTAAGTCTAGAATTAAGTTTGGTTTATAAGCAATTAAAAATATAGATAATTGTGTTTGAGCAAGCACATTTAATTTTTAAGCCATAGTTGTAAGCAATTCATGTACTTAGTCATTAAAAACTAATTTAATATATAAGCAAAAGATGTACAGAGCATGTTTTAGCTCTACGTTTTAAATACCATGTAAATATGTACAAGTAATATGGAAATAATAAATGCTCTACTTAAACTAAAAAAAAAAAACTAAACCAAAACCATTTGCGAAGTGTATGGAGCAGATGTTATCAAAGTTCGACAGGTACGAAGATGGTTTACAAAATTCCGATCTGGGGACTTTTCACTAATTGATAAACCACGTACCGGGCGGCCATTGAAGTCTGATGACGAGAAGTTAAAAGTCATAATTGACACCAAACCACGTCTAAGCACCAGGGAGATCGCGTCGATGATGGGAGTCAACCAAACAACCGTATTAAGACATTTGAAGCGTATGGGGATGGTTTCGCGGTACGACGTTTGGATACCTCATCAATTGTCGGCTGCCAATTTATTGGATCGTGTTTCAACGTGCGTTGCTTTGTACAACAACGTGACCAGAAAAAGACGTTGGGCTATACCTGGACAAGCCCCATTAACAACTTCGAAAGCCAAAATCCATCAAAACAAAGTTATGCCTTGTGTTTGGTGGGATTGTAGGGGTATTGTGTATTTTGAACTCTTGGAACGCAATCAGATAATTACAGCAGAACGATATTGTCAGCAATTATCCAAATTGTACATCGCCCTTCAAAAGGATAGACCAGAATTGGTAAACAGAAAAGGGGTAGTGTTTCATCACGACAACGCGCGACAACATGTGGCTACGATGACCCAACACAAGCTAAATGAGTTGAATTGGGATGTTATCAAGCATCCACCGTATTCTCCAGATCTTGCTCCTTCCAATTTTCATTTATTCCGATCACTGCAAAATTTTTTAAATGATAAAAGATTTGACACAATAGAGCAGGTAAAAACATCCCTTACTACATTTTTCGCATCAAAATCCACGGAATTTTACACTAATGGTATTAATAAGTTAATAGAAAGATTATAAGAATCTTTTATAAGAACGGATGGAAATTATATAATTGATTAAATAAATAATAAAAATCTAAAAAAAAAATATTTAATTGTATATGTAAAAAACGAAAACTAGATGTCAGTAGCGGTAGTTCTCGCCGCTTCTACCATAATTAAACCAGAAAATTGCGTATACATATACGAAAATCTGACTTACAAGCCTATCCAGGTATTCTTTAATCTAAGGCGGAGAGTAAGGTAGAAGCGTAGAACAAATAATTTACGTAAAATTTGAATTGTTACGATTGCTTGATTTAGAATACAGATTGCAAGAATTTTCTTACAGCTTGTCAAAAATATTAGTTTTTGTTTGAATTATATTGACATAAGTATTCATATATTTTTATAATAACACACCAAATTCATTTAACAGTGTGACAAAAATTTTGCATCGCTTTCCAATATTTTCGATAGTATATGTTTGTGATTTTGGAATCTACTGTATGTAAACAATAATACTCGTCAGCGATTTTGGCGATTTTTTATTTAACTGCATCAATGTATGAGGCTGACAGTATGAATGAGTCGTTTCTTTCGTTTTGCTTGCGCTGCTAATCTGTCTATTTCTTCCAACTCAATTAATAGAGAATTTCTTTTTAAAAATTGTATTTTTGGAATGATTTCAAATTTCCGGACTGTTTCAGAATTTTGTCCATAAATTAAAATAACGCTACACATGAGGAAGTAAAATGCTTAAAATGAACTTTTTCCATTAAAACTTTTTTTTCAAATAATAAATTTAAAAATAAAAATATTTTACTAATATTTACTTCGTTCATGTTATTTTCAAAAATGTTATTAACATTTTATTTTTGGTAATTAAATATTATAAGTTTATAATTTTAAAATATGTTTGTCATAAAATGTTTAAATAATTATATTTTAATGAAATAATGAGTGAAAATTTGATGTTTACAAATCAACATATTGAATTGTTTGAGTTCTTTCTTAACGTGTGTAAAATATCTTACATGAATAGGCTCTGCTTTTTTTTTTTTATTACAGTAAAGTATTCCTTTATATGAACAAAATATATCCCCAACGCTAGGTATATAAATTAATATGGTAAGATATTGCGCATGTATCATTCCATCTCCCTCTCGCAATTTTCTGTCAAATGACGTAGTTCAGGAAGTACAATTCTTTAACTGGGTATAAACAAAACAAACTTATTAACTGAAGTAGCGTGTTTATTTAAAGTTGATTGTGATAACATCTCGTTTATATATTAAATAATGCAAAAAGCAAGTGTTTTATTATAAATTTAAGATGGCAATCTGTGCAATGCTTCAATGCAACAGCAGCAACGACAAACGGCTGAAAAGAAATCAAGACGAATGTGTTAGGAACAGTGTAAAAATTTTTAAATTTCCTAAAGACAAATTGTATGCAAGACAATGGCTACAAAAGTGTAAGAGAAGTGATAAAGTGAATATCAATAATGCTTACGTTTGTTCAAAACATTTCAAACCTGAACACTATTTGCGAAACCTGCAGCACGAATTATTAAATTACTCACCTAGAAGCTGTAGAAAATTAAAATTAGATGCAATTCCAACCGAAAATCTGCCAATTGGAAGTGTAAAGTATGAAGTGAAGGAGACTGTTCGTCATAAAAGACAGGATAGAAAAAAAAACACTCAGATTGTGAATAATATGCTGTAAGTATTTTGCTTGAAATAAAGCGGTGTACACCTTTAGTCATGCGTGCGAAAGGATAAGACATATCGCCTTAATCAGGATCCCCTCGAAATGTTTTTTGGCGTCATGCGTGCGAAAGGAGGACTGTACGACCATCCAACAGCTTTGCAGTTCAAATATCGCCTAAGAAGTTTCCTGTTGGGTAAAAATGAGAGCATAATATCACAGCATAGTAATGTGCAGTGTGATGAAACAAAAAATGTCAAAATGGATGTCGACGCAGCTTTGAGCCACTCCCATTCGCTTAATAAATCCAACACTCCGCAATTGGGAAATTCATCGGTCGAATTTAGTTCACCCGAATTTATAGAGGAGTATGTGGATTCAGGAATGTTCGACGGCAGTGAATTCGATAAAGACGACGATTTGGTAGATGAAATGTTCGATGTTGGGTTCGATGATTTAAATGAAGATGCTTCAGAAGAGTTGTCTTCAGGTTACGTGTGCCTGACTTCAAATCTTCTAAAAGATCTTACCAAAGAGACCACCATTAATGCCGCAGAAACAGATTTGAATGTAAGTGCAGGAATGTATGATTTAGATTGCCTAGAATACGATGGTTTGGAGCATCTCGCTGGCTACATTATTCACAGATTAAGATTTAAAATTCCAAACATGCTTGAGACATATTGTGAAATTGACCCAACAATAAGCTTGACATGGATGGATACAGTAACGGAAGGCAGGCTACGCAAACCCAAATTGCATTTTATGGAAAATTTAATCAATCTTGAAACGATATTTAAAAACTACAACATGAATACATTAAAAACTGGCTGTGATTATATTAAAAATTTATTGCAACTTGCTGAAAATATAGAGCTAGAAACAGAAATAAAAAAATTATTTTTTAGATGTAAGATGTTTTTTAAAATCAGAATATTAAATGCGGAGATGGTTGAAAATGCTAATGCAAAAAAAAGAAAAATTAATAAAACTATAAAATAAATGATTTCATATGCACATGCTTACATAATTTATTTTTATTTAATCATTTTACAATATATTTCGTTTAATTTTTTTTAAAAGATAGTAGCGAACACACTTATTTCAAATATACGGAGATCACACAATATACGCTCGCTCGTACACACAACATATTCTACTTCCTGAGTGACGTAGCTGCGCAGTAGATTTCAAAAATTGAACGCGGAATATCTTACCATATTATTCTATATACCTTGTCCCCAACGGCTATGTAAGTAGCTTCCCAGGAGTGTGGCGCTCCCATCGTTCCGATTTGAGTTCTGTACATCTGTTGTTGATATTCCCTCTAAATCTTAGCGTTATAGTTTGACATTTGCAAAAGTTACGTAGCTGAGAGTACATCTATCTCTGTGTGTGTTGGCGATTTTTTTACAATTTTAGAAATGCATTTAAATTTGCAACAACGAACTTGTATTAAATTTTGCGTAAAAAACAGATTTAATGGTGCGCGAACGTTGGAAATTTTGGAAAAGTGTTTCAGCAACGATTCTCTAAAGAAAACGGTCGTTTTCGCAGTGGTACGAGCGGTTCAAAAGTGCTCGTGAGTCAATCGAAGATGATTGACATCGAAAACCGACGAAAACATTGATAAAGTAAAAGAAATGTTGGTAAATAACCGCAAATTAACCATCAGAGAGATAGCGGAGGACTTGAACATTGCCTATGGATCCGTCCAAGACATTTTGGTTAATGATTTGGGTTTCGGTCGTGTAGCAGCAAAGTTGCTCAATTTCAAGCAAAAAAGAGACCGTGTTGACGTCGCAAAAAATATGATTTGCGAGGCTGAATCCGATCCCACATTCATCAAAAGGATCATTACTGGAGACGAGACGTGGGTTTATGAGTACGACACGCAATCTAGACATCAGGCAAGCGAATGGCGTTCACCAAATGAGCCGATACCAAAAAAACCACGTCGTTTTCAGTCAAAAAAGAAGGCAATGCTCACGGTTTTCATGGATTACAACGGTATAGTGCATCATGAATTTCTGCCAGAAGGCCGGACAATAAACAAATATTATTATTTTGGCATTATGAGACGTTTGCGTGAAGCAATTCGCCGAAAGAGACCAGAGAAAGCTCGTGGATTTTGCACCATGATAACGCACCGTCGCACAGTGCCATCATTATTTGTAATTTTTTGACAGAAAATGCAACAAATACCATCCAACAATCATCGAATTCACCTGATTTGGCTCCCTGTGACTTCTTTCTGTTCAATCGAGTTAAAAAACCATTACGGGGAACGCGTTTCAACAGCCGAGAGGAAGTAATGGAAAAATCACAGAAAGCACTGATGGACATACCGAAAACCGAATATAAAAAATGTTTCGAGGATTGGATCAAGCGCTGGCATAAGTGTGTTAAAGTTGATGGGGATTACTTTGAAGGGGACAATATAGATTTAGATGAATAAATTCCGGTAACTTTTTGATCAAGGTGGTACAATATATGCAACAAAATATGTCTACTATTAATACTTTTGTGCATTTTTAGTTATCATTGCTACGAGGGTCGTTCAATAAGTCCTTAGAAAATCCAAGAAATTGCGCTCGTAGTGTCGGTAAAAAATTTTTTTTTGTAAGTAGCATTATCGACAAGAAAGTTGCTCGATTCATAGCGTAGGTCAATTTCTATTGTCGATTAAAGTTAACGACATTTATTTGTGCATAAAGCCTGGTATGCAGCTCGAGCTAAGATAAATTTTCATACGATTTTTAGCTAGCTAAATCGAGAACGAAAAATTTAGCTCACGATTTCGCCGGGCAGTACGCAGCTCGAGAGTGAAAACAAAGTCTCCATTGACAAGTCTCCACGCGATTTCACTTTGGTTTTCGCTACAATTAAATGCACGGAACAATAATCAAAGATAAATGCTAGCTAAATTTTGACGTTTGTGTTTCACTCTCGTTTAGCTGCGCTAAATGAGAGAGTAGTGGAGATCGCGTTAAAATTTATCTTCGCTCGAGCTGCATACCAGGCATAACAATGGAAAAAAGCGAGTTTAGGGCTGTCATCAAACATCTCCATTTGAAACGCTTCAGCCCGAAAGAAATCAAAGCCGAGTTGGATGCAGTTCATGGCACATCTGCACCTGTGTTTGCGACGGTTTACAATTGGGTGAATGAATTTAAACGTGGCCGTTCATCCACAAAAGATGAACATCGTTCAGGACGCCCAGTTGAGGTGTCTACTCCTGAAATCATCGACAAAATCCACAATCTGATTTTGAACGATCGGCGAATTAAAGTGCGTGAATTAGTTGAGGCCACGGGCATATCACAAGGTACAGTCGCTTCAAGTTTGCATGAAAAATTGTCTGTGAAAAAAATTTCTGCAAGACGGATGCCGCGTTTGCTCTCAGAGGAGAATAAGCGCAATCGTGTAGTGGACTCTGAGGCTATGTTGGCACTCTTTCATTGCAATCATGCCGAATTCCTTCGTCGATATGTCGCTGTGGACGAAACCTGGATACACTACTACACTCCAGAAACGAAGAGACAGTCATCACAGTTGATTTTCAAGGGTGAACGGGCTCCGAAGAAGGTAAAAACTGTGCCATCGGTCGGCAAGGTGTTGGCCACGGTCTTTTGGGATTCGCAGGGCATCATTCTTATCGACTACTTGGAAAAAGGAAAAACAATAACAGGAGCGTTGAAAAATAAAATTTTTTTATTTTAAAAAACAGTTTGTTTCCATCTTTTTCCAAGGACTTATTGAACGACCCTCGTATCTTGCATTTAATTCATTTTGCAAATTTGGAATGGGTTTTTGTGTGTGCACATAATTGTTTTGATATATTTCAAATAAATTGTAGTTTATATTTTTATATGCTCTTCCACTTTATAATTCTTTTTTAATAAATAATATATAGCGAAAAAAATATAATGAAAATGTGTAATAAATAAATGAATAATAATTTAAAATAGAATACTGTTTTTTATTGGAAATTTCCAAAACTAATTCCATCAAACACAAAATCCGCAATATTAAAAAATCTAATTGTTTACGCCTAAATGACATCACATACTCATATGAAAATGGTTTTAAATGAACCGCTTCATTTGCGCCGTTTCTGTTATTTTGCATGTGGGTGCGTTCTACGAATGTGTTGTCAACAAAATTCGGTTACAATTCAGGTTACCATACTGTCGGTTGAGCACCGTCAAAAATCTTAATTTTTTAACGAAGGAAAAAAAATTGACTACACGAAGTAACGTCTCTACATTTTTTCTAAGTTAACTTACACTAGGCGGAAATTAAAATTTCGATGACTATCCAAGAGTCAAAGGATTTCGTCAGAGTTTAATTTAAAGTTAGAGAAAACACTAAATTTATAAGGATTTTTTTCGGCTAACCTAAACAAAAAAAAGAATTTTTTTTTAAAAAAACCCAACAAACTTCTTCGCAAACCCTAATTTTTTAAAAATATTAACAAATATGACGACCAAATTAAAAAGCGTCCCTAAAATTAGTTACCAAATTAAAAAGCGTCCCCTTTCCCCCTCTTTATTTATACAAAAAACATAGTCGACAACTGTTTTAGAAGGCGTTTTCTTAAATTCAACAAGTTTCACCACTTGTGAATTTAAGAAAACATGCAAAAAAAAAGTGGTGAACCGTACACCAATCGTCCTCTTAAACTAAAGGTTCCGAAGATTTATTAGCAATTTTTATTGTAACAACTCCATAACAGGTTAGTTTAGTGTAATTTTAAATGTTTCGGCAATTATTTAAATTTTTTTTAAAATGGAAAACGCAAACAAAAATTTTTTGATTTGAAAAGAAATCGCCCTAAATTTTATGCTGTAAAAAACTGATTATCACCATTTGAATACCGGTGATAATTTACAATCCAATAACAAAATAATTGGATTGTAAATTGAAGCACTTAAGCTGAAACCGATGACTTTTCTCGTTTCGATAACAGTTCGGCTGAAAAGTTTATAACGTAACACAGTAGAAATATTTTTTTTTGCAAAATTCATTTTTATTATTCAACATAGTTGCCTTCGAGGGCGATACAGCGATTATAGCGATCTTCCAACTTTTCGATACCATTTTTATAGTACTCTTTCGGTTTTGCCTCAAAATAGGCCTCAGTTTCGGCAATCACTTCATCATCGGTCTTTAATTTCTTGCCAGCGAGCATTCTCTTGAGGTCTGCAAACAGGAAAAAGTCGCTGGGGGCCAGATCTGGAGAATACGGTGGATGGGGAAGCAATTCGTAGCCCAATTCATTGAGTTTGACCATCGTTTTCATCGACTTGTGACACGGTGCATTGTCTTGGTGAAACAACACTTTTTTCTTCTTCAAATGAGGCCGTTTATAAACTTTATAAACTTTTCAGCCGAACTGTTATGACTGCAAAAATGTCATGAAAGCAACCAAAAACAAGGTTGACTGACTGTTTACGCATTCATTGAGACTTCAATCGAGTCTCAAACATAAGTAATTAAGACTCGACTGCAAATATTTGATGGCCTATCAGAATGAATACTTCTCATTACGGGGGGTACCCAATTGAGGAGTAAAAACGAAAATTAGTTAAGTTTATTTGGTCAAACTTTAACCAAATAAGCTTAATACAGTTCCCATTCGGTTGTGAACCTCGGATAAGTTTATGAACTTGCTACCATAGGCAATAACCATGTGTGCAGTTCTTCTACAATCTAAGGCTTTTACCATACTTTCCGTGCTTTCGCAATTTCAGAGCGAAAATTCAGAACTTTTGAGCAGAGCTTCATTTATCGACCCACATTTAATTCGGGAAATAAAATCTGTTTATTTGTATGTGCCCTGATATGATTGTAATCTACGGTTATTGTTGGTTCAAGTCTAACAGTAAACTCTACATTTATAAGTGTCCTGGTATGATTGTAGTCTACGGTTATTGTTGGTTCAAGTCTAACATAAAAGTCTACATTTATAAGTGCCCTGATATGATTGTAGTCTACGGTTATTTTTGGTTGAAGGCTAACCTAAAACTCTACATAATAACTCTACATAGTTGGTTGTAGACTATGATAAATTGAATAGAAAATATTGTGTTGATTTTTTTTAACAGTGCCATATAAAAATGACACGTAAAAGTAAAAAAATTCTAGCAAATATCTTGTATGTTATTTAACAGTTTTAACTGTGATATTTTCCATCAATTTAACCTCTTCAATCTTGTTTTATTTTCTATGGTTTGATATTTTTTTTTTTTGCATATAATAGTCGGTTGGCAAGAATTTCTCAAATGATAGCAAATAATTTATTAGGTCAATTTTATTTGAAAAATTTAGCATTTTTTTAAAAAAAATATTTTATTTACATGTTATCGTTTAGGAAACTGAATTTTTCATAAAAGAATTAATAAAATAAACTTTTCTTTTCATAATGAAACATAATTGAAAATATATAGGAATTAATTTTTGAAGGAGCCAAAAGTAAGTAAAATTTTATTTAAGTTCTGTCCTATTTTTTACCGGGTTTTTGTAAAGAAGTGTCGCTTGTTTTTTCTCTAAAATTGTTTAAAATTGTTTTTATTTGATAAGATAAATAAAATAATTATAGTATCAATTTTTAAAGTAACTCAAATTCTATTATTTACATGAAAGAAAAACCATAATTTCTTATATCTTTCGTTGTTTTATACTAAATGGGTGGCAATTATGGGAATTTATTGTCAATCAATAAAAGTAGACTTTCTACAAATGAAGTTTTGATAAGACTTTCCGGAACGCCATTTAAATAATTCTAATTGATTTTTATATCATATTTGGAGAGGTCAGCTTGAGAAACCAATTATCATCAACATACAAACATAGTATTAAACATAGTATTTCTGTTCTACTTATAGATTCAATATATTTAAATACGCTTTATATTTTTATTTTTCTTCTCATCACTTTCTATTAATTTACTGATCTAATTAAATAAAAAAATAAAATGAAAAAATATAATTAAAAAAATTGTAAGCAAAGAAATATTAAATAAATCGTAATAGGTGGAACTTCTTGAAATGATTAGAATCAAATTATTGTCAATATTTATCACTCGTTTTTAGAAAATTTGTGTTTTTTAGAAGTTTTTTGTTTACTAAGCTGTTTTCTTATCACGATATTTGTTCAATACTTTTTTTATAAGTAAAGTATTTTGTAGAAACTCTTTTCCATGTTTGCCAAAGTACATACGAGTGCAAATTTATCAGTTTCGTGATAATGAAAAATAATTTTTAATCAATAAATATATTTTATGTATTCAAGTGTTTTTCTCTTGACAAAATATTCAAATATAAAAGGTGGAATGACTATCAATTGAAATAGTCTTCTTTAAGCTTGTAAATTAAGTGTTGGGATCATTTTATTTATAATAACTTATTAACGAGAATCATGAAGGTGCTAGCACTAATTTTCGTATTTACTTGCATTTTCTTAGGAGCCAATGCTAAGTATGAAGGTGAGTTTTATTTAATAAAAACTAATCTTTTAAAGGTGTTTTTTTTTTAAATTCTATATCCCGTGTTTCAGGTTGTTCTGACAATAACGACTTAGATGTGAACTACTGTGCAGATGGACCTAATTTCTGGTACTATGTGCCATCACTTAATAAATGTACAAGCTTCTCCCATTGTGGACGGGAAACTAGAAACAAATTCAACACACTCGACGAATGCAAAGCATTGTGTATATTATCATAAATTATAACATTTTTATAAACGTGTTGACAAATTGATCATTTTGTTTTAGTAACATTAGTTTTTATATAATTTTTTTTATTTAAACTGAATCAGTTTCTCTGTAAATATTAATATTCATTTGAATTTTCAAAGAGAAATGTCTACAAGCTTGGTTTCAAACTATTCAATAATAAGTGTTTTTTTTTAAAATTTAATATCAATTTATATGGTGAAAATTTTGCTTTTCTACATATCCGAAACTTACGAGTATTATTATTATTATGATTATGTTTCTGGATTTATTAAAATTTAAGGTTTATAAAAAGATTATATAGAAAATGAAGTAAAAATAAAGGAGCTCATTTTTCAACGGATATAGAAATTTTGAAATGAAAATGACAATTTTCATTTCAAAAATGTTTAATTTATATGCTCTAAAGTTTTATAAAATTAGAAAGTTAACTTAAATTGAGCTCATAATGTATTTGGTCAATAGGAAGTCTATACCATCCGTACTTTTTGTCCGCACACCTCTATAGAGCTAAACGGGCAAAATATTTCAACCAGAAATTATTTTTCCCAAACATAATTTGACGTGAATTTTTGGCTTAGAGTTCTCACCTCAGGCATTCAAGTAGCTCTCATTTAGATTTTCTAGAACTTCAATTATGTGTTATTATTAGGAGTTATAAATTTAGAGACTTTATATAAGCAGTTATTTGTCTCAGATTTGAGAACGAAAATATAAAAAAAACATGCGAAAAATTAACTCATGCGAACATTATTAATTGTTTGCAGAACATTTACGATAATACCTAAAAAAAAATAGCAGTTATATAATAATATATGCTCAAATCTGTAAAAAACCTCTTATTAGAATTATGGTATAACAAGGAAGGTAGAACAGAGAATGTATGGGATTGTTCGGAAAGTAATTTCGTATTTTTAAAAATAAAAATAAAGGACGATTTTCGAATAGTGATTTTCTTATAGAAAGACGATTTTCTTATAGTGAATTAATATTTCATTTCTAATCTTTCTGACAGTAGCATGATTCCACGCTAATAAAATGTTTGTTCTTTGCTGTTAAAAACCTGATTCAAATGATTTTTGACCTCCTCATTTGAATTAAATGTTTTTCTGTCTAAAAAATTTTGTAGAGACCGGAACAAATGATAATCGGAAGGTGCTAGGTCTGGAGAGTATGGTGGGTATAGCAGTATATCTCATCCAAGCTCTAAAAGCTTTTACCGTGTGGTCAAACTTGTATGTGGTTTCGCATTATCCTGTTGGAACACTATACTTTTCATATTGATCAATTCTGGCTTATTTTCTTTAAGTGATCACATTCAATTTGTCCAACTGATAACAGTACACTTCCAGAATCAATCGTTGTATTGCTCGGTAGAAGCTCAAAATAAACAATTCCTTTGAAATCCCACCAAACAGATAGCATAACCTTTTTTTTGATGAATATTGGCTTTCGAAGTGCTTTGAGCCGGTTCATCTTTTCTACTTCAGGATCTTTTGCTCTTAACATTGTTGTAGATAACCCATTTCTCGTCCTCGGTGATGATACGCTTCAAAAATAGATCATTTTCTTGGCGTTTAACAAGCAAATCACAAACGTCAATGCGACTGCACAAATTTTTTTCCGTAAGGAGATGAGGAGCCTTTTCAAATGATCATGAACGGTCGTATTCGATAAATCTAATCTCTCAACGACTTAGATTAAAGAAGTACTGGATAGGCCTCTACACAAAAATTCTGTCCAAATTTTGTTGGCAATACATTCATAGAACGCACACACATGCATTACAACAGAAACTGCGTAAGTCATTGGGGCCCAATTTAAAAGTTCAGTATGCGATTGAAACGGTTCGTTTAAAACCATTTTTTATGTGTGATATCATTTACACTTACACGTATACGTAAAGAAGCAGATTTTTTAATATTGCGGGTCTTGTTTGATGGAATTAGTTTTGTAAATATGCAATAAAACACAGTATTCTATTTTTAAATATTTATTTATTTATTATGTATTTTCATTTTATTTATTTCACTGTATATTATTTATTAAAACAGAATTTTTAAAGTGGGGAATAGTATATAAAAATATGAATTGTAAGTTATTTGATTATATGAAAGCAATTATATGCACAATAAGATGTTATTCGTATACAACATTAAAGGAAATGCTTTAAAACTAAATTACAATATGAAAAATTTAATGTACTTAAAAACTTAATAACTAATATTTTTAAAAAATTAAAAAAATATTATTTAGTAAATGCATTATAATGTGGTATAATAGAGCAAGCAAAACAAATTTATTTAAATAATAAGCTTACCGAAGAATAAACTTTATTTATTATAACACAATGAAAACAGCAATGTAAAATAGACAGAAAAATTCGGTCCCTTAAACTTTCTTACACACACTTTATATACACCGGCACTGTACTATTTTATGGTAAACATTGAACTGTCAACATCGGATTCACAAATGACAAAGCTAACCCCCAAGTCTCCACTTTCATGGAGAATTAAAGTTTTCAAACTCTCCGAAAGTCTACAAAATTGAGGCGGTTTATATTTGATTGATATTTACGAAATGTATAATAAACCTAAAATAGAATTCCATCTATTAAAAAGATTGTACAAAAAATAAAAATTGTCTATCGTTGTGTTTAAATTGTATTTTTGTTTCTAATAAATGAATTAAAATAAATATAAATTATGCTTTTGCAATTAAATAAATTTCCATTACGACACATAGATGGCAGTGGGTGTCATGTCTACACAAAAAATTTTTGACAGTCATATCCCCCTAGTAAAAATTTGTACACAAAATTGCGTATACATATACGGTAGGGGCCTATCCAGTACTTCTTTAATCTAAGCTCAATGATCTCACGAGTTCTCATTCTCCGGTTTGCATCAATTAATGCCTTTATTGTGTCTTCATCAGCTTCAACTGGCCTTCCAGAATGTGGTGCATCTTCGAGATCAAAATTAACAAATCTTCTTCTCCATACACATCGGATAATTTTTTTCTTTCTTGAACAGCATTTTTATCTTTTCTATAGTAAAAAAGTAAAATACGCCGAAAATGCAATTTTTCACTTTCCATATTTAAAAGGGTATCAACCAAAAACTACTGTACAGAATCAATCATAAGTAAGTCTTGCTATGTCAGCTATCAAAATACATATGATTATGCGGCTTAAGTGTGTAGTTGGTTGTGAAAAAATACAATTAAGTCCTCTGTTGGGAAACAACGAAATTACTTTTCGAACAACCCATATATTACCTATCTTCCAATGGAATGCAAAATTTACTGACAGAAGTAAAATATAACCTCAAAATAGTCAACAACAATACTGAATTTTTTCAGCTTGTCAACGTGAAGTGAAATAAATGTGTTTCGGACAACCTTTGAATTTAATAAATATTACATAATGACTAAAAATTGAACCTGTAACGAGGATAAATCATTAATAAATGTTTATGCTAATCGAAAAGTGGAATATTTCAAAACGAGAAATAATAAACATTTTTGGGAAAAAAATATTAACAGATTTAGAGGCGTTAAATATTCTGGTATGTAATAATAAAAAATTATTTTTATTGTCCGAAAGTGCAGATAACCAGATTACTTTTATTTAAAGTAATCTGGTTATCTGTACTCCACCAATAAAGCAAAATGTAGAAGTGAAATGGCGTAGTCTCTACCGGGCCTTCAAAAATGCGAAAGACAGAGGTACAGGGCCGAGTGCTTCGAAATTTTTATACCTAAGTGAAATGGAGGAAATATTTCAGAGTGAACCACGAATATCATCACCACATTGCATTTGGCTATTTTGCATTTCGGATGCTGTTGGCCATTTTATGTAATTGGCAGTCACTTCAACAAACCATTTTATGACACGGTATAAAATTTGATGGACACTGCTTTCTGTGACATCAAATCTGTCTAAAATTTGTCGGTACGATTCAGTATTTGCTAGAAATCATGACTTGGACGGTGTAAAAACATACTGTATTCAGCTAAAAGAGTGTGATATTTACAACACTTATTCGTTAAATTATTGTTTAAAATGAAAACGACAACTCTTGTTAATCTAAAGTGTTTCTTAAATTGCAAATCTGTGTAATTTCCAATTGCATATATATAATTTTCAACTCACTACCATTTTCTAGCTCGCCAAGCAATTCCATAACAACCTGTAAAGCAGTCAGTTAATAAATGTGTAATTATTTTTTATGTAAAAACATACTCCAGTAATATTTGATTCCATTTCTTTTTGCTTTTGCTGCACGAATAAAGTAAACATAAACAATAAAAACAAAAATATGACACTTCAACAAAACCAACGAACCCGCTAAGTCATCTATTTTCATTTTGGGAACTAAAATTCCCCTACCGTAAATTGTATGCGTAACTTCCGATGCGATTTACTCATTTGTATTAGCAAGAGTAGCTGTGAGTAACTAGAAGTACTTGTGAGTAGCAAAATTTTCCCAATGGAAGACGGCTATTAAATATTTAAACACTTTTCAAAAGTTGAGAGCGATTTTATTTTTTAAAATATAAGTAGTTTTTAGTAAACAAACTGTTATTAGCAACTTATTAATAAAGATATTATATTTTTAACATCCCAGCTATTTCTAGGTTAGGGCCTTTAATAAATGATTATGCCATGCAACTATATCTGATGTTCTGTCCCTTCAGTTTGCAGTTTTTTGATGTCCTTAATTATGATTTTTTTTAACGAAGGTTTAATAAAGACTTTTGATAGCTATGTTTTTTTGTATAGCTTCACTATTTCTTTATGAGGTGGAGAAGTTGACGGTACATGAACTGGAGTTTTATCATATTTTAATAATTCCTAGCCATACACGTACATTAGCCTAGCTTAGAGAAAACTCTACAGAGAAATGTTAAAAGAAACTTGACTAGGAAATAAATAATGTATATCAAATTTAAATATAATGAATTATACTTCCAAGGCTATTATGAAATATTACCATTTTTATTGGGCTAACGTAGCTTTTAAGATTCACTAGTAACATTGATATTCTTGGTCAGTGGGAGAAAGTACCTTGGTTTTATAATACATGTGCAGATGTATGCACTTATATAAAACAAGGACAATTAATTATACAATATTATGTCGAAACTATATTGCATAAGTTTAAAAACATTAACTTTACAATTTGCTTAACTATTCAAATTTTAAATAATATAAAAAACGGAAAATTATTTAATTCGCCTAAATGTATGCAATCACAATATGAAAGCAGTACAACCAGTTTATACGGAAGTGACTTATTTAAATATTACAATATGGAAATAAACTTTGGCCCAATGAAAAAATATATATTAAAAAGTAGTTAAATAAAATTTTTTCATAAATTAATTATATAGATAAAAATACTGAAATAGTTATAAATTTATTGAATATTAATGAAACATTTCTTCTTCCACACGTATCAAAATCAAGTTAATTTATTCATAACGAAAATTTTTTATATTTCAACTTATTTTGTTTACATTTGAATACAAAATAAGCTTTGATTTTGCATAAATAGCAGAATTCAGAATGATGAAATTTTTAATGAATATGACACCATCTGGCTGGTTATTCAAGTGTTTTTCTCTTGACAAAATATTCAAATATAAAAGGTGGAATGACTATAAATTGAAATAGTCTTCTTAAAGCTTGTAAATTAAGTGTTGGGATCATTTTATTTATAATAACTTATTAACGAGAATCATGAAGGTGCTAGCACTAATTTTCGTATTTACTTGCATTTTCTTAGGAGCCAATGCTAAGTATGAAGGTGAGTTTTATTTAATAAAAACTAATCTTTTAAAGGTGTTTTTTTTTTAAATTCTATATCCCGTGTTTCAGGTTGTTCTGACAATAACGACTTAGATGTGAACTACTGTGCAGATGGACCTACTTTCTGGTACTATGTGCCATCACTTAATAAATGTACAAGCTTCTCCCATTGTGGACGGGAAACTAGAAACAAATTCAACACACTCGACGAATGCAAAGCATTGTGTATATTATCATAAATTATAACATTTTTATAAACGTGTTGACAAATTGATCATTTTGTTTTAGTAACATTAGTTTTTATATAATTTTTTTTATTTAAACTGAATCAGTTTCTCTGTAAATATTAATATTCATTTGAATTTTCAAAGAGAAATGTCTACAAGCTTGGTTTCAAACTATTCAATAATAAGTGTTTTTTTTTAAAATTTAATATCAATTTATATGGTGAAAATTTTGCTTTTCTACATATCCGAAACTTACGAGTATTATTATTATTATGATTATGTTTCTGGATTTATTAAAATTTAAGGTTTATAAAAAGATTATATAGAAAATGAAGTAAAAATAAAGGAGCTCATTTTTCAACGGATATAGAAATTTTGAAATGAAAATGACAATTTTCATTTCAAAAATGTTTAATTTATATGCTCTAAAGTTTTATAAAATTAGAAAGTTAACTTAAATTGAGCTCATAATGTATTTGGTCAATAGGAAGTCTATACCATCCGTACTTTTTGTCCGCACACCTCTATAGAGCTAAACGGGCAAAATATTTCAACCAGAAATTATTTTTCCCAAACATAATTTGACGTGAATTTTTGGCTTAGAGTTCTCACCTCAGGCATTCAAGTAGCTCTCATTTAGATTTTCTAGAACTTCAATTATGTGTTATTATTAGGAGTTATAAATTTAGAGACTTTATATAAGCAGTTATTTGTCTCAGATTTGAGAACGAAAATATAAAAAAAACATGCGAAAAATTAACTCATGCGAACATTATTAATTGTTTGCAGAACATTTACGATAATACCTAAAAAAAAATAGCAGTTATATAATAATATATGCTCAAATCTGTAAAAAACCTCTTATTAGAATTATGGTATAACAAGGAAGGTAGAACAGAGAATGTATGGGATTGTTCGGAAAGTAATTTCGTATTTTTAAAAATAAAAATAAAGGACGATTTTCGAATAGTGATTTTCTTATAGAAAGACGATTTTCTTATAGTGAATTAATATTTCATTTCTAATCTTTCTGACAGTAGCATGATTCCACGCTAATAAAATGTTTGTTCTTTGCTGTTAAAAACCTGATTCAAATGATTTTTGACCTCCTCATTTGAATTAAATGTTTTTCTGTCTAAAAAATTTTGTAGAGACCGGAACAAATGATAATCGGAAGGTGCTAGGTCTGGAGAGTATGGTGGGTATAGCAGTATATCTCATCCAAGCTCTAAAAGCTTTTACCGTGTGGTCAAACTTGTATGTGGTTTCGCATTATCCTGTTGGAACACTATACTTTTCATATTGATCAATTCTGGCTTATTTTCTTTAAGTGATCACATTCAATTTGTCCAACTGATAACAGTACACTTCCAGAATCAATCGTTGTATTGCTCGGTAGAAGCTCAAAATAAACAATTCCTTTGAAATCCCACCAAACAGATAGCATAACCTTTTTTTTGATGAATATTGGCTTTCGAAGTGCTTTGAGCCGGTTCATCTTTTCTACTTCAGGATCTTTTGCTCTTAACATTGTTGTAGATAACCCATTTCTCGTCCTCGGTGATGATACGCTTCAAAAATAGATCATTTTCTTGGCGTTTAACAAGCAAATCACAAACGTCAATGCGACTGCACAAATTTTTTTCCGTAAGGAGATGAGGAGCCTTTTCAAATGATCATGAACGGTCGTATTCGATAAATCTAATCTCTCAACGACTTAGATTAAAGAAGTACTGGATAGGCCTCTACACAAAAATTCTGTCCAAATTTTGTTGGCAATACATTCATAGAACGCACACACATGCATTACAACAGAAACTGCGTAAGTCATTGGGGCCCAATTTAAAAGTTCAGTATGCGATTGAAACGGTTCGTTTAAAACCATTTTTTATGTGTGATATCATTTACACTTACACGTATACGTAAAGAAGCAGATTTTTTAATATTGCGGGTCTTGTTTGATGGAATTAGTTTTGTAAATATGCAATAAAACACAGTATTCTATTTTTAAATATTTATTTATTTATTATGTATTTTCATTTTATTTATTTCACTGTATATTATTTATTAAAACAGAATTTTTAAAGTGGGGAATAGTATATAAAAATATGAATTGTAAGTTATTTGATTATATGAAAGCAATTATATGCACAATAAGATGTTATTCGTATACAACATTAAAGGAAATGCTTTAAAACTAAATTACAATATGAAAAATTTAATGTACTTAAAAACTTAATAACTAATATTTTTAAAAAATTAAAAAAATATTATTTAGTAAATGCATTATAATGTGGTATAATAGAGCAAGCAAAACAAATTTATTTAAATAATAAGCTTACCGAAGAATAAACTTTATTTATTATAACACAATGAAAACAGCAATGTAAAATAGACAGAAAAATTCGGTCCCTTAAACTTTCTTACACACACTTTATATACACCGGCACTGTACTATTTTATGGTAAACATTGAACTGTCAACATCGGATTCACAAATGACAAAGCTAACCCCCAAGTCTCCACTTTCATGGAGAATTAAAGTTTTCAAACTCTCCGAAAGTCTACAAAATTGAGGCGGTTTATATTTGATTGATATTTACGAAATGTATAATAAACCTAAAATAGAATTCCATCTATTAAAAAGATTGTACAAAAAATAAAAATTGTCTATCGTTGTGTTTAAATTGTATTTTTGTTTCTAATAAATGAATTAAAATAAATATAAATTATGCTTTTGCAATTAAATAAATTTCCATTACGACACATAGATGGCAGTGGGTGTCATGTCTACACAAAAAATTTTTGACAGTCATATCCCCCTAGTAAAAATTTGTACACAAAATTGCGTATACATATACGGTAGGGGCCTATCCAGTACTTCTTTAATCTAAGCTCAATGATCTCACGAGTTCTCATTCTCCGGTTTGCATCAATTAATGCCTTTATTGTGTCTTCATCAGCTTCAACTGGCCTTCCAGAATGTGGTGCATCTTCGAGATCAAAATTAACAAATCTTCTTCTCCATACACATCGGATAATTTTTTTCTTTCTTGAACAGCATTTTTATCTTTTCTATAGTAAAAAAGTAAAATACGCCGAAAATGCAGTTTTTCACTTTCCATATTTAAAAGGGTATCAACCAAAAACTACTGTACAGAATCAATCATAAGTAAGTCTTGCTATGTCAGCTATCAAAATACATATGATTATGCGGCTTAAGTGTGTAGTTGGTTGTGAAAAAATACAATTAAGTCCTCTGTTGGGAAACAACGAAATTACTTTCCGAACAACCCATATATTAGCTGTCTTCCATTGGGAAAATTTTCCTACTTACAAGTACTTGGGAGTAGATGCCCAATGGAATGCAAAATTTACTGACAGAAGTAAAATATAACCTCAAAATAGTCAACAACAATACTGAATTTATTCAGCTTGTCAACGTGAAGTGAAATGAATGTGTTTCGGACAACCTTTGAATTTAATAAATATTACATAATGACTAAAAATTGAACCTGTAACGAGGATAAATCATTAATAAATGTTTATGCTAATCGAAAAGTGGAATATTTCAAAACGAGAAATAATAAACATTTTTGGGAAAAAAATATTAACAGATTTAGAGGCGTTAAATATTCTGGTATGTAATAATAAAAAATTATTTTTATTGTCCGAAAGTGCAGATAACCAGATTACTTTTATTTAAAGTAATCTGGTTATCTGTACTCCAACAATAAAGCAAAATGTAGAAGTGAAATGGCGTAGTCTCTACCGGGCCTTCAAAAATGCGAAAGACAGAGGTACAGGGCCGAGTGCTTCGAAATTTTTATACCTAAGTGAAATGGAGGAAATATTTCAGAGTGAACCACGAATATCATCACCACATTGCATTTGGCTATTTTGCATTTCGGATGCTGTTGGCCATTTTATGTAATTGGCAGTCACTTCAACAAACCATTTTATGACGCGGTATAAAATTTGATGGACACTGCTTTCTGTGACATCAAATCTGTCTAAAATTTGTCGGTACGTTTCAGTATTTGCTAGAAATCATGACTTGGACGGTGTAAAAACATACTGTATTCAGCTAAAAGAGTGTGATATTTACAACACTTATTCGTTAAATTATTGTTTAAAATGAAAACGACAACTCTTGTTAATCTAAAGTGTTTCTTAAATTGCAAATCTGTGTAATTTCCAATTGCATATATATAATTTTCAACTCACTACCATTTTCTAGCTCGCCAAGCAATTCCATAACAACCTGTAAAGCAGTCAGTTAATAAATGTGTAATTATTTTTTATGTAAAAACATACTCCAGTAATATTTGATTCCATTTCTTTTTGCTTTTGCTGCACGAATAAAGTAAACATAAACAATAAAAACAAAAATATGACACTTCAACAAAACCAACGAACCCGCTAAGTCATCTATTTTCATTTTGGGAACTAAAATTCCCCTACCGTAAATTGTATGCGTAACTTCCGATGCGATTTACTCATTTGTATTAGCAAGAGTAGCTGTGAGTAACTAGAAGTACTTGTGAGTAGCAAAATTTTCCCAATGGAAGACGGCTATTAAATATTTAAACACTTTTCAAAAGTTGAGAGCGATTTTATTTTTTAAAATATAAGTAGTTTTTAGTAAACAAACTGTTATTAGCAACTTATTAATAAAGATATTATATTTTTAACATCCCAGCTATTTCTAGGTTAGGGCCTTTAATAAATTATTATGCCATGCAACTATATCTGATGTTCTGTCCCTTCAGTTTGCAGTTTTTTGATGTCCTTAATTATGATTTTTTTTAACGAAGGTTTAATAAAGACTTTTGATAGCTATGTTTTTTTGTATAGCTTCACTATTTCTTTATGAGGTGGAGAAGTTGACGGTACATGAACTGGAGTTTTATCATATTTTAATAATTCCTAGCCATACACGTACATTAGCCTAGCTTAGAGAAAACTCTACAGAGAAATGTTAAAAGAAACTTGACTAGGAAATAAATAATGTATATCAAATTTAAATATAATGAATTATACTTCCAAGGCTATTATGAAATATTACCATTTTTATTGGGCCAACGTAGCTTTTAAGATTCACTAGTAACATTGATATTCTTGGTCAGTGGGAGAAAGTACCTTGGTTTTATAATACATGTGCAGATGTATGCACTTATATAAAACAAGGACAATTAATTATACAATATTATGTCGAAACTATATTGCATAAGTTTAAAAACATTAACTTTACAATTTGCTTAACTATTCAAATTTTAAATAATATAAAAAACGGAAAATTATTTAATTCGCCTAAATGTATGCAATCACAATATGAAAGCAGTACAACCAGTTTATACGGAAGTGACTTATTTAAATATTACAATATGGAAATAAACTTTGGCCCAATGAAAAAATATATATTAAAAAGTAGTTAAATAAAATTTTTTCATAAATTAATTATATAGATAAAAATACTGAAATAGTTATAAATTTATTGAATATTAATGAAACATTTCTTCTTCCACACGTATCAAAATCAAGTTAATTTATTCATAACGAAAATTTTTTATATTTCAACTTATTTTGTTTACATTTGAATACAAAATAAGCTTTGATTTTGCATAAATAGCAGAATTCAGAATGATGAAATTTTTAATGAATATGACACCATCTGGCTGGTTATTCAAGTGTTTTTCTCTTGACAAAATATTCAAATATAAAAGGTGGAATGACTATAAATTGAAATAGTCTTCTTAAAGCTTGTAAATTAAGTGTTGGGATCATTTTATTTATAATAACTTATTAACGAGAATCATGAAGGTGCTAGCACTAATTTTCGTATTTACTTGCATTTTCTTAGGAGCCAATGCTAAGTATGAAGGTGAGTTTTATTTAATAAAAACTAATCTTTTAAAGGTGTTTTTTTTTTAAATTCTATATCCCGTGTTTCAGGTTGTTCTGACAATAACGACTTAGATGTGAACTACTGTGCAGATGGACCTACTTTCTGGTACTATGTGCCATCACTTAATAAATGTACAAGCTTCTCCCATTGTGGACGGGAAACTAGAAACAAATTCAACACACTCGACGAATGCAAAGCATTGTGTATATTATCATAAATTATAACATTTTTATAAACGTGTTGACAAATTGATCATTTTGTTTTAGTAACATTAGTTTTTATATAATTTTTTTTATTTAAACTGAATCAGTTTCTCTGTAAATATTAATATTCATTTGAATTTTCAAAGAGAAATGTCTACAAGCTTGGTTTCAAACTATTCAATAATAAGTGTTTTTTTTTAAAATTTAATATCAATTTATATGGTGAAAATTTTGCTTTTCTACATATCCGAAACTTACGAGTATTATTATTATTATGATTATGTTTCTGGATTTATTAAAATTTAAGGTTTATAAAAAGATTATATAGAAAATGAAGTAAAAATAAAGGAGCTCATTTTTCAACGGATATAGAAATTTTGAAATGAAAATGACAATTTTCATTTCAAAAATGTTTAATTTATATGCTCTAAAGTTTTATAAAATTAGAAAGTTAACTTAAATTGAGCTCATAATGTATTTGGTCAATAGGAAGTCTATACCATCCGTACTTTTTGTCCGCACACCTCTATAGAGCTAAACGGGCAAAATATTTCAACCAGAAATTATTTTTCCCAAACATAATTTGACGTGAATTTTTGGCTTAGAGTTCTCACCTCAGGCATTCAAGTAGCTCTCATTTAGATTTTCTAGAACTTCAATTATGTGTTATTATTAGGAGTTATAAATTTAGAGACTTTATATAAGCAGTTATTTGTCTCAGATTTGAGAACGAAAATATAAAAAAAACATGCGAAAAATTAACTCATGCGAACATTATTAATTGTTTGCAGAACATTTACGATAATACCTAAAAAAAAATAGCAGTTATATAATAATATATGCTCAAATCTGTAAAAAACCTCTTATTAGAATTATGGTATAACAAGGAAGGTAGAACAGAGAATGTATGGGATTGTTCGGAAAGTAATTTCGTATTTTTAAAAATAAAAATAAAGGACGATTTTCGAATAGTGATTTTCTTATAGAAAGACGATTTTCTTATAGTGAATTAATATTTCATTTCTAATCTTTCTGACAGTAGCATGATTCCACGCTAATAAAATGTTTGTTCTTTGCTGTTAAAAACCTGATTCAAATGATTTTTGACCTCCTCATTTGAATTAAATGTTTTTCTGTCTAAAAAATTTTGTAGAGACCGGAACAAATGATAATCGGAAGGTGCTAGGTCTGGAGAGTATGGTGGGTATAGCAGTATATCTCATCCAAGCTCTAAAAGCTTTTACCGTGTGGTCAAACTTGTATGTGGTTTCGCATTATCCTGTTGGAACACTATACTTTTCATATTGATCAATTCTGGCTTATTTTCTTTAAGTGATCACATTCAATTTGTCCAACTGATAACAGTACACTTCCAGAATCAATCGTTGTATTGCTCGGTAGAAGCTCAAAATAAACAATTCCTTTGAAATCCCACCAAACAGATAGCATAACCTTTTTTTTGATGAATATTGGCTTTCGAAGTGCTTTGAGCCGGTTCATCTTTTCTACTTCAGGATCTTTTGCTCTTAACATTGTTGTAGATAACCCATTTCTCGTCCTCGGTGATGATACGCTTCAAAAATAGATCATTTTCTTGGCGTTTAACAAGCAAATCACAAACGTCAATGCGACTGCACAAATTTTTTTCCGTAAGGAGATGAGGAGCCTTTTCAAATGATCATGAACGGTCGTATTCGATAAATCTAATCTCTCAACGACTTAGATTAAAGAAGTACTGGATAGGCCTCTACACAAAAATTCTGTCCAAATTTTGTTGGCAATACATTCATAGAACGCACACACATGCATTACAACAGAAACTGCGTAAGTCATTGGGGCCCAATTTAAAAGTTCAGTATGCGATTGAAACGGTTCGTTTAAAACCATTTTTTATGTGTGATATCATTTACACTTACACGTATACGTAAAGAAGCAGATTTTTTAATATTGCGGGTCTTGTTTGATGGAATTAGTTTTGTAAATATGCAATAAAACACAGTATTCTATTTTTAAATATTTATTTATTTATTATGTATTTTCATTTTATTTATTTCACTGTATATTATTTATTAAAACAGAATTTTTAAAGTGGGGAATAGTATATAAAAATATGAATTGTAAGTTATTTGATTATATGAAAGCAATTATATGCACAATAAGATGTTATTCGTATACAACATTAAAGGAAATGCTTTAAAACTAAATTACAATATGAAAAATTTAATGTACTTAAAAACTTAATAACTAATATTTTTAAAAAATTAAAAAAATATTATTTAGTAAATGCATTATAATGTGGTATAATAGAGCAAGCAAAACAAATTTATTTAAATAATAAGCTTACCGAAGAATAAACTTTATTTATTATAACACAATGAAAACAGCAATGTAAAATAGACAGAAAAATTCGGTCCCTTAAACTTTCTTACACACACTTTATATACACCGGCACTGTACTATTTTATGGTAAACATTGAACTGTCAACATCGGATTCACAAATGACAAAGCTAACCCCCAAGTCTCCACTTTCATGGAGAATTAAAGTTTTCAAACTCTCCGAAAGTCTACAAAATTGAGGCGGTTTATATTTGATTGATATTTACGAAATGTATAATAAACCTAAAATAGAATTCCATCTATTAAAAAGATTGTACAAAAAATAAAAATTGTCTATCGTTGTGTTTAAATTGTATTTTTGTTTCTAATAAATGAATTAAAATAAATATAAATTATGCTTTTGCAATTAAATAAATTTCCATTACGACACATAGATGGCAGTGGGTGTCATGTCTACACAAAAAATTTTTGACAGTCATATCCCCCTAGTAAAAATTTGTACACAAAATTGCGTATACATATACGGTAGGGGCCTATCCAGTACTTCTTTAATCTAAGCTCAATGATCTCACGAGTTCTCATTCTCCGGTTTGCATCAATTAATGCCTTTATTGTGTCTTCATCAGCTTCAACTGGCCTTCCAGAATGTGGTGCATCTTCGAGATCAAAATTAACAAATCTTCTTCTCCATACACATCGGATAATTTTTTTCTTTCTTGAACAGCATTTTTATCTTTTCTATAGTAAAAAAGTAAAATACGCCGAAAATGCAGTTTTTCACTTTCCATATTTAAAAGGGTATCAACCAAAAACTACTGTACAGAATCAATCATAAGTAAGTCTTGCTATGTCAGCTATCAAAATACATATGATTATGCGGCTTAAGTGTGTAGTTGGTTGTGAAAAAATACAATTAAGTCCTCTGTTGGGAAACAACGAAATTACTTTCCGAACAACCCATATATTAGCTGTCTTCCATTGGGAAAATTTTCCTACTTACAAGTACTTGGGAGTAGATGCCCAATGGAATGCAAAATTTACTGACAGAAGTAAAATATAACCTCAAAATAGTCAACAACAATACTGAATTTATTCAGCTTGTCAACGTGAAGTGAAATGAATGTGTTTCGGACAACCTTTGAATTTAATAAATATTACATAATGACTAAAAATTGAACCTGTAACGAGGATAAATCATTAATAAATGTTTATGCTAATCGAAAAGTGGAATATTTCAAAACGAGAAATAATAAACATTTTTGGGAAAAAAATATTAACAGATTTAGAGGCGTTAAATATTCTGGTATGTAATAATAAAAAATTATTTTTATTGTCCGAAAGTGCAGATAACCAGATTACTTTTATTTAAAGTAATCTGGTTATCTGTACTCCAACAATAAAGCAAAATGTAGAAGTGAAATGGCGTAGTCTCTACCGGGCCTTCAAAAATGCGAAAGACAGAGGTACAGGGCCGAGTGCTTCGAAATTTTTATACCTAAGTGAAATGGAGGAAATATTTCAGAGTGAACCACGAATATCATCACCACATTGCATTTGGCTATTTTGCATTTCGGATGCTGTTGGCCATTTTATGTAATTGGCAGTCACTTCAACAAACCATTTTATGACGCGGTATAAAATTTGATGGACACTGCTTTCTGTGACATCAAATCTGTCTAAAATTTGTCGGTACGTTTCAGTATTTGCTAGAAATCATGACTTGGACGGTGTAAAAACATACTGTATTCAGCTAAAAGAGTGTGATATTTACAACACTTATTCGTTAAATTATTGTTTAAAATGAAAACGACAACTCTTGTTAATCTAAAGTGTTTCTTAAATTGCAAATCTGTGTAATTTCCAATTGCATATATATAATTTTCAACTCACTACCATTTTCTAGCTCGCCAAGCAATTCCATAACAACCTGTAAAGCAGTCAGTTAATAAATGTGTAATTATTTTTTATGTAAAAACATACTCCAGTAATATTTGATTCCATTTCTTTTTGCTTTTGCTGCACGAATAAAGTAAACATAAACAATAAAAACAAAAATATGACACTTCAACAAAACCAACGAACCCGCTAAGTCATCTATTTTCATTTTGGGAACTAAAATTCCCCTACCGTAAATTGTATGCGTAACTTCCGATGCGATTTACTCATTTGTATTAGCAAGAGTAGCTGTGAGTAACTAGAAGTACTTGTGAGTAGCAAAATTTTCCCAATGGAAGACGGCTATTAAATATTTAAACACTTTTCAAAAGTTGAGAGCGATTTTATTTTTTAAAATATAAGTAGTTTTTAGTAAACAAACTGTTATTAGCAACTTATTAATAAAGATATTATATTTTTAACATCCCAGCTATTTCTAGGTTAGGGCCTTTAATAAATTATTATGCCATGCAACTATATCTGATGTTCTGTCCCTTCAGTTTGCAGTTTTTTGATGTCCTTAATTATGATTTTTTTTAACGAAGGTTTAATAAAGACTTTTGATAGCTATGTTTTTTTGTATAGCTTCACTATTTCTTTATGAGGTGGAGAAGTTGACGGTACATGAACTGGAGTTTTATCATATTTTAATAATTCCTAGCCATACACGTACATTAGCCTAGCTTAGAGAAAACTCTACAGAGAAATGTTAAAAGAAACTTGACTAGGAAATAAATAATGTATATCAAATTTAAATATAATGAATTATACTTCCAAGGCTATTATGAAATATTACCATTTTTATTGGGCCAACGTAGCTTTTAAGATTCACTAGTAACATTGATATTCTTGGTCAGTGGGAGAAAGTACCTTGGTTTTATAATACATGTGCAGATGTATGCACTTATATAAAACAAGGACAATTAATTATACAATATTATGTCGAAACTATATTGCATAAGTTTAAAAACATTAACTTTACAATTTGCTTAACTATTCAAATTTTAAATAATATAAAAAACGGAAAATTATTTAATTCGCCTAAATGTATGCAATCACAATATGAAAGCAGTACAACCAGTTTATACGGAAGTGACTTATTTAAATATTACAATATGGAAATAAACTTTGGCCCAATGAAAAAATATATATTAAAAAGTAGTTAAATAAAATTTTTTCATAAATTAATTATATAGATAAAAATACTGAAATAGTTATAAATTTATTGAATATTAATGAAACATTTCTTCTTCCACACGTATCAAAATCAAGTTAATTTATTCATAACGAAAATTTTTTATATTTCAACTTATTTTGTTTACATTTGAATACAAAATAAGCTTTGATTTTGCATAAATAGCAGAATTCAGAATGATGAAATTTTTAATGAATATGACACCATCTGGCTGGTTATTCAAGTGTTTTTCTCTTGACAAAATATTCAAATATAAAAGGTAGAATGACTATAAATTGAAATAGTCTTCTTAAAGCTTGTAAATTAAGTGTTGGGATCATTTTATTTATAATAACTTATTAACGAGAATCATGAAGGTGCTAGCACTAATTTTCGTATTTACTTGCATTTTCTTAGGAGCCAATGCTAAGTATGAAGGTGAGTTTTATTTAATAAAAACTAATCTTTTAAAGGTGTTTTTTTTTTAAATTCTATATCCCGTGTTTCAGGTTGTTTTGACAATAACGACTTAGATGTGAACTACTGTGCAGATGGACCTAATTTCTGGTACTATGTGCCATCACTTAATAAATGTACAAGCTTCTCCCATTGTGGACGGGAAACTAGAAACAAATTCAACACACTCGACGAATGCAAAGCATTGTGTATATTATCATAAATTATAACATTTTTATAAACGTGTTGACAAATTGATCATTTTGTTTTAGTAACATTAGTTTTTATATAATTTTTTTTATTTAAACTGAATCAGTTTCTCTGTAAATATTAATATTCATTTGAATTTTCAAAGAGAAATGTCTACAAGCTTGGTTTCAAACTATTCAATAATAAGTGTTTTTTTTTTAAATTTAATATCAATTTATATGGTGAAAATTTTGCTTTTCTACATATCCGAAACTTACGAGTATTATTATTATTATGATTATGTTTCTGGATTTATTAAAATTTAAGGTTTATAAAAAGATTATATAGAAAATGAAGTAAAAATAAAGGAGCTCATTTTTCAACGGATATAGAAATTTTGAAATGAAAATGACAATTTTCATTTCAAAAATGTTTAATTTATATGCTCTAAAGTTTTATAAAATTAGAAAGTTAACTTAAATTGAGCTCATAATGTATTTGGTCAATAGGAAGTCTATACCATCCGTACTTTTTGTCCGCACACCTCTATAGAGCTAAACGGGCAAAATATTTCAACCAGAAATTATTTTTCCCAAACATAATTTGACGTGAATTTTTGGCTTAGAGTTCTCACCTCAGGCATTCAAGTAGCTCTCATTTAGATTTTCTAGAACTTCAATTATGTGTTATTATTAGGAGTTATAAATTTAGAGACTTTATATAAGCAGTTATTTGTCTCAGATTTGAGAACGAAAATATAAAAAAAACATGCGTAAAATTAACTCATGCGAACATTATTAATTGTTTGCAGAACATTTACGATAATACCTAAAAAAAATAGCAGTTATATAATAATATATGCTCAAATCTGTAAAAAACCTCTTATTAGAATTATGGTATAACAAGGAAGGTAGAACAGAGAATGTATGGGATTGTTCGGAAAGTAATTTCGTATTTTTAAAAATAAAAATGAAGGACGATTTTCGAATAGTGATTTTCTTATAGAAAGACGATTTTCTTATAGTGAATTAATATTTCATTTTTAATCTTTCTGACAGTAGCATTATTCCACGCTCATAAAATGTTTGTTCTTTGCTGTTAAAAACCTGATTCAAATGATTTTTGACCTCCTCATTTGAATTAAATGTTTTACTGTCTAAAAAATTTTGTAGAGACCGGAACAAATGATAATCGGAAGGTGCTAGGTCTGGAGAGTATGGTGGGTATAGCAGTATATCTCATCCAAGCTCTAAAAGCTTTTACCGTGTGGTCAAACTTGTATGTGGTTTCGCATTATCCTGTTGGAACACTATACTTTTCATATTGATCAATTCTGGCTTATTTTCTTTAAGTGATCACATTCAATTTGTCCAACTGATAACAGTACACTTCCAGAATCAATCGTTGTATTGCTCGGTAGAAGCTCAAAATAAACAATTCCTTTGAAATCCCACCAAACAGATAGCATAACCTTTTTTTTGATGAATATTGGCTTTCGAAGTGCTTTGAGCCGGTTCATCTTTTCTACTTCAGGATCTTTTGCTCTTAACATTGTTGTAGATAACCCATTTCTCGTCCTCGGTGATGATACGCTTCAAAAATAGATCATTTTCTTGGCGTTTAACAAGCAAATCACAAACGTCAATGCGACTGCACAAATTTTTTTCCGTAAGGAGATGAGGAGCCTTTTCAAATGATCATGAACGGTCGTATTCGATAAATCTAATCTCTCAACGACTTAGATTAAAGAAGTACTGGATAGGCCTCTACACAAAAATTCTGTCCAAATTTTGTTGGCAATACATTCATAGAACGCACACACATGCATTACAACAGAAACTGCGTAAGTCATTGGGGCCCAATTTAAAAGTTCAGTATGCGATTGAAACGGTTCGTTTAAAATCATTTTTTATGTGTGATATCATTTACACTTACACGTATACGTAAAGAAGCAGATTTTTTAATATTGCGGGTCTTGTTTGATGGAATTAGTTTTGTAAATATGCAATAAAACACAGTATTCTATTTTTAAATATTTATTTATTTATTATGTATTTTCATTTTATTTATTTCACTGTATATTATTTATTAAAACAGAATTTTTAAAGTGGGGAATAGTATATAAAAATATGAATTGTAAGTTATTTGATTATATGAAAGCAATTATATGCACAATAAGATGTTATTCGTATACAACATTAAAGGAAATGCTTTAAAACTAAATTACAATATGAAAAATTTAATGTACTTAAAAACTTAATAACTAATATTTTTAAAAAATTAAAAAAATATTATTTAGTAAATGCATTATAATGTGGTATAATAGAGCAAGCAAAACAAATTTATTTAAATAATAAGCTTACCGAAGAATAAACTTTATTTATTATAACACAATGAAAACAGCAATGTAAAATAGACAGAAAAATTCGGTCCCTTAAACTTTCTTACACACACTTTATATACACCGGCACTGTACTATTTTATGGTAAACATTGAACTGTCAACATCGGATTCACAAATGACAAAGCTAACCCCCAAGTCTCCACTTTCATGGAGAATTAAAGTTTTCAAACTCTCCGAAAGTCTACAAAATTGAGGCGGTTTATATTTGATTGATATTTACGAAATGTATAATAAACCTAAAATAGAATTCCATCTATTAAAAAGATTGTACAAAAAATAAAAATTGTCTATCGTTGTGTTTAAATTGTATTTTTGTTTCTAATAAATGAATTAAAATAAATATAAATTATGCTTTTGCAATTAAATAAATTTCCATTACGACACATAGATGGCAGTGGGTGTCATGTCTACACAAACAATTTTTGACAGTCATATCCCCCTAGTAAAAATTTGTACACAAAATTGCGTATACATATACGGTAGGGGCCTATCCAGTACTTCTTTAATCTAAGCTCAATGATCTCACGAGTTCTCATTCTCCGGTTTGCATCAATTAATGCCTTTATTGTGTCTTCATCAGCTTCAACTGGCCTTCCAGAATGTGGTGCATCTTCAAGATCAAAATTAACAAATCTTCTTCTCCATACACATCGGATAATTTTTTTCTTTCTTGAACAGCATTTTTATCTTTTCTATAGTAAAAAAGTAAAATACGCCGAAAATGCAGTTTTTCACTTTCCATATTTAAAAGGGTATCAACCAAAAACTACTGTACAGAATCAATTATAAGTAAGTCTTGCTATGTCAGCTATCAAAATACATATGATTATGCGGCTTAAGTGTGTAGTTGGTTGTGAAAAAATACAATTAAGTCCTCTGTTGGGAAACAACGAAATTACTTTTCGAACAACCCATATATTACCTATCTTCCAATGGAATGCAAAATTTACTGACAGAAGTAAAATATAACCTCAAAATAGTCAACAACAATACTGAATTTTTTCAGCTTGTCAACGTGAAGTGAAATAAATGTGTTTCGGACAACCTTTGAATTTAATAAATATTACATAATGACTAAAAATTGAACCTGTAACGAGGATAAATCATTAATAAATGTTTATGCTAATCGAAAAGTGGAATATTTCAAAACGAGAAATAATAAACATTTTTGGGAAAAAAATATTAACAGATTTAGAGGCGTTAAATATTCTGGTATGTAATAATAAAAAATTATTTTTATTGTCCGAAAGTGCAGATAACCAGATTACTTTTATTTAAAGTAATCTGGTTATCTGTACTCCACCAATAAAGCAAAATGTAGAAGTGAAATGGCGTAGTCTCTACCGGGCCTTCAAAAATGCGAAAGACAGAGGTACAGGGCCGAGTGCTTCGAAATTTTTATACCTAAGTGAAATGGAGGAAATATTTCAGAGTGAACCACGAATATCATCACCACATTGCATTTGGCTATTTTGCATTTCGGATGCTGTTGGCCATTTTATGTAATTGGCAGTCACTTCAACAAACCATTTTATGACACGGTATAAAATTTGATGGACACTGCTTTCTGTGACATCAAATCTGTCTAAAATTTGTCGGTACGATTCAGTATTTGCTAGAAATCATGACTTGGACGGTGTAAAAACATACTGTATTCAGCTAAAAGAGTGTGATATTTACAACACTTATTCGTTAAATTATTGTTTAAAATGAAAACGACAACTCTTGTTAATCTAAAGTGTTTCTTAAATTGCAAATCTGTGTAATTTCCAATTGCATATATATAATTTTCAACTCACTACCATTTTCTAGCTCGCCAAGCAATTCCATAACAACCTGTAAAGCAGTCAGTTAATAAATGTGTAATTATTTTTTATGTAAAAACATACTCCAGTAATATTTGATTCCATTTCTTTTTGCTTTTGCTGCACGAATAAAGTAAACATAAACAATAAAAACAAAAATATGACACTTCAACAAAACCAACGAACCCGCTAAGTCATCTATTTTCATTTTGGGAACTAAAATTCCCCTACCGTAAATTGTATGCGTAACTTCCGATGCGATTTACTCATTTGTATTAGCAAGAGTAGCTGTGAGTAACTAGAAGTACTTGTGAGTAGCAAAATTTTCCCAATGGAAGACGGCTATTAAATATTTAAACACTTTTCAAAAGTTGAGAGCGATTTTATTTTTTAAAATATAAGTAATTTTTAGTAAACAAACTGTTATTAGCAACTTATTAATAAAGATATTATATTTTTAACATCCCAGCTATTTCTAGGTTAGGGCCTTTAATAAATGATTATGCCATGCAACTATATCTGATGTTCTGTCCCTTCAGTTTGCAGTTTTTTGATGTCCTTAATTATGATTTTTTTTAACGAAGGTTTAATAAAGACTTTTGATAGCTATGTTTTTTTGTATAGCTTCACTATTTCTTTATGAGGTGGAGAAGTTGACGGTACATGAACTGGAGTTTTATCATATTTTAATAATTCCTAGCCATACACGTACATTAGCCTAGCTTAGAGAAAACTCTACAGAGAAATGTTAAAAGAAACTTGACTAGGAAATAAATAATGTATATCAAATTTAAATATAATGAATTATACTTCCAAGGCTATTATGAAATATTACCATTTTTATTGGGCTAACGTAGCTTTTAAGATTCACTAGTAACATTGATATTCTTGGTCAGTGGGAGAAAGTACCTTGGTTTTATAATACATGTGCAGATGTATGCACTTATATAAAACAAGGACAATTAATTATACAATATTTTGTCGAAACTATATTGCATAAGTTTAAAAACATTAACTTTACAATTTGCTTAACTATTCAAATTTTAAATAATATAAAAAACGGAAAATTATTTAATTCGCCTAAATGTATGCAATCACAATATGAAAGCAGTACAACCAGTTTATACGGAAGTGACTTATTTAAATATTACAATATGGAAATAAACTTTGGCCCAATGAAAAAATATATATTAAAAAGTAGTTAAATAAAATTTTTTCATAAATTAATTATATAGATAAAAATACTGAAATAGTTATAAATTTATTGAATATTAATGAAACATTTCTTCTTCCACACGTATCAAAATCAAGTTAATTTATTCATAACGAAAATTTTTTATATTTCAACTTATTTTGTTTACATTTGAATACAAAATAAGCTTTGATTTTGCATAAATAGCAGAATTCAGAATGATGAAATTTTTAATGAATATGACACCATCTGGCTGGTTTTACATTTTTATTAAAAAGTAAATTTGGTGATTATAAATAAGGTAAAATTATTTTGAATGTGAATAATAAAGGATATTGGTAATACTTTTATTTACAGGTCGCAGACATTTAATAAGGAAATAATGTCCTTTTAACTTAAGTAACGTTTTTGTTTATGTTAAAAAATGGAATTTATATTTATTAAAAATGTTTTTATTCAAAAAAAAAAACATTTTTACGTATATTTTATTAGCGTTCTTTTATAATTATATCGCAGTATGATGTTAAAAACTATCAATTTTAGAATATTCATTTAGTTCTCTTCATAATATCTATAAAGTCTGATTAGTAACTTCAAGATTCTACCATTTAGGATAAATAAAAATAACATAAAATAGCACGACCACACTCAATATAACGTATTATTTTTAAAATAAATTGTAAAATATTAGGATGTCCGGAAAGTAATTTCGTTTTTTCCCAACAGAGCACTTAATTGTATTTTTTCACAACCAACATCATACTTAAGCCACATAATCATATGCATTTTGACAACTGACATAGCAAGGATTACTTGTGAAAAAATTCGATTGATTCTGCATAGTATGTTAGTTATTAGTTGATACCATTTTAAATATGGAAAGTGAAAAATAGCATTTTCGGCATATTTTACTTTTTTACTATAAAAAAGGTAAAAATGCTATTCAAGCAAGAAAAAAATTAACCCATGTGATTTGCAAAATTTCGATCCGGCAAATTTGAACTGATGAAGACACAATAAATGCATTAATTGATGGAAACCGGCGAATAACAACTCGTGAAATCGCTGATAGATTAAGTTAATCGAATTCGACCGTTAATGATCATTTGAAAAGGCTCCTCATCTTCTTACTGAAAAAAATTTATGCTGTCAAATCGACGTTTGGGATTTGCTTTTCAAACGCCAAGCAAATGATCCATTTTTGAAGCGTATCATCACCGGGGACGAGAAATGGGTTATCTACAACAATGTTAAGCGCAAAAATTCCTGGAGTAGAAAAGATGAACCGGCTCAAAGTACTTCGAAAGCCAATATTCATCAAAAAAAAGGTTATGCTATCTGTTTGGTGGAATTTCAAAGGAATCGTTTATTTTGAGCCTCTACCGAGCAACACAACGATCAATTCTGAAGTGTACTCCCTTATATCAGTTGGACACATTTAATGATTAACTTAAAGAAAAAAAGCCAGAATTGATCAATAGGAAAAGTATAGTGTTCCAACAGGATAATGCGAAACCACATACAAGTTTGACCACACGGTAAAAGCTTTTAGAGCTTGGATGGGATATACTGCTATACCCACCATACTCTCCAGACCTAGCACCTTCCGATTATCATTTGTTCCGGTCTCTACAAAAAATTTTAGACAGTAAAACATTTAATTCAAATGAGGTCAAAAATCACTTGGATTAGTTTTTTGACAGCAAAGAACAAACATTTTATGAGCATGGAATCATGCTACTACCAGAAAAATGGCAAAGGGTATTGGATCAGACTGGATAAAATTTAATTGAATAAAACATTAATTCACTATAAGAAAATCATTTACTTCCCGGACAACTCAATAACTACTTATTCTAATTTAAAATATGGGTCAAACTAGATTGTGATACTTTTATATCCAATTCTGCATTTAACTGCCATTTTTTTCTCTAATATCACTAATATTTTAGTTCACTTTTTTGACATTCCCTTCTAAATTGTTAGTTTAGGGCATATACACGTATATTAAAATCTTAGGCAGTCGCATTAAAATCGAATTATACTTAAATATCGAATGACTTTTGGATTGTTAGCATGGATATGGACGAACGGTCAATGTAGCTGAATTTTTTTTAATAATTAGGACTAATATACTCACATAATCCATATGTTATTCGATTATTGAATACGAGTACGTAACATATTTGCTTCTAAGAGTTAGTGACTGATTTTAATGATATTATAGACCTTCTCACCTGTAGCCGTGAATTTGATATTTTCACCCGAAATATCGATTTAAAAATAATGGATGAAAAATATATGCTTTGATAATCGTAATAAGACTTTGTAATTCAAAAAGCGAATTCTAATTGAAAATTATGTAAATATTTTAATTGTAATAACTACGAGTTTTTTTAATTAATAGTTAAATATACATAAAGATTTTTGAAATTTTTTTTTTAGGGTATAACAAATTCTAAGCACCAAGACAATTCAGACTCTTTGGCGACAGCTACTAAAGGGTTATATGTATGATAACTAGCTGGATTCGAACAGATGTCCGAGTGTTGCTATAAGGGCTTTATATTGAATAAGAATATTTATTTTATAAATTATCTACCTATACTATTATATCAGGTCTGTTCAAAAAGTATCACGAATTTTGAATTTCCGCGGGTTACGTATATTCGATTTTCGTTATGTTGGTACTCATGTCTCTCACTTATGCCGACAAGTTCGGCCATTTTTAATGTTCAGTTAATTTTTGACAGCTGCTTTGCTTGCACATGTTTTGGCTCGTCTTCGATTTTTGCCCATTCCAAAACATGAATCAAAGAATCTATATCAAATTTTGTGTGAAAAACAAAATTAATTGTGCAGACGCATTCCGAATGTTGACTGTGGTATATGGTGAAGCTACCTTGGACCGAAGCAACGTTTATCGGTGGTACAAAATGTTGTCAGAGGGCCGAGAAGATGTGAACGACGAAAAGCGTGCCGGACGCCCGAGCAAATCAACAACAGACGAAAACATTGATGAAGTGAAGAAAATAGTATTGGCCAATCGTTGAATCACCGTTAGAGAAGTTGCTGAGGACTTAAAAATATCGATTGGCTCGTGCGATTCGATTTTTACCAGTGATTTGGCGTGAGACGGATCGCCGCGAAATTCGATCCAAAATTGCTCAATTTCGACCAAAAACAGCATCGCAATAACATTGCTAAGGAGCTGTTGGACTCTGTCCGCGATGACCCAAATTTGCGCCAGAGGGTCATAACTGGTGACGAATCATGGGTTTATGGTTATGACGTGGAAACCAAAGCTCAATCATCACAATGGAAGCTGCCGCACGAGCCAAGACCGAAAAAAGCGCGCCAAGTTCGGTCGAATGTGAAGGTTTTGCTTACAGTTTTCTTCGATTGTAGGGTCGTGGTGCATCATGAGTTTTTGCCACAGGGTAGAACGGTCAATAAGGAATATTACCTGCAAGTTATGCGCAAGTTGCAGGAACGCCCGGATTTGTGGAAGAACAAAAATGGGCTTTTACACCATGATAACGCCCCTGCTCACGCGTCGTTACTTGTGCGTGAATTTTTGGCCAAAAAAAATACACTAATAATGCCGCAGCCACCATATTCCCCAGATCTGGCCCGCTGTGCCTTTTTCTTGTTCCCGAAACTGAAGAGCCCCATCAAGGACGGCACTACGCTACGATTGAGGAGATAAAGACGGCATCGAAGGAGGATGCTTTAGCAATGCTTTATCAATACACGAAATTCGTCTTTATCCATTTTTTTTTCAATAACAAAAGTTGCTCCACTCAAAATGCTATATCTCACGAACCAATCGACCGATTGCTGTCAAATTTTGACAGGAATCATTTGAAGCACGGTGCTTTGTGATAATTAAGTAGATTTTTGCAAGAGGCACCATCTAGACGTCAACGTTATAAACTTTTCAGCCGAACTGTTATGAAGTGGAAAAGGAAAACTGAAATTGACGGCACTAAAGACCATTTGGTCACAGGATATCCTAAGGCGTATTCGACAACAAATACAATTGCGTTCTATTCGTAAGTTTCTGCGATTTTGTTATACCAGATAACGAATGGGATAAAAGTATTTCAAAAATCTAAAATCTCATTTTTATAAAGATTTCATTGATAATCTTGACAATGAAAAAAATAATAGCAAGTTCTGATTATAAAAATAATGTTGACTTTAATTTAGGATAATTTAGGCTAAATACATTTGTCCGAAAATTAATTGTTCGATATTTTCTTTTTCAATAAATATAATTGATAATAAATTAAAGAAACTTAAGAAAAAATTTACTTTTTTTTTATTGTAGCTCGATAGTTTTCATATAGCCATTTCGGTATATTCAGTGAAATGAGAGATTTTACTGTGAGCAGATTGGAAAATGTTATTGAGTTAGTTTGGATTTTATAATTGCTTATAGTTGTTTATGCTGTTTTTTTTTTTAAAATCAATTATGCTGTTTTTTTTAAATTACTTACTCTATACAACAAGTATTTGCCGAGGCAAAGTTTAACAACTTACTTGAACATAAAGGATTTCTTATGATTTTTAATGGGATGTCATTGAAATATAATTTTAACGAATATAGTTAACGTGAACATTTCTAAAAGTTCGACTAAACAAAGCTTAAAGATTTTCAAGTAAGAATAGATTATTTATATGTCAAATAACAGGTAACTTTTTTTAAAACTTTTTTAAAAATATATAATAATTTATTTATGAAGTGGGTTTTTAAAAGACATTTCCTTTATAGCTTCTTCTCATATGGTAGACATAAAAATCGATAAACACACAATTACTTTTTAATTATTTATTTTTAAATAAAAATCTTGGTTATTATATTTATTTTGATTATAAATAAAAAAAAATAAACATGAAAGTTATTTTTCTCCTCCCAGAAACGTTTAAAATAAAGTCATTTTTACATTATTATTGAATAGATTTCAAATTTTTTTTTTAATGATTGTGAAGGTTATTAAATTTATCCCGATTATTTTTGATCATATTATTGTATTTATATTGATCGGGACAATCTTTTTTACTGTCCGATTTAAACGTATTAGATTTCGACGTCGTTGAATTGGAGCTGGAACTCGAATCAGAACTTTTGTTCACTTTTGACGAATCATTACGATCGTTAGTTGAATATTTGCTGTTTCTTTCAGCATAAACCATTTTGATTTGATTTTCTCTAGTTGATCTCTGCGTCAAATGATCAAATATTTATTTTGCACTCAAGGTACGTACTCAATTAATGTGAGAACAAGGAGCTCCAAATTGTTCCCCGAGTTGCCGGTACGAGAGCCTTTCTTTGATGCAAGATGCTTCGATAATCTATATATAAAGGAGACATTTCCATTAAAATAATAATAATAAAAAATATTGTCAAATAACAGTTGAACAACCTTATTAATGTTATAATCATTGACACCGTTCAATCATTTATCAAAAGTAAATAATAATTATTAAACACAGAACGTTTACGTTTATGCTTCTCGTTTTCGGTTTAAACACTGAAACTATATCACCATCGGCGTATACTTTGCGCAACTAACAGAAAATCAGCTAGTTGCCGCAGCTTAAATACGATTTTCATATAATGTTCAGACCCCAAGACAATGGAAGTCATATAGTACCATGCGCTCACAGTTTCAACTTGATTGCTTTCTTTTTCCTCAGGTATACTGACTGCTAGTCAATGTTTAATGCCTATAAGTGGGACAATTTTCATTCAATTTCACAGTGATGTCACAAAGCTACGTGTACAAGCTCATAAAAAAAACACATTTCAGATCGGTGGACGAAGAATGAAAGATGTATGAACACATATTATTCCAATGAGTAGAGTTTATCGTGCAGCTTTAATGGCACCGATAAACACATAAAGACGACAGTTAAGGTTGGGAGTATGAATATGAATTTTCGACTTAGTAACTTCGTGATAAAATTGCATCATCTTTAAAGTAACATGTTTGCCGCACATCTTTATCAGACTTTGCATTAATTTATCAGCTATTTTTATCTTTGTTTTATTCTCTTTTCACCTTGTTTGTTAATTTTTTCTAAGCTAACAAAATAAAAAATCAAATTTAATTAATTTAAAGTACAAATAATATTATGGAATTCATTTAAAATATTATATGAAATATGAGCGAAATATAAAAATTAAAATATGTTCATTTTATATTCCGGCTAAAATAAAAATTTAATATACTCCTAAGTAAGTAACAAATTCAATTTCAAGAGAATTAATAAAAACTTCACTAACATACTCGTATTTATAGCAGAGATCCAAATAAAAGATATTTTTAAAATAACCCAAAAAAAATATATCCAAACTTTGAACTATACTATTACAGGCTATTTGATCAAAGCTCAAACCTGGGCATAGTATTTTTTATAGAATATAACATCATTAATATGAAAATGTATTTTTTTTATATAGAAATGGAAATGAATCGAAAAAAATATTATAAATAGCCAATGTTATTGTATTTGTAACATAATCTGGGAGCTTATTGTCTAGAGTAGTATCCATCGTCGCTTATGATTATGAATTAAATAGATACCATTTTTGCATATTTATTTTTGTACAAAATTTAAATTTAATAATTCTCGTTATACAATACAACAATTTATACTAGTAGATATACAAAAAAAAACCTGTTTAAAAATAGACTTAAAAATTAATACGCGTGTAAGAAATCTAAATTCGATATCTATAAATGAACAGAACTTTGTTTAATGAACTTAACTGAAGAAAAAATTTATTCAAAAAATATAAAGAGATCTGCATATACATAAGTGTATATTTTTTACGGTGTCGATACCTTTTTATCTCTAAAAAAATTCAACATATTTTTAGCAATAGTATATTAGATAAACTGATTTTTCTTTCAATTTTGTCAAAATATTTACTTAAAAGAACATACGAGTATATTTTTGGGCAATTCTAACAAATAAAATTACACAAAAAATACTCTTAATTTTATTCTTCGGCAAAAATATTCATTATCGTAGATAATTAATAAAATACTCAATTTTTATTACGCGATCCCCATATTAAAAGTACGTCTTCCAGAGGAGGATAGATATTATTATGAAAAAGATTTGCTTTCAATTTACATACCATTCTTTTTATATACGATATCATTTAATCCTACAAAAATTTGTATTTAATCCAGATTTAATTATTTAACGATTCTAGGCCATTCTTAGTTAATGCAAATATTATTGCTGATCACCAATTTGGTTTCCGATCTTGGGGCATAATTTTCGTAAATAACAAATTTGAGTGCGAAAACTGACGATTTATGCTGATTGCACAACTTATTTTTTATATGCCTTCTAAAGAATACGCAAATAATGTACATATACCTTTACTATTCATTCTGCGATTACTTAGAATTGATCGGATTAGATGGAATTTAGTTCAACCAAAACTAATCCATAGAAATTTATTTGAGGAAATTAAGAACAAAATATGTACATTCTGGGGTTGCATATTTTGATAAAAGGACATTTTATGTTTCATATTTATTCTAATAACTTGGTAAGACTATGAATTAAATATAAAATTTGTTTACTCCGATAGAATTGTTATTAATAAATCTGATTTCTGAAATTTGTATAATTGTTCGCTTATTTATTTTCGTTTATTTCAAGCCCCAAATTCTAATTGGGGTTCCTACCATAATACCGGATTACATTTGATAAAAATTAGTTTTACTTAAAAAAATTACATATAAGCTGCATTCTTAATAATATCCTATATGTACTTTTCAAATAATATTTTTTTCTTTAAATAATTTTTATTTACGAAGGCAATATGATAAGTCATTGGCTGATGCGAAGATATAGCTGACATCAGCAAGACAATATTTTCTTATTATCTGCTATCCCTAAAACGCCATCATACAAAATTCTATTAACATCTGTATAGTTTTAATAAAACAGTATTTTTTGAGGAAAAAAAAACAATTTCTGAAACAAAAACCAGGTTCGAAAAGTATAATAAGGACTCCTCACCATCGTATGGAATAGTTTACTGAATTTCTTAAATTTAAAACAATATAGAAGATTTATAAAATCCATTATATTATTTTAAAAGACCGTCTAATTAGGAAAATATAGACAAAGAAAAATCCAAAGTATTTGCTAAACATTTGGTAAATATTTTTGCTCCACTTTTATGATGATATAGACAAAATTACCGAAGAACTCAAGTTTCCAATTCCTATGAGTCTTCCTCCTAAAAATTTTAGGTCCTCGGAAATTAAATTTACTCTTTTGCGCCTTCTCAATAAAAAAGCTCTTGGCTATGATCTAATAACAGCTCCTATTCTGAAGCAAATTTCTCGATTAGCTTTAGTTTTAATTACATAAATTTTCAATGGTTTTGTGCGCACAACCCATTTTCCCTTACTCTGGAAATTTTCTCCAGGTTGCCGATCTGAACACTCCACTATTCAGCAATGCCATCGCGTTGTTGATCACATTGAGAGGAAAGAGTATTACCCAGGAGCATTTTTAGATATCTCGCAAGCTTTAAATCGTGTGTGGCATCCTGGACTCCTCTGGAAACTCAAGAGCTTTCTTCCTTCAACATACTACTTTATCAAAAATTCATATCTTTCCCAAAGTCATTTCGAAGTTGCAATTAACTCAGAATCCTCGGAAATATATCCTATTCTAGCTGGAGTCTCACAAGGCAATATCCTTGGTCCCATTTTATATAATATTTATACCCATGACATTCCATCCGATCCTAATACTATAATTGCTACTTATGCAGATAATATGGCCATACTTGCTACCCATACAAATCTTCACATGGCTTCCAACAATTTACAATCCCATATCCACAACCTTCAATCCCGGTTTAAGAGATGGAGAGTGAGGGTAAATGAACAGAAGAGTGCTCATATTACTTTCATACTTTGTCAAGGCAAACTTACCACTTTATACCTTAATAGCAACATGATTCCACAATTTGATAAAGTACGTTATTTGGGACTTAACGTGGACAAGAGATTAACATGGAACCAACATACTACACTAAAAAGAGTTGAAGCTAACAGACATTACCTACAACTTCTTAGACTACTTGACAAACGCTCGAAACTAACAACTAAAAGTAAACTTCTAATCTACAATACAATTATAAAACCTATTTGGACATATGGAATTGAACTTTGGGGCTCAACGAAACGTTCCAATTCCTATCGCGTCCAGGCCTTACAATTCAAGATTTATTTTATTAATAATCTTGAATTTATGTAAACGTATACCACTATCCATAGAGTGTTACTTAAAATAAAAGAAATTAAAGTTACCTTTAATTTCTTTTATTTTAAGTAACACTCAAGGGATAGTGGTATACATTTACCAAAAATGTAAGAAAATAAATTGGCTTTTACGAGACTGGGTTTAATGTTTATGTATTTTATAAATTTTTTATTCTAAATTAAAAGTAATTAATTGTTTTCATTTAATTAATCATTGAACTGTTTACTTTGACAAAAATATGAAAACCGGAACTTGGTAACTTCTCTAATGATATAATTATCTAAATCCAAAAACTATCTGAATATGCTTGAGTTTATCTAAATTCTATAATTGTATATCTATAAAAAGATTCTTTATTATTTCGTTTTGGATATGATTTTTGCGTTTGTGATAAATATGGTATACATCAATGTTGTACTTAACCCATATTGGATATAAAGAATTCAATAAGAAATGCTATAAAATATTTAAACACAAAAATATCTTAATTACAAAAAACCAATGCATACAAATATATTTTGGGCAATTCTAAACACTTATAAAAAAATATAAATATCCACCAAAAAATTGAAAACAACCTAGAAAAATATTCTTTAATAATTATATTATAACCGGCACGCTTAATTTTATAAAAATACTTATGGAAAATGAAGAGATAATTGATCCTAAAAGTACAGAAATAAATAAATTTACTTAAAACTATACTTTCTGAATTTACTGTAGTATGTTTGGAAAGTATACAAATAGTGCTTAAGCTAAAAACTACTTTTATATCCTATGCTTTTTTATAGTTCTTATATTAGAATTACTATCCATTTGGCATGGTGTCATTGCTCTGCTCGATTTAAAGAAGGTTAAACCTGAGCAAAAATTCTTTGTCGTCAACTGCCTTAAATGCCACAGTATCATATTTTGTTATGATGATTTTTTCTACAAGAACAATATCACTTTTAGTATCCACATTGAAAGAAATTTAGATAAAAAATATGTAATCATACTTTGTATTTAAGAGAATGAAAAAATCAGTGAAATGTGATGAAATGCACGTTTACTTTAAACGGTATTTCAATTTACGTCAAGTGTTTACTTAAATAGTTGCAGTCTCTTAAGTGTTGTTAGCCGATACTGATGTCATAAAATGATATTGTTAAAACTTGAGACACTAGCCTTAAATTTTGTTTAAGTTAATACATGCATAATATATATACAATGTCGTATTAAGTTAAAATTGGATAATTTGAAAAAGAAAATTATTCGTTTTCAGTTTACCGGAACAGGTTTCATTTGCATTGAATTTAACGAAGACAACTATAAGTTAGCGAGTAAATGGAATGATAACATGAATTTAGTCACATACACCATTTAAGGTTACTCTTACTAAAAAATATCGACAATAAATAAATTAGTCATTTTGGCAGGTAAACATTTTTATTTAAATTTCAAAATAAGCTTGACAACAAATTTGGATTCAGGAAAGCTAGACTAGCAAAGCGACTATTTAGAAAATAGGTCTGAACAATTCGTCAATCTAATTGACCATCATGGTGAAATTAAAAACTAACGTAGTCGAATTTCCAGTAATCTAAGATCATTTACAAATCATATTAAATAAGCCAGTACTCCAAAAATATTTCAATTTTATTATTTATATAATATTGCCTATGATAGTTGGTTTCACAAAGCATCAATTTCTTTAATTTATTTTGATTTTTTTTTTAAAATTACAATTGCGAATAATGAAATGGACGTAATTGACAATCTTATATTTAATGAAAGATAGTTTATTATATTTTCACCATGTACATATTTCCTTGAAAATTTTAAATTATCATAATTCTTGTAAACTTTATTTTTTTAAAAATAAAGGGTTATCCAATTTGTGCTTCAGAACGTAAAGTTTCACGTAATAAAGCTAACATACGCGGTCCGTTCAAAAAGTATCGCGAATTTTGTGTTTTTTTCAAAAATTATTTATTTATTCATGAATATCTATTTTGTCCCCTTCAAAGTAATCCCCACCACATATTATACACTTGTGCCAACGTTTTCTCCAATCCTCAAAGCATTTTAAAAAATCATTTTTTGTGATCTTATTCAGCTCCTCCTTCGATGCCGCCACACCAGTGCTTTTTAATTTAAATATAACATTAGAGGGATTTTTTTGAACAGTCACAGACTTTTTTTTGGCTGAACTTAAAGATTTTAATCTGGACCATATGATGTTTCGACAGAAGGACGCGCCATAAGTCACACAATACGATAAATTATGGTTACATTTATTTTGACTTCGATATTAATAAAAAAACAGATAACCTTAATTATCAAATATGCCAAGATTAGTATATTTTCTATATTTTATCAGCAATTAATATTTTTTTTTTGTTCGAAAATTTGTACTCTAGCCAATTTTCGAAAAATATAAGGAGGCAAAAGTACATCGTAGAGGAAATTTTCAAGCAATTGTGGTATCATTGCTTTAAGAAATAAATGTTATACGAGACATCTTTCGAAATTTGTTTATGAATATTCTTGTAACGTTTTACACGTCGCTCTGGCGGAAGAGGTAGCGAGATATGGGTGCACTTATCTATGCTTAGCAGTTGATCGATCCGATGCAGTCCTACTGCTTATTTTCGTGCCGTTTTATGCGGTGCCATGATTCGTCCAGTAGGAGGGGTGGCCATTATATTAATTTCGGGTTGTTGTCTTTGACCAATACGGGTGATTATCCACAATTGTTTTTTTCTTTCGAAATCTGATATTGATATTTCCGTGTTCTTGATGGCTAATGTATTTTCAGGTAATTTTTCCACAATTTCTGTAAAGAAAAGGATAAGGGGATAAGTATATTAAAGTAGAATGAAAGTAAACTGGTTTTTGGGACTAAGTGTAGGATCGTGTTTCAGTGGGATTCGGACCCGCGGCCCCTTGGATGTTAGTCCAGCACGTTTGCGGCTGTACTAAATAATGGATTACATTATTTTGTTAACGGGTCACCAGATCTCACCAAATACCAATGCGTCCATCTGCTCAGGTGGTCTGATGGTCTGAAAGAAAAGGATAACGGGATAAGGATACCAAAGTAGAATGAAAGTAAATTGGTTTTTGGGAATTAGCATAGGACCATGTTTCAGTAAGATTCGGACCCAGGACCACTTGGATAGTAGTCCAACACACTAACGATTGTCCTGAAAAAAACTTTTTTGTATATATCTATAGGTCATTCAACAAGTACTTAGCATCACCGCCCGATGGAACTGCTGTCTCAAAAGAAATTTACCATCGTGCAGAACATTTTTTTAGTAGCCTACTGTCAAAGTTTCAGCGAGCGTGTCGGTCGGTTGCACAAAAATGGAAAAAGAACAATATCGTTCGGTGATTAGATTCTTGTTTTGGACTTAGATGCTGTGTATGATGACTCTTCTCCTTCGATGGCGACCGTCAAGAATTGGTTCAACGAGTTTGTTCGTGGCCGCACGTCGGTTTTTGATGAGCCATGCCCAGGTGCCCCGAAAACGGCTGCTACGGAGGAAAACCTTTTAAAAAGTCCACGATCTCGTGTTGGCAGACCGTCGATTGAAGGTTCACGAGATAGCTGAGACTGTGGGCATCGCAGTAGGAACGGTGCATCATATTCTTCACGAAGAACTGGGCATGAGAAAGCTGTCAGCGCGATGGGTGCCGCGTTTGCTCAGACCGAAAAACAAGCGCAACCGTGAGACCACATCGGCGACGTGTTTGGCGCTGTTTCAGCGCAATCCAGCGGAGTTCTTGCGTCGTTTCGTGACTGTCGACGAAACATGGATTCACTGGTACGCACCAGAGACCAAGGAACAGTCGAAACAGTGGACTTCACCCGGCGAACGTGCTCCGAAGAAGGCGAAGACTGTTCGATCGGCCGGAAAGGTGATGGCCACCGTTTTCTGGGATTCACAAGGTGTGATCCACATCGATTACCTCGAGAAGGGTAAAACAATCATGGGGCGCTACTATGCTGACTTATTGGGCCGATTAAATTCAACAGAAAAAAGTGCTGTTCCACCACGACAACGCGCCGGCTCACACCTCCGCCGTCGCCATGGCCAAATTGGTCGAACTGCGCTAGGAATTGCTGCCCCATCCACCGTACTCTCCAGCTTTGGCCCCCTGTGACTACTTTTTGTTTCCAAACCTGAAAAAATCACTCGCCGGGAATAGATTTGGGTCGAATGAGGAGGCCTATATTGCTTCCCTCAAGAAAATGTATTTTTTGGAAGGGTTAAAAAAGTTAGAGCATCGCTGGGCCAAGTGTATCGAGCTTGAAGGAGATTATGTGGAAAAATAAATTGCCACCTTTCCAAAATTTCCGTTTTTCTTTTGTAGGCTAAGTACTTGTTGAATGAATATATTTAGGATATTCCCATTATTCCTATTAATACCAAGTGTATAAGCTTAAATCCGCTGTTTGGTCATAGATGACATGAGTGAGCGTATTAAGCGACCATGGACACGCCATACTTTTTTTATGAGTTTGACATCTGTCAACATTAATCAGTGCACATTGTCAGCAATTTCGTACAATAACATACATTTTTCCATTGGTAATCATGTCAAGTTTTGAGCCAGAAAAAGAGCATATGCGGAAAGCTCTCCTTTTCTGCTTCAATTTGAAGAAATCGGCTGCAGAATCGCATCTAATGCTTATGGAGGCCTATGGTCACAGTGCTTTATCGGAAACAATATGCCGAGATTGGTTTCGTCGGTTCAAAGATGGCAATTTTTACTTGTGGGACAAGAAGCGTGAAAATCGCCCTAGGAAGATTGAGGATCTCTCTTTTGGAGGAAAACGATACCCAATCGCAAAAAAATACATAAACAAAAACAATTTATGATCTAGATTATAAGTTTCCAACCTTTTTTTGGCCTACCACCCACTTTTCCAAAAAAAACTTAATATTAAATAAAAAGGGCAGAACTTCAAAATTATTTTATTAAAAGATAACAACGTTGGTGTATAGCTCAGGTTTTGATTAGTAAATATACATTTTCAAAATAAAGTTACAGAAGTTTATTGTCTATCAAAAGTTAACTGTCTAAAAAGATTTTGACTAAGTAATAAAGTTTTTTGAATATACAGATTTCAGAATGAAAATAAATTTAATATGACGAATCAACCGCTGCAAGGACCCGTTTTGAATTTGATCGAAACAAAGGCAACTATTTCTACTTGGTGTCAAAACTTACCTTGTACAAACAAAATTTGGATCGAAGAAAATTATTTTATCTGTGGAAATCAGTTATGACAACATTCTAGTATTTTTTTGTCTGTAGTACTAGTTAAAAAGCTATAAGGAGCATATACTTTAAATATGGACTCATCTTTCTTAAAGAACATTTAGAACTATTTTTTAAACATGAAGTTAATTATTTTTAGTGTTAATCAAACTTTTAAGTTCATTCCTGGGCGTACGCGCCAGACCGACGTGGATAGTCCTCAACGCACCAAGTTTCCCTTGGATCAAAAAAGCCCCATTAGATATTTTCAATGCTCACTAGTGAGCAACTGCTGATTTAAGTAATAATTTCAACAAATAAATTTTATATTATCAGCCGATAGATAAAAATAGCCTTAATTGTAAGATTACAGCCTTTCTATAAGTCTTCTGCCATTGACACTTTAATATTTTTAAGTAAATGTTAATTATTTATTAAATGCCTATTTATTGAGGCTAAAATAAAAACAAACTTTCTCACAAAAAATTTAAAAAAAAAAGTATTATAAACTTTTTTTTCCATAAACTTATCTAAATACAATATAATATTCATTTAGGTCCAAAGAAAACTACGTGATTTACATTAAACTTATCTAAAATCAATTTAATAACAACCCTTATACCATATTAATAAGAAACAAACTTTATTTGGATATTTCTTAGAATATTGAATGACGTCTTTGGAAAAAACTATTAACATTAAAAATCTATTTTCAGAATAAAAATTTGAGTATTGCTCTTCGTAGAAGCAATAAGTTTTTTTTTAAAGTGACGCAGTAACAAAAAATTATATTTTTATTAACACTTCGATTTACTTGAACATTTTTTTAAATATTCTGTACCACAAGCATTATTAATTTAGGATATTCCCATTATTCCCATTAAGAGTATACCTCTTATGTCTCTTAAATTATTGATATCGAAAAAAACATGTTGTGCAATAGATTTTACGTAAGTTTTTAATCAAATATTCTTTTCCGTTTCTTTTTTGAAGCGCTCAAAAATATTAAATTGCCTAAAATTTGATCTCATTTATTACTAAAGAAAAAAAATCGAATATTAGGTCATGAATATGTCAAAGTTGTATGTGCCCTAGTGGCATATTTTATAACAAAAGCTAAATAATTCCTTATACCTTATAATAATGATACTAGAAAATTTTCTTTTCTATAAACTTATTTAAATATAAAATTCATTTAAGTCCGAAGAAAACTACGTCCAAAAATTTTGAATCGCATAATCCGAACGTGATTGACATTAAACTTATCTAAAATCAATTTAACAACAACCCTTCCCATATTAGTAAGTAAACAAACTTTATTTTCATATTTCTTAGAATATTGAGTGACGTCTTTGGAAAAAACTATTAACGTCAAAAATCTATTTTCAGAACAAAAATTTGATTATTGGTACGACTTCGCAAAAGCAATAAGTTTTTCCACAGACGAAAGCACGTACACGTTTGATGAAGTAAAACGAGTTTAATTTAATTCCAAAGCCGGTTTCTTATTATCAATTTGCTGATAGTATAAAAAGCACGACCTACTTGTGAAAATCAACTAGAGCTAGAACAGCGTTCAACGTAGAGACATAGTTTTAATAGTGCTGTGCTATAAATAAAATTTTACTACCAATAATAAAAATCTGTCAATGGTGGTTGTTGATCTTGACTCAAAACGGCGATTTTTGAGTAATCTTAGGTAAATAAAGTTTATTTGTTAAATTTATACAAAAATATTTTTACAAAAGTCAACCATAAGTAAAATCGTTGAGTTTGCAAACATTAGTTTAAAAATATGTTTTCATTTGATTGCAGATTATTGGAAAATATTTTATCCAGAAAAGGTTCCCGTATAGGAAACTCCGGAAACGATTTAGAATTTGCAATACTCCATCTCCTACAAAACGTGCCCTGAACACCGATACTTAGTAGTGCGAATATAAAAGTTTCAAAGCTACTTATTTAACGAATTATTCGATTTGAAAGAAAGACCAGAAGATCAGCTATGGGAAACAAGTCAAGAAATACCAAAAGCCACGTTTCAAAGGCGTTTGCTGAAATCAAAACTAACCAAAAAACTATTGGTGATATTCAAAAAAATCCAGCTAAAATTAGTGTCATCTCAACAAACATGCACTCAACTAGTCAGCTAGTAGTTAACGAAGACAAAATGATATATAATAAAATGTGCTTAAATGATCGTGAAAGTTTTAACAATTTACATTTTTGCTAATTGTGTAAACTTTATTTCATTAGTTTTAATTAGAAATTATTATTATTAAGCAAGCTAAAAGATTAGACCAAAAATAAAAAAAATTATATTGAAAAATTAAAACCAAATTTATGCTGTATTTATTTATTAATTGTTAAACGTTCGAGATTTATTCAAATAATCTCGTTTGTCAAAAATTGTTCTAATTTTTTTTCAAGTTGAACTAAATAAATTATAGTTAAATTTAATTAAAAATGTTAACTGGAAACTCACATATTAAGAAGCCTAATTCGTATTCAATTATTGTTGCATTTAACTCAAAGGTCTTAAACTTAATGGTTCTTAAAAGATTATTACCGATTTTGATCTACTATATCTCATAGTAGATAGCTAAAATTGTCTGAAGGAAAATTGCACTAAAACTATAGTTTCCCTCCACCTTAATTGCCCTATTTCTGAAATATTACCTGTAGCAAACTTTAAGAAATATATTTTGTTTGTTGTTTCTTTAAATTGTAAAAAATTTGAGTATTGAAAAGTGTACCAAATTGTTATAAGTGAAATTTTCTGTAGTTATTCCCTTTGGTTTCCATTATATTCATTGGAATTGACATTTCATCAGTTAAAGGACATGATTGAGTGCTATTATTTTATATGTGCAAGCTGAGAAAAGTATTCTTGAATATATTATCATATGATGAGCAATTGTAAAATAATCATGGAACTAATTAAAGTCTCGACCCGAACAACAAAGTTAAAAAAATTAATTTTTGAAAAATAACATGTTCTATGACAGACAGACAATTTTCTGTAATATATGTTTTCGTAATTTCATATGAAGTCAAAGAAATCACATAATTTTATACATAATTATAGAATATACTTTTATCAAAATTAACACTTATCACAAATTTCCTTTTTTTTTAACAAAAAAAAATACTGTCTATGAATATTTTTAGATATATCGCACACCTTTGATCATGTGTGGCATTATGAACTGCACTGAAAACTCAAGAAAGAGTTTCCTCCATCCACATCAATAATATTTAAAAAAAAAAAATATTCCGAAATGTTCCCTATTAAAAGCTAATGTTACTCAAGGCAGTAATCTTGGTCTACTCATATATAATATTTATGCCTTTGACATTAATTCAAAATTACAACATCCAAATAGCTACTGATATTTTACAACTATGGAACCTTCACCATCTACCAAAAGTTTCCAATTTCTATATAGCTTGGGCAATATTATTCCACCAATTAAAAAATTATGCCGCCGCAGACTATACCCAGGCAATTGACTTACGGGGAATCCTTAACGACATTATAAAGTCATCAAACTAATAGACGTTACTGCCAACTACTTAGACTAGTAATATGGAATGAAGCAAAATTTTCTATAAAGAACAAATTTTTAATCTTCAAGACAATTTTAAAACCGATTTTGAACTAAACTTTAGTGTTTATTGATGCTGCGTTCTAAAAAATTATTGGTACCCTATTCTATGTTATAAGAACGTTTTTTATCGTGACTTAAATATTCGTTTTGTTCGTGATTTGTTCATTTCTCGTTATAAAAAGTTTACCAATTCTTTCATTAAAAAACGTTCCTCAGTTACGTTACCCTTGAAGAAAAATTGGTAACGAATTATCTTTAAATTTTAAAATTTCACGTGATGTAAAAAAAAACACAGATATTTGTTAACTCTCTCTTGTTTCTCTCCCATTATTGTAATGCATTTGTCCTAAAATCTGCTTCTTATAATTTTTATGTAGTTGTAGATAGCAAATAAAATTAAAAAAATATTTAAAGGTGTAAGTATGATCTTTATATAATAATCATAAATTTTCTTCATTAGCGAGGTTCCTTAATATCAAAATACTAGAAAGGACGTCGTTTTGATACTTTTGATAACATCCAAACAAGTGTAATTGAGGAGATGAAGGCGATTTCGGTAAAAGTCTTCCAGCGCAGCGACAAAGGATCACCCTGTACGTGTATATGAAGTTTACTTATACGAAAATTCAATTTGGTTATTGGTTTGCTTCACGCAACTTGCGCATAACTATCAGGAAATACGAGTATTCCTTGTTGACCGTTCTACCCTGTGGCAAGAACTCATGATGCACCACGCCCCTGCAATCGAAGAAAACCGCAAGCAAAACCTTCACATTCGACCGAACTTGGCGCTCTTTTTTCGGTCTTGGCTCGTGCGGCAGCTTCCATTGGGATGATTGAGCTTTGGTTTCCACGTCATAACCATAAACCCATGATTCGTCACCAGTTATGACCCTCTGGCGCAAATTTGGGTCGTAACGGACAGAGTCCAACAGCTCCTTAGCAATGTTAATGCGATGCTGTTTTTGGCCAAAATTGAGCAATTTTGGTACGAATTTCGCGGCGACCCGTCTCACGACCAAATCATTGGTAAAAATCGAATGGCACGAGCCAATCGATATGTTTAAGTCCTCAGCAACTTCTCTAACGGTGATTCGACGTTTGGCCAATACTGTTTTCTTCACTTCATCAATGCTTTAGTCTGTTGTTGAAGTGCTCGGGCGTCCGACACGCTTTTCATCTCTCTGGTTTTCTCGGCCCTTTGAGAACATTTTGTACCACCGATAAACGTTGCTGCGGTCAAAGGTAGCTTCACCATATGCCACAGTCAACATTCGGAATGCGTCCGCGCAATTAATTTTGTTTTTCGCACAAAATTTGATACAGATTCTTTGATCCATTTTTGGGAATGCGCAAAAATCGAAGACGAGCCAAAACACGTGTAAGCAAAGTAGCTGTGAAAAATTAACTGAACATTAAAAATGGCCGGACTTTGTCGGCATAAGTGAGAGACATGATGACCAACATAACGTCACAAAAAATCGAAAATCGAATATACGTAACCCGCGGAAATTCAAAATTTTGAATAGATCCTCGCATATTGGTAAATCTTAAACTAAACAAATTTCACTTTGGATTATGGATGGTTTTTATAATGCATCAATACCTTAAAATTGAAAGAACTGTTTACGCATTGAAATTGTAGGAACTTGCTGAAATTTTCTTCAGCAATGACACATTTCTTCTTCGGTATATACGTCAATAAGCAAAATTACCATATAAGGGGCTCTGGAAAACTCCTCACAAGTTACTATGGAAAAACCCTTGTATCTGCGAAAAGTCTGGTGTGCTTTTTAATTTAAAGATATCATTCGACAGATTTCTTTGAACAGTCACAGACTTTTTTTTGGCTGAATTTAGAGCTTTTAATATGCACCATATGACGTTTCGACAGAAGGAGGCGCCATAAGCCACACAATACGACAGATCATGGCTACATTTATTTTGACTTTCATATTAATGAAAAAACAGATAACCTTAATTATAAAATACGCCAAGATTAGTATAGGGTTTTCCAATTATAGTGATATGATTTCTAAGTGACGTTTCGGCCATTTTTAATATGTTATTATCTGCCTTTTTTTCATGGTATTCAGTAATGTTTACAATTTCATCATGGAGAGATATACGCAAGAACAACGTTTACCAATTATTCAATTTTATTATCAAAATAATCGTTCTTCAATTGCAACTTTTTGTGCACTTTTTTCTTCTCCGATGAGGCTCACTTTCATCTGAGTGGTGCGGTAAATAAACAAAACTGTGGATGCTGGTGCGAAGAAAATCCACAAATTATTCACGAACACCCATTACATTCACCTAAATTGACAGTTTGGTGTGGTTTTTGGTCTGGTGGAATCTTAGGTCCATACTTCTTTCGAAATGAAGCTGGTAACACCGTTACTGCCAATGGAGAGCGGTATAGATCGATGATAACCAACTTTTTATGGCCGAAATTGGAAGAAGTTGATTTTGACAACATCTGGTTCCAACAAGACGGGGCTACGTGCCACACAGCACGTGCAACAACCTAATTATTGCGAGAAAAGTTTGGAGATTCGATTATTTCAAGAAATTGTGACATTGAATGGCCTCCAAGAAGTTGTGATTTAACACCTTTAGACTGTTTGTTGTGGGGTTATTTTAAGTCATTGGTCTTTAGCAATAAACTAGAGTCTCTTCAAGCTTTAGAAGTCAATCTTGAACGTGCTATCCATGAGATACGACTTGATTACTGGCAAAAGTGCTCGAAAATTGGGTTCATCGAATTTGTTCCTGCAAAAGAAGTCGTGGAGGCCATTTGAATGACGTTTTATTCAGAACTTAATTATATCGATTGTACCTCACATTAAATAAAAAACATTTGAATTTCCTTAACAATTAGAGTGTTTTTTTTAAGAAATCATATCACTTTTATTCGAAACCCCTTTATATCAGTTCTTTTGTATGTTTTATCAGCAATTCGTATATTTTTTGTAACAAAATTTATATTGTAGCCAATTTTTGAAAAATATAAAGAGGCAAAAGTACATCGGTAGAGGAAATTTTCAAACAATTTTGGTATCATTACTTACAGAAATAAATGTTATACGAGACATCGTTCGAAATTCTTGTAATGTTTTACACGTCGCTCGGCGGAAAGTGTTGGAAGAGATAGGTGAACTTTTCTTCGCTTAACAGATGATGGATCCGATGCAGCTATCCTACTGCTTATTTTCGTGCAGTTTGGTGCGGTGCCATGATTCGTCCAGTAGGAGGGGTGGCCATTATATTAATTTCGGGTTGTTGTCTTTGACCAATACGGGTGATTATCCACAATTGTTTTTTTTCTTTCGAAATCTGTTATTGATATTTCCGTGTTTTGATGGCTAATGTATTTTCTGGTAATTTTTCCACAATTTCTGTAAAGAAAAGGATAAAGGGATAAGATTATTAAAGTAGAATGAAAGTAAAGTGGTGTTTGGGAATTAGCGTAGGACCATGCTTCAGTGGGATTCGGACCCACGACCCCTTGGATGTTAGTCCAGCACACTTATGGCTGTATTAAATATTGTATTACATTATTTTGTAATGTGTCACCAGATCTCGCCAAACACTAATGCGTCCATCTGCTCAGGTGGCCTGAAGGTCCGAAAGAAAAGGATAACGGAATAAGGGTATCAAAGTATTGTAGAATGAAAGTGAAGTGGTTTTTGGGAAATAGCATAGAACCGTGCTTCAGTGGGATTTGGACCCACGAAGTACTGAAATCGCAATAAAATATACGTTTTTGATAAGTTAAATAAGTGTTCAAAATATAAAGATATAATGTGTATATCAAAGATATATTGAAAGCTTTCTTCTCTTATCGCAATATTATACATCATAAATTACTCATAACCTGTCAAAGTATCTATAGAGTATATTATTTTATAATTTTCTACCGTTTGCATAAAATGTATAAATTACGTTTTAAAAATTCAAGAGTATATTTTTTTCAAACAAACTTTTTGGTAATAAAAAACGAAATGCTCTATTTTTAATAGTAAATTTATCAGGTATTATAATAACATCAATTAGTATTTTTTTAAAAAGTTTGTAATAACAGCAATAAAAAAAACAAAATAAATTAGCAAAAAAAACCTTATGAACATATTTTCTACAGTAACAAAGATCATAAAAATTTACTATTAGTTTTATTAGTAATGTATTTTTTTATGAATATATTTATTTACAGTTTTGGTTAATTATAGAAAAAGGTAACTATGATAAATATTATTGAATAAATATTTTTATAATCTATTCCTTATAGTTTTCACTTAGAAGATATGATTTGGTATTTTAATACCCTATACAATTTATAGAATTTGTAGAAAACAATTATATTATGCAAAAAATTAAATTATAATTTAGTATGCGCCACAATATTAACGGCAATAATATATAGGGTCGTCTCGAAAGAATGGTCATATCTAAAAAAGATGCCTCCTTGGGTCATATCATGAAAAAAATCGTATTGTATTATTTTTGCTTTTCATTTTGAATGTTATGACTTAATTTCTGCGTATGTGCGAAGATGCAGACTACTTTTCAAAATCGACCTGTATCTCAGAGGGGGTAACGAATAGTCCCCTCCACTAAACTTATCCGATTTTTTCGTGATAAAACCAAGTTATCATTTTTTTTTAAATTTGTTACCGTTAGGTTGGTATCACTATAATGTAAGCATAGACATTATATGTATAGTTGTAATTTTTTTAATTGAGAAATTTTTTTAAATGGTATAATTTTATTAAAAATTTTAAAATTTCTATTTTTATATGTATAGATTTTTATAGAAATTCAAGTAAAATATTTAAAAAAATATGTCAAAGTAAAAAATTAATATAATGTAATAGTATTATTGTAAGTTGTTATAATATTTAGATATGTTTTATGATATTTAATAATTTTAACTTAATGATTTTTTCCATTTATTTTCTTTTCCTAAACATTTTTGCATTTATCAATAATTAATCCTTTAAATAAACGAACACCAATAAAATATGGACAATGAAACCAATGATATGAACGCGAAATTTCAATTAGCTGACAAATAATTAATGTAGAAGAAGTACTGTTTTTTTTTTTTTTTTTTTTTTATTAAACAACATTAATAAAAAACGAACTGATTCCCAATACGGTTGGTCACCGCGGGATGATAGACCACTACCCCCAAGAGCTTAAAGAAGAGAAGTCCAACGAAACACTACGTAAAAAACAATACTCTGAAAGTACGAAACAAAAAACGAGGAATAAATTCAACATAGCTACACTTAACACAAGATCAATAAAGTCACAAGAATCTTTACTAGAGCTAGAACATGCATTAGAAACCGTGAACTGGGACATTATAGGCTTAAGCGATTTAAGAAGAGCGGAGGAGAAAACGGAAGAACATGACAAATACATATTATATCACCTTAATGTAAAGGCTGGGATATACGGAGTAGGGTTTATGATTAAAAAATATTTGAAAAAAGAGATAACAGAATTCCGAGGAATATCAGACAGGATTGCCATTTTGAATATAAAACTCCCTGGATATAAAGAACCAACTTCAATAGTGCAAGTATATGCCCCAACTGAAGTTACGCAGAAAGACCTAAAAGATGAATTTTACAATAAACTTAACCAAATTATGCCTAATTTAAGTAAAACAATTATCTTAATGGGAGATTTTAACAGTCAAATTGGAAAGAGAAACAAGAACGAGGACAATATACTCGGACCATACCCTACTGGAAAAAGGAATGATAATGGACAAAGACTGATAAATTTTGCATTAGAAAATAACCTACACATCATAAACAGCTACTACAATAGAAAACAAAATAGAAAATGGACATGGGTGTCACCAAATGGGAAGACAAGAAATGAAATAGATTATATCCTCACCAACAAACCTAAAATATTTTCGAATATTGATGTTGTCCATCAACTCAACTACAGCACAGATCACAGAATGCTTAGAGGACAAATGTACACATTAGAGCCGAAAATACCGAGGAAAATTATTCATAGTAGCAAAAAACCATTACCTCTCCTAATTGTAAGCGATATTCTAGAATCATTGAAATGTAATTTGAAACAAAAAACAATGCCAAATATGTTCAGGAGAAATATGACGCTCTTGAAAACGAACTAAAGAACGTAGAAAACGAATCTAAAATAAATAACAAAATTAAGGACGAAATAGGTCCAGAGGCAAGAAGTTTACTTATGCAGAGGAACTCCATATTTAAAGACAGAAAAAACAACAAGAAGAAGATCGAAAGTCTAAGTAAAGAAATAAATCTACAAATCAGGAAATATAGACAAGAAAAAAGGAATAATATAATAAATGATTATATAGAAAAAACAGGAGGAGTTAGGATAGCATTATAAGAGCTTCGAGAAAGTACAAACTGGATAGACAATATGACACACCAGAAAGATAAGAGAAAGAAGAGCGATAGAATCGAAATATTAGACATAGCCACGGATTACTACCGTGATCTATACGACAACGACAAAACACCAGACGAAATCCACCAACTAACTGAAAACGATACAAAAAATAACAAAGAAATTCCAAGTATACTGAAAGAAGAAGTAGAAAAAGCTATTAAATCTCAAAAAAGAGGCAAAGCACCGGGAGAAGATGGCATATCTAACGAACTTATGATAGGAACATCTGATATTATAGTAGACACTATTACAGATTTATTTAACCAAATTTTTGAGACAGAATGTATACCTTACCAGTGGAGCACGTCAACTATAATACTACAACATAAAAAGGGAAATAAAGACAACATAAATAACTACAGACCCATCAGCCTGATGTCGAACGTATATAAAATCTTTTCCAAAATACTGTTGAATCGTTTAACAAAGACTTTGGACCCAGAGAACAAGCAGGCTTTCGCAAGGACTTTTCAACAATCGACCACATACACACCATAAAACAAGTTATCCAGAAATGTACAGAATATGGTATCAATTACTATTTGGCGTTTGTAGACTATAATAAAGCTTTCGACTCATTAAAACATACAAAAATATGGGAAGCGCTTACAACACAAGGGGTTGAAAACAAGTACATACAAATTGTTAAAAATATATACAAGAACGTGAAAGCGAAAATAAGAACAAAAAGAGTAGGTGTATACTTCCCTATAAAAAGAGGAGTCCGACAGGGAGACCCACTATCACCCAAACTTTTCTCGGCGGTGCTTGAATATATATTTAGACGTCTCGAATGGAGTCAATATGGACTAAACATTAACGGAATGCAACTAAACCATTTAAGATTTGCAGACGATCTAATTCTAATCTCTGAAGACCCGAGAAGCCTGCAAGCAATGCTTGAACAGTTGGTGTACGAAAGCGATAAAGTCGGACTCTCCATGAATAATACAAAAACCAAAGTAATGACTAATTCCGACAAAATCACCATTACAGTCAACGGCAACAAAATAGAGTACGTCGATGAATATACATACCTAGGACAGATAATATCACCAAAAGACCTTACAACCAAAGAAATAAACAACAGAGTACAATTAGCATGGAAAAGATACTGGTCTCTTAAAGAAATTGTCAAAAACCCGCAGGTACCACTTAAAGCAAAGACAAAAATATTTGATTCCTGTATTTTACCTATCATGACATACGGATGTCAAACTTGGAGTCTAACAAAACAAAACTTACACAAACTAGAAACCTGTCAACACAGCATGGAGCGAAGTATGCTCAAAGTCAAGTTAAGAGACAAAGTAAAACTACGAACATTACGTAACGAAACTAAAATTAACGATGTAACATACTGCATAAGAAAACTAAAATGGAGTTGGGCAGGTCATATGATGAGGAGTAAACAAGAAAAATGGGCTAAGGATGCAACCGAATGGTGTCCAAGACAATATAAAAGAAAGAAAGGGAGGCAGCTTCTGAGATGGGAGGACGATATTCGGAAAATAGCCGGTGCTACTTGGAAGAGGACGACTCATGACCGGAAAGTGTGGCAAGCTCTAGGGGAGGCCTTTGCGGAAACGCAAGACAATCTCAAAACCGGTGTCAATTAACATAAGTGATAGTAACTTTTTTCTAAGATTGTTAAATAAAGGCTATTATTATTATTATTATTATTAATCCTTTAAATGCAAGCAAAATATTCTATAATTTATTTTACAGTAATTAAGTTGTCATTTTATAATGAATAACAATATACATATTAATATAACAATCACCAACAGTTAATCTTTATAGTAATAAGACCTATCAGTACGTACAACATCACAAATTATTTTGGCAACTGTAGAAATAGAAGTCAATCTTAAAATATATATAAAGAAAAACAATTTATGATCTAGGTTATAGGTTTCTAACCTATTTTGGCCTACCACCCACTTTTCCAAAAAAAAACTTCATATTAAATAAAAAGTGCAGAACTTCAAAATTACTTTATTAAAAGATAACAACGTTGGTGTTTAGCTCAAGGTTTGATTAGTAAATATACATTTTCAAAATAAAGTTACAGAAGTTTATTGTCTATCAAAAGTTAACTGCCTAAAAAGATTTTGACTCAGTAATAAAGTTTTTTGAATATACAGATTTCAGAATGAAAATAAATTTAATATAACAAATCAACAGCTGCAAGGACCCGTTTTGAATTTGATCGAAACAAAGGCAACTATTTCTACTTGGTATCAAAACTTACCTTGTACAAACAAAATTTGAATCGAAGAAAATTATTTTATCTGTGGAAATCAGTTATGACAACATTCTAGTATTTTTTTTGTCTGTAGTAGTATTTAAAAAGCTATTAGGAGCATATACCTTAAATATGGACTCAAAAATAATTTAGAATTATTTTTTAAACATGAAGTTAATGATTTTTAGTGTTAATCAAACTTTTAAGTTCATTCCTGGGGGTACGCGCCAGACCGACGTGGATAGTCCTCAACGCACCAAGTTTCCCTTGGATCAAAAAAGCCCCATTAGATATTTTCAATGCTCACCAGTGAGCAACTGCTGATTTAAGTAATAATTTCAACAAATAAATTTTATATTATCAGCCGATAGATAAAAATAGCCTTAATTGTAAGATATCATGCAGCCTTTCTATAAGTCTTCTGCCATTGACACTTTAATATTTTTAAGTAAATGTTAATTATTTATTAAATCCCTATTTATAAGGGCTTGATTTTAAAAAAAACTTTCTCACAAAAAAATTCATAAAAAAATATTATATCGTATAATAAAGATACTAGAAAATTTTCTTTTCCATAAACTTATCTTAATATAAAATTCATTTAGATCCAAAGAAAACTACGTCCAAAAATTTTGAATCACATAATCCAAACGTGATTGACATTAAACTTATCTAAAATCAATTTAACAACAACCCTTCCCATATTAGTAAGTAAACAAACTTTATTTTCATATTTCTTAGAACATTGAGTGACGTCTTTGGAAAAAACTATTAACGTCAAAAATCTATTTTCAGAACAAAAATTTGATTATTGGTACAACTTCGCAAAAGCAATAAGTTTTTCCACCGACGAAAGCACGTACACGTTTGATGAAGTAAAACGAGTTTAATTTAATTCCAAAGCCGGTTTCTTATTATCAATTTGCTGATAGTATAAAAAGCACGACCTACTTGTGAAAATCAACTAGAGCTAGAACAGCGTTCAACGTAGAGACATAGTTTTAATAGTGCTGTGCTATAAATAAAATTTTACTACCAATAATAAAAATCTGTCAATGGTGGTTGTTGATCTTGACTCAAAACGGCGATTTTTGAGTAATCTTAGGTAAATAAAGTTTATTTGTTAAATTTATACAAAAATATTTTTACAAAAGTCAACCATAAGTAAAATCGTTGAGTTTGCAAACATTAGTTTAAAAATATGTTTTCATTTGATTGCAGATTATTGGAAAATATTTTATCCAGAAAAGGTTCCCGTATAGGAAACTCCGGAAACGATTTAGAATTTGCAATACTCCATCTCCTACAAAACGTGCCCTGAACACCGATACTTAGTAGTGCGAATATAAAAGTTTCAAAGCTACTTATTTAACGCATTATTCGATTTAAAAGAAAGACCAGAAGATCAGCTATGGGAAACAAGTCAAGAAATACCAAGAGCCACGTTTCAAAGGCGTTTGCTGAAATCAAAACTAACCAAAAAACTATTGGTGATATTCAAAAAAATCCAGCTAAAATTAGTGTCATCTCAACAAACATGCTCTCAACTAGTCAGCTAGTAGTTAACGAAGACAAAATGAAATATAATAAAATGTGCTTAAATGATCGTGAAAGTTTTAACAATTTACATTTTTGCTAATTTTGTAACCTTTATTTTATTAGTTTTAATTAGAAATTATTATTATTAAGCAAGCTAAAAGATTAGACCAAAAATAAAAAAAATTATATTGAAAAATTAAAACCAAATTTATGCTGTATTTATTTATTAATTGTAAAACGTTCAAGATTTATTCAAATAATCTCGTTTGTCAAAAATTGTTCTAATTTTTTTCAAGTTGAACTAAATAAATTATAGTTAAATTTAATTAAAAATGTTAACTGGAAACTCACATATTAAGAAGCCTAATTCGTATTCAATTATTGTTGCATTTAACTCAAAGGTCTTAAACTTAATGGTTCTTAAAAGATTATTACCGATTTTGATCTACTATATCTCATAGTAGATAGCTAAAATGATCTGAAGGAAAATCAATAAAACTATAGTTTCCATCCACCTTAATTGCCTTATTCCTGAAATATTACCTGTAGCAAACTCTAAGAAATACATTTTGTTTATTGTTTCTTTAAATTGTAAAAAAATTGACTATTGAAAAATGTATCAAAATGTTATTAGTGAAATTTTCTGTAGTTATTCCCTTCGATTTCCATTATATTCATTGGAATTGACATTTCATCAGTTAAAGGACATGATGGAGTACTATTATTTTATATGTGCAAGCTGGGAAAAGTATTCTTGAATATATTATCATATGATGAGCAACTGTAAAATAATCATGGAACTAATTAAAGTCTCGACCCGAACAACAAAGTTAAAAAAATTAATTTTTGAAAAATAGCATGTTCTATGACAGACAGACAATTTTCTGTAATATATGTTTTCGTAATTTCATATGTAGTCAAAGAAATCCCATAATTTTATACATAATTATAGAATATACTCTTATCAAAATTAACACTTATCACCAATTTCCTTTTTTTTTAACAAAAAAAAATGCTGTCTATGAATATTTTTAGATATATCGCACACCTTTGATTATGTGTGGCATTATGAACTGCACTGAAAACTCAAGAAAGAGTTTCCTTCCATCCACATCAATAATATTTAAAAAAAAATATTCCGAAATGTTCCCTATTAAAAGCTAATGTTACTCAAGGCAGTAATCTTGGTCTACTCATATATAATATATATGCCTTTGACATTAATTCAAAATTACAACATCCAAATAGCTACTGATATTTTACAACTATGGAACCTTCACCATCTACCAAAAGTTTCCAATTTCTATATAGCTTAGGCAATATTATTCCACCAATTAAAAAATTATGCCGCCGGAGACTATACGATACCTAGGCAAACGACTTAAGGGGAATCCTTAACGACATCATAAAGTCATCAAACTAATAGACGTTACTGCCAACTACTTAGACTAGTAATCAGGAATCAAGCAAAATTTTCTATAAAGAATAAATTTTTAATCTTCAAAACTATTTTAAAACCGATTTTGAACTAAACTTTAGTGTTTATTGATGCTGCGTTCTAAAAAATTATTGGTACCCTATTCTATGTTATAAGAACGTTATTCATCGTGACTTAAATATTCGTTTTGTTCGTGATTTGTTCGTTTCTCGTTATAAAAAGTTTACCAATAAAAGACATTCCTCAGTTACGTTACTCTTGAAGAAAAATTGGTAACGAAAAAATTTCAAGTGATGTAAAAAAAACACCGATATTTGTTAGCTCTCTCTTGTTTCTCTCCCATTATTCTAATGCATTTGTCCTAAAATCTGCTTCTTATAATTTTTATGTAGTTGTAGATAGCAAATAAAATTAAAAAAATATTCAAAGGTGTAAGTATGATCTTTATATAATAATCATAAATTTTCTTCATTAGCGATGTATGGTATCACTGAGAGCGACCTGGCAATGAGACTGGTATTACTACAGCCATCTGACAATACTGCGGACTTTTCCTTCACGTAGCTTATACGTCAGCTCCTCATGGACTTGCAGCACAAGTTCCAACCTCGATCAGATATACTCCGCTATCACACGGCTATCCCCATCAACGAGTTTTTGCCGAAAAAAGAAATTTCTGCAGTTTCCCAGACAACTATTCACATAATTCACCTTACATGGATGTGTAACTTTTTTTGTTCCTTAATATCAAAATACTAGAAAGGACGTCATTTTGGTGCTTTCGATAACATCCAAACGAGTATATCTGAGAAGATGAAGGCGATTCCGGTTATAGCCTTCCAGCGCTGCGACAAAGGATCACCCTGTATATGAAGTTTACTTATACGAAAATTCAATTTGGTTATAGAAAATGGTTGTTGAATCTGTTTTTGGTTAAACTGTTTTTGGTTATATATAGTCTATTAATTATAACTTTTCTTTTAAATTTTGAATAAACCTCACATTATATTCTGAAAATTCCATCATTCTTAATTGAAATGTACTAGGTCTGTTCCAAAAATATCGCGAATTTTGAATTTCCGCGGGTTACGAATATTCAATTTTCGATTTTTTTATGGCGTTATGTTAGTACTCATTTCTCTCACTTATGCCGATAAGTTCGGCCATTTTGAATGTTCAGTTAATTTTTGGCAGCTGCTTTGCTTGCACGTGTGTTTGGCTCGTTTTCAATTTTTGGATTCTGTGTAGACTATTCTCATAAGCCTTTTCTTCGACACAAGAAGACGTACAACGGCGTTGATCACATAATGTGATGGCTAATTGACACCATCTTTTTGCGAAATTAGAGGTTCATTGAATTTTGTTGATTGTTTCTTTGGCAGCGTGGTACGTAGCGCTGCTTTGTTTAAACCATAAATCATCGACATCCATGCCATCAAAAATAAGCCATAAAATTGGTTACTAGAAAAAATACGGATCATTTTTAGAAAAATATTATAAAAAAAGATCAATGATTTTCAATGTTTTAGAAAAAATATGGATCAATGATCCCTTCGGCTCATAAAGCACACCATACTCGTATTGAATATAATCGTTGTTCGATAAATGCTCTTGGATTTTGTTTGTGAACAAACAATTTTATTTGTTCACACAGACTTCTAAGTGAAAATGAGCTTCGTCCGAAAATATAATTTTTTCTGAAAAAGCAGCTTTAAAAGATCGACGATTTGTCATAACAGATTTGAATTATTTTAATACGATTTTCAAGCAAAATTGAAGACATTATAATAAATAGTAAACCTTCAACTGTGAACATATCACAAAACTGAAAAACAGAACTATCAATTAACCCAATTTTTAACCCTATTGAAAAAAAATAATTGGTAGATACTATAGCATCAAGTTACTGTAGTGTATTCTTTTCTCCTTATAATTCTTTAAAGAGATATAAAAACTGATAAAAGTATATAGTATATTAATTTCAAGTGCTTATAGCCTATTACATAAAAATATTTTAATGGCAAACTCATAATACTCGTACCTTACCTTCAATTTTGAGTGAAAAATGAACAACTATTAATTGTTTTTGAATTAAAGTTTTTGAGGAATAAGCATAAACTGAAAAGAATCAAAAATTATAACACTAATTTTTAATATGAAATAACGTTCGTTATGATTATCTACATACCAAAATCGTATCTTTATTTATAATAACAACCATAAATAATAGTAAGCGAATTTTTACAGCTAAAATATTATATAATAAAAATATGTGTTAACGAAGACGTACATATACCATAAAAATTATTTTTTTAATATGTGTAAAAAAATTCAGTCTTGAATATCAATACTGATGGAAGTGAATGATTTATTCACATTATGGAAATTTTGCATAGGAAATTTTTAAGCAAAAAATACTTATTCTTCGTCTAATTGAAATCTGTACTTAATTTTTATTGTTGTTAAAAAGTAAATTTTATTAAATCGAAATTAAAATTAATAATAGTATACTCTTTAGGGCTAATAACCATCTAATAGGTAGGTGTCACTGTTAATTTATTTGCAGAAAATTTGTCCTCTTCAAGATGATATCTGCAACTTTTATCTACTCTATATGTAGACTATAGTATATATCTAGGACCAAACGCCGGTTTTAAATAGCAGAAGCATTAAGAAGATAGATTACCAATGGATTATTCAATTAAATTTTAAAATAAAAATGTAAAAAGGAAGCTGGCTTTAAACCGGGTAGAACTTCTGTCTCAAGACTGCCCCAAGAAATCTATTAATACCAATATGTGTATAAATTTGTGGCCGTAGAGTGCACCGGATTTGGTTGTGTTATCATCTGCTAATGCACTATTAAAGTCCATTCTTAAAGCAGTTATCAGCTTAAAACAGTTATCGGAGATATTGATAATTTATTAAGTAAAAACTAGCATTATGTTATAATACCACCTTGATAAAAAAGTAACCGGAATTTATTCAGAAAATTAAAAATACAAGTTTATTCATCTAAATCTATATTGTCCCCTTCAAAGTAATCCCCATCAACTTTCACACACTTATCTCAGCGCTTGATCCAATCTTCGAAACATTTTTTTTATTCGGTTTTCGGTATGTCCATCAGTGCTTCCTGCGATTTTTCCATTACTTCCTCTCGGCTGTTGAAACGCGTTCCCAGTAATGGTTTTTTAACTCGATTGAACAGAATGAAGTCACAGGTAGCCAAATCAGGTGAATTCGGTGGTTGTTGGATGGTATTTGTTGCATTTTTTGTCAAAAAATTACGAATATTGATGGCACTGTGCGACGGTGCTTTGTCATGGTGCAAAATCCACGAGTTTTCTGCCCACAATTCTGGTCTCTTTCGGCGAATTGCTTCACGCAAACGTCTCATAACGCCCAAATAATACTCTTTGTTTACTGTCCGGCCTTCTGGCAAAAATTCATGTTTTTTTTTGTCTCGGCTCATTTGGTGAACGCCATTCACTTGCCTGATGTCTGGATTGCGTGTCGTACTCATAAACCCACGTCTCGTCTCCAGGAATGATCTTTTTGATGAATGTGGGATCGGATTCAGCCTCGCTAATCATGTCTTTTGCGACGTCAACACGGTCTCTTTTTTGCATGAAATTGAGGTCTTTTGGCACCAACTTTGCTGCTACACGACGGAAACCCAAATCATTAACCAAAATGTCTTGGACGGATCCATAGGCAATGTTCAAGTCCTCCGCTATCTCTCTGATGGTTAATTTGCGGTTATTTACCAACATTTCTTTTACTTTATCAATGTTTTCGTCGGGTTTCGATGTCGATGGTCTGTCACTACGTTCATCATCTTCGATTGACTCACGACCACTTTTGAACCGCTCGTGCCACTGCTAAACGACCGTTTTCTTTAGAGAATCGTTGCTGAAACACTTTTCCAACATTTCCAACGTTCGCGCACCATTAAATCTTTTTTTTTACGCAAAATTTAATACAACTTCGTTGTTGCACAACTTCGATTTAAATCCATTTCTAAAATTGTAAAAAATCGCCAACACACACAGAGATAGATGTACTCTTAGCCTTAGATTAAAGAAATACTGGATAGGCATCTACACAAAAATTCTGTCCAAATTTTGTTGGCAATACATTCATAGAACGCACACACATGCAATACAACAGAAACGGCGTAAATCATTGGGGGCCAATTTAAGAGTTCAGTATGCGATTGAAGCGGTTCGTTTAAAACCATTTTTCATGTGATATCATTTACACTTTCACGTATGCGTAAAGAAGCAGATTTTTGAATTGCGGGTCTTGTTTAATGGAATTAGTTTTGTAAATATGCAATAAAACACAGTATTCTATTTTTAAATATTTATTTATTTATTATGTATTTTCATTTTATTTATTTCACTGTATATTATTTATTAAAACAGAATTTTTAAAGTGGGGAATAGTATATAAAAATATGAATTGTAAGTTATTTGATTATATGAAAACAATTATGTGTACAAATTTAAATTAATTTCAAAAATGCAAAATGTGATATTTTGTTTATGTTGAAATCAAACCACACCGCAACTTATTAAATATAAATTTTAATCTTAAACAAGCATAAGTACCATAGATGGAAAAACCTTATTTAAAATATAAATGTGTGTTTATGAATGGAAATGGTAATTTAAATAGGCATTGTGCATTTAAATTAAATTAAAAAATAAAGCATTAATTACATAGAACATTACAATACATGAAGTTCTTGATAATATATAAGTTAATCGTATACAACATTAAAAGAAATGCTTTAAAACAAAAATAGAAAATGAAAAATTTAATGTTACTAAAATAATTAATAACTTATATTCTAAAAAAAAAATGAAAACAATATTATTTAGTAAATGCATTATAATATGGTCTAATAGACCAATCAAAACAAATTTATTTAAATAATAAGCTTAGCGAAGAATAAACTTTATTTATTATAACACAAAGAAAACAGCAATGGAAAATAGACAGAAAAATTCGGTCCCTTAAACTTTCTTACACACACTTTATATACACCGGCACTGTACTATTTTATGGTAAACATTGAACTGTCAACATCGGATTCACAAATGACAAAGCTAACCCCCAAGTCTCCACTTACATGGAGAATTAAAGTTTTCAAACTCTCCGAAAGTCTACAAAATTGAGGCGGTTTATATTTGATTGATATTTACGAAATGTATAATAAACCTAAAATAGAATTTCATTTCGTATCAAAAGATTGTACAAAAAATATAAATGACCTATCGTTGTATATAAATTGTATTTTTGTTTCTTATAAGTGAATTAAAATAAATATAAATTATGCTTTTGCAACTAAATAAATTTCCATTACGACACATAGATGGCAGTGGGTGTCATGTCTACATAAAAAATTTTTGACAGTCATATCCCCCTAGTAAATATTTGAACACAAAATTGCGTATACATATACGGTAAGGGCCTATCCAGGTATTCTTTAATCTAAGCTCTTAGCTACGTCACTTTTGCAAATGTCAAGCTATGACGCTAAGATTTAGAGGGAATATCAACAACAGTTGTACCAACTTAACAAAAAAGAACTCAAATCGGAGCGATGGGAGCGCCACACTCCCATCGTTCCGGGAACTTTTTGAAAATGTTCATTCGAATTGAACTTCATCAGGTCGGACGTTAGTTGAGTTGGTCTGAAGTGATTTTTTTTTATTAATTTAACTCCAGAAGTGAATAATAAATATCCGATTTAAGATTCTGTATAAATTATTGTGAATTATTGTGAATACAAAAAAATAACTCAAAGTTAGATAATTAAATAAAGCGAATAAAAAAAACAAATAATATAATTATAAGTGGCTAATTAAAAGGTGTAATTAATAATTAAAAAAAAATCAATGTCGTCTGCCGGTGAGGATACAGATTCCGTAGCCAGCAGTGTATTTTTGAAACCGGTTGGATGACCTCGGCGTCCAAAAACACCAAAACGAAATGTAACCACCATCAGCTCGCCCGGCTCATCGCCGAAGGCCAAAATTAAAAAGAAGGCAATAAACGTGCCAGCATCGGTGCTAGCAGAAAAAGGTTTAGGCTCTTCCCCAAAACTTCAAGCAGTGTGACGGTTGCAAATTCGCTTACACAAGCGAATACCAATAATGCATACGTGTATAAGCCATCTCGTCACAAATATTACTAATTTTGTTGAGCTAGGTCATGCCATTGCCAAACGAACGCAAATGGATTAAACTTCCATCGACAAGAACTGGACATTCTTCTACATGACAGACGCATTGACATTGCTCTATTAACTGAGACTCACTTTACATCCAGGTCATACTTTACGATACGAGACTACGAAACATATAGAACTTATCACCCTGACAATTTGGTGGAACGCTAGTCTTATAAGAAAATCCATTAAATATTACATTCACTTCAATTTCTCCTCCGAATCCCTGCAATCCACAGTTGTTATCAATAGTAACAATCTAAATGTAGCATCTGTATACTCTCCTCCTAATAAAACCATAACTGGTTCCGACTTTTTATCCTTCTTCCACTCACTTGGAGCCTCGTTCCTCGCAGGTGTTGATTACAATGCTAAACACCCTCAATGGGGTTGCCGTGTTGCTAACACTCGAGGAAAGATTCTTCCCCTAATTCAACTTAATGGTCAACTTCTAGTTCAAAACGATCTGATATCCTCGATTACTTCATTACTACTCCTTCAATTACTATGAATTCTACGATAGTATTGAAACTCTTTCCGATTTAAACTCTGATCATAGTCCTGTTCTCTAGGCTGATAAATGAGAAAATAGACTGGAACATATTTAGAAACAAATTGGACCAACAGATTGACTTAAAACGAACGTTAAAAACAGAAAACGATATTCATGATGTCATGAGACCGCTCACATCTCTTACAATACGACACAACCACAACAACAAAATTTATTAACTAAAATACGGATATTACTTCACGAAAAAAAAGAAAAATGAGAACCCAGTGGCTAGGCTTACGAATGCCTAGCTACAAAAAGAAATTTAACCGACTACAGCGTGACCTGAATATGGAAATTAGAAAGTACTATAATAAACGGCATGAAATCTATACAACATCGCTAACTGGCAATATTTGTTTATGGGAAGCCACTAGACGAATACTCTCGTACAAAAGAACTTCACACCTACTGAAACAAAATGACGGTAACTGGGCCATCATGCTCCACATGATGATATAGAAGACAAAGCGCATACTAACAAAATTATCGAAGAACCAATGTTCCCAATCCCTATGAGTCTTCCTCCCAAAAATCTTAAGCTCTCGGAAATTAAATCTACTATGCTGTGCCTTCCCAATAAAAAAGCTCCTTGTATTGATTCCAATAACAGCTCCTATTCTGAAGCAAACTTCCATTATCCCTTACTCTAGAAATTTCCTGTCATTAAAATGATTCCTAAACTAAATAAACCCGTTGATTCTCCTTCTTCCTATAGACCTATCAGCATCTTATCAATTCTTGGTAAGATATTCGAAAAATTCTTATTAAAACAACTTTACCCAGTCCTAGTTAATGAAAAAATTATTCCGGATCACCAATTTGCATTGTTAATCATATTGCATCCTCTCTTGAGAGGAAAGAGTATTTCCCCAGAGTGTTTTTAGATATATCCCAAGCTTTTGATCATGTGTGGCATCCTGGACTCCTCTGGAAACTCAAGAGCTTCATATCTCTCCCAACGTCATTTCCAAGTTGCAATTAACTCAGAATCCTCGGAAATATATCCTATTCTAGCCAGAGTCCCATAAGGCAGTTTCCTTGGTCCCATTTTATATAATATTTATACCCATAACATCCCATCTGATCCTAATACTATCATTGCTACTTATGCTGACGATATAGCCATACTTTCTACCCATACAAATCCTGACATAGATTCAAACAATTTACAATTCCATATCCACAACCTTCAATCCTGGTTTAAGAGATGGAGAGTGAAGGTAAATGAACAGAAGAGTGCTCACATTACTTTCATACTTTGTCAAGGAAAACCTACCACTTTATACCTTAATGGCAACATGATTCCACAATATGATAAAGTACGTTATTTGGAACTTAACGTGGACAAGGGATTAACATGGAACCCACATACTACACTAAAAAGAGTTGAAGCTAACAGACGTTACCTACAACTTCTTAGACTACTGGACAAACGCTGGAAACTACTCGTAACAATCAAAAGTAAATTTCTAATCTACAATACAATTATAAAACCTATTTGGACATATGGAATTGAACTTTGGTATTCAATAAAACGTTCTAATTCCTATCGCGTCCAGTCCTTACAATCCAAGATCCTTCGCAAAATTGTTGATGACCCCTTTTATGTTCGTAACAACGTAATACATCGTGATCTAAATGTTCCCTTTCTTCAGGAGCTGTGAATTCCCGTTTATCCTCTCATCATAATCCACTAATCAGAGAAGTGTCTCCTCGGAAACACATATCGGAGACTTAAGAGACAATGGCTTAGAGATTTCCTAGAGGAATCTAACTTCCATTAGTTAGACAAATGCCGATGGGTGTTTACCCCCCACTTCATGATGCATAAGATTCTTAATTAAAATGTTATGTAAATTTGCTTCTTACAATACAATTGTAGTTGCAGATAAAAAAAAGACTATCATTTTCCAAACTTCAGTAAACTCTATCTTTATTTTCGCATTAAGATTAGATTAACTATATATTTTGAACTGCTATTTAAAAAATTTTATATTTTTAATGTCATCTTAAAACAAATTGTACTAAATAATAATATTTGCTAATGCATCTTATTTGTTTACAAACATATTTAACATATAACATATAGGCATAACTTCTGAATGAGCTTCTGTTTTTTCAAATCAGTATTTTATCCATTTATTTTGACCTTATTTTATACATTATGTATAAAGACAAAATCCAATATTGCATTACAATTCAAAAATAATTTTATTTATAATATTTTATACTAGTGCGTCTTATTCTGAAATATTGTATAAGTGAGCAAAATTACATTATTATTATTATTGGTATATGAAATATAGGTTAATAGTATCGATAAAATATACTCATTTATTTCTTGCATGATTTAAAAAAAAAAACTCTATTTAATTTACGAATTGAATAAAAAAATCATTGACTTTATTTGTAGAAATTATTCTAGCAGCCTGTTAAGCAAGTACTCTAAGACACATATATTTTGAGTACTTAAATTAAATTAAATGTTAATAATATAATAATTATTTTGTTTTAAAAGGACAAAAATTTGTGAGGATGTCTCTTTCTTATCTTCCAATAAGAATACTTTGAGTTATTTGGCAATATTATTTTCTTTACGTTATTGTAACGATTCTGTTGAAAGATCTATAACAACTAAAGTTAGCACTAAAATGTAAATTGCAAGCGCTACGACACAAATGGATATTAAGTGACAGGATATCCTTAATCGTATTCGAATTGAAGCACATTTGCGTACAAGCCACTAATCTACTCGGTGCGTTAGACCAGAGGTCATCCTCACCAAGATGAGGTCAGACAGAGGTCAGACAGTTTTAACAAAGATGTATTCAAATTTATTATTATTAGAACAATTACAGAATCTGGACTAAAATAGAAAAACTTATGTTTGGAACACATTTAATTAATAGCGTTAAACTTCTTGGCGAAAAAATATACAGAGAAATATCAGCATAATTGTACATACATCAGCATCCTAAGTACTTCACTCACTTCGAAGTTAAATGCATAATACAACACCTACAAAACAGAAGAGCTCCAGGATTATAACCTGATAACTTCGGAAATACTTGAACAAATATCAACAACAAAAAACTCGTTTCGATAGCTTATTAGATTATTATAGTAAACTTCCCATATCATTCTTTCCTTTACTTTGGATGTTTTCCATCATCAAAATGATCCCAAAAACCAACAAATCCAAAAAATATTCCTACCTCATATAGACCCAAAAATCTATAAAAATTAATTCTAAAACGTCTTCATCCTATTTTTGAAAACAAGGGTGTGATTCCTCAACATCAGTTTGAATTTTGGAACTGAGCATACCACTATCCAGCAGTGTCATTGTGTTCTTACATAAAATTGTTCACACTCACCCTTACATTATACACCTATGGACGTATAAAATTATAAAATAAGTCATCCCATTCTTCAGAAAACATCGATGTGTCTTAAGGTTTAACATACCATATATACAATCAACCGTGTCATTTGTTTATTTTTAAGGTTTGTTATTTAAAATAATGGATTGTGAAACCACCGACCAATGCGTTAAAGTTGCAACAACTTTCTACAAAGTATGTGACGTCGCAGTAGCCACGTTTCGCGCTTTTACAAATAAAACGATTAGCCTTATTTCTCGCTCGGTGCATACCGCAATATTTTGCCGTGTTTTGAGATCCGAAAATCTACAAGTATCTGTGGAGAAACTAGTGTAACCACGCTAAGTAACTGTCTGAGATGTATTTTGGCCTAAACGTGCCATTGCGATGCATTTCTTTAAAAATGAAGAAAGAGATCGTCACCGTTAATTCTGAGCACCATGACCATATGAAAACCGACTTTTTTTTTGGCCTAAACTAAAAGATTTTAATTTGGATCAGATGTGATTTCAAAAAGACGGCGCCATCAGTCATACCACATGATAAATGTTGGCATTGTTGCACGAAAAGTTTCCAGGACGCGTAATTTCGAAATTTGGAATTGTAATTTGGACTCCAAAATCATGCGATCTGTTGTTTGAATTTCTCTGGAGGGCTACACGGAGCATCGTATATACGTAGGCCAGCATCAAACTTTATAGTATTTTAAAAAAAAACATATGGTACGTCATGTAATGATCGAATTGCAGCCCATTTGAATGATGTTATAATGAATTTATCAACATCTTCATTTTAGTGTGTTTTATTTAACTTTATTTTCCGAGGAACAAATTTGATAACCCTTAATTTTATGTATATAGTATTGCTGTCACTAATTTTATTTATTGGGTTGTCCGGGAAGTAATTTCGTTTCTTTTATAAAAATGACAGGCGATTTTCTTATAGTGAATTAATATTTTATTCAATTAAATATTTTCCAGTCTGATCCAATATCCTTTGCCATCTTTCTGGCAGTAGCATAAAATTTTTGTTTAGTTTTTTGCCAGCAAATAATAATCGGAAGGTGATAGGTCTGGAGAGTATGAGTGGTTAAACTTGTATGTGGTTTCGCATTATCCTGTGGGAACACTATACCTTTCCTATTGACCAATTATGGCCTTTTTTCTTTAAGTGAATCATTCAATTTGTCCAACTGATATAATGGCGTACACTTCAGAATTGATCGTTGTGTTGCTCGGTAGACGCTCAAAATAAACAATTCCTATGAAATCCCACCAAACAGATATCATAACCTTTTTTTGATGAATATTGGCTTTCGAAGTGTTTTGAGACAACCCATTTCTCGTCCCCAGTGATGATACGCTTAAAAAATAGATTATTTTCTTGGCGTTTGAGAACCAAATCACAACCGTCAATGCGACGCCACAAATTTGTTTCCGTCAGCAGATGAGGAACCCATATGTCGAGCTTTGAGATAAAAGCTAGCCGTTTCAAATGATCAGGAACGGTCGTATTCGATAAATTTAATCTCTTAGCGATCTCACGGGTTGTTATTCGCCGGTTTGCATCAATAAATGCCTTTATTGTGTCTTTATCAGCTTCAACTGGCTTTCCAGAAAGATCAAAATTGCCAGATCGAAATTTTACAAATCAGTTTTAGCACTGCCGCTCATTTAACACATCTTCTCCATACACATCAGATAATTTTTTTTTTTGCTAGAACATCATTTTTATCTTTTCTATAGTAAAAAAGTAAATTATGCCGAAAATGCTGTTTTGCACATTCCATATTTAAAAGGGTATCAACCAATAACTACTATGCAGAATCAATCGAATTTTTCACAAGTAGCTTTGCTTTGTCAGCTGTCAAAATACGGATTAAATGTGAAGTTGGTTGTGAAAAAATACAATTAAGTGCTCATAATTGTTGGAGGACGTAAAAACGAAATTACTTTCCGAATAACACAATACAATGAATTTATCAACATCTGATTTACGTGTAATAATATTTTATTTAACTTTATTTAGCGAAAGAACAAATTGATAATCCTTAATTTTATGTCAATAGTATTCCTGAGACTAATTGTATATAGTTGTAGTTAATATCAAAAGTAAAACAAAAACAATCTAATCATTTTATTACAAACAAATTCGATCTTGTCCATAATTTTATATACCAAAAGTTTAAATATATTTAAAAACTATTGACTAATTTATACCTTCAAGAAAAAAATTATGGTTTGCTGAAAACTGTCCAAAATTGACATTCTAGAATTCTGTCCCTTATTTTCCTTTTATATAGTTTCTTCTCAACAACAAAACAGACGACCCCGATAATTTTATTTGTATTGTTATAGTCAAAATATGACTACTTTAGAGTAGATGTTGAAGTTTAATCACCACTAATTGATCCAATATTTTCATTTTGTTGTCTCTGCAGAAGTTGAAAAGTGTGAGTTCTTCTGTACTTAACTTACTGTGTGGTATTCAAAATCATTGTATGATATCTATATTTCCTACAACAACACTTGTGAAAATTGCAACTTTTAATGAAAGCCCACAATTAACTTATCTAAAGCATTTTGTTCAGTTCAACTCTTATGCTTAATGCAGTATTATGTGGGACAGGATACCTTGACAATAAAACATTTCTACATTTAATACTGCTTCTAGATGATATATGTGTATTCAATTATAAGCAACTCAGGGTCGATATTAAAGAACATGTATTGTTTACATTTATAAATATTTACGCAATAGAATTTTAATACGAGGGTCGTTCAATAAGTCCTTAGAAAAAGATGGAAAAAAACTGTTTTTTAAAAAAAATTTTATATATTTTTCAACATAATCTGCTTTTAGCTTTATAAACTTTTCCAACCGTTTTTCCAAAATTTTTACCCGTCCAAAAAATAGGATTTCGGAAGTTCTGCAAAATACTTATCCGTTTGAGCAATGACGTCCTCGTTGGAAGTGAACCGCCGTCCGCCAAGCCATTTCTTCAGATTGGGGAAAAGAAAATAGTCACTCGGGGCCAAATCTGGTGAATAAGCGGGATGCTGCAACAATTCCATTCTCAATTCCACAATTTTGGCCATGGAAACAGCGCAGGTGTGCACACGTTTCCACACATTTGAGAGCAAACGCGGCACCTATCTTGCCAAAAAATTTTTCACAGACAATTTTTCATGCAAAATTGAAGCGGCTGTACCTTGTGATATGCCCGTGGCCTCAACTAATTCGCGCACATTAATTCGCCGATCGTTCAAAATCAGATCGTGGATTTTGTCGATGATTTCAGGAGTAGACACCTCAACTGGGCGTCGTGAACGATGTTCATCTTTTGTGGATGAACGGCCACGTTTAAATTCATTCACCCAATTGTAAACCGTCGCAAACACAGGTGCAGATGTGCCATGAACTGCATCCAACTCGGCTTTGATTTCTTTCGGGCTTAAGCCTTTCAAATGGAGATGTTTGCTGACAGCCCTAAACTCGCTTTTTTCCATTGTTATGCACAAATAAATGTCGTTAACTTTAATCGACGATAGAAATTGACCTACGCTATGGATCGAGCTGAAATTTTGACAGCTTTCCTGTCGATAATGCTACTTACAAAAAAAATCTTTACTGACACTACGAGCGCAATTTCTCGGATTTTCCAATCCGGAACTTTTCAATTTTTACCTTATCTTCTTTAGTTTAAGATCTTTCTGGTCTATTATTATACTAAAATTCAAAGGTATAAAATTTTATATAATTAAATAAAACAATAAAAATTTCAGGTCAAAACTTCTATGAACAATATTTTTAATTAAAAATTTTATAATGGTCCGAATGACGGTTTTTTAAAAATAAATTTAAATTTACAATAACTCATTTTTTATTATTTTATTACTTAATATTTTACATTATCTAATTATATAACTTATAATTGTGATGAATGTGTTAGCAGCAAAAGTCGCTCGTTTTTATAATATTTTGATAAGAAATTTTTCCTCGTTTCATTGGACCTTCTTTTTTTGAAATCGGAATAACTCATTTTTTTTATTTTTTTTTTACTTAATATTTTTCATTAACCTATTATACGAGTATTACTTATATTTTTAAATATAATTAAATACAAAGAATATTCTTCAAATAAATCCATGCACAATAATAACCTTGCGATCAATAATAAAAAAATCTCCCTATTCCTACCCTAGTTCAGTTTTTCGATCCAAAAATTGTGCTTGGTTTCATTAAGGCTTTCTGCAAGGATTTCTGGCAAGATTTCCCCTAAAAAGAAATGTAGAATATGTATGCCAATATGAAAAGTAAATAATAACAGAATATGCAATAAATTTGCTGAATGCAAATTGTAAATTATTGATGGAATAAATTTTCATTAATGTATTGAAACTTTTCATTTTTGGCAACCTGCAATGAGAATATTAGAATTACAGTTATTCTTTCGTAATCTGAGTATTTTTCTTTAGTTTGATAAACCGATGATAAAGCGTAAGATTGTAAATTCAATTTATGGATTATTTAAATTCCAATTTAAATAAATGAAATTAACTATATATCTTGAATTATTAGTGAAGGTTGGCAATGTAGTGTCCTCACACCCACATAACAAAAAAATCATGCCAAAACACACAAAATTGGAGATACCGAAGGTGTTAACTTCTACAAGAGAGAGCAAGTAATCATCTGTCCTAACCGTATTTGTTCAAATCAGTACTTTATCCATTTATTGTGACCTTATTTTATACTTTGTATATATAGCCAAAAGGCATTTGCAACTATAGGAAATATCTACCAAAGTCCAGTGCTTTTCAATTGCGGTAGAAGAAAGCGCAGATCTAAGCGACGTTGCACAAGATGCAGCTTTTTACCATATTTCGTGATTGCGATAATACTCGTAACATGAGGATTGCCGAAGAATTGTTGGAAATTATCAATTTTCACGAAACAACTGATGATAATATTTTTAATGCCGTCTGCAGCATTTTAGCAAACAAGCTTGTTTCTGTAACAGCTGATGACACTAAATCGATGATGGGTGAAACTAAAGGACTTGTGTTACTACCGATTAAACTGAAATTAATTGATTTTGGGAATGATTCGGTTTAAAAAAATATATTTTAGGAACTCTCAAAATATATTCCTATTTAGGTGAAAAATACCCGGAAATTTAAAAGTTTGCTGAACAAATTTTATGCTTTTTTGAAAGTATATACTTATGCGTGTAATTATTTTCATCTATGAATATAAATAAAACAGCCATAATGGAGATTAACTGATAAATATCTATCTGCCATAATGAAAATTTTTTATTCTCTATCTTTAAATTCAGATATTGGAAAACTAGTATGACGAACAGCGCTGGCCAGTTTCCGTTAAAAACAATTAATTTAAGTTTTATAAATATGTACATTAAATAAAATAAATGCTTGAATAAAATTATATTTTCTAGTACAAATAGAAAACCGCCTTTTTTCAAAATTTAAGGCTTTATTGTGGACAAATGCTCACGTTCCAATGCCTTCAATGTTTCAAAGTATTGTCGTCCATCGCTAACCACAACCTTTTCCCATCCTTCTGGCAGCATACAGATTCTATGGCGAGAGAACTGCTCGTCTTTTGACTTTTGAGGCGATCCACGAATCGATCCAATCTTTGGTCCCTTCGTAAGATCGGAAGTGCTGCTCATTGCAGGCCATGCGTCATCGATCGGTAGAGATAGTAGTCGGAAGGCGCGATGCCTGGAGAATATGGCGGGTGGGGCAGAATGTCCCATTTCAGTGTTTGCAGGTAGGTTTTAACCACCTTAGCAACATGTGGCCGAGCGTTGTCGTGCTGCAAAATCACTTTTCCGTGTCTTTGCTCGTATTGTGACCGTTTTTCCTTCAATATTGGCTCAAACGCATCAGTTGTCTTCAATAGCGAGCTCCCTGCGATGGTTTCATGCAGTTGCAATAGCTCATAATATACCACGCCGAGGTGGTCCCACCAAATACATACCATGAGCTTCGAGCCTTTTTTCATCGACAGTCTAAATGCGATGCAGAAACCCTTACTTTTTTGCCGTTGGAGCAGCTGTTCGATCGTGAAAAAACGTTGTTCGACGTCTCTCGGCTTCAACTCGTATGGCGCCCAATTTTCTTGCTTTTGGATTATTTACGAGGCTTTCAAGCTATGAAAAATGGCTTGTTGAGTCACACCAAATGAATCCGCAATTTATTATTATGTTTGACATGCATCTTCAGCCAGTAATGCCTACAATTCGGCATCTTCAAACTTTCGGGACACTCTTGTTTTCTACGTCGAAATCAGCTTTTTTGTAGTGTTGGAACCATCCACGACACATTTTCTCCCTAAAACAATCTTCACCATAAGTTTCTACGCCTCAGCCGCGGATTTTTTTCGAATTGAAGGCAAAAAGCAAAATTTCCCGCAAATGACGCTTATTTGACTCAAATTTCGACATTTTCACGAACAAAAAAATATAAAGAATACTTGGGATAGTACGTCAGATTTTCGTATATGTGTACGCAATTTTATGGCTTAATTATTGCAGAAGCAGCGAGACACCGTAACGCTTGCATATTTTTGTGTAGATTTCTTATGTAGACATGACACCCACTAACATCTAGTTTTCATAATAGAAATTTATTGAATTGCAAAAGCATAATTTAAATTCATTTTAATTAACTTATTGGAAACAAAAATACAATATAAACGCAACGACAACAATTTTACAATCTTTTGATATCAAATGAAATTTTATTTTCGGTTTATTATTTATTTCGTAAATATCTATCAAATATCAAGGACCTAAATTTTGTAGACTTTCGGAGAGTTTTAAAACAAGCCATTATCCATGAAAGTGGTAGTATACCGAAATGCTTGTATTGTATAAAGGGTTGCTGGCAATTCAACGGAATGAGGAAGCCGGGAATTTCTTTCTTTCGGTAAGTTGACATCTTCATTTTTACTACATAAATAAACAAAAATTTAGTTTGTAATGTGCCTTTATGCCTTTTAATGATTTATTTGGACTAAAAAGTGATTATTATTTATCATTCAATAAATGAAAACAAATGGAAACATTGACAGTTTAATGTTTACCAGAAAATAGTTCAGTGCCGGCGTACGTAAAGTGTTTGTAATAAAGTTTAAGAGAAATTAAGTGCAGATGGGTTAAATAAATATTTTACGTGACAATGATTATTTATCTAACCCATGAAATAAATAAAAATGAAAATATAATAAATAAATAAATAATATTTTAAAATATAATATAGTGTTTTATTGCAAATTTTCAAAACTAATTCCATCCGCAATATTAAAAACCTATTTGTTTACGTATAAATAACATCGCATATCAAAATGGTTTTCGAACGAACCGCTACACATACTGAAGTTTAAAATTCTTCCCCCACTGATTACGCCGTTTCAGTTAGTTTGCATGTGCGTGCGTTCTACGAATGTATTGCCAACAAATTTTGAACCGAATTTTTGTGTAGAGGCCTATCCAGTCTTCTATAATCTAAGTTTAATAATAAGGAGTTGTTGACAGATGCCTAAGTTTACGAATTGACGTTTTTGACCCGATATTTTGGACCAGTATTTACTGCTGGCGCCATCTATTAGAAAACAGCTATTTCCCAATTTTACTCCTAATATATTGTTGAGTTGAACTCACTGAGCTATATAATGTATTTAAATTGACCTATCGATATTTCTGTATCCTCACTTCAAAATATAGTTTTAAGAAAACTTGTAAATGTCATATGGCCCGCTGTTTAAATTATTCGTTGTTTAAATTATAATTCGTAGTAACTGATATGCCTTTTTAACACTCAACTCAGACTAAAAATTATATTACTATGTAGTTTTTTGCACTGCAATTAGCTAGTGTAGGCTAACTTCTTATGTAGAATGTTTGATTAGCTCTTAAAGTTGCTCAATGCTCTACCCCCATTTAATTAACACATTATACTTGAACTGTCGTTAAAAGACGAAAGGCCAACGGAGTTAACATTTGTGTTTTTATGGACACGTTGTATACTTAGCACAGCGGAGTTTTCTAGCTCGAGTGGTCCTAATTGCTGCACTATTCACCCATACTCCTAATGTCTCATAGATGTCTGTTCAGGCATAATCAAAGTTTGCACAACTTTTTTGGTTCAGTCTTGTTGATAATATATATAAGTCAATTGGTAAATTTAGTTCTTGAAATTACGCAAACTTCTAATTTGACTTTTACAAAAAAGATAATTAATATTTCTTTAAATTTTTAATAGTTTTTTTTTTAAATGAAACAAATTGAATAATAGAAATAATTTAACTTAAAAAATGTTGTTGATTATCACAAATACTGAGAGAAAATGAACTGCAACTATTATATTCTCCTAAAATAAAGAGTTAAGGAAAATAAAGAGTTAAGAAAAATATACAAATTTTCAAATAAAACTACAATTTTTTCCTTAAAAACTTGAAGAAATAGTTTTGACTAATTTGAAGATTCTTACACTGAAACTATTATTCGTAATTAATTAAAAGAGAACCATGCGACAATAATCTTTAATTTTGACGATGTCCGAAGAAAATTTAAATTAGTAGCGATTATTTGTGAAAAAATACAAGTGCCAATAATTGCACCTGTATTTTTTTAGACGCCTAATAGTCACTTATTTATATCAAAGACACCATGTTGTTTGTAAATTTAAAATCTGTTATATTGAATATTTTTATATAAAGCTATTTAATATAGAAAATAAAAATAAATGCATAATATAAAAGCTTCAAGACAATTTATTGATTTTTATATTTTGAAAGCAGACATCAATCTTAGTTATTAAAAAATTATCTTTTCGTTTGTATAGGTGATATAAAGGCTGATGGTGGAGAGAATTTGTATCGTTTATAATTTATGTGTGCGAATTGATTAGATAGAAGATTCTGTTGGAAAAGCTTTTACGTATGAGTTCGGTTTACTCAGTTATCATTACGAATGAAAATATCATAACCTGCGCATAAGCTAACTCCGCCCTGCACCAGAAGGAGCAGAACACACATGTAGAGTTCTGTCATTTTCCTAGACAAGATATCGTCCTATTTCAGTCACATCGGAATTATACCATCAACACCAATACTTGTACGAATTTTCAATAAACTAGCAAATAATATCGTGAAGGTAGAGGAAGTGGTTTAACGCAGAGAATGTATACAGTTCCTCGAATCATGAAAAGTGGGTCGATGGGCCTCATAATCTTTTGATCTCACAGATGATATATAACACGAATATTACATTATTACTTACATTATGTTATTCACTGTAACTATAACCTTCTTTGTGACTCGGGGAGAACTGTATAAATGCCCTTGCAAAAATGTATATGGAGAACGAATGTTATGAACGAAAAATCTGGTATACTCGTATTAACATGGAGACAAATCGAGAATAGGAAGTAGAACAGGCAGAGGATGATGATTGGATTGTGGTATCATTACTCTACTGGCAGTAATTTTACGTTTCCTTCTCTTTGGTACTTCAAAAATAAGCAATTATAACGCCAGTAATAATATAGAAATATTATAATGGAGGTTTTCCTGTTAAAAATGGGCGCCACTTCTTCAATAACTATGGACAACAGTATCAATAAATCATGTAGGGTGTCATTTTCAGATCTTTCAATAACTTCGTATTATGGTAGTGACACTGGCCCAATTTCGTATAGTCTATTGGAAAACTAATGCTCATCAATTCATTTAATATAATAGCTTCAGTAGCTCATCAATCCATTTAATGTTATTACTGGAAATAAATAAAAATTATTGTTTTGCCGTTTGGAAATTTTATTTGATCGTTCCTCGATTGATAAATTTATGGGTAGTACCTCATAACAATAGGCAATCTTTAAAAAAATTTTGCCAAAAATTAGGCGAACATATGACAAAAAAAAATTTACTCAAATTGAAAAAAGTATAACCCGGAAAGGAAAAGTAAATCTCACAAATTAAATTTTAACTCGATTTGCATTGTCATCGTTCCTACGCACCCGGTCAACGGTAAATAAAACTCCGGTTTATTTTTCTTCTGCTAGTCAAAATTACGTAAAGCCATACTTATATTGTGGTCGGGTGAACAGCCAACTAATAGGGTGGGAGCTAGTTCCTTTGACTGGAAAGATGTTCAAAGATGCTGAAGAGAAGCGCAATCAATTGGAAACAACAAGTGTGTGAGCTTTAGTACCCCTTGTAATCCTTAATTAACATTGTTTGCGGCAATGCATGTAATCTCATCGGAGGGCGGCTCTGTTATAAAGTGGCAGAAGCATGTTGTTATAGCATCGGTCTACAAGGCAATATTAGATTGTTGAGTGAGGGTTGTGAGCAATAACAACCCAAACAGCAAATACCCGGAAGAATGAATCTGTTCTGATCCCTAAGCAATTTACCACAATAGCCAGAATAGAGGGGAACCACACAGGTACTCGGTACAAGGGAGTTTTCGGTCTTTCTCACAATTATGCAATGAATTCTGTAAGCATATGCTTTGATTTACAGATGATTTATAGCAACAAAAATCTATAACAATCAAAATAATTTATTTGTGTTATTCGATTATATCAAACATTTTGGAAAACTATTTCGATAATTGTGACTTTTACTCGTTATATTAAAAATATATATTGTATTTTATCTACTGCAAAGATTTAAAATATCTTTTAACGCATACTCAGAAAGCAAAAAAAAAAAACTTTTTATTAAGTTCGATTTTTTTACAATTAAGAAAATTATATTTGGAAGAGACATTTTTACGGGTTGTACAATAATATAATTTAACAAATAGTCTATATTTATATATTCAACATGTACATATGTATTTAAATATAGAAAATTCAGAAATATGGATTTACGATCGAAATTCTGGTTTTTCAACAAAGACGTCCCCACTACCCCCAACAGCTTCTTATTTCAATTTAATACATCTTCTATTAACGATTTTAGCCATTTATGGTAGATTTCTCTTTAACAATGCGAATAATTTTATAGGTCTCATTTTATTAGTGGTATTTTTTTAAATTGACATTTATTATAAGGACTCCTCTTGAGAAAAAATAATTATTCGAGCAGATTATATGAATTATAATCTGAAATTAATATTTATTTACCGAGAACTCACGTTGGAAATAATTTTCATACATGTAAATTGCCAAAATTTATTTAATAGTAGCATTTTGAGTATCAGAAAATGTTACAAATGTATTGTATATTAATGCGTTTTTTTTTTAAAAAAAAAGTATGAAGTTTTTCTGCAAATAATTTTATAACTTCTTGATATAAAATTTCTTTAAATTCATTGAAAATTCTATCGTCAAATTTTAATGTCGAATCGAAAAATTTGAAACAGAAAATATTTTCAAGGATCTATTTTAACGGGTTGTTAGAAATATTTCATTGATATATGGTATTTTCTGATATTTATATTACGATACTAATGCGAATCAAATTCTAAAAACCTTGACTTTAAGCTAGGTTAATTGGGAAATTTAAAACTTGTATACTTAAGAACTTCCATTTATAATATTTATCATTATTTGATGCATATATATAATTTTAAAATTATATGAAAAAACTATAATAATATAAAAGGAACTAATTTTTTATATTGTAAAAGAGTCGTTCAGAATGTACAGCCCTGTCATTTGCCAGTGTAAAAGATATACATCATTTAAGGTAGCATTTATTTTATGAAATTAGTTTCCAAACAACCCAATAGTTTATTTATTGGCATTTTTTCTTTAAGTGAATCATTCAATTTGTCCAACTAATGACAGTGAACTTTAGAATTAATCATTGTGTTGCTCGGTAGAAGCTAAAAAAAAACGATTTCTTTAAAATCCCACCTAACAGATAGCATAACCTTTTTTTTGATGAATATTGGCTTTCGAAGTGCTTTGAGCCGGTTCATCTTTTTTACTCAAGAATCTCTTACTCTTAACATAATTGTAGACAACTCATTTTTCGTCCCCAGGTATGATACGCTTCAAAAATGGATTATTTTCGTGGCGTTTAAGAAGCAAATCACAAACGTCAATGCGACGGCAAAAAATTTTTTCCGTCAGAAGGTGAGGAACCCATATGTCGAGCTTTGAGATAAAACCTAGATCAAATGATCATGAACGGTCGAATTCGATAAATTTAATCTCTTAGCGATCTCACGGGTTGTTATTCGCCGGTTTGCATCAATAAATGTCTTTATTGTGTCTTCATCAGCTTCAACTAGCCTTCCAGAACATGGTGCATCTTCGAGATCAAAATTGCCGGATCGAAATTTTGCAAACCAGTTTTGGCACTGGCACTCACTTAACATATCTTTTCTATAGTAAAAAAGTAAAATATGCCGAAAATGCTGTTTCTCACTTCCCATATTTAAAAGGGAATCAACCAAAAACTACTGTGCAGAATCAATTGAATTTTTTCACTTCACAAGAAGCCTTGCTATGTCAGCTGTCAAAATACATATGATTATGCGGCTTAAGTGTGAAGTTGGTTGTGAAAAAATATTATTAAGTCCTCTTTTGGGAAACAACGAAATTACTTTCCGAACAACCGTATATTTAAGAACTGAACAACGCATAAAAATTCCGTTGAAGATACATCGATTTGGTTCTGGAACAACAAACTTTGAATGCTCATGTTTCGAACAAAATTTTCTTCAGCGATGAGGCTTATTTCTTGCTCGGTGGCTATATCAGTGAGCAAAATTGCTTTAAATTTAGCAGTGAACGCACAAGTAATTGCTAAACAGCAAATGTATCGGTGAAAAATGATTGTCTGGTGTGCATTTTGGTATGAAGTTGTCATTGGCCCATATTTCTTTCGAAATGAAGAAAAGGAGGCCTTTCCCGTCAATTATGGTCGCTTTGTACTAAACCGGAAAATTTTAATCTGGACCAGATGTAGTTTCACAAGTCATACAACATAACAAAATTTGGTTTTCGAAATTTGATAATGTCAATTGGCCTTCCAGATCGTGCGATTTGATACCATTACACTCGTCAAATCAAACAAGATGGAGTTTGCGTAGGTAATTTAGGGCAATAAAAAACCAATAACTGTCAAGTAATCACCGAATTACAGCACGAAATATGCGCAAAAACCAATAAAAATTACCTCAAAAGGATCGAGTTTTGCAAGAAGTCTCGTGGTGGCTATTTTAATAATGTTCCATTCTTTTTTTGATAATGTTCCAATAAAACCGTCATCAAAATCTGTGCTTTATTTAACTTTATTTTTCGAAGTAGAAAATGAATAAGCCTTTATTATAATTATATCCAAAACGATTTCAAATTTATACAATAACAAACTAAATTCACTTTATTTTCACGTCTGAAATTATCTATGTTTATTATTGATATAATGACCTTATCAGTAATATAAATAAGTTATTTAATTACACATTCTATTCTGCAAATAAATTGTATCTAATTTTAATTATTAGACACGTGACATCATTGCCTTTGTATACGCCAACTAAATCGAAACTCTTATGTTTAGGAATTATGTCTTATCGCAAGAAGATTTATGAATTCTCAATCAAATTGAAACTATTTTTGAAATTTATAGCGATAAGCTAAAATTAATGGAAAAGTGAATCCCAAACAAAACTTAGATTGTTAACATTTAAAGTTATACATGAATAATAGAGTTTAGCTTTCTTAGAATTCGCATTAAGGATATGTGTGGCTTTGAATCAATACATAATCTATTCTCCGTAGTCTTGTGTAAGCACATGAATATTGGGGAAATCCTTTCTCAATCGTTGTGCAAAAAGTTAATAAAAGAAATAAATTGATTACTGTCACGGAAGTATCAGTTTAGCCGTCAGGGCCTAAGTTCTATTCCCTTGGATTTGATTTATCACGTGATCAAATAATTTCCTGAATACTTCAGTTGGAAAAACACGACAGTTCGAACATGCACGTCGATATCACCTTTTCTATTGGATTATGTCTTTGGGATTGATGGAACTTTACTGATGGAACTACCAGTATTAATAAAACGCCAGAGGATTTGAAGTCACGATAGCAATGGAATGGTCACAATCCAGACAGTATATGATATGCTATCTATCACAAATGATAGATAAAAGGAAGCGACGTACGATATTCATTAAAAGTTCGATTTGATTGCTTCCGTTCGCTCTCGTATACTCTGCTGAAAATTTCTTACTATTCTAACTATAATTTCACTATTCTTAAGTTTTACAATTTCTAAAATACGTGAATAGTAATCAAATTTTTTTGGAATGCAATTTATATTAATACAGATAAACATATATTCAGTGTTAAAACTTTGTATTTCGATAAAAAGTAAGAAAATTATATTTATGAGTGCCCAAATTATAGCTTCAGAAAGTATAGTTGAAGTTACTCTGTAATAATTTAAATTTAATGTGAATTGATTTCTACCTAAAGTCTGCTTTAGATGGTTTTTCTTATGATTTTAAATTTTTTTAAAACATTTGACTCCAGGGAGGAAATTTTTTTATTACAATAATATTTATTTTAAATAAGTTATCGTTAATAATTATAAGATATTTTTTTTCAATTAATTTTTTTCCCTATTTAATACATTCCTATTTGTTTGATTATATTATTTAAAAAAATATTTGACAAAAATTATTAATAATCCAACCTCATTTGAAATGATACTTAGTAGTTTTCTTTAACAAAATTAAAATTATATCACAGTTATTTATATAGAAACTCTAGGAACGATTTAATAGATAATTAGACACATTTTCTAATTTATAGTATAGCTAATGAATGTTATATTATATACATAAACCAGAGTAATAAATATGTTTTGTATGTTTCTACAATTAAAAAAGTAGTAATACTCGTATTATGAATTTAAAATTTTCAAAAATAGTAAATAAGTATTTTATCATATTTTTAATCTAGTCAAAACTTCTGAAAATTGCAAGTTGTTTTCTTTGAATTGGACATTTTTTGTCTGTTTGTTTATATGTTAGGTCTCTAGATTACGAGACCGAGGCCACGATGAAACGCTACGATAATGAGACCATAGTAATGCTTAGGATTTTCATGGAATCTGATAGCTGAAGGAGAAGGTTGTAACTCAGTGTCACGCCAATAGAGAAATTTCACAAGTATCTACGACAAATCTGAAGATATTGGGTATTTTAATACAGTCCTTATTTTTTTTTAATTATAACTGCAACTACAATTTTATAATCCAAGATCTTCCATAAAATTGTTGAGGGGGCATCAACAATTTTATGGAGGATCTTGGATTGTAAGGACTGGACGCGATAGGAATTGGAACGTTTCGTTGAACCCCAAAGTTCAATTCCATATGTCCAAAAAGGTTTTATAATTGTATTGTAGATTAGAAGTTTTGATTATTAGTTTCGAGTGTTTGTCTAGTAATCTAAGAAGTTGTAGGTAACGTCAAGTGGGTTCAAGTTTGTTTAGTCTAGTATGAGGGTTCCATGTTAATCTATTGTCTAGGTAAAGTCCCAAATAACGTACTTTATCATATTGTGGAATCATGCATAAGTAGCAATGATAGTATTAGGATCAGATGGGATGTCATAGGTATAAATATTATATAAAATGGGACGAAGGATATTGCCTTGTGAGACTCCAGCTAGAATAGGATATATTTCCGAGGAATTTATGATGAGGTAGTATGTTGAAGGAAGAAAGCTCTTGGGTTTTGAGAGGAGTTCAGGATGGCACAGAAGATCAAATGCTTGGGATATATCTCAAAATACTCCTGGGCAATACTCTTTCCTCTCAAGAGGGGATGTCAAATTAGTAATCAAGAATAATTTTTTCATTAACTAGGACTGGGTAGAGTCGTTTTAATAGGAGTTTTCAAATATCTTACGAAGAATTGGTAAGATGCTGATAGGTATTTTTCGGTTTTTGCCCAATTACCGTCATTTTATTTCAGTGGGTGTGATATTGTTTTGAATGAGAGTATTCGTCTAGTGGCTTCCCATAAAGAAATATTTTCAGTAAGCGATCTTGTATAAATTTCATGCCGTTCATTATAGTGTTTTCTAATTTCCATTTTTAGTTCACGTTGTAGTCGGTTAAGTTTCTGTTTGTAGCTAGGCATTCCGATAGACTCCTTAAGAACAAAAATTGAATTCTTTACGATGAAGAGTATCGTGCGTAGAGATATAATGAAAATTATATCGGCATAATGACAAAACCGGCGAAAGAGAAGTGGGCAAAGAGTGAATATAAATATTACAGACTCTTATAAAAAGAAGAGATCCTTGGGGAATATAATAAGATTGCAAAAGACTGAGCATACCAGGATCAACAACCCACTCAGCCAATTGGATTAAGATTCTGGGTGGACAAACGGGATCGTATGAATATTTTAAATGAAGTAATAAAAGAAATCCATGGTGTCTATGTCTATGATAAACGCAATCTATGATGTCTATTTTGATGGGGTGAGCTGTTTGGTAAGAATCTAGTCAAGTATTTTTGCAAGAGTCTTTTCCAGGATCTTAGAAAAGCAATGCAATAGAGAAATCGGTTTGCCCTATAGGCACTGGAATCGTTACTGCTACCGTATAATAGATTGAAAATATAGGCTTCTCAAGAATTTGATTGAAGACGTTGACAATCCGTTCATGAAATGATGAAGTTGCTTCAATCTTTCCTAATGAAATCTTGTCCTTACCAGGAGAAATACTCTTGAAAGAACTTAGTACAAATTCAAATTCAGCAAGGGATCAAGATATGAGAGGAAGTTTAAGCGAATGACAAGAGATTGTGCGTACAGGATTGTAGGATGATGACTAACTTCAACAAATTCCTCCACAATATATGGAAGTCGCTTATAGTCCCACACTTAGCCTCAGTGTAGGCCAGATAATTCGATTGACGTCTCTCCATACCTCCCTTGGCGAGGTCCTTATGTCAATTGATGTGGTGAAGTTTTCGAAAGCTGAACGCCTAATCCATCTTACCACTCTTTTGACCATCGCAGCCTTTAGTCTGAAAGATTTGCCGTACTGGCAAAGCGATAGTATTTCTTCCAGACCATATCTCTTTTGCGTCGTTATTTCATGTGAATATCTATTTGGCTGATGTGTAAAATTGTCAGTGGAAGATGGAATATATTCACTAGAAGCTCATCCACATTAGTCGTTTCCTAGTTAGGAGACAGATCAGTTGGCAGGTTGTCAGCGCACTTGAAGATGACTGACCTAAACCTATATCAATTTGTCAATCTGTCCATGAAATGCGAAAGTGGCTTTCTGTCCGCATAGTTGATGCTGGCTTCTAATATAGGGTTTTCCAATAATAGTAATATGATTTCTAAGTGACATTTCGGCCATTTGTAATATGTCATGATCTGTCTTTTTTTTTCATTGCATTCAGTAATGTTTACAATTTTATCATGGAGAGATATACGCAAGAACAACGTTTAAAAATTATTCAATTTTATTATCAAAATAATCATTCTCCAATTTAAGAAAATCATCTTCTCCGATGAGGCTCACTTTCATCTGAGTGGTGCGGTAAATAAACAAAACTGTCGATTCTGGTACTAAGAAAATCCACAAATTATTCATGAACACCCATTACATTCACCTAAATTGACAGTTTGGTGTGGTTTTTGGTCTGGTGGGATCATCGGTCCGTACTTCTTTCGAAATGAAGCTGGTAACACCGTTACTGTCGATGGAGAGCGGTATAGATCGATGCTAACCACCTTTTTATGGTCGAAATTGGAAGAAGTTGATCTTGACAACATCTGGTTCCAACAAAACGGGGCTACGTGCCACACAGCACGTGCAACAACCGAATTATTGCGAGAAAAGTTTGGAGATTCGATTATTTGAAGAAATTGTGACATTGAATGGCCTCCAAGAAGTTGTGATTTAACATCATTAGACTGTTTGTTGTGGGGTTATGTGAAGTCATTGGTCTCTAATAATATACCAGACTCTCTTCAAGCTTTAGAAGTCAATATTAAATGTGCTATTCATGACATACGACTTGATTTAGTGTAAAAAGTGCTCGAAAATTGGGTTTATCGAATTCGTTCCTGCAAAAGAAGTCGTGGAGACCATTTGAATGACGTTTTATTCAGAACTTAATTGTATCGATTGTACTTCACATTAAATAAAAGACGTTTGAATTTTCTTAACAATTAGTGTGTTTTTTTTTTGAAAAGAAATCATATCACTCCTTTTGGAAAACCCCATATTACAGGAATTAAAGTCAAGTTATATTAGGGCTATATAATGATCTTCTAGTTGCAATAAAGGTCGCAGTACCATCATTTAAGATACATTTGGAGTTGAGATTTTCTCGAATCACTTAGGATAATTTTGCCACATCGAAAGGTTCTGGATGAGCCTCAATAAGAACTGTGAGCATTAAAGTCATCGGAGAAAGATGATCTCACTAGGCTTATTAGACCTTGCCAATCCGCATACTAAAAACACATAAAGGATGTTTATTTATGGAAATGGCTAAAAACACATAATGGTATTTATGGAAATGGCTATTTCTAATATATTGGTGAAAATAGGAATTTGAGTAAAGGATAAGGAAGGATGAATGGAAAAGCCATACCACCCCCCTTTAATTATAACATTTATTAAAATATTAACAGCGGAAGAGTTTATAATGAGTCAGTTTGATAATGGAATATAGTTTCGTTTGTTGAAGAGCAACTATCTGAGGGTTATATCGGTCAACTTCGAACTTATTGTTTAACCCATAGATGTTCCATTGGACATTTTTTATTGATTAAATTATGAATGTCCTTGCTAAGTTAATTTTTTTAATTGTCTATGTACAATTTTTTTTTGTTGGAAAAATGTATTTAAATTTAGCTATAATTTCCAAAATTAAATGAAATGGATTTATTAATTTTTTTTCTCAATAAATTTTCAAAAATAAAACACTCCTTTAGCACAATTGATATCAATTAAACAGTACATATTAGAACCACCCTTGAATTATTTTTTTTCGTTTGTGTTTTTTTTATGTCGGAGAAGGATAAGAGAAGCAAGTGCAATGTAGAAAATTTGAAATTATCACCTATTTGTGTTATATAATCATCCCCTTAAATAGAATCAAATATAACTGGAAGAGAAGATGGGGGCAGTGAAAGCATTGAAACCACAGTTTTACTTTAGGGACGAAATAATGCAGACGCACCGAGCAATGTACAATTATTCTTTCCGGTTGGCTAACTTCTTTCCGAGCGGCTATTATATTTTTCGCGTCTATTGGTTGATGGTGGTTAATATTGGTGTTGTGTTAATGGTAAGGACGATAACGAAACTGATTATTACAATAATAACAACCAAAATGTAAAAGTAAGAAATGTCGGTTCTGCTGAGGATGCTATCGAACAGAAGCCGTGCAGGGATATGTTTTTTTTCTTTCTAATACATTATAGGGCATCAATTCATTTGGATCCCCATTGAAGTGAAGGCAAAAATTGTACATATTTCAATCATGTTATGGGGATGAATCGTCCTGCGTTAAAGATTACTGTGAAAGGATCCTGTTTTTAGCCAAAGGAAGAAATCAATAAAAATTAAGCGGTTTTTCGTGTCACGTTTTATTGCATCCATTTTTCTATGACCGTGACTCGTTTTTCTATGAATTACATGACATAGACACGTGCCAAAAGTGTGTCGGAGAGCAACTGAATGACTCGTCTCTCATGTTTGCCATGTGTAGTTTGCCGAAAACTTCAATCAACGTCAACTATTACTTGACTTAGACTATATTATAGATTAATTTGTATATACAAAAGATATAATATGGTCACTATCATTTTTATATAATATTTTCCAAATATAATCCGCAAAATATATTCGTGCATTAGAATGCATCTATGAGAGTGTAAATATTATTTTAAAAAATCTAATATACAATAATTGAAAATTATTAAAAATTATTTCTATTAATTTTGATCAATGACAGCCTGTTCTATAAATAATTGCCAACAATTATCACTTGACCAACAGCTGATGATTTCATGGAAACAGGATAGGTCCAGTCTTATGAAGGGTTACATTTTTGACTTTTATAATCGATTGTCAACAATTTGTCTTGCACATCCTGTGTGCGAAATTCAATTAAATATTGACCATTTAAATTCAAAATTTTATAGAGACGGAAATTTGATATTGTTTCTCAGAATCTTACATTTGTAGTTGAAATACATTTGTTGTATTAAAAAATCTTTTAAATGTAATTGATATAATATATATTGAAAAGAATAGATCATCTTATGTAAGTGTTTAATTTTTATTTTACTTTCAAGATAATGTACATTGCTAAAATTCTATAGTGATATTCGTTTTTTCACAATTTGTTTTACCCAGATTACTATTCTTATTTAAAATAGACGGTTTTGAAGTAATGAACAAAAGTTCTTTTCATAATGTTGATAAAAAAAAATTAAAAATTAAATGAAATATTTCACAAAATACAAAAAGCTTACAAATTTATCTCAATTATATGTTATCAGAACTTTAAGTATGATATGTTATCAAAACAGTAAAAGCCTATTTAAAAAATATAAAATTCAATTTCATTATGATTTTTAAAAATTGTAAAAGTTAAAGTAATTAAAAATAATTCTAAACGAAATCTGAGAGACTACTAAAATTTGTTCGAAAAAGTTGCAATATGGTAATCTTTGGTAACTAATTATCTAAACTGTAAGTTAATCTATTAGACCTATTTCAAAAATAATTTGCTGTGAAAATAATAAGAAAGTACTTTTCAACAGAACACATCAAAATTGTTCATTTTAAAACTTTGAATATTTTCTATAATGCATTGCATTATTTACTATTTATACGTACACATTTAAATAGGAAAAGGGTTCGTTATTATATTCCGATCCTTATTTTAGATAAGAATGAAATGTCAATGGCACGTGCGTTAAATGTTACGATTGCTTTTTGGGGGTCGACCTTATCTGCAATTCAAATCTAGTTTGATTAATGATCTTTGACTCTATAATAAAACTTTATTGTTTCTTAATTAAGACATTAAGACATAAGTTACAACGATCTATTCCCGCATTTATTGTTTGTTTATATAACCACAAAATACTTTCTTGATAATACAGTAGGTATGCTTTTATTAGAATACCAACACTTTCAAATATTATATTTTTCCAATATTTTCATCATAAAATAAATTAAATGATTGCGAAAGTTGATCAAATATAGCCCGCATATGGTTCGTGGTATTTCTAAATATAATTTTACAATTTTGAAGTTTTTGAAATTTTAATGGTTTTTGACAATAAATTCACATTTTAAAATTTTCATTCTTGACATTTTCTATTTTTTTAGGTTCGTTAGTAATTTTATATATAAACGTTCAAAATTCAATAATTAGAATTGCTCTTAATGACTAATTTTTTTTGATTATAATTACAGTCTTGTTTTCTTTTATTTGCACTGGTATTGTAGATTAAATATCTATTTAATCCGAATACACGGATGTCCTTTTCATAATTTATCATGCTGATCGCAGGCAAAATTGAATGGAATTTCGAAAAAAGTATGTTAGCCCCGAAGTCTCAATACAATTAGAAAACTCGATAACGTTATATTTTTGCTATAAAAAGTGTCCTCAATATATATTATCGACATTCGTCATAAAATTAAAGGGTTTTTTAAACTGATAGAAAATTGCTCATATCGTAAGGAAACATCAAAATTTTTTATTTAAAATGAACGTTGAATATATTATAATTATGTATAAAAAACAGTACCATTCATATGGGAACAAGGACTCAGTTTGCTGGAACGATGCAATTTTCGATGCTCGACTTTAGGATTTAAATTATTTTTGGAAGATTAGCATATAATTTTTCTTTCAGATAGTCCCAAAAAAAAGTGTAACGGTGTCATATATAAGATCTTGGCGGTCAATTCACATCAGCGTTTCGTAAGATAAGTCGATCACCGAATTTAGTGCGGAGCAAATCGAAGTTTTGACGTGTTGTGATGAGCTCATATCTCATATTCAATTGAATTTCATATTCGCTGTAATGGCGTCTTTATGATCATTTTCGAAAGGATGACCTAACCTAAATATTCAGGATTTTTCAATAAGAGAGGTTTTCAAATAAAACAAAAAATAAATATAGCAGGGCAAACATTTTTATTTTATTTTGCAGTATATGTGATAAAATTATGTTTTGAAAATAACATTATTTAAATGGCCGCCTTTGCACTGTTTACAGAACCAATTTTCTGGAAATTAACGACTCGGTAAGCCGATGATTCCAATTTTTGGCCTCCTTGCGCAATAAATCCAGCCTTATTTTGAGTATTTAGCATTCAATATTCAATTATAATACATCTATGGTTGCTGATGTATTTACATAAATTAGTGACTTCAAAAAACCAGATAAGGATAAGTGCAAACGTGTTAAATCACAACTTCTTGAGGCCATTGCACATCCGCATTTCTTGAATTAATCAACGGGTTAGACTTTTTCGGCAATTACTCAATTGTAGTATAGGCTGTATAGCACATAACCATATTGTAACCACATATTCGTTAAATCAATATCTTTCAATTATCGCTCACCATTGACAGGAACGGCAACTCTTTCCCTATTTTGAAAAAGATAAGATCCTATGAAGCTACCTTGCCATAAACTATACCAAACGGTCATTTTTCGGAATGTAAAGATTCCCCGTGATTAATTTGTGGATGATCAACATGCGCCTTATTTGAGAAGATAATTTTCTTGGAAAAATCAGTACCATTTTCATATTGTTCCAGAAAAAATTCAACATATTCACGGTGTTTGAGATGCTTCTATTCTTGTATAATAAGAGTTTTGTAAGGATGTAAGCCCAAATCCAATTGTGCATATGCCATTATTTTGTGGAAGACGTTGAGAACGTCTTGAAATCGATAAATTTAGGTGTTCATCAATACTTGCCTGAACAGAAGCAATATTCTCGGCGCACTTTGACCGGATATTTGACTTACTGGCATGCAAAAAGCATTGTACGTGTATAAGAAAGATTAGGTTCAAAACATTCTACAGTTCGACGAATAACGAGCTCACTTGGCCAATTATGACGATCATAATTTGAAAGAAATGCACGATAAGTTGCAATAAAAGAACGATTAATTTTGTTTAAAAAATTTTTATAATTTTTAAGCTTTGTTCAGGTGTATCTTACAAAATTCTTATCACACAAGAATATCCATGAATAAATTACAAACCTTCCTGAATAAAACTGACAATGACAGGAGATTTTGCCATTTCAAATGTGGCCATACGATTCATTTGAAAACATATTACCGCTATTGAAAAACCCCTTACATGACCCTAACGGAATAATACTTAAATGTCTTAGATATTTTTAGTAATTACATTTGCATATTCTTATTCAGGAACCCTATGCACCTCCACTTAGAAAATCTGCAAAATTATAAATTATCACGAAAATTGCATGTTCACTTTCTTCTAGCTGCGGGCGATCACTTGTACGAGCAACACTCTTTATATGGTATTCATTATTTGTTAGTCAATGATGATAGTGGTCTTTTACCAAACAAATTTTTATTTATCTAGCTAACATAGAGTCCATTATAACACAATAAAGCATTTTTCTGTTTATTTACTTTCAGTGTCTATCATAGAAACTATATTTTGTAGGTCGTGGATATAAGACTATAAATTAATTGAAGTTATTTCCTTACAGAATTAGTATAGGAAATTTTTGATTTAGTTGGAATATCATAGTTATAATATTCAATAAAGTAGTACGAAAGAAATTATTACTTAGAACTCCAACGTTGCCAGAAATATGAATTTAATATAAAATTCTTTATGGAAGAATTTAATAACAAATTCTGTATGGAAGCAATAAAGTTCCAGATTAATTCAGGATACCACATATGGTCATAAGTATGTCAAATAACTGAAAATATTTCTGGGCAATACTGTTTCCTTTTTAGAGAAAAATATTCCTGGGCAATACTATTTCCTTTTCTGGTCGAGTGCTTAATTGATAATAAGGATAAATCATTTTTGAAATATGTTGTTTTAAAAAGTTTTATAAAAAATATAGTTTTAAAAATTCACTTTTAAATATTATAAATTGAATGTCTGTACAAAATAATATCATCAATATACTATGGTTTGTAATTTAACTATAGTCTTATATGGTAAGAAAACATGAAAAATATTTTAAAATCCCCTCCTTGCTTGTTTTTCCCTTTAAATTAGTAAAGAAATCACATTACGATAGGAATTAATAATAAACTTAAATATTCAAACTTATAATAAAATAATTAAATATTGTAAATTTTTGAATATTATCGTCCTGAAAAAATTTATATTGTTTAAATCAATTTTTTTATGAAATAATAAATTGAAGTTTCTATACTTTAATTTAAATTAGTAGTTCCTAATTTAAGGAATATTCGAATCAAATGAATTGAAAAATTCTCCACTAATTAGTCATGAGGTAAGAACAATCTGAGAGATACTCGTATGTTAAAATAAAATATGCCTAAAATATGCCGGATTTCAGATATTAAACATATTTCCTTAGAAACATTAAAAATATTAAACACAGAAGCTTGAATAAACCGAATCTTCTAGGGACACATATTTATATGTATATGTAGGTGCATACAAATTTTATTAATTTTTTTATTTTAATGATATTTTTACAAGTACTTGCAACTAGTAACAAGCAGATTTTTAGGAATGCAAATACAAGGACATGAAGATATATTATGGAAGCATGGGAGTTATCAGTTCTCTTCCTAAAGGATTAGGATGGTAGGATAGACGCGAGTGCAATTTTTTTATATCGGGAGATGCACAGTTCACGAACAAATGGAACATTTAGATGACGATGGATAACTGTGTCATAAATTAAAGGCGGCATAGACAATTTTACGAAGGACTCGGGATTGTAGAGTTTAGATTGAACACCAAAGTTCGACTCCGTATGTCCATATCGGTTTCATTACCGTATTGTATAATAAGTTTCCTTTTTATTGTCAATTTTGATATACATGTCTAGTAGTCGTAGTAGTTATTTGTACCGTCCGTTAAGTTCACTTCTTTTATTTTTCGTTTGAGGCTAAGTCCAAGGTAACACACGCTCTTTTTTCCTTGAATATTACTGCCGTTTAGGGTTATATTAGGGATATGTTCTCAGGGTAGGCACATTTTTGCTCATTTACCTCCGCTTTCCATATTTTGAACCAGGTTTCTAAGAAGTAAATATTGTACTGTAGGATACTGATGGCTATGAAAGGGTATTTCTGATGTGTAACGAAGGCTGTCTTGTCAAGCGGTAAAGATATCACTGTGACAAGAAATAGCATGGGTGTAAAAATTGTAAAGTATTGAGGCTCAGGATACACCCCTGAGGTCACTTTCTATTTTACTTATTTATTATATTTAATATTAAAGTATATTGGTACAAACTAATATTAGGTACGTGAAGCAACTGTACTGGACAAGGTTCCCTTCAAATATCAAAGTTAATGCCGACGTTTTATTGTTGTTGTTTTTATTTTTATCTAAGCCAAGTATGCGTACAAAATGATGAAATTTTACCTGAAAATTATCCGAAATAATCGGAATTTTCCTTAAAAAAAATTGCAATTTTTTTAAATTTGTCTAAATAAATATGCAGATTTAAATGTTAATGTTCAATGAAGTTATTCAATCACCACATTCTCACATCAGGAAAATAAATTTAAATTCTTCAAGAAAAATTGTTTTCTTTTTTAACAATTAAGTGTTTTGATTTTAATATCACTCTTTTATTTTATAATTCCCAAATATAATAAATTATTTTGAATATTAATTATTTATTTAATAACACACGACAATGGTTTTATCGATCCGTTGAGGTTATTTCACATTCGTTACTTATTTTTAATCTTAAAAACAAAAACAAATTTTTACATATATTATATAAATTTAAGCAATTAAAGAAAATTGGTTAAGAAAAATTAGAATAAACTCCCATTATTTCAATTTTAACTAAAATATAAGGAAATATATTGGGTTGTCCGGGAAGTAATTTCGTTTCTTTATAAGACGATTTTCTTATAGCAAATTAATATTTTATTCAATTAAATATTATCCACCCTGGTCCAAACCCTTTGCCGTCTTTCTGGCAGTAGGATGATTCTACGCTCATAAAATTTTTGTTCTTTGCTGGCAAAAAACTGATCAACTGATTTTTGACCTCCTCATTTGAATTAAACGTTTTACCGTCTTAAAAATTTTTGTACAAACCGGAACAAATGATAATCGGAAGGTGCTAGGTCTGAAAAGTATGGTGGGTGTGGCAGTATATCCTATCCAAGCTCTAAAAGCTTTTGCCGAGTGGTCAAACTTGTATGTGGTTTCACATTACCCTGTTGGAAAACTATACCTTTCCATTGACCAATTCTGGCCTTTTTTCTTTAAGTGAATCATTTAATTTGTCCAATTGATGATAGTACACTTCAGAATTGATCATTGTGTTACTCGGTAGAAGCTCAAAATAAACAATTCCTTTGAAATCCCACCAAACAGATAGCATAACCTTTTTTGATGTATATTGGCTTTCGAAGTGCTTTGATCCGATTCATCTTTTCTACTCAAGGATCTTTTGCACTTAAAATTGTTGTCGACAACCAATTTCTCGTCTCCAGTGATGAAACGCTTCAAAAATGGATCATTTTCTTGGCGTTTGAGAAGCAAATCACAAACGTCAATATGACGGCAAAATTTTTTTCCCGTTAATAGATTAGGAACCCAAATGTCGACCTTAGAGATTAAACCTAGCAGTTTCAAATGATCATGAACGGTTGTATTCGATAAATTTAATCTTTCCGCGATCTCACGAGTTGCTATTCGCCGGTTTCCATGAATTAATACTCGTACCTTTATTGTGTCTTCATCACCTTCAACTGGCCTTCCAGAACATGGTGCATCTTCGTGATCAAAATTGCCATATCGAAATTTGCAAACCAGTTTTGGCACTGGGGCTCACTTAACACATCTTTCCCATACGCATCGGATAATTTTTTTCTTGCTTGAACAACATTTTTATCTTTTCTATAGTAAAAAAAGTAAAATATGCCGAAAATGCTGTTTTTCAATTTCCATATTTAAAAGGATATCAACCAAAAACTACTATGCAGAATTAATCGAATTTTTTCACAAGCAAGCCTTGCTATATCAGCTATCAAAATACATATGATTATTCGGCTTAAGTGTGAAGTTGTTTGTGAAAAAATACATTACTTTCGGGACAACCCAATAAAATATTATAAATATAATTTTAATTTCTAGTTGAGGTAAGTCATTAAAACTCACGTTATTATTATGACTGATGTCATTACTATTATCATTATCATATACAGTAAATTGTACAATATCATAGCGAAATATTCGGCCTAGTCAATTCGTGGAATATACAATAGATCGAAACATTTCGGGTGTTACGTCAGAATTCATCAATTTTTCGGAAAAGCAAAAAATCGACATGTCCTTATCAATTATTATTGACAAATATCGCCAACTAAAATTAGAAAAAATAATTATATTTATATTTCATAGTTATATTTATAATATGTAGAGAATACAAACAGGCTTTCGAATTCGAGCAACTGTATTTATTTAAATTTTACAAATATAACAGGCTACTTTAATATGAAATACAAAAATAATTGTTTTTTTTTTTAATTTTATTTGGTAAAAACGTAAATAAGGATTTATAAGGATAAAAAATTCAAGTGATTTCAATTATTATGGATTTCAAAGTTCAAATAAAAAATAAAACATAAATTCTATTTTCTTATAAAAATATCAAAATCAAAGTTTTAACAACGTGTACATATATTTTTTATATCATATCAAAAATATTTAAATATATTTTATCAGTAATATAAATAGTTAAAAGTTAATATAAAAACATTTCGAATATACAGAACTCTTTCAAATTTAATCCAAATATTTTTTTAAAACTTGGGTATTTATATAATATATTGTTATCTTTTAATATACATAATTAAAAACTTTACAAATACATAATAGTAAGCTGTACAAATATATTTGCCTCAGAATCGGAGAACTATTTCTTACATTGATTTTTAACAAATACTCGTACTTACGATATAACAAATACTTATATTTATGATAAATTAAAATATTTTAAAATATAAAAACTGATACAATATTTTCCAAATTATTTAAATAAAAAATAAAATAATGGCACAGCATGACACATTACTTTTGAAGTGTGGATATTTTCTAAGCTAGGAAGAAATGTGGTAAATTTGCTTATTCGCTTCAACGTTGTATATGATTTGCTGTTTGATAATTAAATCTTCACCACAGGATACTTAGCATCATGTCATTTACAAGAATTTGGTGTAACTTTATTGGAACACCTTGTATGTGCTCTTAATATGAGTAGAAGATGAAAGGATTTCTAACTGTATAATAATTTTGTAATAAAACTTCGTTTATGTTTGAATATGGTATGTAACGCTTACACACTTTATCTCTATGTTAACTAATTCCTGTCAACTTAGTCCCACAGAAAAGTATCATTTAGCCTTTCAACAAAATTAACTTTTTTCATCTTTCTTGCTGATATTGATTTTGGTAAGGATGAAGCTAAAGAAGAACCCTTACATTTTTGTCTTAATCCCAAAACATTCAGTTTATTCTGTACATTTAAAGAAGCATTTATAGCGGAAAGTACAAGTATTTTGATAGAAAATTGCTTTTTGATTATAACAGTATTTGAGAAGGGCGAGTAAATTGGAAGTGATAAATTCATGAAGCCATATCGCGACTGTCAGAAACACGTTTCCATGTTTCATACCAGGGTACTAAATTGAAAGCCAAACTCAAAAGACAAGAGAAAGGTAATGATAAAATATCTCCAAATTACTCAGCATTTGGTATATTGTACAGGAATGATGTACCGCAATAGAAATAGTTCTATAACATTTAAGGAAAAAGGCAAATATATATAATGCCTTCATGCAATTCTGTTAATTTAAAAAAATGAATTTTTCAAAATTATTTTTATATATTGTTACGATGTAACATGGCTCTGGTGTGTTCTATAAGAATCCAAGATTCCATAAAAGCGGTTCAGGAGAAAGTTCGATTCCAGAATGTTCTAGAAGCACTCCAGAACAGTATAAATACAAGCGCTGCTCGATAGCGAGTGACTTTAGTTTGAACGACGAAATAAAGTCGGAAAGTGTAAACGAGAACCTTTATTTGAGTAATTAAGTTAGATCGGAGAAATATAGTGTGAAGTGCAAAAACAGCGAGAAAATTCAACTAGGTTAAAGAATATAAAATTATAGAAAAGTAGAAAGCCAGGATAAATATCCTCAAATCCATTTGAAATCAGCAAAAAAAAAAATATTATCCGTGAGGCAATCATGTGTGGCCAAATATAGCAAAGGGAATAGAATGAGGGGTTATTATAAAACCAATTCAAAGCAATATTCTACCAATTGAAAAAAAAACAACTTAAATTGAGGATTCAATTTAACGACCTTTTTCGAAGAGGACATCATTTTATTTCAAACGATTTTTATAGCTAAAGAGTATACCAAAATCAAGATATTTTTGTTCGCTTTCGTTGTAATCACTAAAACCGGGCTATTTTCTTTTAACCTATTCATCCAAAGATAAAACTCTGCGTAACAATAGCTAGCTTCGATTTCATATCGATGGGTTTTTTTAAAATTCACACCGCACCCAAGCGAATAGTAAGAAAAATCTTTAAAAATTCTCTAAAGGTACGAGTTCGATAAGCACAATCGAACGTGACCCTTCCTTATATCGTAAATGTGGACACTTGACTACTACCTACATACGAATAGTATTATATACATTATAGCTCAGATGCTTATCAGTACGAATACTCTAAATCCTTTTCGCTTAAAGCGAAAAATGGATACCATTTCGAGTCTTTTCAGAATTTAAGGTGGATTCAGTCACAATCTTTATCTAGCAAAGAATAGTAATCGCTCTAACTGACATTCTTATTTTTCTTGTTACATTCAGTTTGTAGATGTTCGATTCTTTTTTGAAATCACAAAACATAAATTATTTATTAGAGCTAACCCTTAAAATTTTTGTATTTATATTATAAATATACTTTAGATAGAAAGATGCCAACATTATAGGAATAGAACTAGATTGATTTAATTAAAAATAACATTTTTATTATAAATGCAAATAGTAGATGATTAAATTTTGCAAAGAGTTAGCAGAAAATTACACATTTTCCCCAAAGTTTTACTAAAATAAATATTTGATAACTTGAGGATACTTATAATGATATCCTTGCAATGTTTTGATAACTTGAGGAAACTTATAATATTGTTTAGCTCAACATAATTGCTAGTGTTTGATTAGCTAGATGCTGAGTATTTTGACGCGACAATATTGTTGAGCTCAACATCATTATTGTTTGACGTGACAATATTGTTTTAGCTCATCATAATTGATAGTGTTTGGTTAGTTGGATGATTAGCATTTTGACGTGACAATATTGGTTAGCTCAATATAATTATTGCTTGACGTGACAATATTGTTTTAGCTTAACATAATTGCTCATGTTTAATTAGCTGGTTAATGAGCATTTTGACGTGACAATATTGTTGAGCTCAACATAATTATTGTTTGACGTGATAATATTGTTTTAGCTCATCATAATTGATAGTGTTTGATTAGCTAGATGATGAGTATTTTGATGCGACAATATTGTTGAGCTCAACTTAATTATTGTTTGACGTGATAATATTGTTTTAGCTCTTCATAATTGATAGTGTTTGGTTAGTTGGATGATGAGCATTTTGATGTGACAATATTGGTTAGCTCAATATAATTATTGCTTGACGTGACAATATTGTTTTAGCTTAACATAATTGCTCATGTTTAATTAGCTGGTTAATGAGCATTTTGACGTGACAATATTGTTGAGCTCAACATAATTATTGTTTGACGTGATAATATTGTTTTAGCTCATCATAATTGATAGTGTTTGGTTAGTTGGATGATCAGCATTTTGATGTGACAATATTGGTTAGCTCAATATAATTATTGCTTGATGTGACAATATTGTTTTAGCTCATCATAATTGGTAGTGTTTGGTTAGTTGGATGATGAGCATTTTGACGTGACAATATTGGTTAGCTCAATATAATTATTGCTTGACGTGACAATATTGTTTTAGCTCAACATAATTGCTCATGTTTGATTAGCTGGTTAATAAGCGTTTTGACGTGACAATATTGTTGAGCTCAATATAATTATTGCTTGACGTGACAATATTATTTTAGCTCAACATAAATGCTGGTGTTTGATTAGCTGGATGAAGAGCATTTTTATAATGTTCAAAAATAATTTGAAAGGGTAATTAATTTGAAGTTCTAGTATGTAAGGGATAAACAATATTATTATTATTGTTTGTCTATATATACTCGTATAACTCTAATAGTAACTTTATAGGAAGGAAAGATACAATAACAAGTTCCACATAATTTTAAAATATATTGACAACTTGTTTTTGATGACCGTTGTTAAGGGCATGCCCGTCTCTCTATAAAGATACTTCTTTTATCTACTATTAAGGAGAGGTAACGATCGGCATTTGCAAAAAAATCAAAATGTAGAACATTTCTGAATACTCTAGTATTTTGGGGAGTAATCAGAGTTATTTGTATTTAGTACCATCTAAATGAATGTAACTTAAGTATGCTCTAAATCCTGCCAATAAGAGATATAGTGTTGATATCAAATACCTTAAAAAACGGGAACGGTGAGATGAGATTTTGAGATTGAGTTGAAAATGGATCAGTTCATACAAGAATCTACTTTAAAATTTGTTGCAGGTATATTTGAACGATAATAATACTAAACTCTAATTTAAGCATATAAAGAAATAAATAAAATGATAAAGGGACATGATTCTGAGATGTCGTATGGGAGAAATAACGTTGCAGATGTCGAAATACTTTAGACAAAAACGATTTATTTGACCGCTTGAAAAGCAAAAAGCCAAAAGTTATATTAAACTGACTACAAGATTTTAGCTGATTCAATGTCGAGTGAATTGTATATATTGAAAAATTAGTAAATGATAAGGTACAAATATTTATTCCTTATAATTAATGACTATTTAAATAAATAAATATCCTTTAAATATAAAGTAGATTCGCTCCGTATTTGTATTTTTTTGTATTCGTATTTTTATTATTAAAAATTTATTAAATTTTATTGGTAGATTTAAAATTAATACACATATGAGCAAAGTCAATTATTTTGTTTTAATCGTTGTTGTTAAGGAAAATGGATAAATTAGACTTTGAAATTGGTTAAAATCTAAATATTGATCAACATTTCAATACTTACCAAAAATTGATTAATCCTTTACCAAAAACTGAATATGAAAATTTATCAATTTCTTGTATATAAACGTTGGGTATATTAAAAACACAGACTTGTATAGGGATCTAGGAATTGATAATATAGAGAAAACATGTGAATATTCTCAGACTAAAAAAAACAAATGAAAACAAAAAAACTAAATGAATAACTCGATAAGTTCCTATGATAATGCCACAAAAAAAACTAGCAAAACATTAAAATAAAAAATTCTTATTAGTTTTAAGACTAGATCGCAAAGATGGCAGCGAGATCGTTTTCGGGATGATCGTTCTCAAGGGAAGTGTTTTTAGTGCGTTAAAATTTGTAGTGTGTTTTGAGATTTTTACTTGTTTATAAAAAACATAATAGTTATTTTGAGAATGAAAAATAATAATAAATGAAATAGGGCAAAATTAATTAACCTTATTTTCGCCCTGTAAATTATACAGGGCAAAAATTTACTAACTAAAGTTGATTGGCAGAGAAAATTGAAATAATAATATTGTAATAATATGAATCAATTTTTATAAATAAAGTGATACAATTTTTTGTGCTTCAGTCTTTATGATTTATTTGACCTTAAAATCTTAATATTTCCAGAGAAAAGTTAAATCTTAGCAGAACAATATTTATTTGTTGGGAGGATAAAATTACTAAAAACTCTAGGTTTTCTGAACTCGTTTTTAGGAAATGCCCTAGACTATTTTACCGGAAAACAAATTTCGAAATAACTCCTCAATTTTTTATACCATAAAAAATAAAATTATTTTATATGGTATTTTTCTGCGTATAAATAATCTAAGAGACAATTTATCCTAATTAAGTTTCCTACGACAAGAATTTTTTAAAACTTTATTATGAATTTTCGCCATAATTTAATATTTTATTCTATTACTATATAAGATATTGGATCTATTTCTGTCTCTATAAAAAGAAATATATCTGCTCTACTTAGTAGTAATAAAAATGACGTTAAATATTGAACGACTAAAACATAAACATTTTTTATGATAATAGACATTCTGGCATGTGGAAATTGTGTTTATTATGTGAGACAATCATTAGGCTAATTCTATTGGACTAATTTTGCTACTGCTACTGCTGTGTAGCTGTCATCATCTACAGTACCTCGAACAAAACAGTAGGATTGTAGCAGTAGTTGCACTTCTCCCTTTAGGGTAAGGGGATTGTAGTTTCCGAACTGACTATAGATGGCTTAGCGGGTTCGTTGGTTATGTTGAAGTGTCATATTTTTGTTTTTATTGTTTATGCGTGCGTAAACTCAGTTTTTATTAATTATGTGTGAATAAACTCAGTATTGTTGGTGACTATTGTGAGTTTGTATTTTACTGCTGTCAGTGATATGTTCATTTTATTGAGAGTCTACTGCTAAGTACTGCACTGTAGCAAAATTAGTCCAATCGAATTCGCCTAGTGTTAGACTATTCGTATTTTAGATAATTATTGTCGCCAGTTTAGTTAGCCATCGTTAAACTAGTTCATTAAACCATTTGACTGAATTTTAACTAATAATATAACAAGAAATATTAATTTCATAATAATAATAATAATAATAGCCTTTATTTAACAATCTTAGAAAAAAGTTACTATCACTTATGTTAATTGACACCGGTATTGAGATTGTCTTGCGTTTCCGCAAAGGCCGCCCCTAGAGCTTGCCACACTTTCCGGTCATGAGTCGTCCTCTTCCAAGTAGCACCGGCTATTTTCCGAATATCGTCCTCCCATCTCAGAAGCTGCCTCCCTTTCTTTCTTTTATTTTGTCTTGGACACCATTCGGTTGCATCCTTAGCCCATTTTTCTTGTTTACTCCTCATCATATGACCTGCCCAACTCCATTTTAGTTTTCTTATGCAGTATGTTACATCGTTAATTTTAGTTTGGTTACGTAATGTTCCTAGTTTTACTTTGTCTCTTAACTTGACTTTGAGCATACTTCGCTCCATGCTGTGTTGACAGGTTTCTAGTTTGTGTAAGTTTTGTTTTGTTAGACTCCAAGTTTGACATCCGTATGTCATGATAGGTAAAATACAGGAATCAAATATTTTTTTCTTAGCTTTAAGTGGTACCTGCGGGTTTTTGACAATTTCTTTAAGAGACCAGTATCTTTTCCATGCTAATTGTACTCTGTTGTTTATTTCTTTGGTTGTAAGGTCTTTTGGTGATATTATCTGTCCTAGGTATGTATATTCGTCGACGTACTCTATTTTGTTGCCGTTGACTGTAATGGTGATTTTGTCGGAATTAGTCATTACTTTGGTTTTTGTATTATTCATGGAGAGTCCAACTTTATCGCTTTCGTACACCAACTGTTCAAGCATTGCTTGCAGGCTTCTCGGGTCTTCAGAGATTAGAATTAGATCGTCTGCAAATCTTAAATGGTTTAGTTGCATTCCGTTAATGTTTAGTCCATATTGACTCCACTCGAGACGTCTGAATATATATTCAAGCACCGCCGAGAAAAGTTTGGGTGATAGTGGGTCTCCCTGTTGGACTCCTCTTTTTATAGGGAAGTATACACCTACTCTTTCTGTTCTTATTTTCGCTTTCATGTTCTTGTATATATTTTTAACAATTTGTATGTACTTGTTTTCAACCCCTTGTGTTGTAAGCGCTTCCCATATTTTTGTATGTTTTAATGAGTCGAAAGCTTTATTATAGTCTACAAACGCCAAATAGTAATTGATACCATATTCTGTACATTTCTGGATAACTTGTTTTATGGTGTGTATGTGGTCGATTGTTGAAAAGTCCTTGCGAAAGCCTGCTTGTTCTCTGGGTTGGTTTTCATCCAAAGTCTTTGTTAAACGATTCAACAGTATTTTGGAAAAGATTTTATATACGTTCGACATCAGGCTGATGGGTCTGTAGTTATTTATGTTGTCTTTATTTCCCTTTTTATGTAGTAGTATTATAGTTGACGTGGTCTACTGGTGAGGTATACATTCTGTCTCAAAAATTTGGTTAAATAAATCTGTAATTTCATGCTTGGTCTTAAATTTTTTAAAAGCAAACATATTTTTATTTAGATTTTCGGCCAAAAATGACGATAAATAAACAAACGAAAATTTTAACTGCCAAATATAACGAAAACAATTAGGATGAGCCATTAAAAAAATTATTGCTCGCTAAGATTTCAAAATGTCTATGTGAAGTTATTCTCAAAAAAGGATATTTCCCTATGTCCGACAAAGCATATTTGACCACCTCTCCGGAATAAACTCTATGGTAACAGAATATGGAATAGAAATTTATGTAATTATTTCTGTAAAAAGAGAATTTAAAAAATCGATGTTTTCAGTTAACTAATTATATTATATCATCAAAAAAAAATCGTTATCTAAAAAGTGTAAGAAACTTCCAATATCCATACAGATTCATCCAAAAATTATCTCGTATTAAGTTAAGGCTGAATTTTTTGATTTGTAAGGCTATTTTTAATAGTTACTGTAAACTTTATTTTAGTCTTATTTGAAAATTTGAACAATTATAATTTTGTCTAAAGTTGAAGTAGATACAAACATATTTGTACCTACTTCATCTTAAAAATTAGCACATAATCAAATTGGTATAAAATTATTACTGAAATCTTGTCTTTTAACTCTATTTTTTGTACAATAGCTGAGAGTTTAAAATTGAGAAGATACATTTTTGAAACAAAATTTTTTAAAAAAAGTGTAACAAAAACCCAAAAATTTATTGAGTTTTATTCTGAAACCAAAAAATATTTTTCTTCATAAAGTTTAAGCCTTTCATGTTATTTGCACGTACACCACCTATCCATACATTTACACATACATAAATACGCATATTAGTCTATAAAAAATAAATTTTATTTTATAACTGAAAAGAAATCCCGAATTGAAATAATGCTTCTGAAAAGTTTTCAAATTCCATTCACGTGTACTATAGGACAATATAAGAGTATATGAACGAAGCCAGTTGGGGTAGAAGGTATTCAATAACGAATGCATTTCGACCATCACCGTCAACGGGAGGCTGAAAGAAAATTAATGCCAAACGGCTAATTAAGGACTAAAAAAGTTATTGAGACTTTATGGTGTCAATTCATTTGCGAAGGATATCAGTATTTTTCGTGCACCATTTGGTCGAAACGACTTTCTTCAGAAAATGTATTTTGACTTTGCCGTTTTTAATTAGAATTTCATATCATGACCAGCCCATAAGCAATATCTCGATCAGAATACATTGGGATAATAAAGAAAAATTTTTTTTGGGTGAAATCCCGTCTTTAAGAAGAGAAGATAGTATGCCGCAAGGAGGCGAAATGAATTAATATGATTCTCGGGGATATGTGAAAGTGAAGGGGGAGAAATGTCTATAAATTTTTTCTATATACCCAACGAAGTTTGAAAACTTTAGTTCAATATGAAACAGATTTCGAAATTGTGCAGCATCTGGTGTTGATAATTTTTAGAATTAGAAGAAAATTTAAATGCCTTTTGACAGAGATTACTTACAATGTTAAAATGTGGAGGTGGCAACATAAAATGATTTGTTTTTTTTTTGTTTTTATAAAAACATGATCTGATATAGACACAGGCAGCAACCATGTTTCTACAATATCTATACTTGTAGAAGTTTTCACAATCATTTTGATTTTTGAAGAAATCTTTCAAAGTTCGACTATTCAAATTTAAATTTCTGAGAATAATTATTATGAGCAGTTCTAATTATAAATCACAATTGCAATTTAATTTAGTTGCTTAGAAATTTCCTGTTTCCTAATAACTTCAGACAGAATTTGAATGTTCGTATTTATTTCAAGTAACATTAGAACAGCTCTTACATTTGGTAGCTATTAATTATATATGTCACATATTTAATACATAGAAAATTTAATTCACCATGAAATGCGCAAAAGATATGCCCGATCTCAGGGTATTGGAACAATGGGTCTTAGATGCTGATTTTTTGAACAAATCTAAAAACCCATAAATCACTGTGGAGAAGCCATTGTAACAGTGAAAGGCTAATATTATATAAATACAAGCTCCATACGCCATACATGCTTGTTTGTTGCATGGATGGCGTATGGAGCTTGTATTTATGCTAGGAACAGAATTAACAGTATTCAGCGGTTGGTTCTGTTGCATGTCTAAATGTTTGTAGGGCAGTCTCCACCGATGCAATGCAGGTCTTACTGGGAGAAATCCCATGGGATCTAGAGGTGCTCCGTAGAAGTATTCTCTACCGGATGCGGCATGGCATTGTATTGGCGGATGGATGCCCTGTTCTGAATGAGGAAATTCAGGAGCTTAGAGACCGCCAGCGGCGGGCTCTAGTTCTTTAAAAAAATGTATGAGCGTTGGGATGAGAGTGAGAATAGGAGATGGATCCAGAGGTTATTCTCAAGTATCAGGTTTGCTTCGGCGAATAAGTTTGAATGTGACCTGTTCCTGGGTTATTTGATAACCGGGCATGGCAGTATGAATGAGTTCCTGTATAAGAGAGGATTAATGAAAGAGAAGCGTGTCTGTGCGGTGTGTAGGAGTCCTCCTCGTGGACTATTATTTATATGAAAATCTTTAGGATTTGGATGCATGTAGCATTACTGTGAATGAACGTCGAGTGGATCTGAGTGGTGCACTTAATACACCTGAAAGGTGGGAATGTCTGGCTGAATTTGCCATGGCACTGTTTGAAAGAAGATTCAGATTAATGAATGGGTAGTGAATGTGCATGCGAGTGAAACGCAAGGTGGCTACAACCGGATGAAAGACCAAGGTTAATTCTGGTTATGTTTTTGAGTCTTGGCAAACCCGCGTACCTGAGCTGGATTAGCGGTGCCTTGGAATTTACAAGATTCCTTGCCGTAGCTCAATGAGCGGAGTATAAACTCTTAAAATAAAAATTGGTACTACGGGAATCAGAATGCCCCATGTTGTTAAAACACACTGTGCTCGATAATGGTGAGGCGCCTTAGGCAGCACGTAGTGCCTGTGGTTAATACGCATATCGCGGATACGGTCTCCGGATCGCAGGTGGGAGGTAACTGGCAATAACTTGCAATTATCTCGGGCGCTGGCACTGCTAATGACAGTAGAGGTTTAGGTAGTTCTCGCCACCAACAGTTGGAGTAGTCAGCTTGTAACTGATTACTGACTGTTAACTATCATGCGCTGATTGGTATCTAACGAGTGGTTTGGCACGTTAAATCGAATATGATGACTGTTTGATATGAATATTAGTCTGAAGTTGTCATTGTTTTGTATTACTTTGTAAATGAAGAAGAAGACCATTGCCGTTAATTGTGATCGCCATGACCCTGTGATAATCGATTTTTTGTTCGCCTGAACATAAATTTTTGAATCTGGACCAGATGTAATTTCAACAAGACGACGCCAGAAGCCACACAACATGACACATTTTGACTTTATTGCGTGAAAAATTTTAGGACGCGTAATATCGAAATTTGGTGGATATTAATTTGCCTCCAAGATCGTGTTATTTGATACCGTTAGACGTTTTCTTGCGGGGCTACATATTTACTTTAGAGCATTTAAAAACTAACATTTGTCAAGGAATGATCGAAAGGATGGCGTCATGCAAGAAGTCTTGTAAGAAATCTCAATTTAAATTTCATCTCATTTTTTTTATATATAACTTTCCTTTCTGAAACACAAATTGGATGACTCTTATGAGTTTTAAAGTTCTCTTATAAGAAAACTATTCAATCTCATTGATAGTGGAGCTACAAATAGTTAATAATAAAATTCTATTTTAGAGAAACGGTATTCCTTGTCGTGATACTGTATGACTTTTAGTAACTATCAAGTAACACAATAGTTGTCTTCCATAATATTGTCAAAATATTCAATACTATCGGTTTAATTAGGACAGAATTCATTATCATATCAAAAGATTAGCAATATTATAGCATATTTATTTGACAGCAAGTAATTATGTTATCGTTATTTAACTGAATTAGAAGTCCAAGGAAACGTGTATTGCAGACACTGTTGTGCTATTGAGTCAAATTTACTTTCTGATTAATACTTTAAAAAAAAACTAAGAACTATTTAAAATATAAGTCAAAACTTGAGTAACAATCAGTTAAAAATGTATACAATAAAAATGTTTTCTGACTAAATATGTATTATATTTGCTCATTAATCGATATTCAATTATTTGTCGGCATCTTATTATTCTATTTTATTATTTTAATTTTACACAGATAAAAAATTCTGTATATTAAAGTATAGTAAAATTTTTTTTTTATTCTATTCAATTTAATGACAATTTTATTTTTGTATAAATATCGGAAAAATGTCTATGTCAGAATCCAAAAAAGGCTATTTTCTTTTTCCTACAAAATGAAATAGTAAAAAGGAAAGGGATTTCATATCCTAAAAAGTAATTCAGTAAAAATATTACCGACAACATGAGTCAACCATTGTCGAAAGGGGTTTTTAACTAAACACTTTCCTTATACAAGTGCCCAGCATGATCTCAAGACAGACAAGAAAGCAACGTGACACGTGTAAGTCTGTTGTTATCATGTCTGCTTGATTTATAGTTTGGAAAATTAAAAGTATTCACAAGGGTTGTACATTAAATTGTAGTCGCAATAAACTCACTACAGTTAGTCTTTTTACCCTAAACTCACTCCCATGCTTATACAATAAACAATCTACCTCGACATCGTTGTATCAATAGTTCACGGTAAATTATGAATCAAGTGCTGCAGAAAAACAATAAGTTAATTTGGTGAACTTATCTCAATCGTCCACATACAAAATGAAATAGATTTCAGAAATTTATTACAAAAATGTGGAAACTCACTCTAATATTAGAGAACTGCTTGTTTTTTTCTAAAATTAAAAGTTCTTGTGCCAAAACGTATCAATAATAGTAATAGGAGTAAGTGTACTTTTATATGAGCATTACGGTGATGGCAGAGTGGCACCCGGTGTGTGCCTCTTTGATGTCGTGTGTGTAAGTGATGATCATCAAAATTTTGCCATAAAGATAAGGGTCAAGTGTTTGTAATTGACATCCTATATGATTTATCGAATTTTCACACTCCCCTCAGACTTCTCTAACGAACCAATTTCACCTTATTACTGTGCAAATGCGGACTTCGGCCGAATGGCGAGGGAAGAACATCTCTGAGAATTACACATGTTAACCGATGTGATGATTGTATTATTTGAGTGAACTGGCATAACATATGGATAACTTAATGTAGAAAAACATAAAAGGGGTGGCTGCATATATTGGCTACTGAAGGTTGTCAAGCAAGAATTTCATCAGAATTATGATTTAAGATATTATGGCATATAAAGAGTTTAGTGATAATAAAGACGTTTACTAATTAATGCCTATATTTTTATTATAATACAGAAAATAATTTTTTTTATTGAAAATACGAGTATTTAAAATTTGATTTATCGATAATAAAAATTTAATAAATAAATGCTGAAAACTCTTACCTCTTCTATTGAACGTTTTATTAAAACATAGCTATTAGCCTTTTTTGGTTTACTTCCATTTAAAATAGGAAACCAAAGCATTTTAAAAATTACATACGTATTGGAAAATAAAATAGTTATAGAAGTGATACTAGTAACAAGCAGCAGTTTTATTTTTTCAGGTGGCAGTACATATACAAATTAGTATCTTTAAAAAAATTCCAATTTAACACTTATAACGTTAAAAAAATCATTTAAACGCTCTAAGACTATATAAAAAACTACAAGCAATATATTTCCATAATAACTTTTGTTTTAGTTACTTTATCAGATAAATTCCATAAGATAATTAAATGAGTTAAAATAAAAAATAAAACAAATAGTCTATCATTAATTTAGAATTTACAAATTAAACGGTTTCTTTAATATTTTGTTTATATATGCAGGTAATAAAATAATACTGTCCCGGTGGTTTTCTTGATATAAGTCAAGCTTTTGATAGCTTCAATATAATGAATTCTTTAATATCTCTTCGATATTGGCTGGTATTCCACGCGATATTGGCTGGTGCTTGGACACATCCTATATAACATTTATACATCCCATATCCCAACCTGCTCCAACCTCTCTTTTTCTATTGGGTTATCAAGAAAGTAATTTTGTTGTTTCCCAACATATGACTTAATTGTATTTTTTCGCAACCAACTTCACACTTAAGCCGCATAATCATATGTATTTTGACAGCTGACATAGAAAGGCTAGCTTGTGAAAAAATTCGATTGATTCCGCATAGTAATTTTTGGTTGATACCATTTTAAATATGGAAAGTGAAAAACAGCATTTTCGGCATATTTTACTTTTTAAAAAGATAAAAATGCTGTTCAAGCAATTATCCGAAGTGTATGGAGAAGATGTGTTAAGTGAGTGCCAGTGCCAAAACTAGTTTGCAAAATTTCTATCAGGCAATTTTGATCTCGAAGATGCAGCACGTTCTGTAAGGCCGGTTGAAGCTGATGGAGACCCAATAAAGGCATTAATTGATACAAACCGGCGAATAACAACTCGTCAGATCGCTAAGAGATTAAATTTATCGAATTCGACCGTTTATGATCATTTGAAACGGTTAGGTTTATTCTCAAAGCTCGAGATATGGATCCCTCATCTTCTTACGAAAAAAAATTTGTACCGTCGTATTGACGTTTGTGATTTGCTTCTCAAACGCCAAGAAAATGATCCATTTTTGAAGCGTATCATCACTGGAGACGAGAAATGCGTTGTCTACAAAAATGTTAAGCGCAAAAGATCCTTGAGTAGAAAAGATGAGCCGGCTCAAAGCACTTTGAACCGGCTCAAAGCACTTCAATATTCATCAAAAAAACGTTATGCTATTTGTTTGGAGGGATTTCAAAGAATTCGTTTATTTTGAGCTTCTACCGAACAAAACAAAGATCAATTCTGAAGTGTCTGTTATCAGTTGGACAAATTGAATGAATCACTTAAAGAAAAAAGGCCAAGAAATAAATTAATATGTTGTACGAAAAGTAATTTCGTAATGAAACGAAATCAACACATAAGCTGATCCCCAACATTCTTTTGAAATTATCCAAACCCAAATCCAAATCCTTAATGCTTCGTGTATACTATAGAGAAAATATAGTACAGAAAAAGGACAATCTAGCTAGAGAAGTAGCTCTCTATGTAGAGCGAGAATATACCGGCTCTACAGCGACTCTACGCGAGAGTTTTTAGGCGGGATTTTTCTGTAGTGTGAACACTTTTCGGTAGAGTGCTCTACGTTTTTAGATTATTTTTACAGTCTATTCAACATGTTAATAGAACCTAGAACTCTACATATGTTTTTGCTCAGATATGTGTGTATTGCGATGATGGAATTTCTTTTTTTTTCTGTCAATTGTGACATTTTAATTTTTTTTTTTTGTTCCCACGATAGTAGAATTTTAATTTGATTCAACTGAGTTTGTTTTGCTCAATTTGATTTAACTCAGTGTCACTGCGAACCTTTTATCAGCAGGAATAGATTTTAGTAAGGCTTACTTTTTAATATTAAGGGTCCACTCTTCGCAGCAATGTTTAAAAATCCGAAGGGGACACGCGCAAGCAATTTTTTAATGCGTTTGGGTTCTTAACTTTTAATACTTCCAATAGTTTGCGAAAAAACCCAATAAACCAGTTCTACACCCAACGATTCCGTTCTTTTTTTTCGAAAAGTACGCAAAAGCTGCCCTCGCTTGATTTTGTCGAACACTCATTTTAATTTGAAATATAGACGCACCCAAACGAAATATTGAGGCACATGTCATTGCGTGCTCTACCATAGTAGTGTGAGGAGTCAGTTTGTACGACAGATAGAGTCTTTACCAGAAATATCTCTACAATCCTTTTATGTAAATAAATTTTGTGGTAGAGACTCACGCAGTATAAACCGGCTTGGTAGAAGATTTTTTTCTTCGGTAGAGCTCTACCACTTTTTCTCTTTAGTGTACACAGAGTTTTAGAACTGGTTTACAAAATGCATGTACTCCCATGTAATAGCAGTAAAATACCACAACACCCAGAACTAAACTTAGTCAAACGCTTAACATAGAACCAACAGAAAAAAATCATAAAACACAAGAACTAAACTATGACACTATAAATAGCAAGATACTTTTATATACTGCTATACTAAAACTTATATGGACTTACGGAATATAGCTCTGGGGCTCTATCATGCTTACAAATTTCCGTCGAATCCAATCCTTTCAGTCAAAAATACTTTGTGAAATTGTCGATGATCCCCCCTGTTATGGTTGTGATCGTGTTATCCATCATGATCTTAAAGTTACTTTAAAAAAATTTTATTCTGGTCTTTCCAATCGTACTAATTCTCTTGTTCAAGAACTATCTTCCACTTCCTTCCCTAGAAACACCCATCAAAGATTTAAGCATCATTGGTCGAGTGATTTATTAATATAAGCATACGCTACCAGAAGAAACTTTGACGCATGTTTACTTCCCATAACCACTCACGTTAATTCTACACCTACACAATAGTTATATGCAAATTGCATCTCTAAAAATGTTAATTAAAATTTGTATTACGTTTTAGAGTTATAATATTATTCTCTATATTATATATCCATACATAAAAAGGTTAATTCGACTATAATGTATAAAGGATCATATCTTATTTCTACGGAAGAAACTGTTAGTTATTTTAGACACAAGCTGCGCAAGCTTTTCTCGGCTATTAAAACTGTAGTGTATCTACAATGTGTACTGTAGTGTTTTGGCACACTATAATATGTTATTTTAATTAAATAGACTTAGATGTGAATTAATAAGTTTAACCGTTGTGAGGTATGCTACCGATGGAACAATCATCGGCAGCATAGCTAGTCTATATATAGGCCAAACTATTCTTAAACACGTAGGAGATCGGAATCCCAACAAAAGTGAGAAGAATGACTGAACTAAATGGCAAGCAGTTGCATTGTACTGATCGAATGGTATTTGGTATTCAGAATATTCAATGGTGTTTGGCAATGAGATATCCTCTAATGTGCTCTGTTTAGCACTGAATAAAATAATTCATGACTCAATTATTTCCTCTACTATATGGCGACGATATCGATGTAAATTGTTGATCAAAGAGAGCCATTGGACTATACTAAAAGAAATAAGGATGAAGTTTGAATATTTACTAGTTTTCCTATCTGAGTTATTTCAGACAATTTTTCTTTTCGCCCAAAACTTATACTTTTTTAATCGAATGTACTCCTGTATAAGAGGTACATAGTCTTGCTAGTTCAAATGTATTTTTCGAAAGTTTGGGATAACAGAAAAAAAATTATTGCTCATAATGTTGTAGAGAGGTGGTTTCAAAAAATATTGGACTTCTTTCATAATGATAAACCAGTCAGAATCTTTTTTTTGATTATTAGAATTCCGAAGCTATATGATAATTGATCAAAGCGGTTAAGCCCAATCTAAATGTAGTGATGAAATAAGCAAGGACATCGTATACAGCCCATGCAGAAAAAAACCCGCTGAAATAATATATTATGAACTATAATAATAACATATGACTGTATATTTAATAATTTTGTTGTTGTATTTATTTACAAGTAACAGTATTTGTCAAACGTAATTTATAAGAGCCACAATACAAAGCCATAAGGAGAGGCTCTATAATATGGTGCTCCATCCAAAATTATTTCATTATATTTTTGGGTATTTATTGAATAATAACACCTAATTTTGAGTTAGCTATTTTATAGGCTGAATGATTTACTATATTGATTATAACATTGTCATTATCGCCGTTCAACTGCCTACATTCTATCAGTTCTATTAAATTAAATTTAGACTCCTTATATTATTTTACCGACTTTTTTGCAGACATTCTTGCATATAATTTTATCTATTTACAGCATAACATATTTGTACAGATCCAGCACAACTTTTAGCTTTCGTACACTTTATTAGTTGGTTTTAGTTTTGTAGTACAACTACTTCGTCTTAAGCCAATTTTCCGGACCAATGGTACTTTTGGGTGATATTTTTCTAAAAAACTTCTTGCGAAACTTGCTTTATATGAAATATTTCGAGTTACTAACCGAGCAGACATGTATTTTGCCGAAATAATTAAAAAAGTATGATATTTTTGTACTACTTTGTTTGAACTTTATAAAGATAGTTTTTACGAGCTATCAAGTTAATAAAATTTGAATAAAATGCATATATATATTTAAAACAATTTCTTAATTATCTTAAAAATATATTCGGTTAAATGGTTTTAAACCAATATTTAAAAGTATTGAGTTTTTTAATTTAATGCCTAAATATTTTCAAATAATCAAGAAATTTTGAACCGTGTAATTAATTTTTACTTTAAAAAAAATTTTGAACCTTGATCGAGTGAAAACAAATAGCTGCCAATTAAACTTTATGAAACAAACTTAGTTAGCCATTAAAAATTTATAATTGTCACAAATTAAATTAAGGTAAATGTGTAATTTTAATTATGATTATTGTACTTTTCTCCAATATTTCATTGTGTAAATGTTATTAAATTTATATTAAAACAATTTTTGAGTAATACAAAAAATAAACGTATAAAGATTACCCCAAAATTAAGTGACTTCTCATTCTAGAAGAAAACAAACGCGAAATGATAGAGGAAAAACCTAAATGTGAGTATCTATGGCTCTTATATTTTTTGGATATTCAATTTTTTTAATATTCTCAAAACTACAATATGAAAAATTATATGATGCTTCTTTTTCTAATTTATTGATTTGTATTTGTTTTATGAATGAAAATTCCTAAAAATTTACCAAATACACAAAACGTTTGAGAAAATATAAAAAAAAACTGCTTCAGACTTAAAAATAGCATTGCTTTTTATTTATTTTTTGTCTATTTTCTAAAATAACCAGTTAAAAAGTGAACGAATTTATCGTTCACTTTTTAACTGGTTATTTTATAGAATTTACGTAATTGTTATTTTCAGTCGTTCACTTTTTAACATTGTAAATTATAGAATTATAAGTGAACGATTGAAAATAAAAATTACGAATGACAATAAAATAATAGTACAAAAAATCCATTATTTTGCATTAAAAATGATATTTATTTAATTTCATAAACAGTTTCGTTTTCGACTTTCATTTTAAACTCTTTTTTAGGACTGTTGCTTAGTACAACATGTCATAATTCTACCACGGATATTACACATATGTACAAAGTTGCAAATCATTCATGAATTATTCAGATTACCACATAAAAATGTTCTAGATTTAGAATTTTTTTATGTGCTTATCTCAATAATTATTGGAAAAGATGAATTATTTTCTTCATAAATATGTGGGAGGTTGGAAGTTTTCGTAATATTTTCTGTGAAATTTTAGTTCGAGACTTAGAATATTTTTATGTGCTTATATGAATAATTATCGGAAAAGATGAATTATTGGAATTATTTTAAATAATTCCATAGTCTGACGAGATGTACGAGTACCTATACCATCCTATTTGTATAAATTAATATCGATAACAGATTATAAGAAAATTGTTAATTTTCTAAGCAATAACAGCTGTCGTAATATCTTGAACTTTAAGTCATATTCGTAAATTCTTTTATCAATAATCTTTACTGCTTCTTAAGGTGAACACTCTCAAAAATTAGGAATTTTTCTAATTTATATGATATTAAATTAAACGTATATGTTGAAACTAACATTGAAACAGAAAAATTCAATTTTTTTTAATAGTTATAATTTTTAATAAAATAATACAATGTATTTTCAGTATCACTGTATCTACCATAACTTAAAATACTTACAGCAGTAAAAGCAAACTGCTTCAATATCAAATAAATTAAAATATAAATTATAAACAACTAAAATTTTAGTTCAAATCTTCAAATTCTGGTGCCGATGCTCAATAAAGTTTCGTCAAAGATCATTTGTAATTGCCTACCTTCGGGCGCCGCATAAAATATTCATCTAGTACAAAATTCTTTTTCTAGTATAAAATCTTTTGGTATGTTTCTGTTCAACGAAGTTTTACTTTACAAAATTGTTATTTAGAATTTTAAGTAGAAAATTGAGAAAAAGTAGTCGGTATTTTTTGCAAATATAAATCTAATATTGACAATTTGTCAATTATAATTTTGTAGATAGTTTATAATATGAATTTATACATTTTTTAAAATGTCACCGAAATGAAATTTAACTACCTTAGACATATACTCATTATTATGAATATTTATTTTGCTATTTTTATTAATTCATATTTCATTGTATTCGTTATAAGGTAACGAAATCCTATAGTGTTCATGTGTAAATATTTTAAAATGCTTCATAATATAAAACTAGACGAATAATTGATTCCAGTGAGATAATGTTTGAAGTTAAAAATACATTTTTACAATAAAATCTTTTATTAACTAACAAGTTTTTATTAATATCGATTAATTCAAGTTTAGCTAAACTTATAATATTTTAACAGACCGCTTAAATTAGGTATTAATTGTGTACAATAATGTTTTCCAATTTATATTATATTCACACTACGATTGATTGTGAATTATAAGATCGGATAATAATTTCATACAAATCTTTTGATGAAATTTGCTATTGTATTTTAATATATTTTTGATCTTTATATGGGCAATCATTTAATATATTTTGTTGTTCTTTAGCAGGTCGCTAATAATTTTTGAGATATTGATTATAATCTTTAGACTTCAGATAACTCCATAAATAACATTTATAACACTAGTATGTATGTTGCTACTTGATACGCTTTTAATTTACTTCAATTTTCATGTTTAAGTAGAGAATTAAATTTTTGTAACTATCCCCATTAAAGATTATATATCTTAAGAAATTATGTCTCTTAACTATGAATGGATTTAGTTATTTTAATAATATAAATATTTTAGCTGAATATTTATAGTTAATAGAAAATATTTTTGATTATGTACAACTATGTTAAAACAAATGAAAATATTCTGACGAACTAAATTATTGTGGAGTTGTTATTTTATATATATCCAAGGTAAAGTGTGGACTAAAAAAGTTACATAAAGCTGACCCTAAACAAGAGGCATAACGTCCTAAATTTAAGTCGTATACTTTTCTGTCTTTTGGAATACAATTCTTATAAATTCCTTACGCTCAGTTTTATCGACTATTAAATTGGCATAACAGGTGCCATCAGTATTATCAAAATATGGTCTGCAAATGGTCTTCCCCATATATGGTATACGTCCAAATCATCCTTCTGAGCATATATATTCCTCTAGTTTATTGTTTTAGGACAATTTAGTATTTATTATCAAAACGTGTATAATAAAAGTTCAAATATTATAAATTATTTATAAGTAAATTATAATGTAAAAATATGAAATAAATAAGAAAAGTGTCTCTTATCTTCTTATGTAAACTTATATTGATTTTTCGTAAGATTACATTATTTCCCTTATGCATTTATATATAATTCAAATATGTGCACCCATATGAATTTTATAAAGTTTGCATTATCATCATACTTTTTTCTCAGTGGTAACAGATTTTTCAATAACTCATTATTATATTACAGAATTTCTGCACTAATGATAAGTAAAAGTAGTACATAAACTTTTAGCTGCCTATGCGAATAGACGCATGGGAACCACAATCATTTTAGATACTTCATTTTCAATTTTTTCTTCCTACCCCGAGCCTTTGACACGAGTTACACAGCAAAAAATTAAACAAACTTAGAATTAATACTATATAAAACTACATTTGAATAATCAAAGAAACACGCGCCAAATTTTTTGCTGTGTTGATTTCAGTACACATTGTAGGCATACAGAAAAAAAGTGTTACGAATAAAATATAACAAATTATACCGTATGTATTTTTAAAAAAATTAGGATCTGCAAAAAAAGTGACTATCACCTGCGTCCATTTCAAAGAAAAAACTTAACTGTAGATAAACGAGTATAAGAAAAAATTCTTGCCGAAGGAGACACTTTCGTACGTACACAATTGTTTAGGTGACAAGAACACGCGCAGCATTACCAAAAATTATTGCTTCACGCCTTCTTAATGTATCACGTTCTATCAAAGTATGCACATCACTTTAAACAATAAATAGGAAACAACAACAGGAAAGGTTACATAATAATAATAGAGCAAGGACACTTAGGACACCCGGTCCACCCCACACAATTCAAAGTTGACGGAACCAGATTCAATTTTGAATCCAAAACATTTCATTCCAATGTCGTCCCTCTTCCTTTTCAAATAATTTTTCGTGCGCGTTCACCAGATTATCTGATGATAATTTGCAGCCCATCAAAATGTAATTTCCTTCGTTTATCCTTCGCCATTTGTGTTGTCAGTACAGTTGCCGTTCTTAGCTTCCAGGCCGCCCCTGTTGTCCTTGCCATCGTTGCCTCGTCTTTTTACCATCCTCATGATTATCATCATCCGTAATAACAACAAGAATATAACATCGTAATATCATCATCCCTAATATCAGTAACTACAGAAGCAGCAGCAATCAGACAGGAGATGTTGTCGACTTCCGACAGATGTTAGACATAAATAGAAATGTAGACAAGCAGCCGAGCAGGAATTGATATGAAGTGAGTAACTGCGAATCCTTTTGATAGGGTGAACCGCTACTGAAAGTATTCAAGCCGGATTTCGAGGACAGAATAATTTTTGCAGATGACATAAGTGACTTGTTTCACACCGAGAGAAAGACATGCCAAAGACACCTCCTATTATCTTGATTTCTGCTCATATCTCGATCATATTTTGTGCAGTATACGGTATGAATTTTTTTTTAATGCAAAAAGTAAAACTCATGATTTTCGACTACATATAATATTGTTAAACTTTAAAGGATTTTAAATTGTAAAAAAAAACCAGCAACAAATTCATATTTTGTCATATTTCAACATCAAGTATATTTGTTTGATATTGCATGCAAATTAAATAATTTATGGTAAAGCGAATCGGTTTTTTCTATCAACAAATTTTAAATGACTCACTCTTCAATTGTCTCTACCGAAAGTACTCGTACTTAGTTTTTTAATATTATTAACAGGAAATAAAGTAAGAATCTTGTATGGGGTATTAAAAGGGGAGTTTGGTACTGCAACAATATGGGTGGGCTCAATATTTTCTGGTTGAAGTATTAAGTTACTTGAATATTATCTAAATATTAGTAAGTGAGTTGACTATTTGAGTGGTTTTTTATTGAAATAATTCAAAGAAAATATCAGTCATCGTTGCGAATAATTTCAGAAAGTATAACTAAGAATTATACGAAAACTTCCGACCTCCTACATATTTATTTATAAAATTAATGTTTTGTAAAAATTTGAATTTATGTACAAAATGAAAATGAAAAAGCTTTTTTTTAGTAATAATTGCACATATCCCCAATTTTGTAATCTGATATTATTCATTGTCCTTCATAACATGCGTCAAAATTCGAAGAATAAGCTGCAAACGTCGAATGGCAGAGAACTAATTCCACTATCTAAAAAAATATTTAATCAAAACTAATAAAAAATATAATGGAACAGCATTTTCTAAACTTAAATTTCGGGTAGCAATCAGGATCTTCTTAATTGCCTAGTTCGTAAAAATTGATCTTTGCTACTATTACTTCCTTGCAATTATAAAACATCAAACCGAATGAATATTCTATTATATTAATCAACGTAATAATGTGTCACCAAATAAGTCAAATTTTGGCTAATTCTTTATATTTTAAGGATCTCACATTGTTATCATTTGAATATACCCACAAGCTAACCCAAACAAATTTATTATACAGAAAGATGTAGTTTATTTTATAAAATAATCGACACATAGGAAAGTCTTTTTTTCATCATTTAAAAGCTCCAGTATTTTTTAAAGAGTTGTGTTTCTCGGTATTATTATTATCATAAATGTTAAGTTAATTGGAAGTCCATGTCCACTGGTGTGGGGACATCGAGTAGATTTGTGAAACATCGTTGTAAGAGGTGTAATTGTAAGAGAAGGAATCGTTCCAATTTCCATAGTAAGCCAGAGTGATAAACACGGTCAAATGCTTGTCATATGTTGGAACACACCTGGGCAGCATTCTCTCCTCTCAAAGGAGGATGCAGTATAGTCTAGAATGCGATAGGTTTATTGGCTAGTGCAACATTCTACTCTTAAGCTGAACAGATGGTCTGGTACTATGTGGAGCGTTTCCAATAGAGAATAAAATATTTTTAGAACTAGTGTCTCGAAAACTTTAGTCAGGATTGGGAATATACTTATTGATCACTGTGAAGAGGGTAAAAGGACGGTTTTATTGGACAGGCAAAAATTTCTATTCATATAATGTAGATCAACTAAAATAGGGTATGTTGACTACCAACAACAATAAACGATTTTTTTCTTCTTGTTATATTTGAACTCAATACAAAAACTCATTAACGATTTCAAAGCTACAAGTTATATATCTATATTAGTATAAAACACATTATAGTAATACTCGTAGTATCACCAAAAATAAAGTGTTGTTTAGAAATATAAAAAATTATGTTTCTGTATATTTCATATTTATTACTAATAGTAACACTGTTTGGATTAAACGACCGAGTTGAATATAATTAAATCTGTTATACAAACAAATTTTCAATATTAATAATGGCTATCAGGAGTAGTAAATAATTATAAGTCTACATTCTTGATTGTAGCCATTTTGTAAACGTTAACATTTCTGTAAATAATAGTTTTTAAAAAGTCTTCTAAAAGAAATGTGAGAGTACGCCATTATTTCAACTAAGTGAACAGTGAAAAAAATTGATATTGATTGATATAAATTGAAAAAATTATATTTCATAACTTTCGTGGCGGATTAATCAAACAAAAGGCTACTAAATTTTAAAAGCTCGAAAACAACAATTTATAGCTGATATCAAAAATTAAAAATTTAATTGGTAATATCCAATTTAGTGAAGAAAGTGCAAAAAAAATTATTGTACAATATAAGACCCACATGTGCCAAAGTAATGAGACCGGTATCGGTGCGAACTTTTCGGCCAGACAGCTTATACGGTAGCCCTTCCTAAATACGCAGTACAATTTTTAGCAAAATCCAGTAACTGCGTAGTCCATAAGTCAAATGTTTTTGTAAAAATACAATACAATAGCGAAATTTGGCGTTAAGCTTGGTGAATCAAAGAGAGAATTTACGAGAAGTTGCAACGAGCCCATGGCAAACATTCCTCACACGTTTTCAGTTGCTGAAATCATTTTTAAAATTCCGAGTAGTGAAAAACGAACCTCGCCCAGAAAGGTCTTCAACATTGAAAACTGATGAAAATGTGGAACGAGTGAAACCTTTTAAGAGATAAACTTTGAAGCTGATGAAAAATCAGTTAAATTTGAATCGTTTTATCCTTCTCCAAATTTTGACTCAAAATATGAGCATGAGAAAGGTGAGTGCAAAGATATTGCCAAAAATAACAATCTCCATTAACGATATTTTGTTGAAAAAAAATATTCCTGTGGTTTCTCAGCCTCTAAATTCATCTGATCTCAGTGTGTAGGGCTTTTTAAATCTCCAGAGATGGTACATCATCTTGAAACTGTCGATAAAATCTAAAGGAGTGTAACAGAGGAGCTGAAGCTAATTCTAGAACTGCTGATTTATTGGGTTATCAAGAAAGTAATTTCATTTTTTTTAAATAAAAAATAAAGACGATTTTCTTATAGTGAATTAATATTTTATTCAATTAAATATTGTCCAGTCTGATCCAATACCCTTTGCCATCTTTCTTGCAGTAGCATGATTCCACGCTCATAAAATTTTGTTTCTTGCTGATAAAAAAGTGATTTTTGACTTCCTCATTTGAATTAAATGTTTTACGGTCTAAAAATTTTTGAAGAGACCGGAACAAATGATATTTGGAAGATGCTATGTCTGGAGAGTATGGTGGGTGTGGCAGTATATCCCATCCAAGTTCTAAAAGCTTTTGCCGTTTGGTCAAACTTGTATGTGGTTTCGCATTATGCTGTTGGAACACTATACCTTTCCTATTGACCTAACAGTTCGGCTGAAAAGTTTAGAACGAAACACAGTAGAAATATTTTTTTTTGCAAAATTCATTTTTATTATTCAACATAGTTGCCTTCGAGGGCGATACAGCGATTATAGCGATCTTCTAACTTTTCGATACCATTTTTATAGTACTCTTTCGGTTTTGCCTCAAAATAGGCCTAAGTTTCGGCAATCGGTCTTAAATTTCTTGCCAGCGAGCATTCTCTTGAGGTCTGCAAACAGGAAAAAGTCGCTGGGGGTCAGATCTGGAGAATACGGTGGATGGGGAAGCAATTCGTAGCCCAATTCATTGAGTTTGACCATCGTTTTCATCGACTTGTGACACGGTACATTGTCTTGGTGAAACAACACTTTTTTCTTCTTTAAATGAGGCCGTTTCTTAGCGATTTCTTTCTTCAAACGATCCAATAACGCTATATAATAGTCGCTGTTGATCGTCTGTCCCTTCTGGAGATAGTCAATGAATATTATACCATGCGCATCCCAAAATACAGACGCTATCACCTTGCCAGCCGACTGTTGCGTCTTTCCACGCTTTGGATTCGGTTCGTCGCTCGCTCTCCACTCTGCCGACTGCCGATTGGACTCTGGAGTGTGGTGACGGAGCCATGTTTCATCCATTGTCACATATCGACGCAAAAATTCGGGTTTATTGCGCTTGAACAGCTCCAAACACTGCTCAGAATCATCAACACGTTGTTGTTTTTGGTCCACAGTGAGCCCACGCGGCAACCACTTTGCTCACAGCTTTTGCATGCCCAAATATTCATGCACGATATGTCCAACACGCTCTTTCGATATCTTCAGAGTCTCAGCTATCTCGCTCAACTTCACTTTACGGTCATTTAAAATTATTTTGTGGATTTTTTTGATGTTTTCTGCCGTCACCACCTCTTTTGGGCGTCCACTGCGTTCTGCATCAACTGTGCTCGTACGACCAGTTCGAAATTGACGAAACCAATATTCCACAGTTGAAATAGCTGGAGCAGAGTCCAGGTAACGTTTGTCAAACCATGCTTTGGTTTCCACTGTATTTTTTTTCATCAAAAAGCAATGCTTTATCAATACACGAAATTCGTCTTTATCCATTTTTTTTTCAATAACAAAAGTTGCTCTACTCAAAATGCTATATCTCACGAACCGATCGACCGATTGCTGTCAAATTTTGACAGGAATCATTTGAAGCATGGTGCTTTGTGATAATTAAGTAGATTTTTGCAAGAGGCAAAACGTCATGGTTCTCAACTTTTCAGCCGAACTGTTATTCTGGCCTTTTTTCTTTAAGTGAATCATTCAATTTGTCCAACTGATGACATTACACTTCAGAATTGATCGTTGTATTGCTCGGTAGAAGCTCAAAATTAGCAATTGCTTTGAAATCCCACCTAACAGATAGCATAACCTTTTTTTGATGAATATTGGCTTTCGAAGCGCTTTGATCCGTAAGATGAGGAACCCATATGTCGTGCTTTGACATTGAACCTAACCGTTTCAAATGATCATGAACGGTCGAATTCGATAAATTTAATCTTTCAGCGATCTCACGAGTTTTTATTCGCCGGTTTGCATCAATTAATGCCTTTATTGTGTCTTCAGCAGCTTCAACCGGCCTTCCAGAACGTGGTGCATCTTCGAGATCAAAATTGCCGGATCGAAATTTTGCAAACCAGTTTTGGCACTGGCACCCACTTAACACATCTTCTCCATACACATCGGATCATTTTTTTCTTGGTTGAACAGCATTTTTGTCTTTTCTATAGTAAAAAATGCTATTTTTCACTTTCCATATTTAAAATGGTATCAACCAAAAACTACTATGCATAATCAATCGAATTTTTTCACAAGCAAGCCTTGCTATGTCAGCTATCAAAATACATATGATTATACGGCTTAAATATGAAGTTGGTTATGAAAAAATATAATTAAGGCCTCTGTTCGGAAAAAAACGAAACTTCTTTCTGGACGACCCAATATATTCACTGATGTATATCTGCTATGGCAACTATTTTTAAAGAAATAATATTGATGTAATGTATAAAAATAAAATAAATTAATTTATTAAAGAATAATAAATTAATTTATTTATTAAACGGACGCGTGTAGAGCTTCGAGTGCAATAAAGTTTGAAGCTAAAATAAATAGGCAATCATTAGTTTGGGTGTTTCAAAATTAGCCCTGTTGTGTGTCAAATTTTTGTGTTTCTCTCACAGTATGTCCAAAAAAAATTATATTTTGTTTTATGGCAAATTTTTGAGACCGATAAATTCTGCATAGTATATTATAGTTTTTTTGCCAAAAGTTAGTGGTAAAATTCGAAAAACTAACTTAAGGCGTTGAACAATCTTTTGTCACGATAACGGCTGCTCTTGTACACCAAAACAAACAAAATAATATTTACCCCTACAAAATGTGGATTTAAAACTCATCTGCTCTATAGTCTCGACATTCCACATAAAAACTTTTTAGGTTTCTAAGCATTAAGATCAAGATATGTATGTACATTTTATTTTTCATTGGTTTTTATTGTTTGGGGAAGCAGTGACAGCATATAAAAAAATATATGTTTTGGCAATTTCATTTTTCGAGAAGAAAAATTTGTTTTGAAAAATAATTTTAACGTATTAAAATTAGGGCAAATATTGTAGAAGGTTAACAATATTTCTAAATTTATTAAAAAAAAAACTGCAATTCTAGTTTGAAATATTAAAAAATTGAATATTTACTTCTATTTTTTAATTTTTCAAACTAGAATTCTTCACGCATACAGTAAGCTTCATTTTTAAATAAGCAAAAGTTTACGATAATAATATTACAGTAAAATATCTATTTTGAGAATATTTGATGTTCTATATTCATGAAATTATTGATGGGTTATTAGTATTATTGCGCTTACAATGATTTTTGATAGTTTGACTTAAGAATAACTTCCATTTATTAACATTTAGTTTATCAGAATGTAGTTAAAGTTTTTTTTCTTAATATCTCCTAGATAATAAATAATAATATATCTAAAAAATTTCTTTTTTTTTAATACACATATTCAATTATTCTCATAGACATTTGTTACCAAACTTATAAAATACGAATTTTACTAATTTCTATGTTATTAAAATTGAAATTAAACAATCATAATTTCATTATTGTATTAAAAAAAATGAATAAATAAATGTTTTAAAAGAATGATAGGAAAATATTAAAATCAATGGAATGAAATTCTGTCCAATGCGTGTATACATAATTTATGAATTGTGTTTGATCGACAGCTGTCGAATCAAATTTTCAATTTTCTTGACTGCTGCATAAAATAAAAGGAATAAGAGAATTTTATTTGATTTTATTCAAGAATAAGAATATTTATAATGTATTATAAAACGACAAAAAAAGTATGCTGATTATTATTCAGGAATCAAAAGTGTAAGTAAAATAAGGATGTTCGTATTGAGACGATGGTAACTTAAAAATTTGAAGTGAAAATTGATAAATACTAGGAACGTCTATTGAACCACCATTTTTATTTGGATATTGGGATTGTGCATTGTGCTCTCCGTCTCTTGGCAAATTAACATTGCAAGGAACAAACGGAATGAATCTGATCTCAATATGCTCGCTTGTACATAACGTTATTCATTTGACTATGGTTTTGAATACATGTGCTTCAGAAAAACAATCCAACCACATTGAATTAAACAAGAAGTCACGACCCTGTGTCTAATAGTTTGTTTTTGTCTCTCAAAAAGGCCATGTAATACCGAGGGTAGTATGATGATAAAAAGTTTCCATGTCGAGACTAGGATCTTCTCTGCAACGAGAATTTTATATATTTCCCTGTGGAGTTGCTATCGACCATGTTATAAACATTGACACAATAATAAAAAAAACCTCAAGCTTACTGTAAATGTCATTGGTTGAATATGCTACATTATTAGTAGTTGTAGTACGACTATAACTCTATAAATGCTTACCGCAAATGTTGTACTTGGTATCAGAACAAAAAATAATCTTAACTTGAGAGCCACTTCAAAAATAATTTAAAAATTTTTCATGCTTTTTTTCTATAACTCTTCTTGTTTATGTATTTTTTTCTCTTTATTTCTTTTACCATAATAAAATATATTGTGACATTTGCTTAAATAATATTATCTGGCTGACTGCCTGGTTAGATGGTTTGAATCTGTAACCATGCAATCATCTTTCACCTTTCATATAGCTGGATTCATTGCCATCGAAAAATCTACTCCGCCTTAGAAGTAGTTCAGTAATCTTGTTCAGCAAACAATTTGTAAAAATGGTTCAAAAATCTTCTGTTCATTATGTGTTCATACATACTTACACATATATACATATATACGTATACAATTACTGTTTCCATATTCATGTTCTCTTGTTTTTTTCCGTATATGCACCAAGTATGTTGAGGGTTTAAAGTGTTAAACAATACGAAAACATTTGCTGGTACTTGAGATAAATCGTTGCACATTTTCTAGCTCCTCTTCATCCCTTAATGGAGATATTATCGCTCCAATTAAAAAATTTTGCCAGTAAAGTGCTTCACTGGTTTTGTCTGTAAATTTCTATCCATTCTCCCCCATTCGAATTGAAGTCTTAGTCTTTTTGTTATCGTTTCCGCCTCGTTTCGGGGTTGTAGATAAGCGAATACGACCACACTCAACCCCAACTATGTACTTGGTTCTACTCAAGCCAGTTCAGATGAATTCAGATGAATTCTGTTTTTATTCAAATGTTTTTCTCTTGTTTGCCAGAAAAGCAGAGCATTTTAAAGCCCTCCAAAATATGCATGCGCTCGTCATCGTTTAAGCGGATAAAAGCTAAAAAACTGAACAGAAGAAGAGTGCCTGGCAGTTGCGAATTCTTAATTCTTAGCAAATGTTCATCTCGGACGTTGGATGGGAGGAGTTCATTGAGGGTTAATAGCCGTGAAAACGTTTCATATATTCGAAGTGGGTTATATGCAAGGGCAAAAGACTCTCATAATATTAAAAATATATGAGTAAATGTCGTTAGCTAAATCCCCTATAATAGAGATGATTCTATTTGTTAAAATGGTATAACTTGGAATTATGCTAATATTAATCGAATAAATCTATTTATCTTTTTCTTAATAATTTTCAGAATAAAATTTTTGTTTTTGGAATTTTTAAATTTTTTAACTGTTTATATTTAATATTTTCACATACTTAACCAAATAGCAACAATGCCCGACTAGCTATATTATAATTCACTTAAAAAATAATTTAAAATAGTTATTTGCAGAACTTTCTTGGCATATCGATTAGTATATGACAAAAATGTTATAACAATTTTATGCAAAATTTGTAGCAATCTAAAAGGAATTTTACATTTAATTGAAATTATTATTATTATTATTGGGATCACAATACTATTGGATTGTTTGGAAAGTAATTTCGTTTTTTCCCAGTAGAGGACTTAATTTTATTTTTTCAGAACCAACTTAAGCCTTATAATGATATGTATTTTGACAGCTGCCATAGCAAGGCTTACTTTTGAAAAAAAGCAAAGTTTGCTTGTGAATAATTCAATTGATTCTGCATAGTAGTTTTTGGTTGATACCCTTTTAAATATAGAAAATTAAAATAGCATTTTCTGCATATCTTACTTTTTTACTATAGAAAAGATAAAAATGCTGTTCAAACAAGAAAAAAATTATCCGATGTATATGGAGAAGATGTGTATAAAGAAGAAGAACCAAACCTGATTTGCAAAATTTGGTTCCGGAAATTTTGATCTCGAAGATGCACCACGTTCTGGAAGGCCAGTTGAAGCTGATGAAGACACAATAAAGGTATTAATTGATGCAAACCGGCGAATAACAACTCGTGACATCGCTGAGAGATTAAATTTATCAAATACGACCATTTCTGATAATTTGAAATGGCTAGATTTTATCTTAAACCTCGACATATGGGCTCCTCATCTTCTTACGGAAAAAAATTTGTGCCGTCGCATTGATGTTTGTGATTTGCTTCTCAAACGCCAAGAAAATGATACATTTTTGAAGCGTATCATCACTGGGGACGATAAATGAGTTGTCTACAATAATGTTAAGAGATCCTGGAGTAGAAAAGATGAACCGGCTCAAAGCACTTCGAAAGCCAATATTCATCAAAAAAAAGGTTATGCTATCTGTTACGTGTAGGTGGGATTACAAAGGAATCGTTTATTTTGATTCACTTAAAGAAAAAAGGCCAATAAATAAACTATTGGGTTGTTCGGAAAGTAATTTCGTAATGAAACCCAATAGAATGTATAATCAAAAATTTATAAAATGTAATCCCGTCAATCTGTAGTTTACCATCTACTAGTAACTTTGCCAATTGAGTTGGCCTTATTTGGAAAATTATTATTAAAATGCTCTCAATATTATTCATTCAATATAAAACATATTCTAGAATCATATATTTTCTTATATAAAGATTTAAAATGTCTCAGAAATCTTTATTATAAATCTATAATTAAAAAATAAATACCATATTTATGTATTATCATCAACAACTTAGGGGAAATTTATTTTTTGCTATCTAAATTTGATATGTGCTATTACCAGTCGTTCTTGTCACTAAGCTTATATAATCTATTTTATTTTACCTACACTTGAAAATGTTAATTTGCTTACTCAATTTATGCAAAAGTTTCACGCTTTCCTTTTTTGTAATGTTGATATCATCAAATTTGATATTATGAAAGGATGCAAAAATTTATTATACAATACCGAATTGAAAGCAATTTAATATTAGTAAAATCCTCTACTTTAGAATTCTACTGAGCATGTCAACTCTTATTGAATCTGGTCCACACCAAATTATTGTAGTTATCTTCCAAAATTAAAGTTTTATTGTACGAATAGTAAAACTACACTTATATATTTGGCTTAAAATCAAGTTCTCTAAGAAAAGAGATACATTTTTTTTAAATAACTGAAGAAAATAATTTATATATGATAATTAAAAAAAAGTATGTTATTTAAATTATTTAAAAGAACAATATTTAACTGACTTAATTAATAGGAATAGAAAATATATTTTTCATTTTGAATAAAGTTAGTACCTAAAAATATATCCAATAATAAAATAGATTTTCTCATCATGCAATAAAATCTCAACTATAATAATTTAATAAAAGATATTATCATATGGCTGAATGTAATATAGTCTATGGCATTTTATTGTGCATATGTTATGATCGTAATTTGAGATATTTTGTCTGATAAAGCCAATCAATTTGCAAAATAACATCGCCTGTCGAAACAGAATTGGCACAGTCAATACTCTCCGATGTCTCACTGTGTTTATTAAAACGTAATCTGACGAACGTGACTATATGAATGTGAAGCTTCCTCATTAACAGATTATTTCCCATATGAAACAAAACATATTCTTCATGCAGAAATTGAATACTCAAACTTAAAGTTCTGAAATAGTACCAGAGGATAGATATTGGAACATGATTACTGCTTTGTTTAGATAGTAAATTATTAAGTATAAAATCACTGTTCTACATATTTGTTTTTTATTAACACTTCTATTGAAAAATAAATAAAATCAATTTTAAATTTTCCACGTCATTACAAGGAGTTTTTCCCTAATTTTATGGCTATGTAATTATTAAAAAATGTTATAGAAACATTTTCAGTTGAAATTAAATGACATATTTTGTTTTAATACATTCAGTAATTGAAAATATGACAACATGTTGAACTTTGAAGTTACAAGTATTGTTCAAAAGTTTCAGAAACGTTTTATTCTAAACGCTCGTAACGAATGTATTTAAATTAGTTTGAAAAGTTTTTTATGAAAAAATATTTTTTGGTTCTTTTGTTATTGTAAATTTTACTGTAATTCAATTTGATTAAATATTGATTATTAAATATTGTTTGATTATGAATAGATTATCAGATACATTTTTTACATAAAGAACAATTGATCTATATTATTTCCTAGAGATTTTCAATACAAAATGTATAGTTTAGATGTAAAAAATTAAGAAGCAAACTGACAAAAAATATAAAAAATTACATTCATGCCAAGAAAGTCATATCGTATCAAATGCCATATTTTCACTAGTTGGATAATATGGCAATTCCGCTAAGGACGGTGCCAAGTCTGGCTAAAAAAGGAGCAAAGAAACTGTCTGAAAGGGTAGCTCCTATAAGATAGGCACTGGTAGTTTTCCTTCTACACATATGTTTGTTGTATAGCTAGCCATAGAACAGCCGCAGTAGACCGCCGTTCTAAATATAATTTCACAAGGTGTCCCCGAGAGTCTGAAGGCTTCTACCAATTGAAATTTCTGTAATCCTGTTCTCTAGGCACAATTCTAATTTAAAACGCAAACAAAATTAATAAACGTAACCAACGGTGACTGACCCGTTGAAAAAGAGTGTGCATTTTCTAATGGAATGTGCGCTTCCTATATAGAGCAATTACCCGATATCCTGTCCCAGGCTGCCATAACATCATTACAAGAGATATAGTGGTCATGGACTGGTTTTTTGGAGAAGATCAGCTGTTATATATATTATTACTACTTTCCAAAACGCCACGTGTTAGGAAAAAGCTGCTTTGTCAGACAGAAAATAAAGTCCTTTATTATCGGATTTGAAGCGATAAGTAAGAGGATATGCATTCTACAAATACCATAACATCAGTCTCATAAATATTCATGCCCCTATGAAAGAGTCCGCCAATCCAGAAGGGGACATATTTTTCGTAGAGATAGAGCAAGCCCTCGACGTCTGTCCCTAGTGTGAAACAAAAGCCCAAATTGAGGCACCCAAAGCTTGTATGGGCATAACAATGATAACGGATTGCGAACCATCCAAAGTTAAATAAAATGGCCGTTGGAAGTACCTGGTTGGCGCACAAAGATATCTAGAAGACCACCTAAAAGGCACTATTATTTAAAAGGCCGAAAAAACCATAAAGAGTCGAAACGGCTGTTCTTATGGTAATTGCAAGCAAGCAAAATAAGAAAAGAATGCATCGTACCGAGCCATGATGGATTATCAGAGAATTGTCGTGAATTGCAAAAAAAGGGGAGAGAAGAGGATTCACAGACAAAGTAAAAAAGCCAGGAAAAATGGGAAGGTCTTCGAATCAAAAAATATAGGAAGCTGTGAGCATCTACGACGGTTTACACCACAATACTCATCATGCCACAGCAAACAGGGTGATTTGATTCCCGACCAAAATGGATATATTAAGGCGGATGAGTGGAACATTTTCATAAACTCCTAATCAGATCATGAGTTTGAGGTTCTGCCAGCTGAAGAATACATCACAAAAAAGCCCCAGTCACCGAAAAATTTATTGGCTTATACCAGAGAAGTTTCACAATAACACATCAGATCTTCTCTCTACAGGAGCCGATAGAAACCTATTAAAATGTGGTTAACATATCCCCCATCTCTTCATCGACTTCAAAGCCGCTTATGATAGCATACCCAGGGTAAAACTCTACGGATCAATAACAGTGTTCGGCACGCCAAAAAAAATGGTTATGACAATGGTGATTCGTGACTCACGAGTAACCATATAGGGTACCATCTGCATTAAGTTTGTCCAGCTTTTAGCAGACGCTGACGACATCTTCATCATATGTCAATCAGAAAGAGATGTACGAGAAGCCTACATCAAGATTGTGCCGGCGGTAAAAAATCTTGGACTACTCATAAATGGAAGTAAAACACAGTGCGTGCTGTTAGCGTCGGCGACGAAGGCAAGAATAAATAGAACTAGTCGCATATCGATAGGAGAATATAGTTTCAAAAGCGTAAAATCATTTTCCTATTTGGTATCAATTGTCACAGCCGATTAGAATACCAACGAAGAAATCCACGCACGGTTGCTGGAAGTCAACAGAGCCTATTTCAGTTAGTCTGAATGGTTTCGCTCGAAAATTCTGACCATAACGTCTTGCCAGTCCTCATGTATTCTTCAGAAACTAGGGTTCTCTGCAAAAGTCATTTCGAACACTTGTCCGCGTTTGGGAGGAGGATCCTTTGAATAATTTATTACCTCCAACATAAGAATGGACGATTCCGTAGTCTATTTAACGGCGATCTCTTGGAGCGTTACCGCGACCGCTCAATTTTAGATTAAATTAAGCTCAATAGGGTGCTTTGGGCTGGTGAAGTGACGCCGCTAACCAGGGCGCCAAAACATGCTGATTCAGCAGGCCAAGACCGGGCATATACGAGTGTTAAAATTTATTCTCAATTAAAAATTAAAAATAGTTTGTTTGTTTTATGTAATCGCGATGATTTGGAGCAATGTACTTACAATGTTATCATATTTATAATAAAGTATTGTATCATTTTATAAGACATTTTAAAAATACCGTATCAATACAGCGCACGGGGAACAACTTTAATTTGCATAGAATAACATATCAGTTTAACATAATTGGATAAATGCAAAAACTGTATTGCGAACCGCATGAAAACATGAAAACTTTCTATTAGTACCACAAAAAAGGCAAAACTGATTATGGTGAAGAGTTTTACATCACGTTTTTGAGTAATATAAATATATAGGAGCTTACAATGGTTAAAAAGATAAAAAACAAGTTTGTTAAGAATGGTTCGAACGTAGAAAGAAGTTCTAATTTTTGAAGTGAATTGCGTTATTATTTATTTCATTAAAGAAATTAATGCAAATCTAAGTAAAAATTATTACCAACAAAATTACGGATGCTTATTATACAATACTTAATAGCAGTATTTATTAATTGAATAGACATATATCACCAAGAAACAGAAGTGATCTAACATATTATTAACAACATAAGAAAAAATATAATAAGAGAACTTTTTATTCAATATAGAACATATATAATATATAAATAAAAATAAAACTACTCCATTTATATGGTATTTATATTCAAGTGGCATGTACTTTCAAACTGCACAAGTTCAATTTAGGCAGGATTTTTGGAGAAAACCACTCCGTTGTTAACACAATCAAATTTCCAAAATCACCATTTAATTTTTGGAATTTTTATTCAGCTTTAAAATAAGCTATAATTCATTATCATGCTTGTAATGCTATAATTTGCATGCAATATATTTCCATATTTTTTTTTAGAATTGAACTGATCTATGTATAAACAATATTCTTCGGTAAGTTTTGAATACTCTTCAATTATGAGAGTATTTTAAATAATTATTTTTCTTAGTCAGATGAATTTGGTTGTTCCAAAAAGACAGCGGGATGCAGCGGAATGACAACACAAATATCGATTTGGATTTTATTCTAGATATTATCGAACTAAAATAGACAGAGCATCTAATAAACTTATATGTACTTAAAAAATCCTTGCTTTTTAACCAACTAGCATCACCAAACTAAAGTTTTTTGCTTTTGACGAAGAAACTACTCAGAATATTCAACATTTTTGTTAGTAATTATATGTACAAAAATTACGCATTTCTCATGCTTCTGCAAATTATAAAGCTTCAACAGTTTACATTAGGTCATTTTAAATAAAACGCATATTTTTATTATTCACAATAAAAATTTTAAAAAAAACTAATAATTACCTACTACTCTTTCATTTAATTACTAACGATAATTACAAAAAGGCATCATATAACTCTGAATAAAATTACTTTAGGAACATTTAAATCATAATTTAACTAACATCAATAAATAACTTGAACAAAGAATATTTTAAGGATGTTGAAGCAGGAAATTTGCAATGTAATATCTAAATCTAGAATAAACTTTTCAATATTCACCCACACCAGCATATTTAATAATATAAAAAATAAAAATAATTTCAATAATATTTTATTAAAATTAAAATTTAATCAACAGGATGATTTATATGGGGAAACAAAATATGATTGACAAAATTAAAGTTTTAAATCTTAACAGATTTTATTTGATGATTATAAAAAGAGAATGGAACAATGATTCCTTTCTATAAGTAACCATTCGGATATGAATTTTTATTTATTATATTATTAAGAAGTCGCTTGTTCTATATGCATGATAATACGTGTATATCTAGATGTCACGTCAACAATTCGGGTATTAAAAATATAGCATTAGTTTCATGTTATATTGCCTGCAAGTGCTCACCCGTCGAGTTCTTATAAGATTGGGAAGAGATTTTAACGCCAGACATACATCATGGGGAGATTCTATTCGTAACTCTTCTGGTATCTCTATTAAAAATTTGCTAACTAGTATCTCCACATTATAGGTAATTGCACCTTCTGGTCCTACCAGACTTAGTAGCTTATCTGTTGTCGATCTGTTTTTCGTTTCAAGTTTTTTAATTAATCCTTACTCTTCGAATATTACTTGTTCAACTCTCGACTTTCATTCAGACCATTATCTGATTCTTATTAAAATTCAAACACAATTCAACTGTCTAATAGTAGCCATCGATTTATTCCCTCCCTGAGGACATTAAGAAAATTTTTCGGTTATAAAATCATTGGATAAGGGAAATAAAACGCATTTTTCGGAGAGAACTTAACACAACATCCTCAGATTATCATCTGTTAGAGGCACAGGTTAACTGAATATCAACTATGATACGCAATAAAGTTAACAAATACTTTAATGAACAATTTTCTGAACGACTTTCAGAAGAAGTGCAAGGAATCCCAGCTCTCTAGATATGTTTATATCCGAAAACACACTCTATTCTATAATAAAAACTTTAAATAATAAAAAGTCTGCCGGCATCGATAATATATCGAATTTTATGTTGAGGAAGATTCCGAAAAAGACTTTGCGTCGCTTAGTTGCAATATTTAATCACTGCATCAACAATTTTTCTAAACCCTGGAAAAAATTTTAGAAATATTTTTTTACGAAAAGGTAAATGAATTTTGTAAAGAAAATAAAGTTATTCCCGACTTCCAATTCGGATTTTAGAAAAGGCACTCAACTTTGGATGCGCTTTTTCTACTACATAGTGAGATCACAACTGGGTTAAACCGTAAAAAGTCAACAGTTGCTTGCTGCTTAGTTATAACAAAAACCTGTGACTCGGTTTGGCATAAGGGACTTGTGCACAAATTATGTAAACTTGATTTCAACTTCACATATTACGCTGCTGGTGCACTTATTTCTTCAGGATAGATCATCTTACGTTAAATATCAGAACACGACTTTCAAATTCTTTTTAATAGGTAAAGGAGTTTCACAAGGCTCGGTATTAGGTCCCTTGCTGTATTCAATATACACTGCAGCTATACCAACAGCTGCAAAAGCACAAGTGATATTATATGCAAGAGCTACTTTTTAATATTATAAATAATTATGATGACTGGAACTTATCAGTCAATCTTAATAAGTCTAATTTAATCTGTTTCCGTAATCCGAGCACTCGTGGACCGATGAAAATTGCTACAAAGAGCAAAAAGCTGCGTATTCTAATTAAAAAAACAGCTATCCCAGCCTCAAATCAATTGAAATATTTAGGCATCAACTTTAACTCAATGTTAAAATTTAACCCAATGTTGAGTCAACTTTGAAAAAAACTAAAAGGGCTATTCATACATTTATATTTCTACTGAGACGTCGGGAATGGCGTAGTATAAATACTAAGTTACTATTTTATAAACAATTTATTCGGCCAATCACTTTCAGTTTATCGAAAACGTATGCCAATAAAATTCATGTATTCAAAAGGTCAATCCTTAGGAAATACCTTTCACAATATTGTAAAATAGACGGTAACTCCTATATTTATCTGAAAAGTAATCTTACTCCTTTTATTTCATACATGATTGGTCTAACCAAAAACTTTGTTCAGCATTTAATAGACTATACCAATCCACAAGAGTCACTAGAAAAGATTAATACCCAAGCCACCCAATACAGATACTTATATAATTATTACCTCTATGCCTCACCAGTTATCATATCTGATTTTGCTAAAGATAGTTCAGTTTTATATGTGTAATTCCTTAACTCCCCATTTCCATCTGGGTTAGCGAAAGCAACACAAAATTCCCAAAAATCCCAAACTCCTAATCCGCTCTTCCTGAACATTCCTTTCCCTAATCTTTTAAGTCTAGAATTAAGTTTAGTTTTTAAGCAATTAAAATATATAGATTATTGTGTTTGAGCAATCACATATAATTGTTAAGCAATTCATATACTTAGTCATTTGAAAACTAATTTAATATAAAAGCAAAAGATGTACAGAGCACAACTCAGCTCTACATTTTAAATACTATGTAAATACGAGTATGTACAAGTAATATAAAAAAATTGTGACAATATAATAATTGTTCGATTATATTAAATTTCATAATAAAGAAATACATGGGGCAATATCATAAAAATCATGTAATCTTGACTTACAACTTAGTGATCATATTTTTTTGCCATTAAACAAACTAAATTTGATTTTCTGTCATATTTTCGTACGAATTGTTGGGGAAGCACTGCAAACCATTTGTATCCGAAAAGTAATAATCGTCTATAAACCATAACATTTTATATTAAACGTTCACGTACTCGTACATATATAGAAGTTTTGATTTGTTGCAGGTAAACCAATGGCAGATATTGGACAAATAATAAATCAATGGACAATATGTTTGCTCTGTGGTAAAATTCAACTAATCGGTATTAATACAATAGCAGAAGAGGTAAAACCTTCGATGGATTTTGCTGGCTGATCTGCCCCCATTTAAAAAGGCCCATTGACAGCGAAACAGATGGACTGAGCCTTTACGCCGTCTGTTGTTGAAATTGAATGAAATTCTATCGATAGGAGCACACCCTAATTGGATGAGGGGATACAACAGCTTTCAGGTAGTAAAAGTCATCTCACAAATAGAAGTAAACTGATATTTATAGCTTTTGCACTGTTGTGATTGGCGCATTTATGGCGAATTTTTTAGCTCTGAATCTCCAGACCATATTAGAGCATAAATACCGAATGGGTGTTTGGTTGGTTGGTTGGCTAGCTGGTTTGCTGATTAACTGGTTGGTTGCCATTTGATTTATTTCATTCTTCTACGCTTATTCGTTTCACTCTAAAATGTTTCATCTCTTGGAAACTGTTTCATATTCCTCCTGTTATTAATAAAAGATGAAATACGTCATGTTAGAGGTATTACATATCCAAATCACATTTTACCATGTTTCATATTCTACAGGTTTATTGTTTCGTTTAACTATAAATGGTTTGTTTGAAAAAAAAAAACAACAAAAAATAAATAATTATATGAAAATCCAAGCCATCTATTCTTCCATAATCTTTTTCTTCTTATGACCTGCCATTGTGATTTAAAATAAACTTTCTTGAAATAACAAACACTATAAATTTTCATATCCGTTCATTTTTTTGCAAGATATATCACAACAGAACAAAGCTTTATATATTGAAATATATGAATATAAAGTCTTAAATATATATTTACATTTGGTTAAACTCTAAGGCGAATACCCTATGTACTAATAAAAATGAACTGTTTTCTAGGAAAGAATTTATTGCACCGATTTATTATTTAAACTTAAAAATAATAATAGGTTATTGTTTAAAATAAGATTTAGAATAAAACATATAATTTGAATGTACATATATGACTAAAACTATTGTTGTTTCAGAACTATGAACACAAATAATTTTTTATGGCAGAAAAATAAGAGCACGGGAAATAAAATCCATCAAAGATGGGATAAGACTTGCTAATATTTTTTTTCTAAAGTGCATTTCTAATATTGACTTAAGAGGTTTTTATCAGATTTATATAATAAGCTTATTTATGCGGCAGAAATTTTTTTTGGATTGGGATCAAAATCGCACTTGTGCAGTTTGTTGTTGACTGTTCTTGTTAATTTTTGAAAATACAAAATAGTCACTGGAAACTAGGTCCAGACTACGTGTTGTATATTTTTATATTTGTTGGAAGGTATATGAGGTCTGTTCAAAAAGTATCATGAATTGTGGTATATTTTTATATTTTTTGTGGCGTTATGTTGATACTCATGTCTCTCACTTATGCCGACAAGTTCGACCAATTTGAATGTTCAGTTAATTTTTGACAGCTGCTTTGCTTGTACGTGTTTTGGCTCGTCTTCGATTTTTGCTCATTCCATAAAATGGATCAAAGAATCCGTTTCGGGAACAAGAAAAAGTCACAGGGAGCCAGATATGATGAATACAGTGGCTGCGGCATTATTCGTGTGTTGTTTTTGGCCAAAAATTCGCGCAAAAGCAACGATGCGTGAGCAAGGGCGTTATCATGGTGCAAAAGCCAATTTTTGTTTTTTCCACAAATCCGGGCGTTTCTGGCGGATTGCTTAGCGCAACTTGCACATAACTTGCAGGTAATATTCCTTATTGACCGTTCTACCATATGGCAAGAACTCATGATGCACCACGCCCCTGCAATCGAAGAAAACTGAAAGCAAAACCTTCACATTCGACCGAAATTGGCGCGCTTTTTCCGGTCTTGGCTCGTACGGCAGCTTCCATTGGGATGATTGAGCTTTGGTTTCCACGTCATAACAATAAACCCATGATTCGTCACCAGTTATGACCTTCTGGAGCACAAAAAAATCGAAAATCGAATATACGTAACCCGCGGAAATTCAAAATTCGCGATACTTTTTGAACAGACCTCGTATTTACATGCACTAGCTATCGCAGCCTCATTCATATAAGTAAAGAACCGTAACCTTATTCATACCGTTCTAATCGAAAATTTTAATTCGTTTTTTTTTATTGTTTCAGAACTTTTTTTTTACGAATCCTGTTAAATTGAAGATTTCCACGAATCTTGATAGAACGTTCAAGTCATACGTAGTCAATTCGATATTAGATCTTCGGATGAATCGTGAATTTAATACTTCGTAAATATGGTGTAGATCTTTATAATATTAACATACTATGAAAAGTCCAAATGCGATTCTCATTGACCTCATGCGAACCTATCCCCGGTATATAATTTATATTTAAAGTAAATAATCAAAAGTCACTTCGTGTCACAAATAAGTGTGCCTTCGATATTGTAAGCATAAAATTTTCATAAAAAAAATCTTCTCGACTTCTCAAATCTTTTAAGCATTGGAAAATTATTTTTATGAGATCACAATTTCCACTCTTTTAATTTCATCTTTTTTGTTTTATATTTGATTATTCTTGATTTCCATCATGAGCTGAGTTTTGATATACCAAGGTCTTAATCTATATTAATTTCAGCAGAGGACAATATTTTCTATTTTAAAAAGACCATATTTTCTATTTTTTTAAATAAAAATCGTCCCAATACGTCTTGGTTAAGCCTTTTGCTTTTCTAGAACAATAACTTCGAAAAATTTATAACATATATTTCATAATCATCTTTATTTGTTTTTTTCTGGTTTAATAAAGAGCGTTTTAAAAATATCTTTCATCAAAAGGTAAATTAATTAATAATAAAAGGACATTGTAGTGTGTCGATGCTTACAGTGTGTACTGAATATAGTATTATATTCAGAGAAACAAAATGAATATGATTAATTTTTTTTTTTTAAATCAAGTTACCCGAGCGAAATAGTTTACGTTAGATTAAATAAGCTACTAAGTTAGCTAGTAGAGTTAGCTGCCAAAAAATATCAAATAAGTTACTTTTAATATAAAATAAAATAAGTTGCTTAAGTTAGTTAAAAGTGATTCTTACTCGTAAAATAAAATAAGTTGTTAAAGTTTCTTATTTAAATAAAATGGCTGAATATTAAAATTATAAAGCATAAATAAATATATTGTAGTAAAATTAAATTAAAATGTAAAAAATTATATTGCGGTATTATTAATTAAACAAAAATTAAATAAAGTGTCAGTGCGGTATTTTAATGAATGCAAAAACATTCAATATAAATTCGATTAAAACGTTGCATTCAAGTTGAGTTTCTAAATGTAATGGACACTTGAGAATTGGAAACTATAAATTATATTAAGACAATAATTAATTAAAAAAATAATAATAACATTGACTTCTCTCATTTAATCATTTAATAATTAATAATAAAATAATCGGCTTCTTTTAACCTTTCCATTATCCTCCTCCTATAAGGATATTCCCATTTTAATAGAAGCCTAACTAATATTTTGATGATGTTATCTAATAATGAGTCTTCATTTTAATGTTCTCACGTTAAACACATCCATTGCAAATTGAAAATATTTTAATATAATAGTTTTAAAGATAAAATTAAAACATATTTTTCTTAGTGCGTGCATATTTGAATATTTAAAAAAAGTTTTATATAATATGATATTTTAAGTATTATTTGCTAGGTTAATTTTTTTAAACATATTTGCTTAAATATTATTTCACAATGGTATCTTCAACTCATCATCTAGGTTATATGATGCCAAATGATATTAATTCAGCAGTTCTACATTAAATCCAATTATAATTACAATGTTTCATTACTTCACATTTTATAGCAATTGTTTATTGCCAAATATTATTTACAAGTTTACTAATTTTTAATTCATGCTATATTAAAAACTGCATTATTTTCTATCTCTCTAAACTACAATTATTTTGAAAATTTTTCATTCGACAAAAGAAAATATTTAATCAATGTAAAACTCAAATTTGAATAAAAACTCCAATTTATCAATTTCAAGGTATTTTGATTTAAATGAATACAGCTTCAAATATGATTGTACTTTTTTTTCTAAGTAAATTTTTCTTTAAAAAGTATGTTCTGCTATCCATGTAGACTGCACTGGTGCTCCTGCACTTTTGTCTGGGAATAAGCCATCTTGTTTTATTACTGAACTTTGGGCTGAAGTGTTATATCCCCAGTAGTACCAGTGCAGCATACAAGTATAGCCGAAGATATAATCAGAATGCGTCGAAGGTCTCAAAAAAACGCTATACACCATCAAGAAGAAAAAACTTCACCCCAAAGTCCAATACTACAACAAGATGGTTTATCCCCAGCCGAAAATCCACTAATGCAGCTTACATTTATAGCCGAAGATACACAATCAGAACTCGTCGAACGTCACCAATTTGTGGTCGTATAGTACAATTTAATTATAAATAAATATTTATTAAACACTAGCCAGCCTATTATGATTAAATGTACACTAAAACTACCTAATATTAAGTAATATTTTGAAATAACTTATTCGTCAAAAGCCATTCCAATTCCTAGTGAGTCTAAACCTCACAATTCCGAATCTTTCGAAAAATTGGCAATGCTATTTTTTATGTACGAAACACTGTTTCATGATCTAAATATACCATTTGTTCGTGATCCATCATGATTTAAATGTACCATTCGTTCGTTAACTGTGCATCTCCCATTATAGAAAATTCCATTAGCAACGGATCCTTTAGCTAGACTACAGCTCTGATCGACTGTTTAATGCAATATTCAAAACATATAATTTTTACTAGCGTTCATTTGAGTGTATACCAAAGCGAAGCTCTTTTTATAGAATAACTATATTTTCAAACCCATAAGAATTTTTTCAAAACTCATATTTAAAAATATTGACTATTATAGTGTTTATAACATATTTCAAAATTAAATTCAACATTATCTTTCTATTATCGGAGATTCTTTCACTTCCTTATTATACACTGAAGTTCTGACATTCAATTCATATGGTTCCCGTCATGTTTTACTCTTGTTCTCTGGTTTTTAAGCGATATTCTTAAGCGAAACGGCAAATGGGTACATTTAGAATAGAAACTCATCTTATGATGTCCGTTTTATCTCAAAATGATGTTACTGCTGATGATTTCGAAAATAATAGCTTAATGGAAAGAGAACCGAAACAGGATGAGGCATTGCCATCCGTTATGGTCGTTCAATGATCAACATAGAATAATGAGATGATTGCGAGGAAATTTCTGAAATAAAAGCAAAAGTGATTTAATACTTGTTCATACCACTTTACCATTCAGTTAGTCAAGGATAAACAAAAGACCGGAATTCAGATTGTGGTTGCTAAATCAAATGAAAAGAGTATGAGATAAAGAGATGAACAGGATGTTACCCAGAGAATGCTCTAATCTTTGTTGGTACAAATTCTCTTGTCTCTCGAATTCAAATAAATTAATAGGTAAACAAAGAAAAAAAATATAAATTCCAATTGAAAAAAATAATACAAACTAAAGCAAATAATTTAAAGAGAAAAAAAAATGAATAGATAAGATTGCCTACGCAAACAGGATATTTCTTTAATGTAATTACAATATTTCTATATACTACTGAAAATTGAAAATAAAAATACCAGTATTACTTTAATTTATTGGAATACATTTTTGGTTATAAGATAATTCGCTTCTGATGTGATATCAGTTGTAAATATTCGGACATATCCTTGTCAATAAAAAATAAATATGCATTGTGGACTTTTTCTTAATGTATATAAAAGACAATAATAACGCGGATTCTTAACTTCATTTGATATTTTACGTTAAAATTTGGAAATGAAAGTTATTCGGAAATGAGATAAGAAAATGTAAAAAAAAACGTAAATCAATTTAATAGGAATCAATTCGATGAATGATTTATTACAAAATTTTAAATGATTAATTATAGGAAATACTAGATTGTTTTAAATAAATTTATGAAAAAAGTAACATATTAATAGTGTTAGATAATTAAAAAGTAAAATTATTTATATATTTCCTATAATTTCGTCAACATATATAGTATTTTTATTAATCCCCACTCAAAATTTTGTTTCAAAAAATCCAAATCTGACAAAATATGAAAAATATATTAAAGTTTAAAAACTAACTAATATTTTTACTATTTGTTTTTATTCAATTACGTTGAAAACAATAAATTTATTTATTACGCCATACTTTTTTTTTTGAGGCTTAAGAAACTTACTAGACATCCTTTGAATCTACGTGCTCAAATGCTTCATCAAGTCCCATTTATTCAATAATTGATTTATTTCCTATTTATTTTTGTACGAGTATTTTCCATATTTTTTAGTTAAAAACGTATATGTATATTTTTTTTAGCTATTTTTGAATAATTTTATATCAAAAATATATTTAAGAATGTTTTTGTCCAAATGTTATGTTGATTCTAGATTTTATCTCTTACTTTTTGGGGTTTTTAGCATCCTATTTTGCCCATAATCCTTAATTGAATTGAAATTACAGCATAGATTTCTATTAGAAATCTTATATTTGTATAATACAATATATACTATAATTCTGTTAAGAGTTATTATATGTTTTCTAGTACAGTTGGGTTTGTGAACCAACTTTGTTTTTAGAGCAGTTATTAATTTTGTAAACAAATTTCACCTTCGTTTCTGAAAGCTTCTGTAGAAATCAGTCCACTCATCGATTACTGCCTGTTTTAAAGGGTTGATATATTTTTCTAGACACTGTGAATTCGGTAGGATTGCGATTTTCTGTGCCTGTTTTTGATAATTTACTCGCTCTTTCGTTTGCTGGTATTGCAACGTGATTCGGTATGCACTGTTATTGTAGTACCATCATTAGGTTTTCTTTTAGAATTTTTAGAATTTTTCTTTGCGAGAGGGGTTTTTATAGTAATTTTTGGCTGACTTAAAAATATAGCAGTATTTTTACGAATGTGTGAGAATTATATTTCAGTCTGTTTTTTATTGCCAATTCTATTGCTTTTAACTCTAAAGAGGAAATAGTACCGCACGACGCAGATTGTATGAATTGAAATCGTAAATTCCAATTCATGCTTTTTCTCCCCTATATTTGGGATAGATTTTGTGCTGGTTTTTATGCGTGTTGGTTTCACATGATGTTTTTTTTTAAGTCGGATTTCTAGCTGATTTTGATGAACAAACATACATGTATCATTTGCTTATGTAACCCACGTGATAAGATAATGTTTTCTAATTAGTTCTTGTAAAACCAATAACAAAACTAGCACGAAAAATAGAATCGGTTCTATTTCTGAAATCTTATTTTGAAAGTAGTAGCGCGCCGCAAGCATTGACGTAATTTATGGCATCGCAGCCAGTATCTCATCGAGCACGATAGGAAGCATGAAAAGAGACAGAAAAAATAGCGCCGTTTGAAGCCGGCTGTAATTTCTACCAACGCAGCCACAACGGTGGCAAGCAAGAAAAGAAGCAGCGAAAATAGCATTATGTAAAGCGGGCCTAATTCTTCTTCGATGACCTCTCTTGGCATAGTTTGTAAGCTTTTGCAGTTTACATCCCCCTTTCATTTGCAGATTATACAGGTTATCGACTATGGTGTGTTTGTATTTTTCAATACCGTTAAATTTTTCTCTATATTTGGACTCTACATAATTCAGGTATGTTCTTGTATTGATCTCCAGATCGTATTTTTACCTACACATACTTCTACGCCGCATATACAATAGCTACAAATCTTTTTATTTGAGCGGCAACTCACCATCTTCAGCTAGTACTATATGAGTAGGTAATTACGCCACACCAGAAGACACGGATAATTAATTACTGTGCTATATTACTCATCAAATAAATTTATGTCCATACCATATCAACATAATAATTACAATTTTTGCATAGACAATTGGAAATAAAAAATAAATATTTTTATGTAATTTGGTTGTTAAGTAAATACTAAGATAATATCTATATTGGTTGTTGGATAAAGATGTTTTAGTTGCTTTTGTGTGGAAAAATTAATAAATAGCTTTATTCAGTCGATAATTATAATGCTTTGTGCTGAATAAATCAAATTAATATTCCACGCAATGGATAATATTTACCGATATATGTGTATGGCTAAATATTATGTAAATCAGTCATCTCAACAACTTATAATAGCTTATTTAAAAAAATGGGATTCTTAACATTTGAAGTAGATATTGTTATTAATTTTAATACGAGCAGAAAAAAAAAGTTTATCCTTAGATTCTAAAATTATTTCCGACTTATTGGAAGTAGTCGAAAATGTTAGAAATCGTACATTATTTTTATTATCAGTAAATTCCTTACAATGGAATTGTAATAATTATAACATCATAAGGAATTTACTGAAATTTTTTTTTTAAATGAATTAAATACATATCTAGTGGATATTATTCCAAAAAGTATGATAATCGAAATAAATAATTTACTTTTTGTACGAATAACAAACAGCATTGTTACAATTCAATAAACTGTAATGAGTAAGATGGGTTCGGAAATGGCAATAAACCATTAGAGTCCCCATTTATGGAACCATGACGCTATGGTCACATTATAGGTGCGCTATTACTATAGCTTGTTAAATGCGTTGAAATAACATTTACTTGCAGTAAAAAATTATTTAAAAAAATATTATTTATTAGAGTGATATAAGATATTATTTAAGATAAAATAGAGATAATATAATTTAAATATAACAGATCTTGTGGGTCTCTCCCATTGGTGAGAGTAAAGAAAGATATCGAAAATACATATGATAACAAGATAGATCTGAATGAAATATAATATAACTCTATATTCACTATACATTTTGTTATTGATGCCTTTTAGCTTAGGATCCGTTGAACTAGGTTAGCTAAACATACGAGTATCAAAATGACAAAAATTATTTTTTAAACAAATAAGCTTCATTATGGAAATTAACTACAAATATACTATTTTTATTAACTTATGTGAAATTATCGATTGGTTTTATCTATGAGCTGTAGTATTATTATTATAATGATTATCATTATCATGACATGTATTACTAATTATTTGATATCATTATTATATCAAAGGAAAAATATTGTCTTATTGTATTTCGTATATTTAATACGTACACATAGACATGTGATAGCATTTGTCCAATAAAACACATCTATTGTATCTAACATATTTTTAAAAATATTTTTAAATATAGGTTATCATTACGTCACAATAAGTAAATATGTAATTTTGTTGTTAAGAATATATTTTCAACACGCGCTGATGATTAATAAATTCTATAAATGTTAGTAAAAATAAGGAATAATATAAATTTTATACTGAGTCAAGAAGACGCTCAATATTCCAATAATACGAGTATAATGATTTCGTGGTTATTGCCATAAACAAAATTCACTAGCTAATAAAATAACTTAAAATATGTATTAGCATTTTTTTTATCAGTCAAATGGAAGATTAAGTACTATTTAAATTTATTAACCAATAATATAAATATATGATTCGATAATGAAAGGTTAAACAAAATGATATTGACACATTGACGTTTAAGCTAGTTACACTACAAAAGTAATACGAGGGATATATAATTAATAACAGTTCGGCTGAAAAGTTTATAAGGTTGACGTCTAGATGGCGCCTCTTGCAAAAATCTACTTAATTATCACAAAGCATCATCCTTCAAATGATTTCTGTCAAAATTTGACAGTAATCGGTCGATTGGTTCGTGAAAAAAAGCATTTTGAGTGAAGCAACTTTTGTTATTGAAAAAAAAATGGATAAAGACGAATTTCGTGTATTGATAAAGCATTGCTTTTTGATGAAAAAAAATACAGTGGAAACCAAAGCATGGTTTGACGAACGTTATCGGGACTCTGCTCCAGCTATTTCAACTGTGGAATATTGGTTTCGTCAATTTCGAACTGGTCGTACGAGCACAGTTGATGCAGAACGCAGTGGACGCCCAAAAGAGGTGGTTACGGCAGAAAACATCAAAAAAATCCACAAAATAATTTTAAATGACCGTAAAGTGAAGTTGAGCGAGATAGCTGAGACTCTGAAGATATCGAAAGAGCGTGTTGGACATATCGTGCATGAATATTTGGGCATGCAAAAGCTGTGAGCAAAGTGGTTGCCGCGTGGGCTCACTGTGGACCAAAAACAACAACGTGTTGATGATTCTGAGCAGTGTTTGGAGCTGTTCAAGCGCAATAAAGCCGAATTTTTGCGTCAATATGTGACAATGGATGAAACATGGCTCCGTCACCACACTCTAGAGTCCAATCAGCAGTCGGCAGAGTGGAGAGCGAGCGACGAACCGAATCCAAAGCATGGAAAGACGCAACAGTCGGCTGGCAAGGTGATAGCGTCTGTATTTTGGGATGCACATGGTATAATATTCATTGACTATCTCCAGAAGGGACAGACGATGAACAGCGACTATTATATAGCGTTATTGGATCGTTTGAAGAAAGTTATCGCTAAGAAACGGCCTCATTTGAAGAAGAAAAAAGTGTTGTTTCACCAAGACAATGCACCGTGTCACAAGTCGATGAAAACGATGGTCAAACTCAATGAATTGGGCTACGAATTGCTTCCCCATCCACCGTATTTTCCAGATCTGGCCCCCAGCGACTTTTTCCTGTTTGCAGACCTCAAGAGAATGCTCGCTGGCAAGAAATTTAAGACCGATTGCCGAAACTGAGGCCTATTTTGAGGCAAAACCGAAAGAGTACTATAAAAATGGTATCGAAAAGTTGTAAGATCGTTATAATCGCTGTATCGCCCTCGAAGGCAACTATGTTGAATAATTAAAATGAATTTTGCAAAAAAAAATATTTTTGCTGTGTTATCTTATAAACTTTTCAGCCGAACTGTTACTTAGCATGTCAAAAAAAAAGTTTATGTGTAAAATTCATTTTATTTTTTAACATATTCGTCTTTTAGCTCCATATTTGACTGAACTTTGATTTCTGTTGTATAATGGTGAATCCATGCTTGATCAACAGATATAAGTCGATGGAAAAATTCATTTGGATTACGCTTGAAAATATCTAAACACTCCATTGAAGTTTTCACATGGACACGTTTTTGGTCAAGTCTTAGCAAACGTGGCACCGACCTCACCGACAACTTTTTCATACCCAAAATTTCATATAAGATATTACCACCATCTACCTTTATTCAAATGTCTTTTCTTTTTTTTAATTTCAACTACAATTGTGTTGTAACAAGCAAATTTATATAACATTTTAATTAACAATCTTGTGCTTAATTAAAATGTTATGTTTTAATTAACAATGCTTAATTAAAATTGATTAACAATCATGAAGTGGGAGTAAACACCCATCGGCGTTTCTCTAACTAATGGAGGTTAGATTCTTCAAGAAAATTTCCAGGCCATTGTCGCTTAGGTCTCCGATGAGTGTTTCCGGGGAGGACATGGCAGGACAATTCTCTCACAAGTGGATTATGATGATAGGATAAACGGGAGTAAAATTTTCGATAGCGGCAAATGCACAGCTCCTGAACAAAGAAAACATTTAGATCACGATGTACTACGTTGTTACGAACATACAAGGGGCATCAACAATTGTACGAAGAACCTTGGATTGTAAGGCCTGGACGCGATAGGAATTGGAAAGTTTCGTTGAACTCCAAAGTTTTATAATTGTATTGTAGATTAGAAGTTTACTTTTGATTATTAGTTTCGAGCGTTTGTCCAGTAGTCTAAGAAGTTGGAGGTAACGTCTGTTATCTTCAACTCTTTTTAGTCTAGTATGAGGGTTCCATGTTTATCTCTTATCCATGTAAAGTCCAAAATAACGTACTTTATCATATTGTGAAATTATGCTGCTATTAAGGTATAAAGGGGTAGGTTTTCCTTGACAAAGTGTGAAAGTAATGTGAGCACTCTTCTGTTCATTTACCCTCACTCTCCATCTCTTAAACCAGGATTGCAGGTTGTGGATATGGGATTGTAAATTGTTTGAAGCTATGTCAGGATTTGTATGGATAGCAAGTATGGCCGTATCATCTGCATAATTAGCAATGATAGTATTAGGATCAGATGGGATGTCATGAATATAAATATTATACAAAATGGGACCAAGGATACTGTCTTGTGAGACTCCGGTTAGAATAGGATATATTTCCGAGGGTTCTGAATTAATTGCAACTTGGAAATGACGTTAGGCGAGATATGAATTTATGATAAGATATTATGTTGAAGGAAGAAAGCTCTTGAATTTCGAGAGGAGTTCAGAATGGCACACAAGATCAATAGCTTGGTACGTATATATCTAAAAGTACTCCTGGGCAATACTCTTTCCTCTCAAGAGAGAATGCAATGTGATCAACAATGCGATGAAATTGCTGGATTGTGGAGTGTTCAGATCGGAAGGCAAATTGGTGATCAAGAATAATTTTTTCATTAACTAGGATTGGGTAGAGTGGTTTTAATAGGAGTTTTTCAAATATCAAAGAGGCTGATAGGTCTATAGGAGGACGGATAATTAATGGATTTATTTGATTTAGAAATCATTTTAATGATAGAAAATTTCCAAAGTAACAAAAAATAGGTTGTGCACAGGATACTATTAAAAATGTTTGTAATTAAAACTAAATATCTTCGAGAAATTTGGTTCAGAATAGCATCTGTTATTAGATCATAACTAGGAGCTTTTATATTGGGAAGGCGCAGAATAGTAAATTTAATTTCCGAGGGTTTAAAATTTTTGCAAGGAAGATTCATAGGGACTGGGAACAGTAGTTCTTCTTTAATTTTGTTAGTATGCGATTTGTCGTCTATATCATCATAAAAGTGGAGCAAAAGTATTTAGTGAATGTTTAGCAAATACTTCGGCTTTTTCTTTGTCTGTTTTGACCCAGTTTTTTAAAATATAGTAAAATGGATTTTATTAATATTTTATATTGTTTTAAATTTTAGCATTACTTGTGCATATATGACCATAACGAAATTCAGTAAACCACTCCATACGATGGTGAGGAGTCCTTATTATACTTTTCGAACCTGACTATCAGCTATATCTTTGCATCAGCTAATGACTAATCATATTACCTTCGTAAATAAAAATTATTTAAAGAAAAAAACATCCTTTGAAAACTACATATAGGCTATTATTAAGAATGCAGTTTATATTGTATGTAATTTTTTAAGTAAAACTAATTTTTATCAAATGTAATCCGGTTTTATGGTAGGTACCCCAATTAGAATTTCGGGCTTGAAATAAAAGAAAATAAATAAGCGAACAATTATACAAATTTCAGAAATGAGATTTATTAATAACAATTCTATCGTATTAAACAAATTTTATATCTAATTCATAGTCTTACCAAGTTATTAGAATAAATATGAAACATAAAATGTCCTTTTATCAAAATATGCAACCCCAGAATGTACATATTTTGTTCTTAATTTCCTCAAATAAATTTCTATGGATTAGTTTTGGTTGAACTAAATTCCATCTAATCTGATCAATTCTAATTAATCGCAGAATAAATAGTAAAGATATATGTACATTATTTGCGTATTCTGTAGAAGGCATATAAAAAATAAGTTGTGCAATCAGCATAAATCGTCAGTTTTCGCACTCAAATTTGTTATTTACGAAAATTATGCCCCAAAATCAGTTATACCAATTATTCTCAGAACTACTTTTGTCCGAATAGCAAACGAGTCACATACAAAAATGTCAACATTGTTTGGACTAATATCTTAGCTAAATTCATCAGATTTTCGCAAACTTGCCTGCGACAAATTATACAATAATGAAGGCTATAATTTCAATTGAATATAACTACTGTTGAGGTTATACGAAAATCCCAGTTGACATTTTATTCATTAGTATTAGTGATTTCATGCTATGATTATTGATTACCAAATTGCCAAATTATAACTTATGATGACGGGAACAGAAAGTCTTTTTCTTTTCCTCCATATTATGTGTACTACTACTTAATCTAGAATACCAGAATACTTTATAAAAGTTTCTCTTTTAGTAGAGAATAATTAAATACTAAATATTAGTAACAGAAAAGAAAGTTTTAGTTTTAAAATAATTATATGCTAATTTATTAATTTATGACAGCTAGTTATATTTTTGTTATGGATTTGAATTAGTTTTGTTCTCTGCTTTATTTTCTTCAAATAATTAAAAGACAGTAAACATTTTTCATATTCAGTAAATATTATAGTAGTTTTCTTTATGTTTCTGTTAAGAATATTAATTTTTAATTTTTCAAGGATCGGCGTATTTTTCTTTTAAATAAATATTTTATTAACGGTATTTTAAAAGTTCCTCCACATTGAAGTAAGCCAAAAACTACAAACCAAAAAAAATTAAAAAGTTTTAAATATTACGAGTATAATCGCAATTATATTATAACCAGCAGAATTACTACACAAATTATGTAACATTATAATGAAAATACTACACCAATGAGAAGAAAGTTCTCTCACATGTGGCTTATGGTAACGGAATAAAGAAAAATGAATTTTTTAAAATTAAGTGTAATGGAAAATACACTAGGTTTTAACAAAAAGAATATTTAGACCACAATCATTGGTTCATTATCATATTCATTCCCATATATGCACCATCATTATCATTATAGCCATTAGTCTGACTGTATTATGGTATTCGAAGCCCATTCTTAACCCGGCATCATCGCGACTATTAGAGCGGCCATCAACACTTTTGTAAAGGATTTTGGATTTGAAGGACTGGATGGGGTAAAAATTGGAACGTTTGCTTGGACTCCAAAAGACAATTCCACAAGTTAATAAGCTGTCAACAACTTATTTCGGTTTCAAGTCTTTTTTTGTTTAGTAAAAGTGCTTTCTAGGTTAACTCTTTGTCTAAGTGAAGAGTGAAACTAATGTGAATACTTTTATATTAATTTACATACGTTCACAATACATCTCGTAAGCCATGTCTGGGAACTTTGGATATAGTTACGAGTTTATATTATTACAAGCTAATGTACATCGGGATATGTATGTACATCTGCTTAAGTGGCTGCGATAGTTTTGGAATCAGATGGGATACCATGACCACAAATATTTTATCGAATTGTCCTATGATATGGGATATATTCCTTAGGATTGTGCTTAAACTACCATTTAAAAATGACGGTAAAGAGGTATTTATTTAAGATAAGATAGTATGCAGAAAAAAGTGGTCAGTTGTGAAAAGCATGGGATATATCTACGAATACTCATTGACTCTTCTTCCTCCTGAGTGGATGCTATATAATAAAAAATGCGATGACATTATTGTATTGATTATTGTTTAAATTGTCAATTTGGTGAACAGAAAAAATAATTTCATTATTAAGAAAAGGATAAAGACGTTTTTATATGGATTTTCAAGAACTTTACCAAGGATTTGTAGGACGCTAATTGGTTTATAGAATAAATTCATTCGTTTATTAAGTTTAATAATCATTTTATGATATAATGCAAACTTTACTTTTTGTGAGAAATTTGATTCAGCATTGTTCGTTGGGTTTATGTATCTTCTATAACTTAATAAGGAGTACACATATTTACCAAATGTTTGGCAAATAATTCACGGTTTTCTTTATCTATTTTTACGCAGATCCCATAATGCAATGTTGTCACTAAGAGAATTTTGAAAGATAATGATCTTTCGTTCTTTTCAATTTGCATATTTTGCTCTTTTTGTAATTCGTTCAGTCTCTGTTTGTAACTAGGCATATTTAAATGTTAAAGCAAAATATAATTTCTACAGGTCTACTTAATGCATTACATTAAGATAGGATGTGTATGTTACCATAAGCTTAAATATTCTTATTTTAATTTAACGTATTTGATATACAAACCCTTATACTATTTTATTTTAATACAGTTGTATTTTTAAAGTGCAATCATCTTTTTAAGTAAAGTAACTACTATTGATACCTCCTTATTTAATATTAATGTAGCAACTGTATACTGTCCTTCCAATAAACCATAACTGGTTCCGACTTTTCATCCTTCTTACACTCACTTGGAGCCTCGTTCCTTGCGGGTGGTGATTACCATGCTAAATACCGTCAATGGGGTTGCCGCGTTGATAACCGTCGCGGAAAGATTCTTCAGGAAGCTCTATCCCATACATCATATCAAATAACTTCTCCTCCAAATCCAACATACTGGCCAATTTAGCACTCCTTCAATTACCTTCATGAATTCTAGTATTGAAACTCTTTCCGATTTAAACTCTGAGGATAATAAATGGCAAAATAAATTGGAACATATTTAGAAAAAAATTAGACCAACAGATTGACTTAAAACGAACGTTAAAAAGAGCAAACCACATTAATGACGCTGTAAATAATGACCTCTCTATCATATATACAAAATGCAGTTACAACCGATTACATATCTTACAATACGACACAACTACAACAACAAAATTTACCAACTAAAATACGGACATTAATTAATGAAACAATAAAAATGAGAACGCAATGGCAACGCTTCCGAATGCCTAGCTGCAAACAGAAATTATAAAGTACTATAATTAACGGCATGAAATTTATACAAAATCGCTTAGTGATAAAATTTCTTTATGGGAAGCCACTAGACGAATAATCTCATCCAAAAAGACATTACACCCACTGAAACAAAATGACGATAGCTAAGCAAAAACAGACAGAGAAAAAATCGAAGTTTTTGCTAAGCACTTGGTAAATACTTTTGCTCCACATGATGATATAGAAAACAAATCGCATACTAACAAAATTATCTAAGAGCTAATCTTCTCAGTCCTTATGAGTCTTCCTTCCAAAAATTTTAAGCCTCCGGAAATTCTGAAGCAAATTTCCCGAAAGCTTTAGTTTTACTTACATACATTTCAATGGTATCCTGCGCACAACCTATTTTCCCTTACTCTGGAAATTTTCTGTCATTAAAATAATTCCTAAACCAAATAAACCTATTAATTCTCCTTCCTCCTATAGATCTATCAGCCTCTTAGCAACCGTTGTTAAGTTTTTTGGAAAACTCCTATAAAAACGACTCTACCCAATCCTAGTTAATGAAAAAATTATTCCTGGTCACCAATTTGGCTTCCGATCTGAACACTGCACTATTCAGCAATGCCATCGCCCAGGAGTATTTTTAGAAGTCTCCGAAGCCTTTGATTGTGTTTGGCATCCTCGACTCCTCTGGAAACTCAAGAGCTTCATTCCTTCAAAAAACTACCTTATCATAAATTCATATCTCTCCCAACGTCATTTCCAAGTTGCAATTAACTTTTCTATAAGAAATAAACCCATTAATTCTCCTCCACGCTATAGACCTATCAGCCTCTTAGCAATCCTCGGGAAAGATTTTTAAAAAACTCCAATTAAAAAGACTCTACCCAGTCCTCAGAATGCTCGGAAATATATCCTATTCTAGCCGGAGTCCCACAAGGCAGTTTCCTTGGTCCCATTTTATATAATATTTATACCCATAACATCCCATCTGATCCTAATGATAGAGATCCCATCTGATCCTAATGATAGCTACTTATGCTGACGATATAGCCATACTTGCTACCCATACAAATCCTGACATAGCCTCCAACAATGTATAATTCCATATCCAGAATCTTCAATCCTGGTTTAAGCCAAAAGATACCTGGATAAAAGATTAACATGGAACCCTGGACAAAAGATTAACCGGACTTTACCTGGACAAAAAATTAATATGGAACCCTCATACTACAAAACCTATTTGGACATATGGAATTGAACTTTAGGCTTCAACGAAACGTTCCAATTCCTATCGCGTCCAGGCCTTACAATCCAAGATCATCCCTAAAATTGTTGATGACCACTTTTATGTTCGTAACAACGTAATACATCGTGATCTAAATATTTCCTTTGTTTAGCACCTGTGCATTTCCCGCTATCAAAAATTTCCACTTGTGAGAGAATTGTCTTGTACTGCCCTCCTCGGAAACACTCATCGGAGACTTAAGAAACAATGGCCTAAACATTTTCTAGAGGAATCTAACTTCCGTTAGTTGGAGAAACCCCGATGGGTGTTTACTCCCACTTCATGATGCACAAGATTTTAAATTAAAATATTATGTAAATCTGCTTGTTACAATACAATTGTAATTGCAGATAAAAAAAATTAAAGTAACTTAAACATAGATTTTGATTTAGATGAAGAAAATCTTCTTAAGAATCAAATATGAATAAGGTTACAAGAATTAGACAAAACTATTTTTGAAGCCACTCTTAAATTTTTCCTGTTCAACTTTTCCCCCCGCCCAAACTAATATGCATTAAAGAAACTACTATTTCATATCTGTATATGTATATAATATTTTACAATCGGAAAAGTACCAATAAAATATACCCAATTATAGACCATAATAAGACTTGAGAACATCTACGACTGAATAGATTTTATGTATTCATATTTATTTTAACCATTCGATTCTCCCTTTTACAATATTTCAATATATTTTCTTCCCAGATATTATTACAACTATACTTATAGAAAAAAAAATTTACAGTACAGTATTTTTGGTATATTACAAAGAATATGATTTTAATATGCAATTTATTTTCTAAATTCGCAATGAAATAGGAAAATATTGACTGAACTACTCGAAATAAAACGAAATAAAGTTACGGAAAAAGCTAATTTAAGAGTCAGAGAAAAATGAATTCAATTATTTTTTCCAATATATTTTTATTAAAAAAATGTTTTATCATTTTAAGTTAATAATATCTTATAATTCTTATAGCTAGCAATAAAAATATTGCAAATATTAAGAATTAAAAGAAATTGTTTCTTAATAAAGACTTAATTCACATAATTTTGATAACGTTTACTCTCGCATAATTATATTTAATAAAAATGCAGTATTATAGCTCAAAAATCACTGTTTTATAGAAGTAATTTTTCTGTTGCACTTGTCTAAATGAGTCAAATTATTTTAATTCGAACCAAATTAAGTTGATAATTTTGTTATTTTCGTGAATAGGCAATTTGGCCTTAGTGTAATTAAAATGTCATTTCTAATACTGAAGCAAACTGAAAAAATTGATGTTAGGAATGTAAGTATTTAGAACTCATTCTAATTAATGAATATATTTTGTTAAAGACTTTAAACGTTTTTTTAAAAAATATTTCTTAATTTTTATTAATTTGGGACATCTTAAATATAATATTTGATTTTTCAATTACCGGCAGAATATAAAATTCAAAGCATCTATTTATAATATAAACGCTGCATTGAATTGAAAAGGAAAATTGCCTATCAACTAAACTCAAGCCGCTAAACCTCAAAGTGGACATCTTCGAATCGAATTTTTTCATTTCACGCCTCGTTATCGTAATTATTGGGCATTTATGTGGCATATTTTCCTGTCATTCTCAAATTTTGTTTTAATACCAATAAACTGGACTAGTGGTGGACAACTACAAACAGATGTCGGAAATTCATTTACCCGAATGAACGGTTTCTAAGGATTCTCATACTTCTTCGCTGATATTGATGCTCACTATAAGTACAGACGAAAGGATGTAATTTTTTTAAAAAGTATTTTTACAATTACTTTACCCAATATACTCTACATAGTATGTGAAGGGTAAAAAAAATAGTATGGATATTGAAATGTTCAAAAGAACTTATATGTGATCAATAGTTGCCGTTGTGTAACATGACATCGGCATGGTCTGCATTTAACGATCTGGAAAATTATGATATATGATTCTAGGCTATTCGTATTTAATTTTCGGATAAACTCTTATATTTGGTATTTGGCTTGTAATAATTTTGTCTGTTTTAAATGGAAAATACTTCAATGGTATTTATCGATTTTCCAAAAAGAAAGTATTCTTGTTTTTATTAATCTTAATTCTTAATAAATTCAGAGAACCAATTACTTTTAGCTATTCTAATAAAATTTTCTAGTTTATAATTTGATCAACATAAATTTTAACAAAAAGCAAGAATAGTAAAAGTCATAAACTGAGAACAAGCCATACACATATTCGTGTATTTCAATAATGGTGTAGCCCTAAATTCAGTTAATTTAAGTTTTCGTATATAATTCGAAACTCAATAATATTTATTTATAATTTTTTCTGTACGAGTTTTTTTCATGGACTGTAAAAATCGGTTGGAAAGTTTTGTTGGATAACAAATGAATATGCTCTTAACGTAAGAGACTCTTCGTTCATAACTTCGTTCATTCATCTCCACTGGCATCATCAACATCATTATAGCCATTAGACTGACTATATTGTGGTGTCCGTAACCCATTCTTAGGCTGGCATCGTTTCAATTTGCCACGGAAATTTATGCAATGTCACAGTTAATGGAATTGACGTCGACATTCTGCACCATAATTATTTGAGCATAGCGCAGCCAAACCTTCTTCGAAATGTACATAAAATCTGGTTTTACGAGAGGTCTAAGATTGTGTACTGTGATGCGCATTTCGATTCGCGGAATTCATTCATTGCTCATTATTCTCATGCACTTCTGGAGAAGCAACACATCAGTTGTCATTCACAACAAACTAAATATTCAATGAAAATTCAAAATCCCATACGTGATCTGTTATTATTGATAGTACATTTAATTTTCAAATTCTTTGTATTTAGATATTAAGAAAGTGAGAATAAAATTCTCTGACCATAAGGAGGAATTTCAATAATGTTTATATATTATAATAGCTACGGATGATTTGGAGATCATGTAGATAAAAAGCATTAAAAATAATTTATTTATTTTCACTGTACAGGTAGATTATTGTAAATTATTCTCCAGGTTTCTAACAAATATACTATCCCACCTAGTGTGTATTCTCATACTGAATTTCAGTTTCTATTGTATTTTCATTTCAGTTTATGAATTTTTTTTTCATTTCATTTTTACTTACTATACTTACTATTAGATTACAGGACATGTATTTTCAGTTTATGAAATTTTTTTTTTATTTCATTTTTACTTACTATTAGATTACAGGACATGAATTTAATATGCACTAAACTTATTTGCAGTAACATAAAAGATTATCAAATTTGTGCTTCGTAAAGTAAAGTTATAAAGTAAAACATCTAAAATTCAGTGACATTTTTATTTAATATTATTGTTTGAACCTTGTTATTATGCATGGAATATTACATCAACCAAATGGTTGCCACTGAACTTCTTTCAGAACTCGATCTTTTTGATGTAAATTTTGATTTATTACGCGTTTTGGAATATTTTTGGGCAAATAATTTAAAATATTCTGTATTGTATAACTTTTGGAGTTGATTTGTTGAAGGTACATATAGTCCAGATTATTATTGTATATCATATTTAAGTTAAATAGCGCTCAGAATTGATGGTTACTATTTCTCCTTCATTTGCAAAGAAATTACGGGCCAATAACACCTTCAGAACAAAATGTGCAATCATTTTCCGTGGAAACAATAGCATCTTGATAGTACATATAGGTTTTCAAAACCCCATATAGGACAATTTGGATTATTGGCATATCTACCAAGCGAGAAATGAGTCCTATCGCCACAGAAAATTTTATTCGAAAAAGCATTTATCGTCCCTAAGGTAAAATCAGCACTTTTTTTGAAAGTTGTTACAATTTTAACGCGTTGTTGTTTGGTGAGGCGATTTATAATATCAAGTGAAAATTTTTAAAGTATACAAAGACTATCTTGAATGACATAAATGTTTGACAGCTTACCAATTCATGTTTATATTGTAAAAAATAAATTAACAAGAAAAAAATTCGAAAACACATATAGAGTTTTCCAATAAGAGTGATATGATTTCTAAGTGACGTTTCGGCCATTTGTAATATGTCATGATCTGGCAATTTTTTTTCATTGTATTTAATAATGTTTACAAGAGATATACGTAAGAACAACGTTTACAAATTATTCAATTTTATTATCTCCAATTGCAACTTTTTTAAGAAAATCATCTTCTCCGATGAGGCTCACTTTCATCTGAGTGGTGCGGTAAATAAACAAAACTGTCGATTCTGGTGCGCAGAAAATCCACAAATTATTCATGAACACCCATTACATTCACCTAAATTGACAGTTTGGTGTGGTTTTTGGGCTGGTGGAATCATCGGTCCGTACTTCTTTCGAAATGAAGCTGGTAACACCGTTACTGTCAATGGAGAGCGGTAAAGTTAGATGATAACCATTTTTTTATGATCGAAATTGGAATAAGTTGATCTTGATAACATCTGGTTCCAACAAGACGGGGCTACATGCCACACAGCACGTACAACAACCGAATTATTGCGAGAAAAGTTTGGAGATTCGATTATTTCAAGAAATTGTGACATTGAATGGCGTCCAAGAAGTTTTGATTTAACACCTTTAGACTATTTCTTGTGGGATTATTTAAAGTCATTGGTCTTTAGCAATAATCCAGACTCTCTGCAAGCTTTAGAAGTCAATATTGAACGTGTTATTCATGACATACGACTTGATTTAGTGGAAAAAGTGCTCGAAAATTGGGTTCATTGAATTTGTTCCTGCAAAAGAAGTCGTGGAGGCCATTTAAATGACGTTTTATTCAGAACTTAATTGTATCGATTGTACTTAACATTAAATAAAAAACATTTGAATTTCATATTACTCTTATTCGAAAACCGTTTATAAATGTTAGCAGAGTAAGTTTTCTTAGTTTACATAACATTTTAATTGACAATCTTGTGCATCATGAAGTGGTAGTAAACACCCATCGGAGTTTCTCTAACTAATCTAACTAATGGAGGTTATACTCCTTTTAAAAAAATTGAGGCCATTGTCTCTTAAGTATACGATGAGTGTTTCCGGGGAGGATAGTACAGGACAATTCTCTCACACAAGCGGATTATGATGATAGGATAAACGGGAGCAAAATTTTCGATAGCCGGAAATGCACAGGTCGTGAACAAGGGGAACATTTAGATAACGATGTTTTACGTTATTACGAACATAAAAGGGGGCATCAACAATTTTATGGAGGATCTTGGATTGTAAGATCTGGACGCGAGAGGAATTGGAACGTTTCGTTGAACCCCAAAGTTCAATTCCATATGTCCAAATAGGTTTTATAATTGTATTGTAGATTGGAAGTTTACTTTTGATTGTTAGTTTTGAGCGTTTGTTCAGTAGTCTAAGAAGTTGTAGGTAACGTCTGTTAGCTTCAACTCTTTTAAGTCTAGTATGAGGGTTCCATGTTAATCTCTTGTCCAGGTAATGTCCCAAATAATGTACTTTATCATATTGTGGAATCATGTTGCTATTAAGGTATAAAGGGGTAGGTTTTCCTTGACAAAGTGTGAAAGTAATGTGAATATTCTTCTGTTTATTTACCTTCACTCTCCATGTCTTAAACCAGGATTGAAGGTTGTAGATATGGGATTATAAATTATTGGAAGCTATGTCAGGATTTGTATCTGTAGCAAGTATGGTTGTATTGTCCCAACACATCTAATATGATTAGAAGATGGGGCCAAGGATACTGCCTTGTGAGACTCCGGCTAGAATAGGATATATTTCCGAGGATTCTGAATTAATTGCAGCTTGGAAATGATGTTGAGATATGAATTTATGATAAGGTAGTATGTTGAAAAAAGAAAGCTCTTGAGTTTTCAGTGGAGTCCAGGATGTCACACACGATCAAAAGCTTGGGAGATATCTAAAAATACTCAAGAGATGATGTAATATGATCAACAATACGATGACATTGCTGGATAGTGCAGTGTTCAGATCGGAAGCCAAATTGGTGTTCAGCAATAATTTTTTCATTAACTAGGACTGGGTAGAGTCGTTTTAATAGGAGTTATAATTATTTAAAAATTTTCATTTTCTCACAATTTTTTCAATCGACGACGCATTAAGAACAGATGATGAGGCAAGTAGTGATAATAATTATAATGAAAAAGCAAAAATCATCAACGAATAAATGGAACCCACAAATTATATTTGCAATAATACTGTGGTAAGTAGCATAGTTATTTTTCTAGAAAATTATCCGAAACATAAATTCAAAACTAAAATGATTAAATGTCATTAATAAATATTGTTTAATTTACTAATCTTTTATCAAGTAGAAATCGTGGTGATAAGATAGAACCAATCCAAGATTTTTATGAGACGTAGATAAAAACCAATATTAATGGTATGTTTCCATAGAACTAAAACTATTATGGCAAGCAGTTGATTTCTAATCATCGCATTGATTGCCGTAGCGGGTTGAGATTTGTTAACATGTCAATTTTAAAAGAAGTAATATAAAGACAATGTTTTGTTTTAGTCAAAAATGTTCTTTCCACATAATAGACGGGTCATTTTGTATAAGATAATTTAACCAGTTATGTAAAATTAAATATCGCTGTATTTGACTTAAACAATATTTTGACAATAATGTATTTTTTAATGTTATCTAGAATAACACTGTACTTATGTGTGACAATCGTATATAATACTTGAGTTAAATATAATAAATGTTAATAAAATAACCCAGAGGAGTAAACGCCCATGTATGTTTCTACATTACCTATCTACTTGACTATTATTATGGCCCTACATTATTACTAAAAAAAATTTTAATATCTGTACTTACGATAATATGAATGCGGCTATGTTCCTTCGAGGCATCGCTGAGTGTTTCACGGAAAAGAGGGGTTAAAAGTTGTTCAAGATACAAGGGTCGTTCAATAAGTCCTTAGAAAAAGATAGAAAAAAATGTTTTTTAAAAAAAAAAATTTCAATTTTTAACATAATCTCCTTTCCAACCGTTTTTTCAAAATTTTTATCCCGTCCGAAAAATAGGATTTCGGAAGTTCTGCAAAATACTCATCCGTTTGAGCAATGACGTCTTCGTTGGAAGTGAACCGTCGTCCGCCAAGCCATTTCTTCAGATTGGGGAAAAGAAAATAGTCACTCGGGGCCAAATCTGGTGAATAAGTGGGATGCTGCAATAATTCCATTCTCAATTCCACAATTTTGGCCATGGAAACAGCGCAGGTGTGCACAAGCGCATTGTCCTGATGCAAGAGGATTTTTTCTTCTTCAGATGGGGGCGTTTCTCTTTGATTCCTCGCTCAACCGTTGCAATAACGACGCGTAATACGCTCCTGTTATTGTTTTTCATTTTTCCAAGTTGTCGATAAAAATGATGCCCTGCGAATCCCAAAAGACCGTGGCCATCACCTTGCCGGCCAATGGCACAGTTTTTGCCTTCTTCGGAGCCCGTTCACCCTTGAAAATCCACTGTGATGACTGTCTCTTCATTTCTGGAGTGTAGTAGTGTATCCAGGTTTTGTCCACAGTGACATATCGACGAAGGAATTCGGCAGGATTGCGATGAAAGAGTGCCAACATAGCCTAAGAGCCCACTACACGATTGCGCTTATTCTCCTCTGAGAGCAAACGAGGCACCCATTTTGCCGAAATTTTTTTCACAGACAATTTTTCATGCAAAATTGAAGCGACTGTACCTTGTGATATGCCCGTGGCCTCAACTAATTCGCACACTTTAATTCGCCGATCGTTCAAAATCAGATCGTGGATTTTGTCGATGATTTCAGGAGTAGACACCTCAACTGGGCGTCCTGAACGATGTTCATCTTTTGTGGATGAACGGCCACGTTTAAATTCATTTACCCAATTGTAAACCGTCGCAAACACAGGTGCAGATATGCCATGAACTGCATCCAACTCGGCTTTGATTTCTTTCGGGCTTAAGCCTTTCAAATGGAGATGTTTGATGACAGCCCTAAACTCGCTTTTTTCCATTGTTATGCACAAATAAATGTCGTTAGCTTTAATCGACGATAGAAATTGACCTACGCTATGGATAGAGCTGAAATTTTGAAAGCTTTCCTGTCGATAATGCTACTTACAACAAAAGTTGTACCGACACTACGAGCGCAATTTCTTGGATTTTCTAAGGACTTATTGAACGATCCTCGTACCGATTTTGACAAAATATGGAATTTTTTGTTACGAAATATCATCAGCTAGTTAAGAAAATGAATTTGACGATCACGATTTTGTTGAGTATTACTTAGATAGATCTACGATCAATCTTACTGAGTATACGGAATTAAAAGCACGTAATATCTACGGGTACCATTGCCTTGCTAACTCTATTTCTCTCTCCCTAAAAAAAACACAGTTTTATATTTTATAAATGTTCTTCTAAATAATAACATTGTATAATATAAACAGGGTTTAAGATAATTGCGGATAGGCAAGTAATTGTGAATGGGAGTGAAATCATTCAAAACAAAATAATCTAACAACGATAGAAACCCGAAAAGTTCTTTTGGGTAAACAATATCTATTGTGCGGTATTAATTGCAATTTCCTTTCGAGACAGGGTTTCAAATTGAATAACCTGTGACAACATTTGTTTGTCTTGTTCGGTTGTTCTCTTTTCCAAGGAGCTCAAGTCGTTTTCATTTTCTTCAACTTTTTACATCTTCCTGTTCTTCGTCACCCAAACCATGGTCTATTTAATACCTTCAAGTATTGATTGACTTACTTCAATAGAAACAAACTTTTTAATTTTATTTCAATGAAAAATCTTGTGTATGTTTTATTAATACTCTTCTAGGTTCAAAATGGATAGAAAGAAATTTCAACTATCAAATAAATAGAAGACAGTTACTAATATATGCCTCCAAAAATTGGTAATCTGAATTCATACTTTTAAAATTTCAGATTGAAAACACTTTACTGCAAACAAAAACATCGCATAAGGAAAGGATATTCAAGAACAGACTTACTAGACATCAGAAGCGTGACTGCGAATAAAATCTTTTGCGGATTCCATTAATTGAGACAAGGAAAAAGGAATAGTCAATCACCTTTGTAGATCTTCTTGACGACTGCAGACAGCTAGCAACTTTTGTATAATTTCTGATGGACGAACTGAGAGTATTCCGTACAAATTTTCTTTCTTTGTTTCGTTGCCTATGCGCTGCACTTTGTAACAAGAAGATAAACTTTTGTTAAATAACACAACATTTTAGTGTCTTCGCATCCATTATTAGGTATTGTCGACAAGTTAATAAGAATTTCAAATAAAAACATGCTTGACACGTGCATTTCGGTTGAATATTTTCTGTGACAATTAAATGGCTTTTCATTGTTGTAGAATCTTTTGACGAAAGTGAAGGCGACTGACAAATTCTAAAAGTTTGAGTTACGAACATCAAAATTTTATTTTTCTTATGTGAGTTAGAAAAAGAGAAAAACATGCAATATATACAAAGGAAGAAAAAAATATATCCACACGATTGAATTATGTTCGGTATGAAAAATGTAACAACTTTAAATTAAAATGTCACACTTCAAGGTAATGTACACGTGACTTCAAAGCTGAAAAAGTTTTTCATTTTGCTACGAATCACTTTCCAATCAGTCGCAGCTACTGACACAGCTTTAACTATAGCTAAAATAATGACTATAGAGTTTTATGTGAGTAAATAAAGTAATATTTCTAAATCATAGGCTCTCAGTAGGCATCCGTAGTCCATAGGATATGTGCCAGAAGTACAACGTACTCTTGTGTTAACGTCCAACTGATGTAGAATAGTAAATAAAGATCTAAACATTTCAATACGGTCACGATTATCCTTAAAGCCACAAAGGAAACCCACTCATGGCCATTTCAGTTCTGTTAATGTTCAAAAGCCAATATACTCTACTCTCCTCATTTTTTATAGTCTGCTCCCTGTTAGCAGTCACAATTGGAATGGAAATGTAGGTGTTTGCAAATATTGAGGGCACCCCAGCATCCAAGTAAAGGCGAATCAATACTTATGCACTAATGTTTGAACTAGCATACTCCACGCATACTAAAATGAATGGACTATTATGAGAGCATTGGTTCTATTCCGTGTTATATAAGAGGGTAAAGCAAGTAACTTTCTGCACTTTTGCAGTTTTGTACATTTCGCAGTTATTCATTCATTCATCTCTGAGAAAGCATGGGGGTGAATCAAATTTTTTAGAAGAACACTTTATAATGCGATTGACTGTAACCAAGTGTGCACCATTTGAAATTGGCTAAATTTTTTAGCTAATCCCAAGATAAAATCAAAGATACAAGAGGGTGAAAAGACCATAAGAACTTTTCGAACATTATCGATGCAACACAAATCAGGTTGGAATTGAAATCATATTTGACTGTTATTGTACAATAGTTTGATAATAATTAATAAAAATTGATTTTTTTTTTGAAATTTATGTAATTTAAAATCTCTTTTGTAGTTTCCTTATATATTTTTTAATTTTCTGTTTTATAATTATTCGTATTATACTCGTATATACATGAAATTTGGTTTGGAGCCGCCAGAAATATTAACAATCAGTATTAGGATATTTGGCACAAATTAAACTTTAATATATAAAGAAATTTATTTTGTTAATAATAGTATAACATATAATAGCAATAATGGGACTACCAGCCAAAGGGTCGTGGGTTCGAATCCCACTGTAGCAGCATGGTCCTACGCTAATTTACCTCACCGCTTTACTTTCTAAATCTTCTTTCATATCCTTATCCCCTTTATCCCTTCCTCTAAGCGCCATATGGCCCAAGCAGCCGCGTGCGTCAATACCAGTCTGACCAGATTTACTCTAGGACAAAATCTGCATTTAAAAAAAAAAAAAAAAAAAAAAAAAAAAAATAATAGCAATAAGAATATAAAAAGTGTTCAGTTGATATATGTTGTATTATAAATTAAGATAAACGCTTTTCATATAGAGCATAAACTTTACTAATTGTATAACAATAGTTAATACAAAAAATTTGTATGATTTCTAAATTATGAAATTTAATTTAAACTTAAGAATTATTAAATATATTGATTTTTTCATTTTATATTTAATAGATTCTTTCACATTAAAAATTTACATATTCTACATTAAACAAAATTAAATATAACTTTAAAAAAAAAATATAACTTTCTAATGTCATAGTATTGATTAACTGAAATGAATTATTGGGTTGTTCGGAAAGTAATTTCGTTTTTTCCCAACAAAGGACTTAACTGTATTTTTCACAACCAACTTCACACTTAAGCCGCATTATCATTTATTGTATTATTTGACAGCTGAAATAGCAAGGCTTACTGGTGAAAAATTCGATTGAGCCTGCATAGTAGTTTTTGGTTGATACACTTATAAATGTGGAAAGTGAAAAACAACATTTTCGGCATATTTTACTTTTTTAATATAGAAAAGATAAAAATGCTGTTCAAGCAAGAAAGAAATTATTCGATGTGTTAAGTGAGTACCAGTGCCAAAACTGGTTTGCAAAATTTCGATCCAGCAATTTTGATCTCGAAGATGCCCCACGTTCTGGAAGGCCAGTTGAAGCTGATGAAGACACAATAAAGGCATTAATTGATGCAAACCGGCGAATAACAGCTCGTGAGATCGTTGAGAGATAAAATTCATCGAATTCGACCATTCATGATCATTTGACATATGAGTTCCTCATCTTCTTGCGGAAAAAAATTTGTGCCGTAGCATTGACGTTTGTGATTTGCTTCTCAAACGCCAAGAAAATGTCCATTTTTGAAGCGTATCATCACTGGGAACGGGAAATGGGTGGTCGACAACAATGTTAAGCGCAAATTATGAACCGGCTCAAAACACTGCGAAAGCCAAATATTCATCAAAATAAAAGGTTATGCTATCTGTTAGGTGGGATTTCAAAGGAATCGTTCATTTTGAGTTTCTACCGAGTAACATAACGATCAATTCTGATGATTCACTTAAAGAAAAAATGTCAGAATAAAGTATTAATTCACTATAAAAAATTCGTCTTTCATTTAAAAAAAAAAAAAAATCAAATTACTTTCCAAACAACCCAATACATATAAATCACACAAAAAAGAATAAAAAAAACCTTATTAAGGTGTCATAAACTAAAAGGAAAGTGCCTAAACTAAAAAAGGAAAATAAATTAAAATATATCTTGAACATAAACACAGCTATACAAATATGTTTTCTTGCTATTTTCAAAATAAAAACTAAGGATTTATCGATTTTATATATTTTTGGGTAAAAAGTTACCGAATGAGCATATATAATAATTAGATAAAAAAATTTTTGACTACAAGTGCACATTAAAATTATATTAATTAGATATTTAAATAAATTATAAGCTTTTAGAATATTTCTACCGAAATAGGAGATTGGAAAAATGGAAATTTCTTTAAGCAATTTATTACATGACTAAGTAGGAGTATAAAACTAAATTTGGTCTTCAATTAATCTAAAAAAAATGTGCAAAATTGCAAAATATTTACTACTAAGCTCTAATCCGGTTTTCGTAAAAAGTTCAGATAATTACGGATAGATTTTTTATGGTGTAAGAACACCATAAACTTTAGAAATACGGTATAGAGTCAGATAAAGACGAGCCAGCTTATTATGACCTATTTCCAAATATCATTAAAAAGTTTAATATCTTGCATTGGATAATGAACGTTTCAAGAAGTTCTTCATGTAGGAAATTCAAAATAATTGCGCATGTTCTCTATCAAAGACTGCATAAATTATTAGAAAATCTGCGCAATAATTTGAAAAACCGTACATAAATAATTTGCCACATCCAAAGTCGGAAGAAATACTGAAAGTTTAACTTCACTATCATGAGTTTAGCATAAAAAGCAGGTCTATTACGACACCTTAAATTAGGAAATTTAAAATGACAACTTCTGATAGTGAAAAACTGAATATATATATTTTTTTTAATACGGGCATTTCTGGATTGTTCAATGAAATAATTAGTTTGATAGTGCAAACGACTATAATTTTCTTTCATAAATATAAAAATCGATAGTGATGAAAAAAATTGGCGAATATAGGATATATTAGTTCGATTACCCCAATTAATTTTTAAATAAGTTTAATAGAAAATATAACACTATGTTTTTTTTACATGTAACCTACTCTTGTACAGGTGTCCTACCGATAAGAAGCCTTTTTGTTTATTGTAAGTTCCTACATTACTAAGGAATCACTGAGTACTTGAAATACTTTGATTAGTATCGATTGAAAATATTTTGTAGCTTTATTTGTGGGGAGAGTAGTATTCATTTGGAGCTCTAAAAATCTGCTGTGCTTTCCAAAATTGAATACCGAAGATATTGAATTTCTTTTTCTTAGTTCTTTACAAAAACGCCAATTATTTCGAAAACAACAACAAAGTTTCAATGCAATTCTTCAATAAAAAAAAGAAAAAGTACCGACTCGAATCATAATTTGAATAATTCAAGTAAGTTACTTAATATAGTTTATTTCTTCAAATAAAATATAAAAAAATTACAATTATTCTTTATTCAAAATTCAGAGAAATAAACAATTTATGAGGGATGCACTTAAAAAGAGGATAAAGAAAATATATTGATCTTTTTTTTCAGCTAGTGATTATTATATGATTAGATGATTCTTCTAGTAAATTCAAATTTTCCTTATCTTAGGAAATAGTTTTTATTATTTATTGGAATTTGTATTGTATCGTAACCAAAATTTTAAGCACGGAGATTTTATACTGAAAAATTTTATAAACTAAAAAGTTAAATAAGATACTGAAAGCTTATTTTATATGACATATTGAATGGGATTTTTTTGTCCTAACCAAATATTTTTTCTTTCGCTTGATATGCTTTCAAATAACAGAATTTTAAACGTACTATGTTCTACCATCTCGATGAAATTATAAAAGAAAATATAACCAAGCAGCAAAACCATTTACAGTAAAAGGTAATAATGTCAGGCAGACCATAAACAAAACCATAAAAATGTCCTTTTATTTTAACACAGCAGACCCGAACCAAACAGAGTGAATTAAAGAATATTCGCATTCTACTTCTTCTTGGACCTCCCAGTCAGTCCGGTTCTATACCCTCAAAGTGCTTGGAGCCAGGAATAGAACAATTCAAATTCTGACGATTTCTATCCGAGATGCCGAAGAATAGGCAACTAGCCAGTAGCAACATATTGTTCCAACGACCGTGATTTATATTTTTCTTCTGTCAGAAATGAACGAAAACTTTTGCAATTGAATGAATGTTGGTTGGTAGTACTCACAACACGGTAAAGTAGTTCAATGTCTTCTGGAAGTAAATGTCGCAAAACTTCTATACATAACGTCTGATTATTATAAATATTTTTCGATACTTACGTATAGCCATGAAGATATTAAAAACATAAGACAGAACTATTGTACAAATACATAAAGTGATTTATGAAATAGATTGAAATTCTTCGGAATGCAGAAATAAAATATGATTGTTTGCAAATCCCTACTTAAGATGTGATAACTTTTGTAATGTAAACTTCACTCTGAATAAATATTTATCGATATATCATATTTGTTCGTATTTTCAACTGAAATTACATAATTTCTTCTTATCTTATTATTTATAATTATTGTAAATATAAAATAAATGACAAAAATTTCATAAAATTGAAAAAGAATATTAAAAATTTGGAATAATTAGGATAATCTATTATATAAAACTTAAGCGAATAAATTCTACAATGTACCTTTTTGAAGCATATCTGCATGATATTGTTTCTATCTTAGATTATAAAGTACGCTCGTAGATATATTTTCCACTGCTCCGCCTTTAATGCACTTATAGACTGAAGAAAAAAATTATTGTTTGATGCAATTTAGTTATTTATTATTTACTAAATTTGTTTTGGATCACCGCCTTATTGAAAAATTCGTCAAAATGCATTTTCTATTAAAAATTTAAGGCAACGTTTAGTGTTCTGAAATTGGTTTTCGACGAAAAGTATTTTTTAATTCTTTTACGTACATTAAACAGTTCCATTCCTAATTAGCAAATTTAAATTCGCTACTAAATAAGAACCAATTTCAGGCACTGGTGACTATATAAATGTGAGTTGCATATTATTGTAACATATATTGAAATTGTTTTCAAATAAAACATTTCTGCAAGAATATTAATTTTGCAAAAACTGGCATCTAAGGATATCGAATAGACTAGTTTTAACCTTGGTTTCACGCCTACAAATTAAAAAATTGCCTCAATACAATTTTGTTTTTAAATTTACTACACAATGTATATTCTTTATAGAAAAGAATACTATGTAGAATCTTATATTGTGTATTAACAAAACTATTTCGACCCAGTCAAGAGCAGAATCATTCAGCAATATTTATTATAAATAGATAAGTAGATTAATTACTAGGGATACTTGATAGGAATTTATTCAGATTTTAAAAAAGGTAATTTTATCTCTAAAATATCAAAACTTATAATAACTGGATCGATTTTTACAGTATTGCCGTTAATATGGAACACTTGAACTGCTCTTCTAGCAATGGCCATTATCAACAAATATTGTCATATGTATATCATTTGTAAATAAATTTTTATTTCATAATAGTTTAAATTCAAACTTTCGTACCATAAAAATTGTTTTATTTTTTATTATTGCTTTAATAAATTATTCCAAATTCGCTGCAAATTCAAATTTTATAATGATAAGAATTAGCCGACGGCTAACACAACATACACGTAGATAAATTTTTACTGGAATATCAAATGAAAACAAATTTTTTCTATTTAGGATAAAGAAATCGTAATATTTAATGCGATTATTTTAAATTATATACTTTTTCTGTTAAATCATTAATTTTCCAATTTAACAGAAAAAGTTATATTAAAAAAATTGTCGAAGTTCATATTTTAATCTTGATAACCCAAAACATTAAGTAAATTTATAAAAAGTTTGTAAACTTTGGTTTTTTATAATAATACTTCCATATTTTTATTAATTTAAGCATTTTTGTTAATTGCACGGTTGGTTAACCACGCTTTTCGGTGAAGCTCGAATATAAACGAAACGGTACAAAAGGAAATATTACATTGAAAACCATACCCAAACGAATGACTATTGACATCTCGCTCATATTGCACAATATTATATTCACCTACGCATTGCTACTGTAATACTCTAAAAATAAATAGAAATCATCATGGTTGTCATTGGTTGTCTCAATTCTACATAAATGAACTTCGTTCCAGTCAAAGCATATTTCCACCCACACATCAAAATTTCTCTACGATCAATATTATCTATAAGTTTGATTTTTCCGTTTTCATCTCAATTAGATAATAAAATATTATAAGAACTTTCGAAACTTTAATAAAAAAAAATTACTATTACTTGATTGTATTTTATTATTTAAAAATTCCATGAAATAAAACTTTTAGCAGATGAGTCGCTTTTGTATAAAGTTATGGCACTTCAGGTGAACATATCAATACGCAAGCATTGTGGGAGTAAGAGAGATAGCTCCGTCTTCTTGTTACAAAAAGAGACCATCTGAACACGAGTTGTGCTCAATGATGTGCTGGCAAATATTCGACCAATGCAGTGTCAGAGCAGACTTATCTCTCAGAGATTACTGTAATCATTCTCTCACAATAGATACATTCCACTCTGAGAGTACTGCACTCAGTCTAGATACACGACGCGACGTGAAAAAGTATCTGTCTCTTGGTATATGCGCGACTCTTCATTCTCCCGAGTGAGCAGCAGTGCATATCGCTACATGTAATCCGAACAAGTGTTGAGGATTGTTACTGTTTTACTTTTTGGTATTATCTTCTGTATAGCGATTTAAGTAGGTGGGGTCCCGGGACCACGCCTTTTTAGCTAATAGAATTAAATGGCAGGGGGAGCTGTTCTTACCAACAATATATTAAATAAGCGTTGCTGGGGGCAGTGTGTACGGAAAAACTTTATGTTGTCATTAATTTTCTCTATTAAAACAATACAAATGCATAAAAATATAATAACGAAAAACAGACAAGCAGACAGACAGTTCATATTCAGAAACTTTCCAAACTAATCGTAATAATAAATTGTTTAACTAAACATAGAGTATATGACCACCAAATGATGATATTATATTTGGGATTTACTGAAACAGCAAATTTTCAAATATTTTCATTTTGTTTTCAATCCATAATTTTGGTTACTTAAATAAATTTTAATTGTTTTCGGTTTGCCACAGTCTCTCTCCCAGCTAATGGTTTCGGAGTCTTTCCTATAAGCAAAAAAATATTTAATTGCAATTTTTTCTGTACCAAAAAATTAAAATTCCTATTAAGTCAAAAAAAAAACTGCAATAAAAACTTTTTAAAAAAGTTTTTTCATTATATCTTGTTGAGTTGGCTTCCATAAAATGAGAAGTATGTAGCAATTTGATTTAAAATTATTTTATTATTTATTGTTTCAATACAATTTATATAATTGCTAATTATTTATGTTTTTTTTCCTTAAACTTTTTATAGGCAAACTGACTTATTTTTCTTGTAAAATCCTTTTTTTAATTTTCTGCAGTTTTTTTTTTTGTTATTAGAAAATATATTTTTAAATATTTGATATAAAACTCTCTCACAACTGCATACAGTGATGGATGTTTTAATTACAAAACAACAATAGCTAAACGATAAAAACATTAAATTTTTAATGACACTATATATGCTATTTTTGCTGTTTAATTTATTATCAAATAGCAAAATTTTTATAATTTGTTGTAATAATCTATATGAGATATTAAAATGATTAATGAATGATAATTATTACAAATAGCATTTATTGGTAAAATCTGATATAATATTTTTAACATTATTTAAAACCGTTTAAATGGCAATTTGCAAAATGACATTAATAAAAATATATTATTACAGATTTTACCAATAAATGCTACTTGTTATAATTGTCACCAATCGTTTTAATATCTCACATAGATTAAATACTATATTCCCATACAGACATTTTTATTTTAAGTTTTTTTTTTTAATCATTACAAAAAAATAATTTTTATAATTTTTTCAATATATTCAACTTTTTAAAATTTAATTCCAATTTCAATTTTTTTAAATTTAATTCCAATCTTGAATATTTCTATCAAGTACTACTAAGTCGTCATCTTAATCAGACAGGAAATTTTAGAAGTGAGGAGAATAGCACTAAAAACATCAATACATGGAGAAATACTGGAAAACTAAGCAACAATATGAACTTTAAAAAAAATTTTTTTGTTTCGCCTTGGTCCTTGAATATCTTAGTGCTGTAAATGAGGAGCGAAAGAAAATATTTTACAACGAAATAAAAAGCATGAAAACTGTTATCAGACTGAGTGAAACAATTTTTTCAGAAATCTTCTAAAAAACTTTCCATTGAACTTTTTGCAAATAAAAATAGAATTAAATCTTTTTATTACTATTATTATTTTAGAATAAATTTTTATAGTCAGTTTTTACTATTTTTCAAAAATTATTTTTTTTTGGAAAATGAGTAAAGTAATTTCTGATTCATACAAATTGGAAAGAAAAACTATGGAAATCCCACACGCATAATTTCTTATTTTTTTCAAATTTACTGAAAATTACTGCGGATATTAGAAAAGTAAAGTTTAGAAATAATATTTCAAGAAAAGTTTAAAAATAATCAAAATGATAAACAATCTTAAGAAAACATTTAAATTATTTTATGAAAATTGAATCAACTGTAAAATTTTAATTCAAATTTAAAAGGAAATTAGGATAACATTAGCTAATTCATATAAAATTATCTTCTACTCATTAGAATTTGATTTTCATATCTCGTATTTGTTCAAAGAATTAACTCTTCCAACAAAACAAATTTTTCTATTATATTAATTTTATTTCTTACAATATACACTTACGTAGATTAGTTTTAAAACAATTACAAGCATTATTATAATTTTGGAACGAGCTTAAGTTTTAATGTATAACCATTTTTTTTTTCACCTGTAGTGAAAGATGTAAAGAAATTGTTGAGTTCTGAAAGAGTTATTTTTAAAAGAAAACTGAACAACTGTTATTATTTTATATTGGTTTGTAAGTAACTTAACCGGCAAATATTAAATGAAGAATATTAAAAATTACAAATTTTTGGTGTTTAAATTTATTGTACGCCTGCCAATTGCAAAGAGGAATATTAATTTGACCACATTCAAAAATAAAAGAAATATTGGAAAATTCTTTAATTTTCCTATTGGGAGTGAGAGGTCCTTTAAAATTCTAATTTAGAAAGTAACTTACCTAATATTGTTGGCTGTCATAAACGAGCCCATTCCAATGTGTCTACGTTGTTCCCTTCTAAACTTTTCATTACAAAATCGATTTTTTTTTTCCAAAAATATAGTTCTTAAGAAAAACTTTTGGCAATGTACAAATGCAGAATTATCTAAAAGATATTCAGACTATTCAGAAGCCTATTTTGCCCTCAATTCTATTTATCAAAACAATCTCTTTTTAAGTGTTGAGTTTAATATTTTTTTTTTTTAAATCTAATGCAGTGATAATAATGTAATATTTCTTTGCTTCAAGTAATCTTAAATGTAAATGACTACTATTTGTAGGTTCCACCATAGATTTAGGTCCTCATTTTAGAAATCTGTGTTTTTTAAATGGCTCACATGTTCAAAAATTTGATATCATGGTAATCGCAAAAACTCTTCCTCTGTAAAAGATAGAAAATTACTTGAAAGAAAAATTCAGATAATTTCTTTGCAAAGCGCATCCTTGGTGTTATAATATTGTTAATTACTGTCTTATTCTTTTCTAGGAAGTAAATAAAACTTACTCATTTAGCACCTTAAAAACGTTCTCCATTACCTTACATAAAAATAGAATAGTTTTAGTGCACGTTTCCCGAAATAAATCCACTGTTTTGAGTGTTCTTTCATTTGCGATAGTTGGTAATTGATCCACAATTCGTCCACGAATTTCAAATTTACTTCAATTAAAATTTATCTACGTTTTTTTTTACAAATGGTACCTCGCTCAAATTTCTAATCAACGCAAAGCAAACACAGTACAAGTATTTTGCATGCAATTTTTTTATACGCAACTATTTATGTAGAATATTATGATGTAATGTGACTTATTTTATTTTATTTTTATACATCAATTTTATTCCCGTAAAAATAGTCCCATTGGGCAGCTATACATCTATGAAAGCGTTGTTTTCTACGAGTATCTTTATAGCAGTTTTTAAAAGCTTTCACTGGAATCGCTTTCAGCTCCTCTGTTACATTCCTTTGAATTTTATCGATTATGTCAAAATAATGTGCTTTAAAGTGTTTTTTGGTCTTTGGAAACAAAAAAAAGTTATACGGAATATTATCAGGTGAAAAGCGGGGCTGGACAAACAAAACAAACATTTTTTTCAACGATGGCTCATATCACACCGCTTTATAATGTTGGAACATTCAAGTGTGCACAAAGTCTGATTTTTCGCGAAAAACTTGTATTCTGTGCCTTTCAAGAACTCACTCATCAGCTTTAATGTCCATAGGCAGGCTGACTTCACAAAAGTTAAACAGTTTTCTATGTTGAAGGCCTATCTAATCGAGATTCGAGTACCACTGTTTTTCGGCCCTCCAAAAATACTTTATGCCACCGACAGCCTTTTGCTCTTGAAATGTTCCCTATAGGTTGCATGCATTTGATCATACGTCAAATTCGTTGATTCACCAATCTTAATATACTACGATATTTGATGGCAAATCGTTGCGCCGAATTTCGCTGTTCTATTTCTTAAACCGTACTACAAAACACACCTTTACTTATCACGCTTTACGAGTATTGGGTATCATAGTCTAATTACTTTTTTTTTAAATATCTCGTAGGTTCGGTGGTTATCTGAGTTATTTAGTACTTTAAACGCTTATATGGTCATAATAAAATTATGCATACGTGGTTTAAAAAATATATATTCAGCTTTGTTTCTATTTCGTATACCTTAAATATTAACACAACATATGATACTTATCTGCAATTCCTACCCGCAATATTTTGAGTATTGCAAGATCTTTTTTCTAGTCAGCATGTCCTTAATTTTGTAAGAGCTTATCAACAAATAAAAGCTTAACAACAATTAGCTCCCATATAAAAAAAATTACAAATAAATAATATTTGAAAAAATATGTTAGCATAGAAAATTTACAATTAGTAAAAGTTCTTGGAAGTCAATATCGTTTGTTATTATTAATTTATCAATTTCTTTGTTGAGCTACAGCTACTAATTAACTGACGATTGACTTGAACTCCATAGAGAGTAGAGGCTAAAAAAATGGTGCACAGTTCATAGTGGTAGGTTTTTTTTATTATTTAATGTAATTTAATTGATTTGGATATTATAGGTAATAGATATTATCTTACTGCTGGATTAATCAAGAAGGTAGTTTAGTTCTTTTCATATTCTTAAAAGTTTGAAAGGTAATTTTAGCAAAAAAAATTATTTATTTAATAGAGCAGTAAAAGCTCCAAAAATTTTATGTTTAGGATCCTAAAATTGGAATTTGTTATAGCCAAGCTCATTCCTTGCGGCCTTTAGAGACAAATCACTACTGTCATACATTTCCTAAAATTTTGCCTGCGCATAAGTTATTTATTATATATTTTTGGGCTAAATTTTCACTTTAATAGAGATTATATATGTCCTTTATATTTTCTCAACTTATGTAAACAAGGAATTGTAAATTTTTGTGCGCAGAGTAGATCAAGATTTCTAATTACAGATTTCACGTGACTTTTTAATCGTCAATTCATAAGAGATTAATTTCATACTATCGTAATAAAAGTGGGACAATTTTTAAGTAAATTATAGGCTCCTTCTATATGTTAATCTAAAAGTCATTTATTCGAGTCCTGTAGTCCATCCGGTTTGAGAGAATAAAAAAAATCTTCAATATCCGATTCTATGAAAACTTAAAATTTAATTCGAACACTTGCTCATAGATGGTTCTGCTATCTATCAATAGCTATAAATTGCATGGTTCGTTGATATTCTATATTTTTTTGGGTACTTTATTTTGCTTAATCAAGGATTTTTTTTATTTCACCAATATACAAGATAGTATTTGAGTGTCACTATTTAACGGAAGATTCAGGGAAGATGTGTCTTTTCAATTAAAAAATGTCAACCAACAATTCTCGGATATATCATCTTATTTTCAGAATAAATTTAAAAGAATCAACAATTACGAAGAAACTTACGAATACTACAAGAAAATGTCGGTACATCAAATCAGATTTCAAAGGTGGTCATCTAAAATGGAGTAAAATCGAAAAGAGTGCAATTACATATATAAAAAAAATTGCTCACGTATAAAAGAATTTAACAAAAATTACAAATAAAAACTATTTAATAAAATTTAAAAAAAAATATGTTAGCATAGAAAATTTACAATTAGTAAAATTTTTTGGAAGTCAATATCGTTTGTTATATTATAAACTAACAATTTTTTAATAATTTATCGTGAAATACTTAAATTATAAAATTGAGTAATTATTTTTAAAACCTCTTAGATACGAGTAATATCCTTAAAAACCATATATACATGAAAAAATACTCTAATAACACTAAACTTAATCTCTAAGCAAGACTATATAAAATAATAAAACTAACACCAATTTAGAATTTAAAAACAATTCAAAATTTTAAAGTAAATAAGTAACTCAGCACATAAGGTCAATATACGAGTATAAACTTTTAGAGTAAATAAACCCAAATGTCACGTGCTCTTAAAGGTGGGATCATAGTCTATAAAAATATCGATAATTTGCTTGAAAAATGCCAATAAATTTACGAAAAGTTAAGATTAATTGGCAAATAAAATTGGATTTTTGTGACTAGGTTAGGTCAATTGTACCCACCACCAGGAGAAGTATGCAATCAGTCGATAGTTACTACTGGAGAAGTTGTACACCATGCCATTACCATAATTTCAATTATTGTTTTTCTAAATAAAATTTTCCTTCGGTAAAATGAATTTTTGTGGAAAAAGTTTGTATGAAAATTTCCAGGTTTGTTTTTTGCTCAATTTACTCGTGAAATGATGTTTCGTTTTTCTCTTGTTTATATTTCAGTGGTAGCGACTGATTCCCCTCACTGATACGTAGTATTTTTTACTTTTGACTGGAGTGTTTTTAATAGCTTAATTTTGAATGGAACTATTCTTTATGTCGTAATTCCAGTGCGCGTTTTTTTCTTTTTCTATTTAAAGTTTTTATAGAATTATTGAAAGCAATAAATGAGAATGCACCTGCTGCGACCTTCAAATTATATTTTTTTAAGAATGTCCCAAGTTTAAAATTTTTTTACTCATGACGGAGAACTGTGAATGTATGTACATATGTGCATTCAATAGCCATTCTCCATAAATAATCGTACGCCTAGGTCATTGGGCGCAAATGCATGTGCACATATTTGCGCTTTCAATTTTTCTGAATCTTAGCCACTTCCGATAGGTTGCCAGAACTTATGCCAAAAAAAAAAGAAAAGTAGGAATAATGCAATTTTATGCCAGAGCACCGGAAAAAATTTCGCTTTGACCACAAGAATGCTGGGAATACTTTGTAGAGCAAAGGGCAACAAATCAAGAAATTCAATTTAATTCTTTTTGCACTCTAGTGGTGTGGTGGTATTCTAAGATACTTAACTTGAATAATTCACGAAGGGAGAAAAAAATCAACAACTGGTAGTTATAACGAACAACTGACCAACTCATATCGCAGGAAGTGGACCAGACGACGAACAAATCCAAAGTTCAAAGATATTTTGGGTATTTCTTAACAAGCTACTATTAACTCTTTTCTATAGTATAATAAAACTGTGAATTAAAATTAAGGAAAACATTTAAAAAAAATACATAAATTATCAACCATACGTATTTAGGTAAAATTCTCAATTTATTGTGTTAGTATTTTTTTCTTAATATTTCCGCACTTTCTCCTTTGTTTCCTTGATTTAAGTTAATTCCATAGCATTATTTTCTAAAACTATTAGCACTTTGATATGTATCTACAAGAACGCTGATGAAACAGTAAGGATATATTATATTTTAGCACGAGTGTGAATTCAAAATTATTAGGTGGAATAGAAGTAGAAATTAGCACCAGAAATGAGTTTAACTTTGAATTGTTGGCTGGCAATAAGAAATTGCTTTAGGGTAACTCCGACAGACTAAGAATATTCTGTCTTAAGTTTCAAACTGATTTTGCTAAAGTTTTGGGGAATGCAGCCCTCAATACAAATATTATTACTGATAATAGTATGGTTTGAATGAATGAAACTATTACATGTAATGTCTGCTCAGAACATTTTCCCAATAAATCATAATTTTCCAAGTCGTTTGGTACACAACCGACCAATCATCATGTTAGTTTCATGTTTAAGACATGATTTAAACCAAAAAGGAAACTGAAAATTATATGCTCAAATAAGACACATCTGGTTTTAAGGATTTTATATTTTCAGGATAATTCGTCGAGGAAGCGATTTCAATCGCCGGAAAACTCTTCCGAACATAATTGCTGTGAAATTGAAAAATTATTAAACTCCGTTTAGTTTTGAGTTACAGGCTTACACTTCTATGTGCACGCAACCGTTTATAATACTTGATGAGCTATTCTTTAGAATACCAAATATGTTGAAAATAGAGTTTGAATTTGAATATGGGAAAAATATTTTTTTCCATAAATAAATATGACTAGAAAATTATGTCGGGAGGAGCATTTGAAAAAAATTCGAAGATTTATGGTAAAAGTTTGAACTTTCCTTAACAGGATAGTGTCATAAAATGTTCTGCTAGAGTAAAAAAATTCATGATTCAATTTAAATTGTTTTCAAACAGAACATAAAAACAATATGGAATTAAATAATTTAAATAGTAATTAATAAAGTAATTTGACTTAGTAAATTGTTTCGAAAGTTTATTTCAGAAATTAAATTATCGCTTCATAACTATGGTTAAGATTATATTATAGTAAAAGCTGAATTATCCTATAAAGCAATTTTATATTGAAATTTTGATTTTTAGGAGATTATTTTTATGATAAGTGCAAAAATGATATATTCTAAGAGAAGAGATAAGTTTTATATGTCTCTTAATATATTTTTTTCTTTTCCAATTATAGAGTTTAAAAATTGAATTTTTAAAATGAAAATAACTTTTAAGAAATACTTTTTTGTCTTAAACCTAGTAAATATATTCCAATATTTTTAAAAAGATCCTTGACCATTTTAATAGTAAACAATATTTTAATTTGATATCTACTATAAAAAAAATATAGTTTTTAAATCGAATGTAATTTTGTGATTCAAAAAAAACTTAAGTTTAATTAAGTTCCTTTTCATTATATTTATAATGGGCCGAAAGAAAATTAGTGAACTTGTATTAACATATTTATAGCAATTAATGTCCTATTGCGGCTCTGTTTTTTAAGGTGTTATGGTAATCGAACTCACCTAGTCGAAATTGGAATCATTCTAGAAGCTAGGAATGAAATTAGTAATGCCTTAGAAGCTAATCTTACAGTTAATTTTCTGGATATTTTTAAAATGTCCGTAAAAATTTAGTTATTGTTACTTGAATACTTATATTAAGCATGGTACAAACTTTTTTTTTTAACTGCAACTACAAATGTATTGTAACAAGAAAATTTACATAACATTTTAATTTACAATCTTGTCCATCATGAAGTGGGACTAAACCCCAATTGGCATTTCTCCAACAAATGGAAATTAAATTCCTTTGGAAAATCTCAAGCCATTGTCTCTTAAGTCTCCGATGAGTGTTTCCAGGGAGGGCAGTATAGGACTATTCTCTCACAAGTGGATTATGATGATAGGATAAACGGGAGTGAAATTTTTGATAGCGGGAAATGCACAGATCCTGAACAAAGGGAACATTTAGACCACGATGTATTACAAGTAGGTTTTTGGATTATAAGGCCTGGACGCGATAGGAATTGGAACGTTTCGTTGAACCCCAAAGTTCAATTCCATATGTCCAAATAGGTTTTATAATTGTATTATAGATTTGAAGTTTACTTTTGATTGTTTTTTTCTGAGCAGTAGTCTAAGAAGTTGTAGGTAATGAGGGTTCTATGTTAATCTCTTGTCCATGTAAAGTCCTAAATAACGTACTTTATCATATTGTGGAATCATGTTGCTATTAAGGTATAAAGGGGTAGCTTTTCCTTGACAAAGTGTGAAAGTAATGTGAGCACTCTTCTATTCATTTACCTCCATCCTCCATCTCCTAAACGGGATTGAATATTGTGCATATGGGATTATAAATTGTAGGAATGTATGTCAGGATTTGTATGGGTAGCAAGTATGGTTGTATCGTCTGCATAAATAGCAATGATAGTATTAGGATCAGATGGGATGTCATGGGTATAAATATAATATAAAATGCGACCAAGGATATTGCCTTGTGAGACTACGACTAGAATATTGAAAATGACGTTGGGAGAGATATGATTTTATGATAAGGTAGTATGTTGAAGGAATAAAGTTCTTGAGTTTCCAGAGAAATCCAGGATGCCTCAAGAGAGGATGCAATGTGATCAACAATGTGATGCCATTGCTGGATTGTAGAGTGTTCAGATCGGAAGCCAAATTGGTGATCAGGAATAATTTTATCATTAACTAGGACTGGGTAGAGTCGTTTTAATAGGAGTTTTTTAAAAATCTTACCAAGGATTGGTAAGAGGCTGATAGGTCTCTAGGAGGAAGGAGAAATAATGAGTTGATTTGGTTTAGGAATCATTTTATTGACAGTAAATTTCCAGAGTAAAGGAAAATAGGTGGTGCGAAGGATACTATAAAAATGTATGTTATTAAAATAAAAGCTTTTCGGGAAATTTGCTTCAGAATATGATCTGTTATTGGGATCATAACCAGAAGCTTTTTTTTATTGAAAAGGCGCAGAATAGTAGTGTTAATTTCCGAGGGCTTCAAATTTTTGGGAGAAAGACTCATACGAACTGGAAACATTAGTTCTTCGATAATTTTGTTAGTATTCGATTTGTCTTCTATATCATCGTGTAGAGCAAAAGTATTTACCAAATGTTTAGAAAATACTTTGACTTTTTCTTTGTGTATTTTTGGCCAGTTACCGTCATTTTGTTTCAGTGGGTATGATGTTTATTTGTACAAAAATATTCGTCTAGTATATATTCCCATTTGTGCGATCAAATTCACATTTCCGCCAGAATGAGTTCTTAACTTTACTATTCTTCATTAATAATTTCATATTTGCTTATTTTTAGCAAATTCACTATGTTCTATTTCAGGATTTTCGAACATACTCATTACAATTTTATGTTAACAGATATCCTTTGGTAGTCGTGCAATTCACCTACCAGACTAAAAGGATTTGAAATTAATGGACATTATCTATAACCACCTATGTGTATATAACTTGACAATCGTATTCGAAACTAGCAATAACTAGTAAACTTTTAATATAAAACGCACTTATAAAACCTATTTGGATATATGGAAATGAACTTTGGGATTTAATCGAACGTTCAAAATCCTATTGCATCCAATTCTTACAGTCCAAGATTGTCCGCAAAATGTTTGATGCGCCGTTTTCAATATTCCCTTTGTTTAGGAACGGTATACGTATATATACCGTTATGAAAAATTCTATTCCTATTTATCATAATAATTCACTTGTAAGAGAACATCCTCCCCTAAAATACATACTTGTTACAATATATTTGCAGTCACTAAAACAATCCTCAAATTATCTGCAGAATGGCAAAAATATGCCAATATAGACCATTGTATATATTAGCATATTTTTGCTATTCTGTAATATAACTTATTGTATACAGTATTACTCGAATTCTACTAAGATAAATATTTTTTTTAGCAATCATACTAATATTTTCAAATAGAATTTTAGTAGCAATCGTAATTCAATATAATTATGTATTATTTGCTTTCTATGTCACTTACGTAACACTATTGTATCTGAAATAAAAATAAGAAAAACATTAAAAGAAAAAGAAAATTTTGAAAATTTTAATAATTATTGTTCTTTTTTTTTAATTATAATTAATCTGAATTTATTCTGACTATAAAACGAACAATTGAAATATTTCAATTAAAAGTGCTTTTAATTGCCATGCTGTTTTTAAATATAAATTTATGCAATTAAATTAAAAAAATTCAAATTACCTCAAAAAATCTAAAAAGTTTCACATGGAAAACAACTTTTGGAATGTTAAAGCTGTAATAATGTTTAGTTAGGTTTTAAAGTTTTCAACGAAAAAGCATAAATCACAGAGGGTGTTATTACAATTGGAATGCGGTACTTAATATTCGTTAATTCTGCTCTTAAATAGTATCTGACGGAATTATTGCACCCTCTTGTTTTCAAATTAACCCCATTCGCTCTATAAATTATTTAAGAATTTCATTAAGACAAATTATTATCTGTCAATATGTTACCTAAAAGTGAAACAAAACCTCACGACAAAAACTTTTAACAAATTCTTCATTAATCGAAGTCATTACCACGGAGGGCAACGTACACCAGAAATAGGGTTGATTTCGACTTGTTAATTCACAAAGTAGTCATCTGTGAATATATTCTTTAAAATACATATTTACCAAGAACGATACATCGATGAGATTTATGAAAGGAGGAAGCGAAGGGCGTATTTATTTTCGTATCAGTCCTCAAAATAGTATAATCAGAACAGTATCTGTGTTCTAATTAAACAATTATGACAGCAAGTCAGTGAATTTCCTTCAACGTTATAAGAAAATAAAGTGGAAGATATCGTTATTCCTGCAAATTATAAATTGGGCACATGCGAATAATAAGGCGGCAGTAAGCAGCTAGTCACTCAACCAGTTAGTCAGATGGGTTATTGTAAATATCTCTCAGGAAAATAGCTAATAGAAAAATAATTTCATTTAAGATGCTTAGAAAAACACCTCCACACTACCACCTCAGGCTTTATGTACACGAAATTTTAAAATGTATGTAACTTTTCTGATTATTCTGGTTATACAGTCGTCTTCGTTTACTTAATATACGAGTAATTTTAGAACCAAATTATATATTGTAATTTAAAATTTTTTACTATAGCGTTTATTTTAAAATGCTTTATATTTACTCAGTTTTGTTGGAGAACAGAAGATTTATTATATTGAAAAACGTTTTAAATCGCTCATAAATCATATATGGATGTTGGTTGATTTTTTTAATATTCCTAGATATTGTTCAAGCCAAAAATACATTTAGGCCATTTTTGTATCTAATTCTTATTTGATATCGTCCATGTACGTGTATGTTGTTGTGGCTAGGGGCCACAAATCTAATACTTGAAAAAATATTGGCCTCAGGTCTATTTAAACTGTTAGCAGTAACAACAACAATAAATAATATTCTCAGTTGGTAATTACATGAATTTTTTATGATTGCACTTTACTGAATAATTAATTCTTGTTTTTGCGGTTTGCTAAAGGGATGAATTAAAGTCCTTCACAGATATGATTTATACTTGCAAAACAATAACAACAACAGCCACTCTATCATCACAATGAGATTGAGTAACATAAAATGTAACAAGATTTAGTGTACACAAATGCCAAATTGTCCGTTCCTGGTATATCTGTATATATACATATAACTATACATGTGCAAACATAAATGCGTTTAAATAATATTCAGAGTATAAACAACATATTTTCGCTTCAGCGTATGAAAACTTAATTAAATTTTATAATTTTCACTAATGAAATTTTATTTTATTCTGTAGTCAGTATAAATTTGTTGATTTTCCATTATTATGTTATTATTCAATTTGATAAAATTATTTAATTAACAGAAATGGTATGAAACTAAACTGACAAAACTTTTGCACAGTATAATAATTTTCAATTCAATAACATTTTCAAATAACTTTTTTAAGAATAAGTTGCAAAAAAAATTTTTATTTATATTTGCTCATAACTCCTCTTTTGTGCATAATAATAATAATAATAATAATAATAATAATAATAAATAATAATAGTAATAATATACGGGTATTAAGAGGGTAGCAAGAGGCATATACTATCAAACCACCTGGACCAATGAGGTATTTTGAGCTGAGTAGCCCTAACTCAAATAATAGTAATACTGAGGCTTTTAGCAAACTTCAATATTATATTGGCAGGTCTCTGGCACACAATCACCTCAAAATAGCAAATTACGTGCTCTGCCTAATCTGACACGACAGATTGTTGTGAAGCATATTCTCAGAGCACCTGTAATACCCAAGCACACCAGTCGTTGAACCTTACCAAGGGTTGCTTGGGCAGAATGTTGTTAAGCTTTAGGCCACCAAACGAGAGGCGCGGGCTTACCAAAGACCCTATCACCATCCTATATGGCTCTAGTTACTCTATCAGTAACTCTAGTAAGGTGGGAGTTCCAGGTCAATTTTGGTCCAAAATGACCCCTAGATATTTGACCTCAATGGAGAGCTCAAGTTCATTTCCATTCATATTGACCTTGGTCAGGTTCAACTTTTTCTTCTTAGTGAATAGAACTAAGACCGTTTTATACTGTATTTATATTGAGGCTTTTGTGTGTATATTCTGCTCAAATTTAATTCTAATATATGACACAAATTTTCTCCAAAGACTGTCAAGTATTTGTCATGATTCTAAATAAGGATTCAAGTTTTTGAAGAATGGATCTCGTACTGAGGTATGTCGTTTCGATTCAATGTAATAACCTACACTAACTTATACCTATTTTATATACAATAGTATATCATCTTATCTTTTAATATAAATTAAAAAACCACCCAACTTTTTCAACCTGTAGTTTTCTATATTTATTTTATTTTTGACGTTGACACCGTTTACATCCACCTAAAATTTATCGTTACCATCGAAATCTCGATGAAGATCACTCGTATAGGTACTTTCTGATCACCAAATTATATTGACGTTTTTTTTTCAGATCGAGAGTCTAGGATAAAAGCATACATAATAATTAAATCAGTCTTACAGAGCTCTAGGATAAAAGTATAAACAAACATTACAGCCAATTTCATAGTTTTGTACATTTTTACACTAGCTGTGATATTGTCAATGACTTTACTGTCGATCAGGAGATGATGAAGGTGCTATCAGTTTTCAAATAGATTTATATTCGACTACCTCAAATATTATAGGTGTACATTTAAAAGGGGTATAATATTTTGCACATATTGTCTATTCTGATCCAAAAACTTTCTTATGCTGGATACTATCAACGTTAATAAGTTTGGTAAGCCCAATAATATCTTTTTTTTGTATGGTCTTTGTAATAATAGGTAACATACAAGCGATCGATTTTATTATCCATACTGAACTATTTATTCATGAACTATCTGATGAAAAGATTTGATTTTTAAGTAATCCAAATCATTATTCTAAAAGAAAATTCTTACAAACAAATACAACGTGCACTAAAAATGGAAATTAGAAAACACTATAATGAACGGTATGAAATTTACACAAGATCGATAAGTGATAATATTTCTTTATGGGAAGCCACTAGACGAATATTCTCGTACAAAAGAACATCATACCCATTGAAACCAAATGAAGATAACTGGGTCAAAACAGCCAAAGAAAAAGCCAAAGTATTTGCTAAACATTTTGTAAATACTTTTGCTCCACTTTTATGATGATATAGAAGACAAATTTCATTCTAACAAAATTTTCGAAGAACTAATGTTTCCAGTCCCTATGAGTCTTCCTCCCAAAAATTTTAAGACCTCGGAAATTATATTTACTATTATGCGTCTTCCCAATAAAAAAGCTTCTGGTTATGATCTAATAACAGCTCCTATTTTAAGGCAAATTTCCCGAAAAGCTTTAGTTTTAATTACGTAAATTTTCAATAACAACGGTTTTCCTTTACTCTGAAAATTTACTCCTATTAAAATTATTCCTAAACCAAATAAACCCATTAATTCTCCTTCCTCCTATAGACCTATCAGCCTCTTACTAATCTAGTTTAAGATTTTTGAAAAACTCCTATTAAAACGACTCTACCCAGTCCTAGTTAATGAGAAAATTATTCCGGATCACCAATTTGCATTGTTGATCATATTGCATCCTCTCTTGAGAGGAAAGAGTATTTCCCAAGAGTGTTTTTAGATATCTCCCAAGCTTTTGATCATATGTGGCATCCTGGACTCCTCTGGAAACTCAAGAGCTTTATTCCTTCAACATAATACCTTATCATAAATTCATATCTCTCCCAACGTCATGTCCAAGTTGCAATTAACTCAGAATACTCGGAAATATATCCTATTCTAGCCGGAGTCTCACAAGGCAGTATCCTTGGTCCCATTTTATATAATATTTATACCTATGACATCCCATTTGATTCTAATACTATCATTGCTACTTATGTAGTCGATACGGTCATACTTGCTACCCTTACAAATCCTGACATAGCTTCCAATAATTTATAATCCCATATCCACAATCTTCAATCCTGGTTTAAGACATGGAGAGTGAAGGTAAATGAACAGAAGAGTACTCACATTACTTTCACACTTTGTCAAGGTAAACCTACCCCTTTATACATTAATACAAACATGATTCCATAATATGATAAAGTACGTTATTTAGGACTTTACTTGGACAAGAGATTAACATAGAACCATCATATTAGACTAAAAAGAGTTGAAGCCAACAGACTACTGGACAAACGCTCGAAACTAACAATCAAAAGAAAACTTCAAATCTACAGTACAATTATAAAACCTATTTGGACATATGCAATTGAACTTTGGAGTTCAACAAAACGTTCCAATTCCTATCGCGTCCAGGTCTTACAATCCAAGATCGTCCGTAAAATTTTTGATGGTCCCTTTTATGTTCGTAACAACGTAATACATCGTGATCTAAATGTTACCTTTGTTCAGGATCTGTGCATTTCCCGCTATTAAGAAATTCACTCCCGTTTATCCTACCATCATAATCCACTTGTGAGATAATTTTCCTGTAGTGCCCTCACCGGAAACACCCATCGGAGACTTAAGAGACAATGGCTTAGAGATTTTCTAGAGGAATCTATTAGTTGGAGAAATGCCGATGGGTGTTTACTCCCACTTCATGATGCACAAGATTGTTAATTAAAATGTTATGTAAATCTGCTTGTTAATTAAAATGTAGTCGCAACTAATTAAAAAAAAGAAAGAAAAAAAAATTCTAAATTATAATTTTAGAGGCACATTGATTCTGGCAAACTGCTCTATATTTTTTATATATCTTATTGATGCTTGTCGGACACATTAAAAATTGGAATTAACTTTGCAATTTTATGTAGAAATTATTTATTTCTGTGTATTTAAAAAATTCTACATGTTTATGTATCGAGAATTTCAAGTTTATGTTCACTTTCCATTTCATAAACAAAAAATATATTTGTTCAGGGAGAATTTTTTGAGGTAACAACGTGTATAAGTAGGAGTATTTCTACATTTCATGGCTTTCTCTCGTAAAATGGGGTAAATGAACAGAATTATTATTGACTATTTTTTTGTTAACAACCGAAAATATTTTTATGCACATTAATATATTTTATAGCAAGTACTTTTCCCACTAAGCAATGATTAGTTTTTTTGGCTTATTACATTTTTATCATTTTCTAGTTATTAATTTTCAAATATGCCACGTGACGACCACCTGCACCGTGCACAACACAGCAGATACTCATATAGCTACTCGCACCTATAATATTGTATCGACTATATGGGAAATTATAAATAGACGCTGAAGAAAAAGTTTGATGGGTAACGATATCTGTGACGTTCATCATATTTCAAATCAGTATTTTCCATATTGCACATGAATAACCATTGGTTTCTTGGTTAATGGTCACCTGTAATCATTCCAACTTTGATAAATTGCGGCCGATATCTTGGTGATGTAAGTTAATGAATGGTCAAAGGACGCACGTATCAGTGAACAAAAAAAGAACACTCAAAAAACTGAAGGGAAAAAAACTAAAATAAAAGAGGACGAGGAACAAGGGTACGCTCCAGAAATACTGAGAAAGAAATGAGCAAGAGGAATTTACACTTACTGAACAGCCAATAACTATACGTTGTGGTCTGTGTCGTGGTATACGGAAAATGTGAAGAAATGCCACAACGTAATAAATCTGTCGTATGACAAGAAAGTTAGCTCTTATCTGCCTTCCGTTCGTGACAATTTCCAAACATGGACACGATACTTGTACGTCTTGAGGCCAAGCCAGCCGATGAACAAAACAATAAAAACAATAATAATTGCCTCTTTCCAGACTGACCACTATTCTAAACTTTCGCTTTGCAGAGGCGAATACCTTTTTCTGCTAAACCATCATCATTGCAAATTACCTACTGGCTTTCGTCGAAGCCTTAGTTTATAATAACCCAACGGTAGGTGGATATTTTCTTTAAGGTGAGAAGGTGGACAACAGTAAAATGACTGACAGGAATCACGACGATTTTCTATCACGCAACATCGACATGGCACAAAATTTTATGGGGAGATGGTCAGATATTATTCGTCTCTCCTCACACACACATTCAATTCAATACTCCTACGAGAAGATATAAAAAATGAAATATAGTTCGTTATACGTAAATATGGAAATATTCCCGCCTATCGTTTCAATAAATCTCCAATTGGATTCTAACACAGCACTTTCAATGCAAATTCAGATTAAAGACAAATTATTAAAAAAAAAATTTTTTTTTAACTTAATGACTACGACTCACATCAAATATGATAATTTTTATACTTATTTCGTTTATTTTGATTGCGGCTTTTTTCTTAAGTTCCCCGCTTTTATTAAACTCCATACTTTAAGGTATTATTTTATTCTTTAAATTACAGTTCCACTCGAATAAATGTGTTCAGTAAATTGAAGCTTATTTGCATTTTAGTTTATTTCGAATATCTTAGTTTCAATGGTAAACTTATTTAAAAAAATGCAATTCCTTTTAACGGCGATGACCGAAGTGGACAACATTCGAATACTGTCATAAGAACGTGTGTCTAGACGGAAGTGCGTGTCGACCACGGACAACGAAAGGAAATTTCAGAGTATCTCTTTGTCTTTTAGTTTTAAGTATTTCCATCATTGGGATTTAACATGATCTTTTTTATCGTCATGTTACTGATACTCGTATGTATACAAACCTGAAGGCGGATTTCTACTACCGTTTATCTTGAATGAAAGTTAGTCCCATAAGTGAGTGAGTGAACTATTAGCGTCACCATTCGAACAAAACAGTTCATTTAGCTTTACTGCTTGTGAGTGTAGAATATCGTCTACACAAAAATTTAATAATTCTGAATCGAATTTCGAAAGTCAAAATTTTGAGCAGTTCATATTGATTGTATCTATTGTATTTGGAGCTGTTGTGATAATAAGTTATTGTCCGGGACTTAGAATCAAAGCCATTTTGGTCGCAGGTATCTGAAATATCTACACTCCAAATTACATACTTCGAAAAATGATAATAAAACCTCGAAGAACCATCCACTATATTTTAATACCGTAAAATATTGAAAGGGGACTAACCATGACAAACACTACGATTATGTTAAAGTGTCCAATCGTGAGTCAACACTGGAGAGCTATGGTTGAGATTTTTGACAGACTGTAAAGATATGCTGCTTCTCAAATTGTTAGCATCAGTAGAAGTCTAAAATACCATATCAGTAGTCACGTACAAGAGATTATTTTCATAAAAACAATTGGCTTGGTTGTCAGCCATGTATAATTCAAGAAAAATATAAAACACACAGTGCTGTAACCTGAGATAACACCAAAGACAAAAAAAACCCAAGGTGCGCGAGTATTTTTTGTATTTACTTCATCAATTTACTATCAGGGACAACCGAACATAAAAGCATAGATGAGGTAATAACCATGAATGCAATAAGGATGATGTCAATTTTTACACATTTTTATACTATGGAACAGTTTCCATTCGTATATATTGTACATACCCTCGTACAATAGATATTTTCTAGAAACTTTTTCTTTATTTTGGGCTCTAGGTTTTTCTAAGCTTATATATTTTTTTCACATGCTCTATTCCCGTAGCTTTTACTATTTATAGATAAAATGAACTAATTGTGGAGCTACACAACCTATAACTTGAAGAAAGAAAATATTTTTTTTTTAAATATAAATCACAATGTGAATTAGACTTAAGGATATTATCAATAAAATAAATATTTTCCAAGTTAGTTGCGATATATCTTAACGTATTTGTTAATGTATTTTATTTATACTGCTAGTATAAACGTTTCACTATGAAATTTTTTGTTATATTGGGTTGTTCGGAAAGTAATTTCGTTTTTTCCCAACAGAGGATTTAAGTGAGATCGCTGAGAGATTAAATTTATCGAATACAACAGTTCATAATCATTTGAAATGGCCAGGTTTTATTTTAAAGCTTGACATATGGGTTCCTCATCTTCTTACGGAAAAAAATTTGTGCCGTCGCATTGACGTTTGTGATTTGCTTCTGAAACGCATAGTAAATGATCCATTTTTGAAGCGTATCATCACTGGAGATGAGAAATGGGTTGTGTTACATTTGGCTACTCACAAGTAATTCTTTTTGCTACAAGAACCCATCATACTCGCCAGATCTAGCACCTTCCGATTCATACTCGCCAGATCTAACACCCATCATACTCGCCAGATCTAGAACCCATCATACTCGCCAGATCTAGCACCATACTCGCCAGATCTAGCACCTTCCGATCTAGCACCATAGCCATCATACTCGCCAGATCTAGCACCTTCCGATTATCATTTGTTTCGGTCTCTACAAAATTTTTTAGACGGCGGTAAAACGTTTAATTCAAATGAGGAGGTCAAAAATCATTTGGATCAGTTTTTTGCCAGCAAAGAACAAACATTTTATGAGCGTGGAATCATGCTACTGCCAGAAAGATGACAAAGGGTATTGGATCAGACTGGACAATATTTAATTATTGTCAAATTTATTTAAATTGTTTAAAGAAACTAAAAAGCTATTATTTATATAGCGTATTCTGTCAGTAAGCTGTTAAGCCAAGCTTTTATAGTTTTCATTTCTAAAAGCGTGATGGAAAAATATTATGATTTTTGTTGTTTTTCCTATTTGAATATTATATTAAGGATTGCATCTTTCTCAGAAATTGGTTATTATGTATTACAAATAAGACCCGGGGATTTTCAAGATTTCCTAATGCATAATTAGTATCACCGACAAAAATCCTTTTTAAAAAAGTTTTCGTAGAATAATTTCATTAAAAGAATGGCAGTTGGATCAGGCGATCATGATGACCATTCAAACATTTTTCATCTATCAATTCAGCGATATGGGTAGTCTTGTTTGAGGTGTTTACACGTTAATACTATAAAATGAACATGATTTGAAATGTTTATATGAATATGTGTCTGAATGTGATACAAATTGAAATAATTTTCTTCCCTCTGAATTTCAAAAATTATTACCTACACTACCCATAATAATGTTATGCTTATCAGTTATTAGCTTAAGTTTTTCATTTTTTAATGCCTTAGAAAGACAAATTAATAAGAGGGACTTTCCTTTAACAATTTTTCTAATAAATATTAGATAATTTTTTATAAAGAAAAAAAACATTTATAAAAAATTTTATAATATTTTACATAAAGATTTGAAAATGAATTCAGTTTATTCAGCAGTTTCTCATGATAATAAATGTGAAAATGTTGCTCAGGATAGCAATAATATTAAAATGTGTCAGAAGTCTTTAAGGAAACTTACTTAAAATGATGATTTCAATCTTTCTAATTTTATCTAAATGATATGGACAGTGTTTCCATCAACTTTGACCATAATTAGTAGACAACAAAAAATTTATAAAATTGTAGTTCGAAATCTTTAGCTTTTAGCTTAAACTTAATTTGAATACTAATTATCAATGTCTAACAGAATTCAAGATTCTATATTTTTTGTAGATTTTACTTCCACTATTTTCATGGATGAAAAAAAAGCATTTATCAAAAAAATAATCAATTTTAATTGAGGGAAAACCCCTTAAGATTATCTTATTACATATGATTTATAATCATAATTTGATTCAGATTAACAGAGTTTTTGTTCTGTTATTGCAATTACTCATAAATATTGCACAATCCCGTCGTCGATCTGTATTTTGACTAATTATTTCATACTAACTTCTGTACAATCGTATATGAATATATTTTGTGTACATATATATTAAAGTATAATCTGATATGATATATAAAAAAGCGCCTACAATGCCACGCAAAAGAAATTAAGTATTAGCTTCTTGTGCATACGGTGGCCAATACAATTTATTCGAAATAATTACAATTTTCATTTCTGTCATAAAGATTTTATCCTATCTAACATCCAATACACATGATCATCGTCTTGTATATGAATATGACACACTTTGCTTTCCAACAACAGAGATTGTGTGAGGGTCGCGTGCTGAATCTAAACTCGTATGTCTTAATGTCTACTTTGGTTGGAGGTTATCGCAAGGAAAACCTATAGAATTACCGCCAACCAATCGAAAAGACTAGAAGAAAAAAAACTAGTCACAAGAAAAATGTAGAATAGCAAAATGATATAAAATTATATCACGACAGGAAAGTAGATAAGATTTTTGGTCGACCTGAAGGAGTCCATTGCTGGGAAATATGAACGCGCCGAGGCTCTTCGTTTTCGACATTAAATATTCTTCGTTAGTCTTTTGTCGTTCTTTGTCCTTCATTCTAATCACCACCCAATGTCCTTATAATCTGTAGTAATAACCTTCTTAGCCTATTTCTTTCCCTTACTTACAGACTATCCCTTCTGTCCTTGCTATCTGATTTTCCATTTCATACTTTTGTCTAGAGGTTATCCAACCGCCCCTTTTGCGCTTCTACAACATTATATGAAAATGTCGGACGGTTCCATTTCGTGCTTTTGAATTGTCATAGCATCTCGATGGGCAACTATGCAATACCATTGGTCAACGAAAAAACTACCCAGGTACTCTTCGCCGGTTGTCATTCATTTGCATATATTTTGAATTGCGTGTTGTGTGACTGCCTACCACCTACTTGATCGGCTACTTAGCATAGCGTTACCATCGTCTCTTAGTATCTGGTCTTGTAGCCGACTGCCACCCAAAACTGAACTACCCAAAGTAAGATAATAGTTTGAGTATCGTTAACACCTTCAAATGTCCATCGATTTCGATTACTTGGCTTCCCGGAGTTTATGCTATACGCTCTAGTTTTTTTCCATCACGATTCTTTCTCTTCAAGACAACCCAATGGCTTCAGCTTGCCAACAAAAATTCCTAAAGAAATACGGCTATAGGGATAACAGAAGCGGGGATAATAGAGTGTGTGCCCAACTATGTATATCTTTCACCCCATAAGAAAAATATTTCGAAAAGAAAATTCCTATCTTAAGAAATCATCTAACATTTCGTGATGGCCGAAGTCATGTCGTTTGTTTACTCTCGACTGACGGGGATGATTACCACGGGGTTAACATGGTCCGCATAATTTAATATTTTTATTATTATTTATTTATTTTCATATACATCTATTCGTATATTAAAATATGGAAAGAAAAGAGAAAAGTCCACCTCATCGGTATATCACGTGAACGGGGTCAATTGTGAATTAATTCAAGGTTTATGACTGATTACTGAACATGTACGTACGTTCGTACATCCATCCATCTACAATATGCGAAGGAATGAGCTTGAGTGAAATTGCCTACTTGGCAAAATATTAACGAATAGAAGAAAAAAAAACCTGAACATGTGCCTCTAACCAAAATAGATTGTAGACTCGGCAATAGTACTTTGACATTATTCCGTTATTCGATGTCGTGTCATTTCGTCTTTAATAAAAATAATATCTTACCAAATACCTTTACATACCATGATAATTAAATATCATAAAATTTTTTTTTATAGAATATAAAAGGCAAATACTTGCAATATAAAAAATGTATCCATTACTATTATTGTACATGAATAGTATAAACCTCAAAAAGATTGATTTTATAGTTAGTTTTGTGTAGTTTCTTATCTTTTATTAATCTAGGATGGGGAATTTTTACTTACCTTTTTTTAATATTTCAGTAAATAATTAATTATAATAAATCAAATGAAAATTCCTAAATCCTGAACGCTATCTGAAAATAAAACTTTGGAAAACAAGGACACCCCCTAGTCTAAATTAACGATATATATATTCATTGTATGTATTTGAGAAGTGAAAGTATTGGAGTAGAAATATAATATAAGTAGAAGTAAAAAAAAATTGGCTGAATTTTTATATAATAAGATATTTTTTTTCAATATTAGGCATCTGAAATTATATTCGAATTTGTATAAATGGATGCATAAATATTTATGTGTTATATAAATGATCCTTAAAAAAAAATTTCTCACAAGTAACAAAAAACCAATTTTAAAAAATTAATATTTTATAATACAATAAAATATTAAGAGTAAATTTAACATCTATTAAACATTTTGGTAGAATACTAGGTTTCAAATTCATAAGTTCAAATATTTTGTTTGTAATGAATAGTTTATATGGTAATGAAAACCTTTTTGTTTTCAAGTTTCAAATTTGTATTTCTTAAATAAATGTAAAATGAGTACTTTATTACATTTGGCTTTAAGTCATTACATTTGGTCAGGTAAAGTATTTCCTACAATTTTCATTTTAAAGCATCATAAGCATGTCTTAATTCGCTAAAATATAAAAACAATAAGTATACATAATCAGTAATTTTATTTAAACTGCTTTAATAGAAGGCAATCTGCTAAATTTATTTCAGTGTTTAATTTTTTTTATTTGTAACGAAATTTTTGATATTTTTAACTAGTTTAGCATCGAGAGTTTTTGCCTATTTTCAGGATTCAAATAAAAGTTTAACATAGTAATTGTTTTAAAATGGTAACTTTTGTCAAAATATATCAATATTTATTTTTGTTTTATTTGCAAATATCAAAAAATAAAGTAGCTTGAAGATAAAAAGAAATAAACTTTCAAAATTGTTGGCGTTCACTAATATTTGTTGAGAAATCGAAGAATAATTATATTATTAGGTTTAATGTATATATATCTCCTCATAATGCAATAAATAATGCAAAAACAATTGCTTCTTATACAAAAAATCATAGATATAAAAAAAAGCAAAAAAAGGAAATATATATTTAAATTGTTATTATCTAATAGCATATTTTCCAATATGATTTTATATTGAAAATAATATAATAATAATCATGACGAAAATTTTAATGAATTTGTTAATATCCAGAAAAACAGAAAAACCAAGTCAGAAAAAAACATAGTCATTATCTTTGTTGTGAAATAGTGGAAAATTTGCGATGGCGTAGATATGTGGGTGTATTATTTAGATACAAATGTTCGTGGTGACCGAGCTTATTATTTAAATAGTTTATGCGTTGCACAATAATTGTGAAAATACAATTACAAATAAAAGTTCATCATTTATCTAAGCATATATTGAGATAATAGCAAAATAATCGAAAAATACAAACATAAATGGATATTTGGCGTGGGTATTACAATATTTTATTGTAGGTGGTAACAATGATAGTAGAGACTATTTTTCATTGGATTTAACTCTGAGTCAACTGACTATAGTACATTTTGTTCATTTTTTTAATGAAACTTAATTCTGATACTAATAATTTTATTATTAATTTGATATAAAATTAACTTTAATTGCTTATTAGTTATCCATATAAAATTATATTTTTTTATAATAACGATGATTTGATTTACTTATTTTTTTTTAAATTACTTGAAAAACGGAAGTAATATCTTAATAACCTTAGAGTAGGCTTCAAAATTTTAGTTCAACAATCTAATTATGCTAATAATTCTTAGAATTCCTAAAATAAAACTGAATTTTAGTTTTATACGAATTTTAGCTGTGATTCACAGCGCTTTAAAACTCGGAAATAACTTAACCTACAGAAAAAGAGAAATATCAATAATATATGTACAATATAAAGTGCAAATATATAATAAATTCCAAATTAGTTCACTTAATTATGAATTATTTAAAACATACTATTTAAAAACAATATTAATAGATTATAGATTATTAACACCAATTTAGGATCAAACGCTGCTTCTCCTGAAACAGTAAATTAATACAACATGTAATTAGTTGCTAAGAGTTTTACGTAGTTTTTTTTTCCTAGATTAGGCATTTTTACTAACTATAATATTGTATATATTTGCCAAAATAAAATCAACCTAATTACAATGATGTTACTCCTATTTCAAATTAATTTGCTAAATTATAATATTGATATTAAGGGGAAACTGAAAAACAGAATCAATTTTGACAACTATAGTCAAATCATATGGTCAGAAGATGATCTGTTAGGATAAAAAACAACCCAAAAAAATTTGATTTTATATTGAAATGATATAATTGACATAACCACGCCCTAATAACCTTTTTTTATATAAATGAGTTGCTCAAAGTACTTACAACATTATCTACAAAAGTTCGTATCTTGAAATTGCAGTTTTTATCTAACCTAGATGAGATATTTTTGATACATTTTTAATATAGAAATTTTTCCATACAAAAATAAATAATTCACTTTTTTCTCCATTCTTTCTCTAAACACAAAGTTTTTTATATTCTCAAAATGTATTGTATAAAAAAACTTTCTTTACAAAAGGTATGGACAAAACAAAAAAAAAACTCAAATATTGCATAATGTGAAAAAAAAACTGAAGTCAATTGAATGAAAATTATCTAAAATTGATCAAGAAAATGAATTTTCGCGTTGAATTTTCAATATCGTCAAATCTTTTAACAAATTTTAAATTTAAGTATTTTTATAATTTCAATTAAACTTTCAAATTGGTACAACGAAACTAGGGAAATAAATATAAGCAATATCGACAAATCAAAATTCAAACTTTAATCAAATAACTATATTTTTAATTGTATGAAATAAAAAAAAAACAGTACATTTTCACAGCTCTCAAGATAAATTTAAAATTAAAAATTCGTAATTCGTATTAAAAATGTACGTACAAACAGTAGCAGGTTTGACGATGTAGTTAGACGTCGACTTAACCAAATGAGTTGACAGTATGGGAAAACGGTGAAAATAGTGACGGTCGAAGAAGCTCCACCCACCTGCTAACGAGAGTATCATAGGTGCGCAGATGCGATCGAAACGCACATTCACGTTTTATAATTGTGTGTGCGTTACTCGTATCGCATGTATTGACGTATCGTTTATTTCTAGTACGTGTAGGTGTAGAGTGATATGCCTGGAAGAGCTGATTTTTGAATGGGCGAGAGCAGTGAGAATATGTATCCACTTTCCATAAGCGAATCCACCGACGAATACTACAAACTTTCACTCCAACTGCTAACGTATAATTAACCCAACAAGGGCTCATCAATATGTACAAAAATTTTGTTTACCAAATATTAATGCAAAAACATTTTTAAAAACACCTGCTATATTTTATTGATAAAAATTTTACCAATAGTTAACATTTTTGAAAACATATTATAAATATTTCCCCTTCTCCATGAAAGCAAATACATTTTTACAATGAGGCGTTGACGAACAATTTATGAAAATAAATACGTCCCACACATATGTATGTTAATTTACAACACATTTTTAATTTTATTGTTTCCAATACGGAAATATTCATTTATTCCCAAAAAAAGCTCCTTTCTAGGAACTATCGGCCTAAACAAAACGTGCAAATTCATCCGCCCCCTGTGGTATGCAAGGACAATAAATAATTCCCAGTCAAGGTCGTTCTGTTCTAATTTGCCACTCAAAAAGAAATGGTACAGCACATAGCCTATATTTATTATATCCGTTCCACATTCCATAGACGATATTCTGACTACGATACTTCTGACCAAATACGAGCAGTACACTCTGGCGCGGAGGTCAGTTTAATTCCGCTTCCTTTTAGTCAGAAAATTCCGCTTTGTTTCATGAAAAATTACACAGTCCATTAAATGATGTTTGCATTAACCTATTAATATAGTTGAAATTATTGATATTTCCAGAATCTTAACTCAATAAACAACTACCGTAAGATTGGTTTGTTTATATTTTGTTCTATTTTTATTATTGGTATTGTTTTTATTTTTTGTATTTTGATGTAGGTAGCTTCTTTTATAAAAATGTGTGTGTTAAATTTCATTATTTTTGGTTGGGTTAAATTCACCTTAGAATAGTTCGCATCTTAAAATAATTGTTGCTGTTATGAATGTTCTAAATTTAGCAGAAAATTCAAATAACAACATACTAATTATCGAAAAACTACTTTGAGAATATTTACAAATTTCTCTAATAATGTACCAATTATTAAGAACAGCTTTTTGATTATTATTTTTTTTATTTTTTTATACAAAAAGCTATCTTAGTAAAAGGAAAATATTTTTCAATTTTATAAATCGCAAATCTAGAAACACGTAAGAAGACTTTAGAACAAAATATAAATTAATTTGGCATTAAAAATTCTGGGGTAAATAGTAGCGACTGTCTCAGACGTACAGAACATACTCTATATAATATTGATATATGTAAATTTATAATTTTTACTTTTAATGTGAAATTTTCAACTGTTCGATTAAAAATTAATATTCACAAGAGAGAAGGTGTGATAAATTTATGATGAAGATCTGAAATTAAAAAGAAGGAAATTTATTTGAGACTGTCGGAAAATTTTGGGAATATGAAAGGTCCTAAATTGAGTAGAGAAAAGATTTTAACTGAAAGGTACAAATAATGTAAAATGTAAAGTAGTGAAATCCAAACTAATGTCAAATTGGCATATAGAGTAAAACATCCAAGAAAAGAGGCAAAGCTATTTTGCTAGGTACAAGAGTATTTTATATGTAATCATCACGTAAGAAGAATTTAAAAAAATTTAATTTAGTGTAAGAAATTATTTGAGATGTTCGGGGATTACAAATAAGGGAAAAATCAGGATAGTTCCTGATTTGAAGCGTTAGGCGGTTAAAAATTAAGAAAACACCAGGAATTGAAATTGTAAATTGAACTTGAATGAAATTCTCAGCCCGATTAGAAACTAAGAATGATTTCAAGTCTTAGAAATTTTCATTGACTAAATAAATTGCATTGAATTATAAAATCAACTAAAAACGATATCATACTGATAAAAAAGTATAAATTTGAGTATAAATACTATTTCAAAAACCATAGTGAGTGCATATTCCTTCGAGTTTTTGAATATATATACTTATGTATGTGAATAAAAATATTTTTATAGAAGAAAAATTAAAATTTTACCATTGCTTAGTACAAATTATTGAACTTCTAAAGCTTATTGAAATATATTATATTTAGTGTACAGTTTAGATTCATTAAAAACTATTCCAAGTCCAATCAGTAAACTTTTAGTTTTTTAGACTCTTTTTCCCCAATCCCGTCCAGTCATTGAACTTTTTGACTTAATTTCCCCAATCCCATCTAGGTAATGAACTTTTCATGAATTCAATATGAGAATAATTATAACCGTAAAACGTTCTTGACTATCATCCAAAGGGGTAGGTATGATTCTACCCTAATTCCAAAAAAAACATTTTCCTTTTCATTTTTACTTTAATTTCCTTATCCAAAAATCCTTTTTCGCCAAATAGCTTTTAGTGTCATGGCGCTTAGAATATACATTTTAGTACTAATGTAACTTGAAATGATAACAAATAAACAAATAAATTAATCGTACTGTATTGTACAAAAATGTGAGAAATTTTCAATACTTATGCGCTTATATCAATTGCTCTCGTCTATTTAGAGAATTCTAAAAACAATATATATAATTTTTGGGTCATTTAATGATTTTAAAATCATTTCTTAGTGAAATTATTCGTGAAAATTGATTTTTTTCGTTATCAAAAATAATATGAGCCTTTAAAATTTAATATCTAACGATGATCGTGACATCAAATGAAATTCAAAATCGATTTTACATTATTGGAAAAGTAATTTCTAAATCAATAAAGTCAATGTTCGATGTTGTTATTATTCAATTTTTTAGTTTAAAAAGCTGCTCTCCGTATTGCACTTGAAATCTGACCAGCATTACTATTGGTTTGACGTACTCATACTGTGGAAAACACGCCACTAAAAATAAACTCAAACGACACGATGCCTTCCCGATGTAAGTGCTGAAATAATGCAATGGCCGGTGTCGCCGCCGATGGTGATGATGGCGGTGATTCCGATTCCAAATCTGATTCCGATTCCGATTCTAATTCCGCATTCAATACTGAGCCGAACTCATCCGAGTCGTACTCGCGAATTAAGTATAGCGTAGATAATTTTGTGGCGGGGCAAACTAAGGGATGGGCTTTCATTAATTTTCCCGCTTAGATTTTCCATTTTGTTGGTTCGTTTGTCTGTTGGTTGGAGATTTGCTTCGAAGAGATATCGTCTAACATATTCTCTGTGTCTCATTTATTATTTACAATTGTTGGATTGTGTTAGTCAGTACGAGTGTACACAACGCAAATAAATGTGTGCGATGTACACGCTGATTTTTTGTTTTCGTTTTGAATCCTCAAATTCTATGTGGTCTCGGTAGTCTGGTTTTGCTACTATTCTTTAAGACCTCGTACCCGCATACCATTATTTTATCTAGTCCATTAGCAAATACATATAAAAACCAAATACTCTTTTTCATACTTTATCATCTGTCAGGTTTCTAAGTTATAATACTTAAATAACTTTGTATGTAGATGCCCATATAGACTCGTACTTTTATTCATTTACTTAACATAGAAGCTACTGTTGAAGTTTTCATTGGAAAACACCTACGTGTACTCTTACTCTTTCTTCAGTTTATTTCTCTGTGGCTTCGTCTGTCTCTATTTTGTAATTCTAGCTTTTCCGTGGAAATTTGTATGCGATAGTAAATAGTATTAATGAGAAATAATGACGAGAAACGTGAAAGAGAACAAAAATGAGAGCAATCTAAGAGGCCATTAGAATACTTCAAATAAAACCTTAAAATAAGCAATAATAATAAAATAAATAAATAAATAAATATTCTAATATAAAACGCAGGAAAATTCCATCTATTCGCACTTTCATTTACGTTTTCTCCTTTTACATTTTGTCTATGCCCTCAATTTTTCATATTATTGGTCGTTTTATATGGTTTAATATATTCAAATGTGTACTGTTTTGTTATTATAATTTTCTTTTATTTTTCATTTTTTCTACTTTTTGATTTGTCTGTTAGTTTGTCGGTCGATTCGTGTTCATACTCATATCTTCAGAATTGTTGGTTGGCTGGCAAGCAGATTAACTTATTTCGTGGGATGAGTGGCGCTGGCTGGCTGCCTGCCTGGCTGACAGACCTACTGGTTAGTTGACTGCTGTTTGGGTTGGTTGGGTTGGATTGCCTGTTCTCTCAGTGGGTTGATTTGTTGGTTTGTTAGCCGGTATAGTTGGGGTTAGAGGGAGCACTTGTCCGTTATCGTTGATTATTAATATTTAGTTATTTTTATATTCATACTTACTTTTTTGCTATTTCACTCAAGTGTCTTCACATGTACACAAATAAATGAATAATATTAATATATGATATTATTTTACGACAGAGAGAGAGAGAGAGGGGGGTAAATGTAAGAGAAAGATAGCGAAAGAAGTAACAAAAAATATTTGAAAAAAATATATAATAAAACTAAAACAGAAATGGTAAGAAAAAAAATAAAAGCAAATAGTTACAACAGCACATTATTAAAGATATTTAGTAGAGAGTGAGAGAAGAGAGTTCTAGGATAGAGCACTTGCACAGCACGATACATCTGTGAAACACAACACAATAGTGCTGCTACTGTATTTACTATGCTAGAATACTGATTTTAATACAACAAACGGCGAACAAGTCTATATTTTTTATGATTATTTTATTAGAGACAGTTCTTAGTCGCTAAAAGAGCCTTTGTGGGGATAGGTGATATTCCGTGTGGCATTGTCGGTTACGCGCTGTCAATATTCTCTATAATCGATGATGTTTCAAATACGAGTAGTGAGTAAGTTGTGCATTACTGCGAGTGCCATTAACTCCGAAATTTAAAACAATCCGAGTGCCTTTCGAGAGCTAATATAAATAAGAAAATATATATTTAACGGTATTGACGACCTTCAATATCGAATGGGTTACCGATCTTATTTAAACAATAGTATTGCCCGTGGATACATTTGTCATCGTTTTGTGATACAGAAGTGATATTTTCAATTCGTATATTCTTATAGTGTGGTTTAAGAAAATTTTCGTATCCTATATTATGATTTTTTTTCATATTTTTCAATTTGTTTGAAATTTCTGATTATTAAAGTATGCTTTAGCATATGACATTATGTTGAGTAGATTTTCTCCTTTAAACATAAAACGTATTAAAAAAAAAATAAACTCCTAAGAAGAACAATTCAAATAATAACTAAAGAGTTTTCATATGCTGGTTATTGATTAAAACAGAAAGTCAAAGAACATTTATAGAAAATGGAATAAGAACGTTTTTTATGTACTCTTCTTTGATTTATATTTTGAAATTTTTTTTGATTTATATTTTAAAAAGTGTAATATACAAAAAAAAACTAAATAAAAAAAAAATTTATCTATGTGGAAAAGTGTTCTCTATATTAAGTCTAAGATTTTTTTCAATGTTTGGATACGAATTAATGTAAAGAATTTTTCATCAAATACAAACACAATGAAAGGAAATTTTCCTTTAAAAAAATAACAAAGCCTATTCTTAACATTTTTCACAAGAATTTTTTGAATAGTTTTTCTATTAACATTATTATATATTTTCTTAAAAAATAATATCAATTGGAAATATATATTTTCATTAGATCATGTTAGAAAACTATAGCAGTCTAATATAATTAAATTATTTTATATTTTGTACTGCTAAATAAAACTTATCAGCAATTTTTTTAGAAAAATTTTTAAAATTGCAATTTAAAAATTTTTTTTGTATAGATTTTGAATTTATTTGAGTCCAGATTTCATATGATTTAAATTTTAAGACATTTTTTCTACATACATATTCAGCAGTAATGGTCATTATGTGACAGGTTTATATAATATTAAAAATTTTAAAAAAAATAACAGTGAAAGTTCACACTCAAGACGAAAGGAAATTATACTTTAATTTTATTATTATCAAAAAAACGAAACAAAAACTATACCATATATATTTAAGCAAATGGTAAAGAAATTATTAGATACTAAGAATAATTGTGATATATTTTTAGTGCACAAATTATATAGAACAATGAATAAATATTTGTTAAATTTTATATAATCAATTGTTAATGAGTCAAAAAACATCAATTTTAACTTATAAAAATTACACGATTTAAAAGTGGAGGAGAAATTTAAATATATCGTGAAAGGGAAAATCAGTTGTGCTTCTTTCACGGATTAACCATGCGATCAAAAGCGGTTGCCAGACGACTTACACAAGGTAAAGAAAAAAATTGTTTAATTTAATATAATTTAATTTTTATCCTTATACTTTTATTACAAAAAAAATTATTACTAATTAAATTTATTGATGTTTTTCCAATATAATGAATGAGCTTATAAATAATTGTTAGACACCTTCACAATAAAATTTTTTTTTTATTTCTTTAAAAATATCTAATCGGCAAGAAAACTATTCTCTTAAATTTCTAGAAACAAAGACTTGAACCATCTCTGCATAAATCTTCGAAATAAAAGAATGAAGAAAGTAATAAATTTATATAAAATTGTATATATGTGTATATTAGTAGTTCCTTCCCTTTTGTACTAAAAAAATTCGATATGAAACAGTGGGGCAGAGAGAAGGATAGTACCTGATATTTTTTTGTTTTTATGTTAATTTGACAATTTTCCAGATTTATGAACAAAAGCAAAGAAATTATTGAAATTTAATTGAACAAACTTTTCATTATTAAATTTTGTTGTTTTATTTTTTATTTTTAGGAAGTTTACTTTTTAGCCGGTTGTGGAAAACTTAAGTCCAAAAATCTATATTTTCTTCTACTTTTGTAGCTAATTTTAATAACGCGGATGGTCAGGAAAGTCAATACGTCTAACTGATTATGTTCACTCTCTTAGATTTCCAAATGAATCTGCTATGGGTCTATGTTTTATGTCGCTCAGCCGGGCAATAGAGACAATTCTATAGCTGCTGTTGTTATTTACGCTAAAAGATTTACTAGACCTACAAGAAAATGTATAAGACTATCATTATATGGCTTCTGAAGAGGCTTTTTTAGACTATCATGACAAACGAAAACTTTTTGTCACGAGTCTGAAACGCCCCCGCTAGGCCTTAGAGTTCATATATGTTGATTAAGTTTTTTAAAGAAGAGAGAGGTATTATGAGGATCCTATTGGAGTTTATGGTACCTAGGAATTCGCTTAGAAGACCTAAGGTTTGACAACACACTTAACCAGACACTATAGCTTAAAGGTATTACTTCCAGGCTGCGCGAATCCTCAGTAACGTCGTTGAAAGAACTTCAGTCCACAGGAAAAAGATTGATCATTTGGTACCTGGAATCTGTACTTGTTTGTATTTCAGTGGTGAATAACTTCTTACGTACTCTTCTAGTTCTTTGTCCACATTTGGAATACAGCGAGCGCCTCAAGTCGAGTGTATTCTCAAGCTCGTCAATATGAGCTAGGGCATTCGCAATGACGATGTCCACTTCTATAATGTGTCGGATGCGTGGTGCGGAACTGGTTTATAAAATTAAAATGCCTAAACTGTCTTAGCGAACGCTGATTATATTTCTATTGAAAGTTTGAATTTTAAATGCCTATAATTACGATTGAAGGAGAATTTTAAAGGCCTATCATTTCTATTGAAGGTAAAGGTTAGTAGCCGAGGAATTTGACCTTAGATTGCCCGAAGAAATATTTAGTTGGGTTTGGAAAAGTCTCGAATATGCCTCACCACATACCTGTCAGAGCAAATTCTAGCGTTGAGTGCACGGATATCACTATACGGCCTCCATTCGTCGCCCTTCTTTGGTACCGGATACAGGACTAATGACCAAGGACTCTGTGACGGACGAGCAATGCACAGTTGCAACATTCGTTGAACAACTTTTTGGACACTTGCAATATATGTGGACAATTTGACGGCTTTGGCGCAACGGCGATTTAGTGTCTGCTGATAGAATTATGAGCGCTCTTCGATACAACCTAAGGTCATGTATTTATTGTGAAAATTTCTTCAGTAGCTAGTGGAACGGTCGTGAGCCGAATGTAGTCCTTATTGGGAGGGACTCGCACTCATTCACTTCTTCTGTAGATGTGAGATGAGTTGTCGAGTCTAGGAGACGATAAACGTTCGAAATAAGTCCACGACGAGTATGAAATAAGTAAAAAAAAAACGTTTCCGATGGTGGGTTTGCTAACGTGAGCAACAACGAATCTCCAACGGAAACAGTGCCGGAAACCGAAGTTGGGTGTACCATCATGGTAGTCTCCTATATTGCTATAATTGAATCATTAACCGCGGAAAGTTCCAAGCCGTATTTAACAGATGCTCTGAGTTAATCACAAGGAAAATTAGGTCAGCTCCAGTGATCTACTGTCAATAAGAAATAATCGACATGTTAGTGATGAGCTAGTATCGTTAGCCGACTATAATGACTGCCAATTCTCTTTTTCGACTATAATGAAAGCCAAATTTAAATAATCAGCAAATTCCCAAGACCTCAATCTCTTTTATTAGATAATGTTAGCGTGAACGGGAGTGTAGGGAAGAGTTCGACTATGGCGATGGTCTGCGACACCTGGTTGACTTTTGACGACAAGAGTTTTTGCAATATGGCAGCCAATAAACACTCTAAGCTGTCGATTTTATAGTCCTTAGTTGAAGTTTAAGTTTTTGCCTTTTTCCCACGAAACCATATACTTCCAGCATAGAATCGGCGATTTGAACTCGTTTATCTAAAGCGAGATCCTTATGCTAATAAAGCTTAAACGTCTGTTGGCAAATCCCTTAGCCAGAAAGTATGGTTAAGCACTTCCAGCGAGTACCCATAGATGGCGCAGAAACTGCAAGGGCTTCTTATTATCTAATAGTTCGATTACAAAGGGACGATGAGCGTTCCCTTTTGTGTGTCTCCAATTACCGTAGCTCAATGAGCGGAGTACAAACCGAAGTAATATTAAAAGAAAAATTGGTATTACGGGAATCAAGGTACCCCATGGTGTTAAAACACACTCTGCCCGGCAATGGTGAGGCGCCTTAGACAGCAACGTAGTAGCTGTGGTTGATACTCATATCGCGGGTACGGTCTCCGGATCACTGGTGGGAGATACTGGTAATTATCTCGGGCGCTGTCACCCCTTATGACAGTAGAGGTTTATATATTCCTCGCCACTAACAGTTGGAGTAATTAGCTTGTAACTGATTACTGACTGTGAACTGTCAGTAATGGTGGTGCGTTGATTGAGCGTAACCCAATCCCTATAGTCGTAGGCGACTCGTGGTTTTATGTTTAACAACAGATAAGTCACGTTAAATAATATAATATTACTGTACGCCTCCAAATGATTTATCAACTTGGATTTTAGCAGTTGTACCATTCTCTCTTTTTTTTTGGTGTAACTAGCATATCACAGACTTCATTGGTATGTCTTGCATTCATCACATCTACAACGGGCCTGAATTTGGTGATGTATTATATAATACCGGCTGCCTCAAATCTCTGATTGCAGAAATGGCGGCACCTTAACGGCGACAGGAATTTTTATTTTCCTCAGTCATCCTCAGAAAGTTACGTGTTCAGATCATGTCAGGACCCACAATTTAGGATAATGTTAAATAAGGAACTGAAATGTTTTCGATTTATATTTAAATTGTATCCGCTTTATATTTTAATTTTATTAATTTATTATCACATTTTATTATTTAATTTCTCTTAACTCCATAAAGTAAATTAAATCTTTACAGAACATTCATTATGAAGGTAACTATCAGCAGTAGAGTAGGTAAATTACTTGACTTCTTTTAATTGCCGATTTTTAAATATTTGGCTAGACATGAAAGATTATTTTAATAAGCTAGAGTCAGGATATTTCACAAAGCAGGAAAAATTTGACAAAGCATTTATCTTTCCAGTTAATGGAGAGATCAAAAGTAGCATGACGCTGAGAAAGGATATATTCTAAGATGAATCTTTTCTTTTCGCTATATCTACAGAGGTTTATAAATTTTTAATTCGCTGTTAGTTTTACAGTATTATAGTTTTTTGTATAGAAAATTTTAAATGGTTGGGATAGATATTTTAACTTTTCTTGATTCTTATTCAGGACAAGATTTCAAACTTTTTAATCATATTGAGAACAAAAATGGTACAATATGCCGTTTCAATATTTCTAATTTAATTTGGTTTAAATACTATTCAAACTATTCAAATACTATTTAACTAATTAAACTGAAATTATATATTTAAACATTTGATTATTTCTACAGTATATATTATTCTATACACTTTTATTTTTAATTAAAGTAACAATCGATAAATACAGACGCCAATCAGAAAAATAAATATTTTATAAACATAAAATTGATACATTCAAGTAAAACTTATATTACGATGTCAAATAAAACTTATATGGTCCATTATTTTAAGTAAAATTTATAATTTGAAGAGAAAAAAACCATATAAACTATAGATAATTTTTGGAAATTAATCTGCAGACCAGTAATAGAACCCAAGTACGTATTCGTATTAAGGAAATTCTATCAAGTATTGCTATATTTGTTCAAAGTTCGTAAATAATCATTATTTTGAGGGGTCCTAAGTTCTATTACTCGCCATCCCAATGAACAAAATTAAAACGGTTTTAAATATCTTACTTTAAAAAAAATGAACGTTAATTTTAATATGGAGCTACACAAAGATAATCTATACTATTATTTTACAGTAAAATACTAAATGTTTTTCTATAAAAAAGTACGAAATTTTATTATTACTATTCTTACTATTATTGTTCTTTTTAAAAAAATATAAAGATAAAGTGTACCGTTACTGACTAAGAAAATGCTGTAAAATCACAAAATGCATTTCTTGATAAAGCGAGAAATTCTTTGCAGAAAACACAAAAGCCATTACGAAAGGATGTGATGTTTTTATGTGGAATTGAATGAAATTGAATTTTGATGAACAAACACGATAAGTGCTAAGAATAAGAAAGCCAAACGCTAGAAAAGGTATTGAATTCCATTAAACAGTAGCAGCCATGACCAATACGACCAAACGGTAACGATCGCAATTATTTCTTCTTATCAGCTAAATACGGTAATTGGCAACTCTTTTGTAACTAACAATATTTCTCTTTAGAATAAAACTTGATAAGGAAACACCTAACAGAATACTAGTATGCATTTTGTTTCTTCATTTACTAAAGCACAGAGGTTAATTTTATTTTGAAAAATTTATTTACGAGTATGTGTGACAGTATTCTTTACTATCAGCTTCAATTTAAGTTTTGTTTTTAATTTAATGGAACGTTAAGATTTTGGTTTAACTATTATAATTTTTTATGGTTATATAATAATTGAAATATGATAGAGTTTGTCACTAATGGATTGTCGATTGGTACTTAGTGACCTAATCGGGCAAATTGGAAAGTAACTAGAATGGAACATACATACGTATTAATTTCTTTTGTTATGCTATTATTGAAAATTATTCCATACAAATGCATACCATCTATATTAGATTGATTTTCTTATCACATCCGATTGTTTGGAAAAACTTGAAACATAAATATAAACAGTTCTATGTGGTTATATGGAAAAAGTAATTTCTTCATGCTCTGGTAATACGGTAACTAAAATTCCTATAGTTTAGTATGAAATAAGGTAAAATAAACTCTTATAGTTTATTATGAACACAAATGTACAATTTCATGATATTCTGTCCATTCCTTCTCAATTTCAAATGTATTTATTATTATTATTCGTGGACTTTAAAATATTATTCACAGACGTAAAATTCTGCGTCATAGCTAAAGGTTCAAGTTCAGCAATAAGAGGACCAAAATTATTAATATACGCCATTTTTTGCGTTTCCATATTATATATTAATCATATAAGTTTGAATAAATCTGAAATCCTCTCAGATAATATTTACTCAAACTAAAAAAAAATTCTTCATTATATTGAATTGTTCGGAATTTTTGTTCTTTGCTGGCAAAAACTGATCCAAGTGATTTTTGACCTCCTCATTGGAATTGAACGTTTTACCGTTTGTATGTGGTTTCGCATTATCCTGTTGGAACATTATACCTTTCCTATTGACCTATTCTGGCCTTTTTTCTTTAAGTGAATCATTCAAATTGTCCACATCAATTAATGCCTTTATTGTGTCTTCATCAGCTTCAAGTGGCCTTCCAGAACGTGGTGCATCTTGGAGATAAAAATTGCCGGATCGAAATTTTGCAAAGCAGTTTTGACACTGGAGCTCACTAAACGCATCTTCTTCATACACATCGGATAATTTGTTTCTTGCCTGAACAACATTTTTATCTTTTCTATAATAAAAAAGTAAAATATTCCGAAAATGCTGTTTTCCATTTTCCATTTTTAAAAGGGTATCAACCAAAAACTACTATGCAGAATCAATCGAATTTTTTCACAAGTAAGCCTTGCTATGTCAACTGTCAAAATCAATATGATTATTTGGCTTAGGTGCGAAGTTAGTTGTGAAAAAATACAATTAAGTCATCTGTTGGGAAAAACGAAATTACTTTCTGAAAAACCCAATATATGAGAGAATCTTTATTATATACGAGGACAGAAATTCGATTTAATATAAAATTGTAGTAACATTTCATTTGAAGGCAAAATAAAAGCAAATACAATATATAATTAGAAGCCCAAATATCTATTTTCATGATATCCATAAGTATAAATTTAAAATATGTTCTATCGTGATAGTTTAAATATATTCAGGAAGAAAGGCATGCTATGGAAGATGCCGCACGAGGTAAGATCGAAAAAAGCGCGCCAAGTTCGGTGGAATGTGAAGGTTTTGCTTACTGTTTCCTTTGATTGCAGGGGCGTGGTGCATCATGATTTCTTGCCACAGGGTAGAATGGTCAATAAGGAATATTACCTGCAAGTTATGAGCAAGTTGCGCGAAGTAATTGGCCAGAAACGCCCGGATTCATGGAAGAACAAAAATTGGCTTTTGCACCATGATAACGACCCTGCTCACGAATCGCTGTTTGTGTGCGAATTTTTGGCTAAAAACAACACACGAATAATGCCGCAGCCACCGTATTCCCTAGATCTGGCCCCCTATGACTTTTTCTTGTTCTCGGAATAGATTCTTTGATCAATTTTTTGAAATGGGACAAAATCGAAGACGAGCCAAAACACGTGCAAGAAAAGCAGCTGTCAAAAATTAACTAAACATTCAAAATGGCCGAGCTTGTCGGCATAAGTTAGGGACATGAGTACCAACATAACGCCACAAAAAATCTAAAATCGAATTTACGTAACCCGCGGAAATTCAAAATTCGCGATACTTTTTGAACAGACCTCGTATATGTACTAAATATCTCAAGAAGTAGAATCTATTCTGTAAAGTTAAGGGGTTTATAAATTTGACAATAAAATAGAAATTTATTGAAATTAACCATCGTTTCTTACAATTGATAAATCAGTTAATTCAGAATTGCCAAAATTAATTATTATAAAATTGTCTAAAATATATGAGGCAAATAATTATGCATTATATGTTCCAGGTCTAAAATATATATGAGGCAAAGTACAGGGTGTGTTTTATGTTCCAGGTCGACGTCTTTTTTAATAACTTTTAAATGAAATATAATTTTATAATTTATATTTTATTGATTGATTATATGGTCTTTATCATTATGTATCGGTTAAATGCCCACCTCCGGCTGCGGCGCAAAATGGAAATGTTATTTTTCATAACATTTTCACAGACTTCTGGTGTTAATTCAGTAATTTTGTTTCGAATATTGTCCTTAATCATCGACGTTTTGGTTGGTTTATTAGTGTACACCTTTTCCTTCAAGTAAATCGGGAGGGTACAATTCAGAGGTATATGACTGTAACGCTTATGACATATAAAATGCAGCTTGACTGAGCTCAGTATCATTGAGAAAGTTATTGAATAATTTGTAAATACAAAATTTCCGAAAGAAAATTTAATAATTTTTGAAATATTGCCTTTAATAGGATATTCCCAAATCAACGAAGTTTATTACAAAACAGATAAAAACCATTACATAATGTTGCAATAAATGTTTCCAGATTCTAATGAGTCTTGTTTTAAGAATACCATACATAAAAAATACCGTAAAAGGTGGGGAATGTTTGTGGCTTTTTCCTTAAATATTGATGAAATATTTGAAAATTTTGCGTTTGAAGTTCGACTTTTGAAAAAGAAATTGATTTCAGTAATAGGAAACATCTACGATCACCATAGATCGAAGCATCGATCACATTCATCAACTTCGTCTTAAAAAACATTGATTACAAATATAATGTCTATGATATTTTGGAACACGAGAGCTATTTACGGTCCTTTACTATAAAGAAAAATATGTAGTTATAGAGTAATGCATACATCATTATTTTTTAAAACAATCCTCACAAAAACTACTCAATCGAATCTGAAAAGTTAAGGTTTCATCTCAAAATTAGAAGCTGTTTCGGTTCGTATACTTAAATATATTCCTTTTTTTTCTAATGTCCTGATTTAGCGACATTGGCACATTTATGTTTATTATATTTTTGAGCTCCCTTGTAATAGTATATAGGATAGAGTTTAGTTATTATTAAATAGGCTAAATACAAATATTAAAAATTTTCAAATCATTAAAAGCTCCTCGCAACGAAACTACAATCTGCAGTACCAAAAATTTAAAAATTCAATTATATTACAGTGATTATAATAGGAAATATATGTAAATAATTCCAGTATCCGATGAAGATTAAATAAAGATTAACATTAATGATTATTTTCAAATTATAAGTTATATGCTTATAACAGTTATTATTTTTTAATTGAAAATTCTCTTTTAGATCAAATTAATAATTGATGTATTTGTGTAATCGATTATGTTAACACATATATTAACATTTGTATAACAAGTTAAGTCTTAGTCGATAAATTAGATAATTTCTATATTTAGGAATTTCAAATATGTTCAAAACTTCTACTTATGAAAGTAAATTTATGCCAAAAATTTACTTCTTCAATACAAATATACTAAATTAAGTAAACATTTTTTTTAAACTTTTTAAATACTTTAAATTTTATAAAACTTTTGTATTATGAACTTAGGGTAATCTCGGAGAAATAGTTTGTATAACAGCAACACCTTATAAAATTTTTATTGTCATTTTCGTGATGCACAAGTAAATTTAATTAATAATTTCTATATACTTATTTACTTTAAAAATAGTTATTAACATTAAATATTTTGTAATTGTAAGCTGAAATCGGATTACTTACAAGCATAAAAAATAATGACATAAAACGCCTCAGCTTTATCTACTCCTAGTTTGATGTGATTTAATTTGTTATATTGTTTATCTTTCATGTTCATTTTGTGTTATGGAATTATTTTATTGTGAATAGGAAAAGATTTTCCAATAATACACAAAAGACAAAAATATAGATCAAGGAATGAATTTATTTTGCTTAATTTAATATATAGACCGTCAGGGCTTCAAAAATAATTGTTTTCGAAACCTTTTGAATAGAAGCAATAACTACATTTTCATTTCAAAGATATCTTAAATATAAATTACTGCTATATTATGTATTATTATCACCTTAATCGATGAGTAATACTAGTTATTTAGTTGCTAGAATTCAATCAACTATATTCTTTTTAATTTTGTCCTACAAAATAAATATGAAAATATTCTAAAAAGAAAACCTCAAAAATTAAAATTATATATGACAACAAAATTTATTTTTAAAATTATATGTAGTAAGAAACATTATTTGCTCACAATTCTCACATTGATAGTATTTAAGAAATATTGAAAGTATATTTATATATTTATATTTGGCTGCGTTAGCTTCTTGTCAGACATATGCAAAACGTAAATAATAATCAGAGAACTTTTCTCTCTACTACTTCATTATTATGGCACGATAAATAAGATACAAATACATTGTTAAGTCATGTTAAATATTCTAAGGAAGTAGATAAATTCGAATGGATGTTGACAATACCAACTTATGGTTCAAATTGTTAAATCAACAATACTAAATGAAACGAAGTATAATAGGTTCTGATAACGTGCAAAAAAATAATTCAGAATATATATTACAATATGTCTTTAGTATATATTTTTCTCAAATACTTCCTTCTATGAAGAAGTAAATAAATTAAAATATTTTAATATATGGTATGAATATAAACTATCAAATTCTTATAGGAAGATTAATTTGAAGACACAGAAATAAAGAACTTTTTCTATAGAAATGAAGGAGTAAATTGAAATTTATAAAAATTATATTAGAAATACTTTAAATATAAAAAAAAAAACAAGAAATAAATTTTATATAAAAACTAATTACAGAAAATGAAATACAAGAAATAAATTTTATATAAAAACTAATTACAGAAAATTTGTACGTTTATTTTTCGAACTGCTTTTTCTGTTACGAGGTTTTTTTTCAAAAATTTACTTATAAAAAGAAATTCATGAACTTTTCCAGCAACAAGAAAAATATAAATTCTTTGTGAAAAACATAATTTTTTATCGAAGCTGGAAGTTCGGTTATAAGAAAAACAATGCAAAGAAGTTTCAAAAGATTTACTATTAAATACGTGGAATTTAAGAGGAGCACTTTTTATAGACCAACAAAAGTAGCCTAATGATCTTCATATGAATAAAGACTCAGAGGAATAGCTACACGTATATGCTCGTAGAAGATGTTATTCAGAAAGTAAAATTCTATTTTTTTATTGGTCAATTTGAGAGAAAGAAATGTTTAAAGCCGAAACTCTACCAAAATATATGAGGTCTGTTCAAAAAGTATCGCTAACTTTGTGTTTTTTCAAAAATTATTTATTTATTCATGAATATCTATTTTGTCCCCTTCAAAGTAATCCCCCATCAGATATTATACACTTGTGCCAACGTTTTTTCAAATCCTCGAAGCACTTCAAAAAATCATTTTTTGTGATATTGTTCAGCTCCTCCTTCGACGCCGTCTTTATCTCCTCAATCGTAGCGTAGCGTCGTCCTTTCATTGAGCTCTTAAGTTTCGGGAACAAGAAAAGGTCACAGGGGGCCAGATCTGGAAAATACGGTGACTGTGGCATTATTAGTGCGTTGATTTTGGCCAAAAATTCGCACACAAGCAACGATGCGTGAGCAGAGGCGTTATCATGGTGCAAAAGCCAATTTTTGTTCTTCCATAAATCCGGTCGTTTCTGGCGAATTGCTTCGCGCAACTTGCTCATAACTTGCAGGTAATATTCCTTATTGACCATTCTACCCTATGGTAAGAACCAGGCCTCTGCAATCAAAGAAAACTGTAAGTAAAACCTTAACATTCGACCGAACTTGGCGCGCTTTTTTCGGTCTTGTCTCGTGCGGCAGCTTCCATTGGGATGATTGAGCTTTGGTTTCTGCGTCATAACTATAAACCCATTATTCGTCACTAGTTATGACCCGCTGAAGTAAATTTGGGTCGTCGCGGACAGAGTCCAACAGCTCCTTAGCAATGTTAATGCGATGCTATTTTTGGTCGAAATTGAGCAATTTTGGTACGAATTTCGCGGCGACCCGTCTCACGACCAAATCATTAGTAAAAATCGAATGGCACGAGCCAATCGATATGTTTAAGCCCTCAGCAACTTATCTAACGGTGATTCGACGAATGACCAATACTATTTTCTTCACTTCATCAATGTCTTCGTCTGTTGTTGACGTGCTCGGGCGTCCGGCACGCTTTTCCTCGTTCACATCTTCTCGGCCCTCTGAGAACATTTCTCAATGTTTTTCGGTTCAAGATAGCTTCACCATATGCCACAGTCAACATTCGAAATGCGTCCGCGCAATTAATTTCGTTTTTTACACAAAATTTGATACAGATTCTTTGATCAATTTTTTTTGGAATGGGCAAAAACCGAAGACGGGCCAAAACACGTGCAAGTAAAGCAGCTGTCAAAAATTAACTGAACATTGAAAATGGTCGAACTTGTCGGCATAAGTGAGAGACATGAGTACCAACATAACGCCACAAAAATCATAAATCGAATTTACGTAACCCGCGGAAATTCAAAATTCGCGATACTTTTTGAACAGACCTCGTATGAAAGAAAGAAAACTACTTCATAAAATATAATTTTAACTGAAAGCAATTTCTTTAAGGCAAAGTTAAATTTTATTTACTTTGACAATATGTAAATTTTAAGAAAGTAATGCGTTCCAAATTAAGATCCACAAGTGACTGTGTTTTATAGTTTCAAGCAACATGGCATTTGAGTAAGAAGTATTCTTGTTCGTGGAGAGGTAATTGTCGTATATCATTTTCAAAAAATTAAACGTGCTTTCTAAAAAATTTCATTTTTATTCGCTCCGGCATTTCATAATAGAAGTTCTAAATCAGATTCCGAAATTTAATATGAATCTTCTTTTAATAAAAACTGACCCAATGAATAATAGCTGATAACTATATGTAAAGCACCATCATCTTTCGGGATAACTGGTGACATCATTACGTATTGAACGTAATAACAATAGTAGGCATACAAATTTGGAAAGATAAGTAGAAAGTACGTTAACATATTTTGGAAAAGAAGACAGAAGAAAGAGAAGCATGACTAAAATGTAGCTTTATACGTGGAGTAGATTGATACAACTATAGAGTATCAGTAGGTTGCGGGAAAATTATGATCTTCATACTAGTTATATGAGCATTTATTTACTGTTACATCAAATTAGTACAAGAGCATATTTTTCACAATAAAATTGGCAACAAATCAAAATGAGAATAACTAACTAGCATAAATACAAGTACATAAAATTTATTAAATACCCCAAACTTAGTTTTTTCATTCTGAGAAGAAGTATTTTAAAAAGTTTCTATTCTGAGAAGATCCCTACTATTATTATTAGTAGGAAAGCCACTAAACAATTTACAATATCATATCTTTATATTGGGAAATAGTAGATTGTATAAAACAGTGTCAGTATCTACAAATTTCCGATGATTTTTGATAAAAGCGAAAAGTATCGATGATATACTCGGAAATAATCAACAATTAAATGACAAAAAACTGATCTATGGGTTTATAATAATTTTTCCAATGAAATCTTTACCAAAATTTGTTTACACAAAGTACAACAACTTCAATGTATATATTTTCTAAAATATGTGAAAAATAAATCCTGAGAACTTGGAAGAAGATTTATTATAAATTATCCACTTCAAAATTATATTCATCTACGAATTTATATATTTTGTAATAGAAATTAAAACTTCTTATTTATTTTGTAATAGACGAAGCGATATTCTTTTTCCTATTACATGATACGAAAATAATGTGCTATTTGTGTATGTTATTTACTAATAGATTTTCAATGTCATTTCATTTTGTCCATAGAGTATACATTATTTATTAATGAATACAAAGTAATTAATTAATCATACAAGAGTCCATTGAAAATCATATTAGACAATAAGTTATGATGAATAAATTATTGACCAGCAAACAATTTTACATACGAGTGTATATTATGATCTCTTCAAATTCGGGTATAGGATATAATTGAAGAGATCACAGCCACTTGGACCTTTTTATCCTCTCATAATGGAAGTCATTGTATAAAGAAGCGGCCAGTCAGACCACCAAAAATAAAGAGCTGATGAATTATTATCTATAAATATTTAGACCGATCAGAGTTTTCGTTTGAAAAATAAACAAACTGTTACATTATATAGATGGGCGCCAATATTCTAGCATGGTTTGTTCTTGTAGAAATGTACACTCTGGTATATCGTTATTATTATGTGGACAGACTAATTTTTTTTGTATTGGTTCAATGCAACTTTGATAGCAAAATTTTCGTTCATGTCATTATCAGTAAAATGATATATTTCTAAATAACATTAAGAGAATTAATGACTGAAATTCAGAGCAAATTTAGAGCTGATATCAACTATGGCTACTGTGCCAAAATAATATTGGTAACTCGATTTCCTGTTGCTACTCTAAAATCTTAAAACGAAAATAGCTTATTTAATAGGACCTATTAAATAATCCACATTCATAATGAAAAGTTTAAATTTTGCTTTTATTATAACAAAATTGATTTATCTTATTAAAAATATAAGCCATTTGAATTACAATATTTACAATTATTCTTAAACATATTTATTCATTATTTATGTTATTAAAACTATTACTCAATTCATTGTATATAAAGGTTTATTTGAATTTGTGAAGAACCAATTCGATATATGGAGTCATTATATTTAAAAGAAAACCTGGTAGATCAAATAGTGTATATTTAGCCGCCCAAAAATTAAGTAGTGATTGGCTAACAGATTTTTTAATATCATTGAAGTCATCGTTCTATAAAATTCGATTTTTTACAAATATATTTTGCCTTTTATTTATATTATAATTAGTTTAATATATTTATTTATATGAACGAAGTATCAAAGTTTTGTCTAAAGTACTTGTTCCTCGATAGAATATTATCATTAGGCCAAGACGAACCTAGTACAAACTATAGACTCAGGCCATATTTATGATACTACAGTATGGGTAAAATTCTGTTTCTGGAACCGTGACTGAAGAAGTCCTTAAATTTAGATCGTGATCATATATACTTTTATATTTTATTTTGAGGAAGGTCTACACTAAATCTCTATAGAGGTTCCAATAATGGAAAATTAGTAACTTGCTTATTTTCTAATTCGGGAGTCGTTCAATAATCGAAGTACTCGGATATATATTGGTTTCATAATTTTCAAAATTGTGTTTATCCATAAAATACGGCACTATGATTTTCTACCGCAGTTATAAAATAAGAACTTTCCTTTTAATAAGTCTAGTAATTTTCCCACAGTACGTGATAAAGTCTTGACTCTTCTAGCCAAAAAACATACAAATTAATTTGAAAAAGTATACAAATTAATTTGAAAAAGCATACAAATTAAATTTTCTTTTCGCCTCGTTCCATTTGCCGATCTTGTAACGTTTAACCCACAGTCTTATGAGTATATTAAAGACGTGGGGATATGGGTAAAAAACTTACCCAAAAGTTATTCAAAAAAATCCGTCAATACCATTTTTTTTATTTTTAATTACCTAAAACTAATGAAGTTGAAACATTAAATATTAATATTGTTACATCAAATTAATTTTTCAAAATGGTAATTAATTGTGAAAAGTGAGGTTCAAATTTGAATAGTATTTCATAAGCAATTAAATACTTTATGGTAATGTCATTACTCTTATGAAAATTCAAAGAATATCAATTTTAAATGGTGTTCCTTTTTCCTTTCCCCAATCTCGTATAAAAGGCGTTTTAAGAGAAGTTTTTGAAAAATTTTACCAAGGATTAAGAACAAGCTAATAGGCTTATACGAGATTGGGGAAACTTCGAAATTATTTCCGATCACCAATTTGGTTTCCGTTTAAAGCACTCCACAATCCAACAATGTCATTGTGTGGTTGATTTTATTGCGTCCTCTCATGATCGAAAAGATTACTGTCCAAATGTGTTCCTAGATTTATCACATGCCTTTGATCGAGTGTGACATCCTGGACTGCTGTGGATAGCTTTCTTGCCTCCACATATATCCTTATTTTAAGTTCCCATTCCACTCCAAAATCAAAAATAGCTTCACCAGAAATCTACAATCCCACATGAAAAATCTGTAAGACTGATTTAAGAGGTGAAGAATAAAAGTAAATGGGCATGTTGTCTTCACCCTCTGCAAAGATCCACCCATCTCAATATACTTTCAGGGTGACATTATTCACCAAAAGAAAAAATACGATTCCTGAGACTAACTCTAGACAAATGACTTACTTGGAACCCTTATACGACATCAAAATGACTTAAACTTAACAGACGTTACCGACTAGATAGACTACTGGTCAACCACCGACTTAGATAGACTCTTGGTCAACCGATCAAAACAAACTTTTAATTTATAACACAATTTAAAGACCTATCTGGACATACGGAAGGAAAGTTTGGGCTTCTACTACGTATTCCAATTCCTCCCTTATCCAATCCCTTCAATCTAAAATTCTCCGACAAATTGCTAGTACTTCATTCTATGTTCGTAACAAAGTTATCCATCGTGATCTAAATAATGTTCACAACCTATGTGTTTCTAGTTATAAAAAATTTCATTGCCGATTATCCTACCACTATAATACTCTTGTTAGAAAACTCTCCTCCATTACTTTCCCCATTAGCACTCTTTGCTTTTTAAAGAGAAATTAGTTAAGAGATCTCTTGCGGCATTATTATAATATGACTCGTTAGGTAGAGAACACCGATTGACGTTTACTCTAACATTTTCTTCTTCTGTCATTGTAGTGTCTGTGTCATAAAATCTGCTTGGTACAATGTTTATGTAGTGGTAGATATGAAATAAAAACTACAAAAACAGTATAATTGCTGCACTTAATAAATTTATAATATGAATTCAAAGACAGAAATAGATTTGTGCCTGGTACACGAACGTTGTTCCGTGAAAATTCGACTGGCGCTTCGACCTAACATTTCGGCCACTAGCAATATAACTTGAAAGTATGGAACTTTGAAAAAGCGCTCTGTAACTGCGCAATTTACAAGGCATATTTATTTTAGAAATTAATACAACAAAAACACTTTAGAAATATTAGAAAACAAAACTATTTTTTTTCAACTTGGTCTACTATACTAGGCAGATTTTTGCACTTATAATCTCTTTGCTATACTAATTTTTTACGAAATATCCTTTATTGAAAAAAATCCCGTGATTTACTTATTGTATGAAATTAAATTTCCGTCATAAATCAAACTACTTCTTCTAAAATACCGAATTAATTTCTCAGCGTGAACAGCATTCATTATTCTTATTAGATAATTTCAGTTGTTGTACTTAAGTTTTTATTAAAAAATACGAGGCATGGTCAAGGAATGAAATGCCACCACATATTTAGATGGATATACTCGTTTTCGTACATTTGAATTTATCGGAAGCGGATATATGTTTGTTATATAACGTATACGAAGAAATAAGCAGAACACTTTCGGAGTGTAGACTTAATGAGAAGATAAAGGAATTTTTAAGGAACAATTATAAATAGACTAAACTTGACAAAAACTGATAATTTTGGCCCGAGTTAGTTGGCCAGAAATTGCCAAACATCACACTTGAAGGCAGAGTTTCTATTATCGCGGGCCAAAGGAAGCACTTTAATACAATTTTTTTCTCATGGTATTTTTTCGAATCATTAAAAAAACACTTTTTACAATGTATGTTATATTTGAATAGTGTCGTTACTGTCATCATTTTTTGTATTCTTTTATTTTCATTACTTTTTTTTTTTGTAAGACGACCATGAAATTTTTTTCCGAATCTCTGCATTTGATTATGTCATTCACACAAGTGCTTATACTATCCACAAAAAATGTGGTTATATGCTGTTTCGTAATGAAATCGTCGCAGTTTTTAGGAAGATAGCACCCTGAATATATGTTATCTCGGTTTTGTGTCGTTTCGGCCTAACTTTAAAGAATTTAATGGCAACTGATTGAAACCACTTACTGCAGTTATCTCTCAGCTTCCCACACATCTTCAAGCAAAAGAATCAGTTCAATGCTCAGAACTATAGTCGCCAATGATGATCTCCAAATTATCATTATTTTCCATACAATTTAAGAGTAGATGTCGTAATTAAGAACAAATCTATGTCAATTGGATGTCAATCGTTTTTTCAAATTACATTGGTTATTATCGTTTACACAATTTTAGGGTTGTTGTATTAGAAATTGTTCAGTTAAATCAACATGCTGTTAGGAATTTCTTAAATACCATATATCAATTTTTTTATTTAGCTGATAATTGATTTATATTGGCTTGGAAGGTACTTATACGAGAAAATTTCCTTTTACAAAATAATACCTTTAAATGAAAACGTTACTTCAAATGATTCGAAAGTTCATTAACTTATTTTATATAAATTTGCGATTGTAATTTAAGATTACATCTGGGCGATTGTAATTTAAGATTACATCAGGGCATCCGTACAAACAATGAAATTTCGAAATATAAACTAATTTTGAACGTATTGAATTGTATATTAATAGTATACTTATTTTGAATAGAAATTACCACTTTCAAAATAGATTTTAATAATTTGATTTTATATTTAAATATAATTATAGATTTCACAAGCAATTAGAAACTATTATAAGTACAAATCTAATAATATATTTTATATTCTAATAAGTTCATTTAGTATAAATAATTCTATATAAGTACACATAAGTTAAACAATTGAATTATGGGTAAAAGATGTTAAGAAATAAAAAATAAATCAATATTATTTTTGAAAGTGGTATACGAGTAAGTCCACTTTTTCATATATTGAGAAATTTAAGGGATTGCGTTTCAATCAATTTAAAAATATTGACAAACGGTAATCGATTCGAATTATGTTTTTAATACTATAACTTGTTAAATTTTATTATACAATAATATTTAATAAAATTGTTAAGGAATATATACGATTTTTTTAGGTACAAATGGACTTATACCACTTTTAAATATAACAACTTCTATATTTTTAAGAAGTTTTCTTTTTCTGAAATGTATTTTTAATGTAAAAAAATAATTATTAAAATGAAAACATGTAAATACACGAATAATGAAGTTTAATAAAAGAATTAATTAGTTATATTAGTGAGTCGAAAAAGTTCGTGATGTTTTCAAATAAAATAGCGACTATTAAGTCAGAGTATTGAAATCAATTTATTCAAACAGAGCCATGATTATAATAGTTTTGAGTAGTATATAAATGGTGCTATTTCCTTAGTGCTGTTTCCATAACTCAAAAATCTCTACCAGTTGGACGAAATTATGACCCGACATAATTAGTAGATATTTTACTTTATATTTAGGTTTTGTCTAGTATACATGTATGCTATAATATGGTCTTGGGTTGTAATCAATTTTGATTATGTTTCAGGCAATAAGATGCTACTTCTCCTGAACATCAGATGCTACAATTTCCTCTAATGCATTCATATATTTGTATAATTATAATTATTACAAATAAACATAATTCGACTTTAAAAAATAAACATTTTTGCTATAATATTTTGGAGCTAAAATTCTTTTATTGTAATTAATGTATAATGATATCGTACACCATTCAATGTGTGATTATAAATTTAAAAAGAAGATATCTGTATCTCATTAAAACTACATTTATCTCGGTTTTTTTTTCTCCAAAAGTGGACTTATACAGCTTTCAAAAACAACGGCTCATATATGATTGAAATAATATTAGAGTTTATAAAAAATTCTAGTTCACAGATATATTTTATATATCGTACAATATATATTACTAAAATTTATTCAATATTCTTACATAAATATGTTTATTTTTTTTTTTAATTAATTTAAAGATTATGTTTTAAATTTTGTTCAAATGTTAATACTATAAATATTAACAAATATTTATTTCTAAAATAAAAGCTGTTCCATATATTTTAACAAAAAGATACAAATAAATTGAAAAATTTATTCACAAATATCGAAATCTTCGAAACATTTTTAATTTTCATCGCGAATTTTTATTAATCTGGAACGAAATTAATTTTGAATATCTTTTACCAATTCCCCCTTCTAGTACAAGGAGCTAAGTGGACTAGTGATCGATTTCGATATTTTACGTCGATATTGCCACCATGTACTTACTCTGCTTCATCTTCGTTCAAGTACAGCACATTTTTTTGCCATTTGCCCAGTCTTGGTGAAAAACTCATTATATAACTCTTTTCTGACCAGGTAGACTTAAACTAACATCTGTGTCACAACTAACTTCCAGTAGCACGGGACTACTCTTAAGCTAACTCAGAAAATGTTTCTGCTTGTCGAGATTGTATGTACTGCATGGTTTTAATATATATTCAGCTAATTTGGTAGTGTTTCGTGCATTGATTATAAAAAATGGTATATTCCTATTTATCTATTCTTTATTGCATGCAGCAATGATTACTATTTTATGTATGGATATACAATCGTCTCACAATTTAATCATTAATTGATAAACTAACTAATGTAAGGTTTTTTCTGCTTCGGGTGACTTATGTTTTTTACAGGAGAGATCGTCTTCCACTATATTGTACTTGGTGACGATAACAGGTCTTTCTCCTGTTTAATATTCAATATTATTGGGCAGTTAATTAAAATTTTCTATATGGAGTCTTTGTATTTTTATTTTATAAATGGACATACTTAACCTCAAGACGTCTTATCTTTACAGTATAGACTAGACCATAAAATTAAGCAACGTAATTTTTGACCAGGGTAACTTTATTTTCTCGAAAGTTTTTAATAATATATACTAGTGGATTGCTCGGAAAGTAATTTCGTTTTTTTCCGAGCTGACATAGCAAACCTTGCTTGTGAAAAATTCACAATAGTTTTTGGTTGATACACTTTTAATATGGAAAGTGAAAAACATAATTTTCGTCATATTTTATTTTTTTATAATGTAAAGGATAAAAATGTTGTTCAAGCAAGAAAAGAATTATTCGATGTGTATGGAGAAGATGTGTTAAGTGAGCGCCATTGCCAAAACTGGTTTGCAAAATTTCGATCCGGCAATTTTGATCTCGAAGATGCACCACGTTCTGGAAGGCCAGTTGAAGCTGATGAAGACACACTAAAGGCATGAATTGATGCAAACCGGCAAAAAACAGTTCGTGAGATCGTTGAGAGAATAAATTTATCGAATTCGACCGTTCGTGATCATTTGAATCGGCTACGTTTAATCCCAAAGCTCGACATATGGGTTCCCCATCTTCTTACGAAAAAAATTTCGCCGTCGCATTGACGTTTGTGATTTGCTTGTCAAACGCCAAGAAAATAATCTGTTTCTGAAGCATATAATAACTGAGGACAAAAAATTCTGGAGTAGAAAAATGAACCGGCTCAAAAATTTTGTACCAGCTAAAAGAAAACATATATAAACATTTAATTAAAATTCTATTTGAGACTTTAAAAAATTCTTATGTCTAAACTTAGTTCTGAACTATCAAAATTAGAACAACAAAAATAATTTTTAAATCATAGTTTTAATAAAAATCCTTACAGTAGTGTATAATATAGCTTATTATAATTTATATATGTTAAGTAACAATAACAATTCTAATGCAAATACTGATTCTTTAGTCAAAATATATATATAATGCAATCTAAATTAAAATGCTAAAATTTACAATACATTTTTGTTTTAATACTGAAAGCTTTCATTCATTATTATTTTAAACTTGTTCTGATACTATTATTAAGATTGATTACAATCAAAAAATTAGAACTCAGATTAAGAAACAAAGATTTGAGTTTAAATTGCTCTTAAATACTAAAAAATTAATATTTATATAAACAAATATGTCATTTTTTATATATAAACATGAATATCAATAGAATTTTAATCAATAAAGTAAAATGTAAAAACTTTTCAACAAATTGCGAAAAGGGCGAGCGTTTGCGGTTTAAATTTGCCTAATTAGTGAACGCATTTTGAACTGCAAAATGCATAGACGCCTTCTTGAAGATAAGAAATTGAGTTACTCCATAAACTAAAATAAAGTTTTAGTTTTATTGAAAATATTTTGTTGGTCAGTTTAAATATTTATGATATTTTATTGATATTATTATATTTATTGTTTTGATATATCTTTTTTTTTTTAATATAAACTTTACATTAAAATTAGTTTAGTTCATATTTTTGATTAAAATCATCTAGGTCAGATTAAATATATTACAAATTAATGGAAATAATTTAAATTTCTTACACATATTTAGTATAAATAATTTAAATAAAACTGATGTCATTAAACAAAATAATTACAATCAAAAGCAAAATTTGTTTAGTTGAATTTTTTTTAAAGTGAAATTTTCAACTAATTCACAGTAAGTTCCAAAAAAAATGTCTCACGAAACATTATAAGATTTCTATAATTTTTTTTCAGGGTAAAACTAATTCGTAATAAGAATTATGAATTATCTTACTTAAAAAATAAAATGTTTTTTGCCATATTATAAAAGAATGAATATAAATAAAAATCTAAAGGATAAAGTTAATTAATATTTAAAAATTAACAATTATTTGATCTTTTACAATACAAGTTTTTTGTTAATTCCTAAAAAATAAATTACAGAAAATGCGAACTTTTTTATTGACGGAAGATTACAGTTCAGTACATAAGATTTACTTAGTTCGTTACATAAGAAATTGTGACCCTCTTCAATTTAAAAAGATTAAGAACCAATTATAATGTTACGAGGATCGTTCAATAAGTCCTTAGAAAAGGATGGAAAAAACTGTTTTTAAAACAAAAATTTTTTATTTTTCAACATAATCTCCTTTTAACTCTATAAACTTTTCCAACCGTTTTTCCAAAATTTTTATTCCGTCCAAAAAATAGGATTTCGGAAGTTCTGCAAAGTACTCATCCGTTTGAGCAATGACGTCCTCGTTGGAAGTGAACCGTCGTCCGCCAAGCCATTTCTTCAGATTGGGGAAAAGAAAATAGTCACTCGGGGCCAAATCTGGTGAATAAGCGGGATGCTGCAACAATTCCATTCTAAATTCCACAATTTTGGCCATGGAAACAGCGCAGGTTTGGACACGCGCATTGTCCTGATGCAAGAGGATTTTTTTCTTCTTCAGATGGGGGCGTTTCTCTTTGATTTCCTCGCTCAGTCGTTGCAATAACGACGCGTAATACACTCCTGTTATTGTTTTTGCTTTTTCCAAGTAGACGATAAAAATGATGCCCTGCGTATCCCAAAAGACCGTGGCCATCACCTTGCCGGCCGATGGCACAGTTTTTGCCTTCTTCGGAGCCCGTTCACCCTTGAAAATCCACTGTGATGACTGTCTCTTCGTTTCTGGAGTGTAGTAGTGTATCCAGGTTTTGTCCACAGTGACATATCGACGAAGGAATTCGGCAGGATTGCGATGAAAGAGTGCCAACATAGCCTCAGAGCCCACTACACGATTGCGCTTATTCTCCTCTGAGAGCAAACGCGGCACCCATTTTGCCGAAATTTTTTTCACAGACAATTTTTCATGCAAAATTGAAGCGACTGTACCTTGTGATATGCCCGTGGCCTCAACTAATTCGCGCACTTTAATTCGCCGATCGTTCAAAATCAGATCGTGGATTTTGTCGATGATTTCAGGAGTAGACACCTCAACTGGGCGTCCTGAACGATGTTCATCTTTTGTGGATGAACGGCCACGTTTAAATTCATTCACCCAATTGTAAACCGTCGCAAACACAGGTGCAGATGTGCCATGAACTGCATCCAACTCGGCTTTGATTTCTTTCGGGCTTAAGCCTTTCAAATGGAGATGTTTGATGACAGCCCTAAACTCGCTTTTTTCCATTGTTATGCACAAATAAATGTCGTTAACTTTAATCGACGATAGAAATTGACCTACGCTATGGATCAAGCTGAAATTTTGACAGCTTTCCTGCTACTTTCAAAAAAAATCTTTACCGACACTACGAGCGCAATTTCTTGGATTTTCTAAGGACTTATTGAACGACCCTCGTAGATTAAAGCAAATTTAATCTAATATTATAATTGGTTCCTAATCTCCTTTGTTACAAAATTAGCATAGACAATAATAGCTCATATTAATAAAAAGCAAAAGCTTAGTTTGAATTTTATATAATAGCTGCTATTTTTAAAATATAATAATAGTGAACGCAGGTAAATTGAACTTAGGATAAGTCATTTCAATAAACCTTGGGTATCTATTAAAAGCTGTTCAATTTATAATACAATGGAAAGAGCACCACTCCTTAAGAAATTTAAATCTGATAGGTAGATGTCATTGGATTTATATTGAGCAAAATGCTTTAAATACTCACTTAGGTATAAATATAAAAACGTCAATAATAAATTAATAATTATATTTCTGTAATACCAAAATTTACATGAAGTTGTATGTCTATAAGATATTACAAATAGGATGTTCATATCTTTACTTTGTAGATATCTAAAATATGCTTTTAATTAAAAGCCATCTTTGTCGATTGCAGTTCATTTGAAGCATTAATATTGTATTATTATGAAGCAAAAAACTATCATAAAACGAAAAAGTGTTCATTAAGCTGACGAACCTTTCAACTATATATGTTACAAGAGAAGAATTTTATTAACCCAAAAATTTAGAAGTCTTATTACATTGAAAATTGTTTAAGTCATAAACTCGAAATTGTATCCTTACTTCAGTTTAAGGAATGTTTATGAGAAAACCCCAAAAATTTCTGCATGTTCCTCAATGACTCGAAAAAATTCATACGAAGTTCCCTAATTAAGTGACTCTCGGAAAGTCTGTGTTTGGTACGCAATAGCCCTGAGTTCGAAACCAACTATTGACATAGCTAGGATGCCCTTTGCATATTGATAAAAGGCCTGATTTATCGTGGCACGCAAAATTTACATTTACTTAGGAATGGTACTAGAAATGAATTGTTTTTAAAATCAAAAGAAAAGACATCTTCTATAATATTCACTCTAAATAATGTCAAAAACATAAAGATAATAAGAAAGAAAAAAAAAGAGAATTTCTCATAATCATATCTAGATTAGTTCTTTATATTACTTATTTGTAAATTCAACAACAATACCAAAATCAATTTATGTATATACTTTGAAGAAGAATGAGCTTCAATTAATCTAAATAATTGCTGGAAAGAATGTTAAAATTGTAAAAGATTAAAATTATTTAACAATGATTATGTATCGGCATTACTTACTCAAACCTTTATGTTTTTGTTATATTTTTCCAAATTGAAGTGACATAAACTATTTCGTTTATAAAAATAATATTAGTAAGTAGAACGAATGGACATATTACCAAATATAGAGTAGTGCAAAATATTCTGCTCGGTTCTTTGAATGAAAATTAAATCAACTAAATAAATAGAAAATAAGATTTTAGTAATTAAAATATGTGAAAAACTATATCAGCTAATTAACCACTGGTTTTTGGGTCAGGGCATATGTTTTTTTTTAATTTCTAAATCCAGATGTAGATGTGTTATGGTAACTCTCTCACAAATGTTGTTTCCGTAAGTTTTAGTATTTTCGATATATTTTAAGATGTTTGGATAAAGCATCAATAAAAAAAACTTCAATTATTAAATTTGGTGACCAAAATAATAATTTAGTTCTTATTTAAAGAATTGGGGATGCTTAGACTAATTAATTATTTTTTAGTTAAAAATTTCAATATTTCTTCAAAAAAAAAATGCGGTGATTGAGGTCTGTTTTGTATTTTAGATATAATAAAAATAGAACCAAATCCATAAAATACAGAGTATTTTTAAGTAAATAAATTAAATATTAAGAAATTCTTTTTTTTTTACTATAAAACAATTGATTTTATGTCTACAGTAGTTTCTTTTTCAATTTTTAATTTCATTTCATATTTGCAATTACAGTAAGGATAATGATTATTTGTACAAATAAGATATTGGCCACGAATAGTTTTAATTTAATATTTTGTAATTGCATACATTTTTTTTATAGAAACAGAAATTGAAAACTAGATCACTTAAGACAAAATTATTTGCTGGCGTACTAAGTAAAATAAGACAAAAAATCCCAAAATATTCAAAATTATTTAATTTAAATATTCTTTTTTTGTTGTTGATTTTTTGAATTTCATTTATTTATTAATTAAAAAATAAATAACATGCAAATTAAAAGATTAAAAACAATCACTTATAATTAATTCTCATTTTGCATAGTATTTAAATTTATCCATACGAATACTTAGTTTAGGTCCTTTTACTTGATGATCAGCAGTAGGCCAGATTTTAATTAAATAATAATCTTTTAATTTGGCTAAAAATTTTATGTGGCATTTATTATGAAGTTGAGCAGTAAACTCTATTAGTTCGACCTTATCTAATGAAACTTTTGGGGTGCAGTTCTACATATGTTGATAATCAAAACTGAAATTGAGAAGATATAACATAACATAAGAAACAGCTCTAAAACGATATTTCTCAATTTTGATAATTTAAAAGTGATAATGTTCAAACAAGATCAAAATTATGCACCTACAATTTCAATGGTCTGTCAAGATTATACTCGTAGAATGAACACCTACTGAGACTAAACATAGTCATCGAAATCGTAGAAAAATTAACATCAATAAAAAATGTGAAATTAATAGAGTAATTCATTACTATTTGAAATAGATAATTTATTATTATTATTAAATATTCTATTTCTAAAAAAAAGAGAAGTAAAATATTGTAATTTTAAAAGTTAGATCATTGACTTTTCCAAAATAACTTTAATTATAACTGTAATCTGAGTAAATAAACTATGTAAGTTATATGATACCGCAATCATAATGTGTGTACTGATTGGAATCGAAAGCATGCGGAACTTTACGCAACTTTTGGCGGCAAATGTATTTGCAATAATTAGATCTATTTGTAAAATATTTGAAAAATTGAAATCTTCAATTTCTAAGTTCCTTAATAAATTTGAAAAAGACGAGGTACGGCTACGCAACTATATTGCATCTATTGAACAAGGTCTATGTAATTATTTATCATCTATTGTGTAATTAATTGAAAAAACTCTAAGCACTAAATTCAAAAACCTCATGTAATATTATTAATATAAATAATAATATTTAAGAAAAATTATTTTTGGCGGGATTAGTATGCTCATAAAAATTTCACTTCCCACCAAAATTTTTGGACCTAAAAAAAACAAATATTAGTCAATAATAATCAAATAATTTCGAATACCGCAATTCAACTTCTTCTATTTATTATGATTTAATATTATTTTGTATTAGTTGGCGTCGTTTTTGTTATTATTTCTGTTATTGTAAGGAAATGCGCCAAAATATGAGACCGACCATTCATTAGATAATGCTTATAGTAAACTAACTCCTATACTAAATACTATGTAATTTGAAGGAAAAAAAACCATACATATTTTAACCACAACAAAGTTCCCTTCCCCTTTTGACTGGCTGTATTTGCTGTCCTGCATTATGAAAATGGAATTGAGAGTCTTCAATTTACATATACAAGTATTTACAAAAATCTTATCTGAGAACTTTGGTAGTTCGATTGCGCCAAAAATTAAATTTTTAAATAATGAAAGAGATGAACGATAAACAAAAGTTTAATAAGCCAATCACTTGCAAAGAAATAAAAATCAGTTCAGGGGGGAAATGTACAATATTCTTAGTAAGTCCCAAAAATATATTTCAAAGCTAATTTAATCAATTCAAAAACTTCTTTAACCTATGCATTTGGGTTTTTGAGTATCGCATTCAAAAACTTGTGGTAAAATTACGAAAATATCATAGTAAGAACTAAACTGAAAGTTTTTGCGCGAAAACTTTTCAGTTAAACATTTAATTTTGTGTGGAACAATTCACCTAGAAAGCAGAAAGTTTTAAAAATTGTTAAAAATTTTTTTACAAACATATTTTTAGTGATATATATGTTGTTTGTTTTCAAATTAAGCTTTTAATAATAATTGTGAAAGTAACAATAGCTCCAAAATTTATTATTTTCCAATAAATGTGATAATTTTTATTTTGGGCCAAACATTTTTTTCATTAATTTGGTAGCATGACGGTTGGTTGTTGCTTCGAGTGCAAACCATAAAAATAAAGATATTATCGCTAAATTCAGAATTCGATAACAAGTGAGTATAGTCATATGTCATTTTAAGGTAATTAACTCATCAGTTATCTAATTGATATCACCATGTTAGTTTACCTGTTATCTTGTATGTACTTATATATCATTGGATTAATGAGAGACTGATCAAAATTTATCGCCTTAAGTTTTTGTGTTTCGTTTTAAATTATTTCGACTTAAAAAAAATACGCTAAATGTACATTGCTATTCTAAATTAAAAAATAAATATATTATTTGAAATCTTTTATTTATGACTATGATTTCAAAGTATTTTTATTATGTTTTCTTTAAAAGTAACAATTTTAATGATAGAAAATGATGATAATAATATTGATACTCTATTTTACTTTAGATAATATTTGTATTATAATCCATGTAGATAGTAAGAAACATGTATTCTTATTTTTCTCTTGTAATTTCATACTTTTTTTAATTTTACAATATAAAGAAAATAATATCTCATTGATAATATATGGTATATGTAAGTGCAAAAAATAGTATTAATTATTGTATATTTTTTATTTGATTAAATGGAATTTTCAACTTTAATAATTTATTATCAATTTTCTTAAGACACTTAGTTTAATAATGGTAGGCATTTGAAAAAGGAAAAAAAAAGAAAATGACATAAAAAAGTATGAGTACATTGTGCCATAAATTTTTATTTTCAGATAATAAACAACTGAATTAATAATGATTAATAAAATAAAAATAGATAGACCTTGCGATATAAAAACAATTTTATAATTTTATTACATTTCTAATTATTGGAAGCACTAAGCACAAATTTGATAAGAAAAATATTTTTCACAAGCATAAATAGTAAATACAAAAACAAATTTTTTTTGTAGAAAACTACAAGAAAATTGAAAGAGACTTTTTTTGGAGTAAAATATGTATATAGTCATAGATGACTTGTGTGGAAGATCTCTAGATATAATATAAACCACACGGTCCATCCATGTGCCAATTCAAATTTATCGAAATTGGTCATTAATTATGATAACCAATTGGATAAGATCGGATTTTATAAAGCCTACTTACTCTTCTTTTGCGCACAGACACTTCGGTAGGTCACTGAGTGTAGTTTTCTAATTTCCAATTGAAAATGGTTTGCTGATCAATCATTATAGTCTTCCATTTCTGGTTTAATTTTATTTTACTTTAAAAATATTTAATATATTAAACATCAGTAAAATAACAAAAGGTATAAATATTAAATTTGAGATTTAAAGAGATTTGAATATAATTTTAAAAGCAAATAGTAAAAAAAAATTGTTTTCCTAGTTCAAAGTTTTGAGAACTATCATTTTGGGCGGAATGCACATTGCAACAAATTATGGCTGATGGTATTAACAAAATCGTATTAGCTGGAAATTTTAATAATTTGTGAAAACAATCAATTCCTTCTTTTCGAGCTCTCAATTATCATGTGATCAGACAGTTCCTGGTGTAAATATATATACGTACCTTAATAGAATGAGAATAATATAACTAGACACGTCGGTACTAATTAATTTATCACTACATGTATGTAACTCACTCCAGTAAAATGGCATCAAAAGTACACTACTAAATACTAGATAAATAACCTTTAACTATAGTGCCTCTAGTAAATAAATATTATTGTGTTAATTTTATGTGTTCTAAATGAAATTTATTGTCATTTGAAGACAATTAAGCGTATTTTGTTAATGAACTAACCAATGTCAATTGAGACGACAGCATCATTGGAGTTATACACATACTCATATGTCGAGTTGATGTTAAATTAAATAAAAATAGAAAATTGAATATTTCCTTTTTCTCCCTTTTTCAGGAAAGATAGGTGCTTTATCTCTTATAAGGGTAATAGTTGGAAAATATTATAATATAATAATAGTATAAAATAGAGTAGAAAGTAAATTAGGAAAAGAAAACGGGCAATAGAATTCATATATAATATGGTATATGTGTACATCTTAATTAATTTTTTTTTAATTTATGGAAAACAGATAGATTTAAAGGCCATCCACATCATCTTCTTAAAATCTATTCAACAATATTGTTAGAAAATATGTCCCAATACCGTCAACCCAATAATAAAAATATCCATAAGAATGATAGTTTAATAGATAATTGAGTTTCACTTTTCAATATTGATCTGATTAATCGCGGTTGGTGTTGTTTTTTTTTATTTGAAATTTTTTTGAAGTAATAAGCACTTATAAATAAATTAGATTAAAAATGCGGAAAATAATTGTAGATCGTTTTCATCGCTTTGATATCAGTAATTAGAAAATACATTATCTCATATCATTTAATAACAATTAATAAACGTTAATTATTTGTGGTCAATAAAGCCCACTTAAAATGAAAATAATCGACAAAAAATAACATTGCTGATCATCCTTTTTATCAGTACACTGATAACATGGGCACAAGTATTTATTTCAACTAGAGTTTGCCATAATCGGACCTGTCGTATTTTTTACTTATTTATGGTCACCTTTCATGCTCATTCCACTACCATCGACAGATAAGTAGTGCAAATTTTTATTTATTAACTAATCCTCCCAAATTCGATAATGTATTTTCAAAATATTATTCGATTAAAGTTATTAACATTGTTTTGTCAGTGTATTCAGTCCAATTACTATTTATCGCGACTCTAATTTCGATTTCTGTTTTCTATCTGCTCATAAGATTTGAGAATGGCACCAAAATTATATGATGACCATAATAATATTCTGTTAGTATCAGTAATATCAGCATTGATAATAACATCAATACTGGACTAGCGCCCATCATTTGAAAATCCAAGCCTAATATAACAAATAGAAATTTATTTTATTTCGGTTTATTAGTTTACGATATATTATGGCATGTCCAGTGAAAAATTAACGATGTTAACTACACATACACCCAAACAAAGGTGCTACCAAAGGTGGGGAATACCTAATTGATGATGATCTTTTCAATTGTAAGCGCTTCTTATCAATTTTTAAATTTTCGGTTGACTGAAAAGATAATAAACAAGCAACTTTATATTGAGTTCAATCCACGTCAGCTGCTACCTTTAGCTGAAGGCCAGTTTAAAATTTAGTTTAATTAAGCGCCTACTGAACGCGTGTAGTTCCAATCAGTCATATTAAAGATGGGTGAGTGTCTTGTCTTTACGAACTTTTTTATGACGAATTATTTCTCTTCAATTTTTATGCTTTGAAAAAAAATTTCGTTGCTTTATTTATTTGGTAAAAAGAAAATTCTCATGCAATTAATTCTCAGGTAATCAGTTTAAGTGTGCAGTGACGAAGGGGTTTAAAGTTTGTCTTCGATTTTTATTTAAAAAAAAAAAGGATAAAAAATCATACTCCCCAATAACAATAGGAAGCTAATTCTAAAAAAAAATTCGATTATTATTTTTCACTTTAAATAGAGAATTCAATCTTTTTTAAGGTTTTCGTTTAATACTTAATTTTTCTATCGTTTTTGTGAAATTGCGGTCTAAGATTTTTCACTAAATTTAGGGAAAAGACGAAAATCTTCAATTAGGTTATTGTGCTGATTCTATTGTGTTTGTAAGAACTGTCTACGTTTAATTAAAATTATCTTGTTTGGTTTGTGAATCATTGAACTTCGTTATTGTTAGATAATAGGGTTGAGTCTTTGACATATTTAACCCTAAAGGTTTGTCAATTTTAAGATGTTCTCTGAACCGCTGCAATCCTTTCAGTCGTTTCGGTTCAATTGTTCGGCATTTTCTGATTACGTTTTCATTAAAATATCCTATTTACACATATACTATCGGTATTAGATAGTGTTGAATACGAATAAAATTAGGGAAAAAAATGACAATTTCTCACTCATATTTAATTTTCCCTGATGAGAATTTTACAAGTTTAAAAATTTTAAATTTAAAAACTGAAAAAAAAACTGATGCTTGACAATAGATGAAAATTTATAGAGAGGTACATAAAAAGAATAGGAACAAATGAACTTATGAATTTATCAATAAATAAAGTAAACACCAAATATACTAATTAAAAATATATCATAAAAAACTCATTAAAATTTTTCTCAAATAAATATTTAAAAAAATCATAGTTTTTGAAAACCTTAAAAATGGATATTAAAATTAGTGAAAATCGTCAATGGATTCATTTTATAAATGATTTAAACTATTAAAACAGGATAAATTATGTAAAGGGAATTACTTCTAAAAATCTATTTACATAATGTTTGTTCTCCATAAATTCTTTCGAATGTATTTTCTTTGCAATCTTTGTAAATTAACCACTTGAAAATGTACATAAAAAATATAAAAATAAATAACTGAATTTAAAATAATAAAATATTCGTCGATGATTGATTGCGTAACTTTTATTAATTATTTTCAAAGCTATCTATAATTTTTTTATGAGTGTAGTCATTTTAAATTACAAAAATTGGTACAAAATAAATTACGTTGTCGATTTTGGATTATCCTAGTACTAAAAACTGCCTAAAGACAAGTCAATACGAATTCTACTTAGAACAATTATCCAATATTTATCTAATTCTGCTTATGATGATCGTACAATCAATGTTTTTTTGACGAAAAGATCTTAATAATTATTACTTAGATCTTTATAAGCAGACAATTATGATTGAATTAATATAATTAATTGCTTTTAATTATAACGAATGAATATATAGTCTCATTATACTGAAAAATATTTGCCATAATATTATATTGTTATTGAAAAAAAAATGAATTTAATGCATGTCCACGACATGTGTGGCTAACCAAATGACGCAAATTTGAGTCATACTATCGGAAAGAAATCTCATGCAACAAACTAATAACTATTTTTAAATTTTTTTCTGTAGAATGTCTTTAAAATTATTTATGTGTATTTTTGTATGTTTCTATTGCGAATAAAATGATTTATTATTAAATTAAAAATCCAACGAGTAAATATTTTATAATTATTATTATTATGACCAACAGACTCTAACAAAAGCAATGAAGTTTGGCCAAAGAACGTTAACAAAAGCAATGATGTTTTTTTTTGAATTTTTAACTAAGTTCTTAAATTGTATTACAATTCGAAATAATTAACTAAAATTTGATCAGTATTTATATATTCTATAGTACCTTTTACTTAAAGAAAGTTACTCATACATTTCATATACTCGTATTAAATTTAAATGGAATAAATTAAAAGTTCATTGTAACCATAACAAGCATATGTTCAATCAATTAATTTAATTGAAACAAAAGTTTTTTTTTAAAATACCGTGTATGTAATTCAAATAAAGTCTTATTAGTTTATAAAAAAATTTAATGATTTTGAATAAAAAAAATTTGTAAAAATTCCTTAAAAGCAGATGAAAATTTGTGCCATTTATCTGAATTCAAATAATATACGTTTTTATTCATGAAATTCTTTAAATACAATGCAAATTTGATTGTCTCTTGTATGGTATATGTTTTTAGTATAATTTCATTATGACTGACCTATTCTATAGAGGGTAGATAAATAGGGCGACCACAGTAATTTTCTTATGCATAAGATCAGTTGTCGAGGGCAGAATTTATGTTTAAAATCAAATGATTCCTCTAGCAAATAATGCGCAGAGAAGACTTTAATTCACTGAGAAAAAAATACCTTAAGACACGCGTCAGAACACTTCCGGTAAATTCCAAAATTACTCTAGTATTGTTATAACGGCTGGCCTGTTCCGCTTCTTCTTCAGAAACGTCATTCTTCTTTTACCTTCCTTTCTGTAGATACCTGGCTAGCTCTGTGGCTAAATGACAGAAATGACTGGTTGCGTGGAGAGAAGTCCGACTGGTTTCTGCAATCCATCCGTTGCAACAGCTTTGCAAGATGAGATGCCGTTATTAAACGAACTTCCGTTTTGATATGAAAAATGCCATTGAATTAGTGGATACGCCTTCAACTTGAAATGCGTCTGCCGATTATTTTTTCTCAATCGTATGCATAAAGACAACCTTATATAAATCTGGGGTTCTTTATAGTTAGGAATTATATAATGCAGAATATCAAAGGATATGTGTATACATATAAATTTATTCTCCATTATATTGCTTACATTTAGAAATTTTGAAGACAGTAATAATATACACATTTCCATTTAGAAGACAGGAGTATGTTCAAGTACAGGACACTACACAAATAATGAAACTGCATTTTACAAAACTTCCCTACAAAACAAATAAGAATATCTTTGAATTGCAACAATCTAAATTCTGGTATAATTTCCCAATTTTTATGTGTAGAGTTCATGATCTTGTAAGGCAAGATATTAAATTTCCGGAGGAGCCTAGTAATTATATCGAGAGAGGTTCGAGCCACTCCTCTTCATTTGTTATATCGTCCGCATTATTGTCACAGTTATCGACGTTATCGAAATAAGTCAACGCGGCTACGAATATCGGCAAAAGTAATTGCAAACGGTACCACTATTATAAGTATTATAAGACCCTATACCAAACTTCTATTCTCTGTTTGACAGACAACCCTCAAGTCAGAGGACAGACAGAAAGAAGGTCGTTTCCTCAATTCAGCACTGAAATTTCTTGTCTTAAGCGGTTATGGTATTGTTGTCAGAGAAGACGTTAACGTTACTTCTGAACCCTCTTAACACTCGTATGAGTACCATTGCGCGCTCACAGTCCTACAATTAAGGCTACCGGATGATCTGAATACTAGTACATCATATACTTCGTTGCTTCTTTCTACAATATTAGCAGTATTTTATTAAATAACTCTGAACTGAATACCTAATCGTCTATGTTGTGAACTATTTTATGAAACAAAGAAATTTTCCTATTCCAAATCCTTATCGAACAGCGGACGTTCCATAAAATCTCAATCGTCATAGTCGTAAGCTTTTTTTTATTATTTATTTCTTTGTAAATCGATATTTTTCAAGTCCATGCCTGAATTATAGAAGAGTTCCGATCCGATCAAATCTATAGGACACATAAGGAAATATGCAATGAAAATGAAATTGCTTTACTTCATCGTTTTCCTTTAAAAATGCCTTCATATTTAGTACAAAAGATGACGTTATATTACCGGTGGTCTACGCTACTGGAGATTTTCGCGCTTTCTGTATGACTTTCAATAGACTCTTGACATCATTAAAAGCAATTCTCAAAAGGACTTAGTGTATTTCCAGCTGAGTAAATTATAGAGAACAATTTGATTATGCCGACGATGTCAAGTCGAGATTGTACAAACTCTAACAATAAATGTAAATCTCACAGATACGATAATGTGCGTATTCTTTAGGGCAAGTAGATATGTTTAAGCAAGGTCATTACAAGAACTTTGTCAAATATTTTATTCCAAGTTATAATGATGACGATAGTTATAAAAAAAACACGCTGTATTTATAAACAGCTAAGAAATACTCTTTAAATTGGTTTTAAAAATCAACTACGATAACTAAACGAACATCAAATAACTATATGAGAGAGCATAAATTAGGCGCGAAAATCAATATATAATCCTTCAAACGGTGTTAAATAACAATTTGACGTGTCAATGCCAATAGTATGGAAAAGACAGAAGACAAACAGAAATTATTTTTCGATTTGTTCTTCTAGTTAGCTTATAAAAAATTTATAACTTTAGAATTTCCATATGAAAAGGACCTTGAAATCAGAAGAAAAAAGAAAATAAATGTAAAGAAGCATGATGGTAACTGATTCCCTTTCAGTTATAATTCTCATGTAAACGAGATTATACCATATTAACAAAAACATATGGTCGTGTTTTTGGGCGCGTTCTGTTATCCTTTTGACATCACCCTTCTGAAGAATAGCTGAGATTTGTTGCGTAAAGGGGATCGACTGCCAGAAGCCAACAACCGAACAACTAGGAGAAGTGCGTATCCGAGCAGTATACTACAAAGTAGTGATTATTTTTCATTTTTCCACCCCGTTCAGAATTGAAGGTGGTTACGACATGCTGCGCTTTCTGTATTCCGTTTAAATTCAACACATTCATGACAACACTTTAAACAACGTATTTTAGATGGCTCTGGGATACCAAAGAGACATACTAGCTTCCCTTATCAAAGCGGGTGTTTACAATTTCCTTGCATTTTACCCCGTACATGCGCGAAACCATTAAATACTAGATTAATCTTTTGTAAGTCGATTTCCACTCCGAAATTCATGTGCATATGTGGATGGATACGTTCGGTAATTTAAAATCACTTCCCATTCTGCAATACGCAAATTTTTTACCAATATGACCGGTAGAGTATTTGTGGTAGAATCTGTGATTAAATATTTTGTGATATTAATACTAGTTACCACCCTGAGAGAAGTTATAATGAACAAATTTTTTATAAATAATCGACATTTGTAAGTTCATCCTTCAATGGGATAAATGACTCTTGATAGGTTTGATGGGTACACCCTTTGGTTAAAATGTTAACCGATACGAGAATATTGTTGAGCCACTTCCATGTGTAAATTTTATTGACAAATTTTTAAGTTTGCCTATGAGAAATATTTGAATTCTGTTAAATTGTAGTAAATAACTTAGTTAATCATATTGCCCAGTTATACAGGGTGGTCTATCTAGCGGTTGCAAATTTAAGAGTTGCATTTCAAAAAGTAAATAAAAAAAAGATGTTGTGTTTCATTCTTCAATCTTTCTAATAAAACCGGAAATTTGAAAAAAATATACACTAGTACTTTTTTATTTACTTTTTAAATGCAGTTTTTATATGGTCCACCCTGTGCATAATTTTTATGCCATTTAGGCAAAATATTTTTTATTTTTTATGATTACAACAAAGTAATTCGTATGAAATTTATAAAATTCTTCACTCTAAAATCCTGCTAATTCTTATTTATCAAGTATATAAATAATACTCATATTTTACCCGAAAAAAGTTGCATTAATTTTGGAAGATTAATATATCTGAAATAATATAATTCGCAATTTATATAATATAAACAAAGAAACAAAATTTTCAAATGATTAATCTTTGATTACTTAAAAATTCATATATTCAATTTTATATATTGTATAAAGAAACATTTAATATGCTGCAATATGTATAAACATCGATTAGATTAATAAAATCAATAAGTGTAAAAAAATTTTCAAGTTCAAAAAATCATTTCACTTATTTATTGAAGGATTCGAAATGTAGTAGCATATATAAATACATCTCAAAGTCTTGCTTAACATCTTAAAGTTAACACTTCTTTTCAGTCATTCGTTAATACTATAGTTGTCGCGGTTTCTTAAGCGTATTCAATTTGTTTTTTTTTATCATTATTGGGTAATTTTTATTATGAACTTTTTCTTATGATAAAATAAGTAGATTGCAGAAAAATGCAATCACTTAATTTTCTCTTTGATCAAAGATTTTCTGTTTGAATAACAAATAATTCTTATCATAGTGTAAACATTTTTTAATAAAAAAAAATTTCACTTATTCATTCAAATTATCCCTTATCAAAAGGGCTTAGTAGATTTCTATTATAAGAACATTTGAGACAATGTAACTTAAAATGAACGTGTATTTATACTATTCGAAATTGTTGAGAAGAAAATACGAAAATAATTGTAATAAATGATATAATAGTAAAAGTTAAATAGTATCTTTTAAGAAGCTTTAAGAAAGTAGGAACGATGCAATTATTTAATTTTTCTCTCTTTTATTGTACTAAATATAATTCTAATAAAATAGTACCGGAACTGAAATTTATCTAAATTAAGATAAGACAATTTATTGATTCTTTATTGTTGATGAAATGCTATTTCATTTTTAAAGAAGATATATGTTATCTTTCATTTTTAATAATATAATCGATCAGTTTAATAGAGAAGGATCCTATTGAAAACTATGCAAAAAACATGCACTTGAAAATAATACTTAGTGCAATATTATAATACGTCTTAACATTCTATATTTGCGACAATATTTCCAAAAAATTATCATACAAAAAAATATCATAGAAAAATTATATAAGTGGGCTTTTTTTACAGACTATTTTTTGAATGTGTTATATTCAAAGATGGAATATTTTTTAAAGATAAAGCAATTCAAATTTGTGCAATTTATCCTGGTAGATGTGTTATAATATTTGAAATAGAAAATATACTGCTTCTGCTACGCAACAAAAAACGATAATGTGTAAGCCAACTAAGTTGATTTTTCATATTTTGTCTAGAGAATTGCTAATGTTTTTGAAAACCTCAACAGTAGTTACAAATCGGACATTATGTGCCAATTTGTAACTATGGACATGAATTCATCAAAGTACGCCTGAAATAAAATAACAATCCAAAAAGTGAATTTAAGGTATCTATTGCGGTCTTTCATGTCAAAAGCCGTCATAAAAGACCGCAATAGATACCCCCAAGAAAGTCTTGCCTATAGGAAGTCAGGATCGCAGCTATGAATCAATTAAACTTTACATTAAATTTGACTACCTATTTATATATCATTTCATAAAAGATATACAACCTTTAAAACGACTATAAATGCGTATTTTAAAGACTTTTTTTAATCTCAATTCTGAAAAACTAATTTAACGAAAACAAACAAGTTTGTGCTCTAATAAAAAAAATATAAAAATCAAAATACCTTCAAATATAGTTTTAAAAATAGAAACGAAGGTCTTTTTTCGTTGAATAGCGTAAAGTTAAATAAAAGTTTGTCAAATTAAAATTAAACATGTTTTCATTATGCTCTAATATTTACTCTTGTACATAATATGCTAACCTACAACAATAATATTACACCGAAGCATTAAGTTTAAGACTTAAGAAAGAAGAAAGAAAGAAGTTTCAAATTATATTTTATAATATAAAATATATTAAATCTCAATTTGAGATATTAAACGTACCATCATAATAAACTTGTATTTTGATACATTCTACACTTCAACGTATTTTTCAAGGAAATGTTACAATTCTAAGAAAATTCATCTTAAACTAAAGTCCTTAAAGCAATTTACATCATATGTAACCTTGTATTATAATAACAATTTTTAGTATTTTTAATATTGTCGCAAATCGGTACAGTCGAATAAGTCCAATCAAAATATATATGACTTCTGACTACAGATTATTAAGTCTGTTCCATATCAATAACTGAATAAGAATAGTAAAAAGTTAAATGCCATTATTCGCAAGGAAATACGAACGACGTATTGCAATTTAAAATTACCCCTTTTTTGATGTATGAAAATTTCGTTTGGAAAGTACAATATTAATTGTGCATGTTTCCGTAATATTAAAATATACATACGTAAATTCATAATAAGTGTTGTAGAATATTAAAAAATAATAGAAAAATCAGTACAAGAAATGCCTTCTAATCCTAAATGGTAAATTTAGAAAAAGAAACCCTTTTAAAATACTTGACTATTTATGCGTCAGTGAATCAAAATAGGGCAATACAATCGCATCAATATTAGAAGGAAGGATATTCACTACAAGTCAGGATAGAGTACAAGGGGACCGATAATAAGCGATGAGTGCTATGCAAATCGTCATGCTATCTATCGCACGGATAGAGTTGTCAATGCGACATCGCCACGTCCCATGCGTCATGTTGCTAACCCTCTTCTCTTTTTCCAATGCAAGACTCGTTTAACTTTTATATTATGTAGTTTTTTTAGATAAATTTTTTTTGCCTTTGTTATTAATTCCATTTTACTTTTTTTTTGCCTATCAAAACTATGCGAATCATGCCAGGATCTATTATTACCGAAGGGATGATGTCTGACACACTGGGATAGTTGCGGTACATTGTCATTCACTACCTTACTTTAAGGTTATTCAATGTTAATGAACGCATTAACACGTTTTTTATTGCTTTTACCATTCAACAGCATAGATACCCAAGCAATTGTCTCAATATTTATTACATTTTCTAAATTGAATTCAATTCCAGTCTACTCATCTTCATAAGACTTTATTACGTTTATAGAGCACTATCTGTCTACCATCATATTTTTTGACACTATCCACATTAAGGGGATGTCCACAGATATTTATTTCCAAAATGATAATTTAACCATAAATTAGTCGCTATGAATATAAGTTAAAATTAAATGAAGGTTGATTTTTTTTTATGTATGTGGAAGGTTACGCTGTGAAATTAAAAGAAATTAATTGTGACATTTTTTAGTCTACTGGGTTTCAGTTTATTCTATGCACATTTTTTTTCCTTAAAATATTTTTTGTTTTTTTTTATATCCTTATATCTTAACTTCATCAGTGAGGTGGTATGTTGTCTTTGTGATAATATCTACCAATATCTAAAAATATTACAGAATATAAAAAAAAATATTAGTACATTTATACGTTAGTAATACTTTTAGATATTGTGCTGTGATGTTTTTCCTCAAACAGAAACAAAAGAAATTTTTTTAAAAGTGTCTCAATATTAAGAGCAACAATTAGCAAAAATTTAATAATATTTTAAATAAATTCTAGTTTTTAATTAGGTTCTGATATCCAATGATATAAATTTGAAACTTTAAGTAATCATAAAAAAAATTATAAAATATGACTTTTACCTAATATTAAATTTTACTATTCTACCTCATGGAAATTAATTAAATATTACTTTTAACTAGGCATTAAATTTAAAAGATTTAACTAACGAAGTTTGGTATTATAACATTTAAGTATATTATATGCAGTAAGAATTAAGGAAGAGTTTAAAATAAGAAAATATAAAATTATTTTTTTTAAAGAAAATGCGGTAAAATTAATTATTTTATTTTATATTTGTTATATTTTTGATTATTATTTAAAATTAATGACAAATGTTTTCCAAAAAATAATTAGACTGAATTATAATAAATTATGAATTATAAATAATTAGTGGGAACGTGTTAATAAAAATATGTGACATTAAAGTTCTATTTTTAAGCACTGCATTAAAATTGCTAATTTTTTATTTTATTTTTAAGTATAACTGCATGAACACTTGAATCTTAATAAGACATAATTCTGATGCATCTTTTACAGCAAATATTATATTTTAATACCTAATAATATAAATTTATGATGACTTTGTTGTAGTTAATTATATTTTTACTAATTAATTATAATATAATTATGATAAATTTGGATTATTATCAATGAAATATACTTTAATTGGAGATATTAATAAATAATATAATACCAAAAATAATATAATTGTATTACACTTTAGTATTAATAAACCTTATTTCTTGAATTTGTTATGTAGAAGCAAAAAAAGTATGGAGAATTTTGCTCTAAACTGCTTCTATCCGAAATATGTTGATTTGATGCTTTAAGAGGTAATGAATATAAAATTGTGTTATAGGAATAAATATCAGATATGTTCATATAACTGTATTTAGTTTTTATATTTTATATACAGAGTTTACGCAATCTTAACAATTTAGTATTGGGACATTCTTTCCTTTCCCTGGTTATAAAATCATTTCTTCTAACAAAAATCTATTAAAAATTGAATCTTACCTAAATTTTAAAAAAAACGTATGCTGCTCTGTAATACTTAGTTATTTATTTCAATTCTGTTTCCAGGTATCGCTTTATTTTCTACACCAAACTTAATTGGCTCTACAAAATTTAATAACATTTTTAGTATTCTAACCTGATAACTATCGATCAGTTTCGTTTAGAAAAAGGGCATTTTCAACTTTTAATTGCAAATGACGACCTGTTTGACACTATGAGGTGGTCCTCAGTTCTTTAAGCTCTGCTTGAGGATATAATCTTTTTTAATATTAATTTATATTATTGTAGCAAAACATCCTCATTTCACGAAAATCTCCAAACTCGTGAGAAAAAATTTGTAAGCAAACTTAAATTCAATTTAAAAAATTTTACCAACGATACATTTTACTTTAATATCTCACTACCAATTTGAAGTTGAACTTCTGAAAATATAATTTATACAATGTGAATATATAATTTTCATAATTCAAACTGGGCATTACTAAAATTTTATGCAGAAAAAAAGTTGAGTGAAAAGAAAATATAATCATTCATATTGAAATGATGGATGTTTAAATTTGTGCCACAATATATGAAAAGTCCTACAAATAATGACATCTAAGCTATAATGAAAATCAACTACTAACCAGTGCCACTATCATCAAATTAGATACATCGTCACACGTTTACTTCATAACTAGTCACAACATGAACGACATATAAGATTATTGTCCTTTTTTTATTTATAAAAAATTTCGATTAGCATATTTGAGAAAATTATTACAAATTTTCGACTAGAAAAAAGGTTTTGAAAGAAATCAATCGCTTTGAAAATGCTCATCTATGGAATAATTGCGCAATAAGGCGAATAAGAAAATTGTTCAATCATGTTTTTCTTCGAATTATTCCGTTATTCCTGTGTTTGCTCCTTTATAAATTCTTAGTGCTACTCTTAAAATGTTAAAAATGTCTTAAAAAATTTGTTCAAACTACTACAACTAATGAAAGAACAAAACAAAAATTGTCGGATAGAAAAACAATTCGCCATTGCTGATGCCATGATTATTTGTATTAGAAAACTGTTCCAACTACAAAGTTTCCAGAGAAACTGTAACACTGTTATGTGCTCATATTGAAAAATAACCAAAATAAAATTATTTATTTCGCATAACTGGCACAGAGTAGTGTGCGAAAGAAACATATTTGTTCATAAAAGCAATAAAACCAATATCAGTAATATAAAGTGTTTAGAATGGAAATCTTCGAATCATGAAAAGTTTGTCCGTTTGGGTAACGTTGAAAATTTCAAATACCGACAGATATATCTTGTGGCGTGACGTATGGGAGTAGTAGGATTAATATTGGTATGAGAAGAGCGGTAACAGCAAAACGAATAAAAGTTTATTGTTTGCATGTGGTAGTGTATTTTCAGGAAGGCCTGAAGTTAGAACGCCACCCGATGGGCAATAACATTTGAGACTTCAGCACAGTCAGATACCTTGCTTTTACTCTTCAATATTATAAAAACACAAGGAGGGATGCGTTGCGCAAGCAACAGCAAAGGAAAAAACTACTGAATCAATCGTATATGCGTACGCAGCATCTTGTCAATGTGTGAGCGTCGCTGATTGAAGAGATTCCCTTCCAAGATAAGGGAAAATAGTATGCGATCCTTGGATGAACATCGTAATAAACACATCCATACGGTGTCGTCCGTAAACATTTAAGGATTCCCGGATCTGCTGACATGACGTTAGTGTGAACAAACAGCACGGTTTTATCCAAACGCCACCGAATTGATACGATTTGGTTGGAAATGAACCACGACGAATTAAGCATCTCTACGATGTCGATCCCGCCCTGTTATGCTCCTCCCTAACATGAGATGCCGATTTATCGACTCATCTTGAACGGTAGCCTCATTCAGAGTTTCGAGATACTCTCACGCAAAGCAGATCTCTAAGCATTGAGTAACTAGTCAGCTATCGCAACTTCCGATGGCTACAAATGGCAGCCGTAACAGATTCTCTGACAGATAATTGTCCCAATATTAAACGTACATACGAGTGTGTACGCAAGCAGGATAGGAAACTAGCATATGGGGACTCTATTTCTATTTATACTATTAGAGAGTTTTATACAACTCTCTCTTTCATTCTCTTTCTCTCTTTCCTTTTCAATCTTAATATGAATTTTAGTGAGCACCAACTCTCAGAGAGTAACTGCCAGCTTATGAACGATAGACTACCGCACACATTTATCTGAACACGGTAGGAGGCGGTTGGATTTACAACACCAAAACACAAACTGCGCTCCGATGAGGTGTGTGTATTTGTTGGAAAATGTTGCCTAGTATTGAACTCACCTCATACTTTGAACGAGTTTCAAAATGCTCTATTCAAGCAGCTGTTGCTGCCGGTATGCGACATAGTCTTCAAACGAGATGACATTCGTTTGGAATGCGATGCTGTGCGATGCGACGCGGTGTATCGTGTGGTCTAGGCCAGAAAATGATGAGATCCGATTCGATGATGAGATAGTGTGTGGTGAACATGAGACAGTGTGTTTTTGTATCGTGTGCTAACAATTGGACATCCTCCAATGAAAGATAGAGAATCAGAGTGCTCTTCCCATTCGTAAATAATCGTGTTAGCATCTTCCTTTGGCAAAGAATCATTCTATGTTGAGAGGACCGCCTTGCGGCTGCTGGGAAAACACTGATAACTACTGGCAGGACATATAGCAATTGAAAAACAACTAAGCTGGAGAAGTTATATTCGAGTGAAAAAGAGACGAGACAAGAAGGTACAAAAAGAACAAAACAAATAGTCTGTTTGCGTTGTACTATAACAGTACAGAAGAAATCTGGTATGATGAAAGATAATCTGTAAACTATGGACAGTGGAATCTATTTGAACGGGTATAACTTTTGTATGGGTTTCGATATGTACGACCGCGATGGTGTGTGGAGAATACAACCACACGCGCACAACACTGCAGTAACGAACAAAGACGGGTAACAGCTACGATAGTTGTAGCAACGACAGCAATGAGATCCTCTGTTCCGGTAGATGGATAAGAGCTCATCTGATGAGAGGGATGGACAAGATATGTAGCAAAGAAGAGGGTGGGGGTAGAAAAATTATATCAGCCCCTTTTTTCGGTTTGACAATTAAATCAAAACAACAGCGTTAGTCGACCCTGAGCATCGGTTAGACAGACAGTGTTTTCAGTGTCGCATCTGTGAAGATCGCTTCCTGTCGTATCAGTGATAGTGCCAGTAGTCAGGACTAAATCCGGTCACCAATAGCAGAACCATCGGTAGCTGGTGGTCCTAAGCAAAAAAAAAAAATATTTGCGTAAAATTTTAACAATCCTAAAAAGAATTCCTTACTCCTTATTAACTTTTCAATAAATTTTTTTAAAAAAATCCTTCAATTCGAAAATTTTCATTTTAAATACAATGATAGTAAATGAATCGATTATCGTCGAGTGATTGTGATATAATTTTAAGTGAAAAAGTCGATAAATTTTATTTTCGGTGTTTTTGTGAATTTTATTATATTGGTCAAACAAAATTCTAAACATGCAATTAGGTTACTGAACCATGTGGGGAAATTGGATATTAGTTGAAAATTTTCACTAATAATCTTATACATCGTATATTGCCGTATAATTAATGGTGTAAAATTTGGAAAAAAAAATTGTATGATATTTAGTGCAACTAAACGATGATTTTTTCGAACGTTTTATTAAGAAGTTAATTTTTTATTAAATTAAACAACATAGTTCTCCATAATCATTGAAATTTTGAAGATATTTTTTTCGAAGAAAAATTTCTTTTATGAAAGGATTATCGTGTTTCAATGCAGTTCGATCGTTATACTATGTCAGGTATAATTTGCTTTTTTGTAAAGTATTTGTAGTTGTTTTAATATCATTCAAAATATCGAAAATTAGCTTTAAGTATACCGTCGGACAATATGAGTTAAATTTTTCATATAAATTTTGCGTAATTTTAATTTATATTAACCATAGTTTAGAGAGAAATTTCACTTTTACGAATTTTGATTATTGTAATATGTAAACTTATCGAGGGTCGTTTCTCCGTTTCTTTTTTAAAATTGTAACTTTACATATCGAAAATAAGTTTAACAATTTAAATTTTTTTTTTTTGTATTTAAATATTCTTGAAAAGCTACACTTATACGTAAAATTACGATAACTCGATTGATAAAAATTCCGATTGAAAATACCATTAATATATTGATTTAATTTTAAACATTTTCATAGGTTTTGAATAATTGTTATATTTTATCCAATTAACAATAACATAAAAAGTGGTTTGAAAAGTATACATGACTCAATCAATAACTTTAATATGCATTTTCGTGAGAATAGTTAATATAAAAATTTTCAATTTGTTATTTTATTAACATTTAAAATAAAAATTACATTAATATTCATTTAAATAAGAATGTGAAGTATATGTTATAGTTCTAAGTATAATAGAAAAATAAATATTTTGGTGGTAAATATTGCCACAGATTTTTTTAAAAAATGTTTTGTGTTATATTTTTAAATTGAATTTTTTTACAAACATTATATTTAATAACACATTAAAGGATTAGAAAAACTTTTTAAAATGAATAATCTCTTTTACAATTTTACTATAAGTAAGTTCTATATACAAGAGAAATAAGATTCATATTTGAAAATTCTATAAATATTTAACTACGATAATAATTATTTGTCATATAAAATATGAAGTCTACTCATAAAGTATTTTAATAAAAAATATATAATTTTGGTATTAAATTTTAGGAAAAAGATTTTCGTCTTTTCGATTCGTAGATTAAGATAAAAAACTTAATTTAAATGAATTAAAATTTATAAGTCCGCAACTATAGATCTAATCCGGAATATATAAAAATATCAAAAATTATTTAAACGTACATATATTCCGGGTTAGAAATGTAGTTTGCTGGGTAAAGAAAAAGTTCTGAGTTCGATTCGTAGTTGCTTTATAATATGTATTTTTTTAAGCCTAATCGAGTATTCTATGTTAATTTAAGAAAATTTCTTTAACAAAACTAATAGAAGAGAATGCAAAATATACAACAGCTCAGTATTATCATTTTGACATTAACATATTATTAATTAACACGATTTAAAAGAATATTAAATATACTTATTTCAAATAGATTTTAATCGTAATAAAAATAATATAAATTCAATATTCTTGTGTGTCGTTTTATTTTTAACAAAAATAAAAATTGGTTTTATTTTAGTTTTGAAAAATATAATTTCATTAAGGGTATGCTATGATAAAATTAATTGATGTTATATAAAAGTTAAAATTTAATAAGATAAATTTTGATTTTTCTCCATTTTAATTGATTACTGATATTTTAATATAAATTAAAGAATATTCCAATTATTTAAATTTATAAATGTATCAATATATCAAAAGAAAATTATCAAATCATAGAAATCTTCAAATTTACTCAAATACGAGTATTATATTTAAAATTATACTAAAAATACGAATAAGCTACACATGCAATATATTTAATTATTTTTTTATCATTCACATCTCCAATAAATTAAATTGTCTATACTAATTAAGAATTTCTTAAAAACAATAAGAAATTTGGAATTTTGAAAAACAAAAATAATTTATTTGATTTTGTTATACATATTACATAATATACGGCATTATGCTATTCAGATAATCACTCTAAATTGATGTTTTTAAGATTTTACAATACTCAAAGTAATTATATTTTAATTATTTTTAATTAAATCTATTGACATATTATATATATTTCATCATATTATCAGAAAAGAGTGAATGATTATAAAAAAACTTATTCAAAACCGAGTTTTTAACGAAAAAAAAAACTATCAGATATTATAACACAAAAACCGCATAACCATATCTCTAATATAAAAAAGTATTTATCGAATAAAGAAAAACTATGAATATTTGATAAATTTAAAACAAAAGAAAAGATAATTAAAATTAATAAGGAAGAAATTTAAGTTTTATCAAATCTAATCAAATTTGATAAAAGTATCAGTTTGTGTTAATTAATTATTTTTTCTAAATGAAGGAGAAAAAAAAAAAAAAAAAAACTACCAAAAAAATATGGTTATGATTTTTATATACGGTGATTTTATCGAGTTGGTATTATTCTAATTGGCAACGTGGTATCTTCGAATTTAATTTAATCAGTCAAAAGTTAAATGGTAGTTAGAATTTGAGAAATTTTTTTTTATATTAAAAATCTATAATAGTTTTGAAAAGGAAATAAGAGAGTTAAGAACTTCCATAATAGAAGAAATTCGTCTAGAATAATTTGTAGGTGCAGGACATGCCCTAGAATATCTTAATTTTTTGACATATCCATAATTTCGAAAATATTCCTGAGTCTGCTTTTAGACAAAGTCTGTATATTTTCCAAATGGGAAAACTAATCATTCGCTATTTTGTTTTCAAGAGAAATAAATCCTATATAATATAGATATCTTATTATTAGCCAAAAAATATAAATATCTATTTCGGTTATAATCATTGTTTTATTTACGAAGTTCTTTTAAATCCATAAATGTTACTCCATATGTAAAGTTTAGTTCAACTATATACAAGAATTTTAAAAGAAAGTTTCTTTAAGTAGAACATTTAAACGTTTTGAGTTGCCTTGATATTTACTTCAATATCAATATACTATTTATATACATACATTAAAACAAACAATTTTAGGAGCTCAGTATTTTCATAATTATTAGAAATAGTATATTTACTAAAATTATTATAATGATTCCACGACAACAATTATATCATATATAGAATTTTGAACTAATATAATTATATTTATTAAAGGCTTCTTTCAGTATTCAAAATATTAAATTAACATATGTAACTGGAATTCCTCAGTTGTATTTATAATGAATTTAAATTTAGTAAGCGTTATAGTATGAATATGTAAGCGTTATAGTTTGAACATTAAAAAAATAGTGAACTAATATTTCTATATTTAAATTGATTAACGATAATAGATATAAATTTAAAATTTATTTTATACTAAGCCTTTTCTAATAACTAAAGTTGCCTAGGTTTTTATTTGAAGATAATTTTTTTTGTAGAATTATTATAGCATTTATGAATTTTTTTTAAAAAATACCAACCATTTTAATAATTTTTTAACAAAATTTAATCTACAATATAAATTTTAATTAGTATAGTTTATGACAGCTTTAATCTATATAGTATCCTGGTACTTTGTAGCTATTTAAAAACTACGTTGAATAGATTTTTTATTAGCAAGTGTCATTTATTTTGTTATTATATTTTTATTATAATGAATGTTATTTTAATAATTTTTAATTATTTATTGTGAATTATTTCATTAAAAATGTTTATGGTTTTTTTAAAACAATACTTATACTTAATATAAAGTCTTAGATACAATAATTATAAACTTGTAATTATTATTCTTCGTATTAAATTTATCCATAATTGCGATTATGCTATTATAATTATGGGATCTATAAAATAATAAAATTTATAAATGTTAGAAAAGCAATTTTGACAGTGAATTTGTATAAAAAATAAATTTATTTTAAAATATGGAGCAAACTAATCAGAAAAACTTCTAGAAAATTTATTAGTTTAGATAAAAAATAAGAAATTCAGAGTGCTCCATATTTCAATATTTGTGCTTACTTCCAATTGTAAGTCGTTCTTGTAATCGTGTAATGCTAAAAGATTTTTATTCAATCAAGAAGGATTATACACAATATTTTCTGAAATTTTAATCAACAAAAAATATAATTGGATTAATCGAAATTTATCCTAAAATGATACCTTATTCAGATCCAAACGAAAGATTTACCTATAAAATATATCATTGTTATTCGACAATGTTAATGATACAAACATTATTTGGTAAAATTTACGCCATTTTTATTAAATTTGCTTTTAAAAAAAATGGAGAAAAAAAATCTTATAAACAAATTAAAAAAAAAAAACAAACATAAATTACATAAAAACATAAAAAATTGTTGTTAAAACAAATAAAAACGTATGTCAGCAATGCGGACAAGTTCACACGAATACAATATTTAGAGAAAAATTGTGGTCATATTTTGTGGTGGTAACTCTATTTCCTGTTATCGTAAAGATAATTTTCCAACTTACAAAATTATCAATGATAAGAAAATTATTGTCAAAAATGAAAAAAAAAAACGCTGATAGGGAAAAATTTGATTCGAAAAATGCTTAATACTTTATTTCGAAAATAAAAGCTTACAATTTATTCGAAAACTGAACAGTTTTTAGTTTTAAAAAAAAAATTAAGGTAGGCGACAGCTTGATTATCTAAACTTTTGTGTAGTGAATGTGGTTATTATGGACTTTCGTTATCGTTTTACCATCATTCCATTCGGATATTGAGTTAGTCTTTTAACATATTTGCTTATAAAACGGAAGAACCCAATTTTCGCTCTTATCACAGTAAAATATCAGCGGCAAAAGAAACGAATCTACTTTGGTTTATTTTGGAAAAAAAAATATTTTCAAAATAAAAAGAAATTGATGCCCTTGTCTTATTCTTTTGTTGATATAAGAATGGATGGATTTTATTGCAACAAACATTTTCTTAGGTATATTTGATAATAAGAATATGGAAAGCGAAACTATTTTTTTTTTTCTCTACTTTAAAGCGGAGCTATGAAAATTTGGAATCATAAACGGCAAAATAGTCCTACTTCAATAAATGTCGGCCAACGTCCAATAAAATACTATCAATAGATTCTGTGGCATCAAGGATACATCCTCTTCTGCAACGTTTCCTGAACAAATATTCTTCTTTTCCGGTTTGCCTTTGGTCTTCGAAAATATTATTCTTTGGTTTTCGAGAATAATAAAAACGCACCTCGCTTTGTTTGTGCTATAAGAAACGATCCTAATGATGCGGTCTAGAGTGATTATCTGCTTGTATGACTGTCGGTGAAATGTAGAAAAGCGACGGGTCATAGTTCTTGGTTACGACCGTGTCTCAAATTTCTTCGCATCTCTTCAACTTTGGAACAACAAACATCTATAGATTGTCAATAATAAAAAATGATAAAAAAAATAGCCTCCAACAATATTAATAGAAATTTATACTAGAAAATGTACGAAATTTAAATTTATTTTTCTGCAAGTGATGATCATTCCATATAATCTGTAATAAATTAACAAGAAATATTGAAGTATCTTAGTTACAAAATAATAAAAAAGTTTGGACTCATTTTATTTAAGGTTACCTATTTTCTTTAAATTTTATAATAAATTTAAAAAAAATCTCAGCAATTTGAATATCCCGAAAAATTGATGTTTTCATTTGTGATTTGATTATGTTTGTCCATTCCATATTATTTGCAATTAGATTTCATTTTGAATAGGGCAGTGATTAATTTTTAGATATCCTGGCAATTATCTTGGTACAATATTTATGGTAAAGTTCGCTTTCCAATACCAAATCCTGTTGAAAATCATAGAAATTATTTGTATTTTTACACGTTTGTCTTTGTTGACTTGAATTTAAATTATAAATTTTTATTGTTTGAAATTTACATATGAAAAGTATTTACTTAAAGCTTGATTATTTAGAGAAAAGAAAACTCGTTCAATAGATAGAGTATATATTAATTGATTCGTATAATTTTTGAATGAGATCTATTTTAATTTTCACGTTGTTTATTATTAGTAGAACATTTCTAATTTAATTTGATCTACGATTTTATGGAAGAATATTATATGACCAATTCTCTAACGAACAAGGATTTCACTTAGAAGAATAGGTTATTTTGGTTTGGCATAGGCGAACTTTTATAGTTCAATAATAATATTACATAGAAAAGTTAAATTATTATTAATAGAATTATTATAAAATATTTTAAATGAGTGTGCTAATTAGAAGATTGGAAATTTACAAACTTCAAAAATTAACAGAGGTACTAAAAGTGACACAATTATTTTATTATGTTTAACTTAATCATTTTTAAACATTCTTTAATATTATTTGAAAATTTTTAAACGTCATTTAGCTTAATGCCGATTTTCACTTCGGCATCAAAATCACAACAAAAAAAAAAACGCAAGAGAATATACGATTATCTGTCTTAAAAACAATGTGAATGTAAATTGCAGGTGTTAAAATGATCTAGGGACGACTGCTTGCACTTTTGCATTCGTAAAGATCGGTTGGAAAATTTATTCAGTTCGTGACACTGCATAAAAATTACCAAACTTGTTACTATTCCTGGTAATATTAATATACTTGATTTGGGTTACGAATGTAAGTGTGTTATCGTTTGTAAACAATGGCAAAAATAATCCACAGTTGCAAGAGTCGGTAGTAGTAAGTGTAAGTAGCATACGCCAGAATGCCAACAATGTCAACCATCCACGTACGATAGTATCGGTAACACTTTTCACATTCAAATATGAGGCTATGGATGGGTGCACCTATGGGTGCATTATTATACAAGCAATTGAGTGTTATTGGGTCTGTTTAGACCGCCTTGTTATTCTGTTTACAATCTACTACATAAATTTAACTACTAAGGTCTTTGGCACCCTTATTTTATCAGCTTCTGGCCGCCGTGAAATTTAATCTACATGAAATCGATAATACTCATATGCAAAGAAAGTCCAAGTTCGATACGCACACACGAACGGAATGAGGCAAAGTCAAAATATAAATAAATTCATCCCCGGTTCTTTAGAACCCTCGTCTAGAAGTGTGATGTCGCGGACTCTTTGCGTAACAATATTTAATTTGTAGACAGTGTAGTTTTGTGTTCGAAAATTAGGAACATTCTTACAGCCGAGTTCAGTCCCCAGTCTAACTAACTATCAAATTGACTCAAATTGAATGCAATGCACTCAGAGCAGCTTTTGGGCACGGGAGCGCAGAATAACAAATTTCGGCACACGTTATACGTTAAATGTGTAATTCGATTCTTTGTTTATTTTTGTAATTAGAACAAACAGTAAAATTGGTCCGCGAAATAACAAACTGAATATACTTTTGGTTCCTTTTATGTTTTTGGATCAATTCAAATATAATCGGTTTAAGGAAGGAGAGAGACACATATTATCGACACAATGTAACGATTTCCTGTGAAATGTCTACGATAAGAAAAACCTCCGTCAGATAGGGGTATCTCCTTTGAAAATTAAGACACTTCATTGAATTGTTTCCAATTTGTAACTATTGGTCAACAACATGACAACATTGTCAGTTTGAATGTTTCTATTGAAGGCGATTTGTAGTTATTTTCAAATGATTATAAGGGAATTGATTTATAATACAACTGACCACTGATAGAAGTTCTCTGGACGCAGCATGATTTTTTCTTCTTCTTACTTTGCAAATGCTAATTCTTCTGCTAAAGGAAGGCCTGGGAATTGATTGTTGATAATGGAATCATGTCTTCCTTGGTTGTTGCAACAAACATTTAGAATTTAAATCATTCGAAGGATCTGTTTCCGTCTTTCATAGTTAATTTTAAGGATCTGTTACTATAGTAACTGACTGACCCCTGTCCAACTGATATCAACTGTTTTTTTTATTATTGTGAAGAATTTTTTTGTACTCGGAAATTCCTTGCCGGATATACTCGTACAATTCACAAAAAGTTTTTTTGTTGTTGAAAGATTGAATCTATTAAATAATCTATATTTTAGATATGGTCATAGACATGACTTTATTGACGGAAGTTACAATAGTCGTAATTAAAACCTCTTGCAATGATGTATGAAAATGTTAAAACTTTCTTTTCGAATATGTTCTTATTAAAAAAATTTTTATATTGGGTAAGTTCAATATTGCTTAAGCAAACATTAGTCAGCTCTAGATCTATTCAAAGCAAAAAAAATACTTACAGATAGAAATATTTTACCAAAAATTATTATTAAAAATTATTCAAATGAAATGAAGAACTTCTAAAAAATTTTGCTTTATTATATTCTAGTTGATATTATATCTAAGATTGATACATAAAAAAACATCAAAATCGATAATAAAACTGCAACTGAAGATATAGTTTATAAAAAAAAAATCTATTCTCAAAATAGTAATTTTTCATTATATTTAATAAATAGGCAGCAGCGGAGACGAATACGAACCAACGAGTCGACATCGATTCTCATCAGTATTGGACATACCGTCCAGTTTGCAGGTGATACCATTGAATACAGATAGCAATAGCCTGGATAACTATATGGAAAATTATAAAGTGGTACAAGGACAACGGTCCTCGTCCGCTGATCGTTTGCTCAATGAAAGAATGCCTAGAGTTCAGGACACATTCTCTGATCTGGACATTCGTAACGATGGTGTATACGCAAAAGTGCCAATACCTCGTGGAACACGTTTTGGTCCATACGCTGTCAAATGGACGCCAGAATCTTTCGAGAAACAGTTTGCCCACGAGGTAAGTTAACAAAATCAATTCTCAAAAGTATACATTTCTATTCGTGAAACTATTGATACAATGTTGTATGCAAATTTAAATTTAGTCATAATGATAAGAGAAATGAAAATATGCGTAGGCCTTAAATTTTCAGAAACACATATACGATTAATTGCACAAGGAAATGATTTTTATTTTTGTAGTCACTTATCATGATAGTGGGTTATCCAAGATAATTGTCGAAATAACAGAAAAATCACCGAAAACTCTTAAGCGGAAAGGCGTTGTTATTCGTGCGTAATCTACTTCACAAAGATAACATTTCTATTCGTTTAGCAAAATCTAAAATGATAATAAAAATAATCTTTACATTATGTTGGTCTCTTGGGTTTCGTATTCTTACTGATTTTCATAAAAATGCCGATAAGCACATCAGAACATGTTCAGCACGGATAAATCCTACATATTCATGCGGTTCGACCTCATTGGCTCTGTACAGTCTAGCTAAGTCCCGTTCAACTTCTTTTTGTCCAAGTTTTCTTTTCTTAATGAGAACGCATCATTTTCAAAAGATATCGTCGGAAAATTTAAAAAAAAAAAAAAAAACAAAAAAACAAAAAGGGATCGTCTACAGCCTTTCTATTTAATGATGATGAGATTTTTCGGCAATTTGGCTTCCATTGTCTGTGCATTGTTTGGAATCACGCATTTTCTCACTCTAAAATATTTTCCCCGAAAACACAGATCAAGACCATTTATCTGTTCCATCGAGATGAAAGTGCTGTTGTCAGTGTGCTTCTGTTATTCAACAGAACACAGGATTAAGCCACACAGTAGCCGTTTTACAAATGTGTCAACTACTCTCTTGTCTTTGAAGCGGAAAGAAGAGGAGAAAAACACACTTATACCGCAAATTATCTGAAAGAGGATATTGCAAAATGAAAAGCACATAGTTAAGAGAAAGAGAAAAAATATAAAAATTAACAATGATCCTTATTTGGATTGAACATCAATCACCGAAGAAGATATCCCTAATTGTCAAAATTTTCAGGAACAGGTAAAAAGGCGATTGAGATGTGTTTTTTTCATAGTTCGGAACCCTTTGTTGGTGTCAATCAAATTGTGTGTACGCAACCATAGAGTATTCGATTCATATTCATACTGACACGTTCGCCTTTAGTGGATACAAATACATTGCCAGTTACTGATTGCTAAGCCCATTCTAAGTGTTATATTACGATAATAGATAGTAAAACAGGACGATATTAATATTTACACCTGGCCAGGATACCCAGGTTATTCTATTTGTGAATGATTTTAAATGTGTATGCGAATTCTTTTAGCGCACAGTAACTGGCAATGTATTTGGTATATTGAACTTAAGTAGATTGCGCGTCAGTAGTCGCCAGGATCGCATCGCATAGTTCCGACATTTTCAATACATATTTTTTTCTTCTGACATCATATAGTCTACCTCAAAATTGTGATCGCAGTAGTAAAACAGAAAGTAAATATTTTTCTACCTGTGTCCAACACAATGATTCACTAGCGATTATGACGTCTGCCAATGTACCGACTAAACATTGGTGCGATGAATTTGATGAAGGATAATGTCAAAAGGATCTGCTTCGGTCGTCTTTCCTTTTTCTACTTTACTGCTTACTTTTGATTGAAATTATCCAATTTTCGGGTGAGAAGTGATGTTCTAATCGCCCAGTAACCTAGCTTATTGGTACCTACCTACCTACCTACCTACCCAACAATCTGATTTCGTTTGCTTCTTGCTAGGTGTCTGTGATAAAACCAAATTTAAGGCTCATTTACGAACATTTGTGGATTTACGCTCATTTGATTTGGGAAGCGCTGAGAAGATCAGCAATATAATAGAGGGAATCATTGACAACGATGGTTTTATGGATTCTTCGGATACAATTGCAGGGATTAGTTTTATATTGACAATATTCTTCTTCGTCGATTTTTTATGCCATTTCAAAAGTGAAATAAATTCCATCTTTTCAATTATTTAGTTTCGGAAGCATCCATCGTTTTTTTTTATCCAATTTTATCATAGGAAGGTAAGAAATAAGAGATTAAGATATGAAATGTGAAGAACTCAGTGCCTAGGTTGAAGGAATTTGATTGACATTATACGAAGTATCGATTCCCAATATTATTGGTGACTACACTTAATCGAATATTTTCTTGATGAGTTATTCCAATTTGTAAAATTTGCAGTTTGGATATATTTTTTTTATATGATTAGGGTGACAAACGCCTCCCTTAATGCACTAATCAATATTTAATACGATTTTGGTACCCTATATTATATATAATCAGATATTTTTTGAGTTATTTTTTTTTTATGAGACAAAAAATTCATTTTAGAAATCAAACTATGAGTACAATTTTCCATTGATTAGTTTGTGTTTTACAGTTGTATTTTTTCATAATATTTACAGAGATGTACTTTAAAAAAAAAAAATAATAGCGAAATATTAAAAAAGAATTTTTAAGCAAAGATATATTGGGTTGTTCGGAAAGTAATTTCGTTTGTTAATGGAGACACAATAAAGGCATTAATTGATGAAAACCTGCGAATAACAACTTGTGGGATCGCTGAGAGAATAAATTTATCGAATACGACCATTTATGATCACTTAAAATGGCTAGGTTTCATCTGAAAGGGTTCCTCATCTTCTTGCGAAACAAATTTGTGCCGTCGCATTCACGTTTGCGATTTGCTTCTCAAACGCCAAGAAATTTATCCATTTTTGAAGCGTATCATCACTGGGGACAAAAAATGGGCTGTCTACAACAATGTTAAGTGCAAAAGATCCTGGAGTAGAAAAGATGAACCGGCTCAAAGCACTTCGAATGCCAATATTCATCAAAACAAGGTTGTGCTATCTGTTTGGTGGGATTTCAAAGGTATCGTTTATTTTGAGCTTCTACCGAGCAACACAACGATCAATTTTGAAGTGTACTGTCATCAGTTGCACAAATTGAATGATTCACTTAAAGAAAAAAGGCCAGAATTGGTCAATAGGAAAGGTATAGTATTCCAACAGGATAATGCGAAACCACATACAAGTTTGACCACTCGGCAAAAGCTTTTAGAGCTTGGATGTTACATACTGTCACACCTACCAAACTCTCCAGACCTAGCATCATCGGCTGATCCCACATGTTACCAAATGGGTCACTCGCCTGCACGGGGAAGTCGGGTATTACATCACCCAACTCTTGACTGGGCATGGATGCTTTCGGGCATACTTGCACAGATTCAAGAGAACTGACTCCCCAAACTGTCATCATTGCCGCGATGTGATCGAAGACGCAGAACACGTGTTCTTCCACTGCCCCCTCTACGATGAGACGCGGGTGGAGCTGGAGAGAAATCTGGACCGTTCCATCAGTCCAGAAAATATAGTGGAGTGCATGCTGAAGAGCCAATCGGCTTGGAACAGAATTGCAGAGTACGCGGAATCCATTATCAAGGATCTCCACACAACGTACGAAGAATAGGCCGCGAGGCGTCATAACATCGGGACAGCAGTAGCATCAAACAAGAACGCCCCTGCGAAGTAGTATTTACAAAGAGTGCCGCCGGGGAACCATTGTTCCGGGAGCAAGATCAGATGTGCAGGTTAGGTTTTAGGGAGGTAAAAATCCCGCATAACTCGCCTGGCAGGAAAAATTTCCAGGCGAGTACCTTTTGAAGGTTTCCCCCTGTACCTCATTAATCTAAACATAAAAAAAAGACCTAGCACCTTTCGATTATCACTTGTTCCGGTCTCCACAAAATTTTTTAGACGGTAAAACGTTTAATTCATATGAGGAGGTCAAAAATCACTTGGATCAGTTTTTTGCCAGCAAAGAACAAAAATTTTATGGGCGTGGAATCATGATACTGTCAGAAAAATGCCAAAGGGTATTGGATCAGATTGGACAATATTTAATTGAACAAAATATTAATTCACCATAAGAAAATCGTCTCTCATTTTTATTTAAAAAAACGAAACTTTCCGGACAACCCAATAATTTTTAGTGCTCATACGCATGTGTTTTCGTTATATGAGTAATCATAACTGATTAACAATAATTCTTCTTCAACATAAGAAATGGTTGAATATAAGAAATTTAGTTTTTTCGACTATTAAAGTATGTATATTTTGTACATATTAAAAATTGTGGAGTACATTTGGTATCAACGAACAAAATCAATAGTTGTACACAAACTATTTAGTAGAAAGATCGCGCTATAACTCGACATGACAATTAGGTATGTTAGTACCACCTTAAGAGGAATCCATTTTTTCATATACTGTATATTACGAGAGTCTTTTAAACCAACAATTCCATACACCTGTTTGATAGATTCACTAAAAATTAGTGGAGTAAGTAACCAGAATTAGTATTTTCTATGTAAAACAAACAAGAAAGCAATAATCGTCATTAGAACTGTTGATGAAAAATCGCACTATTATTACGAAATAATAAAAAATTTGGTATTACCCATGTATGCAAGTTTTTTAAAAATTATAAATTTTATGCTTTAGTTACAAGCATAATGGTACAGAAAAGCTCAAAAAAAATTTTAGTTAAATAGACAAAAGGAATATGGTATAAGGATATAATTTTTTGTGTTAAAAAGTTTTTAATGGAAACGACATTTTACAGAACAGTTGTTTTTTCAAAAATATTTTGGAGACATGATTTTTGGATCAGTAAAAAATTTTAAGAACAATTTTTACAAACTTTATTAAAATATTTTTACAATACCCAAAAGAAAAACACAAATAATTCTACAAAAAGATTCTTCCTAAGCCAATGTAAATAAAAACATCTTTAAATTTACCTTGACGAAAATAGGATAACAATTATTCTTTTATTATTGTTTATTTTTTATGGAATGGTTGTTATGTGACCATAATCTATCCGTGGTCATAAAAGTTACTAAAATTGCTCAATGTTTTTAAGCCAAAATCGAAAATCTCTCATTTTTCACCAACCAAAATTTAAAAATTCTCAAAATTACTCTATTTTTTTAACCAACATCGAACACTTTATTCAAATAAGAATTAAAAATCGGAACGGTTTTTACTAAAGAATTAAGACTGCCAAATTTCTTAACTGAATATTGTAAATCAAAAATTAAAATCTTCGACTATCTTGGAATTAATTAAACTTAATATTCGAAATATTTTGGATTAAATTAAATGAATCCGAAAATTTAGGCTCCTGAATTTTTTTTTGGTCGTAATTTGTATTTTTTTATACATGATCGTAATTTGTATAACCTACACAAACATGAGAAAAAAAAATTTTGGCATATGCAGCAACTTGAACAATATATACTAACACAAAATAATTATATACAATACAAACATTAATTAGTAATATTACTAATATTATAATCATTCCTATAATAAAGATATTATAATTCTTATCTATATTTAATTTTCTTATTTAAATTATAAGTTTGGTTTTTTCTCTATACGGATTCATTCCTTATAGTCTGGCTGCAAAAATAACTATTACAGTCTATGCACCTTCCTCGAGATAATTATAAAAACAAGTAAATAAAATATTTAATAAAAAATTATTTCGAGATAACTTCAATTTCCTGAATTTTTCTTTGATACTCAGTTTACTCTAATGTATTTACATAGACCTTGATTATTATCAATTGATTTAAAATGTCCTTTTCAATGTTTCTTCAAGAAGATCACTTTCAAGCTCCAAACAAGTTTTTTCCTGAACCTATTTTTTATTGAAAATTCTAAAAAATAATAATATTCTTTATAAAATTTTATTAATTTCTTAGTATTTCACTGATAATATTCGAATTCCAAATAATAATAAGAAAGTTTTTATATCGGAAAGTTAGTATATAAAAATATAACCAAAAAATAAAGTATTTGAAAACGATTAAAAATAAAATTGTTATACCTTAAATTTAGATCAGTAACTTTTTTTGTTGAATTTGCTAGTACTCAATAGTTTGAAATTAAAATTCAAATCGTCCACATACTGTACTCTAAAACTTCTCTCACTCCAGCAAAACTCTAAAAGTAATTTGTATGGAAAGCCACAAGCAATTAAAATTACAATTAATACATAAACCTCAGTTGTACTTGAGACTAATTTTTATAAAACCGCTACGCCCTGGTTTTGAGCAATACTCGAACCACGCCATCGCACTCACCTAACTCTAACCCTTTCAAACTAGACCTCAGAAAGAGTTGAATTTTTTTCTCTCTTTTAGCATTGATTGCCAAATAAACACATATTTGTGTGCAGAGCTGTTTGTTTCATGTAACCCACTAACCCTTTCTCGAGAAAATCGATTTGTTCGGGTCCTTTAACTGGCTCACGTCTTCAGGTCCGACTATTGTTGGGATGATGACATGCATTCGACAGCAGATGTTCTGAGTACTAAGGTCTTTTCGTTTTCAATTCACTCTATTAGACCTAAAATTCAAAGCAACTGCGAGTGGCGGTATCGATGATTTGCGCCCTCATCGACGGCAAGCACTCAATACTGAAATGGATTTGTTATTTTCCAAAAAGACAATGGACACCCGTACGGTTTGTTTTTGAAAATAATTTGCCACTTTGAGTTTTGATATCCACTCTCTTGCTCTTATACTGAAAACGCTTCTACTCGTATATTCCATGATAAGTTTCAAGTGATCTTTGCTTTAAATTTTGCAATAGAACGGTTTAAGCGAATATATCACTTAAGAACACTTTACTGCAGGAGCAAAGCATTCTATTAATGACTCTTGAATTAGTTTATAACCGCGACCGCAATTTCGCTACAACAACTTAAGTGTCAGCTACGCCCGTTTCTAAAGTATTGTATTTAGCAGGGAAGGTCTAATCTTTTCGTCATTTTTCGTACCTTGTCAGTTCTCATGAACTTTTTATTCTTCTACTTCGTTCCATACCTTATTGTAAATAGTTAGTTGTAAATTTCTATCGGCAGAAATTCTGTTCACGGCTTATGATTCTAGTTCAATTAAAAAGTCGTTTTTCCATCTCACTGAATAGATAAGGACGAAATAGTACTTCATAAAAATAAAGTCGTCAGGCGTAAGTTTACATTCCACGTATAATTTCGTTTCATTTTGTTTCAAAATGTAATAAGTCATTTTAAGGGTGGATACTGTTGTAGATGTACTAGTGGCTTGATGAGCATAAACAATTTTCACTCAACTGAAAGAGAATTTCAAAAATTTCCATGAAAATGCTATAAAAAAAAAACCCACCTACGGCATTATAATAATTATGGCAAAAAAAATAATATAGAAATAGCATGGAAAAATTATTATAAAAAATTGTTATAAAATTATAGAAGAAAATGCATAAAGTCATTTGCTGTACGGAGCATGACACGGCAATTGCACCACCATTAATACTATTTTAATGTGGTCATAGAAGCTGAAACTTTGTCGCGAAGTGGAAATTCTCTGAAAAAAAAGAAGCTTTTAGTTGTTGTCCTCATTTTTGCATACGTCCTTACATACTCTTGTACGGTTATTCGAGAACCAGAAATTATGGTATCAAGAATTAATTGAATACATTTTAAGAAAAATCTGAAAATAAATCAAAGAAGATATTTTGAGAATAGTCCAGTTACTGTGATTATTATTTTTAAAAAAGTCATTGCAAAATTTTTGAAATAATTCTTAAAAATATTCTTTTTTTTAGATTTTACCATTTTTTTTTGCTACATAAAAAATTCGATCATATAAAAATGGGTTATATGTTGATAAATGCGACAACTGAAAAAAGAAAATTATAAAAATATTTATTATAGGAGTTAACAAGGCGTAAGGAAGTAGTAGGAGCATTTCGAAAATAAAATTCATTTTTACGTAAATGTAACGCTTCGAATATTATACAAGTGCATATATTGTTTTAAATGTTTTATTCTTTGCAGTGTATGAAAGGGTATGAAATAAACTCCATCGTATTTCAAATATTCAACCATTTAATCATTCTTTAAAGAAATGTATAATTTTTTTAGAGAAAACTAAAATAGTTGTTACACAATCTACGAGTACATATTGATGTGCATTTCACGTGTATAATTAATTATTAAAACCAATACATTTAATGCAGTAGAATTTACTCTTAAGTAGAAGCTATTGAAATAGTGTAAGGAGGGGAGATTATTCAAAATTCATTCTTTAACGAAATAAATATAAATTCAAGTAATTTTGATCACATAAAAGAAATTAAAAAAAATATACTAAAATTATTATTTAAATGGCCGCCATGAGACTACTTCCAAAACTCAATTCTTTTGAGCTAATTTTTTTATGACTTTTTCGAATATTTCAGTCTTTAATTTGTCCATTACTTGACGGACGTTAACTTTAAATGCTATAAAATTACATGCGTAAATGTTATATTTTGCATAGTTTCATAACTATGAAATCGCAGGATTTTTGAGACAAACTAACTTTCAAATCCTTGACATTTTACATTTGGCTTCTAATACAATCTTAATACTATTTTTCTTTAAGAATATTTAATCCTAGCTCAATCATTTGTCTTTATTGTTCTTAGCTTTCTGCTATCCTTGAAGTTATTTTATTTAACTTATTATGATATTTTAAAAGAAACGTTCTTACATCAAAAACCTAACCTTAAACCTTAAATCTACTCCTATAACTAAACATGCAATTTTTTACAATTATTCTTAAAACTAATTTAAAAACTAAAAATTAAATTCTATATTCTATATTTTAATACAGCTGCTGCTGCGTTTGACGTGTCCTCTTGATTCCCTTCGGTGCTTCCGACCTCGGATGATGTAGTTGCTACCCTCGATGTTGTCCCTTTGGCTTCTTATTGTACATCTGAAAACGTTGCTTCAGAGCTTCTTCTGTATCTTTCGCTAGAAGTAACAGTGACAATTACTTGGAGTTTCTCAAGATCACCAGTAAGCTGGTTTCCGTTCTTCTTGCCTAACTTCTCTGTTTTGATGATGGGCTAATAATTTCACCCATTTATGTATTATCCACATTTGCCATACTACAAAAGGGGAAACGCCTGCCTCCCGGTACAACCTGTCATTAGAAATAAACTCTTTTGTATGTATACATTTTCCGAGCCCTGTCGCTTTTCGTAAGATCTTCCTTTCCAACCTGTGCAGTTCAGTTGCTATCGTTGGGGAAATAGATGACCAGATGGGGAAGCCGTAGCATAGGAACGCTCTTATAAATTGCTTATAAATAATAAGTTTGACGTCCTTGAGTAGGATTTCTGAGCGATACATTCTCAGAAGTCTGCAAAATATCCCGTTGGCTTTTTTAATTTTATCCCTGACGAAGGAGTTGAATTTGAGGTTCTTGTTGAGATTCTTTACGCGCCTCATTAACGAGTTACCCTTGTCTCCAGACCCGCAGTCTACGAATTTCTTCTGCGTGAGGCACAAGCACTCTAACTTTGGAATATTTACTTGAAGACCCCATTCCTTATAGTATTCTGTCAGTTTATTGACAGCTTCTTTCAAAGCTTCTAGTGCTACTTTAGGTCGCATTGATGCACTGTAAACTAGCGTATCGTCAGCGTATAATACCATAGGAGTATTTCAGCTTAATTGAATCTTACATTTATCTGGACTGTAAAGGTTATATAAGTTAGGACTAATTAATGAGCCTTGGGGTATGCCTGACAATACCTCGAAGAACCGTCAGTATACGTCTCCACATTTCAGTCTGACTTTTCTAAAAGCTAGAAAACTGATTATTAGATTAACCAGATATTTTGGAAATTTTTCCATTTCTGCAGACTTCCATAACGTAGGGAAGTACTCATTGTTAATGCAGTTAAATAAATACCTACGAATGACACCTTCAGAACAAAATGCCCACCAGACAGTCACTTTTCGTCGATACAATGGCTTCTTCACAGTTACTTATAAGTTTTCACAACCCTATAGATGGCAAATTTTCTTATTGACATATCAATCGAGCAAGAAATGAGCCTCATCGTAGAAGATAACTTTATAGATTATTTTTAACACACGAGAGTCGTTCAATAAGTCCTTAGAAAAAAAAGGAAAAAAACTGTTTTTTAAAAAAAAAAATTTTAGTTTTCAACATAATATCCTTTTAGCTCTATAGACTTTTCCAACCGTTTTTCCAAAATTTTTATCCCGTCCAAAAAATAGGATTTCGGAAGTTCTGCAAAATACTCATCCGTTTGAGCAATGACGTCCTCATTGAAAGTGAACCGTCGTCCGCCAAGCCGTTTCTTCAGATTGGGGAAAAGAAAATAGTCACTCGGGGCCAAATCTGGTGAATAAGCGGGATGCTCCAACAATTCCATTCTCAATTCCACAATTTTGGCCATGGAAACAGCGCAGGTGTGCACACGCGCATTGTCCTGATGCAAGAGGATTTTTTTCTTTTTCAGATAAGGGCGTTTCTCTTTGATTTCCTCGCTCAACCGTTGCAATAACGACGCGTAATACGCTCCTGTTATTGTTTTTTCTTTTTCCAAGTAGTCGATAAAAATGATGCCCTGCGAATCCCAAAAGACCATGGCCATCACCTTGCCGACCGATGGCACAGTTTTTGACTTCTTCGGAGCCTGTTCACCCTTGAAAATCCACTGTGATGACTGTCTCTTCGTTTCTGGAGTGTAGTAGTGCATCCAGGTTTCGTCCACAGTGACATCTCGACGAAGGAATTCGGCAGGATTGCGATGAAAGAGTGCCAACATAGCCTCAGAGTCCACTACACGATTGCGCTTATTCTCCTCTGAGAGCAAACGCGGCACCCATTTTACCGAAATTTTTTTCACAGACAATTTTTCATGCAAACTTGAAGCGACTGTACCTTGTGATATGCCCGTGGCCACAACTAATTCGCGCACTTTAATTCGCCGATCGTTCAAAACCAGATCGTGGATTTTGTCGATGATTTCAGGAGTAGACACCTCAACTGGGCGTCCTGAACGATGTTCATCTTTTGTGGATGAACGGCCACGTTTAAATTCATTCACCCAATTGTAAACCGTCGCAAACACAGGTGCAGATGTGCCATGAATTGCATCCAACTCGGCTATGATTTCTTTCGGGCTTAAGCCTTTCAAATGGAGATGTTTGATGACAGCCCTAAACTCGCTTTTTTCCATTGTTATGCACAAATAAATGTCGTTAACTTTAATCGACGATAGAAATTGACCTACGCTATAGATCGAGCTGAAATTTTGATAGCTTTCTTGTTGATAATGGTACTTACAAACCATCTTTACCGACACTACGAGCACAATTTCTTGGATTTTCTAAGGACCTAATGAACGACCCTCGTATTATTCGGTAGTTAGTCAATTCAAAATTTGGCAAATCTTAAATTAAAAAAATTCCATCTTTAGTAACATATGCTGTATGTTCCACAATTTGTCAAATGACTGAACTGTACGAAATAGATAACCGCGAAACTATTTTAATGTAGAGAAATAAGCACAATTTAAATTAGTTTTTATTTTCAAATCTCTTTAAAAGGCAAAAATAATTTTAAAAAAAAAACTATTGCATTTAGCTAGTTTTTAATCATTTTTTTTTAAATTTGAAAATTTTAGAGAGTTTTCTATTTTATGGGAATATGTTTTTGAGCAGTAAATAACTAGTTGTATGTGAGAAGACACGATTACCATATGTCGGATTAGGATGATTCTATTGTTCAATTTAGGACATTGTCATTTTTTTTATTTTCCTCTGATTTTATCATCGTACGTACAGAGAATTTTGGCAAAATTGTAGTAAACCGGATTTGGATGCATAGTGTGTCAAAGTATTAATAATATAAAGAAAATAGAATTTTTTTTCAGAACCTCGATATCTTCTTTCAAACAGATATTATGAATGTAACAGAAGGAACAGCAAAAATATTCGAATAAGAAAAAATTGCTAAATATGTATTTATTATATTTGTAGAATAAACGATTTTCAATCATTTATATTTTATAACAATTATGATATAGATTAATTCAAAATAGAAAAAATAATGATTTATTCAAATTTTTGGGATGATATATTCAAATTTTGAAAAAGAAAAATCGACGTTGCCAAATATAAAAGTTGTCATGACTCATTGATGCCAAAAATAACAGAGCTTTTCTTTTTAATACCTTTTAAATCTTTGAAAAGGTGGTGGAGCGCTCCTTTTGGTGTTATCATATTAGATATATTGCGATGTGCTGGTGAAAACTCCGCCTTCGATACAATAGTGTCCGCCAGGTGGCAGTAATATATTGTATTATTTAACGTAACTTATCTGTCGTTAAACATAAGGCCACGAGTCTCACCTGCCACCATAAGGATTGAGCTATGCTCAATCAACGTACCACCATTACTGGGAGTTTATAGTCAGTAACCAGTTACAAGCTGATTACTCTAACTGTTAGTGGCGAGGACTATCTAAACCTCTACTGTTGTCATAAGCAATGACAGCGCGCACGATAATTACTAGTATCTCCCACTAGCGATCCGTAGACCGTACCCGCGATATGGGTATTAACCATAGCCACTACGTTGCTGCCTAAGGCTCCTTACCATTATCGGGCAGAGTGTGTTTCAACATCATGGGACACCCCGATTCCCGTAGTACCAATTTTTGTTTTAAGAGTACTTCGGTGTGTACTCGGCTCATTGAGCTACAGTAAGGAATCTTGTAAATCCCTAAGCACCGCTAAACCACCTCAGGTACGCGGGTTCGCCAAGACCCGAAAGAACAACCGGAATCGACCTTGGTCTTTCACTTGGTTGTAGCCACCTTGCGTGTCATTCACACACTCATTCACGCATCATTCGCGCTTTCCTCTCAAAAAGTGCCACGGCAAATCTATTCAGACCTAACACTACACTCACATCCCCATTCTTATCATTCACCACGATTCCACATACACCTAGGTCTCGCAAATCCCCGTACAGGCCACACTCAATGAGAATGTGCTTGGCACTCTCCTTCGCCGCCCCACAAGGGCATCTAGCCTTCGCAGTCAAACAACGCCTGTACAGGAACCCTTTCATACTGCCGTGTCCCGTGAGTAAATATTAAAGGTAGAGATAAAATTCAAATCCATACGTAGATGCAAAGCACACATCCGAAATGAACATGTGCGTCCATTTGCCATTCACACTCTCATCCCATCGACGTTGCCAAATTTCATACATTCTATTCAGGACCAGTAGACGCCACTAGCGTGAACTAAGATCACGAACCTCTTCATTCGTAACCGGGGAACCAGTGCACGGGATGCCCCGCCGTAGACGATAGTAAATACTTTCACGCAGCACCTCCAGCTCCCATGGAATTTCTCAAATGAGAACCTGCATCGCATCGGTTGACACGGTTCTACACAAATTTAATTATATTTTTTCGCCACTTTTTAGAATTTACAAAATCCACACTATTGTTTTTATCATTTAAATACATAATTTCAATAATCAGCGCAGCATAAATAAATAGAAACTATTTGAAATCCAGTATTTATCAAATTTTGAAAATGTCATTTATTCAAAACACCGTTTTTATAATTTAAAAAATTTTGCCAGTTTTAAATTATTATGTTTATAATTGAAAATATCATAACAAAAGTTTACTTTTGTTCAATATTATTAAATGAATGAAGTACGGGTTCGCTCTTAAATAAATTGAATTTAATAGAAAATCATTTAAAAGCAATATTTTGATTTCAATTTAAATAAATAATTTCTATATATAAACTACAATTCACCCCTCCCCCTCCACATCCCAGTATACAGAGAAATATTTTTGAAAGAACTTAAACAACTGATCGAAAATATGTTTTTAAAAATGAATTTCGATGCAAAAAAAAGTAATAAAAACTTATCGAAATAACTACAAAGCAAAGAGAATATTCTCAATGTAAAATATGTATTTTTGTATACCACTGTAAATAAAAGCTCTTCAAGCAACAGAGAAAATAAACGGAAAGCTTTATCAATGACAACAACCATAGTGCCAATGTTGCATACAAAAGTATTCTTTATAAACATTGAAATGCCAATGACAACGTACAATTTTCTTTGCAGAGCATTCCCGGTAGCAACAATGATGCTAGCAACTTTAGCAACAATATTCTTAATTGGTTTGAGCCTGTGTCGTCATCTGGAAACTGGCTAAAAAAGATTCGAAATATTACCAGTGGTACAGACGTTAATCTTCAACATTTTCTCGGTGGCGGCTGTGTAAGTAAAAATTTTCAATTATTTTATTTTGTTTATGCGATTTTATTTTATAATTTTAATAACTAACGCCTTGCATAAGCTAAAATATTCGAATTTTTTAAATATTCTCTAGCTATGGTATGAAGTGTGCAAAGATATTCCCGTTGGCGGTGAAGTAATTACTGGCCCAAAAGTTCCTCTCCAACTGAGAGACATTTTGAGTAATGGATTACACGAAGACAAAAGTGACAGAGAAAGTGGTGAGTAGAGCATATTCTACTATTGCCCGATTGATGTTTTTTTATATATCTTAAAAAATGAATAATTTTAAAATTTATTTTTGTATAATACTTTTATTTTTAAAAAGCTTAATATTTTAGTACCATTTTCTAGAATTATATTTAGAAATTTTTTGGAAGTAATCAAAATTTGCTAATGTTTTTACCAAGCAAATTTTACTAACGTCAGTAAAATGTAATGCCAAAAATTTTATTATATTATTCAAACTCAGACAGATTTAAATATAATTAACAAAATCAATATTCTTTCCCAATGGATTTTTTTTTGTACACCAACAAGTAAAATAAAAAATAAAAATGATAGTCGCTGCTCTTCAATAGGGGTTAAATGAAGGGGTTTTCAATAGGGGTGATATGTTTTCGAATGGAACGTGGCCAATATAAGAAGTATCAAAATTTTCTGCTACTGTATTCAGTAAGCTTTGTAATTTATTCATGGAAAGATACACGCTTCAACAACGCTTGAAAGTTATCCAATTTTTTTATCAAAATAATAGTTTTTTTTTTCAAAAAAAAATTTCCAAGAAAATTATCTTTTTAGGTGCATTTTCATCTCTCTAGATCGGTGAATAAACCAAATTGTCATTACTGGGGTCAAGCCAATCCACAAATTATTCACGGGTTTTGTGTGGTTTATCATCGGTTTCCTTTTTTTTTTTTAAATGAGAAAGGAAGTTGGTGGTACTGTCAATTGTGAGCAGTACAAATCGATCATAAATAACGTTATGGAAACCTAAATTGGAAGATATTAATTTAGCGAATATGTGGTTTCAACAAGACGTGCCACAGACTCCATACCATAATCGATTTATAGCGAGAAAAGTTTGGCGAGTCGATAATTTCAAGAAATGCAGATGTACAATAGCCTCGAAGTTGTGATTTAAACGATAATAGGTCTATTGTCATTTCAGAATTTACACGATTCTCATCTAATAGCAAATTTATTCAGGTATAGTTCTGGTTATAATTTGGGTTTCCCAAGCATAACGAGAAACTTCAAGAATAACGCTTGACTTTGCGGCCGGACAATCTTAGCTACGAAAAATGATGGCCGGGAAATCTTAGCTCCGAAGAACAAAATAAACGATCCGCAAATGCGGATCATGGTGTTAATTATCCAATAGAGCCCCTAAATTCATTGAAGCCATCTGGAATGTCATTGCACATTTTAACTTTAAAAATTGGTGACCATTCGTTCAGAATTTAGATCCGCTGAGGCTGTGCAACGGATCCAGACATGCTGTTTAAAATCTAATGCTAAATGTGATAGAAGTAACAATTATCAGTGCTAATTATAAAGCAGAAGATGTGATGATTCCCCCGAATTTTCCCTTCAATTTCAAACGACTACAGTTTACAGTACTTTTTGCCTTTGGAATTACAATCCACAAGGCCCAAGGATAATTGATGGATTGAATTTAGATAATGCCTACTTTGCTCATGCTTAACTATACGAGGCCTGTTTAAAAAAGTATCGCGAATTTTGAATTTCTGCGGGTTGGTGCTCATGTCTCTCACTTATAACGACAAGTTCGGCCATTTTAAATATTCAGTTAATTTTTGACAGCTGCTTTGCTTGAACGTATTTTGGCTCGTCTTCGATTTTGGCCCATTTTCGACCAACAACAGCATCACATTAACATTGCTAAGGAGCTGTTGGACTCTGTCCGCGACGATCCAAAATTGCTCTAGAGGGTCATAACTGGTGACAAATTATGGGTTTATAGTTATGACGTGGAAACCAAAGCTCAGTCATCCCAATTGAAGCTGCCGCACGAGCCAAGACCGAAAAAAGCGCGCCAAGTTCGGTCGAATGTGAAGGTTTTGCTTACGGGTTTCTTCGATAGTAGGGGCGTGGTTCTTGCCACAGCGAAGAACGGTCAATAAAGAATATTACTTGCAAGTTATGCGCAAGTTGTGCGAAGCAATCCGCCAGAAACGCCCGGATTTGTGGAAGAACAAAAACTGGCTGTTGCACCATTATAACGCCTCTGCTCACGCATCGTTGCTTGTGCGCTAATTTTTGACGAAAAGCAAAACGCTAATAATGCCGCAGCCACCGTATTCCTCAGATCTGGCCTCCTGTGACTTTTTCTTGTTCCCGAAACAGATTCTTTGATCCATTTTTTGGAATGGGCAAAAATCGAAGACGTGCCAAAACACGTGCAACACGTCTAAAATTAACTAAATATTCAAAATAAACGAACTTGTCGGCATAAGTGAAAGACATGAATACCAACATAACGCCAGAAAAAAAAATCGAAAATGGAATAAACGTATTTTTGAACAGACCACGTATATTGCTTGCTGCAGAGTAAGAACGGCAAAACATTTTTTCGTTTTTACTCCAAACGGAAAACCCAAAAATATTGCATATCCACTTTTTTTTGCAGTAAAGACTTTATTTCAACTAAAATTAAAAACCCACATGTTCACCTAATTTAAAATATTTTCCAAACTTTTATTGTAAATTGTATCAGGATTATAAGATTTAACGAAATAACTGAAATTTCAAATTAAATTAATTTTGATCAAAAAGTATGTACATTCAATAAAAAAGCAGTTTTTTTTTGTACAATTGCCATAACTTAAAAATATTTTTTGATTATTTCACGGTATCGTGACCGGGAATGCATAAATCAGAAAAAATATGCGGTTATGTTTGGCTTAGTTTTTCTTCTTCTTTATTCCCCATTTATTATTATTATAATACACGTAGACTATGGTCCTTAGAGTTTTTGAAATATTGAAATAAGCCTCGCAAAGTATATTAGTACAGATGAATACTTATTTCTCCTGTCATTTTAAATCTATTACAAAAATACTGTTAAAAAATCTGCTCTTTATAATAATTGTAATTGAACCTTTTTTTTTAAAACATAAAAACAAAACATAAAAAATGAATTGTTTCTCTAAAATATTTTTAATGATCACTTCTCTTATTTTAAATTTTTCATATTTGCTCACATAATTTAATATACAAAAATGAATTAACCAATAAGGATATTTTACAAAATTTTTTTATATTGGGTGTATAACTTAAAAATGCGGGATTTTTGGCAAACTTTGAGTGTTTATTTTGAAAAATTGTTACAATATATTTTATTCAAAGTATTGTCCATCGGAAGCCACTACTTTTTCCCATCTTTCTGGCAACATATGGATTCCGCGCCAAAAAACTGCTGCGGTTTTGAGGCCAAGAATGAATCGAGCCAATTTTTGATGCCCTGTTCTGAAGTGAAGTGTATTCCGGTGAGGGCGTTTTGCATGGATCTAAACAAATGCTAGTCGGACGGGGAAAGGTCTGGGCTATAAGGCGGGTGAGGCAAAACTTCCCAGCCACTGTTTTCTAAATAATTTTTAACCGGTCTTGCAACATGAGGCCGAGCGTTGTCATGATGGAAAATTATGGCTTCGTGTCTGGTCGCATATTTCGGGCGTTTTTCGGCCAATGCTCGCTTCAAACGGATTAATTGTGTTCGGTAAAGGTCGCCTGTGATCGTCTGGCCCGATTTCAATAGCTCATAATAGATCACACCCTTCTGATCCCCCCAAATACAGAGCATTACCTTGGCGCCATGGATATTTGGCTTTGGCGTTGATTTGGCTGGTTGGCCGGGCTTCACATACGATTTTTTGCGCTTTGGGTTGTCGTAATGAATCCATTTTTCGTCGCCAGTAATGATTCGATTCAAAAACGACTTCTTTTTCTGCCGTTCAAGCAGCATTTCGGACATGCAAAATCGCCTTTCAACGTCTCTCGGCTTCAATTCATATGGGACCCAATTTCCTTGCTTTTGGATGAATCCTGCTGCTTTCAAACGTTTTTAAATGGCTGCTTGAGTGACTCCCAATGATTTTGCAATTTCTTCTTGAGTTCGACGACAGTCTTCATCTTCAAACTTTTTTGGCTGACCTGGTCGTTCTTTGTCTTCCGTGTCAAAATCACCACTTCTGAACCGCACAAACCATCTCTCGCACGTTGAAATCGATGGAACATATTCAGGTGAACAATCGATGTGCTTCAGCTGCACTTTTTTTCAAATTGAAGAAGTAAATCAACACTTCCCGCAAATGGGACTTTTTTGGTACGAAATTCGACATTTTTGAAGCAAAAAAAAACTCTGTTGTTTACACTATTTTGTTCAATGACTAATCGAGAGGAATGACGGATGTTTAACCTCTAAAATGCCATATGAGTTATTATTAACACAAACCATGTTTAAAAGTTATGCCATCTGTTGTCAATTCCTCATTTTTAAGTTACACACCCAATATATATAGTGTTGTGAAAACCATTACAATTTCTGTAGCCAACGAAAAACCTGTAATTCTGGAAAGAATTCAACAGAATAGGTCTCCCCATTTTTTTCGTACGCCACTGTATAAGATCTGAAAATATTAATTTTTTTCATACAGTTTCCATATTTTCTTTTCTATCGATACGCAAATACTTTCACACATTTCAAAGGTCAATTAGATATTTTTGAAATGTTGGCTTTAAAAAAAAAGTTTTATATCAATTCATAAAATAATATGAATTTTATAGCATATAATTAATTTTCAAAAATATTGACTGTAAAAAATTTTAGCACTAATCTTTATGAATTGTAGGTAGACTCAGTATTTTAAGTTAGGTAGGATTAGTTTTTTTTCATTTGATGAATTAATTTGGCAGTGAACAGTCTTTGTTATGCCAGATGAATATTGGGAGAGGTTCCTTTTTGGTTATACGAAAAAGGCCCCTTAATATATTAATATCACTTCCATAATAATGCGCGAAAAAAGGACTAATCTATGGTCCTATATTGACTTACGCTTTTACATGATAATACAATATTAACCCCATCCCCGTATTTGTTTGACTGAGCTAAAAAAAAATGAATACTGAGAAGGAACCAACAGTTTTGTTTCAAACCAATACAAAAAAAAAAAATTGTGACTGAATTTGATAGATGCCACGAGCACATAAACATTTAAATCGAGTATAATTGTAACGTTGTGTAATCTTTTGAAGAAGATCTGGTTGTTTGCTTGGGGTGAGAAAATTAATACGAATCTGTGCTAGAGAGATAAGGGTAGGAGGGCTTTTTGAGTCATAGGAATAAGGGTGTGATCAATGCATTCGCCCTTGTACTAATATTATTCCCAGTGATGAACAATGATGCCGGGGCAATACTACTAGTCGCACTCTATCGCTACTATGTTATGGTGGTAATCCTTATAAAAACAAAAACCAAAGTAACAATACTGAACAGTACGATTCAATGACGGACTATTCGAGATGACAGAGATATCATCTGATGATATTAATGCCGATGACGGCGATGCTGATGATGCAAACGACAATATGTGAAAGAGCATTGCGTGCGCACGCACGATTAAGCCGTTAATGTGTAAATTTCAGTGATAAATTGAGCGAGAATGTACCACACAAACAAGATTAGGTTAGGGGTATTTGGAAAGTGTCGACCAAGTAATAATGATGTATTGAGAAAATCCATTTCGATTGTCTAATTGAGATATCATCCCCGCGACCAAATTGTATGCTGCACCATCAGTAATTCGTATTTGCCTTTTTGATTTCGATTGTTGTTTGGCTATGAGATTTGTCCATCATATTTTTCATAGTCCTTGTATTTCACTGTAATACACCATGGCCTATCTCACTAATCAATCGCATGAGTTGCAGCACTGCAGCAGATTTGAGGTTTTTAGTAGCCACAGTTTACTGGGGTAATATACTATCACATCATCAGGATCAGTGTTCGTAACGGATGACGATGTTTGCTTAGCCACACAGCAAACAATTGCCTAATTTTTATCGGTGAATCTTCGTAATGTTATATTCTATATATGCGTGTATATATACTTGTTGACGACAAACGATCACATTAATTGATAAAGTCTGTACAGTTTCATTGTTGTGACTTTGCAATTGCCTTTGAGATTATCCTCTTTGACAATATTTACCACAGTTGATTTTTCCTGAACTATAATTTTCCCTTAGATGCAGTCAAACGACAATTGTCAAATGCAATTTTACCATATGTACTAGCATATGAGAATAATTTAAACCATATTTTCTGGGAATTTTTCGTCAATAAACATATTTCTTGAGCAAACACACCATTTTTCATTAACCTAATTGAACGTTTTATCAATTGTTTCTGTTAAAAACAATTGTTTTTGTCAGTTTTAAACATAATAAAGAAATAATTTTCAAAATTTAAAGAGACTCCAAAAATAATTTGAGTCAATATCCAATCAAAAATATTTTGTCTAAATTTTGTGACCAAAGTTACAGTTTGAAATATGGTACGAGGCTCGTTCAATAAGGCCTTAGAAAATCCCAAAAATTGCGCTTGTAGTGTCGGTAAAGATTTTTTTTTGTAAGTAACATTATCGACAGGAAAGCTGTCAAAATTTCAGCTCGATCCATAGCGTACGTCAATTTCTTTCGTCTATTAAAGTTAACGACATTTATTTGTGCATAACAATGGAAAAAAGCGAGTTAAGGGCTGTCATCAAACATCTCCATTTGAAAGGCTTAAGCCCGAAAGAAATCAAAGCCGAGTTGGATGCAGTTCATGGCTTATCTGCACCTGTGTTTGCGACGGTTTACAATTGTGTGAATGAATTTAAACGTGGCCGTTCATCCACAAAAGATGAACATCGTTCACGACGCCCAGTTGAGGTGTCTATTCCTGAAATCATCGACAGAATCCACGATCTGATTTTGAACGATCGGCGAATTAAAGTGCGCGAATTAGTTGAGGCCACGGGCATATCACAAGGTACAGTCGCTTCAATTTTGCATGAAAAATTGGCTGTGAAAAAAATTTCGGCAAGATGGGTGCCGCGTTTGCTCTCAGAGGAGAATAAGCGCAATCGTGCAGTGGACTCTGAGGCTATGTTGGCACTCTTTCATCGCAATCCTGCCGAATTCCTTCGTCGATATGTCACTGTGGACGAAACCTGGATACACTACTACACTCCAGAAACGAAGAGACAGTCATCACAGTGGATTTTCAAGGGTGAACGGGCTCCGAAGAAGGCAAAAACTGTGGCATCGGCCGGCAAGGTGATGGCCACGGTCTTTTGGGATTCGCAGGGCATCATTTTTATCGACTACTTGGAAAAAGGAAAAACAATAACAGGAGCGTATTACGCGTCGTTGTTGCAACGGTTGAGCGAGGAAATCAAAGAGAAACGCCCCCATGTGAAGAAGAAAAAAATCCTCTTGCATCAGGACAATGCGCGTGCGCACACCTGCGCTGTTTCCATGGCCAAAATTGTGGAATTGAGAATGGAATTGTTACAGCATCCCGCTATTCACCAGATTCGGCCCCGAGTGACTATTTTCTTTTCCCGGTTCACTTCCAACGAGGACGTCATTGCTCAAACGGCAGAGTATTTTGCAGAACTTCCGAAATCCTATTTTTTGGACGGGATAAAAATTTTGGAAAAACGGTTGGAAAAGTGTATAGAGCTAAAAGAAGATTATGTTGAAAAATAAAAAAATATTTTTTTAAAAAACAGTTTTTTCCATCTTTTTCTAAGGACTTATTGAACAACCCTCGTATAATAAGTTTCCCCAAAAATATGCCAATTAATAATAAATATTCTGTTTTTACTTTTAGTAGATATTTGTATCTATTATTATAATTTATTCACATTTAAAATTTTAAGCAAATTTATTAAAAAAATATCAGATATTTATTTTTATTTACTTTTTAATTTTCAAGAAAACGAAATGCAAAAATTAGTTAAAAAATTTTTTGGACCCTAACTAACAATATTTTTAGTGAGAAGAAAAATTTATGTTTTTTTTCAACAACAAGAAAAAAATCGCTAGTTACTCTGATAAAACATTTCCTTAATGAATTATTCAAAAGTAATTTGAAATGTATGCACCTGCATGTCAATTGAAAGAGGAAACGAAGCGTACCTATCCCAAGTTGGATTGAAATTTTACACGCAAAACTGTGAACAGGTACATACATAAACGTCTTGTATGTGACTTACCGTTGAAAAATTATATCAAAATATTTTATAGAAACGAATATTGTATATTTAAAAAAAAAAAATGTTGTTGTCTTCTGTTTTGCTTCTTTTAACACTACAACCAATGTGAAAAGTTGAAATTAATGTCGTATCCTTTTCTAAAGATAGTCAGTCTTTCGTCCTGAACAGTACTGTCATGTTCGTCACGCACTGTAAACACCAGCTTAAAGTCAAATTGCACCATATGCCATGCGGAGTATTTGTGCAGTCAAGTGCATATTGTTCACCACTTTTAACGGTCAAGAAAGGATCAAAATTCCCACGAGTTTTCTTCTAGCAGCCGTTATATCTCCAACCACTTTTTTAATTGCAGCGCCAAATAAAATTTTTTATTTCGTGTTTCGCGGTACAAATTTAAGACTTTTCAAATTATTTATATAACAAAAATGACATTTTTTTATTAATAAAACTTCAATCTAATGATGTGATCATCGTTCTGAAAGCGTGCCCATTTAACGTATCAATTTCAAATCTCTTCAAAAGAACACTCCTGACCAACGGTCAAATGATGTCGTGTCATACGCGCCATTTGACTTTACTACCATTTGATTACGCAGGTTATACCGGACGCCAATTATTATTAGTCAGTGTCCTGTGTCGATCGAATGCGTGCTATAAATTTTCAATCCTGTTTCGTGACTTCCATAACATCAAGGAGCAATCATTTTCTCGTTTTAGAAACAAAAACCTAAAAAATACACAATCCGCTTGAATTGTAATAACCTTAGCAGTAATTTAATAATAAAATATTTTCCGTTTTAAGTTTATATATGATTTGAAATTAAAGGATATTTATTGAAATATTTTTGGTGTTATTAAAATACAAAGTTTAACTTGAATCCATGTTCAGAATTGTATGTAAAATATCACCTGAACCATTTTCCCGTATGTACACGTATGAGATTGCCATCCATCGAATTTTAGTAATGGTGTCCTGTCTATTATGTATATGACACAAAAAAGATGATATTATACAATATATATATCTCAGTACATCAATCATTTAGGCATGTGCCATCCGATTATATTTCAATTAATAACGTGTTTGCAACCCTTTTTTTTTAAAGAAAAATTTCTATTTTTAACTTTGAAATCATTCATCAAATTGGCATCCGTCGTACCAGCACTCCATTAAGTGAAATATTTGCTTTTTAAATCTTGAATTATTGTAACCCTTTTATTGAATACTAGCAGGCCATAATAGTTATTATTAGTCTAAAATAGAAGAAAACGATTCTGCAGTTGGTCGAATTGCAAAATACTCTTCCGAACCTTATGATTATGGGCCTTATGACTGGGCGTCAATTGCAAATAATGTGTGCACACGTAGCCTGTTAACACATAGTTTTGGTTATCATCCCTTTTACCATTTCGATGCAATATTTGCGTTTGCAGATGCAATTTTCTAATCTGTTCGTAAACAAACGATTGATCGATTTATCGTTGGCCTTCTAAAGTTGCTAAAATAGATGATGAATGGTGAATGTTTCACTTTCACTAAAAATTCTCACATGATGATGGCCGTCTATCACTGTAACCCCTTCAGTTCAGTCAGCTGCCTGCAGGTTTTTGCTACCAGTTATAGTTACATGATTATATCCCCTCAGATTATATTAGGAAACCAATAGCAAGAATGATACTATTTACATTTTTTAAATGATCTTTTAATACTGGACACTGAAAAACATGCACGCATGCTGCCGCAACCGCCGACGCGATGTTCGTAAGTCGATTTTATTAGAATGCACGTGTGCATGAAAAATGCAGTTATTGTATATACGCGACTATATTTAATTGATACTACATTTTTCCAATAAAATAAAACTAATTTACAGTAAAAAATTATCGTTTTTAGGATCATTTTTAGGGAAAATGCTTTTAGATATGAGATGAAAATTGAAATTTGTTAAACATATTTTAGTAGAATACTATTGCTCATTAGAACGTGTCTATTTATTAAATTGATTATGACCGAGCAAAAATATGACTATAGAGATGCATATTGGAGATTTGAGGTTCATATTGAGGAAAATTAGTACCTGTTTCGTTAAAAAGGAGACTTGGTTCGAAACTTCTATGATAAAAGAAATTTTGGAAAGTGAATATCTCATAATTAAATAGATATGGAAATTATACGATGTCTGTTAAACAATTTTGAATTTCCGCGGGCTACGTATATTCGATTTATGATTTTTTTTATGGCGTTATATTGGTACTCATGTCTCTCACTTATGCCGACAAGTTCGGCCATTTTAAATGTTCAGTCAATTTTTGACAGCTGCTTTGCTTGCACGTGTTTTGGCTCGCCTTCGATTTTTGCCCATTCCAAAAAGTGGATCAAAGAATCTGAATTAAATTTTGTGTGAAAAACAAAATTAATTGCGCGGACGCATTCCGAATGTTGACTGTGGCATATGGTGAAGCTACCTAGGACCAAAGCAACGTTTATCGGTGGTACAAAATGGTCTCAGAGGGCCAAGAAGATGTGAACGACGAAAAGCGTGTCGAACGCCCGAGCACATCAACAACAGACGAAAACATTGATGAAGTGAAGAAAATAGTATTGGCCAATCGTCGAATCACCGTTAGAGAAGTTGCTGAGGACTTAAACATATCGATTGGCTCGTGCCACTCGATTTTTACCAATGACGGGTCGCCGCGAAATTCGTACCAAAATTGCTCAATTTCGACCAAAAACCGCATCGCATTAACATTGCTAAGGAGCTGTTGGACTCTGTCCGCGACGACCCAAATTTGCTCCAGAGGGTCATAACTGGTTTATGGTTATGACGTGGAAACCAAAGCTCAATCATTCCAATGGAAACTGCCGCACGAGCCAAGACCGAAAAAAGCGCGCCAACTTCGGTCGAATGTGATGGTTTTGCTTACAGTTTTCTTGGATTGCAGGGGCGTGGTTCATCATGAGTTATTGCCACAGGATAGAAAGGTCAATAAGGAAAATTACCTGCAAGTTATGAGCAAGTTGCGCGAAGCAATCCGCCAGAAACGCCCGGATTTGTAGAAGAACAAAAAGTGGCTGTTGCACCATGATAACGGCCCTGCTCACGCATAGTTGCTTGTGCGTGTATTTTTGGCCAAAAACAACACGCTAATAATGCCGTAGCCACCGTATTCCCTAGATCTGGCCCCCTGTGACTTTTTCATGTCTCCGAAACTGAAGAGCCTCATGAAAGGACGACGCTACGCTACGATTGACGAGATAAAGACTGCATCGAAAGAGGAGCTGAACAAGATCACAAAAAATGATTTTTTGAAGTACTTCGATGATTGGAAAAAACGTTGGCATAAGTGTATAATATCCGGTGGGGATTACTTTGAAGGGGACAAAATAGATATTCATGAATAAATAAATAATTTTTGAAAAAATACAAAAGTCGCGATACTTTTTGAACATACCTCGTACATGAAAAATAAAAAATTCCAAAATTAGGAAAGAATAGCATATATACGTGTATGTGTAAATTTGGCGCAAATTTCTTACGAAACACTTTTGTGAACAATATTTTTATTGTGACTAAAATTCTCTTTTCTGAAAAATATCCTTAGCTATAATGTTTTTATCTATTATTATGAATACAAACACACTGAATTGATAACTAATGCTTCCATTATAATATAAACAAAACAAAAAAATATTCGAATTTCTTTTTTATCCAAATTAATTTTTATAAAGTAAAAAAAATTATAAATTACCAAATTGAGAAATGGTATTTTTATTCATCCACTTAATGTATTGAAAAAAATTACTACCCTTTTTAAAAGAGAAATGTTATATTATTTTTCTTTAACATGTAATAAAATAATAATTGTTAAATAAAAATATCTAGAACAACCTTTTTCAAACCAAATTATTTAAAAAAATTAAATTATCTAAAAATCATTTTTGCAATAAAGTTTTTATTTATTGCGTTTTTCTTATTGATATTGTATTTAAGTAAATATTTTAATTTACTGAAAAACTCCAAATTAAGTGTTGTCTAGGCAATAAATTAAGAAGTTTTTTTTCTTTCAATAATGTAAATTTTTAATCTAAAATAGTAATTCTATTCTTTCAAAATTAAAATTTCAACTAAATATCCATTATTGTTTTCTACGAAATTTCTATAAATTATGTATTTTATAAAATATGGAAACTTTAAATTTTAAATACAATTTAATGGAAAGAAAACTTTTTAATAATACTTATAACTATCGTAAATTCAAAAGACACTAAACATTTAAATACGATTTGTTATTTAAAATAATAGTTTTAATGAAATTAAATTATAAATAAAAATTTAAAAACATAATAAAGCAAAAAATTACTAATATGGTAAAAAGCAATTTTAACAAAAGTGTAGTTTTTTTTGTGGTGGGAAAGTTTATATTTTCATTAATTTCAAAATTGTTGTCTACCTTCGAAATTCTTATTAAAAATTCTAAAAAAAATATTAAAAATTCATCCATTTTACAAGTAGTATATTGTGGCAGTCCATGTGTCACCAAAAAAATGTAAGGGTCACTTAGCAAAGTCGAAAAAAAGGGACGATCAAGAAAACGGCTATCTTCGTATGTGCATAACCATCTGTAACCACGAACAAATTCTGGAAGTCGTGGGAATTTTTGGTATTGTGCATTACTTTTTCTAAGATTTTCTACAAGAAAACTGCGATCTGAATTTGTAATTACAATAATAATGATGGAGTATTTTGAGGTAATGACCACCTGTTTGTGGCAACAACACAGTTGTAAGGTGCTATATGACTCCTGAGACCTATTCAATTTGGATCAAATCAGTCTAGTAGAACGGACTGGTATGGTATTGTACCGATTATGCATTGGCAAATATTCACTACCCTTGGGTCAGTAGAGGCTATCGTGTTGCTGTAGTAGAGCATGTTGGTCTCACAAGGGGTTGCACGGCTGATGGCATTCTACTACTTTACCTTCTCTATCCGTAGTCTTTCCGTTCTTCAGCCATCCCCTTCATCCATCTGCTCGATCAACTGTCAGAGCCTGGCATAGCCACAATGCCCACGTAAACTGTGACTTCTTGACACTGTGATGCGTAGGTGACCACAACAGTGACAATTCGATCGACATTTGACCTTACAAGGATGAGAGGTGGTCTTTACAGTGTACTGTTTAAGGCTTTTTACTAATACAAGTATGTACTTCAAAACCTTCTAATATCCTCGAGTATCAGGTAAACTATAATACATGCATAGACAAGATAGTAGTCAAGCACAAATACTTGCACTTATAGTAGGTGTTCAGCGCTTTGTCCTTTTGGGAGTATCCTCTGATTGAATTGTGTTTTATAAAATCGCGCTTATACATCACAACCCTAGCGATTCCGATATCTTCGTCCTGTCCCATTCACGGGGTGAGGTCACTTGTTTGTAATTATTTACCTTAGTCGATTGGTGGTTGGTTGGCTTTTGCTTATTTGCTTCCATTTTCAATGCTTTGTATTTCTATTCTTCCACCTGAAATTATTCATTCATTTCTCATATGTGAATAATTACGCTTTACTGAACTATGAACGATGAACACAACAGTACGCCACCAGTTCAATCATTCGACATGGACAAGTTTTGATGAACAATAATGAGACCACTTGTTTTCGAGTTAAGGACGAGTTCGGATGATATCGACTTTTACAAGAATTTGTTAATTTAAAATTTCTTTTTTGCCTCTCCAAAGTTTAGTTACAAATCGTTGAATAAAAAGTGAAAGCTTATAAATAAGATTTATTTTGTCTTATTATTTTTTGTTGTCGTTATTTTAATATAACTAAAGAAATAGAAAACAAAGTTGAATAAAGTTGAAGAAGAAGAAGAAGAAGAAGAAAAAACAACTAAAGAATAAATAATTTTCTTCAATAGTAAGAGATAAAAAAAACGTTGTTGTTAAAGACTGTTTCGAATTTCGAATTTCACTTTCATTATCCACAAAAGTGTTTTTTTTTTTAAAAAGAAAATAATAGAAAAAAAGTTATATCTAAGCTTTTGTGTTTGTATTGCGATTTAGTTGAGTGAATTTCAAGAACTTCTTTGCAAACTTTGGTTTAGATTTAGCAGCGACAAGACTTAATACACAGTAAAACCTAAATTGACTACTTTATATAAACTAAAACAAAGCCTAGACAAGATCGTACAGAGACTGGATTATCAAATAATCCACAACTTTGAGGGAAAAAATTTCTTCGTGAAACATAAAAGGAGAAGAGGAAATCACAGATGAAGTATTAAGCACAAATCTAACGATTGAACAGGTAAATTCTTTTGGAAACTATTTCCACTTGACCGATTTTGTCAATTAGATTTTACGTGATAACAAAAAAAATTAATTGCGAGCAATGTTTTTATTGCCCGTTAATGAATTTTCAGATTTTCCTTCAAATCCAATAGTAATACCCAAACTTTGACCAAAAAATATAAACAAAAAACGGTTAAACATAAAAATAAAAATAAAATGGATTTAAAAAAATTGAAGCTTCAAAAAAGTACAATAGCATTTACAAAATAAGCTTCGTTAAACTATAGTATCGGGGGGATATTGTAAAAAAAAATTACACTCGTTTTTGGTGAAAGATTTTATCATAAATTTTTTTTTCACGTTTCCTGGAAACTTTCACAATTTGTGGTGACAATTTTCAATTCGAGATGCTGTGATGTAAACTTTTTTTTTGCTATTATTTTCGAAGTTGTATAGTTTTTGTTATTATTTGTTTTGTGTTTTTATTTGAAAAGCTCTCACTGATTTTACAAAGTTACGCAGATTAGTTTTTATAATTTTTTTTTTTACTGGAGAAGTACTAAAAAAGTGTCAATATTTTTGGTCTATATTTACAAAATGTTGGAGGTATTTTTGATAAATTTACCTACTACTCGTAATAAAGTTCAATTATTATTTTAAATAAAGTTAATTTCTTTTATTTTATAATTTTCTTAAAATTATTGACATAAATGCATCGCTTTTCTCAATCAATTGCCAATACTTTATGCTTACAATTTTTTTACATTAAATAGTAATATTTATAGTGAAAAGTATCTTCTAAATAGTCTTCATCCTTGCAGAGACGTAAAAAGAGTTTGTTATACTATGATGCATAAACAATAAAATGATTATTTTTCTACATATTTTTATTTTTAAACGTAATTCTATATAACCAATTCTTTCTTTATTACTTAAAAAATATTTGTAAAAAAAAATACTTGAAAATTATACATGGAGACAAAAATAATTTTTTTTTACAATATAAAAATCTCCCAGTTCCTTGTCGTTTTATTAATTACAATATTATAAGTAGATGCATAAAAACTTTCTTAAATTAATTAATAAAATATGAATTTTAAAAAACTTATTCCAATTCGCTTACTAGTTCCAAAATCGATCGCAGCAATGTTGATACCGCCTTTTATGTTCATAATGATCTACACTTGATCTAAACGTTCCTTTTTGGAAAAAACTTTAATCCTTCTTTATCCTATCATCATAATTAACTTCTAAGAGAGTATATGTTAACATAGAATTGTTCTCTTCCAGTATACTACGAGTACCTAAGCACAATCATCGTAACCAAATAGACAAAGACCTCCAGATTTATTAAAATCTTATATTTTCTGTTAGCTAAAGAAACGCCAATGGGCGATTACCCTTATTGTATTGCTTCATGACTATTTAATTGTTGACTTGTAATAATATATTTGTAGTAATAAATAAAAAAATAGTTGTGATAATAATAAAAAAAAATTTATTAAAATAACTCCGATGTAAGACTAAAAAGGACTTAAATTTATACTGAAGTGATATTTTTTGTATGCTGCAAATAATAATGTATTCATGAGAAAGTTGAAAACTTAGCTCAATAAAAGGAGTTTTTTTTCTATTTAATAAAATATATTCAGTTTAAGTAACGGAAACGTTATAGATTTTACTAAATAAAAGAGCATTTAAAGAGTCTAATGTTAGATATACGCGGACCATACAATCATGAATTAAAGAATAAAAATACAGTTTATCCGATTATTTATAAAATCGATCTTGACGAAATAGTAGTTAGATAAATATTGTATTAAAAGCGAGTAGTTCTTGAGTGGGTCTTATATTAAAAGCGAGTAGGAAGCGACGGCTTGAATGTTAGAACGTTTGAAATATTAATTCACGAAAATTTGGTAAAATAAAGACGTTCGGTTTTTATATAGTAATTCTATTATTATATGAGTGAAAACTAACATATTTAATGTAAGCTAATTATGATAAAATATAAGAAATCAATTATTTTTCTGTAATCAATTATATTGAAACTTCTGTACGTCAATATTATCATAGAGTTAAACCTTCAACGGACAATTTTTCAATTCTAGTTATTAGAAATGGGTAATCTTTTAACCTAGTTTTATAATTATGATATCTTAACAAAAGCTAAAGGATAATTAAAATTTAAATAAATAAAATACAACTGCAAAAATACAATCAAATTGAAATAATATGTAAAATTTAATATGATAAAATTGCAAAAAATGTGTAAATTGTGATAGGAATAATTAATTATAATTAAGCTTAATTAGTCAGTATTAAAAATATGATTTGCAGTGAAGTAATAAGACTTACATATTAATGAGAAACTATTTTATGCAAATAGATAATTAATTAAAGATCAAAATTCATAGTTCTATACAAAGAAGAAAATATTTCATATCATCAGATTTATGATCAGTCTCAACTGACATATTGGAGCATTTTTTGGTCTTCATAAGAATGCAAAACATTTGCAACTGGTAAATGGTAGATTGATAAAAATAAAATACCATTTGCCTCATATCTCAAGTCTTATATTGTAAAGTTTATATAAATAAGAAACAAAATTTAATTAATTCAATCGCTAAACCATATAAAATTGTAATACTTTATAGTATAGCTTTTATTTTTACAATAATTACAGATGCACATCTTTTAAGAGAATTGAGGCGATCAAGTTGTCTTCAGGAATATTTTTCCATTGAATTTGTATTTCTTAAAAAAAAAAAAATTTCTCCGTTTTAGTTTAAAACCCCCCTCCTCTTTTTAAAATCTCCCACAAGTTCTCAATGGGGTTTAGGTGTAACGACTATGATAGCTATTTCAAAACATTCATGTTTTACTGTCCGAGCCAAGTTCTTATCACTTACCTCCAAATTAGCGATATTTCTATTCTACATAAGAAAACGTTTTTTTTTGCAAAATGATTTTGTAGTCATTGGATCTCATTATACCTTTTATACGATGAATTAGGCCAATACTTTATTCGGATAAGAAACCCTAGAAACTAAATCAAAAATAAACATTTCCCTTCAGTTGCAAATGTTTTGCATAAGCTAAAACGGTTATATTTGAGCAAGGGTTATATTGAAATGTATCTTGACAAATAATGGTTACAATTTAAAAGAATTTGATTCCCTTATTTATTCTTAAGCAAAATAAAATAATTTTTAAGTGGAAAGAAAATTTTCAAAATATTTTATAAATACAACAGTTTTCAAAAGATATTATTTTAGAAAGTTTTCAATTTCATTAAAAATCACTATACAAAATCGATAATATTACTGATTTGTATTATAACAAATGCAAAAATGATCGCTAAAATACTAAAGTTATAAAAATTTCAAATAAAAACAGGTTGTTAAGATCAATGAGTGAATAAAACTGAAAAGTAACATTTACTTAACGGATATAAAATATAAAATTACCTATTAATCATAGACTCATTTGTCAATGATTCAAAAAGCCCATAATCTGAGAGTGATCCTTAAATGCCTCAGTCAATTTTGGTACGATCTTATCTGTTGGCAAATTATTTGCGTTGATTAATGATAATTATGCGTTTATATTTTTAAATCTATTGACGCATTCTGGGGCTAAACTAGATCATAACCAACAAAAAATATGAATGATCAACTAAGTAAGTTTATATTCTATCATTATTTAATAATTAACAGTTTTTATGAAAATATTTCTTATTTCTACAAATAAAACTTGTTCTCCTAAATGAATATAAATTGATGGTTTTATGTAAAATGACATAATACTACTGGGTACCCATTTTACTAAAGTATATAAGTCGAAGTAATTTGAATATTGTACTTGAATATTGAGAGATATGCTAAGAAGTTAATTCTATTGAAATATTTATAGTGAATAGAGATCAGTTAAACAGCGGCACACAATTATGTAAATTTTCATATTACACTAAGAGGTAATTGTGAACCACCATTTTCTGAAAATTATTAATATTTCTGAGAACTTTTTTTTTACCTTGTCTACTCTTATCCTTTCTTAACATCATTTAAATCTCCTCGTTTGTTATTAATGCACAATAATATGGTATACATACTATTATGAATTTTTGCGCATTGGCAACTTGCTAAAATATGATATATGCCAAATTTATGACTTGTAATTAATTTCTCACTGAGGTTGTTATTCCTGTTTTTAATATTGTTTGGTGAAAAGTGTCTAAAACTGATGAAAAGTAGAGATTAATTTTAGTATTGAATTCGATGTACATTAATGACTAAACCTATCTACAATTCATACTAATTGCTAATGGTGGGGGTCTCGTTTCAGGGTCTCAACATAGTGGAACAACTGCTGAGGACGATTTTAATACATTGCACGAAATCGATAATATCAAACAGGAATCTAATCACACCGATAGAGATCGAAATCGAGAAAGAGATCGAGAACGTGATAGGCATCGAGAACGAGATCGAGAACGTGATCGGGACCGAGAACGGGATCGCGACCGTAATCGAGAGAGGGATCGAACTCGTAGCCGATCAAGAGAACAAGATCGTGATCGGGAGCAGGATAGAGACAACGATTCCGACGACGAAGAGGGTATCGATTATCGGTGTGTGGTTTGCGAACGACAGTGCACTGACATTGACCAGTAAGTACAACTTAACTTTAAGATTTTTGGACATTAAAAACAATTCTGAAAATATTTACAGAAAAATGTAATTTATTTAGTTTTTTAAATAAATTTCGATGCAATATTATTAAAATTATTATTTACCTTAGGTTATATATAAAATATAAATGCAGTGTATTCTTTTCTAAATTTAATAGAAAAAATTAAAATTAGTAGAATGTGAAATTTTATATTTTATTGCATTGTTAATTCAGCCTCAATAAGAAACAAAGATAGATAAAAAGTAAAAAGGACGTTTCTCACCGTTTCTCATATAATTATTGACAATTACAATTGTTATAATTTATTTACAAATTGTTTTTGGTCTTTTACGAAAGTCAATATTTTGTATGCTTAATTGGGTGTGATTTCGATGGCGCATAGACAAATTCAACGTAAACCCTCTAATTAGTAATAATTTTGTTCGAGTTTGTCTCCAAAGATTAAACGAGTGTAGACACTAAACACAGATTGTATATGGAAAAGAAAAATAGTAGAATAGAGCAGAGTGTGTATATTTATAAAACAAAACGTATTGACGAGTTTAATTGTTTGTTTCGATAATAATTGTTCCAACATTTGATGAACCGATACGAATAGTCCTAATTATCCATCCACTTGTACGGTATGCTCACATCACTATAGTGTAGATGTACAACAACTTCTATTATAGTGGATTTATTCTAAGTCATTTTTTCTTGTGGATTGGTGATTAGATTAAATAAAAAGGGTTAATTAGAACGCAAATGATATATTTGTATGCTCCTATCAATAAGCAATTCAATTATTCTCATGTCAATATGAATGACCGAATATATTCAATTAAAAAGTTTCTGTTCATTTCTTTTTATCCTCGAATTAGAATGTGTAGTAAAGTCTTTACTAAAATTCTCTGTACTTTGAACTCTATTGTATATATTGTAGATACACAATATTCATAATTTATTTCAATTTGATATGATTAAAAATGTTGATCTTTGGTGACAACATAAAGCCATATCGACTTTACCAGTCTTAAATTAAAAATAAGTGGTAACAATTAAATTGCTTCATCTTATAGTACTTAATATATTAATTATTAAATCTAACGAATCTATGAAATTTTCTTGAGTTCCTTCCATTTCAAAGTAATTATATTTATCTCTGTTCAAGCTTCATTCAAACTTATTTTTCAACTTACAGCCCATTCATAAATGAAACTTATTTTGCAACTTACCAAAATGAAATTTTTACTATTATAAATAAATTTATGTGTAAATAGATCCATTGCACTATAACTAATATATATTTTTGCTAATTTTCTTAAATAAACTTGTTTCTATAAAATATCTTGCAGGTACCTCTTGAGTAAATATTTATAAATGTATATTCTTTATAACGAAATACGAGTATTTATAAAACTTTAATGTTATAATTTTGAACTAGAAAGCTTTTTGTTTTTTTTATGAATTATTCTATCTTGAATAGAATTTACTTTTCAAAGTTTCATTTTATAAAAAATTTGCAATTTAAATATTTATATAAAATGTTGAAGAAATAGTAAATGCACGAAAAAAAATCTTTTTTATCAGTAAAGGATAGTAAAAAAATGACATAAACAGTAAATATTTCATGTTGGTTCAGAAAAAATCAATTTCGTCCCGCGAATTATATTATTTCTCTCTGTACATGCAATTATGTATAACTTATGGTGGTAGACTTGGTCATATTGATGACTATTACAAACGCAAAGTAATACCTGTTTCGTGTCGATTAGGTCACATAATAAAAATCTGAATAAATTATTAATTACGTCCAAGTTCTTTTTTCATATGCCATTGACAATAACTGAAATCGAAGCGATAAAATATCGTACAATATAATGTACTCATATTCCAGTGAAAATATTGTACAATTTGATGCGAGGATTTCACCACAATTGAATCCTGTTCATTTACAAATGCGTGCTATAAAAGGAGTCACCAAGGGAATATTTTTATTACTTAGCATACCAGTAAATTTTCTCCCACATTAGGTTCATTTTTCGAAGGTTTATGATCTTTTGTTTTCATCAATTTTTTCGTTAATGCTTCTATTTCGGTGATTAATGCTCGCTAAACAGAAGCAAATATACTGAACAAAATAATAAAATACTATGTAAATATGAGGATAGAAAGGAATTGAATGCAAATAATACTTATTATGAAAAAAATATCTACTATAAAAATAAGGTTTTTATTATAATAATCGATATGAAGAGGCGTTAACAATTGTAAGGACAACAGAATTGAATTTGGTGAATTTGTTGAAGAGCTAACTCACTCCTAATTGATGCAATAATAACACCAAATATCATAATAAAGAATATTTTTCAATATTATATTTTAAGCATATATCTAAACATGATTTGATATTGTTTGAGATGCTCTATGGATGTTTTATTTTAATATTACAGGAATCAACAGAAAATAAAATTATTGAATAATTTTGGAATATTGAACAAAATATAATTATTTATATTATATCAAACCGATAATAGTAAGAATTCGACACAAGATAGAGGATATTGTAAAATTTATATTTTTATTTATATATTGTAGTTCAACAGTTAAATTAGAGTTGTTCAACTTTTGTTCAATAAATTGAACATTTCAATTTTTTCAATAAATTTAAGTTCATAAAAATTTTCAATTATTTTATCATTTATTTAATGAATTAGGTGGTTTTGGTAATTTTAGTGCAAGCAATATAACAATATTCTTAGTGAAGGTATAAAACTGTCCCACTTACTTTCTATTCTTATTATTTATTAAAATGTTATTAGTAATATACATATACGAGGTCTGTTCAAAAAGTATCGCGAATTTTGTGTTTTTTTTTTCAAAAATTATTTATTTATTCATGGATATTTATTATGTCTCCTTCAAAGTAATACCCACCAGATATTATACACTTGTGCCAACGTTTTTTCCAATCCTCGAAGTACTTCAAAAAATCATTTTTTGCGATCTTGTTCAGCTCCTCCTTCGATGCCGTCTTTATCTACTCAATCGTAGCGTAGCGTCGTCCTTTCATAAGGCTCTTCAGTTTCGGCAATAAGAAAAAGTCACAGGGGGCCAGATCTCGGGAATACGGTAGCTGCGGCATTATTAGTGTGTTGGTTTTGGTCCAAAACTCGCGCACAAGCAAAGATGCGTAAGCAGGGGCGTTATTATGGTGCAAAAGTCAATTTTTGTTCTTCCACAAATCCGGGCGTTTCTGGCGGATTGCTTCAGGCAACTTGCGCATAACTTGCAGGTATTTTTCCTTATTGACCGTTCTATCCTGTGGCAAAAACTCATGATGAACCAGGCCCCTGAAATCGAAGAAAACTGTAAGCAAAACCTTCACATTCGACCGAACTTGGCGCGCTTTTTTCGGTCTTGGCTCGTGCGGCAGCTTCCATTGGCATGATTGAGCTTTGGTTTACATGTCATAACCATAAACCCATGATTCGTTACCAGTTATGACCCTCTGGAGCAAATTTGGGTCATCGCGGACAGAGTCCAACAGCTCCTTAGCAATGTTAATGCGATGCTGTTTTTGGTCGAAATTGAGCAATTTTGGTACGAATTTCGCGGCGACCCGTCATTGATAAAAATCGAATGGCACGAGCCAATCGATATGTTTAAGTCCTCAGCAACTTCTTTAACGGTGATTCGCCGATTGGCTAATAATATTTTCTTCACTTCATCAATGTTTTCGTCTGTTGTTGATGTGCTCGGGCGTCCGACACGCTTTTCGTCGTTCACATCTTCTTGGGCCTCTGAGAACATTTTGTAGCACCGATAAATGTTGTTTCGGTCGAAGGTAGCTTCACCATATGCTTCGGTCGAAGGTAGCTTCACCATATAATATACGTAATTCGCGGAAATTCAAAATTCGCGATACTTTTTAAGCAGACCTCGTATTGTGATGTTAATAATCAGAATTTTAACTTAAGATTATATTGACAGTTATAGTATATAATACAGAAAATAGTTGATTTTTTAATTCAATTTATAAATGATCGGAAATATACATAGTAACTAAATGTTCAATAACAAGTAACATAAACAACTTGTTCATTATCAAGTTTTTGAAAGCATAGTTTACTCTGCACCATAATAGGATATACTGTAAACACATACAAGAGATCAGCCTCAGGAGGCTGTCAGTAAAAATAAGCGTAACTTAAAAAGTCTAAAATATTTTACATAATTTAATTCAGTTTAATTATCAAATGGATGTTAATTTTTATTATTGTATTATATTAATTGCATACAATTGTTACGATCCACCATATAGATTCGATAGATGGGTAAAAGACAAAAATAAAACCACACGCAAATTACGAGACGACAGCACTTTGTTTGATCACAATTCAATTATCTCCAGATTACGCAGCGTCTACGCAATATTTTATTTATTAACAATTACGCAGCATCCACGCAACACCGCTTACAATCGAACCGCTTCCTCTCGCTGTTCAGGCTCAACTCAGAATTTCTCTCTCGTCAGCAGCTCGTATTCACAACTCTCTGCAACCGGTTTTTTTGGGACCTTCCAGAACACACCAGAGCCATGCTACGTCGCAACAATATTAATAATATTTTAAAAATTTTATGATGTTTATTTATATTGGCATTCATTAAATTGGAATTTCAGAATCGTCCAATAAATCATTTCAATTGCTGGACATAAGCTAGGTATAACTAATAAAGTTTGGACTGTATTAGTGAATCCATCGATATGTTTTCTTCATTTCGATCTATAAGAAATTCATTGATTACTAATATTTGTCCTTCATTGTTATAAACAAGGACAAATATCAATAATCTGTAAGAAATTCATTGAGTCCTTCACTTCTCGAATAAATAGTTTTGTTACAGATCGTACTTTGGCACATTTCCATTTAACATGAATAAGATTTTATAGACAGTTTAGTTAGTGTATCTACCGCCCTTATTGGAAACCTAATTCATTTTAGATATACTTTTATTAATTGAGTATGTCTTATGATATTCTGTAAATAAATTAATTTCACTGGCTCTGGATCGACCCGATAAAAAAATTGTGGTATAAATTGTTTATTTTTCTAAGTGTGCCTATACTAGTTCGTCTTTTAGATAATAAAGAACAATGTAGCTTGCATCTAAAAAAAATGTATATAAATGTCATATACAGTACAGAATTGCAAAATATTGGGTTGTTCAGAAAGTAATTTTCTTTGCTGATGAAGACACAATTGATGCAAATCCGCGAATAACAACTCGTGCGATCGCTGAGAGATTAAATTTATCGAATTCGACCGTTCATGATCATTTGAAACGGCTACGTTTAATCTCAAAGCTCGACATATGTGTATGGGTTCCTCATCTTCTTACGGAAAAAAATTTGTGCCGTCGCATTGACGTTTGTGATTTGTTTCTCAAACGCCAAGAAAATGATCCAGTTTTGAAGCGTATCATCACTGGGCACGAGAAATGGATTGTCTACAACAATGTTAAGCGCTTGGAGTAAAACAGATGAATCGGATTTCAAAAAAAGGGTATGCTATCTGTTTGGTGGGATTTCAAAGGAATTGTTGAGCAAAACAAAGATCAATTCTGAAGTGTACTGTCATCAGTTGGACAAATTGAGTGATTCACTTAAACAAAAAAGGTCAGAATTGGTCAATAGGATAGGTATAGTGTTCCAAAAGGATAATGCGAAACCACATACAAGTTTAACCACTCGGCAAAAGCTTTTAGAGCTTGGACTCTCCAGACCTAGCACCTTTCGATTATTATTTGTTTAGGTCTCTACAAAAAATTTTAGACGGTAAAATGTTTAATTCAAATAAGGATGTCAAAAATCACTTAGATCTGTTTTTTTGCCAGCAAAGAACAAAAATTTTATGAGCATTAAATCATACTACTGCCAGAAAGATGGAAAAGAGTAGTGGATCAAACTGGACAATATTTAATTGAATAAAATATTAATTCCATATAAGAAAATTGTCTTTTATTTTTATAACAGAAAAACGAAATTACTTTCCGAACAACCCAATATTATTTGAAATATTTTTAAAATATTTGTTCTAGTAATATTTGCAATAAAATTTAAGTTCTTAGTGCCACGACAACTCAGGTCTTTTGGCGTTATTTAGTATGTTACTAGCTGGATTTAAACTCTAAATAATTATTAATTCACTTTATCATGCATAAAGTGTCTAAATGAATATTTTATACTTTTGTTTAATATAGGCCCTTTGATTATTTGTCCATTTGTTTGTAATGAAAATATTAGAAAAAGTTAGTTGTTTTCAAGTACATTAAAACCTGCACTCCGGGATATGCAAGAATAGAATTTAGGAACAAATATTTTTTCCGCTCATTTGTTTTAAGGCTTGAAAAAATATTAAAAACTCTTTTATCCAAATGAATATTAGGAAAAAATTTTCAATTTGCTAAAATAGAAGATCAAAAATAGTATCAATATATTATAAAAAAATAAAAAAATTACAATTCAATATCACATTTTTTAAATAAAACGCAGATATTCAAATTGAAATTAAATTACACTGTAGTTTCCGAAAACCCGTAGTGTTTTAAAGTAAATTATTTTAAAGCTTTCTTATATTTAATAAATATTTCCGATATTAAAAGTTTAAGATAATTAATTTTAAGCTGCGACTTTACCAGCTTTTTTGTAAACTTTTTATACTAATCTTTTACAAAGTTTGGAAAAATGCCGTAAATATTTATAACGAAAATGGTCTAAAAGAATTGATCTAACAACTTGTATACATTAAAAGTAAAATTTACCAAGTATTATATTGTACTATTAAGTGAAAGCTTAATAGCAATTTTTATTATCATCAATTTAATCACAATAGGTTGATGGGGAAATCTAAACTAAAAAACACGCAAACGATTCTGATGATAGGTCTGTTGGGACTCGTTTAATATTTGATGAGAAGGATAAACAATGCCAACAGAAATTATCTTGCTATCAGGCAATACAAGTAAATTGTTGTGCTTGTCCACGTTTTTATAGATATTTTGTTGGTAGAAAATGTAAAAATAATAATTTTCCTGTCATCCTCATTTTGAACGAACGTCAATTTTATCAAAGCGAGCATCTTCAAGTAAATCGTTGTAGGTGGAAATACTCTAGCAAAATACTAACACAATAGCGTACGTGAGGGTATAATAACTGTATAGCTACTTTTTAATGCAAGCATTGAAAAATCGAATCAATTAACCATTTCAGTTATTTGGTATGAATAAGGCATATCTTAGCTAATTTGAGTTCCCCACTTAATATGAGCAAATAAAGTCTGTGGTTTAAAAAATGAACTACGATGGCATATACATTGGCACTATTAATGATGGACGATAGTTGTATACCAGCAGATAGACACTCACTAAATAACTAGTCAATTTAATACAAAACAAGAGGAAACGTGGATAAAAAAAGGCCGAGTCAAGTGTGAATCGCTATCGAAAGTCACTAAATAATTGCGTGTAGTATAGGTGTAGAGGAGAAGATGGTCTTTTTTCGATAGAATAGAACTGAGAACTGGTAGACAAAAACGTTAACGAACACAAATCAAACATTAAATATTGAACATCATTTCGTTAATTGTCCTATATGTCGGTAGCCGCATAAACGATTTTCAGTATGACCACGACCATGTGAATTTTATCACATGGCATTAATTTCCTTTCATTAAATAGTGAAGCACACTTGCTCAGGCATTTTGAAAATTCGTAACACCTTCCCGACATCCAGTATTTTCTCATTTTAGAAAATGACCCCAACAATATAACACAATTAAATGAAGCTTATATAAATAGTATTGTCCTCGAAAAAATAGTTTTATATTTTTTACCCAATAGGGATGTAACTTAAGTAAAATCGCTGTCGGTGATAGTAAAGATTCTACGTGAACATACTTCTACACTTGTGCTCTCCTTAATGGAAAATGACAGATCGATGATTTTCATAATCAAAAGAATATATTCTAATTTATCGGCAATTCTATCCTTGATTAATTATTTATTAGGCATGATTTTTACCTTTTTTATAAACTGAACGTGACATAATTACTACCTATTTATGAAAGCGTTATTGTTTTGTCTTTTTTATTGCAATTGTTATTTTGCATAACATTTTCAAAATAGAATATCTAATAATAATTGTGTACAATAAAAAAAAAAGTTTTTTAAAAGCTTTTGAAATTTTTAATTCTTTTGAAAGTTTTTACGTTCTTTGAGTATATTAAAAAAAATTTATAAATAAAGATAATTTATGCTGATATGGTAGTTCTGAAAATGCAATCGACAAATAACACATAAAAATTAAATAGTAATAATATTAAATTTAAGAAAGAAACATTTGAAATAATTTGTTTTAATTATTAATATCTAAGAAGATGGTATTGTGTACAATATTTCTTTATAAAAATTTACAAAACTTGAAAAGTTTCAAAATTATTCGGATGGTTTTTTAAAACTTTAAAGTATGTACAATATTTGCTTTTGCATATTACTTAAAAATTAAGCATCTCATTATTAATTTCAAGTATAAAATCTTTATTTATTGTAGTTAATCAGTAATTAGCATTTAAATTACTATATCTCAAACGCATGGTTTAAAATTTTCTTAAAAAAATATACTAAAACAATTGAATAATTTGTTTTGACATTGGAAGACAATAAATAACGTGGATTTTTTATAGCGTTATACCCACTAATTGTGGTTCAATTCTATATATGTATATAGGTACCACTGTATGACTCTTTAGAGGATATAAGAAATGTTCGAACGCTTGAGATGATAAATTTTTATAATTTGTAATGTTCAATTTATAGATAAAAATTAATAAAAATAAGAGGAGGTGTCAAAACACATTTGGCAATAGAGATTAAAGCTCTAGTAGCGTCCAGATATCAATAGACACTAAAGGCATTTTAGTTACAAAGAAATCTAAACTGATAGTAGTGAATATATTTTTTAAAACCATCTTACTAAGTTGTAGAAGAGAGTTAGTTATAAATTAACAATGGGTTTTGTAAATTTTATAAGTTGAAGAAAATTAGAAGTATTATTTATATTATAATAATTCAGATAAAATATTAACTCATTCATACAATAATTTAATCAAAAAAAAATCGTCATTAAAAAATCATTTATTTGCTTTTTCAGTTTGGATGATCATTTAGTTGCAGTACATCATTATCAAAAGGACGCGTACAGGTGCGAACATTGTCCAAAGAGCTATTGTTATCGGCCTTCATTATTAAGACATCGGGCCCTTGTGCATGGCGAGTTGAGAAAATATCCTTGCGAAAATTGCACAAAGGTAAGTAAGAAGGTGATTATTTAATTAACTTATATTATTCTGTGTTGTAAAAGTTTACTTTTCTAAATGTATATAAACATTATTCGTCTTTGCTTAAATTTTGTAGTCTTTTATAAATTATAATTTGCTTTGTCTAAAAGAATATTTTCGAAAAACAAACACATACTTTCATGATACTAAAAATATGAAAAACATTTTTTTCAAATATTAAATCTCGCTTAATTTAGATTATTATTATTGACTTAATGGAATGTACAATATTTATACTTAATATATAAAATTAGCTGGTAATGCTTTCTTCTATTGAAAATTATGAAAATATGATAATTTCAGGGTTGATGATCATTTGAGGGTTTATTTGATGATCATTTGAGGGTTTATTAACAACATAATTATGCAATATAATAGATTATTTAAAAAATAATATTTAATTTAATATATAGTTTGATAAAGTAATAATTTGAATTTTATCATCAGTTTATGATTCATTAGAGAATCGTCAATAAAAGACTGTCTTTAAAATTTTAATGACCTTTAGTTTATTTAATTTATTTGCAATTAACGATATACCAATATCCAATAACTTAGAAGATAGCAAGTGAACGATATACCAATATCTATCAATCGAGTACATTAATAAGAATAGAAATAAAAAATATTCTGTGTCCTCATTTTCTCCTTTTTAAATACAACCTTTTTAGCAATCATCAAATAAATAAATTAAAATATATATAACAATGTATAGTATTACTTTTTATTAATCACTATGTTACGAAGAATCTTCCTGATGCCAAAAGCAATTCTTTAATGTGGTTTTGACATTTGGATTTTTTTTTCATCTAAAGTATCTATTGAAATATCAACGAGTGCCCAGTTATGATATAATCTTTCAGTTCAAAGATATGTGATCGACTGTTTTATTTTCAAGTCATTTTTTCATTATGTGGCCGACTGTTTTATTTTCAATTCACCTTCTTGAATAATTAAGCAGAAAATGCTAAGACTTAAATAAGTATGATGAATATAGTCTCAATTTTTTTGGTAGCAATCTACGCGTACCAAACTGATTGACTAACTCATAAATTACAAATTCACTATCTGACGTATCCTATAACTGACTGCCGACCTACCAATACTTGCGGTGACGGATTCATTTGCCATTTAGTAGATACGATCAGATTCTTTGATCAGACATCCGATTGTTGTATGATTTTATCCATTCATGAATGAAATTATCTAAAGTTTTTTACTTATACTTTTAATTTCTAATTGCCAAGCTTGGCATTTCTTCATCGTCATCACAAGCCTATCAGCGATCGCCGCATCATTTCTATGGGCAGACGTTTTTAGTTAGCTATTCAGACTAGACTAGAAATTTGTAAGATCATATACTTCGAAAAGTAACTACCGTTCGAGTTCAATATTTCGATGTACAGTACATGGATTAGGTTTACAAAAATTGGGGCACTCTTAATCGATCGTAGAATCAAACTGATCCAACTACCGATACTGTTCACATTCGTAATATGTTCTTTGAATGGGTTTTGTATACAGACAGCGATGCCATTCCATTGATCAGCTTATAGTAGAAAATGCGTTACTCTGAGTACTTTTCATGCACATCTCACACAATTTAACAACGGGGAGCCGGTGAAGCCTATTACGCGACTCAATATTATCTAATGATTGGATCTTTGTCTACGTATTGTCATTGCAAACGTACTGCTTCGGGGCACTTTTGGTTTTTCTATAGTGTCTTAAAAATTTAGCGATTGTAATATAAAATTTCGAAAGAAAGAAAAAAGATATGAAATGAAATAGAGGAACTAGGACACGATCAAGACAATTTTTATTACGAGATCAGCGAACATAATTGAAATTTAAAATCTTTCAAGAGTATTCGAGATCAGCTAATTTATAGAAGAAAAAAAATTCAAATCTATTCAATTTGTTTCACTTTTACAAATCATATCCAAATAACCATTTTTATTGAATAATAATTTGATTACATTCCAAGAATTTTTAAACTTTTACTATTTATCAATAACACTGGAATTTCACTTTTATATCATCAGAAAACTTAACAATAACTAAATCTTTGATTTTAGGTTTTTTGTGATCCATCAAATTTACAACGACACATTCGGGCACATCACGTAGGTGCTCGCAGTCACGCCTGCCCAGAATGTGGTAAAACATTTGCTACATCTTCAGGACTCAAACAACATACACACATTCATTCGTCGGTTAAGCCATTTCAGTGTGAAGTTTGTTTTAAGGCATATACGCAATTTTCGAATTTGTGCCGTCACAAACGCATGCACGCCGACTGTCGCATGCAGATCAAATGCACCAAGTGTGGTCAGAGTTTTAGTACGGTAACATCTCTATCGAAACACAAGAGATTCTGCGATTCTACGACAATTTCGCAACATCATCATCAACCGCATCCACACTCCCACCATACTCAACAACACCCACATCAGCAGTCACAACAGCAACAACAATCATCACAACAACCACCAAATCTAACAGGTGGCATACCATCAGCAATGACGACACCACCGAATCCTTTCTTCATGTTCCGAAGTCCGTCTCCATTCTTTTCGGCAGGGTTTCCGCCATATCCAGGACTGCACACTATGTTCCCACCTAGCCCAGCACAAGCACCAGCATTTCCTTTGTTATTCCCTAAACCTAGTTTAGGAACTCTTGACGTACCAGATAAAAATCGAAATATGCATGTTCGTTATTTACCACGTGGTGCTCATTATAACACTCGTTTGGACGAGAGCCGATTAAATGATTTAAGACAAACACCAACAAGACCAGTTCCTCTTCCACTTCAATCAAGTTTGATTGATAATAGTAGACATGATAAACTGAGATTATCTTCACCGAAAAGTGGTGATTCTCAAAGCTCGGAAGATGATACTAAATCACAATCTTCAGCTATTGACATACAATCACAAGCAGATGAAACTCGTAGTTCGTGTGTAGATATTAAGCAGGAGCGACGAACACCTGACGATAAGGTAAGCTCACATCTGAACGGTAAATGTAATTTGTCAATAGTTATTAATATTTTTCAATTTCATATTATTAGAAACAACGAAACGAGTTAGCAACAAATGAACAAAATCATCAGGAAAATGAACAAGAACAAGAGTTACAACAACAACAACATACAAATGGAACAGCAGACCAACCATTAGATTTATCGCTTAGCAGAAATAGAAAAAGAAGCGAAAGTTTAACATCGGAATCGGAACGGGAACCCGTTAAGCTTAGTTCATCATCGAATCGAACATTTCAGGCAAGTCCGACACCATCTGTTTCACCGGGACCAACTCCGTCACCATCTCCTCCCGGACCGCAAATGGCATGCCCAAGACCAATCCACCCTATGCTTTTAGAAGCCATATATCGACCACCAACAGGGTTGAATGCTGCTTTTCAACGTCCCTTTCATTTTTTAGGACCAATGGGCGGTCGGCCAGGCTTTGATCATTTGCTCAATCCAAATGGCCCATTTCCGCCCAAGCCATTTCGCGACGCTTTAATGGTGGCTGGTGGTCTTGCCAGTGGTTTACACACAGGAAAGATTAAAGATCGCTACACATGCAAATTCTGTGGAAAAGTATTTCCGCGATCAGCTAATCTAACACGTCATTTGCGTACTCATACCGGCGAACAGCCATACAAATGTAAATACTGTGAACGATCCTTTAGTATATCCAGTAATCTACAGCGGCACGTACGCAATATTCACAACAAGGAACGACCATTTAAATGTCACCTGTGCGATCGATGTTTTGGACAGCAAACCAACTTAGATCGCCATTTGAAGAAACACGAAGCTGATGCAACAGGTTTGGGCATTGGTATCGGTGATTCACCCTCGTCCAATGAAGCCGACCGGGAAGATGCCTATTTCGATGATATACGATCCTTCATGGGGAAAGTCACATACACGGGTGGAATGTATACGCCCATTAGTATGGGCGTTGGCGAAAACGAGACTGAAGATGGCAGTGATGTCGACAACGAAGTCATCAACGATAAAGAGGCACTCAATAACAATGACGCAGCAATAGAAGTCTCAACCTAGTGACACTTTCTGTCCAGCCCTACCGCACAATATTTCAGACAGAAATTGCCTAACCAATAAGGCCATCTAACGGATATCAAGATTCAAATGGAGAATTCGTAATATGGTCATTCGTATATTATTCAGTTCTTCAACCTGTTTTATTTTAGACATTTTCACTATGCATGAGGATGTTATACCACTGGTTATTATCTTCAATATATGCCGGCGGTATCAGCGTTGATATTGATTTAAAAGAAAATAATAATAATTCAAATAAAAATACATACACGAACAAATTAATATAAAAATGGTAAAAAATTTACACCAAAAAAATTTATAAAAATTAAATTCATATTATTATAAGAAAAAAATTAATAAATTCACATAATTAATAGAAATTTATTTATTTAAAAAAAAGAAGAAAATTTACTATTAACTCAATTTGTATATAAATTATCTAGAATTTTAAATTAACATTGTAATTAAAAATCTAAATATTTTAAGGGTAAAAACACACACAAATGCAGTTGTACTTTGTATAGTAAAGAAATTTATAGAAATTTAGAAAAAATCATAAACATTATTATTATTATTATTATTATTATTATTATTATTATTATTTGTAATTTAAATTAATTTTTAATATTATAAGTGTTTTTTTTTTATTTTGACTATTTCTGTAAATAGTTTATCTTCTTCTATCGTCTATTAATATTTTCTTTATTTGATTGAGCATATTTTAATTTTATTGTACGAGTGTAATCGATACTAATAGTACACTAAATAATAATAGTGTACATAAATTCTTTAGATAAACGCTTTATAAAATTATAAATAATATAAAATATAGAAATTTGTTTGTTAAATAAATAATTTTAAAATAATAAAAGAAAAAATAAACAATTATAAGAGATGAATTTCAGTTCTAATTAAAAAAGTTATATGGAAAAAAAATTAAAATATTTAAAAAAAAATTAAATTACACTATCGATATAATTGGAAAAATGATTATTTTGAAATTATAGGAAATTAAAAATATACACAATAATAGAAGAAAAATTATCAAACCAGTTATTCAAAATATACAACTGAAGGAAAATTTTAACTTCTATAGTAAAATAAAAAATAATTAGTAAATTATCTGCAAAATATAAATACTTTTATATGCACGCACAAATTTTCAAAAGGAAATGTATGCAATCAGAATAACGATTTTTCTTAAATTTATTTAAAATTTTAGTGAAGAATTTTCTACGTTTAAAAAATCATTTTTTTTTTGTTTTCCTATCTAGAGTTTTTCTCTAACAATGAAAATTAGAAAATCAATAAAAAATTAACTAAAAATTTGGTGATAAAAAAAAACGTGTTAGGAAATAAAAACTATATGCAAAAACATTGTTAGAAATTTTTCATGCATACAATTATAATTTTTAAATTATAAAATTCTTTTGCTGTTAACCAAAGTTTTTATTATATTTAATTATATTTATGGGTATTTTTATTTTATTTTATTATATTATAATTTAAGTCTTATTATGTACACGTATTATAATATTTATTTCTCTAATGTGGATTTGATTTTGACATTTGTTTTTTTTAGTGAGTAATTTTTTTTTATTTTGTTCAATAATTAAGCGCAAACTTTAGTAAATTATTAAATATTTTTATGTAGGCGAATTACTAAAATTCCAAAAGAGGAAACAATCAGAACTGTATGTGGGACATGAAAGCACAGATTTTTAAAATTATAATTTCTACTACTAAGTTTATTTTAAAATTATTTGATTGAATCTCAAGAGTTAGTTTCATTCATAGATAAAGAAAACAAAACAAGAAAATTGTTCATTAAAAACAATATTGATAATTTGTAATATAAAATATCAAAAGAAAAATGTAAGTAATTTCATAATTAAACTATTAAAAATCTGTGAAAATTGCAAAAAAAAAAATCACATTCAATTGGACTTATAGTACTTTCCTGACACATAGTTATGTACATTTTTTTGTAAGAAAACATTTATGCGAAAAAGGTGAAATTTTAAAAATGAAATAAATTAATAAAAATATGTAATATATATACGAATATATTTTTGGTTTTATTTAGTTTCTTTAAAATTTGTTAAAGATTATAAAATTAAGTTCATTTTAAGGACAGATAAACAAAAGGCTCAGTTCAGCTTAACTCATTGAAGATACAATGAGTGCAATCACTTTAGATATATTATATTATTTTTGTAATTTCTTTATGTTCAAATTCTACAAATATAAATGGTGATCGTAATCGATATATGATTTGAAACTTCTTTTGGCAGAATTGGACGATAAAACTTCCTTGATAAAATTCAATAGGCACGCCATGCTCCCTCGATTGTTTTCTGTGTGGTTATGTAAAATAATACAATACGAGTAGTATGATCAATGAGAAAGCGGGATCGATAATTGAGAATTTCTTTTAGAGCTGCATACATCCAATGTGTTTATTTTCCATTTAAAGATAACCGGTCCTTATCAAAAGCCGCTCAATAGGCCAAGGTCGGAAAATTTACATTTCATATATGAGATCGTTAGCTCTACTGTAATTTTCTTCTAAAAGATTCCTAGCATTTTAGATTATAGAAGAACATAATAGAAACAGCGGTCAAAAACAGGATACTTTTTGTATTCTGATATGCCATAATACGTCAAATGCAATTAGTAAACATCTGTGGTAACAATAATATAGTAGCTCTGCCTATCATAGAGTATACTTACTTTGTCTTACTTTATATAATTCAAAAATATAAACTAATTTTCTCAATCTAATATATAAAAGTCAAAATATGTATGTTCGTTCGTTCGTTTGTCCACAAGTCTTCTCTACGTCACTACAATACTTTTCTGAAATACCAGGCGCTCATACAAAATGCAAAACCGTGTTCTCTTTTCTACGCTGTCTTTTCTCCTCACCCCTCACCTTATTCCTCATTGCAAGACCGTGTCGTGCCCGTGTTGTGATAGCCTTAGAAGAGTAGAGTAGTATAAGTATTAGAAATGTGTCATGGTTGAGTAAACAAATGGCTGGATCTAAGGCTGTGGAAGTAAGCGCTGGGTACGTGATGATTTTGTTTCTAATTTTCTGACTTTTTTATGAATGCCTGGTACTTCAGAAATGAAAATGAACTTCTAGAAAATTTAAGGAAACTCTGGAAAATTGGAAAATATGATTGAGTTTCATATCATTTTATCAATATAAAATATTATTTTATTATTTAATAAAATAATATTTTATATTGATAAAATAAAATATTATTTTATTAAATAAAATAATATTTTATTTTATCAATATAAAACTCTGAAAATTGGCAACGTCGGGTACTGATCAGCTAGTATTATATAAAATGGCATTTAAATGAATACCGCTTGATCAAACAGAAAACGCCTCAAAAAAAATCGAATATACGTAAATAGAGTATTTTTCAATAGTTCAAATGATGTTTTAAGTTGTATTAGTCCAATTTATGCTTATGAAAGTAAACTTAAATATAACATATTTTGAATTGAGATTTTGATAATTTTATTATATTGCTAGGACCTTGCCACTTTGAATGATTTTGGTATATTGAAATGGCCACTACGAGTCTTCTTGCAGGAATCAATCCTTTTGAGATCATATTTTTGATTATTTGATTTGAGTAATCCGGGCTGTAATTTGACCGCTTCTTAACGGATGTTGTTTTTAAATACATTTAATTTTCAGAATTGTCTGCGAGACTGTATCTTTCGTGTAACCCAAAAAGAAAAAGTTCAACGGCGTCAAATCGCACGAACTGGTAATTATTCGAATAATAAATCTAAAAATTGTCGTGTTGTGTGCCTTGTTGAACAATATATGGACCAGATTAAAATATTTAGATTCAGACAAAAATAAGTCAATTATCATATGGCTGTAGCACTCTGAATTGACCCTAAAGGACTCTTCTAATTCATTTTCAAAGAAATACGGACCAATAACACCTTCAGACCAAAATTTATACTAGATCTAAGAAGAATGTTGTCAAATAGTGAAAAAATTAACAAAAAATTAAAACTAAATGCAAACAAAATCTTTTTTCATATTGGATACACAATATTATTCCCTCTTTAAGGATATTGCATATAATCGTTTAAGGGTTATTGAATACAATTATAAGTTTATAATGATATTAAATGCAATTGTTTGAAAAATACCGGGAATCAAAATGTTGTAATTAATAGTTTATATCTAATATATAAAATAATGAATTAATATTATAATTCTACAAAAAATAAGCATAACCAGTACTTTTAACAATATAGAGCACAACCTGATGCCCTTTCGAAATACTTTAATATCTTTTACCACTTACTGAGTTTTGAGAATTATTAAATATTCTGCATTTATTTTATAACTCTCATATCAGAGAACCTCATTATATAGGTGGTTCTCTGATAAGGTATTATAAGTCTTGAGAAAGCGCATAATACGAGGGTCGTTCAATAAGTCCTTAGAAAAAGGTGGAAAAAAACTGTCTCCTTTTAGCTCTATACACTTTTCCAAAATTTTTATCCCGTCCAAAAAACGGATGAGTATTTTGAAGTTCTGCAAAATACTCATCCGTTTGAGCAATGACGTCCTCGTTGGAAGTGAACCGTCGTCCGCCAAAAGAAAATAGTCACTCGGGGCCAAATCTGGTAAATAAGCGGAATGCTGCAACAATTCCATTCTCAATTCCACAATTTTGGCTATGGAAACAGCGCAGGTGTGCACACGCGCATTGTCCTGATGCAAGAGGATTTTTTTCTTCTTCAGATAAGGGCGTTTCTCTTTGATTCCTCGCTCAACCGTTGCAATAACGACGCGTAATACGCTCCTGTTATTGTTTTTCCTTTTTCCAAGTAGTCGATAAAAATTATGCCCTGCGAATCCCAAAAGACCGTGGCCATCACCTTGCCGGCCGATGGCACAGTTTTTGCCTTCTTCGGAGCCCGTTCACCCTTGAAAATCCCCTGTGATGACTGTCTCTTCGTTTCTGAAGCGTAGTAGTGTATCCAGGTTTCGTCCACAGTGACATATCGACGAAGGAATTCGGCAGGATTGCGATGAAAGAGTGCCAACATAGCCTCAGAGTCCACTACACGATTGCGCTTATTCTTCTCTGAGAGCAAACGCGGCACTCATCTTGCCGAAATTTTTTTCACAGACAATTTTTCATGGAAAATTGAAGCGACTGTACCTTGTGATATGCCCGTGGCGTCAACTAATTCGCGCACTTTAATTCGTTGATCGTTCAAAATCAGATCGCGGATTTTGTCGATGATTTCAGGAGTAGACACCTCAACTGGGCGTCCTGAACGATGTTCATCTTTTGTGGATGAACGGCCACGTTTAAATTCATTCACCCAATTGTAAACCATCGCAAACACAGGTGCAGATGTGCCATGAACTGCATCCAACTCGGCTTTGATTTCTTTCGGGCTTAAGCCTTTCAAATGGAGATGTTTGATGACAGCCCTAAACTCGCTTTTTTCCATTGTTATGCACAAATAAATGTCGTTAACTTAAATCGACGATATAAATTGACCTACGCTATGGATCGAGCTGAAATTTTGACAGCTTTCCTGTCGATAATGCTACTTACAAAAAAAAATGTTTACCGACACTACGAGAGCAATTTTTCAAATTTTCTAAGGACTTATTAAACGACCCTCGTACTTACAATATTTTTGTATACCTCCGTACATTAAAATAAGTAGCCTCGATTTAATAAAATTTTATGCTTACTTTAAGTTGCTATCAAATAATTCCTAAATTTATACATTATTCGAATATACACATATAATGAAAATATGAAATTTACATAATAAAATGAGTCCGGTATGAATTTTCAATTCAAAGAAATTCTAAGGGAATTTTTAAATGAATCGCACTTTTCTTAGAATCTCGGGTCTTTGTTGATAAGTTAGTTCAATAAATCCGACAAGCAAATTTATCATTTCTTTTCTTGCTTGTCAATAGGTGATCCATAATAAATTGTGGTAGGTAATCCATGGCATGTGCCAATATTATAATGAATTATACAGCTATGAATCCGAAATACTTCCGCCATGACAAACATCCTTGAAGTCATTAATTGGGCGGCAAAAAAAACTCCACTAATAATATTTTTAACCACAATGCTGGATACCACAAAAAATGGTGAAACTAATAGTCGCTGGTTACAATTAAAATGCTAACGACAGTGGCGGCAATAGCAGCAGTAAAAATAGAAGCAACATCAATGTTAAACTGTATTGGTTGGTCGTTTATTTGCTTATTTGTTATGTAGTGGCTACAGGTATTTTAAATGCAGGCGAATGTCACTAAAATTAATTTTTTTCTCTAATCTCATATTAGGATTTTTATAAATGTCTGTTCGCGCAAATGTTGGAATCTTAACTTACTTTTACGGCTTAGCTTGTACACCCGCAATTATAATTTAGTTGTCAGTTTTTTTATATGTACAAGTTACTATAATTTTATTATTAAAATAATAATAAAGAAAAAATTGCATTAATTTTATTCATATTTGTTTTTTTTTATTTTTTCCCGTAAAGATTTTTTTTTTGATAACTTGTTACCTTCAATAAACCAATAATAATTGGTTATTAATAGTCACATTTTATAGTCATTTAGGTGAGGGGCTATTTGTGGTGGCCGCCAAGAACCAACGCCTATAAAAAAACTGATGCATTACATTATTGTAAAGGTAAAAGTAGTAAAAAGTTATCAGAGCAAAGCAAAAAAAGAGGAAATAGTTGGAGAAGTCGAGAATGAATAAACAATTTTTTTTTATAAGAAACCAAATCTAGTTACGAGGATGAATGATTTTACATGGAGATGGACGTTTTCAATGAACTGAAGGTCAATTGCGTATAGTCATATGGTAATAAAAATAGTTTCGCACGAGATTAGCACGAGTGCAATCAGAATGTTTTTGTGTAACACCTGGACACATAACAGAAAAGGCAAATTAAAATTAGTTGTAACAATAAAAGGCGGTTCATAAAAAAGTAAACGGTTTATTGTGATCAGTATTTGAGTATCTGTTCAGCATTCTCCTAGTCCAGCAATAAACTTGTTAAATTTTATAAAGCCTACTATTAAAAATTATCGATTGATATACTACAATATAATTAATGGTTCTTTTTCTATTATTTAAAATTATCAAACTTAAATAATTATACTCTAAATTTTCTTTATGTTTAAATAATAATATGCCATATATTTTTATTATATGTAATTATTGAATTTTTGATAGTTTATTTTTGAATTAATTCAAGATTTTCAAATTAGCGGACTAATGAAAAAGTTTACAAAACCGTACGTAAATGTTATGATACTTTGCGATTTTTTTCTGTATGTTTTGAAAAAATTCATTAAAAAATATTAAATAAATTAACCAAATATGGGAAATTTTATTGAATTTACATGTTTTTTGTGTATTTGGGCAATCTTACACCCCCTTTCATGAGTTCATTAACACAAGATATATCAAAATTTTCCATGTCCTGCGGTTAGTACTACTAGCTATTTATCACTTAAAGGTCTTCACATCATACTTTTAATACATATAGGATGAGAGTGCTCTGATAATTTTGTCGGCGTCATCATGAAAATCATCACTTATGAGTCATCATCAAAAGTATCTTATCATTATGAAAATCATCACTTATGAGTATTTTGTCTCAGTAGTGGTTACTCGAATCATACCATCCATAGCTCAAAAGTCAAGACCAATTTATTCGCTGAACCCTTTTTTCTATGGGAACGTTGATAAACTATCAGCTAATAAAATATCTTGAATCAAGGAAACTTCTCAGACCGTCAATATGGTTTTCGTAGCAACAGATCTACTGGTGATTTGATGGCATATCTAACCGGAAAGTGGAGGAGCACTCTCTAACCGAAAGGTGGAGTGTAGGATTATCGCACTTGATATTTCAAATGTATTTGACAGAGTTTGGAATCAGGCTCTTTTGGCCTTTCGAATTGCCTCCTCAAATGGATTAGAAGCTACCTTTCGAACCGTTAAATATTGTAGAATTTGTTTTGAATGAATAAAAATGCTGGCGTTCCCCTGGGCTTTTCTACTGTTTCACTGATGACAGTACTCTCAGTTTTTCATACTGAGTTATATGTACTAATTTTTACACCGTATTATTAACGATCTCTGAATGGTAAGTTAATGTTTTTTGACCCCAAAATTATTATTGGTAAACACAACAGATACTAAATTCAGAATATTAATAGCTTCACATATGAATATGAATAAATAGCGCAGCATTTTAATAATTTTTAGAAAATGCATGTCTCAATGTACAATATAAGTTATTTAATAGTTTTGTTCATATTGTACAATATATTTTTTATTTGTTAAATAAAACAAATAAAAAGAGCTCAAATATGGCAAGCTATTTAATTTTTTATTGTTTTTTTTTTACAGATTAGATATTTTCAAATGAAATTACAGTCATAGATTGTCTTAAACAAAATGTTCTGAAGGAGGTCCTTTGAAAAGTTGAAATGAAGCATTTTAATTTCTATCAGCTTTTTAAGTTTAATATAATAAATATGCCTTGACGTTTAAATATATTTTGAGATGGACTGTTCGCAAAATGTATTTAAAAGTCAAGGCGTGATGTGAAAATAACCCAAAATTGGCCATATTCATATGGAAAAGTCAATAATTTAGTAGTTCTTATAATATTTTTTTGTATCATTGAAACCCAAGTCTTCTTTTTTTAATACCATAGTTTTCACAATAAACTCTTCTAAAATTCTGTTCGTTAAAAAGTTAAAAAATAACTAAATGATACGATACAGGAGTCACGATAAAGCCGATAAAACAAGAAAGTCATTTTTTATTACAAGCAGCAACAAGAAAATAATATTCTCTAGTTTGTTTGGCAGTTTAAAAGTTTTCGGACATCTATTAATATTTGTCCTTCTATTATTCTTTCATTATTCATATTCAAGAATTTTCCCAATACTGATAGCTATTTTAGCATCAGCACTTTCAAACTGAATATACGTTTTCTGAAATATGTATTGTTGACTATTGACAATCAAGCGAAGATTATGTTCTAATCATTTCATTCGATAATACCTTTGATTTCAAATAGAAATATGATTTAACTTTCGTATCTCTATTCTACTAACCTTGAATATAACTATGAGTTCGCAATCATATTTGATGATGATATATATATTACTCCGTCGAAGATAAATCGACTGTAATATTATTATCATTTTTCTATAAATAAGCATGACAGTGACTTACATTCCCGATTTTTATCTTAACTACATTTTCAATATCAACCATATACGACACATTCCTATTTCTTATCATGTTCAAACTAAATAAGTTGTCTTAAAACTTACGTAGTTTTCAAATACGGATACTATTAAAAATTGGAATATTCATTTGAAATTTTAAAATATATTATTTGACATGGCCATGGTGTTTTTTTTACCGAATTAAACGTTTTCTAGCCGCTGGCTATGCACTTATTGTATTGCACAAAACTTTGACTGTGCAATTGAATAGGCTGCACATCAATATCATGTTAAAAGCAAAAAGTTTTGCACTATAACGGCAAACTATGAACTATTATAACTAATTGTAAGCACCTTATATCCAGAAAATAAAAGCTGAAAAAATACGTAGAAGAAGAAGCAAAATAAGTATAAAAAATGATTTTACTCAAGCATATCTGAAATTGATACATTTTTTTTTCAATGCAGAACCGATATAAACAGTGGCAACTTGGTAAGAAAGACGAAAAGTGGCAAACATTTTAACAGTCGAACGCCAACTTGGTTTTTTTTTTAGTTTTATAAACCCGTGAACGTTGTGATATTAAAAGTGACCGTTCACCAGAAAAGTATTAAATTACCTTAAATTTATAATTGGTGGTCCCCCGGAGAGATTTGGTGTCGTCAACTGACAGTAATGCAAGGTTGCAATTTCAATTTTTAGCTAATTAAAAAGCGAAAGCATCAGCATCAACTTTATTAATTAACCAACCACTAACCTTCCGCGAATGATTACGGATCAGCTACAGATAAAGATTTTTATCAAATGAACGATTATCTCTGTTTTTATTACCAAATTATTCATATGAGATCACCCTCGCGAAGTCAGTTATCAATTGAGTGATTTCTGACGGATATTGTGCATTTCAAATTGCCATATTAACTTACGAACTCTCAGCAGTTATGTAGGTCATATCTCCGAGCTAATAACTCATTTGAGTATACAAAGCTGTTAATATTAAATTGAAAATAATTTATTTGTTTACATTTTGATTAAATTGACTCATCATCAATGAAATCCAATATTTTACGTGTATTTTGTGAGCATATATATTATACATTAAGGCAGTAAGAATACATATTAAAATAAGCCTAGTTTTATTACATTGGATATTCTTTCTTAATACAAAATTTTAAAATCAATTATTGTACATTTATATTATCGAAGTAATAAAAAAAATGGTTTTTAGAAATAATTCATAAATTTTTTTTAATGAAACTGTGAAAAGTTTAAAATTCAGCATTTAATTATGAGAAATCAATTAATCTGTATTCTATTATTACTATTTTGCAGTAAAATGCTATAACTTTTTCCTTTGGTTTAAGTAAATATGACCCAAAGGTAAAAGTTATAGCATTAAGCCCAAAGCAAACATTTATAGCAAGGAATGTGTTCAATTTTTGTGATTTTTAAATTATATTCTCCGCATTGTCTTTGTGATCTGAATGGATGCAGAAACTCATATCCTGCTGAGTTCCTCTAAAAAAACAACTATTTTAACATTTTTTTTTGAAGTTGTTTTTATATCTTTGCTGTTTGGTACACGACCTTTTACTAGAATATTTTCTTTGCAATATTATACTTCGATTCTATTGATTCATTATTTCATTTTAAAATTGCTAAATTTTTGAGTAAAATATGGGAAAAATATGGGAAATAGTAAAAATGCCAATGATACGATATGAAAAAATTTCTCCGATTAAGTCACTTAGCTAATGAAGGAACCTAAAGAATCAATGTATCTGTTATTAAAAGTTGCAACAGAAATAAAACAAGATATCGCCTAAAAGTTGCAACAGGAATAAAACTAGATTGACGTTGCTATGTAAAGGAACAAAGATTTCAATACTAGCCGTATTCCAATGGACCAATTTTGCTACTCGCAAGTACTTGGGAGTAGATACCCATAGGAATGCACAGTTTACTGACAGAAGTAAAATTTAATCTCAAAATAGTCAACAACAATACTGAGTTTACTCACACATAAACAAAAAAAACTGAGTGTATTCACACATAAACAATACTGACAAAAATATGACTCTTCAACATAACCAATGAACCCGCTAAGCCATCTATTTCCAGGTAGGAAACTAAAATCCCCCTACCGTAAGGTAGATGCGTAACCTCCCGTGCAAAGCACCTATTTGTTCGAGGTGGTGTAGATGATGACAGCTAGAACTACTCGTGAGTAGCGAAATTGGTCCATTGGAATACGGCTACTATAATAGAATCTCCATCAAAATATTGGGTTATCACTTGGGTGGGTTCGATTGAAATACAAGAAAAATAAATGTAAGAAAAACCACGGAAGTTTATGTAATCTAAATGTAACTGTTGAAACCTCCATGAAGACAGTTGGATTAAAAATACTTATTCGGAGGCATTTCCACTTTGGTTCTCCCTAATTTTTATTTCTGCATAGTATACAAGGTGTATAACCTTAAATCCGCTGTTTGGTCATAGATGACGTGAGTGAGCGAATTTACTTCTGTCACCATTATCAGTGCACATTGTCAGCAATTTCGCACAACAACATACATTTTTCCTTTGGTAATCATGTCTAGTTTTGTGCCAGAAAAAGTGCATATACGGGAAGCTCTGCTTTTCTGTTTTAATTTGAAGAAATCGGCGGCCGAATCGCATCGAATGCCTATGGAGGCCTATGGTGACAGTGCTTTATCGAAAACAACGTGCCGAGATTGGTTTCGTCGGTTCAAAGATGGCAATTTTGACTTGTGGGATAAGAAGCGTGAAAATTGGCCTAGCAAGGTTGAGGACCATCAATTGCAGGCTCTTTTGAACGAAGACGATACCCAATCACAAAAAATGCTCGCGGAGCAATTGGGTGTTACTCAACCAGCCATTTCCATTTATCTGCGTGCCATGGGGAAGATTGAAAAGAAAATGGGTGCCGCATGAATTGAACGATAGGCAGATGGAGCGACGCCAAAACACATGGGAAATCTTGCTCGTCAGACAAAAAAAGAAAGTCGTTCCTGCATCGAATTGTGACAGGCGATGAAAAGTGGATATATTTCGAGAATCCTAAACGCAAGAAATCATGGGTTGATCCCAAAACCAAATCGCTTCAGACGGAAGACGATGCTGTGCGTTTGGTGGGATCAGCAGGGTATCGTCTACTATGAGATGTTGAAACCTGGTGAAATTGTCAATGCCCACCGCTACTATCAACAACTGATCAAATTGCACCATCGCACACGTTTTTTGGTGTGGCAACCACAAATTGCCCGAGAGATGGGAAAAATGTGTAGCTAGCAAGGGCAAGTACTTTGAATAAATTTGTTTTTCCTTTCTATAAAAAAGCAAATGTGTTTTGTTGACTAAAGAACAGCAGATTTAAGCTTATATACCTGGTAAAACTTTTTTTTTGAGTATGTTCTTATTAAAAAATTTTTATTTCATCTTATTTTTATTGGGTAAGTTCAATATTGCTTAAGCAAACAAATTGATGTTAAATTTTATCAAAAAATTATTATTAAAAATTTAACTTAACTTATTCAAATAAAATGAGCAACTTCCAAAAAAATTTATTCTAGTTGATATTATGTCTAAAATTGATACAAAACACAACAACAATCGATAATAAAACTGCAACTGAAGATATAACATAGTTTATAAAAAAAAAATCTATTCTCAAATAGTAATTTTTCATTAATTTCAATGTTATATATTTAATAAATAGGCAGCAGCGGAGATGAATACGAACCAACGAGTCGACATCGATTCTCATCAGTATTGGACATACCGTCCAGTTTGCAGGTGATACCATTGAATACAGATAGCAATAGCCTGGATAACTATATGGAAAATTATAAAGTGGTACAAGGACAACGGTCCTCGTCCGCTGATCGTTTGCTCAATGAAAGAATGCCTAAATTTCAGGACACTATCTCTGATCTGGACATTCGTAACGATGGTGTAAACATCTGGTACGCTTTCGTATACCTTGTCAAAATTTGTCTTCTGTCAATTTGAAATAACTCCCAGACATTCCTTAACATTATTAACAAATAAATAATACATATTATACGTATTTATACTATTTAGTTTTAGTTTAAAAAATTTTTTGATTTGCTTTTGAAAGTTAGACAAAAATTACTTAACTTGCTTGTTTGGATTGCATGTGATAGGTAGTTCAAAAAGTTTCCGAGCTTTTTTACTTCTCATGAAAGTTTATGTCTTATTACTTATATACTCTAAAATAAACCGAAAGTTGGACTGCTATGATAAACTTTTCAACTTCCATATCAATCGGAAGCACTTAAACGAATCTTTATAGGAGTTTACGCTATTTTATCTAAAGCGTAAAGAAAAAACATATAAAAAAGTTTTCCTATTATTTAATAAAGTTTATCGAACAATAAGAAAATTCGTACAAATTATGTGGGAAAGTTGATAGCGTTTGGTAGGGTTTTTTAATTTCACTATGACCGCAGAATTGAAAAGGATTGGCAACTTATTTCAATGGAAGATAATATGAGTAAAACGCTCAAGGATTTAATTGCCAATTCAGCTAAGAACTACTTATGATATGATAACATATAACTTTGTAGGCATTTTAACATTAATATAAAAAAAAGAGAATTTTATTACAGAATAATACAACATTAAATTTACTTGTACACAAAACAAAAAAATATATGTTCAGTTTCTACATTGTATTAAATCTAAATATATGAAAAAAGGCGATTGGTTTTTAAATAAAGAAAACGGAAGACTCCAACAAAATTTGATGTTCAAGTTATTCTTTCTTTCAGAACATTTTAAAAAAAAACATATTTTGAAGATGCGTTTCAGTTTTTTGATAATTTTATGGCCTGATGGGTGCATTAATGGTTTGAACTGATTTCAACGAGATAAGGACAAAGGAGAATGTACGATTTCGCCATAATTGTATAAAGTTTTTGGAGGAATACTTTTCAATATGAATTCAATGTGAGAAAAGTAACAGCTCTAAAAATGCAACATTCTAAAAGAAGAAATCATTTCAAGATTTATTGCAATGATAAAATATATTTTTCATCCCGTTAGTTATAATTTATAATATTTTATTTCTTTACTAAATGAAAGTGCAGCACAAAAGCATACACTAAATAAATCAAATTGTAACCATAAATTATATATTGAATATGTAATGTTCTTAAGAGATACTTATAAGGGGCAGAATATTTCAAAAATTATTTTCACAAATCGCCAAAATTTACAGATTATCCTGTATATTGCCCATTACTTTTCATCATCAATCAATAGTCATTATAGTATGAATTTAAAATACTTATGGTAATTTTCATATGCTCGTGTTTTGTAATAATAAGGAACAAAAATGCTTATCAAAAGTTAACAGTGAATAATTTTTCGGACAATTAGAATTACTTAAGATTAATAATTATGTTAATTTTTTGGTAAATGATCATTTCATTATAGTATAATACTAAGTTTGTACTAAACTAATGGTATTAGTTATCCATTTCTAAATATATATATAACGTTTTCGTTTTGAAAATGTATGTTCATGTAAATAGTGGAATCTATTGTAATAAAGGTTGATATTAAACTTCAAATAATTGTCAATATTTATACAGTCTTGGTTTTAATATTTATACATTTTTAATAACTAGTAACTTGCAAGGTATATAGAATAATATGGTAAGATATTCCGCGTTCAATTTTTGAAATCTACTGCGCAGCTACGTCACTCAGGAAGTAGAATATGTTGTGTGTACGAGCGAGCGTATTTGAAATAAGTGTGTTCGCTACTATCTTTTAAAAAAAATTAAACGAAATATATTGTAAAATGATTAAATAAAAATAAATTATGTAAGCATGTGCATATGAAATCATTTATTTTATAGTTTTATTAATTTTTCTTTTTTTTGCATTAGCATTTTCAACCCTCTCCGCATTTAATATTCTGATTTTAAAAAACATCTTACATCTAAAAAATAATTTTTTTATTTCTGTTTCTAGCTCTATATTTTCAGCAAGTTGCAATAAATTTTTAATATAATCATGGCCAGTTTTTAATGTATTCATGTTGTAGTTTTTAAATATCGTTTCAAGATTGATTAAATTTTCCATAAAATGCAATTTGGGTTTGCGTAGCCTGCTTTCCGTTACTGTATCCATCCATGTCAAGCCTATTGTTGGGTCAATTTCACAATATGTCTCAAGCATGTTTGGAATTTTAAATCTTAATCTGTGAATAATGTAGCCAGCGAGATGCTCCAAACCATCGTATTCTAGGTAATCTAAATCATACATTCCTGCACTTACATTAAAATCTGTTTCTGCGGCATTAATGGTGGTCTCTTTGGTAATATCTTTTAGAAGATTTGAAGTCAGGCACACGTAACCTGAAGACAACTCTTCTGAAGCATCTTCATTTAAATCATCGAACCCAACATCGAACATTTCATCTACCAAATCGTCGTCTTTATCGAATTCACTGCCGTCGAACATTCCTGAATCCACATACTCCTCTATAAATTCGGGTGAACTAAATTCGACCGATGAATTTCCCAATTGCGGAGTGTTGGATTTATTAAGCGAATGGGAGTGGCTCAAAGCTGCGTCGACATCCATTTTGACATTTTTTGTTTCATCACACTGCACATTACTATGCTGTGATATTATGCTCTCATTTTTACCCAACAGGAAACTTCTTAGGCGATATTTGAACTCCAAAGCTGTTGGATGGTCGTACAGTCCTCCTTTCGCACGCATGACGCCAAAAAACATTTCGAGGGGATCCTGATTAAGGCGATATGTCTTATCCTTTCGCACGCATGACTAAAGGTGTACACCGCTTTATTTCAAGCAAAATACTTACAGCATATTATTCACAATTTGAGTGTTTTTTTCTTCTATCCTGTCTTTAATGACGAACAGTCTCCTTCACTTCATACTTTACACTTCCAATTGGCAGATTTTCGGTTGGAATTGCATCTACTTTTAATTTTCTACAGCTTCTAGGTGAGTAATTTAATAATTCGTGCTGCAGGTTTCGCAAATAGTGTTCAGGTTTGAAATGTTTTGAACAAACGTAAGCATTATTGATATTCACTTTATCACTTCTCTTGCATTTTTGTAGCCATTGTCTTGCATACAATTTGTCTTTAGGAAATTTAAAAAATTTTACACTGTTCCTAACACATTCGTCTTGATTTCTTTTCAGCCGTTTGTCGTTGCTGCTGTTGCATTGAAGCATTGCACAGATTGCCATCTTAACTTTATAATAAACCACTTGCTTTTTGCTTTATTTAATATATAAACGAAATGTTAACACAATCAACTTTAAATAAACACGCTACTTCAGTTAATAAGTTTGTTTTGTTTATACCCGGTTAAAGAATTGTACTTCCTGAACTACGTCATTTGACAGAAAATTGCGAGAGGGAGATGGAATGATACATGCGCAATATCTTACCATATTAATTTATATACCTAGAGTAACTTGGATATAGATTTGGAGGAGAGAAAAATATAAAATTAAATTATGATTTTATTAAGTTCATAGTATGGATATTATCTTAACTTTAGCAGAAAAAATTCTATATAATAAGTAGGTTCTAATTGAAGAAATGAAAATATTCAAAGAAATTATTGTAATATACAATATATATGGTTAATTAGTTATGATACATGACATATTTCTATGTTTATGAAATATGAAAATAAGTAAAGTTCTACTCATACAGTTTTTGTTTATTCACGAGAAACCTTTGCATTCCGAAAAAGTGACCGTTTGGTATGGTGGCATCATCGGTCCTTATTTTTTTCAAACTAAGGAAGAAGTTTCCGCTACTATCAATGGTGAGCGGTACAGATGGATGATAACGAACTTTTTGTGGCCTGAATTGGAAAATATTGATTTAACGAATATAAACCCATACCGGCGGAATCGATTTATTGCGGGAATAGTTTCGCTAGTCGATAATTTCAAGAAGTGCAGATGCCCAATGACCTCCAAGAAGTTGTGATTTGATACTTTTGGACTTCTTCTTGTGGGGTTATTTAAAGTCATTGGTCTATTTCAATAAACTAGCAAAATTTGAGTATTGAAGCCCAATACGGGAATTAAGGATGGATTTTTTGCACAAGATGGTCAAAAAATTGAAACCATCCTTTTCGATATGTATATTTTGTATATGACAAAACCATTTAAAGTCACTTAGAACTTTTTGCTACATTTCGATACAATAAAAATACATTGCCATATATAATAAGGATCTTATTCACAAGAGCCTTACTATTGTCACACTGAGCTACTTAATATAATTGATTTCATGATACGTCATATTTGGGATTTGGTTGATTGTTTGAGGGAAGATTTTGCATAATTGAAATGATAGTGCGGGCCACAATGAAGAAACTTATAGTTTCTTATAGTGGACGAAATTATGTCATTCAAATTCAGACTTTATGTATGTATAATTGAGATGGTTAAATAAATACAATTATTATTATGATTTATGTAAATTTGATTATTAAATCAAAAAACTCAGGCTACAGTCCCTTAGAAAATGTAAAAGTTTAATGGACTAATACATTGTACAATAAATTCGACGATTTGCCTTTAAATTAGATATAATTAGTCTTATTTTCTATAGCACTATTGTGACTACAAGGTTTTTTTTAGATAGCAAGCATTAAAGTATAGTATTCTCATACTGTGAGGATACCATCTATTAAGCAGTTGAGGCAGACATACTAAAAAAGTGTATTTTGGCAGAAAGATGGCCTAGTCTATTTTCTAGGAGACTATGTCGAATATAGTTTAAAATTGCCCATTTTTGGGGGATCAATAATATCAATATTTTAACAGAAATTAAAAATTTCTTACCTTTATAAACAATTTATGGTTACTTGTAAACAATTACGATACTTTATTTACAAATGAAGAATGTGAACAACTGGGTAAACCGTGAATATTAAAGCTCATAAATACGCAAATTTACTAGAATGTTTTCTTACTCGTCTGATTGTTTTGTTGACTACTCGTAGTATTAAAAATAATAAAATACATTTATTTGAAAATAGTCAAATTTCCAAATTAAAGGATTTTAATTTCAACTTCTAAAAGTAAATATAATGTACAATAGAAAGTATTTCGAATTTTCTCTGAGTTCGAAATTCGTTTAAAAGTTCACAACTCTGTGTAAATATTTATTATCTTTTTACTTGACAAAATATATGAAAGAGTTTCCATATATACTTGCAAATACTAGAAAAATAATTTTTTTTATATCAGAAATAGATATTCTTTAAAGTATAACATTAAACTTCTTTAATTCATCAAATTTACTGATAGGAAACTTTTAAAACGAAAACTTGATTCTAAAAAATTGCCCAATTTAAGAACACATCCCATAAAGAGCATATGATTAGAGTCACAGATTAAATTAGTGTTTAGTGGATGTCATTATCTATAATATAAAATTTTTTACGACATAAATCAATTTTCCAGTTGAATTGTTGCAAAAAAGAGACTATAATGACCTTGGGAATAACTATATAAAATTCCTCATGGAATGCATAAATTAACAATTGCTTCCAAAACAACAAGAAAAAAGCTTGGATTTTTTTTTCTGGTTCCATTTTCTTTGTAACCTAAAGCTGTATTTCATTGTTCGATACACTAACTGGTTGGACCACAACTTATCTGCCGGATCCAAATACGTATTCGAATTTGCACTTATTAATTTGAATAATTTTTTTCGAAAAATTTTTCATCGAATTTATTTACGTTACTCCTTCATTCCATTCACCTGTGCACGACCAAGTGTATACAAACAACCGCTTTCGGGGCTTTCTGTTTTTACCTCACAACTTATACGACTAAGCTTCAACGTAAAGTTAATTTAAGCCTCAAACTGGTAAAGAAGGTGGGTTTTGAGCTTATGAGAAGTATGTAGATTATGCTGGTAAAGTGAATTTGTTTTTTGTAGAGATTTTGCTTTATCACCATGCATACAGTTACACTGAATATACCCATAAAAGGAGTATAGTATGAAATTACAAAACGAATAGAGATGAGAGCACATAATCCATGACGTATTAAAATTTGTTTGAGTAGTCTCATAGATCAGATTGGTTAACATGTTATCAATTTCATTACAACCTTTTCTTATGTTACATGTATTAATTTATTGCATTCGTAATGAATTTCTCTTAGTTTATTCTTAATTATTATAGTTTTTTTTATTGATGAGTACAATTACGATTCACTTCCATTAGAATACAATCAATATGGAAGTGAATCGTTTACTGCTGTTGTGCTATTTTATTTGGTCATTTTAGTAGCGTATTAACGATTTCATTTAACTTTGGACAGCATTCAAGCGAGCTAAAAAAGAGAAAGGATTTATGTTGGTACATTTAATTTTCGACAATTTTATAACAAACTGTACTTGATCCAATCAGTCTTATTTTTTTATTGTGATCATTGTCATTTTAAAAGACACCGTATGCGTACGTGAAAATTTCGGAATGTTGATTGGCTGAGTCTGCTTACAAGACAGTGAAGACGAAAGTCGTACCAGGTGAAATAAGAACACTTGACCTTTCCTGTGGATTAAACAGTCCGCATTCCAAAAATTGTCGACCATTGTAATTATAGGAACTTACAACAACCTCAACATAGCCAGATAAAAGTATGGAAAAAGAGTTAACAATTTGGAAAGTAAGAGTACAGTTCAATAGTTAGAAATGCTTTGGTGAGCATAATATTAATAGGCAATCTTAAATTGTATAAGTAATCGGATTTTCGAATACATTTTTGGGCCTAGTTGCTAGGTGATACTCATATTAGTAGATAAGAATACAATCATTTTATTCCAGGGCGAAAAATTAATTTCATTTTATTTTTTATTTTACTATTTCACTTTTTTTTAACAACTAGTAGTTTAAAATAGTAATTTTGAATTGAAATCGGCATAACTTTTGAATATAAATCGAATCAAAGTCAGCCGAACTCAGACCCCTTAGAGTTGTTCAGTTGAATCGCATCGCGTCAAATTGCGATAACTAACCCAACAAATCTCTCTCTATCCGGTTTCTAATTTTGTACTAAGTCGATTGAACATGGCGATTTACTGTGCCCCACAGTTGTAGTCGTCTTTACTAGCAGCAGCCTTGGACAACGGACATCAAGTAAATTATAATTCATGGAGCTTGGCCACTCTGACCATACCACACCCAGTCCGGTGATGGTGTTTCGTGTCATGCGCAAGCGTACTCGTACTCGTCGTAATAAGGCAAGGTTGTAGGGGCCACACCGCATTCAGAACTTTTTTTTATCAACTGGTCACTTTCAAAATGGGCATTCGATTTGGTTATAACAGCACAGTAAGACTCCCAATCTATTGGCAGAAATAATAGCAAACACACTAAATCACATTCATCTCCTCCTCAAACCAAAACTGATAACTAAGAACTTAAAATAATTCTGCGACATGCATGAAGGCCAAATGAATATGTTTATTTGTCTAATATTAATAGCCATTAATTACCGGATATCAATTTATGGTTTCGAAAATAAATTTATATATTGTAGTATTATTAATGTGTACTCCTCTTCTTATGTACTCGTTCACAGTCAGCTAGTCAATTTTACCCCCACTTTTACTTCAAGTCTTTAAGTGAAAGTAATGTTTTCATTTGATTTTTACTAATCCAATTTCGAGAGATTACATACGAACAGGAAAAGTCGTTGACCAGCATTATCATTGCACCATTTCAAAGTTCGAAGAAACTGTTCAAAATAAATGCACAGCCAGAAGTTATAATTGCAGCGAGGCTCGTCTATTGCTTTTTTCTGCCATGGTGGATTTCTCCACCAAGTATGAATCCAAATCTTGTGGTGAATATTTACCGGTAGAATGCAGACGGCATGTGGCACCACGAGGCGATCATATTTCGAATTTCGCCGTCTCATAAGATCTTGTGTGCTATAGGAGACGGGGTGCTAATATTCATTGGCTGTCAATTTGATATCGTAGTCCAGACATTTAATATGGTAATTTAATGAACTAAAGACGTCGGCTAATTAATTGTAATATCCGCTTAATTAAATTTATGTGCACATTATGTATATACAACCAAGCTTACGGACTTGTAATAACAACCTCAGACTATAGTATATGAAGATTGCGAGGACTCTCTTTTTCTTTTTAATTATTCTCTGCTGTCCCACATAAAATAAAATAAATTCTATATATTTTTGTTACATCAACTCATATTATGTTGAAACTAACGTGTGTATTACATAAACAATTTGTCTAATATCGATTTGAATTGTTAACTATAATCATAAACGGACTATTTAGGAACCAAATTACATTTAATTATCTTGGAGTAGGCCAAATTGTTATTTATTACATTGAGGCACATATTAATTTGTGAAAATATCAGAATAAAATATAATTATTGTTTTTGAAAGTTCTATACAGAAAAGTTAAATATTTTGAACAATGTAGGTGGTTGTTATTGGTCAAGACGTATTCAAAATATTCTTCGAGATTCCTTCTGGAATTGCAGCACGCGATCCACAGGTGCTGCTGTCTTTTGCCTTAGAAAAGACATACGACCACATATTCCCGTACAGGATGCTACTTCAATTGACTTAGTGGAAAGTCGACTCAGCTACTCAAAACCTATTGCAATCCGAACTCGAAGAACCTTCACGGTAAAGGCAAATGGCTATTTCTCGCAAAAATGTTTTATATAATAGAAAAAGCCATTCCCCAAGAATCCTCTTTGACCATAAGCATTTTCAATAGTTCCATCTATTATCTATATCACTATCAGCATCAACACATATCCTATATGCCGACGATATTTGCTGCTGGTACCAGAATCTTCCCCGCAGTAAACACTCAACAAAATTGGCGAAGTCATTTCTAAGATAAGAGACTGATCATCGAAAAATGGAGCCATCAATATGAAAGAGAACCCGGTATGCCTCCACGTATATCGAAAGCAAAACTGCAATCCAGGAAAACTGCCATCTGGACCCCACCCCCTCCATCCGACAGATTCCATATGAATCCTGGGTATTGAAACTGGTCGAAAACCTGCTGTATACTACCTCGTGTAAGTCCCACATAAACCTTATTTAAAATAACTTTTGGTTTCCAAATTATCCTCTTCATAATCTCTTAAAACAAGTTATATCTACTATCTGCTCAAAAAGAAATTCGTCCTCCCTCTCCTCAATGATTTCTCTTAAGGTAAGATATCCATTCACTCTTTCGCTTATTTTCCCAACCTTCCTCCCACACCCGGATTGGATGCTGTATCGGAGTTGAGTGTGTGTTTACACCAGTCCATCCGTCAATAGGAAGCTTTTCGTTGAGTTGATGGATGGATTGGGTGAGTTCACACTTCTTTTTACTGATTTAGCTGTTAACATTGCGATATTAAGTGTGGAATCCTACCTAATAGAAGTTCCCCTTTCCATAACGAACTGTTGGTAATTAGTATAATTAGTCTCAACGTCAATTAATCCCTCCAAACATCGCAGCGTGAATATTTTCACAGACAATCTCGCAGCCTTGGAAGCCATTCGTAAACCCTCAAATGATCCGGTACTCAACGAGATTCGCCGTAATTTATTATCCTCGGCAATGGGTGGGCTGATCGGCTGGCGAGGGAGGCGCTACATCGTCTTTTTCCCACTAAAATTCCAAATTAATCTTATCTGCTTAGGAAATAGCTTTTAACATCTTTAGCTATGCGTAGACAAATAGACTGGACAAACGATGGAATGCCTAACATTGGAGAACCAGTCTTCTCAACAACCATTCTGAAATTCTGGTCAAGAATGATTTTTTCTTCGGTAACCAACCTTGTCCTTCATTTCATTCCTGTGATGTTCAACTGACTACTCCCCGCATATCAAATAAATGCCACTTAACCCAGAGTTTCTTTTTGAATAGGATTCCTTCCATTCTAGAGCTCCTATACCCAACAATACCTTTTCCAAATCTTCTCTTTAATTTGTTAAAAGTAATTACGAGTAATATGCTCCTTAAAATTTAACCACTTCTAATTAGTCCCTCCAACCAATTCCAATAATGATCGACTAATTTCATTAGGTAAACTGGCAATGCCATCATACACGTATCATGAAGTCGCTAAATGGTGTCATGGTCGTGGCGCTACATAATAGCCTATGGTTCTTGTCTCAGATACCTTACAACAACAACAAAATATTCATTAAGACGTTTCATAGCTTTTCAAATTTAAACGCAGTAATTGTTAAGGAAATTCAAATGTTTTTTATGTAATGTGAAGTACAATCGATACAATTAAGTTCTGAATAAAACGTCATTCAAGTGGCCTCTACGACTTCTGTTGCAGGAGCGAATTCGATGAACCCAATTTTCGAGCACTTTTTCCACTAAATCAAGTCGTATCTAATGAATAGCACGTTCAATATTAACTTCTAAAGCTTGAAGACGGTTTGGTTTATTGCTAAAAACCATTGACTTCAAATAACCCCACAAGAAATAGTCTAATGATGTTAAATCACAACTTCTTGGAGGCCATTCAATGTCACAATTTCTTGAAATAATCGAATTTCCAAACTTTTCTCGCAATAATTCGGTTGTTGCACGTGCTGTGTGGCACGTAGCCCCGTCTTGTTGGAACCAGATGTTGTCAAGATCAACTTCTTCCAATTTCGGCCATAAAAAGTTGGTTATCATTGATCTATACCGCTCTCCATTGACAGTAACGGTGTTACCAGCTTCATATCGAAAGAAGTATGGACCGATGATTCCACCAGACCAAAAACCACACCAAACTGTCAATTTAGGTGAATGTAATGGATAAACCAATTAAGGTGACTTACAAAAAATAATTTGTGGATTTTCTTCGCACCAGAATCGACAGTTTTGTTTATTTACCGCACCATTCAGATGAAAGTGAGCCTAATCGGAGAAGATGATTTTCTTAAAAAAATTGTAATTGGAAAACGATTATTTTGATAATAAAATTGAATAATTTGTAAACGTTGTTCTTGTGTATATCTCTCGATTATGAAATTGTATGCATTACTGAATACAATGAAAAAAAAAAAACAAATCATGACATATTACAAATGGCCGAACCGTCACTTAGAAATCATATTACTCTTATTGGAAAACCCTATAGTAACACTCATATTTGAAGTATTCGAAGCATCTAGCAAATTTTCTACAGCACATCGGAGGCATATTCTAGAGTTCTTTGTTTGTAGAGATTTCAATTGTAGGTACTGAGCTATCATATTGTTATGAATTATTTGTGTTGCTGCTAATTAATGCACTGATTTAGTAACATAAAACAGTGGACCGCATAAATGATCAAATATTAATATCCATTATTCAGGACGACTATAAAACTGAATAATCTACTAAAGTTAATGATATTCTTTTTCTAGATTTCTGATAGGTGTGCGAGCTATTAGCATATTTGGTCTTACCAGTTTTCTTAACAATGCCAAGTTGTTACCAATTAATTAAATTTTTTTAAAACGCGTTAGTTTATTTAAAAAAAAAAAAAATAAAGTGAGCTATTATTAAAGAGAATTTTAAAAAAAATTCGCATTGTCGTATAAAAAATTCTAAACAGCCAAAAAAGCTAACTGCAGATTTCTAGTTTACTATACTACAATTTCGGCACATAAATACTAATTCTAAGGGCTATGATGCCATTTAACGTTTTCGAACTATAATCTAACCGACTCCAGTGGGAACACCAGTTTATTTAATTTTGCTGTAGATTTTAATTAAAAATAATTTTTTTTTAAAATTAATTAATGATAAATTTACTAATTTTTTAAGACAGTTACTTAAGCTTTGTGATTGCTGTTTCGATCTTAATAAAAATCTACAGCAATTTAATTTTCTAGTACTTAAAAAAATTTTCATTTCAAAGTCCCATAAATACTTAACAAGCAAAAGAAAACTACTGAAATATTTCTTATTTAAAATTCCCACAATTTACTTTTTATAAAAATATAATGAAAAATGAAGAAAAAAAAACACTGATTCTCGAATTCCGCTACTATGAACTGATTGTCGAAATATTTATATTTTCATGTGTTAATTTTAACAGATTGCATTTAATCGAACGCACTCACTTATCAGATACATTAAAGGAAGTTGTTAAAAATGTTGAATATTATTTGTAAGATCACGTTGTAAAATTGTATCCTTTCACGGAATAATTACAAATGTGTTCGAGTACGTATGCATGTGTAAAACAAAAACGAAAACAAAAATAAAAATGAAAATTAAATAAAAATTAAAAATAAACGCAAATATAAAAAAAAAACGTTAAGGTAAATTTCCTGCTACTAGGTAGGTAAGTATGAAAAAAAAAAACTTTACAAACTACTCTGAAGAAAGAGGAAAAAATAATTTCCCATATTCATCGGCAATTTTCTTTTCTTTAGCTAAAATTATAATAAATTTGCTTTTATTACTTGTAAATTATAGTTATCGCTTCTGAATCAAAATAAAATAAAATATTTTCATAAAAATCGAGTTATTCATGTTACGCAAGTGGTCCTAGTAGTGTTGAATGTCTCCCATAACTAAGATATACGAGTATAACACTTTACTGTACCTAAAGTTGATTGGCAGAATTGACTTTGTTTTAATAATGTTTTATTTTAAAAAATTTTATATTTTTTTAAATTATTTATTGAATTTATATGTACTAAATGAAATAAAGGAAGAGGCAGATATAAGAATAGCTTCGAACGATAATCTAGAAGAAAATCGGAGAACGAGACTCACACGTTTCACGGTTTCTTTAAGAATTTAAATATTGGTAATACTGTTCGTTTGAGTTCAAGGTACTCGTTTACAAGTGCATGCGTGTCATATCGAAAGTAAGAACTTAAGACTTTGCTGGACCGCAATGCTGTTGAATCGCCCTTTCACCTGTCAGCACTTCTTAAATTAAATAAATGAGATTGCGTACATAATCGTTGATATGAATTGCTCCATCAGAAATGAACTGGTTCTGTACAAGTAACACAATGCTCATATTCGGAATTAATAAAAAAGAGTATTGGTATAAATATAAGCATATAAATGTCATCTTAACCACTTTTAATAGAGATTTTTGAAACTGATAATTGGGCAAATTTTGTACAAGGAATCATTAATGGAAATCATACTGAAATACTAAGTGCCGGGAGACGATTTGGTTGATGAGATATATTACTCATTCTAGCACAAGACCGAATAGTACGGCTTTTAAATGCAGCTTATACTAATTGAATTGCATTGAAAATCGAAAAGACAAGATTTGGCAATTTTTTCATTCAGGTGATAAGAAAGAAAGGCAGGCCAATTAAGCAAATCAGAATTATTGATATGCAAGTTAAAAAATTGATTATAAATCGAGATGAGAAGTTATTTTTATAAAATTTTTTTGAAGGAATCTTACTTTTTAAATTATTATTTAACTCTTCCTTTTTTTGTTTTGTTAGTCTGAAATTAGAATAAAATAATGAACATTCGATGTAAACTGAATTTCGTGAATATTATACATGAGATTTCTTCATAACTAATCTTAGATCAATAAAATATTTTGATTATTGGTGAATATTTGTATACTAAAATTTTTTTAATAAATAATACAAATTTGTTTAATATAATATTTTATTCCTATACAATTTTTTATGTTAATAAATATAAATAATACGATATAATTGACATACGTAGAAATTTCTATAAAACAGTTTTATTGTATACTAAATATAAATACCACTAAGCACGTGCAAACAGGAAACTACTGGAAAATCTTTAAAGTTAGTTACCCTTTTTGGTATTTTTAAATTAAAATATACAAATTATATTTATTTGTCATTAAATATAATATATTCTATTTTACATGGGATGAATAGGTATTGACGCAGTTTATTTTAATCAATTTAGATTTTTTGATTTGAATCTTTTTATAAAATACTTTCTATTTAAAAAAAAATTCAAAGCAGATATAATAAGCCTTCCATTTATAGAAATCTCATTTATAAAAATACGGATTCCGTTTTTCTTTAAGTGAACCAATAAAAAAACTCAAAAAAAAAATATATAGAATAATCGAGGATGAGAAACTAGAAAATGTATTTTTGCGCCTTTGTGAATTTTATGTGTCAAGAGATTGAAATCGATTCGAAATCTTGTCATTCAATGCCTACGTATTATTCTTGAACATAACATAACATAGGGTAATAAAAAAGGTACATATCCTCTCTCATGCTGGCAAAGATCAGGGATGTTGATTTTCGAAACGAAACAAATGAAAATGTTGTTCAACGCTTCCATATACACTCCAACGAAGTACTTTTTGTATTCGATGTGCATTTGAGGCGCCAATATTTGAGTAGGAAGCTATTCTTTTGTGTCTGCAATATTTCCATCCATTTCTACTACTTGAAAAGGAAGATGAACTTATATTGCACTCATTTAAATCTTCGTAAATTCTTCACAAATAGCATTTCATGGAAGAGTACATTTGTTTGAACATCGTTTCCAATGAACATATAATTCTGTATTGACACTTTATCTGAAGAACTCTTGCAATAAAATATTTTTAAATCTTACCAATACTACTGACATGTAGGCAAAATCAAAAGATGTCATGGCCATCGGAAACTGGGTATCTTTTTAGCCATTTGCCATGGACAACTAAAATATTCTTTGTCTATTACTATTTGATCAATAGCTAACATAAAAATTTATCATAATTTCCATTTTTGATTAGCCAATATTATTTTTTACCGGACGCCCTACTTAAAAAAAAACTTGTTTTGGCTAACCTACTCTAATATTTATCAGACAGACTATATCCACTCCGTAAAATTGGTGATGCCCTTCCTTTCGTGTGGTGGAAATTATTATGATAGGTGGTGGTGTTTATTTCCAAATTAAATCATTTGAAATTGTTGAAATATCGTAGGTATAATTAGGGTAGAGATATTTGAATATAGGAATCAAAAGGAGGAGGAGTTTATAGTGTTGTTTATAGATAATCTTAACTAATTTAAATCTCCACGAATTTGCGGGTATTTATTAGTGTTTCACTCTATTACTATATTAGAATTGCTTTTTTTTTGGACCCAAATGCATTTGGAGTGGAAAATATTCAAATGACCAGCAACTATCTAAGTACTAGCTACCTATAAATTATGAATCGATAGACAAAAAGATTCCAAATGTGTTGGCCTTGATAAGATGTTTGGAGATCACACTTTCTGATACCACCGTACGCCTTGCCTTGCTCGTTATATGGTCGGACATATACAATATTTGCCATTCAAACTTAATAAGATACTCTAGGTGCTGGCCAATATGCTGATATTGCGCATATCGTGAATATAATGTGATCATCTAATAATACTTACTACTGTTGCTACTCTTATTATTGCTGACGCTGCATGCACGATTGCCATTCAGCTGCAAACTATTTATATTCCCTTGGGCCAAGGTGTGGTCAATTTTCAGTTCAGTATAGTTCAATTCATTCCAATATAAACAAGCCAACATTGTAGGATTTCATAATATCAAATATTATAGGAATACGTACATATAGTAGACTCTTATATATAATATCAGCATTCACTCCTCTAATGCAAATAATATAAAAAAAGCAGTCAGGCGACATACTTCTTAAGCTACCAAATAGAAAGCCTCAAGTCCACCAATATATAATAAAATAAATAAAAAATGTACGCTCAAAGTATAGAAAATAAATAAACAATGAGCCAATAAAAAAAAGGCATAACTTAGAAGAGAGCTTTTTATTAGAACTCCTTTCAGTTGGTCGATTATTGCCCAAAGAATTCATGAATTTTTTTCATCTATACTTTTAGACTTTTGCATCATGTCGGTGTTTTTGCGAATAAATACCTAATAATTCTAGCCGATCTAGCTAATCTGTTGAAATAGCAGTTATCTGCGCCACTAAGGAAGAGAAAGAAGTGAGGTTAGGTGGGTGGCTAACCGTGGCGATTTACAGTGACTTCGAAGCCACTCCATTTAAGAGCCCGCCGTGTTGTAACCAAACTGTCCATGGGCATTTATCTTGCAGTATATTCTATGCACATTAAAAAACCCATTGGTTAATGATTTTGTATACCCTCTTCAGCATGTGCTGAAATCGAATACATAACATATTCAAGATGTCGAATTTCTATTTTCGAGAGATACCGGTACATAAAATAGTTGAATTGAAGCTATCAGTTTCGCGGATATTACCTTTACGCAATGCTTTAATTTGTCTTCTGCGCGGTCGGTCAAACGAATGAGTCATTTCTCAGTTATTCGCCAAGTTTTGAATACCTCAGTGGGGCCGGGTAGCTTCTGAACCGATTATGAAAGAATATGACGACGAATTGACTTTCGATTTCAGATGAATCGAAATGGAAAACTAGTAGGAAACCGATCAATATCACAATTCCGTCGATTTTTTTGCAGATATTAAATAATTTTTTTACGATGCTTTTATTGTGTATCTCCTTAAGCCAGTCACTATATCTAATCTTGTAGTTTTTTTTTCTTCGGACACCATTTCGCAAAACGATCTTTTTACAAATCTTTACTAGTATTTACTATTATTATTATTATTATTATTATTATTATTATTATTATTATTATGTTTATTATAATTGTTATTTTTAAAACTGTTATTTAGAAATGGAAAGAAGAAAAAAACCCTGCTGAGGCTATAGGAGAAATAATAAAAGTCTTGATCGTTATTTTGAAAATTTTACACCATGAGCCTAGATATATATCTCGTAAAGTAATTGTCTATTTAAAATAGAATGCATTAAATCGTATAATAGTAGGCGAAATGCTACTCCTCTGTGACACAATAAAACCTGATTGAAGATATTTATAAACTGCGTAACTGTAGTATAATTTTTTGATAACATTTCTTTAACTTCGTGTTATATAATCGTTACAGAATTTGTTTATTTTTTTTTATTGTATTTTATTTTATAAAGAAATATTCGATTTAAGTTTATATTTTTAATTAGTTTTTAATTTGCATTCAAAATTTGGGTCTGTATTTAAAATTAAAATAATAAACGCTATAAAAATAATATAGAAAACTTATTTTTCTTTGAAAATTTTTACATTAATTAATATGATAATATATTTAAAAATACACGAATAAAAGCAATGATATACAATATAAAGATTTTATGAATTTTTATATAAAATACTAGAGGAAATGACAAAGAAAAGTCTATAATTGTCCAGTTGAATATCGTTAGATAAAATGAATATTAAAAGTTTTTCAAAAAGTTCATGATCACAATAGAGTTCGGTCTAGGCCAGCTGAATCAAAGAACTTTATATGCCCCAGTTCCGCTTCGCCGTCTTTCAATCTAGTAATCCCAGCATATTTTTGGTAAAACGTTCGTCTTCTGGGACTATAAATGACGTAACATGCGGGGTATAGAGATTGATTTTAGCATTAAATAGGATGCGGAATCCTTAATTTTTATGTCAGAAACTCAAGTTGCCAAAACATAATCACGCGTGTTTTATTACACATTCCAAAATTGTAATAATTGAACAAATTCAAAATTTATAATTTAAAATAAAACGTTATAGCAGACAATTAGAAAATAAATTTAAATGGCTGACATTTTTTTTAAAAATGTTGCAACAGAAAAAATGTTGGAGAACCCGTGTATTCAGATATTAAATATATACAATCTATACTTAAATATATTCTTGCGCATCTTCAATATCCTAATACAAAGTATTTGATCATCATCAACGATACGACAACCGGGAGTGCGGTCTAGGCCTGGTGAATCAAAGAACTCCAGGCGTCCCGAATTAGAGCCGCGGTTTTCCAGTTCGACATTCCCAGTATGTTTTTGCCATCCTGGCTAACTTCATTGCTCCACCGAAGTCAGGGCCTACCTCGTCCTCTGGGACCATAAATGGAGCCACCGTAGACTTTCCTGGCAGGATCTTCCTCATCCATACGGATTAAGTGTCCAACCCACCACAACCTATTGAGTTTTATTTGATCCACAATCGGGTGGTTGAGGTAACGCTCCAGGATCTTATCGTTAAATAGACTCCGGAATCGTCCGAAGAACGATATGGTTCTAAAATTCTATAGCAGTAGCTTCGAAGTTATGGTCAGAATTTTTGAGCGAAACAAATTAAACTGATAAGTAGTTGGCTGTTTTGTGAAAAACAAAATTAATTGCGCGGACGCATTCCGAATGTTGACTGTGGCATATGGTCAAGCTACATTGGACCCAAGCAATGTTTATCAGTGGTACGAAATGTTCTCAGAGAAAATGAGAAAGACGAAAAGCGTGTCGGACGCGCTTTTCGTCTTTCTCATTTTCTCTTATCAGTGGTATAAAAAGGGCCGAGAAAATGAGAAAGACGAGAAGCGTGTCGGACGCCCGAGCACGTCAACAACAGACGAAAACATTGATGAAGTGAAGAAAATAGTATTGGCCAATCGTCGAATCACCGTTAGAGAAGTTGCCGAGGACTTAAACATATCAATTGGCTCGTGCCATTCGATTTTTACCAATGATTTTGGCGTGAGACGGGTTACCGCAAAATTCGTACCAAAATTGCTCAATTTCGACCAAAAACAGCATCGCATTAACCTTGTTAAGAAGCTGTTGGACTCTGTCTGCGACGACCCAAATTTAATCCAGAGGCTCATTACTGGTGACGAATCATGGTTTTATGGTTATGACGTGGAAACCAAAGCTCAATCATCCCAACGGAAGCTGCCGCATGAGCCAAGACCGAAAAAGCGCGCCAAGTTCGGTCGAATGTGAAGGTTTTGCTTACAGTTTTCTTCGATTGCAGGGGCGTGGTGCATCACAAGTTCTTACCACAGGGTAGAACGGTCAATAAGGAATATTACCTGCAATTATGAGGAAGTTGCCTGAAGCAATCTGCCAGAAACGCCCGGATTTGTGGAAGAACAAAAATTGGCTTTTGCACCATGATAACCCCCCTGTTCACGCATCAAAAATAACACACTTATAATGCCGCAACCACTGATTTCCCCAGATCTGGCCGCCTGTGACTTTTTCTTCATGAAAGGACGACGCTACGTTACGATTGAGAAGATAAAGACGGCATCGAAGGAGGACTTCGAGGATTGGAAAAAACGTTGGCACAAGTGTATAATATCTGATGGGGATTACTTTGAAGAAGACAAAATAGATATTCATAAATAAATAAATAATTTTTGAAAAACACAAAATTAGCGATACTTTTTGAACAGACCTCGTATAACACATTCACTTCCTTCACTGATATACTATTTCCAAGCAATATGATTTGTATGCAATGTTTTATAATAAGTAAATACAATATTTTAAGCTAATTTGGACAGCGTATTTATAATAAACTTTAATAAATGTTTTAATAAAATTGTATTAATAATATAAAATAAAAACTTTTCATATAAAAAGATTATTTTTCAATTAAATTTATATTTTTGTATAATTTCCTTTAAATAAAATTTGTCAAATATTTTAATTATTTTCACGAAAGTCTATATTTTTTTTTATTATAAAAAGAAGTCGAAAAAATTAATCATTCGCTTCCTCCGATCTACGACTTTGGATTTTTATTTTTAAATAATAAGAAAATTTTAAGCAAGTCCATCAAAGGGGAAGAAAAATGTGAAATAATTTCTCTTTATATTTAAGAGCAACAAAATAAAAAGAAGCAAATTTTCCATTTATCGGCATAAACAAAAAAATGTTTTTTTTTTCAAAAAAATTCCATATTAAATAAACTCGTATGTAGTTCATTCTATTTGGAAAATATAATATTTTATATTATTCTGAATTGTTGTATACTTTTTTTTGGATATGTTATGATAAAGTGCTCATGAACCAGAATTTGATATCTTCATTTTATAACTAATGTGATGGTGAATTCGTGCCAAAAGTATGCTCTTCACTTTTTACTAAGAATGGATGATTTTATGGCAAAAAGAATGGAATAAATAATTTTCTTTGGATAGTGTTACCATAATGGTCGAGTAGGGCATACTCGATGTATACTTTACATAGTATTGAAAGTGGTGAAACACTTTCAACACTATGCAAAATATACATTAAGTACGCCCTATAGATAAATAACACTATTATCAAATTATTCGCATAGTCACATTCACTTGGAATTTGATATTTGACTTGTGGTTGTCACGTGCCATAAGTATAGAAATTTACTCCCTATGAAAGCAACAGCATCTTTTCAAAATTAGCGTGTAAATAAATCAGAAAAATTCGAAGTAGTTCTATACCAATAGAAGGTATATGTGAATCAATGCGGTTTAATTGTACCATAAATGAATACACTTTTGGTACCATAAATTGATATTGGAGATGGCAATGGTCTTCTACACTGGATATGAGAGAAGACTATAATATTATTACGATCGTAATCAAAATCCTCATACACTCCACAAATATATCAAAAATAGGAAATTTAAAAGTGTTTCTGATTTCCAAATAGGATTTCATATATTTTCCACTTATCACACTCTATGTGTCGCTCTATCTCTTTAGTTTCACTCTTCAAATAGGAACGATAGCAACTCTATACATTTCTGATTGCAGTGATGGCTTGTCAACATAACTCATTTAGGCATCGAGTGATTTAGATTGTTTCGCTCAGGCGAATTGTATGCACCCGCAATCCCATATCTTGTGATTTTTTCTGCTAGTTCACTAGTGTTAGCCATTATATAAATATATATTCATAGGCACAGAATGTGGTTGTCGTCATTCAAATGGTACAATTGTAAAATTGTCGCCGCTTTGAAAATCAACAAATTCTCCACTCCAATCACTAAATAGAAAGCAATATTCGATTTGTGGTGGAAGGTGAGGAGCGAAAATAAATCAAGGTGCAGTTGTTCACTTTACTAGCATGTCTACTTAATTTACTTTTTTTTGATATTGTTTTTGTGAGTTTTTACTTATCTGGGTTTTTAACGATATGTAAGTAAAAAGAGTCCTAGAGCATCTAGCAAATAGTCTCTACCATCTTAGCATCTAGAAGAACGCCTAAGAAAAGCGGGCTACATGATTTGATATTTTAGGCGTTGGCAGCAAGCCGTCTACTTGCAGATGGTTAAGTTTGCACGCCGCGACGATAGCCTGATGGTGGTCATAGAGGATAGCTATGGTCCAACATTAGTGGTCTATGTTCCATCGCTCGCCGATCACGATCAACCTATATGGACTGATGGTGGTATCGTCCATCGTTGTACAGCACTAGGTAGGTGCGTAGGCTTGAAATATGTCTCACATGTCATCATAATGTATTCCAAGGTTTGCATAAATTCAACCAAAGGAACTGTGTGCATACTGATGTCTGAATTCTATACAAGAATGTATTCGTTCCTCATTCGAGAGACAAACTTGCTCGAAACCGAATTAAATTACATTAAATGTGCTGCAAAAATTCATGGGCAATCGAATCTATTTTGTTTGCCCCGATTCACATTCCAAATTATTATACGTTTTTCGTGTCTACACAATTTCTTTTTTCTCTTATTAAATCAAGTTACATATCATTTCTACGATTCCCTTACAAATTTATGAACCAAAATGTTCATTATTTAGAGAATCATTGAATTGTTTACAATCATATTAAGATGGTATTTTTTTAAAGTTATTTGTAAAATTTTATTTTGTTTTTTTACAATATATCATAGAAAAATGTTTGATCTGTTTTAGTATATATGTTTTTATTAGTTGCTATGTTGCTACTGATTATTATTAACGAGATAATAAAAAAAATTAAAACAAATAACGATGAATATTTAAAAAGAAAATTACGCAAAATTTAATATGTGTCTGTTTCTATTCAAATATATATATTTATAAGTAAAAATCATTTAAGGTATACATTTTCTTACATAGAAAAATATAGCCTGTATATTCTCTTTTTTCGATATAAAACTGATTTGAAATAATGCCAAATTATTTCATTATTTGAAATGACAATTTTATATGGCAATTGCCATTCGAAGATGCATTCAGAAGTACCACTAAAGATATACAAGCATCTGACGAGGTCTGATTGTTATTCAGCATAAAATACTTATTGATAAAGATAGCCGTATGACAGCGGGCGTTACCATAGTCGAGCATTCAAATGTTTGTAATGACCAATCTGAAGCGAATATCACTTTTTTGAGCAATTCAGTGACGTCTTAAGGTAAACCTTGGTTGACAGTGTGTGCCGAATGTTCATTATCCTTCATTTTTTTCAGTTTTTGATGTTACAGGCCTCGCTGAGCGAACTTTGTCTTCTACAGCTTCTCGACTCTCCAAAAATGCGTTATACCACTGAAAAACTAGTTCTCTTAATAAGAAATTCCGCATTATCGCGGATCGACCATGCTCAAGACAAAATATAATAGCACTTCGTTGAAATTTCGCTGATCCATTTTAAGTAACGCACTAAAAAAGCACAATTGAACATACCATGCTCTATAGGGTCTTGTAGTTTTCAAACGGGGTTGAAAATTGTACTGCGCGTTTAAAATAATTAATGTGTGGAGGGAATTCCACAGTGCTGCCATATTGCTCTCAGTGATGCCAGTCTTATAACTGTTCCGCCACCTCTCGTATATTTATATTATATACCTAATTTATGTGGTGTTATGTTTATATTAAGGCAGAAAATCCATCATAATGTAAAAAAATGACAAGTATTATTTTTCCAATCGGTAAAATTTTTTTAAAATATTTCCTTATAGTTTGGAACATGTTAAGAATTTTTTCTAAAAAAGATAGACCTCATCTACATTATTTTTAAAATGTAGATGAGCTCTATAATTATTTCCGATATTGAGAGATATGAGCCCTATAAGGACCTGGCTGTCAGTAGTGCAAAAACGGTTATAAATTAAAAATTATTCCAGATGAAAAGTAATTACTCGATATTCTGTTAATAAAGAAAAACTTTCTGAAATATGTACGTAGGATGATTCAATTGTACAATATAATTATATCAAAATATAATTATATTAAACTGTATAGTTATTGTAAGTAAAACCATCCCTTACAGCATAAAAAACATGAACAATTTGACTGAATTATTTTAAAAAACTTTGATTGTTCAATTTGTTTTCCAGAAAAATTAAGTATATTCTTAAAATCTATAAGTCCAGAATATATTGTATATAATTTACTATTGGTAGAAACACAATTTCAACTTGACTCAAAACTGCATCAGTTGCCGTTGTAATAATTTAAAAATCTTCACAATCTAATAGGAATGCACAAAAATCCGACTGTTTTATCGCCGAATTAGATCTTGTTTAAATTTTGCAGTTGTAGTTCAAATATTGCCATACATTTCAGAGTTTTGTTTTATGGCAGGATTGTTGTTTCATAATTGAAATTGAAATAAAAACAAGGTAAACGAATACCATATATTATTTGTAGTTTTATTAAAAAAATTAATAAAACATCCCTCTATTATATAAAAAAGTTTTTTTTTTGTAGGCTTTTATTATGATGCATGTATGAATTTTTGTTGTTTCAATATGTGTGTTTTTTTTAAGTCATTTTTTTTGTAGTAATTTATATATGTAAGGGTGTTATTGACATGGGTAGAAAAAAGTTAAATTTAAGGGAAGAGGAGAAGAAAGAGCGTAAACGTATTCAAAAGAATACTGCGACTAAGCGTGTTTATGCAAAAAAAACGAGAAAGGGTGATTAAAAATGTAGTGAAAAATTATAACGAAAACAAACCTTAAAAGGCCAAAAAGCAAAAATTGATGTAAGGATTGTATGAAGCGGGAAAAAAGTAGAATATTTGACATAGGGGCCCCACGAAGATCGTAGGAGGGGTGGGGGTTGGTGAGCGAAGCGAGCAGGGGGCGAAGCGCTCTAGTTTATAAATAACAAATTTTGTTGCATTTTGTATTAAATATTCATTTGAGCGACATTCTACAATTTTTGACAGTATTTGCAGTTCAGTTTGCAGTTACTGTCGGAATTGTGTTCGTACCGCAAAATTTATTAGTTTTTTTTTTTTTTTTTTTTTTATTTATTTATTTAGATATTTACAACTACAAGATAGTAATAAGCAAATTTTTGCAATAGTATTAATTAACTTGATAGGTTGTGGGGAGTAAACATCCAATGAAGTTCCTCCTGCTAGCGTGTGTTTCTGTTAGGCCTCAGTATTTAAGTAAATCACGCGACCAATGACGCTTAAGTCTTCGATGGGTATTTCTAGGGAAGGAAATGGAGGATAGTTCTTGAACAAGAGGATTATTATGATTGAGGACACGGGAACGGAACTTTTTATAACGAGATACAGCCACATCAAAAACAAATGGGACTTTAAGATCACGATGAATAACAGTATTGCGAACATAAAAGGGGGCATCGACAATTGTACGGAGTATTTTTGATTGAAGGGATTGGATTCGACGGGAATTAGAAGGCTTAGTAGATCCCCAGAGTTCTAGTCCGTATGTCCATATGGGTTTCAGTAAGGTATTGTATAACAGAACTTTGCTGTCTATAGTAAGTTTGGAACGTTTGTCTAGAATTCGAAGTAGTTTTAGGTATCGTCTTTTAAGTTCTTGTCTTTTAAGTCTTGTATGTGGGTTCCATGTCAAGCGTTTGTCTAAGTACAGTCCTAGATACCGAGCTTCGGTGTGTTGAGGTATGGCACTGCCATTAAGGTATATGGGAGGGCATGTCTCACGACGGAGAGTAAAAGTTACCTGGATAGATTTACGTTCATTGACTTTTATTATCCACTTAGTAAACCAGTTTTGGAGGGTTTGGATTTGGATTTGGAGAGTTTCGGAAGCATGTTGGGGATTTTCGCTAGATGCAAGGCAGGCCGTATCATCGGCGTATGTAGCAAAGAAGGTATTAGGGCAGGTTGGGATATCGGATGTGTAAATGTTCTAGAGGATGGGTCCAAGTATGCTACCCTTAGGAACCCCAGCCAATATCGGAGAGATATTGGACAGTTCATTGGATTCATTTACTTGGAAGTGTCGGTTGGAAAGGAATGATCTTAGGATTAGGAAATAGGTGGAAGGAAGGAACCTCTTGAGTTTCCAGAGTAAACCCGGGTGCCAAACTCTATCAAAAGCTTGACTTATAGCAAGAAACACACCGGGACAGTACTCTTTTCTTTCTAAAGAGGATGCAATGAAATCGACAACACGATGACACTGCTGGGTAGTGGAGTGTTCGGCGTGGAAACCAAATTGGTGATTAGGAATTAAATTTGAAGATTCGAGTAGAGGATATAAGTGGCGCAGGAGGATTTTTTCAAAAATTTTCGAGAGAAGTGGAAGGAGACTTATTGGCCTGTAGGAAGTGGGCCGGTTTATTGGTTTATTGGGCTTAGGGATCATTTTAATGATTGAAAATTTCAAAAAGATTGGGAAATGTGTTGTTCTAAGGATGGAGTTATATATTGTGGCAAGGAAAACTATTGCTCTTTTAGGGAGTTGTTGGAGTATATTGGAGGTAATCAGATCATAGCCAGGAGCTTTATTTTTGGGAAGGAGCTTGATTATATTGGCAACTTCGGAAGGAGTGATTGCCTTAGGGGGAAGACTCATGGGTAAAGGAATGGATAGTTCCGTCTCGATTGTAGTGCAATGAGTCCTGTCTAATATGTCCTCATGTGGAGTAAAGGTTTGTGCAAGGTGTTCAGCAAAAGCGTCTGCTTTATGTTTGTCCGTTTTGGCCCAGGTTCCGTCAGTTTTTCGTAAAAGGTGCTTGTTTTTCTGTTTTTCGTTAGGGTTGAAGTATAGTTTCTAAAACGTTCTGTATAAATTTATTAGTAATGTTGAATTTTAGCAAAAATATTTTGAAATTACGGAACTAATAAAAACAAAGAAATACATTAAACAGCGATTAGGAAGAAAAAATAAAAGTTCGAATACAGCAAATATTAAAAATTAATTAATAATGAACGTAATAGATTGGTAACTCGTATTGTATAATAAAAATCAAAAACTTACGAGTATTTAGGTTTCTCGTATGAATATAATCATCAAAAAATTTTAATGTGAGAAAATTAGCATTGAAAAATTTTTCACTGAAAGATCTCTTATGAACAAATAATATGTGTATGTTATTATTCTTAATATAGAAATTCCAAAAGAGAAAATAACTTTTATTGAGAAATTTATGAATTTTTGTATCTGCAATCCGATATAGGAAATCGTTTCAAGTTTCGCCGAAACATATTTTCATCAAATTGGACATTTTTTTCATAATACTTGCAGCTATAAAGTTTTTTTATTAAAGTATATTTAAAATTATATAAAAATAAAAATACAAATTGGTGTTTCTTGCGGGTAAAATGAAAGGTAAAAAAGTATATTATATCACGATTAAAGAAATTAAAGAGGATTGTTCCATTTAGTGAGGAAAACTAAATGAAGAAATTAAAGAGGATTTTGGTAAAAAAATTAGTAAATATAATTCCCTATTAAAATTTTTTTTTTTAATTAGGCACCAGTAAACATTTAAAATTTATTGAAACTTCAGACATTTTCAGTGGTCATTTTTATTTGGCAAAAATATGAGGTGATTTTTACTTTTTACTTAAATATTAAATAATTAAAAATTTTATGTGAACGAGCGTTTTATTTTAGGTATACAAAAATTATATTAATATAAAAATATAATATATCAAAATGTTCAAATTAATTATTTTATTACAATTTTTTTAAAGGATATTGTATTAACGTTGAAGAGATTTCTTAATTTTATATTATTTGTACGGGGTGAAAATCGATAAGAGAGAAAACTGTAATTATGTTGTGCGATCCTTTCACTTTTACAATAAGAAATTTTATTTCAAAATACCTACATAATATCACCTGAAATCGCGTTTCGACTTTTTTAAAACAGATATTATATACATATATGAAGAAGCAGATGAACTCACAGCAAATGGATGGTTAGTCTTCCGATTAACATCAATCAACTAAAACCAAACTAAAGGAGAGCAACGCGAGATCTTTCGATTCAAACTGGACTTCAGTAATGAATACGGTTACAATCTACCAACAAACTTCATCGTTTTGCCTTTTACTTTCTTCTGCTTTGATACCATTTTTCAATATACTCACAGTTCTTATCGAATTGATAATCATCCAAACGAACCTACAAAAGCAAGTTAGTCAAGCACCTACTCGTACTCGTATATTCAAGTTTGAATTGGAACAAGAAGAAAATTTATTATTTTTTCTTATGATTTATTCATTTAACGGCAGTACTTGGGTACACTTTAGCTTTAGAGTATGATTATCATAACTGCGTATCCTTATTGAATATAAAATACTCTAACATATTTATATCGAAATCTTTATTTCTAGTAGCTTTTTATGTATTAAAATACTAGGTGAAATTAACAGTACAAGACAAAACTGTTAATTTCACTTAGTATCGATAGTTAAAAAGTTTCTAACCACCATCGATAGTTAAAGGGTGGAAGGAGAAAGGAATACTATAAATATGTGTATACAATATGGACATCGTAGAAAAAAAATTATAATTAATAGAGGATAATACAGACCATTTCAATATAAAAATAGTATAATATTACAGAATAAATTTATTGATCGAAAATATTTATTTATATACGAGATCTGTTGAAAAAGTATCGCGAATTTTGTGTTTTTTCAAAAATCATTAATTTATTCATGAATATCTATTTTGTCCCCTTCAAAGTAATCCCCACCAGATATTATAGACTTGTACCAACGTTTTTTCCAATCCTCGAAGCACTTCAAAATATCATTTTTTGTAATCCTGTTCAGCTCCTACTTCGATGCCGAATTTATCTACTCAATCGTAGCGTAGCGTCGTCCTTTCATGAGGCTCTTCAGTTTCGGGAATAAGAAAAAGTCACAGGTGGCCAGATCTGGGGAATACGGTAGCTGCGGCATTATTAGTGTGTTGTTTTTAGCCAAAAATTCGCGCACAAGCAACGATGCGTGAGCAGGGGCGTTATCATGGTGCAAAAGCTAATTTTTGTTCTTCCACAAATCCGGTCGTTTCTGGCGGATTGCTTCGTGCAACGAAGTAATATTTCTTATTGACCGTTCTACCCTGTCGCAAGAACTCATAATACACCACGGCCCAGCAATCGAAGAAAACTGTAAGCAAAACCTTCACATTCGACCGAACTTGGCGCGCTTTTGTCGGTATTGGCTTGTGCAGCAGCTTCCATTGAGATGATTGAGCTTTGGTTTCCACGTCATAAACATAAACCCATGATTCGTCACCAGTTATGACCCTCTGGATCAAATTTGGGTCATCGTAGACAGAGTCCAACAGCTCCTTATCAATGTTAATGCGAAGCTGTTTTTGGTCGAAATTGAGCAATTTTGGTACGAATTTTGTGGCGAGCCGTCTCACGCTCTAATCATTGGTGAAAATCGAATGGCACGAGCCAATCACAATATGTTTAAGTCCTCAACACCTTTTTAACGGTGATTTGAAGATTGGCCAATACTATTTTCTTCACTTCATCAATGTTTTCGTCTGTTGTTCACGTGCTCGGGCGTCCGACACGCTTTTCGTCTTTCTCGTTTTCTCGGCCCTCTGAGAACTTTTTGTACCACCGATAAACGTTGCTTCGGTCCAAGGTAGCTTGACCATATGCCACAGTCAGCATTCGGAATGCGTCCGCGCAATTAATTTTGTTTTTCACACACAATTTGATACAGATTCTTGGATCCATTTTTTGTAATGGGCAAAAATCGAAGACGAGCCAAAACACTTGCAAGCAAAGCAGCTGTCAAAAATTGACTGAACATTTAAAATGGCCGAACTTGTCGGCATAAGTGAGAGACATGAGTACCAACATTACACAAAAAAAATCGAAAATCGAATATACGTAACCCGTGGAAATTCAAAATACGCGATACTTTTTGAAAAGATCGCATATATAAATGAAAAAACATTTTGTAGAAGGAGCAGCGAATAAAAGTAGGTGACGAAAAACTTCATTTTTAATATAATAATTAAATTAAATCTACTGTAATTATTTTAATTATTGTTCTGAACAGGAAAATTATAGTAAAAATGATTGGAAGAGATACTTAATATAAGGTGTAGTAAAAAGAAATTCATTATTTTTGCATTAAATTGAAGGTTTTATTTAGCATAGATAGAATGATACGATTTAGGTCAAATATGCACCGTTTTGTTTGATAACTTGTTGCCATTTTGGAGGCAATTTCATAATGCCTCTCTCATAGAAACACTCGTCCTTATTGGCAAAAAACTGGGACAGTCGATTTTCACAATCTTCTCTTGAGGCGAATTTTTCACCTGCAAAATCATTCGTCATAGACAGGAAGAGGTGGTAATCACTTGGTGCCAGGTCCGGAATATAAGGTGGATGCATAAGAACATCCAAACCAAGGTCCCGGAACTTCTGACGAGTCACTATCGATGTATGCGGCCTGGCGTTGTATTGATGGAACAAAATTCCTCTCCTATTGGCCAAAGCTGGCCGCTTCTGGGCGATTGCTTCTTTCAGACGGTCCAATTGTTGACAGTATAGGTCCGAATTAAGAGTTCGGCCGTAGAGGAGCAGCTCATAGTAGATGATTCCCTGCCAGTCCCACCAAACACACAGCAAAACCTTCCTGGCTGTCAATCCTGGTTTGACCTCCGTTTGCGCCGGGTGACCGTGATTTGACCACGACCGTTGTCGCTTGACGTTGTCGTAAGTGACCCACTTTTCATCAACAGTAACCATCCGCTTCAGAAATGGATCGATATTGTTGCGATTCAGCAGCGATTCGCAGATGGAAATTCGGACCATGAGGTTTTTTTGCGATAACTCGTGTGGCACCCATACATCGAGCTTCTTTTTGTATCCAGCCTTATTTAAGTGGTTCCAAACGGTTTTTGTGTAATGTTTAGCTCCTGGGCAATCAAAACAGTGATTACGTGACGGTCGGACTCGACGATTTCCATTATTTTATCGACATTTTCGTCAATTGGCCTTCCAGAGCGTGGTGCACATCAAAATTACCGGAACGGAATCGACGAAACCAAAATTGCGCGTGATTGGCTGTTACAATATCAGCACCATAAACACTATTCACATTTTCAGCTGCCTGGCTTGCGTTTTCGCCTTTATCGAAAAAAAACTGTAAAATATGGCGTATTTTCTCTTTGTTGGTGTCCGTCTTTGACGAGTGCTAAATAAATACTGAGTCAAGTAATCACAAAACTTTTTAGTACGAAATCTTACCTTTCTAACGCCATCTAGTGCAACCCGATCGCACTTTTAAAACGGGAGATACAGACTCCTAAAGCCATCTATTGGCAAAATAATGGATTACATTTTACTACAACTTATGTCTGATTATGCAGTCCAAAGTATCATATTTTCTTTCATTTATAGCATCTTCTACCATTAGTATACTGAAAAGTTCATAATTGAAAGTAAGAAAAAATGGTCATAATAAACACTTTGAGACAATTTTTAGAATTTCATCTAACATCTATAAATTTAGAAATAATTATCATCATCATATCATATCTATAATCGTTCGGCCTATAATAGAAAATGTTCAAACTTTAGTAAATAAATGTATTGCTGAACGGTAATAATTAAAATTATTTACTAGACTTTAATTCCAAAATGTGGAAATAACTTCTGATAAGTTTTGGAAAAATTCACGAATATTTAAATAAATCTATCACAATAATATTTTAAAGTTATCAACAAAATAAAATTTATATATACAAAAATTAATATTTATGTAGATAAATTCTATCATTGTGCGAGTGCAACTTAAACTAACATTTTAGTACGATATAGTACAATATTTTAAAATACATCATTGCTAATAAGTATCTTAATACAAATATATGCTGACGATATTGCTAACAACCGACTTGGAAATTGAATACTAGAAAAGCATTTTAAATAAATATCCTTCAAATGCATTTTCCATACCTTTTACTATTTTACTTTTGAACTTTTAATTCTGAAACTCATTTGGGCTAACAAGCAAACTGTTCGAATTCCTACATTGGTTTATATTTATAAACAACAATTTCGTAATTAATGCACAATAACTCGTATATTATTTATATATACTCGTATGTTTTGAACAAACATTCTAGAAAAATTCTGTATTATAGAATTTATTCATTTTTTCTTTATAAAATCTGAACAAATGTCTTTGAGAAATATTTTTTAGATATTTTATGTAGTGCAATTCCTGTATACCTACCTATTTTTGTCATATTTAATTAATAGATATCAAAGGATATTAACGAGTATGAACGACAAAAATAGGTAGTGTGTATAAAATATGGAGTAAATTCAATATTCTTAAAATAATAAAAATAAAATATTCGAATATGTAACATTCTAAACAAAAATATAATTAAAAGATTCTCATAATTTTAATCGATTACAAATGCTCATAATAATAAAAACATATCAGTTTATAAAGATCGATTATAAATAATAATGAATAGGATATAATTTCGCAATTGCTGACTTGCTGTCAGACCATAGCGAATACCACCATTTTTGATAGATCAATCGAAATAGATCTGGTCGAAATTATTTTTTTCTTCTAAAACTTTAATTTAAATGAAATCAATTGAAATCGACTACTTAAAACATCAATTTTCATTAATCGTATACAAGGGGAAAAAAAACAATTTACCTTTGACACCGACACCGTCAATTGAACTGATCCAAATGAATGAATGGCTAGCCAACTCTTGGATCAATCGTAAAGTAACAAAACTCTCTGTAAATCGGCAAATCTTAAAATATCCGAAATAAGATTGCACAATTTTCAATTAGAGAAAATTCATATTTAAATTATTTTACACGAAAAATAGCCTTCTACAGAAATTGCTGTTTGTGTGATCGATCGATCGATCAGTTGTGTTTGCTGATTCGACAGTCAAAGTGGCATTGTTGCAGATTGCTCGGCTTTTCACAATACCACCCTCTTCAAGGCATCCAGATGGGGGAAGGGCATACTTGAACTTATGCACGAGTACAAGTTTCCGATAACAAGCGTGACGTATACTTATAACTTATAATATCGGCAATATCTCGCATATAGTACTATTGGCACATGGCCTAAATTCGTATGATTGGCGGTAAATTAACTAAAAGAACGACCTTTGTTATGAATTTTTCATTACGCATACCTTTGTCCTGCAGAAAAGTAAAATTTATAACATAAAAATGGCGACCAATGTCGGGCGAGGAGATACACTTTTAGTTAACAGATTGTCTGATGGACTAGGTACAGCATAGATATATTCGATTTGATTTGATTGAGTAATACTTCCAGCTATCTACAAATATGAATGTTGAGAGGTATTTCAAGAACTGGTAAGCCTATGCAATGGTCAGGAAAAAAATTATAACCTATTACAATAAAAACAAACAGAAATATAAGTGTAGAAAATAAATAAAATCTAATCGAAAAAAATTTCAAAGTGGAAAAAATTTGAAATCGTTCTAATTGGCAAAAATTTTACAAATCAATTTCTTTGTGAGTTGGTCTGGTACTCATAACTGACCTAATTCAAGTAACGCCTTGTTCAATTACCTGTTCACGTATACAAGCAGTTAGCCTGCATCTAACCTCATCTAATGCGGAGGTGATGTCTGATTGATCGATCAGCACAGTATTGATAATTTGCGGTTCAAAATTAACCGAAAAGAATTGATAATGATTTCGATGATAGATGGAGGGGAGTAAAAATATATGTTCACATCTAAATAAGAATCCCATATGTAAGACCATGTGGGAAATATGAACAGTCCGATCATTGAAAAGTTTTGATGCAAGAGATTTATGACAATTGCGTATTCGTTTTGGGTCAAATACTGGGTCACTTATCATAAATTCATAATTTTGCACTTTTACATCCATTTGCAATAAGCTGGATAACGGGCACAGCTCGCCTTAAATATTTTATAACCCAACCATATTTCGGTACTGTGATTTTCATATACAAGTATTGAGTAGAAACGGTGATATTAATATGTTGCTGCAATTCTGTCCTTCTTCACGGAACATACCATATACACGTTACATCAGTGCAACAATAAATCATATTTTACAACTCCAACTTTTAAGCCAAATACACTAACTTTTAGTATGTCCACAACAACCTTATCCTCGGTGGAATAGACTGCCGCCTAGTCTCCAACATGATTTTGACGTCAACTTTATTGAACCACAAAAACACACCGAACGCGACATTATCGGGTACGCTTCGTCGAATAAAATTTAATACTTTTACCATCTACTTGAAAATCATATTAAAAATTGAATGATCATAATGAGACAAAACTGTCAAATTTGTATTTTATTATAGGATTGAAAACCATTGACAACTGGAATAATTAATTTCCACAGAACCATCAATATGATTACATTTAATTGAAAATACGCGTAATTGACATAATTTTTAAGTTAATTATTTTAGGAGAGAATTATATGCTCTGTCATATCAATTCAAACTTAAAGAGAGACTTAAATGTAAAAAGCTAACCCTCTGATTTTTTATTAAAATAAATAAAGCATTTAGATAAAATATTTAAAAAGTATTTGTTTCTTTGTTTGTATTTACAAATCCTATTTCAATAATATCCTAGGGATACATCCTATTTCAATAATATCCTAGGGACACTGAACAACGTTCAAGATATAAAATAGTGCAAGTAAATAAATTTTTTTCAATGAAGGTATTTGAATAAAAAATGTCTGCATTATGAGACTGCCTGTTTTGGACTAAATAGTTTGTTTGTGGTATCTTCGTCTTAGTGTAATATGTATTATATGAAGCTTTTTGAATAAATTTCAACTTATTTGCAAAAATTTTTCTAGAAAAATTAAGCAAAAATAACGATTTAACTTAAATTACGATTTATTAAAATTAATAATATTAGCTCATGATAGCGTATTTAAACACAAACTAATTTTATGAATATTCATTTATTTGCAATAGTGTTTGCTCTTGTAAATCATTTGCAACAGCAGAAAATCATAATCCTTTAATTGTTTTTATAAAAATATGCACTTGTTGATGACTATAATAGAAGGTAGGAGGATAAATATAATTATTCCGTAAATTTTAAGTATACTTTTTCTAAATATAAACTTATTGATTAAAACTTTCAAAATTTTTATTCTCATAGTCCTTATGTTCTTGTTACCAGGTGTATAAGCTTAAATTCGCTGTTTTTTAGTTAAAAAAAACTTTTTTTTTTATAGAAAGCAAAAACAAATTTATTCAAAGTATGTGCCCTCGCAAGTTGCGCATTTTTCCCATCTCTCGGGCAATTTGTGGATACCACGGCAAAAAAAATTCCTTCTCTTTCGAGGCAAACCACTCATCAAGCCATTTTCGGACGTCTTCGTAAGAATCGAAGTGCTGCTCAGTGGTAGTCGGAAGGGGCCAGGTCTGATGAATAAGCGGAATGGGGTAGCACCTCCCAGTTGAGTGTCTCTAAGTAGTTCCGGACCATTTTTGACGTGTGCGATGGTGCGTTGTCGTGGAGGAAAATCAGCTTGTCATGTCTTTGTTGATAATCCGTTCGTTTTTCATGCAGAGCACGGTGCAATTTAATGAGTTGTTGGTGGTAGCGGTGGGCATTGACAGTTTCACCACGTTTCAATATCTCATAGTAGACGATATCCTGATGATCCCACCAAACGCACAGCATCGTCTTCCGTCCGAAGCGATTTGGTCTTGGGGAAGATAGTGATGGTTGGTTGGGATCAACCCACGATTTCTTCCGTTTAGGATTCTCGAAATATATCCACTTTTCATCGCCTGTCACAATCCGATGCAGGAACGACTTTCTTTTTTGTCTGGCGAATAAGATTTCACATGGGTTTTGTCGCTCCAACTGCCTATCGTTCAATTCATACGGAACCCATTTTCCGATCTTTTCAATCTTCACCATGGCACGCAGACGCATGGAAATGGCTGGTTGAGTAACACCCAATTGCTCCGCGACCATTTTTTGTGATTGGGTATCGTCTTCGTCCAAAAGAACCTGCAATTGATGATCCTCGACCTTCCTAAGCCGATTTTCACGCTTCTTGTCCCACAAGTCAAAATTGCCGTCTTTGAACCGACGAAATCAATCCCGGCACATTGTTTCCGGTAAAGCACTGTCACCATAGGCCTCCATAAGCATTCGATGCGATTCGGCAGCCGATTTCTTCAAATTGAAGCAGAAAAGCAGAGCTTCCCGCATATGCTCTTTTTCTGGCACAAAACTAGACATGATTACCAAAGGAAAAATGTATGTTGTTGTACGAAATTGCTGACAATGTGCACTGATTAATGTTGACAGATGTCAAACTCATAAAAAAAGTATGGAGTGCCCATAGTAGCTTGATATGCTCACTCACGTCATCTATGACCAAACAGCGGATTTTTGACTAACTATAATCACTACGGATAGTTTTAAAACTAAATTTCTAATAGAAAACTTATGCCAAAAAATAGGTAAAAAATACTATTAAAATTTCTAAATGTTTGAAAGCTTATTTAATCGCATATAATTTAATTTTTACAATATTTAGAAAGAAATAAAAATAAATTATTAATAATAAATTTTAATTATTTAATAAACTGATGTATATGATACATTCGGTAATAAATTTTACTATTGCAATTTGGAAAATAAACTCAATAAAAACGAAAAAATACTTCTATTACCACTAAATAGTTTCTAACATAAGTTACCTCTTCTTCTTAAAAAATAAAAGATAATAAAGTAAGCATTTAGAAGTACATCAGCAAAATAATTTCAAATATCAGGACGCAAAAAATTTTAAAATATTAAATTTAAAAGTTCAAAATTGTTGTTCTTTTTTATGATATTTAATTATAACACAAAATATTAAGAATTTAATCCTCAAAACATTTAATAGTTGAATTTTTATAAATTTAACTACAATAAACTCTATAAACCAAAATTAGGTCCAGAAAAATTTGCAAAAAAAAAATAATCGGAGAAAGATTGTATTACTTTTTTCTTTTTAATATTATTATTTTAAATATAAATTTTAGATGTTTCAATCGGTTTTCTTATGGGCATTATCAAAAATGAATAAATATGCCACTTCAGGGTGATGCCATAAGAAGAATGAATCCTTCCTTCTGTTATCCAAAGAAAACAATTGCGACTTGCGATCAGTTATCGTATAAGTATCGTCCATAATTGATTTCAACTATTTAAAGCCGCCTATATATTTCGGGGAAATTACATATTTTTTTTATATTACTACAGCTCAAAAATTAAAATTATTCAAATAATTCTATTAAGTCAAATTTTTATTCATTTTAATTATATGATTCAATTCCTAATAGACATAGAATTAATTAGTAATAATGGTAAATTTATTCAATATTAGTAAATTCATAAAATTACATTTTATTAATTTAAACTTGCCTTTTCACTAGGCTTCATAAAACAGAAAATTAGGTGACTGTAAGCAGTTATCGAGCGGCTTATATATTGGGTGTATATCTTAAAAATGCGGGATTGACAACAGATGGCATAACTTTTACACATGGTTTGTGTTAATAATAGCTCATATAGCATTTTGGAGGTGAAACATCTGTCATTCATTCTGGATTAGTCATTGAACGAAATAGTGTAAACAACAAAGTTTTTTTTTGCTTCAAAAATGTCGAATTTTGTACCAAACAAGTCCCATTTGCGGGAAGTGTTAATTTACTTCTTCAATTTGAAAAAAAGTGCAGCTGAAGCACATCAATTGCTCACCGAAGCTTATCCTGAATATGTGCCATCGATTTCAACGTGCGAGAGATGGTTTGTGCGGTTCAGAAGTGGTGATTTTGAAACGGAAGACAAAGAACGACCAGGTCAGCCAAAAAATTTTGAAGATGAAGATTTGGAGGCATTACTCGACGAAGACTGTTGTCGAACTCAAGAAGAAATTGCAAAATCATTGGGAGTTACTCAAGCAGCCATTTAAAAACGTTTGAAAGCAGCAGGATTCATTCAAAAGCAAGGAAATTGGATCCCATATGAATTGAAGCCGAGAGACGTTGAAATGCGATTTTGCATGTCCGAAATGCTGCTTGGACGGCAGAAAAAGAAGTCGTTTTTGAATCGAATCATTACTGGCGACAAAAAATGGATTCATTACGACAACCCAAAGCGCAAAAAATCATATGTGAAGCCCGGCCAACCAGCCAAATCAACGCCAAAGCCAAATATCCATGGCGCCAAGGTAATGCTCTGTATTTGGTGGGATCAGAAGGGTGTGATCTATTATGAGCTATTGAAATCGGGCCAGACGATCACAGGCGACCTTTACCGAACACAATTAATCTGTTTGAAGCGAGCATTGGCCGAAAAACGCCCGAAATATACGACCAGACACGAAGCCATAATTTTCCATTATGACAACGCTCGGCCTCATGTTGCAAGACCGGTTAAAAATTATTTAGAAAACAGTGGCTGGGAAGTTTTGCCTCACCCGCCTTATAGCCCAGACCTTGCCCCGTCCGACTAGCATTTCTTTAGATCCATGCAAAACGCCCTCACCGGAATACGCTTCACTTCAGAACAGGGCATCAAAAATTGGCTCGATTAATTCTTGGCCTCAAAACCGGAGCAGTTTTTTTGGCGCGGAATCCATATGTTGCCAGAAAGATGGGAAAAAGTAGTGGTTTCCGATGAACAATACTTTGAATAAAATATATTGTAACAATTTTTCAAAATAAACACTCAAAGTTTGCCAAAAATCCCGCATTTTTAAGTTATACATTCAATAAAATAATTAAAATGTTCCTAATAGAATATTTAGATTTTAACTTGCTCATTTATTTGATATAAGAAAGAAAATGTTCCTGTCTTTATTCCTTAACTACACCAATCCAAAAATTGTTTAACCATACATGGCAATAAGGGGGTACAAAAAAATTGTAATACAAAAATGAATATAAATATCATAAAATGATCAAGAAAAAGCTGCTAACTTTTAACTTTAATGGTGAAATTCCATTTAATTATATATTTATTTATATAATTTAGTTAATATAGTTTAATTAAAACCTTACATTTTCACTGTAAAAATAAAGAAATTCTTTTATAAATTACTAAAATTAATTATTTATTCAAAGATTAATTTTAATGTTTTTAACATCTTCAATGTCACGCTCTAATTTATAAGCTATTTGAATTTTATTTTTCTAATTTAAATACTATTAAATACGTTTTTAATTTATTATTTTGAATTAATTGATTAATAATAGAATAACTTTTTAATGAATTATAGATTTTTTGACCTCCTATAAATTCTGATGAGCCTTGATCAATATTTTTTAATATATGACTCCCTAAAAATAAAGAATAATAAATATTCTTCCTAAATATGTAGATAAAAAATTATACTTTAAGGATTTTTTTAAAAAAATATAAAGAAATATTTGAAATTAAATATCCTATAATACCCCTTATAAAACAAACAAATAATGTTATTAACTTTAAATAATTATTGTAGATAAAAAATTATATAAAGAATTGGAAAAATTAATCAATTTAACATATTTCCACCAATAACTGCTATATAAACAATAATCCTATCATTCCCTTTAATACAATATAATTCAACCTTCATCATTTAATAAATGTAAAGATATTACATTAAAATTTCCAGTTATGGTATTATATAATAAACTAATCGTTAATTCCGTAGAAAAAAAGTATAAAGAAAAATGAATTTATTTAAATATGATAAAGATATAATTTCTAAAATTATATCCTTTGAATAAAATCCAGCTAAAAAAGGTATACCACATAGGTAAAGCTAAACAAGCAACATTCAAACAAGAAGAAGTAAAAGATATATGATTAACAAATCCCCCTATTAAACGAATATCCTAAGAATTTTTTATATTATGATTTATTGATTTAAATAAAAATTTGAAACCAAACACTTAAAAATTCATAGACGATTCTTATGGCATAAGAATTAAATTGAAACGGAAAGAACCGAACACTTATTTTTACGTTTATTTCAAGACTTTATTTAACATGGTTCGGATGATTCCTTTCCAGTCCCACCAAATGCACAGCAAAACTTTCCTGGCCGTTTGTTCTGGATTTGCCACCGTTTGAGCCGCTGTGCTGCGCTTGAACACATTCTCATCCCCAGTCACCATCCGTTTAAGAAATGCGTCGATTTCGTTCCGTTTGACATTGTCATAGCGAATATTTTTCCAAATATTATTTCTGATTCATAAATGGTATAGTCTCTTCAGCATAGATCAATAAAGAAAGATGGACTTTTCATACAAAATTTAGATATCATTTAAAATTTAAAAAAAAAGTGTTCTAATTTATAGACGCTGGTAGTCATCTTTCGGAATCACACCAAACTTTTAACGTAACGGTAAATTCAGCAAGGACCGACGCCTTTCTTTTATAGAAATTTTTTGGTGGTAATCATATGCCGAGCAAGTCAACCATTCAGCGTGTAATGAATAATTTTGAAAATATGTAAACAATGGGAGATAAAGCGAATACTGGGCGATAATTAAGCTAACATACACTTGAAAAGATTAATGCAGTGAGGCAGAATAATGCTGAATGTCCGGGTACTGCTCATCACGCCGTTCACAAGTATTGCTTCTTACACAACAGCTGCAGGCAAATGACCATGAACGGCGGCGAGACTGGAGCGCCTGAGTTTTATAGCTCCGTATATACGACCACCATTTTCGGCTAAAAATCATTATAAGCAACGAAGCACACTTCAACTTGCCTGGCTTTGTTAATAAACAGAATAACCTCTATTGGGGCACTGAAAAACCTCAACGGATACACCATAGACATCTTCACCCTCGTAGAGTAACTGTGTGGTGTAGAATTTGGGCCGGCGGCATTATTGGGCAATATTTCTTTGAGGATGCTGGATGCAATACTGTAACACTTACTGGTGACCACTTTGGAACATGTTGGAAAACTTTCTTCTGCCCTAATTGGAGCAAGAACACTGTGCCACATCACACACAACGCGTGTCACGATGTAAATATTTTGAGAAATTTTTCCCGCCCGAATTATGTCAAAAATGGTGATATCCATTGTGTACTTGGCGAGGGCCTCTCGTTAGCTTATACGTAAAAATTGTGCGTATTTTATAATACTGTTACCCATCATCATACCAATCTAGCCTCAGGGAGTCCCGAATCAGTTAGAGCACATTAAAAGGGATTAACCTCAAAATACTTACTTTACCCAACTAACTTTTATAAATGAATTCGTATAACGAACTACACGTATGTATCAAGACAACACGTATTTTAATACAACCCTTATGAAATTATTTAATTTATGCTAAGAAAAAAAAGAGTGAAACAAAACCAAACAAAAAAAAGACCAATTCTTCAAATATACACAAAATTACAAAAATAACATTGAAAAAATTTCCATTTAACGGCAAGAAAAAATATTGAAAAATCCTACTTTCATTCTGTCTCCTTCACTAGCATATCATCAAAATTATCGAATATAACATATATATACATATTATCGAATTTAAAAAAATAACAAAAACTATCCTGAAAATAAACTACGATCGACTAAGGGGCAGAGGGAGAAGGAAAAAATTTCGGTTGCGAAAAAATAGTCAAACCTGTTTTTATTCTTTCTCCTTTTTGCTATTCTTCTAAAAAAACGAGATGCAAATATTCTAACTCAGCTTTTTTCTCTGTCTGATATCGGTCAGAAACAAAAAAAAACATTACATTTACAATATTTGCATGTGGAAGAAAGAGAAAAACAATATTCGAAAGGAAAATTTGAAATTTCGAAAAAAAACCTTTGGCAATTTTAATTTTTGTCATTCCAAAGCTTTCGGGAAGTGTTCCCTTGGGAATGTATCAAAATTGGGAAGGCAAAATTATTTCCCAAATCCTCCCATCGACACTCCTCTGCCAAACAATTTTGGAGTGCCCCTATTTTGGCGGCACCTGCACATATAAATAATAAAGCCTTAAATAAAGCATGGATTAAAAAATGAAAAAATTCTAATTTAAAAAATCCTATAAAATGATATTGTATGTATATAATATAAGCAGATAATAAATTGTATTGGTTCTATTGTATACAATTAACGTTGAAAAAGTTTACTAGTAAAATGTAACACCAAAATTCATTTATAATTTTTTAGAGTTGAAATAGTACACATTTCTTTCAAGTTAAATAAAACAAAGATGAGTAGGCGAATTAACTGAATATATAAAATAAGTTGATGTAATAATATCGCTTATGCCCTCCAACCTCCTTCCAAATATAATATCCTGGCAAAACTGACAAAAGATTTTATATTTATTGTATAATATTCAGTCAAGTAGTGTATAAATATATAAGTAAATCTAAGAGAGAAAAAAGTTGTAAGCAGATTAAATTTCATTAAAAATGTTTAAATACAGCTCAATAAATTTATATATATATATATATATATACATGTGTGTGTGTGTATACTAAACTACAACACAAATATTAAGCTGCTAAAAAAAACACAAATTATTTTTGAAAAATTTGAGTACCTTTTAGGAACGTACATATTATATATAAAAGAAAATAATTGTTCATCATAGCGGTAGGTAATACATAATTAATAAATCAAAAAATTTGATCATAATTCGAATAACTTCGGCAATTTGTCGATATTAAAAATTTTACGATTCCTAATTATGGTTCTTATTGTCAAATTTAAGACTCCGCAGCATATTTACATCATCATACAATTCAAAAACATATTTATCGACTCATAATACCAATGTTTCGTCGTAAAATGTTTCAATATGTTGACACTATTGAGTATATAGAAGGTTAACTTGTACTCATTATTTTTAAGAGATCGTCGTCCATTTCAGAAGACCACAATTTCGTCCAAAATAATCAGAAAATGTAGCAAGTTCGACAGTGACCGACGACCAGTGAACACAAACCACCGAGCGTTATGCCTCAAATGACTGACAGATCAATCGTTTGAGGTAATCAATAACTCAAAAATGACTCCGATCCAACTCATATGTTTCTTTTTATTTGTCATATTACATTTTATTGAGAATCTGTTGAAATCAATCGTTATTGCATCATTTGCAATACACTCTAGTGGTGAGAAGCCAATGGACGCATGGTCACATTTGGACATTTCTGTTGCTATTAGAGAAGTACGACTAACAGATTTGCTTCATGATATTGGTCTGACAGTATCGATGAATTCCGTTTTCAATTAAAATGATTAATGTTTTTCGGGAATTTTTATTGTATCAAATGAAATTTTTTACTAGTACGTGTAGGAAAAGCAATACATTAGGCGAATTCGATTGGACTAATTTTGCTACTGCTACTGTTGTGTAGCTGTCATCATCTACAGTACCTCTAACAAAACAGTAGGATTGTAGCAGTAGTTGCCCTTCTCCCCTTAGGGTAAGGGGATTGTAGTTTCCGAACTAACTATAGATGGCTTAGCGGGTTCGTTGGTTATGCGGAAGTGTCATATCTTTGTTTTTATTGTTTATGTGTGCGTAAACTCAGTTTTTATTGTTTATGTGTGAATAAACTCAGTATTGTTGGTGACTATTGTGAGGTTGTATTTTACTGCTGTCAGTGATATGTTCAATTTATTGAGAGTCTACTGCTAAGTACTGCGCTGTAGCAAAATTAGTCCAATCGAATTCGCCTATTATTCTATAAGAAATATGCAATAATTTTATGAACTACATTAAGAAGTGCACAGAATTTGTATATTTTTGTATTCATTTCACATGTTAATTCACTAGTAGTATATTATTTACATTGATTAGTAAAAAAAATGATTATTTATAACAGAACTTGTTCAAGTTTAATTCAATTAAATATTTATACGTTATAATAATGCATGATATTTGGAGAGACCTATTTGGCAAAAGTGTCCAACTTATATTTAAAAATAAGTTGTACTCATATAAATGCATGCGTTATGTTATTTTTATTATTTAATATTTAATAAAATAAAAATATGGTTCAGTAATTAAAGTTTTCAAGTAAAAAAATTCCAAATTAAGTCACTAATATTTAAGAATAGAAAAGTTAAATTATCTTTAAATTTATTCCCTGAATTTACAAAAGAACGCAATATTTGAAATACCTTCAGTTTTACCAAATAAAATTTTTCCGTACATACGAGGTCTGTTCAAAAAATATCGCCAATTTTGAATTTCCGCGGGTTACGTAAATTTTTTTACGATTTTCGATTTTTTTGTGGCGTTATCTTGGCACTCATGTCTCTCACTTATGCCGACAAGTTTGGCCATTTTGAATGTTCAGTTAATTTTTGAAAGCTGCTTTGCTTGCACGTATTTTGGTTCGTCTTCAATTTTTGCCCATTTTTGACCAAAAACGGCATCGCATTAACATTGCTAAGGAGCTGTTGCACTCTGCCCGGACGACCCAAATTTGCTCCACAGGCTCATAACTGGTGATGAATCATGGTTTTATGGTTATGACGTGGAAACCAAAGCTCAATCATCCCAATGGAAGCTGCCGCACGAGCCTAGACCGAAAACAGTGCGCCAAGTTCAGTCGAATGTGAAGGTTTTGCTTACAGTTTTCTTCGATTGCAGGGACGTGGCGCATCATGAGTTCTTGCCACAAGGTAGAACGGTCAATAAGGAATATTACCTGCAAGTTATGCGCAAGTTGCGCTAAACAATCAGCCAGAAACGCCCGGATTTGTGGAAGAACAAAAATTGGCTTTTGCACCATTATAACGCCGCTGCTCACGCATCGTTGCTTGTGCGCAAATTTTTGGCCAAAAACAACACACTAATAATGCCGTAGCCACCGTATTCCCCAGATCTGGTCTCCTGTGACTTTTTCTTGTTCCCGAAACAGATTTTTTGATCCATTTTTTTGGAATGGGCAAAATCGAAGACGAGCCAAAACAAGTCCAAGCAAAGCAGCTGTCAAAAATTAACTGAACATTCAAAATGACCGAAATTGTCGGCATAAGTGAGAGACATAAGTACCAACATAACGCCTTACCATATACCAGATAGAATGGCTTTCAAACAGAATATTCGGTTATTTTTAATATTAAGCAAAGCAAACATCCTTCTTGCTTCCTTATTATTTAATTATTAAAACAGTTGTAAATTTGGTGGAGCTACTCAAATAAATTACTTTATAATATATATTATAATAATTCTAATAAACTATTAAAATCCAAAATTGAAGCCAAAATTTGAAAAAAAATTTAAGATTCGAATACAAAATTAAAGTAGAACTATTGTATATGATAATAACGCAAAAATGTGAACAAAATCGTAATACTAGGATTTCTTATTCTCGATAGTTGCTTATACAGTTTATACTCCTGATTTATTGTTAATTTACTTAAGTATTCAATTTTTCTGTGGTTGCATCACATAAAAATTACCGTTATCTATTATGTAAAATAAGTTTTATACACCACATTTGATCAAATAAATATAGTTATACACATTTAAGTTTATCATCTTGTAAAAAGTAACATCAACAGGAAAATTGAGTATAATAGCAAAGAAAAGAAAAGTTGAATAAAACAAGATCCAACTGCATGTATGCAAATATTGTAAGCATATCGTCTCTTCAACTCTGTAAGGCTATACGATAACGGAGTAAAAGAAATTATTGTTAATGATCAGGAATACCGACAATTACAGATCAATGGAGCTTATATATCTTTAGGGATGAATATATTTCGTCTACAAATACTAAAAGTAAGAGAAGCCTGTATACATACTAAACGGAGGAATCCAACACGGAAAAAATTATATCGTTTGAGTGAGTACGTAACCGAGAACTTAGTTTTTTGGTGGGTGAGTAGTGGTTCTTTTTTGTACCTTCTAGATACTACACATACTAGCTATTGACAGCGGGAGGCAATGTTATTACCTATCGATGAAGACCTTATGGTCTAGGTGAAGGGAGGAATAGAAAGTGATTGAGACGATAGTGTCAACTATACTCGTTGCAAACTTGATTGCACGGTTAACGTTTATAATACGTCCCAGCTTTGTGCTAAAAGTATAACTCTAGATATGTTGTTGGTTTCGAGGCTCTGGTTATATAGCTTATAATATAGTTTGTCTATTTATTGGCAGTAGGAGCCTTCGATTCTTCTTTTTTTATAGCGGGAATATTGTGGTGGTTGCTCTTGGACGTTCAACATTCTATATACAAGTATGCACATAAACCACACCTATGCCTGAGGGCATGTTATATTTTCAAGCCATCATTGATGCCTGGCTAACTTCAATTGGAAAAAGTTAAGTGAACGTGTCCATTTGAATTTGTCCAGCTAGTAAATAGCCAGTAGTTAGACTACTAAGTTGCCACCACCAAAAGCAACTAGATAAATAGACAAAAATTTACGATGAATTGAAAGCGATGCTCATTTTCAGGTAGTTTTTTTCTTATCGTGTGCGAAAAACCAAAAACTAATCTAAATGAAAGAATAAAAACAAAGGGAACGAAACATTAACATTTAAAAGGTAAACTAAGAAAAAACTAGACTGAATTGGTTACGAACGAATGATCTAATGTTCTTTTTGTGAACTCACTTCGACTACACACAACTAGGAACATTCTCTTTCTAAATGGAGCCAAAGATCTTGTTTTTCCGATACTGGATGGTTGGAGACTTGTTTTCAGCACGGGCCTATCCTACATGCCATCGAAATAAATTCACTTTCATTTCAATGGAACAAGCAAAATCGAATAATTAGAGCATCGGAATCCTACATGAAAGCCGATTATCTGAGACCTACGAGCTGTTCAATTGCTAGTGTTGGGCTTTTCAACAGCAATCGATTGATTGGGGTAGTTTGATTTCGAAAAGGTAAACTTCCAATACTTACATTTAAATAGCAATAATATTGCAAAAGGTGAAAATTAATGTTACGGAAGCTGGTCAATTTTGCAAACTCGGAAGTTTGCCACAATTGCTCAGATAAATATGATTCTCATTTTGATCGAAACTTCACGACTAGACTGACCCGTGCCAACTCACTACGAAATATAGATCGATGTAGATGACCTAATCCGTTTCTTCTGAGGGCTCTCTCACTTTGACAGTAGCTTCAAATGAAGTGCCTTTTGATTATATTTTTTGCCAATTCATTCCTCATCCATCCAGTACATTACTTCAGTAAGCGGGAGTTACTGCTACCCATAAGTTATAGTCTTCTCTATTCGTACGTATACATTTCGTAATGCCTAGCTCTGACTAACACCAATTGATCATGATATCAACCGAGATGCAAGCGCAAGACAAGATTGTGGCGGTTATATAATAAACACGCGATTGGCACGAGACAATATTTCATTATGGCCATGTAATAATTTAAATATGTCGATCTTTAGACGAGATCGATTTATTTATATGTACTGTGAATACAAAACAAAACATACAATAAGTTTCTCCTCTGATATCTTTGTTTAATTTAAAATAAGTTTAAATATTTTTAAGATATTTGTTATGTCGAATTTCCTGAGACCCTTAAGATCCCGTTTAGAATATCACTTTAAATAATATATAAAAATTTATTATTATAGTGATAATTTCAAAATGACGAGTAATTAATATAATTTAATCTTATTGTCTTAACTTGTACATATGGTAGATCCGAAAATAGTTGGATTTTATATAATGAATATTCCCACCCTTGTTGCTATCATACAGTTTTTGTTCCAAACTAAATCTATGAATCTTTTCCTACAAAATATTCTTACAGATTGATTTGAAATGTTTTTTTTTCAAAATAAATTCATGAGAAACTCAAGTTGACAATCTGTAAATGGGCTTTAATAAAATTTCATTTATACCAACCGAGGAATAGACTGAATATCATTACCAAAAATAAAGTCCGCTAACTTTTTTATTCCATGGTAGTGGACTTTTGAATTCAGTTAACAGAGTATAAAATATCAACTTAAAAATAATTAATTCATGTACATAGTATCTATTAAATGAAGATGTAATTTTTACAATATGGAACAGTGTTCTATTTGTTTGTTGTTATTATTTCAAGAAACATTGGTACTTTAATGTAAATTCTAAGTGCTACGACACTAAAGGTCATTTGGCGAATGGATGTCCTAAGCCGTATTCGAATTCTATTACGCAAACCGACTCAATTATTTCACAACAAATGTGGAAAACTGTTCTATTAGAACATCACGGGCATTTATTATATTATCATTAAAAAATAGGTAAATGGATGGTATACAAACAAAGAACAGTATTTTATTAGAAAATCAAAAAAAGCGAATTCTACCTTGAATTCTTCAGAAAATACTTCTGATCAAACAATCATTCATAGTCCACATTCAAAGACCCAACATTTTTCTATTCTCTTTATAAACCAGCTTTATTATGTATTTTTATTATTACAATAGTACTAACCTTTTTCTTCCCTTTCCGAAAATGTAAGAAAGACCTTGGAAGAACAGTCTCACATAGTGAATAGTCACCGTTTTCTGTTAAGTGTATTGTAGTTCTATTACAATTTCGGTAATATTGATTTACGCAATAAAAATATATCAGCTTTTCACGAATTTTATAATCTCATAAAAAATATCTTCAAAACTTATTCTAAAAATAAAAGAAAAATGGCAATAGTGATATCAATTTTTTCTGATACATTTTATGATTTTTTATTGATAAAGATAAAATTTTCGAAAAGATCACATAGACTTTTTTATTTTATAATCATCAAAAATGGAAAAAAATCAATCTGTTATGACAAAAGAAATCACTCTAAACTAACATAAATGAAAACTACGAGTATATCATATATCTTAAATCACTTTGTTCATAAAAGTAGTAATTATGCTGTAAAAAATTCTTTGATGAGGACTAAATTATAATGTATATTATTGTAATAAAAATAAAAACAAGAGTATGCATAACCTAATCATGTTATAAAATGAATATTATGATTTTTATTGATCTGAAAATTGATTTTATATATTCGATAAGAAGGTACAATAAGCTGCAATGGCAAAGCAATGGATGAGCAGACAAGAAGGCCGAACATTTCAGCTTAAATTATAAAAAATTATAGGTTTCAAAATTATCGTTTAAAAGCCTGATTTTATATAAAAAATTATATTTTCTTCTTAAAGTCAAATTGACTTTTTAATTTAATAACTTGTTTCTCAAAACTTAAATTTTTATACATTTATAATTATTTCTTTTGAAAATAAATTTATTAATGAACCCATACAACTTAAGTACAAAAGTAATCACTTAGGTTTGAAAACTTTTACCAGCTACGTCAGTTCGTATTCGTAGATATTATTTTATATTGTAAAATATTTGAAATTTTTTCTAATACAAACGAATAAATACAGACAGATAAGTAAAATGTCGCCAGATGATTATTATCTACTTTGATTATTAAGTTTTTTATTGAAATTAATTTTTGATTTTAACACTTTTAGATTTTACCAAATCAATACGCTGTAAAGTGGATTCTGTACAAAAACAGAATTTGAAAATGATATTGATCATTTGATTACTGATTAAGAGTGATTATTTTTTTTTGAAGCAATGACACAATTAGTATTCATGCAAAAAAAATTATTCTTAGTTGAGCGTGAAACATTTGACCTTCTGGCAAGAATTTATACTTTATTTTATTAATAAGAGTAATTATTTTATTTTTATAACAGAATATTTTAATATCTTTATTATTTGACAGAAAAGACGATTTTATATCATGCAAAAAAAATTATTCTTAGTTGAGCGTGAAACATTTGACCTTCTGGCAAGAATTTATACTTTATTTTATTAATAAGAGTAATTATTTTATTTTTATAACAGAATATCTTAATATCTTTATTATTTGACAGAAAAGACGATTTTATAGCAAATTTATTGGCAAAGAAGTAATGATTTTTCATGGAACAAGACAAAAACTTGAAGTCAACTTGAAAATATTTCAACTTTTCCGTCAAGCACTTTCCTAGAATATTTGAGCTTGAAATATATTTTAATAGTTATGCTTCTTCTGAAATTATTAAATTAATGTTTCTAATTGATGGCATAATAATTAGAACACATATTAAAAATTATAGAGTCCCACACAGGCATTAACGGTTCCATATAAATGATTTAGTTAATCTGGTTCTATAAAACACTGTAATTCTTCATTTTCAAAAATAAAAACTAGTCCCCGAAATTCTATCAAAATTTATTATTTTATTCGTTACTAGTATAATTCTATATATTACTAATTACAGCAAAAAGTGCTCACATTACGAAAGTAAATATCACAATAAGGTACTTGACTCAACCATGTCCTTTCAATATATACTATTTCGTAAAATTGAAAATCTCGATCCATAGAACATTTTAGAATCTTAATCTACATCGTTTTATTCTTATGTGAAAATTTTGTTAGCGCTAGCTGACATTTTTTATGACTGCTTAAGGGCAGCTAGTTCATTAATTTGGAAGTTGGGATGTAAATTACATACAATTTATAGGTCAGATTTATATTTAAACGAAAATACAAGGACATGAGGGTATGTTTTTCCTATTGATGTTTCCTTAAGAACGGGATTGTTTATTTTACAATATAAATTTAAAAATATCGGGGACATTGCCATTTTAAACATAAATGGCTGTATAATAGAAGGGTGGGAGTACATTATTGTCTTCTTAAAGGATGAGGGTAGTCAGATAGACGTGAATGGAATTTTATATAGCGGGAGATACGAACGAATGGTGCTGCTACCATCTTTCGTACACTCAATGTTTATTTAAGATTTTCTTTATTTGACTAAGTTATATTTCACAAATCGTTTACAAGTGTTTGTTTGTTTAGAACAGTCAAATTCTGGTTGAATTTTCTCGCTGTTTTTGCACTTCTAACTTAATCCACCGATCACTCAAAAAACCGTTCTCGCTTATACGAATCGCTGTTCAGACTAAAACTCTCTCCACGACTTTATTTGGTTATTTATTTGGATTTAGACTAAACTCACTCACTGACGAGCAGCGCTCGTCCTTAATATTGCTCTGGCGTGCTTCTGGATCATTCCAAAATAGAATTTTCTGAAATACTCTGTAACTCTCCGGAGCCTCTTTTCTAGAATATTTAATAACATATTATAGCCATGTTACGTCGCAACACTGCCCTCTTCCAAGATATGCTCGTCTCGAGCATCATTCGAGTCACTTCGTACCAGAGAATGATTGACACTCATCTCCAGTGCATACTCTGACATATTACTTAGTATTTGTGTTGGAGTTCGAGTTAGCTGGCAGTTGTAGTGCTCTTACGAAATTTGCACTTGCCGGTGTTACTGAGGTACTCATTGTGCCGCCGTTCTATACGAGAGAAGAAATAGGGACCAGTTTCTTTATATTCCATAGAATCGTTCTTACATTCCGTTCGATTGAGGATGATATGGGGTTTTGTGAATTCCTATAAGCTAGCATCAACAATCGAAACTCAAAATTTATGCCTGATCACTATGAATTTCCAGAGGAAGTCCAAATCAGCAAAATACTTTTGCTACTAGCTTATCCGCTATTGTTATTACCTCCTGATTCGGTATTGCAAACACCTCAACCTATTTGGTAAAGTATTCTATCGCAACGAGTATGTACCGGTTTCTGCTTTCCATAGTAGGAAAAGGTCCCGCTACGTTCTCAGTTATCCCAAAATTGTAAATGGATCACCGACATTGTAGAATTTCATCGCACCTCTACTTCTTGTAACCCTTTTACAAATGCGCAGCTCTTGCCCTTGCAGCCCCAATCTTCAACATTCTTTAACAGCAGTTAATCCAGTTAAACCTCTGACGAATTTTTAAGAAAGTTTTGTTCACTCCAAGATGTCCTCCAGAAATGCCATCTTGGAACAGCTGGAAAACGTTCACTACCATTACTTTTTCTACTACAATTTGCAAGTGGTAGTCATTTCGCTGAGGGTTTTTGTGTCCAGTATACTTTTGTCGCTGCACTCATATTTGCAGCTTCATGCCATCGAGGTTTCCCTGTTCAACTTGAAGCCATTCCAAGATTGACTTCAAATCTCAATCCTCCATGATTGGCTTCAAATCTCCAAGGTCTCCTCCATAAGGCCATGCGATTTGCCTCCACGATCTTCTGCAGCAAAATAGTACTTTTGTAATTGCTCAATCCAGCGTGCTACCTTCCATTCAGGATTTTTGATGTGAAGCAACCACTTTTATGCAGCATGGTCTATTAATCACAGAACGATTTTCTCGCTGGAAGATACTTGCTAAAGTTTCGAAGTATTTTAAACACAGCGAGCAACTCTCCTCGGGTGAGGCAATAGTTTCTCTTCTGTTTGATAAACGGTTGCTAAAATACCTCGTGATATTCTCATCTTTGGATAGCACTCCACCGATATCCGTATTACTAGCCTCTATATCGATGAAGAATTCATTTACATTGTCCGGATAACCCAAGATACACATTGTTTTAGTTCTCGGAAAAATTCACCACATTTTTCGTTCCAGTTAAACTGACGTCGTTCCTTTTGTGAGCTGATATAATGGCCTTGCAATATCCGCAATATTGAGTATAAATCTTCTATAGGACGAGCACAAAATGATAAATGCCCCGCACCTCAGTCTTATTCCTTGGTATCGGCCAATCTCGAACAGAATTGACCTTCTCCGGCTTTGTTTGGAAAGGTATGCGAAAAAATCTGTCCAAGAAATCTGACTTCTCTTTTGAAAAATGAGCACATCTTGGGGCTCAGCTTCAAATTTGAATTCCGTAGTTTTTCAAAAATACGCTCCAGTTTTTACAAGTGGTGCTCAAAGTCACGCCCAATTACGATTATATCGTCCAAATATACTAGGCAGACATCTCCTATTAATTGAGAAAGCACTTATTTCATAAACCTCTCGGATGTGGCAAACGACATAAATTTAAGTTAACGCACTCCTTTTCCGTTAGAGAACCCCGATTTCTCCTTGTTCTTAAGGTGCTGTTAGATAGTTGTGGTTGTGAAAAGATCTTAAAAATGTGAAAGGATGGATGTATGTTGCGGTAAGAATATCATTGTGACAAGGAATATCATGGGTTTAAATGTTATAAAGTATTAGAGCTGGGATACTTTCCTAAAAGACATCGGCGGAGATAGTATAAATGTAAGAATACTCCATATCTGAAATAATCGGTCTGAAAGATAGAATTTGAGAATGTGGAAAAATAGGAGGGTAGGACTCGCTGTAGGTTCCAAAGCAATCCAGGGTTGGTCAAAAGCTTTCGATGACACTGCTGGTTCTAAATTCAAACTGATGCTGAGGAATCACACGCTCGCTTTCAATAATATGATGAATGGGTAGGAAGGTAGGAAGGTTTTTATGGTTGTTGGGTTTTTTCTATTCTTTTTTGCGTTTATTAGTAGGAGTTTAATGCTATGCAAATCCTAATTTTACTGATTTTCAACGTCCAGTACTTCCAATTCTATAACAACGGGTGACAGATTAGAAAATTTTGTAGATTCCTCATAATCAGTAAAATTTTGTAGGTTCCTCATATGGTATTCCTATCGGCTTCTTTTTCTTTAAATAAAATGAGAGTTTTGCAGTTTTGTATTATAATATAAAAGCCTTATGCATTTTCTAACTATGTTTTTTTTTTAGAATTAGAGACTTTTTATAGTTCCTCATTTAAATATTTTATATAAAGAATATGTAACAAAAATAATTCTGTATATTCAATATTAATAAAAAATATTATTTCTTTTTACAATAAAAATTGTTTGCTTTCGGTGTCCTTAAAAAGAAGTTTTTTTTTGTAAATTTTACTATTAATTTTATTAGATTGCCGTTTCTAAATCCAAAGAAAGTGCGTTCATATTTGTTTCGATAGCCATAGAGGCATTCAAATGAGATGATTTTTTTTTCTTTGGAAACGGACTTTCACATAAAGAAACAGAATGTAGTATATTGGCGAAAATAATATCTTTGTTATCAAGTTACATTTAGCACGTGTCTTTCCAACCATCTTTGGATTTCTACAAATTCAATAGGACAGAAGAAGTTTCGAATATTGAAAATCATTATTTTGCGTGTTTTCTACGCTACATTAGAAACGAGTTCATATCCTCAATCTAAATGTGTAAAGCTCCTATAAAAAGAGTAAAAATAGAATATTTTTATACTTTGAAATAGACAATGCAAAGTATTGTCGTTGTCTATGCTGAAATTTATATATGGAACTCAGCGACAAAGAAAGTTTTCCGCGTACACTGTATACGAACGTGTACAGCTGATATAAATATGCCTGCTGTAGTTTAAACCTTCAGTTCTTTATCAGTTTTATAGTTTTGTTCTCTTAAAGGCGTTGTTATTCGCCTACGAATATTCGAATGTTTTTTAATGTTTTATTTAAACTGATAGTATAGCAAATACTACTCTCACCCTGTCCAAGCAAAATGGATGTATTACCAGCATTCATTCAGTTACTACATAGATTTTACAATATAAAAGGTTGAAACTAACATTCTCTATTTAACGTGTAAAATTTGTAGAAATGATTTCAAAATATTATCAAATTTGTTGTTAAATTTAATGCCTCCTCTAATTGTTCAAAATTTCTATGCTGGCTAATATCCTCCGCAGGTTATCAAAATTGTTCGACTATTTTAAAAAATTAAATGGTTTGGTTTCGTTTTCGTATGGTTTTCGTCATCCTTCCTCTTGTTCTATAATTATTGTAGTTCTTGTTATAGTTGCAATTGTTGTCTAAATTGTAATTTTTATATTTTTCACAGTTGAGTACTTTCATGAAATTGCATGGTCATATTATGTTTGTCTTCCTTTTAGATGCATTTTTAATATAAAGCCAATTATATTGTACATTTACCAACGTAAAAAATATAACTCTAAGTAAAACACCAGTCAGAAATTGCGTTAGCTCCAACAGTGATCGAAATATTCAAAATTTGGACGAGTCTTTGTTCAATGATCATAAAACAGTACTTTTACTTTTATGAGGATTACTGAAGTACAATATATACAATATATAAACGTTAACAATTAATTGGTTCAAGAGAAAGTGGTGACGTTTATAAGTGAAATTTAAACACCAAAATAGACTGGTAAGTTAGTTATTTAATAAAAACGTACTTCAGTCAGTTTCTATTTAACGATTCCTAAATCAATTCGTTTTTATTTATCAATTTTTATTACAACCTTTAAGAAACTATAATCAAAGTAAATTACATGCCGTTTTATCCGAAATAAAAGTTATTATTCGAAAGAAATTAAGAGTTTTAGCAAATATATTAAATTTTATTTTTATACATAATGGAATTTTTAATTATAAGGAGACTTTTAAGTTAATTTTGTAAGTTCCAAGCATCATAATATCAGTATTTCATTTTTTCACGATGTTGCCAAACGAGAGGATAAAATGAATCTATTTTCATCTTTTACATCATTTTTTAAAGATCAATAAAAACGTAAACTATACCACTTTAAACTTTAATATGATAATAAAGTGATAAATACCATTATCAGCCTAAATGTATATATTTTCGCTTCCTTTAGATATAGTTATAATTTATAATAACTACCATAAGTATAAGGTGTAGTAAAAAGAAATACATTATTTTTGCATTAAATTGAAGGTTTTATTTAGCATAGATAGAATGATACGATTTAGGTCAAATAAGCACCGTTTTGTTTGATAACTTGTTGCCATTTTGGAGGTAATTTCATAATGCCTCTCTCATAGAAACCCTCGTCCCTATTGGCAAAAAACTGGGACAGTCGATTTTCACAATCTTCTCTTGAGGCGAATTTTTCACCTCCAAAATCATTCGTCATAGACAGGAAGAGGTAGTAATCACTTGGTGCCAGGTCCGGAATATAAGGTGGATGCATAAGAACATCCAAACCAAGGTCCCGGAACTTCTGACGAGTCACTATCGATGTATGCGGCCTGGCGTTGTATTGATGGAACACAATTCCTCTCCTATTGGCCAAAGCTGGCCGCTTCTGGGCGATTGCTTCTTTCAGACGGTCCAATTGTTGACAGTATAGGTCCGAATTTAGAGTTCGGCCGTAGGGGAGCAGCTCATAGTAGATGATTCTCTGCCAGTCCCACCAAACACACAGCAAAACCTTCCTGGCTGTCAATCCTGGCTTGACCACCGTTTGCGCCGGGTGACCGCGATTTGACCACGACCGTTGTCGCTTGACGTTGTCGTAAGTGACCCACTTTTCATCACCAGTAATCATCCGCTTCAGAATTGGATCGCTATTGTTGCGATTCAGCAGCGATTCGCAGATGGAAATTCGGTCCATGAGGTTTTTTTGCGATAACTCGTGTGGCACCCATACATCGAGCTTCTTTTTCTATCCAGCCTTATTTAAGTGGTTCCAAATGGTTTTTTGTGCAATGTTTAGCTCCTGGGCAATCGAAACAGTGCTTACGTGACGGTCGGACTCGACGATTTCCATTATTTTATAGACATTTTCGACCATTGGCCTTCCAGATCGTGGTGCATCTTTGACATCAAAATTACCGGAACGGAATCGACGAAACCAAAATTGCGCATGATTGGCTGTTACAGTATCAGGACCATAAATACTATTCACATTTTCAGCTGCCTGGCTTGCGTTTTCGCCTTTATCGAAGAAAAACTGTAAAATATGGCGTATTTTCTCTTTGTTGGTGTCCATCTTTGACGCGTGCTAAAAAAATACTGAGTCAAGTAATCACAAAACTGTATGAGAAGCTTTTTTAGTACGAAATCTTATCTTTATAGCACCATCTAGTGCAACCCGATCGCACTTTTAAAACGGGAGATACAGACTCCTAAAGCCATCTATTGGCAAAATAATGGATTACTTTTTACTACATCTTATATTATTGTTTTTGAGATATACGCGCAAACAGGTCATCAAAATTTAGGGGAAACTTTTTGCATCAATACAATTTCATATTGACTTATCAGTAGAAAAAATATTACATAATAAGCAAATATCCGGATGAACTCTAATCAGACGAATTAATGTATGCTGTATAGAGCTGGATTATTTTGCAAACTCAATTTGAATTTTCAAGTTAATCCTATCTGAAAATTCCAAATTATATTGAAAAAAAAGAGAAACTAAGTTCCTTTCTTATTGAGAGCAGCTTTCTTTTAATATACTCCGAATAGTATTTAGACTAAAAAAAATGTCGGTGCATGAAAGACTGAAGAACACACGACTTCTGAACTAGAATGAACTCATGTACACTCTATTCTTTTAATTAAAATCAAACAAATTATGCTTTCACGGGCCCATAACTTATCATATTGAAGACACATTAGTATCTTCAACTATTACTAAAGACTTTGACGTTTTTGAAACGTGATTGTTTGAGGAAAAGAAACGGACTTAAAAACACACAAAATAATATTTTTCGATTTTATTTTAGAACCTTAGTAAGCCTCTTACACTATTGATAAGCTAACATGGATAGATCTTACAAATAAGAAACCATATAAAAATTATTTTTAGAATAATGTAGTGTATTAATTATATTTTAAATTTTCAAATATGGTCGATAAATGTGAAAATTGTTTGTAAGTTTTAAAATAAGTTTAGTATAAATTCAAGTTTTTGATGAAAATAAGTTGTAGAATATGAAAAGTTATTAGATTAAGTTTTTGACTGTTATTGAAAAATTGTAAATCGTTTTTGAACTATTTTTGATATATTTTAATTTATTATTAATTTTACGTTTTATTACCGATTTAAAAAAATATTAACAAATTATTTTATTTTTTCCTAGTTTATTCAAAGGGAATTTTACTGCTTAATTATTAATATTTCAATTGAAGTATTAATTTTAAGTTCAAAAATTAATTCCGTAAACGACTTGACTGTTTGCATACAGAACTCAATCACTAACGCCCACATAACTCATAACAAACCAACAATACGAGAACATGACTATAATCTTCCGCAAAAAATTCCCAGCTTGATAAGCAAGAAACGTCGAGCCAGGGCCCAGTGGCAACGTTCAAGAATGCCAAATGAGAAGAAAAAACTGAACCAACTACAACGAGAACTGAAACAAGAAATAATTAATTATAACAACGAACGATTTACTGAATACATAGAATCACTGACAAATAATAAGTCACTCTGGACAGCTACCCGACGAATTCTCAAATACAAAACAGATACACACCCGCTCCGTAATACCGACGGAACCTGGGCAAAAACAGGTAAACAGAAAGCCGACATCTTTGGCAAACACTTAGAAAACATCTTTAAACCTCACGAAGATGTCCAAGACATTCTGCATAACGAACAAATATTCCGACAAATATCAACTCAGTTGCCCATAAGTCCACCTCCTAAGTTTTTCACTCCTTCCGAAGTTAAATTCACAATAGAACACCTTTCCAATAAAAAAGCCCCAGGATATGACCTAGTAACTTCAGAAATCCTGAAACAAATTTCCAAAAAAACCCTCGTCTTTATAACCTATATTTATAATAGTATCCTCCGCACATAATTTTTTCCTTCCCTGTGGAAGTTTTCCATAATTAAGATGATCCCAAAACCCAATAAGCCCAAAAATCTTCCTACCTCATATAGACCTATAAGCCTCCTTCCCATGTTATCAAAAATCCTAGAAAAATTAATCCTAAAACGCCTTTATCCCATTTTTGAAACCGAGGATGTCATTCCTCAGCATGAGTTTGGATTTCGACCTGAGCATTCCACTATCCAGCAGTGTCACCGCGTAGTCGACTACATAGCGTGTTTGCTAGAGCGAAAGGAATACTGCCCAGGCGTGTTTCTTGACATTTCGCATGCTTTCGACCGTGTATGGCACCCTGGATTGCTTTGGAAGTTGCAGCGAGTCCTACCCTCGGGTTATTTCCACATCTTTAAATCTTATCTCTCAGACCGATATTTTCAGGTAACTGAAAATATGGGGTTACTCTGACATTTATTCAATTTCCGCCGGTGCCCCTCAAGGAAGTATCCTAGGTCCTATCCTATATAACATTTATACCCATGACATTCCTTGCCACAACAACATCCTAACCGCAACATATGCTGACGATACAGCCATCCTGACACATCACAAAGATCCTTCCACAGCCATTAGTATCCTACAGAACCATATCCACTCCTTAGAAACTTGGTTCAAAAGGTGGAGAGTGAAGGTAAATGAGCAAAAATCTGCTCATGTAACTTTCACACACTGCCGAGAACAAATTCCCGACATAACCCTAAACGGCAGTATTATTCCACAAAAAAATAGCGTACGTTACCTTGGACTTATATTCGACAAACGGTTAACCTGGAACCTTCATACGAAAACTAAAAGACGTGAACTTAACGGACGATACAAACAATTAATACGTCTCCTAGACAGTAAATCAAAACTTACAACAACAAGTAAACTATTACTATACAATACGGTTCTGAAACCAATATGGACATATGGTCTTGAACTTTGGGGTTCGACTAAGCATTCCAACTCCCTTCCAATCCAATCCCTACAATCCCGAATCCTTCGTAAAATTGTCAATGCCCCCTTTTATGTGCGAAACACTGTTATCCACCGTGACCTAAATGTTCCATTTGTTCGTGAACTATGCATCTCCCGATATAAAAAATTCCATTCGCATCTATCCTTCCACCCTAATCCTTTAGGAAGGGAACTTTTCACCCCCACCCTTTCAGTATACACCCATCGAAGTTTAAAACGGCGATGGCCGAGAGATTCTCTAAAATTGTAAAATAAAATTACCCTGTTCTAGAGGTAACATCGATGGGTGTTTTCCTCTACAAGTCTTCATGTCCTTGTATATTCCCGTAAAAAATCTGCTTGTTACTAGCTTAAGTAGTTTTAGATATCATTTAAAATAAATAAAAAAAAAAAAAAAAATTGTAGAAATATCTAAGTTAGGGCACACAGAATTAGTTTAAAACAGGAATCAAAAACACCCATATTTTCGACAGCAGTACTTGTGCTTTTTGCATCTATTAATCTCGATATTGAGTTTACATTTTGCTAGTCAAATAGCAGAGAAATGTATTGAATTATCCTATACAAAGCTCACAATGTCAGATCCACATAAGAGGGTCATTTCGAATAATGATCTATGCAAGAAGATTTAGTAGTCAATACTTCATATTTGACAACAAATATTGGAAATGTCCCTTGTTGTTAAAAAAGTCACATAATAATATATTTTTTAAATATTAACCTTTGCTTATTAGCATTAAAAGTACTATTAAAAACACTCAGAGATAACATAGAAAATATCTACTGTGAACTCGAAAATTTATAGTTTCCCTACGATTGAATATTTGATATTAGTTAATTCACAAGTCAATTTATGCTTGTGATATGTTATTGCAATTTTTCACAACTGACAGCTAATAGAAATAAACTGATACCTATCAGTGTCTACAAAACATATGTTATCGATCGTTTTGTTAATTTTTTTGTATTTGATTTTTTCATCTTTTTTAGTTAAGAAGAACTACTATGTGAAATATTCAACAAGTGTAGTATAAAATAGCATAATACTACCAAATGTTTTCTCTTACGATTAGAGCAAGTAATATTTCACGTAAAATCAACTATAACGACGTCAACATGTTGCTTAGGTCCATATTCAACAGAATTGCTGATACATTTTTCTTCTAATCCGCAAGCAAATGTTTTATTCAGTGAATCTCGATGTTTTCTGTCACATCGACTCCCTTTATTTATTTATGTATGCAAGTAGGATTTTGTTTAAATTTAATTCTTTCAGATAGCAGTTGATGAAAAAGTCTTTGATGGTTTTTCTGATATAATTTTTTTTTTGAATATTGTTGATATAGCAAATATTTCGCTGAGAAAAAATTTAATCAGAAAATTGAGGAACAGATCAATATGATATAAGATTTGAGATTATAATCTTTAATGTAAATTAAACAGTCTCAGGTTTGAACAGGTATTCACTGCTGTATTAAAAAGCAATAGGTATTTTATCGGGAGCATTTCTTTCTCTCAAAACATTTTATTACATTTGCTGAAGTACAAAACAAATAAACAAGATTGCCTTTCTATTTAAATGATAATTTTATCAATAATTTTCGAAAAAATTAAAAAATATAAGTCGTACTTAGAGCTAATACAGATTTAGGCTGATAACCCGGTGAAGGGCTGCTGAATCAAACAATTCCATCTGTCTTGATTTTGCTTAACTCGTGCTCTCTGTCTAGAAATATCACTCAATCATAGAGAGTATTGCCTCGTTCTGTGTTATCATTAATACACATACCTACTGAACCCTATTTTATCTCCGACTCTTCGCTTGTGCAAGATTGTAATATTAAATAGATATTCAATTGTCTCTTTTTATACATGGAGTCAAATGTTCTTAGAAGAATCCTCCTTATGAATGCAGCCAATATTTAACAATGATTCCTTGTAAAGTACCAAGTTTCCATAGAATAAACGAGAACTGCTGTACAGCAGTAGTTTTAACTTTACGATGAAAAGTTTCGACGAGACTAATTTACATTCGTTAAAATAAAATAAAATTATTATTGGCCTTTGATTTCAGAGAGGAAACGACTTAACTGGGTTCATTACGGGGATATCGTCGGCGTATAGCAAACGTTCTTTTTTTTTAATAAGCTTTTGCACTCTTTCTGCAGGACATGAGCAATCAAGCATAATAAAACGTAGCTTTTTTGTTTTCTCGGATTGTTCATACTCTGCAAAAAAAATGCATTACAAGAGCGAAAACTTGCTTCACAAATATCTTCCTATTAGCTAAAAAGTTAAAAAGAAATGCCATTTTATATTGAAAAATAAGAAAATTCTTTCATTATGATTTTACGATTAATATGTCAGAAATAATAAATGAAAGAAAACAAATGCTGCTAATCAACCATATTTAAAAAATATAACAACCCTATCAATATTATGATTCATTATTAAAAAAAACATCCAATACGTATTTTAAAAACATTATAACATATGTAAGGGGTTTTTTCTATTAGTGTAATAAATTTTCAAATAAACCGTGTGGCCATATTTTGAAATGGCAAACTTTTCTGTCACTGTCAGTTATATTCATGGTAGGATACACGTCTTATCAACGCTTAGAAATTATCCAATGTTTTCATCAAAATAATCGTTCTTTTATTGCAACTTATCGTGCACTGCTTCCAATTTATGGTCATCGTAATAAGACTAGTGTGCTCGCTATTCGTTGCGCAATGTTCGTGTGCCGGTATTGCTGTCGTTCAGGCGTTTTGTTTTGATGGGGTTCTTATCAAGGTGGAATTCTCTGCCGTACTAACATAACATCTTTTACGGTTTGATTTTGGCATAACAATATTTTTATCACACAAGAATAGAAGCCATCTCAAACGCCGTGAATTTGCTGATTTTGCTCTGGAACCAGTTGATAATGATGCTGATTTTTCCAAGCAAATAATCTACTCAGATGGAACGCACAATTTCTTCTCTCTGGATAGGTGAATAAACAAAATTTTCACGAGAATAATCAGGAAGATTTTGTGACCTAAATTGGAAAATATTAATTTAACGTCCATACCACAATCAATTTATTGCGGGAAATGTTTAACGAGTCGATAATTTCAAAAAATGCAGATGTGCAATGACTTCCAAAAAGGTATGATTTAACACTTTTGAACTTCTTCTTGTAGGGTTATTTAAAGTCTAAAACAAGAACTTCTTCTTGTAGGGTTATTTATCGTATTCGATTCCGTAGACGGAGCAAAGACAGCCATTGTTTTTCTTCTTTGCTCCATTTTTTTTTTATTTTATTGAAAATGAGAGTTTTAAAAATTAATCTATTAAGAAATATTATTATTAGTGTTTATCTAAATAGAAATAATATCATGAAAGTTGGACTAAATTTTTCAGAAAGCTATCAATCCCTGTATAATTAATTAGTTCAATAAATTAACGATATTAAAATTATAATTAAAATTATAAAATAAAGATTTCTAGTTCCTTGTTTGTAAAGATGTATACAGTTATCATCATTTTTTAATATCAATATTTCAAACCAAATTTCAGTTCGCAAAATTAAATATAATTCCTATAATATCGTGTTTTTCGAATAAACACAGGAGTCTGTCATTAAATTAGTCGTACAATCTACCAATCATTATTTCTTTAAATTGATGACTTTATTAACAAAGCAATACCGCTTCGAATTAAGTTAGTCGTGTGGTTCATTTTTTTTTTAAATTTATTAAAACCAGTCAAAAAACTAACAAATACAAAACATCTAAAAAAATCTGGTTTATCAAACCCGGTAATTTTTGAACTCTGTCGAGACTAATAATTCGAAAATAATGATGCGTCAATGAGTGTTTTAATATAACTTTTTCTTAAAGATTTTCAATTCACCCTTTTACCGATTTCTTTTCAGTATTATTTTTCAACTTGTTGACTTTTTGCAAACGCAATTTTACAGAAAAGAAACTTAAAAAAATGTAAATTAAGACTGAAATAATTTTATGGCAAAATGCAGATTTTGTATAAAGTACAATCTTTTCGGCAATATTAGTGGAGGATACTCTAAATTACTTTTTCACAGTTTAATTCGGTAGTCAACAATTTAATGAGATTATTACTCCAACGAAATTGCTATCGTCATTAATATTTTGTTAATAAAATTCATTGTTTATTTCTGTGTGAACAGCATCACAGGAGAGAAATTTCAATATTAAAATTAATCTCATAATTAAAATAAAATTTAACAGTAGTTTTTGAATGCTTATCATAAATGAAAACGTACAAAAATTACTATATTATATTGTAGATTGGGATGAGCTGATAATAAAATGCGTTACATATTTAATATTAAATAAACAAAAAAGATAATTGTATTAATTACCGTTAAGCATAAAATATCATAACATACCTAATTCTTGTTTAGTAATAATAATGAAATTTAATAATAAATTGAATCGATCAAGTAGATATTAAGATACTCTTTTGTAAAGAACTCTGAAAAGAAACGTGCAAATATGCAAAACTAGCGAAAAACTATTGTAGAAAATGTACAGGTATAGAAATTTGTATATATTCTTACATCCCAGCCATAATTACTATTAATTTATGGTAAATACGAGGGTCGTTCAATAAGTCCTTAGAAAATCCTACAAATCGCGCTCGTAGTGTCGGTAAAGATAGTGTCGGTATGTAAGTACCATTATTGATAGGAAAGCTGTCAAAATTTCAGCTCGATCCATAGCGTAGGTCAATTTCTATCGTCGATTAAATTTAGCGACATTTATTTGTGCAAAACATTGGAAAAAAGCAAGTTTAGGGCTGTCATCAAACATCTCCATTTGAAAGGCTTAAGCCCGAAAGAAATCAAAGCCGAGTTGGATGCAGTTCATGGCACATCTGCACCTGTGTTTGCGACGGTTTACAATTGGGTGAATGAATTTAAACGTGGCCGTTCATCCACAAAAGATGAACATCGTTCAGGACGCCCAGTTGAGGTGTCTACTCCTGAAATCATCGACAAAATCCACGATCTGATTTTGAACGATCGGCGAATTAAAGTGCACGAATTAGTTGAGGCCACGGGCATATCACAAGGTACAGTCGCTTCAATTTTGCATGAAAAATTGTCTGTGAAAAAAATTTCGGCAAGATGGGTGCCGCGTTTGCTCTCAGAGAAGAATAAGCGCAATCGTGTAGTGGACTCTGAGGCTATGTTGGCACTCTTTCATCGCAATCCTGCCGAATTCCTTCGTCGATATGTCACTGTGGACGAAACCTGGATACACTACTACACTCCAGAAACGAAGAGACAGTCATCACAGTGGATTTTCAAGGGTGAACGGGCTCCGAAGAAGGCAGAAACTGTGCCATCTGTCGGCAAGGTGATGGCCACGGTCTTTTGGGATTCGCAGGGCATCATTTTTATCGACTACTTGGAAAAAGAAAAAACAATAACAGGAGCGTATTACGCGTCGTTATTGCAACGGTTGAGCGAGGAAATCAAAGAGAAACGCCCCCATCTGAAGAAGAAAAAAATCCTCTTGCATCAGGACAATGCGCGTGCGCACACCTGCGCTGTTTCCATGGCCAAAATTGTGGAATTGAGAATGGAATTGTTGCAGCATCCCGCTTATTCGCCAGATTTATAAAAATGGCTTTGGCGGACGACGGTTCACTTCCAACGAGGACGTCATTGCTCAAACGGATGAGTATTTTTTTTCATAAAAATTTTGGAAAAACGGTTGGAAAAGTGTATAGAGCTAAAAGGAAATTATGTTCAAAAATAAAAAAAATCTTTTTTAAAAAACAGTTTTTTTCCATCTTTTTCTAAGGACTTATTGAACGACCCTCGTAGTAAAAATTGAAGACTTATCATTTTAAAAAATATTTTATTTTTATTTTTATAAAGCATTTGCATTTGTTTTGATATGTCGCGAGTGTGGAAAGTGTTCGAACGAAATTAGAATATTCTCTTCAACAACCTTCTAACACTTTCCACATGCGCGATAAATACTAGGTCTGTTCAAAGAGTATCGCGAATTTGTGTTTTTTCAAAAATTATTTATTTGTTCATGAATATCTATTTTGTCCCCTTCAAAGTAATCCCCACCAGATATTATACACTTGTGCCAACGTTTTTTCCAATCCTCGAAGTACTTCCAAAAATCATTTTTGTGATATTTTGCAGCTCCTCCTTCGATGCCGTCTTTATCTACTCAATCGTAGCGTAGCGTCCTCCTTTCATGGAGCTCTTCAGTTTCGGGAACAAGAAAAAGTCACAGAGGCCAGATCTGGGGAATACGGTGGTTGCGGCATTATTAGTGTGTTGTTTGTGGCACAAAATTCGCGCACAAGCAACGATGCGTGAGCAGGTGCGTTATCATGGTGCAAAAGCCAATTTTTGTTCTTCTACAAATCAGGTCGTTTCCGGCGGATTGCTTCGAGCAACTTGCGCATAACTTGCAGAAAAGAAAACTGTCGATTCGAAGGTAAAACCTTCACATTCGACCGAACTTGGCGCGCTTTTTTCGGTCTTGGCTCATGCGGCAGCTTCCTTTGGGATGATTGAGCTTTGGTTTCCACGTCATAACCATGAACCCATAATTCGTCACCAGTTATAACCATCTGGAGCAAATTTGCGTCCAACAGCTCCTCAGCAATGTTGATGTGATGCTGTTTTTGGTCGAAATTGAGCAATTTTTGTACAAATTTCGTGGCGACCTGTCTCACGCCAAATCATTGGTAAAAATCGAATGGCACGAGCTAATCGATATGTTTAAGTCCTCAGCAACTTCTTTAACGGTGATTCGACGATTGGCCAATACTATTTTCTTCACTTCATCAATGTTTTCGTCTGTTGTTGATGTGCTCGGGCGTCCGGCACGCTTTTCGTCGTTCACATCTTCTTGGCCCTCTGAGAACATTTTGTACCACCAATAAACGTTGCTTTGGTCCAAGGTAGCTTCACCATATGCCACAGTCAACATTCGAAATGCGTCCGCGCAATTAATTTTGTTTTTCACACAAAATTTAATACAGATTCTTTGATCCATTTTTTGGAATGGGCAAAAATCGCAGACGAGCCAAAACACATGCAAGCAAGGCAGCTGTCGAAAATTAACTGAACATTGAAAACGGCGAACTTGTCGGCATAAATGAAAGACGTGAGTATCAACATAACGCCACAAAAAATCGAAAATCGAATATACGTAACCCGCGGAAATTCAAAATTCGCGATACTTTTTGAACAGACTTCGTAGATATGCGGTTAATTATCTAGTCATGGATTATAATAACCTTTATTTGTATAGAGGTTTAGCTTATGGCAACAGAAAATAGAGCATAGTTCATAAATAAAAAAATATTTAACACCAGCTCTTTAATAACTCTCACTGAAGTCAGCATCAGTTATCACTTTTTTGCATATTGATACTTTTAATGATTTTTCGGTAAGGGACTCTTTAGAATTATACTGCAGAGCTTTTTAACTTTTTACAACAATTCTTCCATATTCGTCTTGCTTTAACAAATAAGAAGAATATAATATTAAATTATATTTGTAGGACTTAGAAACTACACAACAAAGATCCATGAAATAATAAACAATTTTAAGAAAAAGTTAAAAAATCTGAAAAAAATATTACTATAATCTGCAGAGGAAAATAATACAGATAAGATAGGAGTAGTATACCCATCAACAAAATAGAAAAAACAAATTTCGTGCAATAAAAATAAGGTAAACAGCACACACGGAAATAACTGGGCCTTAAATAATAATTATTAAAGAATTTATATAAACTTTACTACGAGATCCTTTTATATTTAAATATATTCTAGGGTAAACGTAACTACATATTCATAATTTGTGTAAATTTTGTAATTTTGTTTGAAAGTACATAAATGTTTAACTCTGTGTCAGCATGCACAGACCGATTTACACATAAGATACTAAAATGCTTCAATTGACATAAGGCGAACCTCAAATACAATTGAATTTAGGTCATTTTTTAAATTAGATATTTCTGTTATAGATAAAGAAATCTTTGGTAACATTTCAAATAATAATGAAATAAACATATATGTGAATAAAGATTGCATTTCTATTATGCGAATATATAAAATCTCAGTGTCTCTATGAAAATGCATTAAATCTCATCCGAGATGTTCATTAAATTAAACCGGTTGACTACCGAAGCCCCTTATATAATAGAATGCCAAATGAATACTATCAGCATTTTTAAAAATGTATACTGAAGTAATGCAGCAATTTAATCGAGAGCGTATTTCTTTTGATTGCATTCGCGGTTTCGATAAGTACGATTGATAAAATTCCAAACGATATGATTGTTTTCGTTGCGTGATATATTGGCCTCTGGCACGCAACTTGCTGGCCGCACAAGATCACGATGCACTTTACAATAAGAATGCAGAGTTTTTGAACCAATTCCACCGTAGATCAATCGAAGAGATTTACCGATGGTAACTTTTCCACAATTAATTAATATTTTCGAATCTAATTTCTTCACCTTTGCCTGCATCATCTGAAAGTGTATCGAACCAAAGAGACGTTTTCACAACATTCGTTACTCGTTGTATTTGTAAAATTCGTTCGTTTAGAATTAGAGATTCGTTAATCATTTCTAACTATTGTACTTCACTAATAAGGAAAATTGAAATATTCTGTGATTCTTTGAGTTTTTGAAACAGAAATCCAATTTCACTCGATTATTTTGTTATGTAAAATATTAAAACCGAAAGTGAATGTATTTCCTTTAGCAAACAGAAAGTGGACCACAACATCCGATCGAACATCAACTGGCCAAGATTGGATGCTATGCATTTAATGAGATGATGTTACGAATAAGCTGTCCTTTCTTTTAAGAGTTTTTCGTGAAACTGTTGCTGTTTTAGGCCATAGAATCAATCAATAATCGAAAAAAAATATAAAAGAAAAACAATTTGACTGGGAAATTTGAAAATTATCTGCTCATCACTTCCGCAACTCGTCTGCACTCAATATCATGGTACTCGTAAATGGTGCACGCTTTGCATGCAGTATCCTCGAAACTTGCACGCCAACATGTAACAGCTTCCTCGGTTTCAATTTTAATTTGTTCTGACTTTCTTTTATTTTGACTTACTTACATATATCAAAACATATGTATTTCCATTTCGCTTAAAAATTAACTACAACAATATCTTCTGTGTGCTAGAAGTTCACTTGTCTTTACAAAAATGCGACGAATATAAGGAGAAAAGAATCATGAAAGATCATTAAGCTGAAGTCCTTCAGAAAACCGCAAGAAACTTTAATCGTATGGAGGAAATTAAATCCATCCGAATTTACCTTTTATCCGCCGAGATTCCACTTGTATCCATCCACTTTTTAGGTAGTTCATGTGATTCAAATAATTCCTTTAGACGTATTTCAGGTGTTTTCTTTACACACTCTTATGCCGGTTTTTTTGTATCTTCACCGTAAATTTTATTTTTTTAGGCAATCTTGTATAAGTTATCTTTTTGATAAATATATGTATAAGTTGCATGCAAGTATATGTTCGCACATCTGACGTCGACAAGTGAAAGGATACAGTTCGTTTGTCATTGTCAAAACTCGTATAGAACTGAACATATGTACACATTTGTTATGATTATTCTTAAGATTTTGTCTTGGTAAAAACTCAGTTCCCTCGTATCATTATTGTTTCTTATGTTACATTAAAAATTCCAAAATGTGTTGAATCACAAATTTTATATTGCAAAATTATTGCATGAGCAGTCAGAAGATCGAAGATTCCAGTTTCCAAAGACATCTTCTTCTGTTCAATATTCCCATTGGATTTATATAATTTAAAAACTGATCATATATATTAGTTCAAAAAGAAAAATTTGTATCATTTTGGGGAATAACGTGAGGTGGCAATAACAGAAACAATAATTATGTGAATAATAAAATGGGTAACTTCCATGCAGTTAAATATAACAATATCCGTAAAGAATTCATTGATTTTTAATAAGCTAGCTTCATGACATCAAATGAAATAATTCGAGGGCAAAAACATTTTAACAGATTCTGCAAGGTCATACTCAAGATTAAATCTCGAAATGCTGTGTATTATACATACATAAGTGCAAGTTTCGAATCCAATATTGGATGTACATTGTTGGACGACAACTAAAAAGGGTTTTTTCGGCGATATGAATGTTTTCCCTTTTATCGTAATTACCCCACAATCATCACTTCCTTTGCTTTTATTTTCGATTTGAAAGTAGGTCATCGAAGATGGGATGGTCCGGTGTGATTGGTTGATTGATTACTTTAGTCTACTACTACCATATGATCAATGGTACAAAATTTTATCAGGAATCTACTTTTACTTTTCTTCCGTCTATCCCCTAACGTGCATCCACCTCTTTGTCCTTAGTTATTTTCAGTACAACGAGTAAGATTTTAAAATATATTTATATAATCACTTTACTTTGATTTTTTAAACGTATTTCAGGAATGCAACAATTAAAGTTAATCAAATCAGAAATTCATCTTTCATTGCATTTACATTTGTCTTAAGTCTTCTCGAAAAAAAATAACAAAATTAAAGAAAATTCACGTATTTTTGATTTTTTTTAATGATTTTTTTTGTACTAAATTTTTAATGCAGATGCGTTGGTTTTAATTTATTTATTTACAACACTAATTGTATGTGATTACATATTAAAATATATAATAAAAATTAATGCATATTGATTCTTCGGAGTTGATGTCTTGATCAGATATGATCTCACAGAATTTGAATTTTCTTTATTACAATTTTTCATAAAATTTGATTCAATTTACTAATTCTATCTTTTATTTATTGCATATTTAATATTATTTTTATCATGAAATAATATTAAAAGAATTTGAAATTATACAAGAGTATTTGAGGACACTTTGTTTATGAACAAAACTACTGAAAAATATCGAATATTTGGGGACACCTTGTAGTAAAACTACTGAAAAATATGGATTTTCCTTTTAACTGCATGGTTATTAAAAACCATAATCTATATTTTTTGCTTAGTTTCACACATATTGAATCTTATTATATCTACTTTTACATACTTTTTGACGCATGACTCTTAACGAAAATTCTGTTGCAGTGTAATATTTGGCTCTATTGAAGATTTTTGCCATAGTCAAAGCACAAATACTCAAAATACGAAAATTATTAAAAACCGCATCAATGTGGATGAAGATTTATAGGGAAAAAATCTTTAAAAAACGCCTATAGAGAAACATAAAATTCAAAGGGAAAGGCTTACGAGTTGTAGCCCAAAATTAAATGTTTGCATGAATAAAAATTAGTTAAATTAATAATATTTATATGAAAGAAAGGAAAAGTTAGAGAGAAATTGCTCGCTCAATCAATAGTTTGCAGTGTGCCGTTTAAATAACTATTAAGTTTAAACAATGTGACGATTAAAATTTCATTATTTTGTTTACGAAAAATCGGAAGAAAATATTCCCAGAATTGGCTGCTGTTTTAAGTGCAGTTTAAGATATAAAGAATGCAGATATTCCCCCTGAATATGCTCTTGTTTGTTCTTAACAACATTTAAATAGCTCCTAACATTCAATGCCAACGTACTATTAAGATCAGAATTATATCACTTTAGTGTTCTTAAACACATTCCTATTTTATTGGTCTGTTAAGATAACCAAAAGGAACTTGGCTTATAAGAAAATTACTCTCACATTTGACCTGTCAAGAAAACTTTCTAATAACACAGTGTTAAAAATTACATTACGAGGGTCATTCAACAAGTACTTAGCCTACAAAAGAAAAACGAAAATTTTAGAAAGGTGGCAATTTATTTTTCCACATAATCTCCTTCAAGCTCGATACACTTGGCTCAGTGATGCTCTAACTTTTTTAACCTCTCCAAAAAATACATTTTCTCGAGGGAAGCAAAATAGGCCTCCGTGGCGACGATGACCTTCTCATTCGACCCAAATCTATTCCCGGCGAGTGATTTTTTCAGGTTTGGAAACAAAAAGTAGTCACAGGGGGCCAAATCTGGAGAGTACGGTGGATGGGGCAGCAATTGGTAGCGCAATTCGACCAATTTGGCCATGGCAACGGCGAAGGTGTGAGCCGGCGCGTTGTCGTGGTGGAACATCACTTTTTTCTTCGCAAAGCGGGGCCGCTTTTTCTTCAATTCGACGTCAAATCGGCCCAATAAGTCAGCATAGTAGCGCCCCGTGATTGTTTTACCCTTCTCGAGGTAATCGATGTGGATCACATCTTGTGACTCCCAGAAAACGGTGGCCATCACCTTTCCGGCCGATTGAACAGTCTTTGCCTTCTTCGGAGCACGTTCGCCGGGTGAAGTCCACTGTTTCGACTGTTCCTTGGTCTCTGTGAATCCTTGTTTTCGTCGACGGTCACGAAACGACGCAAGAACTCCGCTGGATTGCGCTGAAACAGCGCCAAACACGTCGCCAATGTGGTCTCACGGTTGCGCTTGTTTTCCGGTGTGAGCAAACGAGGCACCCATCGCGCCGACAGCTTTCTCATACCCAGTTCTTCGTGTAGAATATGATGCACCGTTCCTACTGCGATGCCCACAGTCTCAGCTATCTCGTGAACCTTCAATCGACGGTCTGCCAACACGAGATCGTGGACTTTTTTAACGTTTTCTTCCGTAGCAGCCGTTTTCGGGGCACCTGGGCGTGGCTCATCAAAAACCGACGTGCGGCAACGAACAAACTCGTTGAACCAATTCTTGACGGTCGCGATCTTTGATTTCGCTGCGCGTTTTCCCTTCCAAAAACAAGAATCTAAACACCGAACGATATTGTTATTTTTCCATTTTTGTGCAACCGACCGACACGCTCGCTTTCAAAGGCTCTCAAAACAAAACTAAGGAAGGGAATCTACTGAAATTTTGACAGTAAGCTATTAAAAGAATGTGCTAGACGATGGTAAATTTCTTTTGTGACAGCAGTTCCATCGGGCTGTGAGGCTAAGTAATTGTTGAATGACATTCGTATTCTGAAATAAAAAACAAAGTAAACATTTGCAGGTTAAATCAATTTTTGCCAAAATTAGTGATCATCCATTTTCGCCAAAATTGATAAGAATGTGAAAAGCCATGTACGACTAATATTAGTAATTAAACCACTTTTCGTCTTATCAAAGATAAGGCATGTTAAAAACCCACAGTTTCTTTTTTAAGAACGGGATTTTCAATAGGAACGCTCAACCGTTGACAATCGGCTACAACAACGCTAAAAATCCGTATTTGGCGTTCAATATTTAATTTCAATGGATCGGTGGTTGCTAATTTATTGACATAATAAAACAAACATTATTTTGATAAAAAAAATTGAATAATTTCCAAGCGTTGATGAGGCGTGTATCTTACAAAAGTTACTGAATACAACTGACAGTGACAGACGATTTTGACATCTTAAATATGGTCACGATCCATTTGAAAATATATCACCCCTAATCAAAAACCCGTTATTGATCGTCTGTTAATTAAATCATTTCATAAGGGATATAATATATTATTTAACGTAACGTATTTGTCGTTAAACATAAAACCACGAGTCGCCTACGACCTCACCATTGTCGGGCACTGTGTTTTTTAATACCATGGGGCACCCCGACTCCCATAATACCAATTCTTGTTTTAAGAATACTTCGGTTTGTACTCCGCTCATTGAGCTACGGTAAGGAATCTTGTAAATACCTAGGTATTGCTAATCCAGCTTAGGTACGCGGGTTCGCCAAGACCCGAAAGTACAACCGGAATCGACCTTGGTCTTTAACCCGGTTGTAGCCACCCTAGGTGTCATTCACACACTCATTCATCACGATTCCACATGAACCTAAGTCAGCTAAATCCCCGTACAGGCCACACTCAATGAGAAGGTGCTTAGCACACTTCTCCGTTCATTAGGGATAGTTACATAATGAAATACGGCATGCAACATATAAAAAAAAATATTTTAAAAATAATGAATTTGTTTCAGAAACGAATTCTGCATTTCACTATCTTGTGAAGAAATTTAAATCAAGTGTATTACTACTAATCAGTTAATAACCACTAATCTAGAAAAATGAACTACTTGGTGTGGTTGATGGTCTGGAGTTATTTTTAATTCAAATTTTCTTCAAAAAACGATGTAGAAGCAACAAGTAATACGTTATAAAAAAATAATTAATTATTGTTTTATAACGTATTACCTATTAACATAGAAGCTATTTGACTTACTGCTAATAATAGAAATTCAGTGAAGAATTTTGATGAATCGATTATTTCGAGAAATGAAGCAGGCAACTGGCTTTCAATATGATAGCATCTTACACCATTAAGCTACAATATAATATAGGGTAATGTAAAGTAACTAAGCTAAGTCATCAACCCCAAAAAAAATGTATTATAAGAAAACATAATTGCTGAAATTAAACCTGATTTATGTGAGAAATCATCCAAGATGAAATATATTTTTTGTCCGTTAATTAAAAATCCTGTATATTACCCACATAAATAAAAATAGATTAAATAACGACAAAATCATTTTTGACATATATTTCATATCGCTTTTGAACTTGTAGACTGCATCAATATTACAACAAAAGGATAAACTAAGGTTATATCAAATTTGAGGTAAGGAAATACTCAATAGCTGTCATCCATTGGGAAAATTTTGCTACTCACAAGTACTTCTAGCTACTCGCAGCTACTCTTGCTCATACAAATGAGTACTTCGCATGAGTAGTTATGCATACAATTTACGGTAGGGGGATTGTAGTTCCCAAAATGAAAATAGATTGCTTAGCGGGTTCGTTGGTTATGTTGAAGTGTCATATTTTTGGATAATAATGGATTGTTAAATTAATTTAAAATTAAATGATGTATTTGTGTAACTTCATATTTATTATAACACTCACAATTGTAAATAAATGCCTCCTTGGCCAATAAAAATAAAAATAATCAATTTATCACATATATAAAATATCTTAATTTAACTTATTTAATATATTTAAAACTGTAGAACGAGTTTCAGCCCTATTATTTTCTTTTTTGGTGATATATTCTTCCAATATTTTAAGTTTTTTATTTCTAATTTATCTGCGTAATATTTGCTTTTAATGGCTAACATTGTCATACAATCGTTTTTACGATAGTTCTTAACTTTTTCCTTAGTTTTCGTTTCAGCTTGTGGTACTTCAGACACATTTGATGATGACGATTCAAATGAATGTTTCTTTCCTAACGTAGGTGCTGGTGTTGGAGAACTTTCTACTCCCGCAGACACTGAATGTGGTGATGATATTCCTGGGTCACTCTGAAATATTTCCTCCATTTCACTTAGGTATAAAAATTTCGAAGCACTCGTCCCTGTACCTCTGTTTTTCGCATTTTTGAATGTTTTCCCAAAAATGTTTCTTATTTCTCCTTTTGACATATTCCTCTTTTCGGTTAGCATAAACATTTATTAATGCTTTACCCTCGTTATAGGTCCAATTTTTAGTCAATAATGTATATTTATGAAATTCAAAGGTTGTACGTAACACATTCACTTTACTTCACGTTGATAGCTGAATAAACTCAGTGTTGTTGTTGACTATTTTCAGGTTATATTTTATTTCTGTCAGTAAATTCTGCGTTCCATTGGGCATCTACTCACAAATACTTGTGAGTAGCAAAATTGTCCCAATGGATGACAGCTAATATATAATAAATTATATAAATGTGAAGCAAAAAATTAAATTGCATGAAGTAATGATATAAAATATAAAAACGATCTTACATTGAATATTTTAAATGTGCAACTTAGAAATAAAGAATGCTTACATTAAACATTTTGTCATTGAAACTGAGAAAAATTAATAATCCCTTATGGGAAGTATATATACAATCATATATGGATATTAGTTATAAATTAAATTTATATTTTATGTAAATTTAAAATCTTTGGTTATAAATTCAAAGGACTTTTAAAGATGTTTGAATATTCTTTTTTAAATAAAGAAAAATTAACTTTATTCCGAAAACTTATTAACTTAATGCATCGAAAATTGCTCTAAAAATGATTGCCCAAGGCAAAATTGTATTCCATCAAAATAATTTCAAATTTATTCATAATCAAAAAAGCAGGCATTTAAAATCGAAATGACCATTAAAATGAAGGATGGAAATACAATTTTGAAATTATTATTAAAATTGAGACATTTGTCAATAACGATGGATTTTGCCCTACAATATAAGCCAACTGGAAGACGCTGAATTTATTTCAAAATGATTTCTGATCGTAGTTATCATTTTCAACTTTGACTTAAGACTAATACTCATAAAAATAAATTAAGTAGATTGAGAATTATAAAGTTATGCAGAATCACACAAAAAGCAATTTCATAACAATTTCATTTTCAACGTAATATTAAAGTTTTCAGAGAAAAATTGTGTTATTGTGAATGTAAACTATAAAATATTAATTGAGAATTTGTAATTCTTTACCAAATTTGATCGGAGATGATCGTGGAAACTATCAATAAAAATAATAAATTTGTAATTTTATATAATATTAAAAATTTAATGCAATTTTAACAAAAAAATCGTTTTAGATGGCTTACTGCTTTTACGATAAATGACTGGAAATCGAATGATGCAGTAGACAGAAATTGTCAGAAATGTAATCAGCCCAATAACGTATTGTTAATACGGTATGAGCTAATACTTAGCTTAAAGAAGACCCTCATCAATTACTCATTGTCATCTTTTGTTGGTATTATTGCTGTCATAATAATAAAAGCCATCACACCTGGTCGGCTCGATTAATCTTCAAACTGTCATAAAATAAATTGATTTAAAATTTTATCGGTGCGGTTTTTGCGACACTTCTCTCTGGCGTTATCCATCGTACGTTCGACCACTAAGGGAGAAAAAAATTCGCAGTAGGCGAAACTTGGTTACAGCTTTACGAGATTCATTCATTTTAAAGATGCCCAGCAATATGGGGCCATCCAAGTCGATTGGATTACTGATTGGTTCGCCTACTGGTTTATGCATAAGAAATAAGAAATCTTTACAGGAGCTAGTATATATATGAAAGGTGTTCGGCTGCCCTTCGATAAATGTTCAAATATGAATGACGCACCGAAAAATCAGATGCTTTATGCTCAGCATGACTTTAAATTGTGGACTGATCGAAATCATATTCAATAAGATGCGCTTCATGTATATAATTACATGACCTATGTATGTATATTCCAACAAGCTTACCTACAGCCATACAATATTGATTTGAATACAATTATATATGCTGTTAAAGATCTAAAGTGCAAGAGATCAGTTCTCTGTTTAATAATTTTTTTTTCTTTTCGTTTTGAGTACAATTCTCCAAAATGTACCGCTTTTTCTGAATGCAGCTAAAAGCAGTGCAATTTTACCTAATTGCAAATGTCAACTAGAAATATTTATTAATTATTACTAATTAAATTAATACATATTCGAAAATTGAAACTATTCTTAATTGTCCTCAATATTATCAGTAATTAATGTGCAGTTTTGTATAAAAGTTCGAGTGCATCATACACAATCAATGGTATCTTTATCCACTACAAATAACTCCCGGAATCGATTCGATTGTCCCAAGTCTAGATTAACATACAAAAAATATTAATTATACGCTTTTTGGGGTAAAAGTTGTTATTTTGTAATTAAAATTGACGGCCAGTCATAATTCAAAGCCGAAAGAGTAGTCAACTGGCAAAACAAAAAGCTGTCACGATTTATGATTTTAATTAGTGTGAAATTAAAAACTCAGTGTATGCTATCAACAAGATTAATTATGCGGGGCGGATCAAGGGTTGGTGTTAATAATTTATGATATCATAATATTTTTTTATATATTGTCTTAAACGTCGTTGGTTTTATAAAAATTTGTATATACTTGTAATACGTATGCAGATTGTATGCATTTTTCTTAAGTTTCATTTTAGTAAAATGTGACTCCACTATAATATCGTCATGAGCGGTAGTTAGTTACGTAGTAAAATAATTATACTCAAAATCAAAACCTCACCGATTTCAAATTAATTCTTTTTTACTCAAAATTCATGCAAAATTTGTGTATTTCCAAGAATTATAAGAAATTTATTTAATTTTTAATATAAAGAAAACACAATTTAAATATATATTCATATTCGTTTTTAAAGCTACGAAAATAAACTGTTTTTTCATAAAACTAGATAATTAACAATGAAAATTAATGTTTAAATAATATTTTATAATGTTTGCCAAAAAATTAGTGCAGTTATTTTCGAAGCATATACAATAGAAGCAACAACCTACTTAAAAATACACTTTGAAGTATATGTACGAGGGTCGTTCAATAAGTCCTTAGAAAAAGGTGGGAAAAAACTGTTTTAAAAAAAAAATTTTTTATTTGTCACCATAATCTCCTTTTAGCTCTATATACTTTTCCAACCGTTTTTCTAAAATTTTTATCCCGTCCAAAAAATAGGATTTCGGAAGTTCTGCAAAATACTCATCCGTTTGAGCAATGACGTCCTCGTTGGAAGTGAACCGTCGTCCACCAAGCCATTTCTTCAGATTGGAGAGAAGAAAATAGTCACTCGGAGCCAAATTTGGTGAATAAGCGGGATGCTGCAACAATTCCATTCTCAATTCCACAATTTTGGCCCTGGAAACAGCGCAGGTGTGCACACGCGCATTGTCCTGATGCAAGAGGATTTTTTTCTTCTTCAGATGGGGGCGTTTCTCTTTGATTTCCTCGCTCAACCGTAATACGCTCCTGTTATTGTTTTTCCTTTTTCCAAGTAGTCGATAAAAATGATGCCCTGCGAATCCCAAAAGACCGTGGCCATCACCTTGCCGGCCGATGGCACAGTTTTTGCCTTCTTCGGAGCCCGTTCACCCTTGAAAATCCACTGTGATGACTGTCTCTTCGTTTCTGGAGTGTAGTAGTGTATCCAGGTTTCGTCCACAGTGACATATCGACGAAGGAATTCGGCAGGATTGCGATGAAAGAGTGCCAACATAGCCTCAGAGTCCACTGCACGATTGCGCTTATTCTCCTCTGAGAGCAAACGCGGCACCCATCTTGCCGAAATTTTTTTCACAGACAATTTTTCAAGCAAAATTGAAGCGACTGTACCTTGTGATATGCCTGTGGCCTCAACTAATTCGCACACTTTAATTCGCCGATCGTTCAAAATCAGATCGTGGATTTTGTCGATGATTTCAGGAGTAGACACCTCAACTGGGCGTCCTGAACGTAAACCGTCGCAAACACAGGTGCAGATGTGTCATGAACTGCATCCAACTCGGCTTTGATTTCTTTCGGGCTTAAGCCTTTCAAATGGAGATGTTTGATGACAGCCCTAAACTCGCTTTTTTCCATTGTTATGCACAAATAAATGTCGTTATTGACCTACGTTATGGATCAAGCTGAAATTTTGACAGCTTTCTTGTCGATAATGTTACTTACAAAAAAAATCTTTATTGACACTACGAGCGCAATTTCTTGGATTTTCTAAGGACTTATTGAACGACTCTCGTATTATTTTTCAAAAAGTGCATTGAGCACAATTTATGAGTAGCCAGTGGCTTAATTCCAATTTCAGCACCAGATAAGTGAAAATTATACAAAATAAAAATGACTATTTTCACAATAAAATTTTATATTTGTGAAGTTTAAACATTCAATAATCTAGGCTATTATTCTTAAGATTTTGTTTAAAAAATCGATGCATATTTTTATAGAAAGAAGTTTTCTAATTATGTTGGACGAGCATTTAACAAAACTTTTACTTCATTTACATATAAAAACACTTTTGAAAATAGAAATTTAGTGTTAGATTGAACTTAAAAAATCGAGTGAATACAATCAATATTAAATAAAATTATTTATTATATATTACCCAACAAGCATTATTCCGTCTTAAATTTTACATTTTGAAATCATAATTTCGTATTTGTATTACAAGCGTACAATTACTTTTCAGCTTAGATGGGATTAAGAATAGATGTCCTCTCGCCCTTGCCATACAATTTTTTCCTAATTAACTGAATTATAGACTCAATTTTTTCAATATTGATTTTTTAGACTAAATTACATTGTATAATACTATATATTGCACTACAATATTTTTTTTAGTTTTTACAGATATCTACAACTACAAAATATTAACAAGCAGATTTAGATAATAGTAATAATTAATGTGAGAGTAAATATCCATCGAAGTTTCTCCTGCTCGCATGTACATTTGTGACATAGGGCCTACTTTACACAACGCTGGTTTTCGTGCTTTTTAGAGGATGAGTGCAAGCATACTTCCCTGTGACACACCAGCCAATATCGGAGAGATATTTTGCGAGTTCATTGGATTCGTTTACTTGGATGTGTGGGCTAGAAAGGAAGGAAGAATCCTCTTGAGTTTCCAGACTAAGCTTGCGTGCGAAACTCTATCAAAAACAGCACGTATATTAAGAAACACATTGGGATAGTACTCTTTACATTTTAAAGAGGATGCAATGAAATTGACGACTCCATGATACTGCTGGATAGTTGAGTGTTAGGAGCGGAACCCGAATTAATGGTTGTAACAAATTTGAAGAATCGGGCAAGGGAATAACTCTTACGAGCATCCGTCCATATGTGTTAAATGTATTGGTGAGCAGATAACAGCATCATACACCAAGATCAAAACAACTCTAGCAAAATGTGTAATCTGTGGAGGTAGTTACCGCGCAAACTATAAGAGATGTACTTCGTATTAGGAACTACAAAAGAAAATATACCCGCGGGAAAAAATCCGGGCCTGGAACTGAACAAACAGCACCACCAAAAAAGTCACACCAGGATTATTTTTTACGGCAATAGCTTCCGCAATCTCAGGTGGTGGAATTTTTTAACAAAAGAATTAACAATAAAACCAAAAAGAGCAACATCAGCAACAACAGCAACAATAGCAGCAGCAACAACAACATCAGCAAGAGCAACAGCAGTAACAAGACGAACAGCAGAAACAACCTTAATCAAAACAAACTCATCTACAACAATTACCGATATATATTCCATCTCCTTCCTCAGAAGATACACCATACCTTTTAACAAACTAATAAGAAACCTACTAGACATTACAGGTCTACTAACCCCCAATGTCACAGCTCTTACAACTATAGTTACAAGTTTATTGTAATCCACACTTTCTATTCAACCTTAAATATTGTCTACAACCTCAAATTCCCTCTTCTGGATTGCTAATGGACTAAGGTCCAAAAGAAGTGAACTGGATTTATTACTACATGACAGAATCATACACTCATTACAGAAACACACCACGTCCAGCTCCACATTCTACATACGCGACTATACAATTTTCATAACTGACTACCCTCCCTGACAATACTGTCCGCGATGGTACTGTCATCCTTACAAGAAATTCCTTATCTCTCTCTTTTATTTCTCTATTACAGATTACCACATCAATCAACTGCAATTACCCATTTATTTGCCTCAACATATTGCCCACCGAAAAACCCATAAACTCCCTTGAATTTAGGTCTTTTCTCCACGCTCTTGGGAATTTATTCAGTGCTGATAGTGATTTTAAAGCCAAGCATCATCAATGGAGCTGCCTCCTTTATAATCCTCGCGGAAATATTCTTAACCAAGTGCTCCTATATACTGGCAGACTTCCCGATTCAAACGTCCTGATATACTGGATTATTTTATAACTAACCCCATTAATTTCTCTAATAAACATACACATTCCCTCCTAGACCTCAATTGAGACCATGGTCAAATTCTTCTTGTTCTAGATTCCCAACCTTTCATTTCATATTCTAAGACTCATACATAAATGGACCAATTGTCTGAAATTTTTTTTTAATACAGGATATTGACAAGCACTTAGACTTACGACAAAGTTTAAAAACAGAACAATAAATAGATAACGCCATCTATAATTTCACTTGTATACTACAAAACACTATAACTTCTTTACATACAAATATTAAGATCAAACGACAACAAAATGAAGCAAACCGTTAATAACTAGGCGACTAATCACAGAGAAATCCATGGCAAGAGCTTGGTTGGCAAAAACAAGAATACCCAGCGTATCTTAAATAAGAAATGATGGATAGTTGCCAGCTATCCATCATTTCTTATTTAGTGACGCACTAATCTACGCCGTCTATCCGCCATAAGTGATACTGTCTGATGTAGATCCTTCTCACTTATATGGACTTACAATTTTTACCAGGCTCTAGTAGCCGTTAATGTATTCATTAGTGTTGATAATTAAAAACTTCTGAAAGAAAAGAATAAAATTAGATACGTCATAATAACTCCAATGTTTATCAGTTATTTTAAAAATTCTATTCGTAATTAAATCTTAATTTCAATATTTTATCCAAATAACGTTAAAATTAGATGCAATAAATTCAATCAATAATTTTTTACTTTTCAACCTAAAACATTTTCTCTTAAGAATTTGCAAAACGTTTTCGATTTTAATATCAGGTGAATGTGCCACTCAAAAAATTTGATTATTATTATTTAGCTTAACGCATTACTGCTGTCTTAAAATTGACAAGTACATTATCTTCTTGGAATATCCATAGTCTAATCATGCATCCATCACATAGAAAATATTGTGTTTCTGTGGCTTAAGCGGCATGAAGCTCTAGACCATAAATTCTTAAGCGGCTTGAAGCTCTAGACCCTATAGTGATAATGAGAAGGAACATTAGCTGTATTTTATCTCAATACTACAGAACAAAAGAATGCTGCATTCCGACCCATGCTGCATTCTCAGAGAACGCAGAGACGCGTTGTAAATGATCGTGAATTTCCAAGAGCAGCAAAATGGATTGACAGACAAAAGAAAAAAACCTGAGTAAATGCAACATAGGTCGGAATGCAACAGCACTAGGCGTGGATGTTTTACCCAGCTGTGAGCAGGACGGGACAATATACACCACGTTACTCATTATGCCGCAGCAAAGAAGGAGATCTGATTTCTGACCAAAAGGGTATATTAAGGAGATATGTGCAATATTTTCATAAACTTCTAAGCACTAACCAATTAAAAAACGAGTTGGAGGTCTCGCCAGCTGAGGAATACATGCTGCCGCCACCGAGCATCGAAGAAACTCTAAAAGCGATTCGTCGACTGAAGAACCACAAGTCACCCGGTGTCGACGGGATCGCCAAAGAACTAGTTAAGCACAGAAGCGATATACTACACCAAATGGTTCATCAATTAATGGTTCAAGTATGGGACACCGAATCAATGCCCAGTCATCGGCATCTAGGGCTTGTTTGTCCTATACTCAAAAAAATGAGACATCACAGAGTGTAGCAATTATAGAGGTATTACGTTGCTGAGTACCATCTGTAAGACATTATCCGATATATCACTAGGCAGGCTAAGCCCAATCACCCAAACATAATTTGCCCATACCAGAGAGGCTTGACTCCAGGGAAATCAGTAACATATCAAATCTTCCCTCTGTGGCAAACGATGGAAAAACTGTTGGAACATGGTCAACAGTTTCACCATATGTTCATCGACCTTAAAGTCGCTTGTGATAGCATAGCTAGGGTGAAACTCTACACAACCATGAAAGAGTTCGTTATCCCAGAAAAATTGATAAGACTGACTAGGTTGACATTGATTAGTGTAAGAGCAACCGAATCTCTATCAGAGCCATTCAACATCTACAATGGTATCCGGCAAAAAGCCGCACTTTCGTGCGTTCTTTTTATCTTGGAGCTGGAAAAAATGGGGTGTCATCCTTATTAGTCTGCCCAGCTCTTCGTAAACGGCGACGACATCGAGATTACGTGTCGAACAGAAAGAGCTGTATGAGATTGAGCCGGATCCCAACAAGCACTAGTCACATACAGATGGGAGATTATAGCTTTTAAAGAGTTAAATCATTTTCCTATTTCGGATCAAGGGTCGAAGCCGATAAAATTACTAAGAGGAAGAGACCCGCGGATGGCGGCTGGCAACCAACAGAGCCTACTTCAGTCAGTATAAATTGTTTCGCTCAAAAATTCTGACCATAATGTCGAAACTACTGCTGTATAAGACACTAGGTCTTACCAGTCCTCATGCATTCTTCGAAAACTTGGTATCTCAACAGAAACCACTGCGAAGTCTTGTCCGCGTGCGTTTAATTTATGGCCCCTACATGACGGTGAATGATTCCGGAGCCAGTTTTTCGGAACCAATTCCGGAGGAGTATCGTTTAATTTTTGGCCCCCTACATGATGGTGAACGATTCCGGAGCCTATTTAACGATAAGATCCTGGAGCATTACCGCGACTGTCCTGTTATGGATAAAATTAATATCAATAGACTGCGGTGTTCTGGACACTTAATCCGTATGGATGAGTAAGATCCTGCTCGGAAAGTCTACAGTGGCTGCATTAATGGTCCCAGAATACGAGGTAGGCTTTACCAAAAACATGCTGGAAATGCCGAACTAAATGACCGCGGCGCGAATACTTCCGGTTCTTGCGCCATTGATGATGATGATGAAAGAAGTCGTCGATGTGAAAATGAACTTAAGATTTAGTTCGATGAAAAATTTTCAGTTCTTTCAAAAGATTGTGCTAAAATTGTAATAAATCTTTTATGAATCCAAGACTTGATTAAAAAGAAAAAAAGAATTATGACATGTGTATTTTACCAGATATTTGGAAAGTTGAAAAAAACCGACAGTTTAGCACGTAATTAAATATTTGTTATAAAAATTAATGTCGAAAAATGTAAAATATGAAATATTGTCTTTGAAATATTAATGATTTGGAAAACATAACGAGGACCTTCCTATTAAAAAGGATTTTGCTATTTTTTTATCTTAATGTAAATATAATAAAAAAAATATTGTCGATTCTACGTGGAAGCACTGGAGAGTCGTCATTGATCAATTGTTAGACAAAATTGTAGTGTTGCATGTACACGTATAGTTCAACCTAAACCCATATTACCAATGTAAAGACATACAAATATCAAAACAACGTTTTAATTACCCTAGTAGTTGTCTTTGCATTGCTTAGAGATTGAAAAGCGAAAATTGTGTAAGTTTTTTTACCACTTTGATGCATTATGCAATAATAAGAGCATCATTTTAACGCATCCATTATGTTTCTTCTATAAAGATGCATTGAGTAGCCGAACATGACATTGCCAACAGTTCGATAGATCGAATACATTTTAACTAATGTCCAATTAATTTTTTCAATGGGAAATTTTCTCATCAATTATTTATTTGATGTTTTTATGGATAGTCTAATAAATGCAAGTACGTAAAATGAAGAGACTCCATATCGAAATGGAAAAACGTTCGCACTTGTGACAACATTCCCTGTTTTAAATCGATTCAATTGAACGAAAACGGAAAATATAAATCAGATCGAACATCAATACAACTTTCTATGCGCATACCACGCATTCATTCATTTATCGAGCATGCATTTCACTACGAATCGATTTCCTTCTGCTTCATTGCAAGGGTTTTTCTCTCAGGAATGCACTTGGATGAGATGTGACAACGTGACAGCAATGTGATATGACATAGAAAAGTCGAGTACGAGTATCATTGTGGAATTCTTCACAAACTCTGATAATTGCATTTCTGGAAAATGTACCTTTTTCTCATTATCAGATCAAAATATTTCGAATACGCTGCAAATATGTGATTGCGTCCTCTTCGTTTGTTTATCTATGGTAAAATATTCAATGTTTTTTTTTCTAACTTTTGAAAACTTAAAAGTGTAAAAATTAACTCCCGAGTTATTTTGAGCTAATTCATTAGGAGTTGCTTAAACTCAACTAATTTTCAAAACTTTTTAAGACTTTTAAAAAAACCATTACAACTTTTAAAATTGCTCATTTCTTTTCCACATGAAATAGTCTAATTCTTTGATATTCTCGTTCGGCCTAATTTAATACAACGACTGACCTCCTAATCGTACATTATGAATCAGAATACTTAACAATTCCAACGAATAGACTATGATTATAAATAAAAATTCAAGAAATGATAAGAACTGACAAAACTATTCAGTAAAAAGCTATGTTTTATGTAGGAATGTTTAGAATAAAATAACCAAGATTGACTCAAATAGGCTTTCTTTTCTCTATTGAAGTATTGAGATCCAAATTATAGTCAACCTTTTTTTAAATACCTTATATATTGAACAGAAAATTTCCAATTATGGTAAAATAACCGTAGAGAGTATGCCAACTATTACATAGAATCTCGATTATTGTGCAGTTACGAGGGTCGTTCAATAAGTCCTTAGAAAATCCAAGAAATTGCGCTCGTAGTGTCAATAAAGATTTTTTTTGTAAGTAACATTATCGACAAGAAAGCTGTCAAAATTTACAGTGTAGGTCAATTCATATCGTCGATTAAAGTTAACGACATTTATTTGTGCATAACAATGGAAAAAAACGACTTTAGGGCTGTCATCAAACATCTCCATTTGAAAGGCTTAAGCCCGAAAGAAATCAAAGCCGAGTTGGATGCAGTTCATGGCACATCTGCACCTGTGTTTGCGACGGTCTACAATTGGGTGAATGAATTTAAACGTGGCCGTTCATCCACAAAAGATGAACATCGTTCAGGACGCCCAGTTGAGGTGTCTACTCCTGAAATCATCGACAAAATCCACGATCTGATTTTGAACGATCGGTGAATTAAAGTGCGCGAATTAGTTGAGGCCACGGGCATATCACAAGGTACAGTCGCTTCAATTTTCCATGAAAAATTGTCTGTGAAGAAAATTTCGGCAAGATGAGTGCCGCGTTTGCTCTCAGAGGAGAATAAGCGCAGTCATGCAGTGGACTCTGAGGCTATGTTGGCACTCTTTCATCGCAATCCTGCCGAATTCCTTCGTCGATATGTCACTGTGGACGAAACTTGGATACACTACTACACTCCAGAAACGAAGAAACAGTCATCACAGTTGATTTTCAAGGGTGAACGGTCTCCGAAGAAGGCAAAAACTGTGCCATCGGCCGGCAAGGTGATGGCCACGGTTTTTTGGGATTCGCAGCGCATCATTTTTATCAACTACTTGGAAAAAGGAAAAACTATAACAGGTTTACGCATCGTTATTGCAACGGCTGAGAGAGGAAATCGAAGAGAAACGCTCCCATCTGAAGAAGAAAAAAATCCTCTTGCATCAGGACAATGCGCGTGTGCACACCTGCGCTGTTTCCATGGCCAAAATTGTAGAATTCAGAATGGAATTGTTGCAGCATCCCGCTTATATACCAGATTTGGCCCCGAGTGACTATTTTCTTTTGGCGGACGACGGTTCACTTCCAACGAGGACGTCATTGCTCAAACGGATGAGTATTTTGCAGAACTTCCGAAATCCTATTTTTTTGACAGGATAAAAATTTTGGAAAAACGGTTGGAAAAGTGTATATAGCTAAAAGGAAATTATGTTGAAAAATAAAAATTTTTTTTTTAAAAAACAGTTTTTTTTCCTTTTTTTTCCAAGGACTTATTGAACGATCCTCGTACTTTTAATATTGGAAACTATCACTCAGAATAATTTTCTTAATCGAATATTTACTCTTAAGGATATACTCGTATATTTCTTATAATATTGGTAATTTTAAATATCACCACGTTTAGAGTATTCTTTTAAATAAAAAATTTTATTTTTAATATTAAACATTAACCGTGCAATTAATTGTAGGCAAAATATACTTTATTGAAGATGCCACGTTCTAAAAATATTTCTTGGTATTTTGAAATATAAAAAAAAAACATTATTTCTATAAAAATTGTAATCTATTCAAATTTTTATTGATTATTCTGAATAAAATTTAGATTTATATGCTCATCTTCAAAGATGATATGTTATAATTAAAATTATAAACTAATGGAATTGTTCATTTTGGACATAAAGAATTTTTATCGTACACCATACTAGTCTGTCACATATTCATCAGGTTCATTAAAAATAATTTTTAATGTGAAATAATGTTCATCTTAAGTCAACATGTGTCCATCCGATGAAGTAGTATACATACAATACAACCCATTTTACCGCCCTCGCACACCATATACATATGCTGTCAAATAATCTGCACGTTAGTAATGCTAACTAATAATACTGAAAATAAAATTTAAAAAAATCTTCAAACAAATACACGTCAACTAATGGAATATAGGTGCGCTGAACCGACAATTGCATAGCAGATACACTCTAAATTAGCTACAATCTACTAAGCCAGAAGGAAAAGCATCGTAAAGTACAATTAAAGTGACAGTCGAGTTTAAATAAAGCACCGATTTTGTTGGCATATAAAGTGATGCCGGAACATTTTCAATAAATCTGTTGCACACCTAGAGAAATCTAAGGAATTGAACTAGACTACATAATATAGTAGAGAGTGCAAGTCGTTCAGCATGCTGTGAAGAATTCAGCTTACAATGTTAATCTTAAAATGGAAAAACTAGTGTCCGACAACACTTTTTATCGCTTCATCGAAATACTCCGGGTTATAATGGCAACATTAAAGTCTATATTTTTTCACCTTTTGTTCGAAACATTTTAGTTTTTACTCGTATTTACCTCGATTTGAAATTAATTTTCTTCATATTTATAACATATTCACGTATTATTAATAAAAATTTGCTAAATGAAGATGATACTAGGTTGTGATAATGATAATTGTAAATATGTTTGTAATCATGAATTTGCATTTCATAGTCATTATACTAATCTTTTTTGTAAATTAATATATTATTTATACTTTTTAATAAAGTATAAATGATACTGATAAAATGCTTCCGTAATTTTCAAAGTGCAAATCCAGACTCACGAGAAGTGATTTAAACTATGGAGGTTAAGATTACGCGATCAGAAATTCATCCACGTAATTTTATACTGTGCCGTAAACTATGACTTCTATTTATACAAATGACAGTGCGATAGCATAAGCCACTAATCTTCAGTAGCTAGCACTGCACCAAGACAAAGTTTGATACAGAATCAGGAAACAAGATTTTAAAAACTAAAACTAAAGGTTTACTTCGCATCCTTGAAAAATATCCTAAACTCTCAATAGACAACAAAGTTCTTTTACTTAACGTCTTATTGAAATCAATATGCGACTCGCGGACAAAAACTCTAAAACTCTTAGAAGTTTTTCAATGCCCGACAAATTCAATCGTTTTGTCGAAAATAATTTGCAATTTTTTTGATTTTCGCATTTATATTGTTATGAACAAGGCTCTGGTGTGTTCTAGAAGATTCTAGAAAAGCTGTTCTAGAGAGGTCCACAGTATTTTAGAAGATTCCAGAAACCCATTCTAAAGAGCTTCAAAGAATATTCTAGAAGCACGCTAGAGTAGTATAAATACGAACACCGCTCGCCAGCGAATTGGAGTTTTAGTCTGAACAGGGATTCGTGAGCGACTGGTTAAAGTCCGGAAGTATTAGACTGAACGACGAAGAAAGTAGGAAAGTGTAATCGATAAACGTTATTAGAGTGATTGGCGGATAAAGTTAGATCGGAGATATATATTTTGAACTACAAAAATAGCGGGAAGATTCAACTAGGATTTGACAGTCCAAAACATAAAAAATCTTGTGAACTATTTGTGAAATATAACTTAGTCAACTTAAAAAAACAGTATTTTACTCTATCCATTGAATCTACACACATTTTGGTGTCAGAATTGGGATAGAGTAAAGTGTTTATTTAAAAGAATTTGTGTTCAATTGAGCGGAAAATCTCGAAAACACTAAGACAGCCTATTTTCCAACGATGAACAAAGCATCCAGCTGGTGAAGATGCGGCTGCAGAGGTTAGATGTTAGACACATGTTAGTCAGACAGGTTAGATGTTGATTCTCTGTTGTGTTGTGGAAGTAATAGAACATATAATCTGAGTGTTAAATAATTTTCAATAACAATATTGACTTTTGCTTCAATTACTTGTAGTTAATTTTGTAGACGTTAAATTAGTGACATACAAAATAAAAAAAAGTGTTAAAAAATTGTTTACCATCGATTCGAAGATGTCTCTTCGAAGGATGGAAATTTCGGAAGACGACACGATAGTCCCGGACGGGAATGTCAAAATGTTCGGCGAGCTTCTTGCCGATAAGAAAAAGCTAGGCACGGACATAACGGCCTTTCTGAAAATGGTTGGCATTCACTTCAACCTTCAAAAAGAAATTGAAGACGTGAGCTTCCTTACTGCAAAGAAAAGGAAGAACGTAGCAAATAATGACGCTTCTCTGACAGAAGCTAGCAAGTTTATTGCAGAGCCAATTAAGCCGCCAAAGAAGGCTAAAAAGGTAAAGGCACCGATAGCTGCGGGTTCTATACCTCCAGTGAGCCAAAATCGGTTTAGTCTGCTCGAAGAAGCCACTTTGCCAAAACCACCAACCACTACGAGCAGGATTGCAAAAGCAAGCACCTTGGCTCCACAGAAAATTCATATACCTCCGATCACGTTGGAAGATCGAACGGAGACATTGGAAGATCGAAGGACCATTCTCGACTTCATCAAGTCAAAAGGTATACCTGGGCATACCTATACGTCAAAAGAAGAAAGGAAGATTTCCCTCCTTGTAAGAGGTCTTCACAACTCCTGTGAAGCCTCTGATATAAAAGCTGATCTGGCCAACCAAGTGGAGGCAGCTTTAATTAATAAAGTGGAGAATTTTAAAACAAAATTCTCAAAAGAAAACAATGTCCAATCGGACATATTTTTGGTACAGTTGGCTCCAGGGCACCAGCCATCCAGTGTCACGCACGTGACAAAAATTCTCCATCAAACAATAAGATGGGAAAAGCTACGGAGAAGTGGCCCACTTCAATGCCACAGATGCCAACAGTTTGGACATGCAGCAGCAAACTGTTTTTATAAATTTGTCTGCGTGAAATGCGGGCAAAATCATATGCCCAAGGCTTGCCCACGAGACAACGACAAGTCTGGTGATCCGTTTTGCGCCAACTGTGGACAACATGCCCACCCAGCGAACCATAGAGGTTGTTCCTTCTGCAAGGAAATGATTGCGGCAAAGGAACTCAGGCAACAATCCAGAGTTCAACAGCGGAAGGACAGACTGAACTTTGTGCACCAGTCAATTAATAACACTGTTAGGAGTGGAGTATCCTTCGCAAGCGTCCTACGAAGAGCACCAATTTCGAATGCTGTATTGACAGAAAGGGCAGCCACCATATCTGAAGAATCAACTCAGCCATCGCCCATGGAAGAATTCTTTTCGGAGGCTTCAACATTATTTAGTGTAGACATGCCTAGTCTAATCACCGAGGTAAGTCAATTTATGAAATCATATAAAACACTTTCCTCTTTTGCACATCGACAGGTTGCATACTTGCATTTTCTTGGAAAAGTTTGCAAATGATGCTGATTGTATTGAAGAAGTCATGTAAAACAGCGATGGACAATCATCATCAGGAGAAACTACACTATCGGGCTAGCCAAGAACAGCATAGTTTATTACATTCTGCGGATTCAAAAGGAGCAAAACAACCCGGCTAGGATTCATATAGAAAGACAACATTTGGAATTATTAGCAAGTAAGAATAATTTAAGATACCCCCATGATATTTGTAAGCCTTCTCTACCATACTCCATTATGACGTGCTCTCTAAATATCATAGCACTTAACGTGCGGTCTATCGTTAGCCTGTCCAAAAGAGTAGAACTTTATCAGTTCATTCAGAACCACCTTGCCGACTTCTATTTCATTAATGAAACTCACCTGAATTTGAAGCTTAAACTTTCACTTCCGCGGTATCATTGCATTCGCAATGACTCTAATCAGGCTACTGGCATAATCTTCTCAGAAAATATCCAATAAAGTAACTTGGTTAACTTCAGCTCAAATAATATTTGCACCACTTGTGTTCTTACGCGATGTCACGTGAACAATTCGGGTATTAAAAATATAGCATTAGTTTCATGTTATATTGCCTGCAAGTGCTCACCCGTTGAAATTAAGGACCTGTTCGAATTCTTACAAGATCTCATCAGGAAAGGATATGAGGTAATCAAATTCTTACAAGATCTCATCAGGAAAGGATATGAGGTAAAAAGACACACCTCATGGGGAGATTCTATCCGTAACTTTTCCGGTATCTGTATTCAAAATTTGCTCATTAGTATCTCCACATTACAGGTAATTGCACCTTCTGGTCCTACCAGACCTAGTAGCTTATCTGTAGTCGATCGGTTTTTCGTTTCAAGTTGTTTAATTAATCCTTACTCTTCGAACATTACTTGAACATTACTCAATTCAACTTTGAATATACCGAGTTAAAATCTTTCACGTCGTATAAGAACACGAACTGGAAAGAATTTAGGCACGATGTAGATTTGGCCATATCTAACGGAATGAATGTTCCTTGCTTCAGGAATATAACCAACCAAGAAATTGATTTCCATATAGAAACCTTTAGCCAAATTGTCTCGGATGTATTTCATAAACATTCAAGACAACTGTCTAATAGTAGCCATCGATTTGATTCTCTCCCCGAGGACATTAAGAAAATGTATTGGTTGAAAAATCGTTGGGTAAGGGAAATGAAACGCAGTTTTCGGAGAGAATTAAACAATACATCTTCAGATTATCGTCTCTTAGAGGCACAGGTTAACTGCATATCAACTATGATACGCAATAAAGTTAACAAACATTTTAATGACCAATTTTCTGAACGACTTTCAAAAGTACGTCCAGGTCCTGATGCTTTCAAGCAGCTTAACGCAATCACCGGCCAAAAATCTCTCAATAAAGTAACAGTCACCGATAATAACGACCGCAAAATAAAATGAGGTCCAATTAATATATCTAAAAACTTTGCCTCATTTTATAAAGATCTTTACAACTCTAGTTCAAGCTCACCTCTACAAACTCATGTAAACGATCAGGTTGACAGTTTTTTATCAAACACCCCAACTCATATTACAAAATTCAGCACCGATTACAGTGCAAGCAATCCCAGCTCTCTAGATATGTTTATATCCGAAAACACACTCTATTGTATAATAAAATCTTTAAATAATAAAAAGTCTGCTGGCATCGAATTTTATGCTGAGAAAGATTCCGAAAAAGAGTTTGAGTCCCTTAGTTGCAATATTTAATCACTGCATCAACAATTTCTACTTCTCTAAAGCCTGGAAAATAGGCATAATCTTTAATATTCCGAAAACTCAAGGTAGAGCAGCCATCCAACAACATCGACCTATATCTCTTCTTCCCTGTTTGGGAAAAATATTAGAAAAATTCTGTTACGAAAAGGTAAATGAATTTTGTAATGAAAATAAAATTATTCCCGACTTTCAATTCGGATTTCGGAAAGGGCACTCAACTTTGGATGTGCTTTTTCTACTACATAGTGAGATCACAACTGGGTTAAACCATAAAGAGTCAACAGTTGCTTGTTCCCTAGATATTACCAAAGCCTTTGACTCAGTTTGGCATAAGGGACTAGTGCACAAACTATGTTAACTTAATTTCCCTCCATATTTTACGCTGCTGCTGCACTCATTTCTTCAGGATAGATCATCTTGCGTCAGATATCAGAACACGACTTCCGAATTCTTTACAATAGGTAAAGGAGTTCCACAAGGCTCGGTATTAGGTCCCTTGCTGTATTCAATATATACTGCAGACATACCAACAGCCGCAAAAGCACAAAAGATATTATATGCAGACGACACTCTTATTTATGCCAAAAGCAAATCACCAAAATTAGCTCTAAAGAGAACGCAAGAGCTTCTTTTTAAAATTATAAATTATTATGATGACTGGAACTTATCAGTCAATCTTAATAAGTCGAATTTAATCTGTTTCCGTAATCCCAGCACTCGCGGACCGAGGAAAATTGCTACAAAGAGCAAAAAGCTGCGTATTCTGATTAAAAACACAGCTATTCCAGTCTCAAATCAACTAAAATATTTAGGCATCAACTTTAGCTCAATGTTCAAATTCAACCCACATGTGGAGTTAACTCTGAAAAAAGCCAAAAGGGCTATTCATCAGAAGGGGCTTAGTATAAATACAAAGTTACTATTCTATAAACAACTTATTCGGCCAATTATTGGCTATGCATATCCGATCTATTTTAGTTTCTCGAAAACGTATGCCAATAAAGTCCATGCATTCGAAAGGTCAATCATTAGGAAATGCCTTTCAAAATATCGAAAATAGACGGCAAGCATTACTCGAACTCCTATATATATCAGAAAAGTAATCTTACTCCTTTTATTTCATACATGGTTGGTCTAACCAACAACTTTCTCCAGCACTTAATAGACCATACCAATCCACTCATTCAAGAGTCACTAGAAAGGATTAATACCCAAGCCACCCAACACAGAAACTTATACAATGATTACCTCTATGCCTCACCAGTCATTATATCTGATTTTGCTAAAGATAGTGATATTATGAACGTTCAGTTTTATAATTCCTTATGTCCCCATTTCCATCGTGGTTAGCGGAAGCAATACAAAATTCCCAAAAATCCCAAACTCCTAATCCACTCTCCCTGAATATTCCTTTCCCTAATTTTTTTTAAGTCTAGAATTAAGGTTAGTCTGTAAGCAATTAAATATATAGAATATAGTGTTTGAGCAAGCACATATAATTTTTAAGCCATAGTTGTAAGCAATTCATGTACTTAGTCATTAAAAACTAATTTACTATATAAGCAAAGGATGTACAGAGCATGTGTCAACTCTACGTTTTAAATACCATGTAAATATGTGCAAGGAATATGGAAATAATAAATGCTCTACTTAAACGAAGAAAAAGAAAAACGATGCGGCTGCAGAAGATGAACGTGCAATGTCTGTAACTAAATAGACTGCAGTCCATATGTCGGATTTATTGGCCTTCATTAAAGAACCAAGCTGCCGACAAAAAGAACAGAGTCGTTGACAAGAAGAACCGAACCAGCGTCTACAGGAGTAGTTGAATTTAATCAAGAAGAACAGAGCCGGCGACAAGAAGAATACAACCGCCGACAAGAAAAACAGAGCCATCGGCTAGAGGCACAACTTTCGGCGTACCAACAGCAGCAACAGAAACTTCTGGCATCCTTCAAGGAATCCTAAAGTTAGGCTGAAGGAAGAAGTGGAATCCAAGGTAAACCCAGTAGAAGAGAAGGTTATGACTGAAGTCAAGACAATGGAAGGGAAGGTGATGGCTAAAGTTAAGCAATTCAGAACAATAACTACGGAAGTTGAAGCCAATAGTGGTTAAAGCATGCGACGGCAGTCTTGAATTTCATGGCAAATCGGTGGACAGATGAACAGGCACAAACTGCACTAACACTGGGGCTATGCGATCAGGCTCTTAAATTTTTAGAGGCTCGGCGCTGAAGTTACATACGATCGTTTACTAGAAGCACTGGAATTACGCTGTGGAGAGAGTCATCTAGAGCCTGTCTTCCGAGCACAGCTAAAAGATCGGATTCAGCGTCATAATGAAGGTCTCCAACAGCGGGTACTGGAAATTGATAAGTTGGTGCGGTCTACATCAACTTCTTTCATCGCTAAAATGCTGGTCCAAGCATTTAACGATGGGATAGGAAATTTGGAAGACAGGGCTGCTGTACGATTAGGACGTCATACCACCTTGAAAAATGCCTTGGCTCATATGTTGGAGGTAGAGGCAGTTCGTCAGAATTCGAGAACATACCAGGTCAGAGCAATTATGCTCAAATATACTGGGGCAAGTCCAAATAGCCGCCTGTCGAATTTAAGGTCATATTAGATCAAACTACCTGAATAAAAAGGTGCCAAACACTACGAATCGGGGACTAATAGTTGCGCATCAAGGTAGTGACCCCACACAGATGAATCAGAGAAACGAACAAACGCTAGGCTAAAGGGATGTTTGCTGGCTGTTATGGAGAGAGCCCCCATTATAAGAATTTTACAGGCATATGATGGAAATAGCTTGGTAATAGACATATTCGAGTAAAGTCAATAGGAATGCAAGCCGCTACTGATCAGCACATAATCGTTCGAGGAGAAAAGTTCGTTAAGGGTTAATTTGAAAAAAAAACTACCGGCATACCTTTATTAGTGACGATATCGTGCGACGTGCACAGAAGAAGAATGGAGATCTGAAGCCGATCTTAGAATAGCTTTAAAATACAATAGAACAGAGAAACCTCGATGGCATGAAGCTGCAAGTATACAATAGATTGCTGTGCCATAAATGGGAAACTCCACATGGAAATGACTACCATTTGCAAATTTTAGTACAAAAAGTAATGGTAGTGAACGTGTTGCGGCTGTTCCACAATGGCATTTCTGGAGGACATTTTGGAGAGAAGAAGACTCTTAAAAATTCGTCAGAGGTTTAACTGAATTAATTGCTGTGGTGATGTTGAAGATTGGGGCCGCAAGGGCATTTGTAAAATGGTAACAGACAAGAAGCAGAGGTGCGATGTAATTCTATAATGTCGTTGCTCCACAAGAAAGGATAGCGCAGGATGTAACGGGGCCTTTCCCTACTACGGAAAGCGGAAACTGTTGCATACTTATAGAGATAGACTACTTTACGATATGGTTCGAGGCGTTTGCAATACAGAATCAGGACGCAGAAGTATTTTGCCGATTTAGAGTTCCTCTGGAAATTCAGTGATGAAGGCAGAAATTTGCCTTTATCGGCTGTTCAAAGAAATATTCCAGCTTATGGGAATCCACAAAACTTGGATAACCCCATATCATCCTCAATTGAACGGAATGAAAGAACGATTCAATCAAACACTGATACGCCAATTGGCTAAATTGGTTAATTGGCTTCAAAGAAACTGGGACCACCATAAACCCCTATTCCTTCTCTCAGTAACACCGGCAAGTGCAAACTTTGGAAGAGAACTACGACTGCCAGCGGTGATTAAGGTTAAAGTCAGGAAGTATCAGAGCGAACTACGAAATAAAGGCAGGAGTTTAATCTGAACAGTGATTTGTGAACGACTGGTTGAAGACGGATCAAGTTAGATGGGAAATATATAGTGTGATCGGCGGATAAAGTTAGATGGGTGAAGTGCAACACAACAACTGCGAGACGATTCAACTAAGATTCCACCGTCCTAAGCAAACAAACACTTGTAAACTATTTGTGAAATATAACTTAGTCAAATACAGAAAACCTTAAATAAACAAAAACAGTATTGTACTCTATCCATTGAATCTACATTAGATGGTAATAATATTCAGAATAAACTTATTTATCAAAAACTTCTATATAATCTACTGTATCTCATTATAAAAGGATTCATTATTGCCTGATTGGAAGTTAGTGATCTGCTTGAAAAAGCTATATTCACTTTCTTCTAGATAAGCACTTGTCGACGACTTACACAGGTCAAGGGATCTACTACAGCATTAAGTTTCTCACTTATGCACAAGTACAGAAGCGATATCCATGGATGTTTATCGCCATACCCTTGCAGATAATTTAATGTTGTTAATTAATTTTCCGTTTTTTGTTAATGGTAAAATGAAAACTCAAAAAATCAATTCTGGATATGATGATTCATTCTGTCTTGAACGGTCGCACTGTTGGGACGTGTTCTCTATTTTCTGTTACTCTAATCCTTGCAATGTAAGGGTTATTTTCCTTTTCATCGCCAGCAGTAAGAGGGAGTAAACAAATTCCACTCTTTTTAATGGTGTATAATTGAATTTCTAACAAGCTAAGTATTTTTTCTTTTTTATATTTTGAATTTAAAATTTCCGTTTACTGGTTTTTCGTCTTTCTCACATTAGTACCCCACTCTTCACCCCTTTTTCCATCTTCTCATTTGTTCTCCTTTTTTCTTTCCTTTTTTTCAGGTTGCGTTTGTCTGTTTTCTCATATTTCTTGTATTTTTCCCGCAATTGTTGAAGAGCAGTATGATGATTGCTGAACCATCCGATTTTCCTATCCCGCCCGATAAATTTAAAGTAAAATAAAAGATCTCTGCCCCCTCCACATATATATAAACGGTACCAGTGAAGGTGATCTCTTACTGACAACAAAAACCCGTGCAACTGCTGATAAGTTCATCAAATTTTCTCCAATAAGAATAGATAACACTTCCCTCCATTTATCTTTGCACCTAACTCTTAACCATGTGGACCATCTCTGTTAGAAATAATATCTAACAGATATGGACATTCTTTACTTAGTATAAAAACCCTATTGTGTTGCCTAAAATGCCAGCTGCTCAGCCAAACAATCAATCATTGCAAGTCACAGGAATTAAGCATATATTCTAACTATTAATTTGAAATTGGTTTCCTTCAAATAGTCAGTTTTCATGCTACCTTTCTGTGTCTTTCAAATTCAAACTAAGGAACAACCTTAATAAATTACACTCCTTATAACCGACTGCTATTCAAATTTTTCTACTTTAATACGATTTGATAACTCGTTTTAAATACTTTCCCTATTTATATTGTAGCTTTTCTCATTCATCCTTCGTTATCCTTTACTCAAAGTCCTTAATGTTTTAATCATTCTCGGTGAATTTAATGCTCACAGTTATTATTGGGGCTCACCCAGAATCTGTTGGCTTGGCAAAATTAGCGGAATGGCTCCACTCAACTGATTTTAAAAATTGTGTCTTAAGTGATGGTACTCTGACCTTTTTTTCAACCAGAGGATCATTCGCTTCTCTGAACTTGACTTTTATTCCTACACGGATGTGTTTTTTTGTTTATTTAAGATTTTCTTTATTTGATTAAGTTTTCCCTAACCGGATACTAAGCCGACTGCTAGTCGGTTTGGTATTCGCATGAAATAACTACTAAAAGACGTAAAAGGGATAGGCCTAAAAGAAATACTACCGCTTTTCCAGTACATAAAAAATATTTTCAATAAAATATTGGACAAGTCTACATTTCCAAACTGTTATAAAGCAGCAATCACGATTCCAATGCCTAAAGGATTTCAGACCGACTTCTCTATTTCCTGTGCATTTCTAAGATTCCGGAAATGATTTTAGCAAAAATACTTGACCAGATTCTTCCAAAAAGCTTACACAACATCAACATTACTGTATATTAGGTAGGGGGATTCTGACATGGCACAGAATTGAATTACCGTTTTTAGGGACTGGTGCGATTATTCGCATTAAAAGTATTCAATGTCTACATATTTGTCAAGTGCTATCTCTATTGCCTTACTATATGGATCTGGATGCTAGAGGCAAAGCTCAAGCTAGTCGGTTAATCGTTGTATTGGACTGGCTCACAACTTATCGAATCAGGCTGCAAACCCATCATGACTAGAAACCATGGTAAAGAGAAGAGTTGAGAGTGTCTACATCCCTAAACACATACAAATAAAGCAAATACTGATTTGTCCTTCTACAGTAAACATTTTCTAGAGCAGTTAATACTTTTTCTGAAGCAGTCCTTCTACAGTAAACTTTTTCTGGACGGTCTTAATAATTACTTGCTCTCTCTCACCAGTGTATCATCGACGATAACGTCACGTCTTCGCAGTTATTGAGTTAGATCGCTCACAGATCTATAAACGTCATTGTGGAATCGTTCATTTTGAACCAGCTCCATATTATGTTGAGCTGTGGGCAATCAGGAGGGCGGTGGATATTGCCGTTTGCACTCGCAATCATCGTAATACTCGTATCATAATATTCAGTGACAACCACGCAGCCATGGAACCCACTCGTGGCCCTGTTCTCAACGATATCCGGTATAACCTGCTTAATAATAGGAGTGTTAAATAGCATTGGGTTTTTAAAACACACTAGCATACGCTACAAAATCTAACCACATATAAATAATTGGTCTATCCTAGTAACCATACACGTAGACCGATTTCATTTAACCCACTTACAGATCGCTAAATGGCCTCATGGTTGTCGCGCTTAATCGTGACACCTGGCTCATGTCCTAGGGATCTTACATACTAACAAACAAAAACAAATACCGTGATTTCCTTTACAGTTAAAAATATTATTTTGATCTCAATCATATGAGCAAGTAATATGACATCGTTTGCAAACACATACATTTGGAACAAATACATAAATTAATATACTACCAGTTATTATGTTTCGAATTTTAGTTAATGTCTAGACAAAAAATTTTTAATACTACGAGTAGTATTGATTTTTATTCTAATAGTTTTAATATTTCTCTATCATTTTCCTCAATTGATTTTAACACTTTGTCCAAATGGATCAAATCTAAAAAAATTCGATTTTATAAATACTTCTACAAGTATTTTAATTAATCTATTTATATAGTTGAAGATAAATATTATCATTTTATCACAAACTTGGAATGAAAGGACATGTTTAAACAAAAAATGTTTTATTTCCATATTTAAAGAAAAAATGTCAACATTAACTGATTTGATAGACTAAAGTTAAATATTTCAATTACAACGCTATAACGCTTTCAGAGTTTGAATATATAAAATGCAAAATTTTAATCGTAAATATTATCGAAGATGTTAAAGTTGCCTATTTTATTTATTGCTAATAATAGTCACATAATAAAATATAGATTTTGGTAGAAAGCGGACGATAAAAGAGTAGTAATGGTACAAGCAGCAATAATAGTATTACTTAAAGCCTTCAGTTGACGGAGTGCGTAAATAACTCTGTTAGAAGTTCAACTTAAGATACTGGAATGGATAACAAGCATGGATGCAAGCATTAAATTAATTAAGATTGCTTAGGCATTTCAGATGAAAATAAGAGTATATATTCTTAAATGTCTCAATTTTAAAATACCTCAATTCAAAGTATCTTCAATCATGTGTTTATATAAAAATAAATGCTATACACATATATCTACGTAAACATACTCGTAGAATAGCGTTTGTATAGTAATCGGTGGCTTATAAACCAACAATGATCAAATAGTATTTGGTCGGTTAATTCATTCGGCCAAAGAGAGAATATCGGTGATGATCGTAAAACTAGAGTTTATGTGAAAATTAAATTCAATTTTACGACTTCGTCAAGGCAGAATATTGTAATGAATGCGTTCGATAATATCCCGCAATATTATGCTATCGTCGTTATTATTGGATGACGCTGTTCCAACCGTCAACAAATTAAACACGCGTGCGGAAAGTTTTTCACCAACAATCTAGCGTCTGCAATGAGCAAACTGTTCCAATGACATCTCAATCAGGTGCAGTAATGTACTTTATACATCATTTATACAACCATTCAACCGCAAAGCCATATTCCGCAAATATAGCAACAAGCATTAACAATTTAAGTCGTAAATGTTCGTTCAATGTATGCGTTTATGATATCGAACTTTTATAGCTTTAATTTTCCATACTTCAATGCTCGTAGTATTCTTAATCTACAGCTTCACTTAGTAATACTTACTGCCATGGTTTTATTCTATGTGTTTTATTTGATTTTTCTTTATTGAACTGCACGAAATCAAGCAAAACTGATGTCGAGCAACATGTGCGCAATCCAAAGCACTAGTACAAAAATCCTATAATTATGAATTTACCTTGAGATGGGCTCGCTGAAAGCTCAATTGTAAATAAACGTCGGCATTAAGAGGTGTTACACCTAATTAATGCTACTAAATTCACTATTAGTATGATAGAGAATGGACCTACAAAACGTATTAGTATTATTGCTATTATATGACGACTGTTAAGTTTGACTATTTATAAATATGTCCAGTGACGTCGTTAATAGTAAAATATTTGGCTGCTTTCATCATTTTTATGACAGTACAATTTTTCTTACTAATACATACTCGTCCGTAAGAGGCAATAATATTATACAAATAATATAGGATAGAAGCAAATATATTGCTTTCATTTTCAATAGCAAAGTTAGCTAGTGCTTTGTAACCTTACAAAAAAGAAACTGATTTTGGAAACTGTACCCTAGAGAGCCTAACTTTGAATAAAACTCTCCTTTACTATTTGTGAAATGAACTTTTATTCCAAGTTTTATGTTGATATTCCTTACACAATAATACTAATATGTATAATAACTAAATGATCAATTTAGATAAGGAATGTTTGTCTCATACAAAAACATAATTTCAAAACGTACACATAGTATTGGAGCTATTATAAAATAATAGCTACTCCATTTTATAAGAATTTTGTGCACAAACAAACATGCGAATTATTGTAGCTACCAGAAGTTCAAATCCCTCAATTTCTCATATAGAGTTATTTATTATTCATACCTTAAACACGATTAAATATTCATTTTTCCTTTGTTAAAATTAAATTGTAATTAAAATCAAGTTAAAATAAGTTCCGTTTTTATTTTGACACAAAATATATTTATCTAAGTTTTTAAATTATTCATCAAAATATTTCTAATATACTCGTAATAATAGATTATAATACAGAAAAGGTCCGTTTAATGAATCAGTAATCGTAATACTCTTTAGACTTATCTAATTCGGTTTATAATATTTGATATTTAAATGAATTCAATGTTACATAAATAAAAAATTATGCACCGAGTATCCTTCCATCTATTTACTTAGATTCGAAAAGAAATGTTGTTGAACAAAAATATGATGACCAAACAATACGTCTTAATATATTTAAGTGCTACAAACCACCATAAATTTTAAGAAAGGAGATCATAAAATAATTGTTGAAGCAATATTTGGGTTTGGTAAAGAACGATTTTATTATTCGAGGGTTCCACAATGATGTGACATGGGTTGAAAAAGGTCGAAAAGGGTTTCGAAAGGGACTGAACAACTGTAAAAGGGACCAAAAAGGTAGGAAAAAGGTCGAAAAAGGATAACTGCGGTATCGAATAAAATTCGAACACTCCAAAAAAGAGGCATGAGCACATCTTACTAAATGAAAGAACATATAGACGAATATTTTGTAAAATTAGTGCATTTTTTAATTGTTTTAGAAGGCTATCTGCAGTAATCTGCAGTTAATCCGAAATTTTTGTAAAAACTTTCCGAGTGCTTGAAATGGGTTTGACATTTTTTAGTTGTTATAGTTCAGATACTTTTTCTCGTACTTGTAATATAATCGATTCAACAACATGCGATTTTATTGATGGTTTTGAATAAGACTTCGTATAAACAAAATATTTATTGTATTTAAAACAAAATATATTTATTTAAATTTGTATATTATTCATTAAAATATTCCTAATATAATAACAGATTATAATACAGAAGAGGTCCGTTTAATAAATCAGTAATCGTACTACTCTTTAGTCTTATCTAATTCGGTTTATATTCAAATGAATTCAATGTTACATAGACAAAAAATAATGCGCCGAGTATCCTTCCATTTCTTTACTTAGATTCGAAAAGAAATGTTGTTGAATAAAAATATGATGAGGAAACAGTACGTCTTAATATATTCAAGTGCTAGAAAACCACCATAAATTTTAAGAAAGGAGATCATAAAATAATTGTTGAAGCAATGTTTGGGTTTTGTAAAGAACGATTTTATTATTCGAGGGTTCCTAAATGATGCGACATGGATTGAAAAAGGTTGAAAAGGGTTTCGAAAGGGACTGAACAACTGCAAAAGGCACCAAAAAGGTAGCAAAAAGGTCGAAAAAGGATAACTGAGGTATCGAATAAAATTCGAACATTATATATAATGAGAACCAAATCAGACAAACTGAAAATGAAAGAATATATAGACGAAAATTTTGTAAAATTAGTGCATTTGTTTTTTTTGTTTTAGAAGACTCTCTTCACAAGTGTGCAGTTAATCAGAAATTTATGTAAAAACTTTCCGAGTGCTTAAAATGGGTTGGACATTTTCTGGTTTTTATAGTTCAGATATTTTTTCTCGTACAAGTAATATAATCGATTCAACAATATGCGATTTTATTAATGAATTTAATAAGACTTCATATTAGCAAAATATTTATTGTAATACTTCATATAAGCAAAACATTTATTGTATTTGACACAAAATATATTTATCTAAATTTGTATATTACGCATTAAAATATTTCTAATATAATAACAGTTTATAATATAGAAAAGATACATTTAATGAATCAAAACTTTCTAAGTTTTTGAAATGGTTTTGACTGAAATATTTCAAATTTTATAAAATATATAGGATGGTCCATCTGGCGGTTGCATTTTAAACCACTATTTATTTGAAGTACTTGAGTGTTAAATGTCATCACGAATTGACAGATTGTTAGTTGAAAGTCTGAATTTTACGAAATGGTAATCCATACGCTTGAAGAAAACTGGGAAATATTGAGAACTTACTTCCAAAGCGGTGAGTCTTCAACCCAAACTGTGAGAAATTTTTAAAAAAAATGAGCAAAGATCGAATGCTATCACGTCAACTTGTGAACAAATTCGTGAAGCGAGTTCGCGAAACTGGTTTGTTGGTTGCCAGTTCGCGGCGACCGAGCATATTGTCGCCGTTACTAAAAATGTCCGTGATCATCCATCAACATCAACTCGTCATCGTTCTCAGGAATTGATCATTTCTCGCACTTCTCTGTTGAGAATTTTGCACAAAGACCTCAGTATGAAAGCTTACAAAGTTCAATTAGTCCAACAACTAAAGCCGCATATCCATCCGATGCGTTTTCGATTTGCCCAATGGGCTCAAGATCATTTGGCCGAAGATGAGCATTTTTACCACAAAATCATCTTTTCGGATGAGGCCCATTTCCACCTCGGTGGGTATGTTAACAAACAAAATTGTCCCATCTGGGGCTCAGAAAATCCATACGTCTCCATGGAAAAGCCGATGCATCCACAATGAGTCACATTTTGGTGCGGATTTTGGACTGGAGGCATCATGGCCCGTTTTTCTTCGAAAACTATGAAGGAGCCGCCGTTACCGTTAATGGTGAGCGCTATCGTTTCCAAAAGTTGAAGAGAATGGCATGGACGACATTTGGTTTCAACAGGACGGGGTCACTTGCCACACCGCCAACGTAACAATTCAACTTTTGGGCACTGCTTTCGAAAACCGAATAATCAGTTGAAATTCTGATGTCAATTGGCCGCCTCAGAGCTGTGATTTGAGCCCGTTGGACTATTTTCTGTGGGGAGCCGTTAAGGATAAATGTTACGCAAGCCATCCAGAGACAATTGAAGTCTTGAAACACGAAATCAAAGTTGCCAATTGAAGAGATACAGGCCCAGACAATCGAAAATGTACTGAAAAATTGGGTCGAGCGAATGGGGTACTGTAAGGCCAGCCGTGGCAATCATTTAAATGATGTTGTGTTTTATTCTTAAATTTCAAGATTCAATCTTACTAATAAAATCGGGAATTTAAAAAAATTTACACTAGTTTTTTCTTTATTTACTTTTTAAAATGAAACTTTTAAATGGTCCATCCTGTGTATTTGATTCTAATAATTAACGGATTCGTGCAAAGTAACTGCTTCGGTTAGTTTTAATTTATAATTATTAAATTCATGAATAATATTATAATACTAATTTACAAATGTGTACTTTATTAATCAGCAAGTAATCAGTTTAATAATATGACAATACAATACGTACAAAATTATTAAAATAACATCAAAACTCATTTTTTTTAGAAAAAATTATTCTTGATTTTAATATTTGGATATAATGGCAAAAAGGTTATTTATACAAAATTTCTCACTGAAAATCTGGGACACATTATTAAGGGGCGTTGTTTTACTAAAGGAACATTTTTTTTAGACATTTTAAAATTTTATTTACTAACACTTCAAAATTAACTTTTTAAATTAAAAAAAATAATTTTTTTTACCACTCATATATTTTTCGGTAACTTAGGTCTACAGCAAGAAGCAATGCGAATGCCTAGCCATGTTCGACTTATTCAATAATGAAATTTTAGAGTGGGATAATTAATCATAATGGATCAGGAAAATCCTACCCGGAAAGTCGACTGCGAAAATCCTATGAGGCATGCTCTGCTCTTCAATGGAGTATTCCCATTCGCACAAATTATGCTGAGAACACCAAAATGAAGGACTTCGTCGCAATATGCGTCTGGTATTTTTTGATTTTGCAGACTAAGGTTAAAATCCCAGTGGTTTACTAATAAATATAACTAAAAAAAACGATTTCTAGTTTATATACCTTCTCTAAGACATTGCCCTAAAATCGTAAGGTAGTTTTTACCAATAAAATGAAAGTTTTAAATTTTTTTTACGTTCCCCAATTTCCTGAAACGCCACTGAATTTATGCAAACGTACGTATATGAGTATGGTATACTCGTATCATAGAAAAAGTAATTTTCAAAATCGTATTGTGTTATTGAAAATAAATACCGATTATAAAGAAAAGTAATAAACTAAAGATTGAACGCAATTTGATTTTATAAATTGGAAAAATTGAATGCATAATCGATTTCCTTCTATCTAGTTCAGCCTTGCAAAACCATTCAATAGGCCAACCTTGATCAGAACACATCTCAATGCTCACAGCATTAAGTACGATCGCATTGAACCAAGCCGGACCGAATTGTAGTGACCACACCTATTCTGAGCCATCATTTCTACTGACCAGCTACCTGTTGAGACTCCCTTGCTAACTAGTTCTCAGTGCAAAGTTCTCAATCTAACTTGGATAACTATGCAAGGTAGATTGCGGTTTAGCAACTTATAATTACGGTATGTGTGTCTCGCCATTTACACTCTAAAATCAGTACTTTTAATTTCATGAAATATTGATAAGAAAATCTAGTGAAATTTGAAATTAGCGAAATAACTGAAATTAGTAACTAAAAGTTAAAATTTTGTTCTGGAAAAATAAAGAAAAATAAATTTTCAAGAACACAGGCCCTACATTTTGGACATTGGTAAACCTATACAGTTTTATAGTAAAACTAATAGAAAAGTATTTTTTATTATTTTTGGCTGAAATATTCTTTCAAAAATTATACTAATATTAATTACTATCAATTAAAATCAATTAATTACACTATTAACTCACTGTTTGCATAAATTATGTTTTATTTTCTTGTTATTTATCTTATTCTGTTCGAATAAAAAAATAAATTGTACATTCTACCGCATAAAACAGAATTCATTTTGGCCAAATTTCTACTCCTTACTTATTTATTACTTTATAAAAAAAATGTTTACATTTTTATGTAATTTCAATTTTTAAGATTCATTAAATTAAAAGAGCAATATACACGTATATAGTATTATAAATTATTTTATGCTGTTTAGTATTACCTAAAAAATTTAATAAACTGCTAAGAAATTCAAGTAAACTATTGGGTGTATAACTTAAAAATGCGGGATTTTTGGCAAACTTTGAGTGTTTATTTTGAAAAATTGTTACAATATATTTTATTCAAAGTACGAGTATTGTCCATCGGAAGCCGCTACTTTTTCCCATCTTTCTGGCAACATATGGATTCCGCGCCAAAAAAACTGCTCCGGTTTTGAGGCTAAGAATGAATCGAGCCAATTTTTGATGCCCTGTTCTGAAGTGAAGCGTATTCCGGTGAGGGCGTTTTGCATGGATCTAAACAAATGGTAGTCGGACGGGGCAAGGTCGGGGCTATAAGGCGGGTGAGGCAAAACTTCCCAGCCACTGTTTTCTAAATAATTTTTAACCGGTCTTGAAGCAAAAAAAAACTTTGTTGTTTACACTATTTCGTTCAATAACTAATCGAGAATGAATGACAGATGTTTAACCTCCAAAATGCCATATGAGTTATTATTAACACAAACCATGTGTAAAAGTTATGCCATCTGTTGTCAATCCCGAATTTTTAAGATAACACCCAATAATTTAGTTTAATTTTGCAAATTTAGATAAAATGGGAAATAATATTACTATGTCTCTATCTTTTTTCATAGTTTAACTATAATTTTGAAACGGTTTTTTTTAATTTACTTTCAAATCAGAACAATTGCTTCATTTCAAAACAAAATAAAAAATTTAGTAAGTTCACATTGTCATAAAATTATAAGCCAGGACAACCCGCTTTCAAAATAAATCAAAAAATAGGACAACATGTTGTTGTGTACCAAAAAAAAAATACGAATGATTGAACATACCGGCGCAGTAAATATGGGAACTGTCAAATATCAAAATAAACTACGCGCAAATGATGAGTTCGCAACAAGCAACATGAACGACATCATATGTGTATGTTATGTAATATATGAGTTCGGCCATTTTGAATGTTCAATTAATTTTTGACAGTTGCTTTGCTTGTACGTGTTTTGGCTCGTCTTCGATGTTTGCCTAAATTTCGACCAAATACAGCATCGCATTAACATTGCTAAGGAGCTGTTGGACTCTATCCACGACGACCCAAATTAGGTCCAGAGAGTCATAGCTGGTGACGAATCATGGGTTAATGGTTATAACGTGGAAACCAAAGCTCAATCATCCCAATGGAAGCTGCCGCACGAACCAAGACCGAAAAAAGCGCGCCCAGTTCGGTCGAATGTGAAGGTTTTGCTTATAGTTTTCTTCGATTGCAGGGGCGTGGTGCATCATGATTTCTTGCCAAAGGGTAGAATGGTCAATAAGGAATATTACCTGCAAGTGATGCGCAAGTTGCTCGAAGCAATCCGTCAGAAACAACCTGATTTGTGGAAGAACAAAAATTGGCTTTTGCACCATGATAACGCCCCTGCTCACGCATCGTTGCTTGTTCGTGAATTTTTGGCCAAAAACAACACACTAATAATGCCGCAGCCATCGTATTCCCCAGATCTGGCCGCCTGTGACTTTTTCTTGTTCCCGAAACTGAAGAGCCTCATGAAAGGATGACGCTACGCTACGAATGAGGAGATAAAGACGGCACCGAAGGAGGACCTGAACAAGATCACAAAAAATGATTTTTTGAAGTGCTTCGAGGATTGGAAAAACGTTCGCACAAGTGTATAATATCTGTTGGGAATATAACATTCGTATAACATTCGTACATACCTCGTATGTTGAAATCATGTATGTTATACACGTAGCTTAGCCCAATTTCCCCTTCTCCATGCTTACGTAGGCAAAAATAGCGCGTCAACGCGCAAACACGTCTTGTCATACGATCACTGTAATATACCGGCGAACTGATTGTAGAATTATACGATTTGACAGCGAACCATTTGCAGAAGAAAATCGTGTATTAGACGCACGATGTAATCTAAGCTTAAGTATCTTTAGTGTTTAATAATTAATAAAACTCTCCAATATTAATTTATATTGGACATTTTTTAATACGTTAAATTGTTGTTAATATAAACATTATAGTATTATTAATGAACTCAAATAGTATTTACTGATATAATATAATCATCATTTCTAACTTTTGTACAATTATCGTATCATCTCAACGTTATTAAGGATGACTCCCAAACTAGTCAATAGTAGTTTTTGACATTGTTGCTTTCATAGAAGATTCAACCGACATGATTTAGTAAATTCTTTTATGCCTACATTGAGCACGAATTTTAACAGCACCTTTGGCTTAAACTATTTACGTGATTCTCGTAAATAAGAAATTTTCTTTCCTGTTTAGATACTATCTGTGGCGCAATTAAGGGTTTAGCCCGGGAAGACCACATCTTATAGTTTGAAATATACTGAAATACGAACAAAATAAGATTCATTTTTGATTTTGGTAATTTCATCCGAGAGAATCGCGTTTATAAAATCGGAGCGACAAATTTATTTGTACCCAAGGGACATCACGCGTGCCTCAGTGATCCATGAAGACCTGACAGCGAGTGATTTCAGTACAAACAGAAAACGGATATAAGAAACTTTCTAACAAGTCTTCGAAAATTTTATGCATTTATTATCTTCTCACTCACCTCTAGAGTTTCTCGTAATTTCTTTCTCTTCTTAGTACCGTAAACTTATGGTTTAGCATCATATCTTCCTAGCAAGGTAAATGTACCAGGCCATCGGTTTTTTGCAATCAACCTTCAAGGGTTTTTTTTTGGCTATATTTACTGCAGTTGGATCCGCTTAAAATGATCCAACTAACATGTCTTACTTCAGACTTATGTCATTTTATTCTAATACTTACTACGTGAAATGATCGCACGCCGATTATGCCTAATGTTCGAGTGAGCAAATATCAAGTCGCCAACTATTAAATCGAAAACATTCCAGTTTACCCATCCAAGTAACGAGGTGAATATAATTGAAAATTATGTTGGAATATTCATAGATGAAATAAATAAGAACGGATGTTATACAAATCGAAAATGGAGATTCCATTAAAAAATATTACCATGCCGATAGCCGAGGGATGCAATGATGCTTGCTCTCGTCTCCATTAAGCTAGAAATATTGTTCAATTTCCATTTGACTGGGAATCTTTGAGCAAATCAAAATTAGTCCACTGCTCTCCACTTATCCATAATGGGTATCTACATAATTCTAAAATACTGCCCAGGTACATTCATTTAACGCAATTGCAATTTAAATGGTGTTTTAAAATTGGATATTTCCAATCTATTCACAGTCATTTTAAGATAATAATATCAACAACAGTACAGAATTATCATCCGAAAAGATATTTATGGATGAGTACTTGAACTAATATTACTCTCATATAAGTTGTTTATTTTTTTTTATCTACACGTATTAATACTGAATGATTATAGTAACTAAACGTTTTCCCATAAGAACGTCCTTTTCTCACAAGATCCTAGACGCAAATTATTAGTAATTATTTTTTAAAATTAAAATTAAATCTAAAAAAAAAAAAAAAAAATCAAGTCGGCAATGCTCAATATAAAATATTTTTATAAGAATAAATGTATTAAAGTAACAATATTTAGAACACATTTTAAAAAGGTAGCATCTTCTTTTCGAATCATGCTCATTTTGCAAACTCCTTGAAATATCCTCGTAGAAGGCAATTATCAAAATGTAACACTTTTAGCATGTTAGTTTTTACTTCTAGATAACGTGATGTAAGTGAGGATATACGAGAGTCATTCAACAAGTACTTAGCCTACAAAAGAAAAACGAAAATTTTGGAGAGGTGGCAATTTATTTTTCCACATAATCTCCTTCAAGCTTGATACACTTGGCCCAGGCGATGCTCTAACTTTTTTAACCCATCCAAAAAATACATTTTCTCGAGGGAAGCAAAATAGGCCTTCGTGGCGACGATGACCTCCTCATTCGACCCAAATCTAATCCCGGCGAGTGATTTTTTCAGGTTAGGAGACAAAAAGTAGTCACAGGATGGGGCAGCAATTCGTAGCGCAATTCGACCAATTTGGCCATGGCGACGGCGGACGTGTGAGCCGGCGCGTTGTCGTGGTGGAACAGCACTTTTTTCTTCGCAAAGCGGGGCCGCTTTTTCTTTAATTCGACGTCAAATCGGCCCAATAAGTCAGCATAGTAGCGCCCCGTGATTGTTTTACCCTTCTCGAGGTAATCGATGTGGATCACACCTTGTGAATCCCAGAAAACGGTGGCCATCACCTTTCCGGCCGATCGAACAGTATTCGCCTTCTTCGGAGCACGTTCGCCGGGTGAAGTCCACTGTTTCGACTGTTCCTTGGTCTCTGGTGTGTACGGTCACGAAACGACGCAAGAACTCCGCTGGATTGCGCTGAAACAGCGCCAAACACGTCGCCGATGTGGTCTCACGGTTGCGCTTGTTTTCCGGTGTGAGCAAACGCGACACCCATCGCGCCGACAGCTTTCTCATGCCCAGAATATGATGCACCGTTCCTACTGCGATGCCCACAGTCTCAGCTATCTCGTGAACCTTCAATCGACGGTCTGCCAACATGAGATCGTGGACTTTTTTCACGGTTTCCTCCGTAGCAGCCGTTTTTGGGGCACCTGGGCGTTGCTCATCAAAAACCGACGTGCGGCCACGAACAAACTCGTTGAACTAATTCTTGACGGTCGCCATCGAAGGAGAAGAGTCACCATACACAGCATCCAAGCGATCTTTGATTTGGCTGCGCGTTTTCCCTTCCAAAAAGAAGAATCTAATCACCAAACGATATTGTTTTTTTTTCATTTTTGTGTAACCGACCGACACGCTCGCTTTCAAAGGCTCTCAAAACAAAACTAATGAAGGAAATCGACTGAAACTTTGACAGTAGGCTATCAAAAGAATGTACTGCACGATGTTGGATTTCTTTTGTGACAGCAGTTCCATCGGGCGGTGAGGCTAAGTACCTGTTGAATGACCCACGTATATACGAGGTCTGTTCAAAAAGTATCGCGAATTTTAAATTTCCGCGGGTTATTTTTATTCGGTTTTCGTCTGTTGTTGACGTGCTCGGGCGTTCGGCACGCTTTTCGTCGTTCACATCTTGTCGGCCCTATGAGAACATTTTGTACCACCGATAAACGTTGCTTCGATCCAAGGTAGCTTCACCATATGCCACAGTCAACATTCGGAATGCGTCTACGCAGTTAATTTTGTTTTTCACACACAATATGATACAAGACGAGCCAAAACACGTGCAAGCAAAGCAGCTGTCAAAAATTAACTGAACATTAAAAATGGCCGAACTTATTCGCATAAGTGAGAGACATTAGTACCAACATAACGCCACAAAGAAAATCGAAAATCGAATATAAATAACCAGCGGAAATTCAAAATTCGCGAAACTTTTTGAACAGACCTCGTATGTACATTTTCAATTAAGTAATAATATTCGAAGTTTGATTGTAAGATAAATCTTTTTACAATTTAATAGTATAAGATTTGATGTAACTGTTGCAAAGGGTAGTTAATATTTTTCAAACTAATCACAAGGGTTATTTTCATACAACTAATTTGCAGACACTCGTATCTGTTTATTTTTTTCTGACTATCTAGGATGAATCGTGTTACTAACTAATTAAAGGTAAAGATATTAAAATTTGTATTGAAGCCATTAATTGTAAATAAATTTCCTATTATTATTAAAAAAGAACTCTTGCATTCGATGTAAAGGCTTTTTAGGTATGAATAATGTTATATTGAGTATGTAGCCTGCATTATGGGAATAATTGTTTCATTAAATATTATGTAAATATGTTTAGAATTTTCTAAGCTTTGTTATATAAGAATGAAATTATTTATTTTCAAATATATAACGAAAAAATTAACAAAAATAAAAATCAAAAGATAAAAAAATCTATTTGGCAAGGAAAACATAATACAAGTCTTTAAACTGAACAATACCGAATTTTAATATCCTAAAGAATGCAAAGCAAATTTATGTGCACGTTAGAATAGATGAAAGCCAAAATATTTTACATTAAATTCATTTAAATAGTTTCAATCATAAAATAACAATAAAGATTCTAAATAAAAGTAACACATTTTATTCAAATACAAATAAATTACGAATAATCCGATGGTGAATATGCGTTTCGAATTGATGTCGCGATCCCTAACAAATGGGAAGACTGATCAACAACTTAATGCATATAAGGAATCGGAAATCGAGGTTTCCTCTTGATTTATCATTTTTATGACCGTTAAGTAGGAAGTCGATAAAAGAGTCATAATTCCTCGACGATGATACGAAAACCGATGAGGTGAAGCAGACTCCAACTTATTCGAATGATGACTGAATCTACAGAACCAGAGTAATCCCAATCCCACGTGAACGTTACACAACGTGTCGTTTAGTACATAAGCCCCATCTTAAACTGACATTTCAGCTCTTTCCTATTTTGACTCTTCAAAGATACATTATTAAAGGTATTTTTGTATTCCCTTCAATATATTTCCTTTTGCTTTATATTTCTAAACGTGGAATTGCTAGAAGAGTTGATAAGGAATTTTCAATTGCTTCCGTTACCACAGTGATGAATAAATGGTGTAAAATAGTATAGAATTGCCTATTTTCAATGTCATATGCAAATTTACTGGATTGAATTTAAGGCTCAATTCGCAAGGCAAGGTAGCATTCTAAACGCAAGTGATTTGAACTACTCCGGAGTACCAAACGAATACACTGGACTCTGTCTGAAGCACTTGAATTGATAAGATCAAGACATTGTTGTGCAAATAGAGTACATAACAGTATGTAGGGATTATGCGGCATTTCCATGTGGATAAAATAATATTATGTTCTTCGTAGGTTTACCGACATGACATTCGAAAGGCGTCAATATATATTGCGAAAAATCCACTAGGGCGGAATATTTAAATACAAGTGCATGCAACTCCGTATAGTCTACCATCGCCGTGCATTGTAAACTTATAGGGCTGTCGTCTGCCTATCGTTGTCGTAGATTGTCCTCTTGGGATACCACTAATAACAATAACAACTGAAATAATGTAAGCCATAAATCTCACCTGAGGGACTTTTATCTCAAGTTTCTATGGAAAGTAGGCAAATGTATTTCTTACAATCGCATTTGAACCTATCTCCGTAACTTTATAATAAAATAAAAGTTCATTTACAAAATAACTTATGTTCTAAATTTGAAAAATTGATATAAGAATTTATTTAACTCATTGTTAAATTTATTAAGTTATTAGTCGCAGTTTTAGTTAAACCATTACTGACACAAAACCACCCTTTATCAAATTATTGTTCATGTTAGAAATTAGTTCAAATCAGTGGACAATTTTTTGAAAGTATAGTAAATCATCTTTTCTATATATAAAATACAAATATATGATATTTTAAAATAAACTACTTAGCATCTAAAAAGTAATTTAATTTTGGTATGTAATAATTCATATTCCTAAACATTTTAAAATAACTGAAACAATTACTTGAAGCCATTTTATTCGATTTTATTTAACTTCCGAAAATATTTTATAATTTAAATAGTAATTCTGGATATTTGTAATAATTTTATTAAATAATTGTCTTGTCCTTTCTAGAATATTTTCTTTAAATAATTTATAAAAATATGTCGACCATACAGCATCATAGTTTTTCTTAGTGTTTTGCTACACAGTAATATGTAAAATAAATGTTTCTTTATAATCCCTCTTTATTCAAATAATATTTTTAATGTAAGAGAATTTCTAAATATTTTGACATTTTATCCTTATGTGTACATATTACAAAAATATATGCCTATTTTGAAGGTATGATAGTAATATAATTGAATTTGAAATATTCTACTGATCTTTTTTAATTTTTTGTCATCTATACGAGGGTCATTCAACAAGTACTTAGCCTACAAAAGAAAACGAAAATTTTGGAAAGGTGGCAATTTATTTTTCCACACAATGTCCTTCAAGCTCGATACACTTGGCCCAGCGATGCTCTAACTTTTTTAACCCTTCCAAAAATTACATTTTCTCGAGGGAAGTAAAATAGGCCTTCGTGGCGACGATGATCTCCTCATTCGACCCAAATCTATTTCCGGCGAGTGATTTTTTCAGGTTTGGAAACAAAAAATAGTCACATGGGGCCAAATCTGGAGAGTACGGTAGATGGGGCAGCAATTCGTAGCGCAATTCGACCAATTTGGCCATGGCGACGGCGGAGGTGTGAGCCGGCGCGTTGTCGTGGTGGAACAGCACTTTTTTCTTCGCAAAGCGGGACCGCATTTTCTTCAATTCGACGTCAAATTGGCCCAATAAGTCAGCATAGTAGCGCCCCGTGATTGTTTTACCCTTCTCGAGGTAATCGATGTGGATCACACCTTGTGAATCCCAGAAAACGGTGGCCATCACCTTTCCGGCCGATCGAACAGTATTCGCCTTCTTCGGAGCACGTTCGCCGGGTGAAGTCCACTGTTTCGACTGTTCCTTGGTCTCTGGTGTGTACCAGTGAATCCATGTTTCGTCGACGGCCACGAAACGACGCAAGAACTCCGCTGGATTGCGCTGAAACAGCGCCAAACACGTCGCCGATGTGGTCTCACGGTTGCGCTTGTTTTCTGGTGTGAGCAAACGCGGCACCCATCGCGCCGACAGCTTTCTCATGCCCAGTTCTTCGTGTAGAATATGATGCACCATTCCTACTGCGATGCCCACAGTCTCAGCTATCTCGTGAACCTTCAATCGACGGTCTGCCAACACGAGATCGTGGACTTTTTTAACGTTTTCCTCCGTAGCAGCCGTTTTTGGGGCACCTGGGCGTGGCTCATCAAAAAACGACGTGCGGCCACGAACAAACTCGTTGAACCAATTCTTGACGGTCGCCATCGAAGGAGAAGAGTCACCATACACAGCATCCAAGCGATCTTTGATTTCGCTGCGCGTTTTCCCTTCCAAAAACGAGAATCTAATCACCGAACAATATTGTTCTTTTTCCATTTTTGTGCAACCGACCGACACGCTTGCTTTCAAAGGCTCTCAAAACAAAACTAATGAAGGGAATCGACTAAAACTTTGACAGTAGGCTACTAAAAGAATGTACTGCACGACGGTAAATTTCGTTTGTGACAGCAGTTCCATCGGGCGGTGAGGCTAAGAACCTCGTATTACTGTTTAGTAAAAACAGGAATACTTTACCACATTAATTTTAAACCATTTGTAGTACAATAAATTTTTTTAGTTTTAACAGAAACACTGTTGGTCTTGCTATAACTTTTTCTTCATTTTTCGAAAATTTAAGATTATACTTTTTTTTAATGCAAATTAATAACTTTTATATAAACTTTATATACATATGAAATATATACTAAAACTCAGGATCATGCAATAGGTGCCCAGTAAATCGAAAAAAAATAATATTCAAGATTCGAATGAGGATTGGAATTACTATTGACGAACGATTGTTAATAGACTGAATATGCAGAATGGCTGTAAATTTGCAAAAAATTTCAAAATTTTAACTGTTTTATAATAAATATTTCAATTTTTGTATTTTTATATAGTTTCTATATTGTATTCTTTCTCAGTGAGTAAAGAAACTTTAAATTTGTAAAATTCTATGGTGATAATATTTGTTAATATAAATTATGCAAACTCTTTGTTAAAGGACAAATTTCCTTATCGACTTCAATTTATTAAACAATCATTTTCATTCCAAATGTTAAACGCTTGTTAGCTACAATATCAATTTTAAATAAAAATTTGAAATAAAATAAATTAAAAATTAAAAGTAAAATGTTCCTTGGTCATATAAAATCTTGAATATCTAAAAGTCGCTAAAGCACAAATTTTGTCTTATAATAATTATGTTTTTACTAAATTGATAAACTTTTTCCCTAATGGAAACATAATTTACCATCGAGTGATGAATAAAACCATTCTCAATTAAGATTGGCAAAGGTTTTTCAAAGTCTTCCGGTATAGAGAAATTACAAAAGAAAATAATTTAAATGAAATTAAATTTAAAGTAATCCGGAAGTTTTCATTTGTCCATTTCAATGAAAATTAGATACCGTTTAGATTTCCAAAAATACAGTTGTTCCAAATGAAATCGAAATGTTTCATTTTCTTCATAATTATAAAAGAAACTCTTCGGAAAAAACAAATTGTATCCAATCGTTGACCTATCGAAATTTGATGAAATTTTTGAATAAAAAAAAGAAAAAAACGTTAAAAAAAGCATCTATTTATCGCTAATTTTAATCGGTTTATTTTGTTTTAAAAATAAGAAAAAAATTAACGAGATCGATAAAAGCATTAAAAACATTAAAACAGAAGTTAAGTCACTTGGATTGGTACTTCTGTTTTGAGTTGCCTTTCAATATTCAGCCTAATCTTGTCTAAAAAGCTGGTATTCACTACTATGTGGTCTGGTCAGTCACTGTACGTTAATATTAGCTAAGAAATCAGATCAAATCGGTAAAATTTTGCAATTAACATTCATTTTCTGATAAAATCTCACCGTTTTGATTAATTTTCAAATTTGTATGCATGCTGAAAATCAAATAGTTTATGCTGATGAACGATATGATTTGTGAATTTCTTAATGCTCGGCAGGTCACTATCTTGTCTCGTTATTACTCCTTTCATTCGATTTTCTCAGGCCTCAGTACTATGGATGCAGATATTTATTTTTGTTATAATTAATAATTAAAATTATTATACAATAATTTGCAATTAATTTTCTTGAAATTGAGGTTTTTGCATATGAAAGTAAAATATAAATGAAATATATTGTATGTTATATGGAATCACAATATAATAAGAGGAAAGTATATTGTATAAAAACGCTCCGATTAACTAAATGTTACGCGGGCTATTGAAAAAATATGTATATATTAAAATGTCAAGTGTATGATATATTTTTACAATTAGTACTTTAAGATTTCACGAATATTTGGCAAAGGGCACTAATTAAAAAAATCTAAAATTAGCGAGGTTCGCATCAAGGGCTTCTTCAAAAGAAAATTTAGAATTGTATAATTTTACAACAGTTTAATTCTTTTCTAAAAGTAAAACTTAGAGTGAACGATGATAGCTACGAGGGTCGTTCAATAAGTCCTTAGAAAAAGATGAAAAAAACGTGTTTTTTTAAAAAAAAATTAGCTCTATACACAAAAGCGTTTTTCCAAAATTTTCATCCCGTCCAAAAAATAGGATTTCGGAAGTTCTGCAAAATACTCATCCGTTTGAGCAATGACGTCCTCGTTGGAAGTGAACCGTCGTCCACCAAGCCATTTCTTCAGATTGGGGAAAAGAAAATAGTCACTCGGGCCAAATCTGGTGAATAAGTGGGATGCTGCAACAATTCCATTCTCAATTCCACAATTTTGGCCATGGAAACAGAGCTGGTGTGCACACGCACATTGTCCTGATGCAAGAGGATTTTTTTCTTCTTCAGATGGGGGCGTTTCTCTTCGATTTCCTCGCTCAACCGTTGCAATAACGACGCGTAATACGCTCCTGTTATTGTTTTTCCTTTTTCCAAGTAGTCGATAAAAATGATACCCTGCGAATCCCAAAAGACCGTGGCCATTACCTTCCCGGCTGATGGCACAGTTTTTGCCTTCTTCGGAGCCCGTTCACCCTAGAAAATCTACTGTGATGACTATCTCTTTGTTTCTGGAGTGTATTAGTGTATCCAGGTTTCGTCCACAGTGACATATCGACGAAGGAATTCGGCAGGATTGAGATGAAAGAGTGCCAACATAGCCTCAGAGTCCACTACACGATTGCGCTTATTCTCCTCTGAGAGCAAACGCGGCACCCATCTTGCCGAAATTTTTTTCACAGACAATTTTTCATGCAAAATTGAAGCGACTGTACCTTGTGATATGCCCTTGGCCTCAACTAATTCGCGCACTTTAATTCGCCAATCGTTCAAAATCAGATTGTGGATTTTGTCGATGATTTCAGGAGTAGACATCTCAACTGGGCGTCCTGAACGATGTTCCTCATTTGTGGATGAACGGCCACGTTTAAATTCATTCACCCAATTGTAAGCCGTCGCAAACGCAGGTGCAGATGTGCCATGAACTGCATCCAACTCGGCTTTGATTTTTTTCGGGCTTAAGCCTTTCAAATGGAGATGTTTGATGACAGCCCTAAACTTGCTTTTTCCCATTGTTATGCACAAATAAATGTCGTTAATTTTAATCGACGATAGAAAGTGACCTACGCTATGGATCGAGCTGAAATTTTGACAGCTTTCCTGTTGATAATGCTACTTACAATCGTCGATTTTCTAAGGACTTATTGAACGACCTCGTAATTTATAAGAATTATGTATTTAAAAAATACTACTAGCACAAAAATATTTTTCTATAGCCTTGAAGAAAAAAAACTGCACAACAAACTTTTGTCTATAAGAAAATGATAATGTTAATGAATGTCCAAAAAATTAGATAGAACATTTTTTATCTTAATCTGCTTTTAAAACTCAAGATCTTCGTGCTTGATATTTCTATGGAAGTTATAGAATAGTGTGTTGGAGACTTCCTAGAAAGCCATTTTTTTCCTAGTTCAATTCTAAAATATGAACCAATCATTCTTATAATTTAATTTAACTTGCAATATGATTCTAACATTAGATTCTTAGGATACAAAAAAGTTAAGTTATTAAAGATAAGTAAATATTTAAAAAAAAAATGATCAATATGAAATAATATTACTTGCACCAAGAAAACAACTTCGATAAGAGACTAAAGGCCAGCAGGTGGTATGTTGCAATAATTTCCTATAAGGAGTGACCATCATCAAAACTGTTGTCGGAGCCTACATACAAGTGCTACCATGTACAAATGAATGGGCATCTAGTAGCAGAATTGTAAGGTTGTCCAAGTTGGAAGCTATGTTCGCCAACGCCAGACTCTCTGGCCCTCTGAAACTTACAAGAGAAATTAATATATTTTGTTGTTGAAAACTTAGAATAAATGGAATAATTTCTATTGGGAAGCAAATGTTTAATCGCCTCCGCAACTAGATTTTTTAATCAATTGTTAGCGGCTAGCTCATCGCTGTCATTGTTTAACATCTCGAGAACATAATTTAATCGAGTTCTCTCAGGGCACTATCTGTAACCTGGCTGGTGCATCATAATGCGCAAGTACTGTAATACCTGTCGCCTGAATTACTATAAAATATTGCATTTATTCTAGTACTTGTGTTGCGTCGTCTTATTGACTGTACGAGTGTCCAGTTGCCTGATTGCCTACTTCTTACATGGATATTTTGTCTAAATTTTACTATTTCGGTCTGATTGTGAATAATGTAACTACTACTTAATAACAGATAGTGTTTAAATTCATCTGTGGTTCTACTTCATTCTTCAGTTTCGCTCGCCCATGGAAATTATGAAAAACGATTGCAAATATTTCGCGATCAATATCCCAGCATCCGTTCAGCACGACTTTTGTAGAAATTCAACCGCCCGGTCGTCTATATCGTAGCATCGCATTATACATCCGTATGGAAGTAAAGCTATTTTGCTTCTGCTCGAGTACTTTCGTTTGACGGAAGCACCGGGAGCATTGCTTATAGAGTAGAAGGAAATCGTTACAGTTTGTCATATTTTAATATTTAATGCTTTTACATGCCCTCGTCTGAGTGCACTTTTAACTATGCACTTCGTACATCCTTTAATGCGCCCAGCAATGTCCAAATGTTCACCGAATGCCATGATTTCGAGAAGGCCAAGACATCATTGTTTGTAAGTAAGTCGAAGGTAAAAGATTCAACTTACATCAAACTATTTGTCTGTATAAGAAGTTTTACCGACATCACATAAATTCGCCTTTCAACAAGAAATAAATGTTTAGCACAAAATAGAAACATGATTGAGAATGGAATTTCATTATTTATCGATTTAAGCCGACTAAGAGAATCTATCGGCCGATCGATCTACCTATCTTTGAATTAACTAAGAGCCTCTATTAATATGGATATGCACTTATACGCGTTTATTATGGTTTATGCACACTAAAATCTATTGCAGAAAATTTCTGACAGTCGCGATATCAAGATTTCATCGAGTTTTATTTTCTTTTACGTCTTCTTCATATAATGCTCTGCACCAGCATTGACTATTTGACTCACACAAAATCAATAAAATTATTAAATATTGATTAATTATTGATTTATTGACAAGAGTAAAGTCATTCATCTTTTCTACTGAGTACATTTATCAAAAATGCTATAATGTAATCTTTTGAAGTTTTATTTCTCACTAATTGTATTTTATTGTTAAACTTTCGAAATAAAAATAGAATAACTATGAATTTCGCTTGAATAAATTCTTGAAGAAATTTCTACTATAAAATTAAGGAATTGGTTTGTTTTTTATTAGATATTATACAAAAATGTCATATAAAACGAAAAAAAAACTGCATAATTTTTTCGTTCTTTTTAGTATAGTATATTTTTTAGTCAAGCAAAAATTAATAAAAGTTTCAACAATTCGGTGGAATAATAGTTAAAACTGTAATACAACAAACTAATGACTTACCAATAATGGGCAATTTCCCTTTGAGAACATCAATCAATTTATTCAGTTGACCGTAATATATTGGGTTGTTCGGAAAGTAATTTCGTTTTGTTTTTATAAAAATAAAAGACGATTTTCTTATAGTGAATTAATATTTTATTCAATTAAATATTGTTCTGTCTGATCCAATACCCTTTCCCATCTTTCTAGTAGTAGCATGATTCCACGCTCATAAAATGTATGCTCTTTGCTGGCAAAGAACTGATCGAATTGATTTTTGACCTCCTCATTTGAATTAAACGTTTTACCATCTAAAAAATTTTGTAGTGACCGGAACAAATGATAATGGGAAGGTGCTAAGTCTGGAGAGTATGGTGTTTTTTTTTCTGCTTAGATTAATGAGGTACAGGGGAAAACCTTCAAAAGGTACTCGCCTGGAAGTTTTTCTTGCCAGGTGAGTTATGCGGGATTTTTACCTCGCTAAAACCTAACCTGCACCTCTGATCTTGCTCCCGGAACGGTGGTTCCCCGGCGGTACTCTTTGTAAATACTACTTCGCCGGGGCGTTCTTGTTTGATGCTCCTGCTGTCCCGATGTTATGACGCCTCGCGGCCTATTCTTCGTACGTTGTGTGGAGATCCTTGATAATGGATTCCGCGTACTCTGCAATTCTGTTTCAAGCTGATTGGCTCTTCAGCATGCACTCCACTATATTTTCTGGACTGATGGAACGCTCCCGATTTCTCTCCAGCTCCACCCGCGTCTCCTCATAGAGGGGGCACTGGAAGAACACGTGTTCTGCGTCTTTGATCACATCGCGGCAATAATGACAGTTTGAGGAGTCAGTTCTCTTGAATCTGTGTAAGTATGCCCGAAAGCAGCCATGCCCAGTCAAGAGTTGGGTGATGTAATACCCGACTTCCCCGTGCTGATTTGGTAACATGTGGGATCAGCCGATGGGTCCACCGACCCTTCGTCGAGTTGTCCCATCTCTCTTGCCAGAGGCGAAGACTCTCGGGTCTCTCCTCTTCACAGAGGATCTTTCGCCGCTCTTCCTTCTTCCTACGATGTTGGCGTTCCCGCTCTCCTGCCAGAATGTCGATGTGTGGGCATAATGCCACGATGTTGACCGCATCATGCGATACCGTTCGGTATGCTGACGCCACTCTGATCGCTGAGAGTCGCTGGACTGATGTCATTGTCTTGCGGTATGTTGTAAGCTCTAGCGACTTCGCCTACACTGGTGATCCGTATAGCAGGACGGAGGTAACCACAGTTGCCAGTAGTCGCCTTCGGATTTGCCTGGGGCCTCCGATATTGGGCATTATCCGCGAAAGTGCGCCCTGTACTGCTGATGCCTTCCTGCTGACGCTGGAGATGTGCTCCTTGTAGTTGAGTCTGGCATCCAAGAGCACTCCTAGATACCGGATGTAGGGTAGCGACCGGATGTCGTGATCGCCTACTCTTATGGTGATGGTCTCCATTTTCTTCCGGCTACTCACAAAGAGTGCCTCGGTCTTATGTTCCGCCAAAGACAGGTCTGCCGATGTCATCCACTGTCTTATGCTCCGGATGGTGGTGGAGAATGCGGCTTCCAGTTCCTCTAGGTGTTTGGCTACCAGGACAACCGCTACGTCGTCCGCGAAAGCCACGAGTGTTATGTTCGTCGGTAATTGCAGATGGAGTAGGCCGTCGTACATGACGTTCCACAAGAGTGGCTCCAGGACAGAGCCCTGAGCTACCCCTCCCGTGACCCCATACTCTGCTGGTTCATCCTCGGTCTCGTATTGCAGTAGTCGATCACTGAAGTATGATCTGACCATCCTCCGTAGGTAGTAGGGCACCCCCATGTTCTCAAGAGCCTCCCAGATTCGATCCCAGCGGGCCGAGTTAAACGCGTTCTTGATGTCCAGGGTGACAATGAGGCAATACTTTTTAGAATCGCCTTTCCATCTCTTTCGTGAGATGGCTTCCTTTGCAATGTTCGTGACGAGTTCCAACGCGTCGATGGTCGATCTCCTCTTCCTGAATCCGAATTGAAATTCGGAAAGTTGAGGATCGATGTATTGCTCTAATCTGTCAGCCACTATCCGCTCCAAGTTCTTCCCGCCCGAATCCAGCATGCAAAGTGGACGATAGGAAGCTGGCTCGTCCAGTGGTTTCTTCCCTTTTGGGATAAGAACCAATCTTTGTTGCTTCCAACGGGTCGGAAATACGCCTTGTCGCAGGCATGCGTCGTACATGCTTATGAACAAGTCTGGCCTGGCGGCAATTGCACTCTTCAGTGCGATGTTGGGTATGCCGCTCCGTCCTGGTGCCTTGCCATTCTGCAATCTAGTGCAGGCCCTCGTGAGCTCTTCCATGGTTACACCAGGAATTTCCACTTCTTCATCCTCTGGGTGGTAGTCGGGGAGTTCGGGTTTCTCCGGGAACAGATGTTCTACTATTCTGTGCAGTATGTCGGGACAGGTTGGTGTTGTTGCTGGTAGGCTTTTAATCCTATGCATGACCGTCTTATACGGTCTGCCCCACGGGTCCCGGTCCACTTCCGCGCAGAGTTCCCTCCAACATTCTCGTTTGCTGGAGTTGATGGCGTTTCTGAGCTTCTCATCGACCTGAAGGTCTCCGTATCAAAACATTTGCTGTTCCAGCCAACTGGCTGCCTCCTTGTGGGTCTCTGACGCCACCCGCTTCTGGGACTGGTGTTGATTTCCCAGCTTATAGCTTGATGATCGCTATTTGTGAACTCTTCATCGACCTTCCATTCGCAACCCCGTTTTGTTAGGACACTGCTAATGAACGTCAGGTCGATAATGGAGTTCGCGGCGCCTTTGCGATAGGTGCTCGCAGTTCCCTCATTCATGAGAGTGAGGTTTAGTGTTGAGAAAGCCTCTTGCAGGGCTTCACCTCTTTTGTCCGTATCACGGCTGCCCCATTCGATGGACCAGGCATTGAAGTCTCCGGCGATTGCGACTGGGTCATGTCTTCTTACGTCCTCTGCGAGAGTATCCAGGAAGTCCTCGAACATAGCAACTATTAGAGGGGTGCACCTGTATAGTTGCTAGTGTACTCGGTGGAGCATAGCACCTATACAGGTGCACCCCTCCAATCTTGGCCCTGACAAATCATGAGGTGGGGTTAGTTGGTAGCTGTTCGAAGGGCAGTCTACCGCATGCCCATATTGCTGCCTTTTTTGTGCTGTCTGAAACCCATCGTTGGGTGTCCAGGTCGTCATACTGCTCGCACATCATAGCCACGTCAACTTTCAGTTCTCTGACTCGCTGTGTCAGCAAGTCTTGAGCTGCCCTGCAGTGGTTGAGATTAAGTTGTAGCACTCTCATTTTCTGCACTCTGGAAAGCTCTTCTGGCATTTTACAAGATGGGACATTTCCATCCACCGGCTGTATGGTTACAGTCACTCTTTGGGTCCTTCTCCCTGCAGAGGATGCAGTTGGGAGGCTCTTTGCACGTTGGTGCGTTGTGCCCTTCTTGTTCCCATCTATAGCAGGTCCTGCTGCGGTCCACTCTCTTCCTGCAATCAAGAGCTTTGTGGCCAAAATGCCAGCACTTGAAGCATCTGCATGGCGATATTTTCTCCTGGATGGTGTGTGTGGCAGTATATGCCATTCAAGCTCTAAAAGCTTTTGCCGAGTGGTCAAACTGTATGCAGTTTCGCATTTTTCTGTTGGAACACCATACCTTTCATATTGACCAATTCTGGCTTTTTTTCTTTAAGTGAATCATTCAATTTGTCCAACTGATGACAGTGCACTTCAGAATTGATCGTTGTGTTGCTAGGTAGAAACGATTCCTTCGAAATCCCGCCAAACAGATAGCATAACCTTTTTTGATGATTATTGGCTTTCAAAGTGCTTTGAGCCTGTTCATCTTTTCTAGTCCAGGATCTTTTGCACTTAACATTGTTGTAGACAACCCATTTCTCGTCCCCAGTGGTGATACGCTTCAAAAATGGTTCATTTTCTTGGCCTTTGAGAAGCAAATCACAAACGTCAATGCGACGGCACAAATTTTTTTCCGTAAGAAGATGAGGAACCCATATGTCGAGCTTTCAGATTAAACTTGGCCGTTTTAAATGATCATGAATGGTCGAATTCGGTAAATTTAATCTCTCAGCGATCTTACGAGTTGTTATTCGTCTGTTGGCATCAATTAATGTCTTTATTGTGTCTTAATCAGCTTCAACTGGCCTTCCAAAATAACTACTTTCCGAACAACCAATTACAGATACGTTAGTGCCTTAGTTTTTTGTTACTTTCACGAAATACCATAATATTAATATTCTTTTAATATGTAGTCTTTATTTCACTCCATAATGTTCTGGATAATTCATTAGAAGATTTACATATAATTTTTTTAAATTTATGGCAAACATAAATTTTAAACTTATTAGGGAGTAAAATAAGTTTGTATAGTTGATTTTTTTTTTATTTTTTATTTATTTAGATATTTACAACTACAACATAGTAATAAGCAAATTTTTGCAATAGTATAAATTAACTTGATAGGTTGTGGGGAGTAAACATCCAATGAAGTTCCTCCTGGTAGCGTGTGTTTCTGTTAGGCCTCAGTATTTAAGTAAATCACGCGACCAGTGACGCTTAAGTCTTCGATGGGTATTTCTAGGGAAGGAAAAGGAGGATAGTTCTTGAACAAGAGGATTATTATGATTGAGGACACGGGAACGGAACTTTTTATAACGAGATACAGCCACATCAAAAACAAATGGGACTTTAAGATCACGATGAATAACAGTATTGCGAACATAAAAGGGGGCATCGACAATTGTACGGAGTATTTTTGATTGAAGGGATTGGATTCGACGGGAATTAGAAGGCTTATTAGATCCCCAGAGTTCTAGTCCGTATGTCCAAATTGGTTTTATAATTGTATTGTAGATTAGAAGTTTACTTTTAATTGTTAGTTTCGAGCGTTTGTCCAGTAGTCTAAGAAGTTGTAGGTATCGTCTTTTAAGTTCTTGTCTTTTAAGTCTTGTATGTGGGTTCCATGTCAAGCGCTTGTCTAAGTACAGTCCTAGGAACCGAGCTTCGGTGTGTTGAGGTATGGCACTGCCATTAAGGTATATGGGAGGGCATATATCTCACGACGGAGAGTGTATAGTTGATTTCGAGAATAAAATCAACTAAAACAAAAAATATTATTTGTACTTTTGTTTGATAATTTTCAACTTAGATCAAATATAACAGAAGATGGTAACCATATATCTTGATGATAAATATCATTATTTAAACTGGAATTCACTAATGAAAGATTTGGTTAACGATCATTAACTCCGTTGACGACTAATTGCAATTATAACTGCAAGCAAATTTTACTCTTATACGTGTATGACTTGCATAAATCAACGTTATGGAAAAAAAAGTGAAAACTTTTTTTATTAAATATCTCACTAGAGGGGAACTTCTATAGAAAGAATTGCATTTAAAATAATTGTACACCTTATAGACGAATTAACGGTAAACCACAAATCAGGTGCACGAGTATGTAACTGTTTTTTTTCTTCAATAAGCAATTAAATGTTGTAATTGATATATAACTCATTACTCAGTATCTAATATGTAATTGTTAACTCATTACTCAGTATCTAATATATTAAGTTAACAATCAGATAGTGGCACGTGCCAAATTATTTAAAAACTAGTCTCACACTATAGTAGTTTTTAAAATGAAATGCATGTATTACATTGAAAATTATTACTATAACAACAATACGCAAATGCTTCCTTTCGAAATGCTAAAAATATAATACAACTAAAGATTTTATAATTTATTGATTAAACTTTCCGATTTAATCTAATTTTAAAAAGAATTTAAGTAACATGAAAAGTTCTGTACAAATTTTCATAGTAATTTTTTCAATCTCTGTACCGAGATTGTTTAAAATTATAACTAATATTATTAATGCAAATTTCGTGAATGGCTTATACAGTATATTTCATAAAACTTATATTTTGCGCAAAAAATTCTATGGCAATATGCGAAAATATGACTAGTTTGGAAAAAAACAATTGAATTTGACTTTGATAAGATTAAAGCTTGTCAAATAATATTTGCAGCGTCTTTTATTTAAACAAACAAATTGAAATCAAAATGCAAATTTAACCAATTATTACTCCAAAATATAATAGCGTACTATAGCTATTTGCGAATCTAAATAATATTACTCTCACCTGTTGTTTTTTTCTTCTAAAAAACAAAATTTTCACATTTTAAAATGTCCTTCAAAATAAATTACACCTTTTAATTTTTATTTATATCTTTCTTTTAGCACTAAAATTTCCTTTTATAATCTTTAAACTTCATTCCCTAGTGTTTTTTGATAACATATCAATAAATTAATAAAGTGAACAAAATAAATTCAGCTATACATCGGTTTTATAGGAAATTCGCGCTAAAAAATGTATAATTTTATTTATAAAATTATGTTGATAAATGAGCACTTATAATAATGCTACCAATCGAAAGCTATCCTATTCTAGTCTGTGAGATTACACAGGGAAGGAAAATAAAATCCTGAAATTTACAAAAATTGAATAGAAAAAATTTAAAAAGAAAAACTAAAGAGTGTTAAAAAAAACTGAAATAATATGGCATAAATTCTGGTCGTCAAATGCAGCAGAATTACACAAAAATTCATCAAATGCAGCAGAATAATTTATTTTGTTAATTAGTGTACAATGAAGATGCATCTTACTATTAACTATAACAAAAAAAAAAAGCAATTTGATATATGTAAATAGAATTGAGTAATAATTTTAAATTTATTATTAGAAAAATTAACCGGAATTTGCATGAAACATTCTCCGTAAATGGGTCGATGTTGTTAAATTAAGCCAAATTGTTGACCAATTTTGATACGAATTTGGATACGCAACCGTTTAGTTTGCTGTCTTCGACGAAAATGTAACCGGACATGTCTTGTACTAACTTTGTGCATGATGTTGGATGCCAATGTTTATGTTTCTTTCACTAATGGAGCGACTGCAGCAAATTTCCAGCATAGCACGAGAGCATAAACATGCTGACTTTTCTACAAGTCCATACAAGCATCTCGACAACTTTTTCGTTTATTCCTTCAAGTTTCCCTGTCGTGCGCTTTTCATCTTGACAAACATTGCTGTGGCCTAAGAGTTTCTAAATTAGAAATTAATGCACTCGAAATTGAACATTATGAAGACGTGAATATATAACTCAGACCCACGCATACCTTTTCGTACATTTCATCCTTGTCTCGTTTTACCAATCCATCCATGATGTTGGAGCGTTTCACATAAATAAGTTAACTTTATTGAAACTTTTTTTTTCCTCTGATCTGATCTCCAAATGTATCATGTAATTGCTGACTATAATCTCATATAAATGTACTGTTTTATTTTCACCAATCATGTTAACATTTATGTGCGTTGAAATATTCCATTTGCATACATGTTACAATTTCCAAAAACTGTCGATTATTCATGTAATTTTCATATATTTTATGCAAAGTTTATTTTATTAGAAAATGTGATCTTGTTTAATAATAAAATTTGTAATAATTTAGAAAAAGTGCAATTAATTTTAATCCAAACTATTGGAAACAGAAATTCGTTTGAAAATTTCGACAATCTTTAACAAAATATGAACGACAAGAATTTGAAGTGTAATTTTATCAGATAATACATTTGAAGGGCGTGTATAAGTGAAGATAGCATTAAGTATATGCTAATAATATTCATATTAAGCGAATTACTGCAGATACTGTAGTTTTGAGAAATTAAATTTTTTGAGTTGATAACTGATCCTGTCAGTAGTAGCAGCTATCAACTTACGTGCATACGATAAAAAGTGTTCCAAATAAAACTCTAAACATTATTCAATTATTTAAAAGTATTTTACAGAAAATAGTACTATTGTGAAGACTTGACTTAGTACTTTAAAGCGAAATATTCGAAAAAATAAATCATAAGTGTAGTATTACTGCAATATCTTGCAAGGATTTTGATTACCTGCGCAAAAAATTATGTTCTACCATTCAAAATAGTGGAACTTATTTGCATCGCTTGTGTGATAGAACAATATTTAACATGTTGAACCTATAAATAAGTAATACAGTAGTGTGTTATTAAAAATCTTTAAAAAGAAAAGTAAATAAAATTATTTATATCAACTAATTAAATAACATATAAGAACATAAGTAAATAGTTGCATATGGAAAAACAACTTTAATAAACAGAAATACTGAAGAATAAATTTCGTTAATCGAAAATCTCTGCGAAAAGAATATGAAATAGAAGTTTTTCTTTTAGATTAAATTTAATACGAGTAAATGGTACAATTCAGTTCAAATTATATATATAAAATTTAATACTAGTATAGATACAGGTAATTTGGAGATATAAACGTTTCGAATGTTAGATATTCAAAATAAAAATTGCCATTTAGGAGGTAGAAAACATTTCGGCAGAGATGCGGTAGTTGATATCAATAAAATTTTAGTGCTTAGAATTCAATTATTGAAAAGTTTTACAAACACTAACATAGTATATCATATGGTTAAAGGGTTGTCATTTGTGAATTCTAAAATAAATTATTGTATATAAAAGTACAGAAATATTGTTTTTGAATTATTTCAAATGTCTCTCATTATGTGTATCAACATCGAATTTTCACTATGTATGTTATATAAACGCAATGATAGAAATAAATAGATAACAAAAACAAGCTAAAATTACAATTTTCATATTTGTCAACAGAGTATAATATAAGTTGTAGTAAAAGGAAATCCATTATTTTTGCATTAAATTGAAGGTTTTATTTAGCATAGATAGAATGATACGATTTAGGTCAAATATGCACCGTTTTGTTCGATAGCTTGTTGCAATTTTGGAGGTAATTTCATAATGCCTCTGTCATAGAAACCCTCGCCCCTATTGGCAAAAAACTGGGACAGTCGATTTTCACAATCTTCTTTTGAGGCGAATTTTTCACCTGCAAAATCAATCGTCATAGACAGAAAGAGGTGGTAATCACTTGGTGCCAGGTCCGGACAATAAGGTGGATGCATAAGAACATCCCAACCAAGGTCCCGGAACTTCTGGCGAGTCACTATCGATGTATGCGGCCTGGCGTTGTCCTGATAGAACACAATTCCTCTCCTATTGGCCAAAGCTGCCCGCGTCTGGGCGATTGCTTCTTTCAGACGGTCCAATTGCTGACAGTATAGGTCCGAATTAAGAGTTCGGCATTAGGGGAGCAGCTCATAGTAAATGATTCCCTGCCAGTTCCACCAAACACACAGCAAAACCTTCCTGGCTGTCAATCCTGGCTTGACCACCGTTTGCGCCGGGTGACCGCGATTTGACCACGACCGTTGTCGCTTGACGTTGTCGTAAGTGACCCACTTTTCATCACCACCATCCGCTTCAGAAATGGATCGATATTGTTGCGATTCAGCAGCGATTCGCAGATGGAAATTCGGTCCATGAGGTTTTTTTGCGATAACTCGTGTGGCACCCATACATCGAGCTTCTTTTTGTATCCAGCCTTATTTAAGTGGTTCCAAACGGTTTTTGTGCAATGTTTAGCTCCTGGGCAATCGAAACAGTGCTTACGTGACGGTCGGACTCGAAGATTTCCATTATTTTATCGACATTTTCGACAATTGGCCTTCCAGAGCGTGGTGCATCTTTGCCATCAAAATTACCGGAACGGAATCGACGAAACCAAAATTGCGCGTGATTGACTGTTACAGTATCAGGACCATAAACACTATTCACATATTCAGCTGCCTAGCTTGCGTTTTCGCCTTTATCGAAGAAAAACTGTAAAATATGACGTATTTTCTCTTTGTTGATGTCCATCTTTGACGCTTGCTAAAAAAATAATGAGTCAAGTAATCACATAACTGTATAAAAAGCTTTTTTAGTACAAAATTTTATGTTTCTAACGCCATCTAGTGCAACCCGATCGCACTTTTAAAACGGGAGATACAGACTCGTAGAGCCATCTATTGGCAAAATAATGGATTACTTTTTACTGCACCTTATATGCAGTGTTATCATGTCTCCGGATGTGATTATTCTTTTATTGTAGTGTGATTACGGTAACTGAAGTGATAATTAATTTATTTTTTGAATCTATTCGGTATGCTTACAATTCTGGTGTATTATTAAAAGTTAACTAATAAACCATGTGTACTAATTATTTAAAATTTACGTTTTGAGTAAAATGTCTTTTTTATCTAGTTACTTGGCTATGTTGTATAATATTCATTCATCAAGCTTTAGTTTTCAGCAAAAATTATTAGTAGTCCAATGCTTGTTTACTCAGCAAATTAAAATTCCTTACTCAAAATTGTTAAATTGAATCAACATTTTTTGAACTCAATAAATTTTCAAGTTTTTATATATTTTAAAGCCAATGTTACAAACGATTTAAACGTAAACCAATGAAGTTCGACAATATTTTAAATTATATGCACGCTGGTTTAAAAATAACAGAAGATTATATTATACGAGGTTCAAAAACTATCACGAATTTTGTGTTTTTCTCAAAAATTATTTATTTATTCATGAATAGCTATTTTGTCCCCTTCAAAGTAATTCCCAACAGATATTATACACTTGTGCCTACGTTTTTTCTAATCCTCTAACCACTTCAAAAAATAATTTTTTGTGATGCTGTTCAGCTCCTCCTTCGATGCCGTCCTTATCTACTCAATCGTAGCGTAGCGTCGTTCTTTCATGGGGCCAGATCTGAGGAATACGGTGGCTGCGCCCAAGTCCAAAATTTGCGCCCAAGCAACGATGCGTGAGCAGGGCCGTTATCATGGTGCAAAAGCTAATTTTTGTTGTTTCACAAATCCGGGCGTTTCTGGCGGATTACTTCGCGCAACCTGCATATAACTTGCAGGCCACCCTGTGGCAAGAACTCATGATGTATTACTCCCCCTGCAATCGAAGAAAACTTTAAGCAAAACCTTTACATTCGACCAAACTTGGCGCGCTTTTTACGGTCTTGGCTCGTGCGACAGCTTCCATTGGGATGATTGAGCTTTGGTTTCCACGTCATAACCATAAACTCATGATTCGTCACCAGTTATGACCCTTAGCAATGTTAATGCGATGCTGTTTTTGGTCGAAAATGGGCAAAAATCGAAGACAAGCCAAAACACGTGCAAGCAAAGCAGCTGTCAAAAATTAACTGAATATTCAAAATGACCGAACTTGTCGACATAAGTGAGAGACATGAGTACCAACACAACGCCACAAAAAATCGGAAATCGAATATACGTAACCCGCGGAAATTCAAAATTCGCGATACTTTTTGAACAGACCTCGTATGTTATATATTTATAAACAAATTTAAAACTAAGAAATATTACAAGATTAAAATACTTGTACAAAAAATTTAATTGGACTACTAATTTTTCCAGAAAAATATATATTTATACAACAACAAAATATACAAATATGAGTATTAAGTAATATAATAAGGATAATATAAAAATTTTCCCTCTTGGGGATAGTGTCCCCTTTTTAATTATAATAAAAAAATTAACACTTCCTAAGTCGGATATTGTTAATTTTTGAAGGATTATATCTGAGATAGATTGTTGGCTATGTGCAATAAACTAATTCGCAGAAAACAATTTCATTCATTTTATTTTTAATTAATTAATTTTTAAAATGTTTTTTTATTCATTAATAGACCAAATAACATATTGAGTTGATGCGATTAAAAGGTTTTCTGACCTTCAAAAATTAACCGTGATTTTGATTGAAAATGAAAATAGGCAAAACAACAACAATAAATTTCAAATCGAAAACAATAATAAGGAATAGAAATAATTCCAAGTTAATGACGTACATAATTGATCATAATTAAATGAATGAAATTTTTCGCTTCTGCTTCAAGTAATTTTTCACTTGGATTTTTCTATGATTAGCTTTGATTGACTTAACATAGTATGATTGCTAGCTACTACGTCTACTACCACTTGAAGGTCTCTGAAAGATTCACTATATTTAATCTTTAGGATTTTCGAAAAAAAAAAATTTTACTAAAATAAAAAGAAAGGTTTTCAAGACTTATTAACAACGGTATGGTTTAGAGGGCGGTACAGGTCGATAAAGTATGGTACTATAACAGTTCATTCATCTTCGCTTAAGTAAGTGCTTTTATCCATTAAAGGTAAATATATCGAGAGTCTGGAGAGGTCAAGCTCATGACCATAATATAATAAATCTTGGATATTTCAAAAGATTTTTTTTTTGCCTGTTGTTTTTGATTTTTAGGCGCACACTTTTGATTCAAAATATTTTACTGCATTAAACACAAACGAAAGTGAAGTGAATTCTTTCCGATAGTGTTTTTATTTTTACTATAAACGAATCAAGGTCTTAATAAATTGAGACATTGGAAGGTGTTGATGAATTATTATTTAAGGGGTGGGTATTTCTTCATTTCATTCTTCGATTTCATATTTTTTCAAGAAAATAAACTTCATTTGTTATTTGTTTAAATGCACATACTATACGAATATTGAAAATCACAATGTATAAAGAAAATTTTTTGGTTGCCTGAGGTTTAGTTTTCGTATAATTTAAGCTCTGCCCATAATTTTTCGTTGAAATGTTAATCTTTGCTGAACAGTTAAATTTGATTATTTGTATGACGTATCTCTTATTTATTGTTACTTATTTTTTTTTATTATTATCAATTTCATTATTTTATATATTTTTTTTCCTAAACAACTTGGTTATAAAATATTGCAATAAATTTTAAATAAGATTTTTATTATAGGAAAATTTTCTTTAAAAAGATTCATTGTGCAAAAAAAACTTAGATATACTCGTATGATGCTCGTATTCTATTGGTGTTATAGAAATAGTAAGCTGAATGTGCCAAGATTTGAACAACATTGTGCCCAAAAAAATTCTTAACATTTGTAAGAAATTTTACAAATTTACCGTTTCCAAAATATTTGGATTCATTAGAAAATTAATTTATAAACGTCTACTTGACCAATTCCTCGAATTTTTTTGGTTTTTAAAAAGTTTAGCTACCTACAACTACATAAATATTGTAACAAGCAGATTTTATGACCAAGGCACAACAATGACAGGACAGGAACATGGGAAAGTAAAGTAAACACACATCGGTGCGTCTCTATCTAACAATGAGTGTATATAGGGAAGGTAACAGAGGAAAGCTTCTTACTGAGAGGTTTATAGGGATGGTATAGTCGAAATGAATCTTTTTATAACAGAAGATGCACAAAATATGACGTAACGGAACATTTACGTCACGATGAATAACTTTGTTATGAATATAGAACGGGGCACCAACGATTTTTCGGAGGATTTGACATTGAACTGATTGGATGCAATAGCAATTTGAAAGCCTTGGTAGAACCTCATAGTTCAACACCGTATGTCCAGATCGGTTTTAAAATCGTGTTGTAACTTAAAAAGTTTGTCATTTAAAGTCAGTTTTGATCTTTGTTCAGTAGTCTAAGAAATAGTCGGTAATGTCTATTAAGTACAAGTCTTTTTGGTGTCGTATAAGCGTTCCAAGTAAGCCGCGTGTCTAGGTTGTCCCAAGGTACCGTACTTTGTCTTTGGTGGAATAATGTCGCCATTAAGATATATTGAGATGGACGGATCTTTGCAGAAGGGGAAGGTAATATGAGCACTGTTCTGCGTATTTACTTTTACTCTCCACCTCGTAAAAAAGTCTTGGAGATTTTTTATGTAGGCTTGTAGGTTTCTGAAAGCGTTTTTTATGTTGGAGTACAAGAATAACAGTATCGTCAGCAAGAGTAGCGGTTATAGTTTTGGGATTAGTTGGGACGTCAAAGGTATAAATATTGTATAGGATTGGATCAAGGATACTGCCTTGAGGAACACCAGCTGTGATACGGGATATTTCGGAATGCTCAGTATTATTCATTACTTGAGAATGACGTTGGAAGAGGTATGATTTTAATATAAGGAAGTACAATATGTGAAGGAAAGGGTGCATTTGAGTATTCAGAGCAGTCCAACGTACCACAGTACACTTTTCGTTGCAAAGAGGATGCAATTTAATCAACCACACCAAGGCATTGTTGGGTTGTGGAGTGTTCTGATCAGAAACCGAATTGGTAATCGCGTATAATTTTAGCGCCTTCAAAAATACGGTTAAGGCGTTTTAAAAGAAGTTTTTCAAAGATTTTTCCAAGGATTAGTAACAAGCTGATAGGTCAATACGAGAATGGGGAATTTTATTCGTTTTTTGTGATTTAACCAGGGGCTTTTTTATTGGGAAGAGGATGGATTAGATTATTAATTACGTTTTTGTAAAGGTTTCTTATCTTCTATTGTATATCCTTGTGTGGAGTGAAAGTACGAGTATTCACCAAGTGCTTGGCAAATACCTCAGCTTTTTTTATGTCCGATTTTGCCCAGGTACCGTGGTTTTGTCGCAATTGGTAAGATGTAGTTTTATAAGATAGAATTCCTTATATACTGTTCGTATCGTTTAGTTTGATATGAGGGTCGTTCAATAAGTCCTTAGAAAATCCGAGAAATTGTGCTCGTAGTGTCGGTAAAGATTTTTTTTTGTAAGTAGCACTATCGACAGGAAAGCTCGATACATAGCGTAGGTCAATTTCTATCGTCGATTAAAGTTAACGACATTTATTTGTGCATAACAATGGAAAAAAGCGAGTTTAGGGCTGTCATTAAACATCTCCATTTGAAAGGCTTAAGCCCGAAAGAAATCAAAGCCGAGTTGGATGCAGTTCATGGCACATCTGCACCTGTGTTTGCGACGGTTTACAATTGGGTGAATGAATTTAAACGTGGCCGTTCATCCACACAAGATGAACATCGTTCAGGACGCCCAGTTGAGGTGTCTACTCCTGAAATCATCGACAAAATCCACGATCTGATTTTGAACGATCGGCGAATTAGAGTGCGCGAATTAGTTGAGGACACGGGCATATCACAAGGTACAGTCGCTTCAATTTTGCATGAAAAATTGTCTGTGAAAAAAATGTCGGCAAGATGGGTGCCGCGTTTGCTCTCAGAGGAGGATAAGCGCAATCGTGTAGTGGACTCTGAGGCTATGTTGGCACTCTTTCATCGCAATCCTGCCGAATTCCTTCGTCGATATGTCACTGTGGACGAAACCTGGATACACAACTACACTCCAGAAACGAAGAGACAGTCATCACAGTGGATTTTCAAGGGTGAACGGGCTCCGAAGAAGGCAAAAACTGTGCCATCGGCCGGCAAGGTGATGGCCACGGTCTTTTGGGATTCGCAGGGCATCATTTTTATCGACTACTTGGAAAAAGGAAAAACAATAACAGGACCATATTACGCGTCGTTATTGCAACGGTTGAGCGAGGAAATCAAAGAGAAACGCCCCCACCTGAAGAAGAAAAAAATCCTCTTGCATCAGGACAATGCGCGTGTGCAAACCTGCGCTGTTTCCATGGCCAAAATTGTGGAATTGAGAATGGAATTGTTGCAGCATCCCGCTTATTCACCAGATTTGGCCCCGAGTGACTATTTTCTTTTCCCCAATCTGAAGAAATGGCTTGGCGGACGACGGTTCACTTCCAACGAGGACGTCATTGCTCAAACGGATGAGTATTTTGCAGAACTTCCTAAATCCTATTTTTTGGACGGGATAAAAATTTTGGAAAAACGGTTGGAAAAGTGTATAGAGCTAAAAGGAAATTATGTTGAAAAATAATATTTTTTTTTTTAAAGAACATTTTTTGTCCATCTTTTTCTAAGGACTTATTGAACGACCTTCGTATTTTTATATTTCTGTTGAAAGTTCACGCTGTAGTTGGTTTAGTTTGTTTTTATGGTTAGGCATTCTGAAGCGTTGCTATTGCGCTCTAGGTTTTCGTTTTTCGATAATTAACGTCCGTATATTTGAGGGCAAGTATTATTGTGGCGTTTATTTTCTGCGATAGTTACTAAATTTTGTATATATGTAGTAAGACCCTGTACTGCTAAGTCAATGTAGTTTTCTGTTTTCAATCTTTGTTTTAAGTTAATCTGTTGAGCTTATTCGTCTTAAAATGCGTTCCAGTCGATTGTGCCATTTATGAATTTGGGAGGCGGATCTGAGGAAAATTCTTCTCAAATAAAAATCTAGATTTTTATTTAAGAAGAATAGTCAAAAATTAATGACAAGGCTTCTAGTGATAGGTGAAAAAAATTTAATTTACGAATTTAAGGACAAATTGAAAAAATACTGTTTAAAAAAAAAAACCAACGCAGAAAAGAGCAAACCCACCAACAATTACGCAAAAATTAATTTATTAAATGTAAATGAAAAAAGTATATGTAAACACTAATCTAGATGCTAATACGATTATTTCTTTCAGAGCTACTTCCGTTTTCATTAATTTACCACTGAATGGTATCCGTTGTATATGAGAATCATGTCGAGATACTTTTCTTAATGTTGTGTGGCCATACGAGAACAGACCTCCTAGCAGTCTCACTTCAAAATTAGCTCTTATTTGAGCTTTTCCTCTTTGCTATCTTCATACATTTTCTTGCTACTCACCTTCCCACTAGGTTTCATGAAACAGTCTAGTGAAGAGAACTGGAATTTTCATAATAAAATACTATCAATTCCAAGTGGAAATATGTGCTTTCGATTTCATTCGGCTTAGCTAACTCTGTATAAACATTGGAAGTTTCTCTTTCGAGTTAATGTTCCAATGTGGAACCATTCTCTCACAGCAGAGATTATTTGCATTTAGCAAGAAGACTGGAAGTTTACAACCTTCTCTGTTATTATTGCTCCGCATTTCTATTTGATACAAATGGTCACGTGTTTACTCGAGTGGCTGGAAAGATATGTCAAATATCTGAGAATGGATTAGTAGGTATTTTTTTTATTCTTCTGGCTCTCTTCTGTTCAAAATTCTCTGAAGCTCTTTTTATTAATCTCTTGGGAATCCGAAACATTTCAGAGATAGGAAGCTCAAAACTGAAGCTCACATGCGGTGGAGCAATAATCTAAGTCAGTTTCGCAAAGGTAGTGAACTGTCGTCTGCTATCCCAAAATTGAATATAAAAATTCTAAAATATTAAACTTAATAGTTACATTTTTTTTATTTTCTCTTCCCTTTTTTTCTGGTGTTTATTTTTAGTTCTATAGCATGAATTGTAGCTTCCTTTCTTTGATGTTTGAATGAAGCTTAATATCAATGAATACGATTTTCAATTGTAATTATTTTATTTTCTATTTTGTAATTATTTTTATTCTTTTCTTTTTTTTTAAATTTTGATATTTAAAAAATTGAAATTTAATTAAGAAAAAAGTTTTCTTGGAAATTCCGATCTCTGGATCTCTCTCGCGACACATAGGTCTGATTGTTAATTGTTGCACAGTTAATATATGGAATTTAAAATATTTACAATATTGTTTATTTACTAAAGTCCAAATATAAAAATATTTTTAAAAAAAGCTATATTTTTTTAAGCTCATTCGCAACAGCATACTTATTATTTTAAAATTTTTCAAAAATTTATCTAACCAATAAAAAAATAGAATAAATTGAAACTTAATAATATATTTAAAAAAAATGGACTTTTTCATTACATAGTATATTAAAAAGTCAATCAAATAAACGGTTCAGATTTCAGAGACTCGTAAAAAAGAACTTCAAACATTTATGGCCTTATTAAATAAAAAAATTAAGTTTTCATATTCTATCTACGTTTTACGAAGTATTTTATTATTTTCAACTGTTTTTTTTAAATAATTCTGCACCAAATCCAGACTCAATAATTTACTTATGTACATGTTTTTGTGACGATTGGTACCAAAATAGTGAGGAGAAAAAATACCTTAAAATTCTTTTCTTTTAAAGTACGAGGGTCGTTCAATAAGTTCTTAGAGAAAGATAGAAAAAAACTGTTTTTAAAAACAAATTTTATTTATTTTTCAACATCATCTCCTTTTAGCTTTATACACTTTTCCAACCGTTTTTCCAAAATTTTTATCCCGTCCAAAAAATAGGATTTCGGAAGTTCTGCAAAATACTCATCCGTTTTTGACGTCCTCATTGGAAGTGAACCGTCGTCCGCCAAGCCATTTCTTCAGATTGGGGAAAAGAAAATAGTCACTCGGGCCCAAATCTGGTGAATAAGCGGGATGCTGCAACAATTCCATTCTCAATTCCACAATTTTGGCCATGGAAACAGCGCAGGTGTGCACACGCGCATTGTCCTGATGCAAGAGGATTTTTTTCTTCTTCAGATGGGGGCGTTTCTCTTTGATTTCCTCGCTCAACCGTTGCAATAACGACGCGTAATACGCTCCTGTTATTGTTTTTCCTTTTTCCAAGTAGTCGATAAAAATGATGCCCTGCGAATCCCAAAAGACCTTGGCCGTCACCTTGCCGGCCGATGGCACAGTTTTTGCCTTCTTCGGAGCCCGTTCACCCTTGAAAATCCACTGTGATGACTGTCTCTTCGTTTCTGGAGTGAAGTAGTGTATCCAGGTGTCGTCCACAGTCACATATCGATGAAGGAATTCGGCGGGATTGCGATGAAGGAGTGCCAACATAGCCTCAGAGTCCACTACACGATTGCGCTTATTCTCCTCTGAGAGCAAACGCGGCACCCATCTTGCCGAAATTTTTTTCACAGACAATTTTTTTTGCGAAATTGAAGCGACTGTACTTTGTGATATGCCCGTGGCCTCAACTAATTCGCGCACTTTAATTCGCCGATCGTTCAAAATCAGATCATGGATTTTGTCGATGATTTCAGGAGTAGAACCTCAACTGGGCGTCCTGAACGACGTTCATCTTTTGTGGATGAACGGCCACGTTTAAATTCATTCACCCAATTGTAAACCGTCGCAAACACAGGGGCAGATGTGCCATGAACTGCATCCAACTCGGCTTTGATTTCTTTCGGGCTTAAGCCTTACAAATGGAGATGTTTGGTGACAGCCCTAAACTCGCTTTTTTCCATTGTTATGCACAAATAAATGTCGTTAACTTTAATCGACGATAGAAATTGACCTACGCTATGGATCGAGCTGAAATTTTGACAGCTTTCCTGTCGATAATGCTACTTACAAAAAAAAATCCTTACCGACACTACGAGCGCAATTTCTTGGATTTTCGAAGGACTTATTGAACGACCCTCGTAGTTATTTTGTACTCGTATAATATAGAAAAATTAAAAAAATTCCGGTGAAAACGGAAAATTAAAAACTTGCAATTTTATGTTCCATTCAACTATCAACAATGACCGAGATATCAAAAATTATTGAATCAGAGCTGATAATATAGTTCGGATTTTTGCTAAAAATAGATTAAAATTTATGTTTTCCGGTTGAAAATAAAATCAAAACTGGATTTAGGTCATTTTCTAGTTTCGTCGAAGTCCACGCGTATTCGATCGAAAGTGAGCAAATTGTGATGGTGATTTTTCATTTCGTCCGATACTGATCTAGAACAAGTTATAAGTGACATTTTCGATTAAAAGTAAAAATCTCCGGCTAATTGCAAAACGGGAAATATGAATGAATCACTGAACTAGTCAACTTGTGAGCTAGTCAAATAGCCCAACATACCTAACCCAATCGAATTACCATCTAACCAACCAACCACAATGCATGCCACTATTTGCGTCCATAGCAATAATCTTTTCACAATCTACCTTAGCAAAACTGTTATAGTTTCTTTTAGAACAAGAAATCGAGTGGACGAAAGAAAAAACAACCTGAAACAGCCACCACAGATATGAACTAATAAAACAGTTTCAGGCAGCAATAACAACAATAAAAGTAATAAAAAAAATCAAAGATGTCTGCGATTCGATGGGGAGGTTAATGTATCTGCATTGATTTGGTCACCGCTATAAGAACCAGAATCACTGTTAAGACCTACTGAACCTGTCCAGTTACGATACATAAACTCAGATCTCGATTGCCATGCCAAGCGCGAGTAATAAGATTCCAATTAACACTCACTTACAAAAACTTAATTCAACCAAGAAGGCAACATGTACTAGTACTAATAAAAGATTTTTCAATCTTCGACATTTACGAGACATATGTATATATACGAATTGCATATGTAGTTACAGTGATGCAAGATATTTTTTTTAAACATCCTTGCATAAGAGTTTAACAAGAAAAATAAAACAGAAAAGCCCACACACTATATCGGCTTTATTGCAGCTACAATTGTTCTTAGATAACATGGTCGCCGGTTTAAGAAAACATACTTAAAACAATAAATTTTTAAAGAAGCATTTAAACTTTTTAATTAGTTGCTGGGGTGTTAGTTTGGATAATAAATACATTATCATATGGACAATATTGTAGGAGCGTAAAAGGTTAGTGTTGAAATTCGAGTTTCTTAGTCAATGTTGGCTTCACTGCAAATATATATTTTTTTAAAAAGGATATACGAACAACACTAAAAGTGTATATGGATAGGTATATGAACTTTCTTCATAGATTATTGTAATATAAAATAAATTTTGTAATATTTTTTAATCCTCTGATTCCGATCCTGTAGATCACCCACATAATTTTTTGATAAGGTAAGTACGTCTTCATATTAATAGAGAGACTTCCAACAACCAGGCAGAAGTGTCGTGGCTAGTATAGGCCATATGGCTAACGGTGCTCAAATGACACCTCGATCACCACCATTATAATTGGTTTTTTTTTTATTTTTATTTTCTCCCCCTAACCCGCATGATCAAATTTTTTCTCCGTTGCTAACCTTCCACTTTTATACATCTCCCCCGCTTGGTATTATTTCACATTTACTCTTCGGAGGTTTACCCAAGTAAAATAAAATTCTCTCAAAAGGCATGATAAGTATATTTCGGGTGCGAAGAGGATAGATAGTGGCCAAATAAAAAAACCTCTCCCCCATATCTACAACAAATGCTGACCCACAAGCATGCCTGTCACTCTCTCGTCTTCTGAGTAGTCCCTCTTGGACACGTCTAAATATTTTCGTTCCTATTTTTTTTTTAATTGAAAGTACTATAATCATTAAGAACACCTTCAGGAAGAAATAAATTTCTAAGAGTTTTACAAATTATCAGCCCTTTATTTTTTACTTAAAAATTTTGAAGAAGTATTTACAATTAAGGTACTGACATACAAATTAAATACATCTTTTTTCAAGAAAATCAAGTTCTTCATGTGCTATAATTAAAATTTCATTTCAAAGTAAAGCCAATTTAACGCAACCATATTATTCTTTATAATATTGTATAATACCATAGTTCTAATTTTTATCTTTGTACAAAAAAAACCAGTCTTTAGACTAAAGAAATGCTGCATAATGTAAGCAAAACCTTGAAAATTATGATTTTCATACGACTATCTCTTTATTAGATAAACTGTCGATGCTTGCTACTCGTAAAAAGCCATGCACACCTAACTAGAAGAATTAATAGTCCAGTTATAAAACTTACCTTTGAAATTAAAGAAAAATCTGATTTTAATATATAAATAGTTTTTCAAAAATTATAAGAACATTCAATAAATTATGTAGCAAATTATGATATCTGATTTTAAGTACACACAACTTAACATCAAAATAAGGCATTACGGCATTAAAAAAAATTTTCGTATCATTGGTTAGAATGTCTTACACTATGAAAATTAGCAAAAGAATTTTCTCAATCATACATTAATAAAGGTGATAGTGTTTTTTGACAATACTACTATTTGAGGATGTTGTAAAAAAGAGTACCTTGGAAGCAGTGCCGGCTTATGATCTTGTGCATGTAAATTTTGTAATTCATTCAATTACTAAATAAAATTGTTGCATTTGAAAACGTATAAGGCACAACAGATGGTTTGTTTGCACAAAATGAAATAATATCAAAATTCCAATTCAGTCACATATAGCGACAAGATGTTAAGGACTAATACGCACGCGGGTACATATTTGAAACATTATGGAGCAATCTTCTACACTCAAACGTTCCCTTCAACTTTTACTGTTGCTGACGACGTTGGTGCTGATGTTAACGTAGTTAAAAATCGAAAATAAATAGCATCGAAAAGAATAATGAAAACTTGTTGCTCCAGATAATCTCTTTTAAGGAAATTGTAATCAACCCGTTCCTCATTGCAATCGCCATCGTTTTTACTATCACTACATTTATCGTCATCAACGTAACCATCACAGTCGACATCAGCATCCTCCTCAACATCATCATTGGCATCACTATTATCAACACCATCGCTTCCCCATCATACCAACCTTTGCGAAATCATTTTGGCTTGTTAACGTACCGGTGGCCAGATACTACTACCGAAGTTACCAGTTATGCCGGATTGTTGTCATTTAGCGGCGTTACAATTTGCTTGATATGGCAACGGTACGGGTTTTGAAATTTACATTATTCCACCCAAAAGCGGAGCAAACAGAAGTGACCGACGACTTCGTTCTTTCCTTAATTTGTTCACCGAAGCGCGTCTATTGCATTCGAACTTTTTCGATTATACGAGTACATTGCCTCCTAGTTTCTATCCTAATAAGTGACTAATGAGTGAATTTGGGCTGACGGCACACACCAATCGTTCATAATCAACCGGAACGAAATCTATACGTGAAACTATGCATATTATTATTAATAGTTGATAGTGGGTAGTTGAGTATTTTGTGTTGTGTTATTGTGGTCACTATAGAGGCTATTCGGGCATGACCAACTCTGCACTGTGACTACAATTGCCACGACATCGCATCGTGAACAGCATCACAGAATTGCTGAGGTGGTCAATCGAATGCCAATGGACTAAGACTTAACCAGCAGACTTACTTCTAATAATTGATGCAGACTTATATGTACATCCTTTCTATAAACACGAGCCACTATCCACTAAAAACTGAAAACGGTCCACCACCGATAACTACCGATTCCGTCCGTTGCTATTCTTCTTTGGTCAGTATGACACATCTAGCGTTTTCGAGTTAACCGTTTTTTTCGTCTTTATAGTCCATTTACTCCAATTCCTCCCCATTGATCTTCCATAATATAAATACGGCCACATAAGTGGAAGACTCTTTTATACCGATGAAGTTTTTCGCAATTTCTTGTTATTTATTATAGGCACATATTGCATAGCCACTGCATTTATTATACGTGTACAACAGACTAATTGAATGCACTTCTTTAGTTTGTCTGCTTTCCTAGCATTAATGCATTTTTCTGCACTTATTTTCTTTATTGGCAACAACCTCTCTTCACTAATGGGAAACTCGACAAAATTCACTTTCATTTTACTTTATATTTATTATGTTCATCTTTTTTTTTTTTTTTGATTGATGCTAGAAATTTTTGTTTGCTCAATATTTGTATTGGCTTATTTTTAAAAATAGAAATAATTTTTAAAAATAGAATAGAAGTATGAATTTGGTTAATAATATGTGACGATTATCTATGTTAAAATAGAGAATTATCCTAACTTTGTATTTAGGATTAAATTTTTGAAATGGCCTTAAAAAATGATTTTTCATTCATTTTGTTGAACTAATAGTTTTAAATACTAAGTAGATAAAGCTCTATGATAATTTAACCGATATTACAACTTCGATTGTTATGGAAACGGTACGAAACCGTGTAACAAACATAATTTTTTATTGTTAAAACTACGGAAATAACTCTTAATGTTATACAAACCAAGAGAAATTATGCGCAACGGACATTTGGCAACTGAAAGTTGTTAAATGTTGCATATTCTCATTTTAATTGCAATCAGATATCATGAATAAATTCGCAGATTGGAAATTGGGGATTAGAAACCTAATTTGCCTGATTAAGAATTTCCACAAATGAACAGCTCTTACAATAAAGATTACTGTGAATTATTTTTTCAAATATGACCGTACTATCTGAAGCTATAAATGGCACCCACTTGGTGGCAAATACAAAAATGTGGTATCCAAAGTTGAATTTATTCGTAAGCAACTCTTATTTCTATAATTTTATCTTCTAAGAAAATTCTTATTTGTCACTCTCCACAAATATTATCTGGGCTAGTTTACACGAATTCATATGAAACCACACATCATGCTGTCAATTACATCAATTAGTTTACATGACTCCATATGGTACCGCATCACTTCCCCCTTCTAAACACTTTTGCTGCACGCGATCCTGTAGCAACTAATTTTATAGTGGAGATTGTCCATTTGACAGTTAAAAAATGTTATGCTTATTTATTGGAGATTGTCCATTTGACAGTTAAAAAATGTTATGCTTGTTTGAAAAAATCATTAAATTTTCTTGCTTCATATCCTTTTTTAATAGCTTATAAAATTGCCTTGATTATGTGCTTGCACCCCGAAGGTTCAGATCGAAATAAACATTCTTTCACTAACACAAATACAGAAGAACCAATTATTGAAACTCAGTGTGAAGTGATATGGTATAAAATTGTATCGAGTAAACTCGCTCTGCCATTCTCACCCCTTCAAAAAAATTCCGGTATGGAGCTAAGTTTTTAATTTTACGAGTTTCGAGAATAAAAATATTTTTAATAGATGTTAACCCAATAAATATTGTTTCTGGCATTTTTTTACTCCGCATTTAAATAAATTGGGTTGGCAACTAAGTGATTGCGCATTTTAAATAAGAGGAAAAATTCAAAATTTTGACTTCAAAATATAATTTTATTAAATTAGGTATTGTCCGTTTTTATCGATAACCTTTTTTAAACTGAATTAAATGTGATTTTATATCATCAGCGTCATTAAAAATTTTACCATTTAAGGAGTTCTGCATGGAACGAAATAAATGGTAATCTGAAGGTGCTAGGTCAGGGCTATATGGTGGATGTGACAACACATCCCAACCTAATTCCAATAATTTTTGACGAGTGACCAAAGATGTGTGCGGCTTTGCATTGTCAATGCTCGTTTGGTTTCTTGGTAAAAGTTCAAAGTGCAGAATTCCTTTATAATCCCACCAAGCTGACAGCATCATCTTCTTTTGGTGCATCTCAGCTTTTGATGTCGTTTGAGGTGGTTCATCTCGTATCACCCACGATCATTTTCGATTAACGTTGTTGTAAACTATCCACTTGTCTTTACCAGTTATCAGTCGTTCCAGAAATGGATCCGTTTCGTTGCGATTCAGAAGCGAATCGCAGATACTAATGCGTTGCGTCAAATGAATTTTCTTAAGCTGATCAGTAATCCATAAATCGAGTTTCTTAACATAGCAAAGCTGAATCGATAATGGCCTTGATATGGGTCTCATCAACTTCAATTGGTTGCGCATTTTTTAGTGAAAAATCACCAGAACGAAATTTAGGGAACCAATTTTGACACTGCCTTTCTTTCAAGGCTTCATTCCCATATATGACACATAACTTCTTCTGTACCTGCGATGCGTTCTTTTTTTTCAGAAATAATACAATCAAATATGTCTAAAATGCACTTCTTGTCCTTCAATTTTCAAATTTGGATGAAAACAAAACTAAATAGCTAAACGATACAATATTTTACTAAATTAAAGGCCGAAGTCCAAACAACAAAAAAACAATATAGGTTAGGTGTTTTGAACACGTTGACATAATAAAAGAATGAGCTAATACCATCTATTGACAAAATCCGTAATCACTTAGTTGTCAACCCAATATTCTAAACATTTAAATATTTTCGTGCTATGACTTTTGTAAACTAAAGTAATTATCTGACCGATCAAGTACCATCTTTAAAGATGGATTAATAAATGCCAACGTATATAATTAAATTACTTAACTGTTCCTAAAGACGAATCACATTAAGAACAGAAGTCTTAGAGAAAATTTGATGATATATGGATATTTTTGTCTTAGATAAATAATCTACGTAATCATATTAATAATTGCATTAGAAGGCCGCAAAATATTTGCCTCGAGTCCGTAACTAATATCCTAAAGAAGAAAAGAGGCAATTTTCTTTTCATCACTAGAACTCACCAATTCATAACGCTTCTCCAATTGGTGAGTTTTTCATGGGTACCGGGGAAGCATCAATGACTGATTCGGTACATTTCTGCTCGGATAACATTTATTACAGTAAAATTGTAAAGGTAGAAATAGCAATTAGAAGATCCCTGCATGATTATAATATTGAAAAATCATGCATATTTTATATAAAATGTCGGAAACTATTCAAATGATCTTCCTTCTTAATGGAGTCAAGTTTGATATAACATAGCTTTTCGTGCTCTCTACAAAGAACTATATCTGAATACTGTCTATCCATTAAAAAAAAAACAGAACATTTTAAATTTGGAATTTTAGGGAATCGAAAAACCAAATTTCTTTTGGACAATATTTAAATGGTACACTTTTTTAATAGAATAATAATGGCTATTGGAGAAAAAATGTTCAATCGAATGAAAAATTAAATTTTTAATGTTATAATTCTCAGTTCTAAAGATATTTGTTCAGCTATAGATTATCCACTTTAATTTACAGTAAGAAATTCAGGTATATTCTCAAAATCTACATGTTTGTTTACATAAAAAAACAACAACAAATATTTGTCATCCGAACAATATTAAATTACATTTTGATATGAAATGGAGAAGTAAAAACCTTTGAAGATGATCGAAGCAGTAAGAAATTCATTAACCAAGCATGAGTAAGGTTGGGATGGAACGACATTGTTACCGCAAAGAAGAGATTAAAATCGATGTCATGGAGTCATGGAAGTAGTATGGTCCCAAAAAATACGAACTCAAAAAATCACTGACAGAACGAAGCGTTGCGGTTTTATGTCATTTCTCCAATGATATGACATCTACGGAAGAACTGGCCGCCACATCAAAAGGTCCATTGCCCAGCAAGAGATATCAAAAGTTGTTCAATCAACTTTTAATTGCCACAAAAGTATTTTTTTATTTTTTTTTTTCGTTTTCGGCAATCACCTCTCGTTCAGCACCGACAATCTTATTATTATTTTAATTTTTTTTTTCTTAAATTTTAGAGGTGCCGTCACAGATTAATGATGCGTTACTGTTCACTTCAGTTTATGTCCTTCAAAATAGCGCTTCAAATTGTACTGGTTTCAAAACATATCCATGTTGTTTTATGAAAGATTTATTTGAGTTCACTATAGTACAATCGATAAGTGAACTTCTTATTAATTATTAAAATTCAATTCTATTGTTTCTATGTATTAATGTGCCTTTTTATTTATTAAGCATAGAATATCTCAGCTTAACTTCCAAATGGGACACTGTATTGGATTGTAAAAGCTTTACTCAGTGAGTGGGACCATAACCGAATCTTCGAATTTCAAACTGACAATTGTCGATTAGAGTGATCATTTCGGATTTTTCATCTTTGATTGTTTATTTTTCTTGACTTTTCATATCTAAAGTTTTATTATTGTTTTAAGCCGATGTTTATTATTATTTTTAGAAACTTTTTTCACTGTCACTAGCATTGTTGATGTCTAACATATTTAGTCCAGCATTGACTTTATAGCAGCATAACGATGAACAGAAGATGTCCAATCGGATTTATGTCATATTAAAATCGAATATTTATAATCCATCGAAAAATGGCGTGCTGACAATACGATAAGATAAACGTACTCTTTTTTGATGGAATTTAATTCAATGAACTAGCAATGAAATATACACGTACTCGTACGTGGGCGAGAATAGGTGTGCTATGGATGATCGGAAATATTTTTCTACGCCCGTAATACCTTTTCGTAGTGCCAAAATGAGCATTTGTAGGATCCGCTATGATCCTCTAGTCCATAGTACCATGTATGTGTATAAGTCAAATGAAAATAATATTAATGATTTTTGCCATATTGACCAATCAATTTAAGCCATTGTTTGCGGCAGGTTTAAGTACAATAAGCTGTGCGATATTATTTTTCTCTTCTTCTTTCAACTTGAAAATGTTATATGTAGATTTAATATTATATAAAAAGTATATGCCCTCTTTTACAATATATATAAATACGAAAATTAAATAAATCGCTAAATAATTTTTAGAGAAGATTTTATTTTTAATAACAATAACATCTTTTTCATCTAAATATTATATCGTTTAATACAATTATTTCTGGATTTGAAAAATATATATTACTTTAAACTTATGTTATTGATTATTCAAATTTATTGCCTATTAGAACTTATCAGCTCTTATATACTTAGCTCTCTCATAAAATTAGTTATAAATTCTAATTTAAATTTAACATGAGCGCAATTTTATGTCAGATCTTTTAATCTTAAGATTTCATAATCAACGTAACACTCAAAATATATAAGGTGTAGTAAAAAGAAATCCATTATTTTTGCATTAAATTGAAGGTTTTATTTAGCATAGATAGAATGATACGATTTAGGTCAAATATGCACCGTTTTGTTCGATAACTTGTTGCCATTTTGGAGGTAATTTCATAATTCCTCTCTCGTAGAAACCTTCGTCTCTATTGGCAAAAAACTGGGACAGTCGATTTTCACATTCTTCACTTGAGGCGAATTTTTCACCTGCAAAATCATTCGTCATAGACAGGAAGAGGTGGTAATCACTTGGTGCCAGGTCCGGACTATAAGGTGGATGCATAAGAACATCCAAACCAAGGTCCCGGAACTTCTGGCGAGTCACTATCGATGTATACGGCCTGGCGTTGTCCTGGCGGAACACAATTCCTCTCCTACGTAGGCTACTATATATATTTCTGGCCTAGGCAACACTAAGTGTTGCCAGGTGCGATCTGACATTTCCATTGGAAAGTTTGACATTTTTTAGCATAAACGTACTCAGAACGTTTTGACGTACGACTATCATTTGTGTTGTTTACAGTGACTTGAAAAAATCAATTTGGCAAAAAAATGGAATTAACTCGTGAACATTTTCGTGCGACCATTTTTCACAACTTTCGACGTGGATTATCACGACAAGAGTGCATCGATGAACTTAAATCTTTGTATGGCTATGAAGCACCATCCTATAGCACTGTGAAAAACTGGTACAACGAATTCAATCGTGGCCGACGCTCGCTCAAAGACGAATTCCGTGAAGGTCGTCCAAAAACAGCCGTTGTTCCAGAAAACATCGATGCCGTACGTGAACTGATAATGCAAGACCGTCATGTGACATACCGTGAGATAGAGGCATGCCTAGGCATTTCTCCCACCAGCATACATTCGATATTGCATGAACACCTGGCCGTAAAAAAGGTTTGTTCTCGTTGGATCCCGCACAATTTGACAATCGCTCAAAAAAAGGCTCGTGTGGATTGGTGTAAAGAAATGCTGAAAAAATACGATCGCGGTGCTTCAAAAGACGTTTATAAGATCGTCACAGGTGACGAATCATGGATCTATGCGTATGAGCCCGAAACAAAACAGCAATCGACCGTGTGGGTCTTCCAAGACGAGTCAAATCCAACGAAAGTTGTTCGTGGAAGAAGCACTTCGAAGCAAATGGTCGCTTGTTTCTTTGGCAAAACTGGTCATGTGGCGACTGTTCCGCTTGTGCAACGTAGGACGGTCAATTCTGAGTGGTACACCACCATTTGTTTGCCTGAAGTCTTCGGAGAAATTCGAAAAACGAACAAGAGAAGTCGAATCATTGTGCACCATGACAATGCGAGCTCTCACACATCGGCTCAAACCAGCGCCTTTTTGACCGGACAAAACGTCGAATTGATGGGTCATCCTCCGTACAGCCCTGACTTGGCACCCAATGACTTCTTTTTATTCCCACACATCAAGAAAAAAATGCGTGGTCAACGATTTTCGTCGCCAGAAGATGCTGTTGAAGCATTCAAAAACCATGTTTTGGAGGTGTCTCAATCGGAGTGGAAAAAGTGCTTCGAAAATTGGTTTGAGCGCATGCAAAAGTGTATAAATCTTGATGGAGAATATTTTGAAAAACAATAAAACCTTTTTCGTTGATAAATATTCGCATTTTCATTATTAGGCCAGAAATATATATAGTAGCCCACGTATTGGCCAAAGCTGGCCACTTCTGGGCGATTGCTTCTTTCAGACGGTCCAATTGTTGACAGTATAGGTCTGAATTAAGAGTTCGGCCGTAGGGGAGCAGCTCATAGTAGATGATTCCCTGCCAGTCCGACCAAACACACAGCAAAACCTTCGTGGCTGTCAATCCTGGCTTGACCACCGTTTGCGCCGGGTAACCGCGATTTGACCACGACCGTTGTCGCTTGACGTTGTCGTAAGTGACCCACTTTTCATCACCAGTAATCATCCGCTTCAGAAATGGATCGATATTGTTGCGATTCAGCAGCGATTCGCAGATGGAAATTCGGACCATGAGGTTTTTTTGCTATAACTCGTGTGGCACCGATACATCGGGCTTCTTTTTGTATCCAGCCTTATTTAAGTGGTTCCAAACGTTTTTTTGTGCAATGTTTAGCTCTTGGACAATCGAAACAATGCTTACGTGACGGTCGGACTCGACGATTTCCATTATTTTATCGACATTTTCGACAATTGGCCTTCCAGAGCGTGTTGCATCTTTGACATCAAAATTACCGGAATGGAATCGACGAAACCAAAATTGCGCATAATTGACTATTACAGTATCAGAACCATAAACACTATTCACATTTTCAGCTGCCTGGCTTGCGTTTTCGCCTTTATCGAAGAAAAACTGTAAAATATCGCGTATTTTCTCTTTGTTTGTGTCCATCTTTGACGCGTGCTAAAAAAATACTGAAGCAAGTAATCACAAAACTGTATCAGAAGTTATTTTAGTACAAAATAATTTTAGTTATCTTTTTAACGCCATCTAGTGCAACCCAATCGCACTTTTACAACGGGAGATACAGACTCCTAAAGCCATCTACTGGCAAAATAATGGATTACTTTTTACTACACCTTATAGATTTGAAGTTTTAATACCAAGAAAATTCATTTAAATAACCGAAACTGTTCTAAGGCTTAAAATACTTCAAATATTATAAATAAAAATAGGAAAGCCCTGATTTATATAATTTAATGTCACTTTTTACAAGGATAAGTCCTTTAAAAAATTTTGGCCCGAATAATGATCAGATTTCTCCATGCAGCATAATTAGAGAACGCATTTTCATGTGTTCGTGATTAGATGTAAATTCTGCACTGCATGCAATAGTGCACCACATCTAAAATTCTAATAAATTTTAAACGAATTTGACATTTTACTTTTTAAAGTTAACAAGAGTCAAATAAAAAATGCTGAACATGTTTTCCACACGCAGCGTTACACGCAGGAAAAGTGCACGTTTATTCGGAGTTGTTATATGGCGACTTCAAACTTCATTAAAATTGGCCAAAGTGTGTTAAGATGAATAATTAGAGATTATTAAACTTTATGAAAATTATTATTTTTTAAGAATATTATATATTAATATATATAATATATACACGCATTAACGTGGGTGCTGAGTTGAACAAAGATTTTTGGTTGAAAACCGAGTTAAATGTTAGCTCGAAAATCTCACTTCTAAAATGCGTTTTCCGCTAGCGGAGAGGAAGTGATGTGATACCACGTTGACTCGTCTAAACTAACCCATTTGATGACTGTGTGGTTATATATATAACTAAGTGTATGACCTCAGAGGGACCTCAAATTCCACTAATGGAGGCAGTTGACCAACAAGCATTGAACTAATACGTACTAACATTAGATATGCTCTATCGTTTCTTGAATTTTTTCGTATCCGATAAAAACCAGAACATGTTGTTAAAACAAGGGTCTCTATTGGGTTATTGACTATATACTGGGTGTTTGGTCAAAATTATCTCATTTCAGGATCGTTAAGATGTACTTATTTGCTGAATAAGTTACATTGGTCGTTTTCTGTTAAAAATGCTTAACCATATTACATGCACATCTTACGTAATCGTAAAATGCTATTGCTTTCCTGGATTTGTTAATAATATAATGCGCGATACTGTTTTAAGCTACAATTAAACGGTGCACAAGACAGTATTCGATGCCATTTTTAACATCATGTGTGCATGGAACAGAAGAATATAGTTACGAACTTCTCAGTTTTTGGGCTTTATTTGGATTATTGGCAATAAATTTCATCTGTTTTCATGTACCAGCAAATTTACTTTCGAACTCACATAAGCCAAGCTGGATTAGAATTTTGTACCTTAATAAGAAATAAATTTTATGAGATATATTTTAAAGAACTGATTCAGTATAATAAATAAAGGATTTTTATTATATAAATTTTCCTTTAATTCTTGGAATATGTTAATTAATTTGCTTATATTAACACCGAAATCATAATTTTATTAGGTTGGCATAACCGTTTGTGACTTATATTTTCGAATAAGGCTTTATTAAGCAATAATATCAAAGATTATCTTTTGAAAGATCATATTTAATAATTTTGATTATCAAATATTACTTTTGTAAGATTATATTAAAATATTTTTTATAATTTGGATAACTCGAATATGGAGAAATACAAAAATTATGTTGCGGGTTTAAAGTTCGATTTATGATTGTACTTAGACCTAAATTTGACGATACTTTTTAATTTCCAAACAAAAACCCATTAAACAAATAAACATATACTATAAAATACGAATATCGATTTATAATAAACCTAACCATCAATTAACAGATTAAATAGTCCGCTCAAATTAGTGTCTTAAGATTAATTGTCCTCTCAACTAGATTGATTGCAATACTATTCTATGAGGAGCAGAAATATAATGTAGACAAGAGGTACTCGTAATATTAAAAAATAATAGCATGTTTACGAACAGTTAATATTCTTTTCCGAAACCCAAACTTAAAATTGCTGAGTAAAAAATAGTACATGATATAAGATCAGAATATTGAGAAAAGTCGGAAACCTATTGTGAAATGGTTTTTTTTTAATGTGGACCTTGCCGACGCCTTCACATCAGTATGGAATGACGGCTTAATATATAAACTAATAAAGTATAACTTTCCAAGACATCTAATTAAAATACTTGATAATATGTTAGAAAATAAAAAATTTATATTGGATATAGAAAAAAAGTCACAGAAAACTATATTTAATATTAGCAACGGACTGCAACAAGGTACAGTGACGTCACCTATCCTTTTTATAATATATATAAACGACCTATTACAAAATTTAAATAAAAAAAATGATAATAGTCACGCAATCGCCTTTGCGGATGACATTACAATTTATGTAGCCAACAAAGGCATACAAATCATAACTGCTAAACTTCAATCGATGTTCGATAGTATTCGGGACTATACTAAGTCTTGGCGATTAAGAATAAATTATAGCAAGTGCGAGGCTATCCTTTTTAGAAACATCATAAAATTATGCCATTCATCGGTTCAAAAAAATTGGAAACAATTTGAAATAAGAGCAAATGAAAACGACATAATAAAAGGCAGCAGAGAAATAAAATATCTGGGGGTATGGTTAAAACATCACCTAAATCATGACTCACACATTAAAAAACAGATACAAAAAGCATATTATGCGCTAAACATCAGCAAAAAACTATTCTGCAATAAACACCTACTTCCTAGGGTCAAAATAATTGCATACCAAGCATTAATAAGACCAATAATGACATATGCTTGCCCAACATGGTACAACATTGGACCAACCGTAATGGAAAAACTGAGAAAAATAGAACGAAAATGTTTAAGAAGATGCCTAAATATACACAGAAAACCTGAAACAGATCACACACACTACATATCAAACAAAAAACTATACAACGCCAGTAACATCATACGAATTGACAATCACATCATAGATTTAATCAGAAATCACATCACCAGTTTACCAAGAGTATCACAAAATAGTCTAATTTGTCACAGGCAATACATAAATGATGAATACATAGAAGAAACGATGAAAACAGGCTTCATCCCGCCAGAAGCATTTACATACCTAGACAAAAAAGGATATATACAAGACGAAAATAAAAATCCCATTTTCTACCACTCAAAAAGGAGAGCAACACAAAAACAAATGTACAACCAGCCAAATTCAAATAACATACATCTATCCATGGATATATCAACAAAAGACAGAAATACCACAGTAAAACGTGATAAATACTGGTGGTTAGAAGAACCAACATTATAGGAACAACATTTAAAAGTTGTACATAGTAGGGGGTAGATATAGCTTTATAGGTTAAGTAGATTAGGACATTTTATTAATAAAAAAAAAAAAAAGAGTAACCATACGACAGTTTTCACACAATAATTTTCTGTCGAATATAAAATCCAAAAAAAAAACTATAATATAAATTATTATATATAAACTATGAAATTTTTTTTGCCAAAACAAATCAAAAAGGAAATAACACCGCAAATATGAATTTCTAGAGCATACCATGTGTATCAGTAGAAATAATAAAAAATTACAAATACGAATTGTTCTCTTTTTCTAGTTTTAGTATGAACTACACAAAAAAATAAAATGTAAAAATTGATGAAATAAAACTATTTAAAAAAAAAAAATGTTTTTTTTTAATTTTACAAAATTTTTCACTGTTTTCTGCCATATTCAAATCACTAGATCGATAATTTGATTATTGGAAACAATCGTTTAGAATCTTCTTAAATTGCCCATGTTTCTAATAACTCTTTTTGCAGAAGCAAATTTCATAAAATTTTTCCTATTTCACGTTCTGTTCGGATATATTTAAGCCAATTTAAAGATTAAGAATACTTTCGGAAAGGGAAGAACACTTAACATTCGCATTAACTATATTCCATATTATTTCAGTCTTCATTTTAAACTTATATGAAACGAGATATAGAACTAAAGTTTAACATTATAAGTACGCGCCTAATGTATATATTAAAACTTGATTTTTTGATAAAAATAAATTTATATAATACTATTTGTTATGTTCATATTAGTTTATTAATTCTTATCACATTAATTTTTTCCTCTTCATAGCAAAAATTTTTTTTCGTTTTGCAGTCACAATCACAACGTGTCATAAAATATCAATGTAGTAAAACTTTAAATAAAGTATTAAAAAAATTGCTTTCTTATATATTTTGTGATATGTATATGGTATATGCATAATTTGTATAATATATATAATATACAAAATAATATGAAAACAAATGTTACTCTTTTATTACGATTAGAAAGGAAATAAGATTAGGAAAAACGGAAATTACCTTTCGATTCTACCAGTAAATCATACTGGTAGACCATTCAATAAACTTCCTTAAGATTATTTCTTAAATAGAGCAGACGGAAAAACTCTTCCACCCATAATAAATTTGCTTGAAGACATATTAGAATTCGTGCTTGACCTCAGACCTCTGTTCCTTATATTATAAATCAAAAAAAAAAATAATAACGTCTTAAACTTGAACAATTGCAATAATACTAACAACAACAAGAACTACTACTACTAATACCACTATTACGACAAATTTTATTTTAAATAGCGTACAATGATTGCTAAAAGATTTGTCAAAAATGAATCAGTCAGTCTTTTGAATGCGCGTGGTTATGGTACAACAGTTCTCTTACCTCTCTAGAGGCTTTTTACTTCTGAACACTTTTTTTCTGTATAGGATTTTCTAATAAAGCTTTTGCATTTAATTAAAATCATGTTTGTATAGCTAAGCTTCAGATAATTGCAATTTAAAACATCATCTCACCTTCAAAAAAATTTCACCTTGATTTTGTTTAGGTTTGGAATTTGTTCGGTTATTTTTTTTCTGTCGCACTCCCCTCTATAGTTATGATTTTTCGATAAGCATTTAAATTAAACCAAATCTGTAATGGGCATTGCAATATAAAAAGAATTGACTGAAATTTTACCTATAAAGGTAGGTAACATATGAATGTATGCGTATGTGCGTTTGGACCTCAACATTGAATTGGATTGTTTGGAAATAGAAATAAACTATAACAAAACCTTAAATAAGTAGAAAGGCATTTTATTGGAACTACAGATTATTCCGGTTCCGGCAGATATTCATAAGCCAAGTTTAAGGACATATGATCATATAATTACTATTTCATTTTCTAAACGAATTATTATATACAAAAATTAAAACATTTTAACATCTTAACTCTATGAGTAAAGAGATCCTTTCAAATATTTTTTTTATTAATTAAATAAAAAAAAGGTGCAATTGAACAAATGCCTCACCTAAGGAACAATATTTTTTTTAAAATCAAACATTGTGTTTTTTAAAAAAAAATTTTAATGGTAGTCTTCTATAAGAATTTGGTATGTTTTACTAAAAATCTTATAGAGTTCACTCTACATTCACGTAAAAAAACCTTGCAATTTATTTTCTTAATTATATTCTATGAGGAGCTAATTTTTTGTGCAAACTTCATAATGGACATATATCTGATTAATTTTAATAATTGACAACATTTAAGACATCTGGGATAGTGAAAAATCAGTTCCAGGAAAAATGTTTGAAATAGGTAAATTTGGAAGTAATTTTTCATTTAAAAAATTAATTAAGCTTAAATCCGCTGTTTGGTCATAGATGGCGTGAGTGAGCTTATTAAGCTACCATGGGCACGTCATACTATTTTTTAATGAGTTTGACATCTGTCAACATTAATCAGTGCACATTATCAGCAATTTCGTACAACAACATACATTTTTCCTTTGGTAATCATGTCTAGTTTTGTGCCAGAAAAAGAGTATATGCGGGAAGTTCCGCTTTTCTGCTTCAATTTGAAGAAATCGGCCGCCGAATCGCTACAAATTCTTATGCAGGCCTATGGTGACAGTGCTTTATTGGAAACACGTGCCGAGATTGGTTTCTTCGGTTCAAAGCCGCCAATTTTGACTTGTGGGAGGTTGAGGACCGGCCTAGGAAGGTTGAGGACAATCAATTGCAGGCTCTTTTGCACGAAGATGGTACCCAATCGCAAAAAGTGCTCGCGGAGCAATTGGGTGCTACTCAACCAGCCGCCATTTCCATGCGTCTGCGTGCCATGGGGAAGATTGAAAAGATCGGAAAATGGGTGCTGCATGAATTGAACGATAGGCAGATGGAGCGACGCCAAAACACATGCGAAATCTTACTCGCCAGACAAAAAACAATGTCATTCTTGCATCGGATTGTGACAAGTTATAAAAAGTGGATATATTTCGTGAATCCTAAACGGAAGATATCGTGGGTTGATCCGGGCCAACTATCAACATCTTTCCCAAGACCAAATCGCTTCGGACGGAAGACGATGCTGTGCGTTTGGTGAGATGTTGAAACCTGGTGAAATTGTTCATACGTCAAAAATGGTCCGCAACTACTTGGAGACACTCAACTGGGAGGTGCTATCCCACCCCGCTTATTCAGCAGACCTGGCCCCTTCCGACTACCACCTGTTTTCGTCGATGGGCCACACGCTCGCTGAGCAGCACTTCGATTCTTACGAAGACGTCTGAAAATGGGTTGATAAGTGGTATGCCTCGAAAGAGAAGGAATTTTTTTGGCGTGGTATCCACAAATTGCCGAGAGATGGGAAAAATGTGTGGCTAGCGAGGGCAAGTACTTTGAATAATTTTGTTTTTGCTTTCAATGAAAAAAACATGTGTTTTTTTGACTAAAAAAACAGCGGATTTACGCTTATACACCTGGTAAAAGTTTTAACCTCATTTTAAAGAAATTTAATGGTAATATTGAAAACATAGGATCGATGCTAAGCTATACCTTTTCCAACGAAAATGAAGGTCAAAAATAAATGTCATTGAAAACTAATTCGGATCTTTCTAATAGATGTACTTATAGATGGTTTTATTGGTAATTTCTGAGTACAATTATAAAACATATTATTTTTTTAAGGAATCTACCAATATTTAGAATTTTGATATTTTAGTAAATTTACAGAAAAATATATTTAGAGGTCCTGGTGTTCATGTGTCTTGCAGTATATGTGGTCTGTAAGAAGAAATCGTCATTCGTCTATCGTTTATTAATAAGTTTTTCTTCCTTGACGATATTAATTTCGTTTACAGAACGATTGGATAAGTTTAAGAAATATTCTAAGTTCTCTAAATGATCAACATATTTTAAGGGTGGAATACTTTAGTTGATGAATAATAAGAACCGTAAGTGTGGAAATTAAATTCTTTTTAAATGTTCGTACTTATATTGCGCTTACACTTACGGTTCTTCGAATATATAGAAAAGTTTGTAGCTCGAGTTTTTCTTACAATTTTATAACTTTGAAAAATATTCATCTTAAAATGTTAACCAATGTAATACGTGCAACATATTTTACGTATTTTATACACATGTTAAATAGGGGCTTATTTAAAAAAAAAACAATTACAATTAATTATTCTTACAAATGTTGAACTTATTTTTTTCATCATATCAAAATATACGTAATCAAAGAGGGGATAATCATTTAAATTAATCCACAATTGTTAGTTTTATTTATTAAATTTACTAATATGCATCCGTTAATGAATTAAAAGAAATATGAGCTAAATTAAATCCACATCCGATGACAATAGCCACCGAAGCAATAGAATAGGAATGAGAGGGCGGCTTAACAAAATTTTAATTTTGGCAAGTCACATTTGTGGCAAGTGCTATTGTCATCACCCACCTTTTGGCCTTCTTGGATAGCCATTTTAGAAGAAACGTATCATCGTTCAGACTTCTTCACTAGCATAAAAATGCCTCAAGAGAAACCTAATCCTCAGCTCGGAACTCTCTAATAATTGGTAATCACAATAAATTCAATTAGTCGAGTATTCAAGTGAGCTGGAACTATTCAGTCTTAATAGGTTCGTTTGTACGTTCGTTCGTTTTGTTGCTTATTTGTTTGGGGACTAGCTGTAAATAAGCATATCGAAACTCCCACACGATCTAAATGTGAAGTGCTTACCAGTACTCATTACCTATTACCAACTACTAAGATAGGATTTGGCTAGCATAAATACAGTCTACTATACAATGGTCTCCATCGTCAACAGTTGCTGTCATCTCCCAACCAAACTCTTCCTCTTTTGAGATATTTATTCACTGCCTTCATCTTTCGAAGTTAACAATAATAAAAATAGAACTTTAATGGAAACGAGTGCAATTTAAGTTTGTTGCGCATAAATAGTGAATTAGACTCAGCATAAATTGGCTTTGTCATTTCGAAAAGCTGCTTATTATGAGTAGTCTTCACGCATAGTACGTGGCGATTATTTCAGTTCATTTGAAATAAAGTCAGCTCGATTGTGTGCCAACCTTATTTTATTTTTGAATTTTGCTCATCCACATATTTTTGTTGTATAGATTAAAATTATGCTTTTGTTGTAAATGGTGTTGGCAAATATACGCTAGTTACTATATCGATAGTAGTTGATGTTATTGTTTAGAAAAAACTTGATGACTTTAATAATTATTTATTTAAAAATCTTCTTTATTGAAGTACCATACATCTAGATCAAAATACACATATTAAATAAAATTTTCTGACATAAAATTTAACAAAATAGTTAAATTTGCAAGCCTTGTTGGTAATAGCGCAAGAAGCTGGTCAATCCCAGGAAAGACGATTTTTTCAGAAGTTAAATAATATTAATAAAAAAGACAGGGGTGTAATTTTTGTTTATAAATATTCTATATTGTAACGCCTTGTTAAAATAGGATATACACCAAAGTACTATATTCTAGCATCATGAATACTATGTGATTTACTGACTTGGTGGTAATATAGGGAAAAGGTACCGATTAGACGAATCCGTATCGGTCAAAAGTGTATGCAAATTCAATTGAATAATTAAGATCAATGATAAAAAAAATCAACCAAACAATTAGTTAACAATGAAAAAAGATTGCAAATGAAGAATATTCAAATGAATACCATAAGGTTGGCGGAGAGAATCAGTGGCTATCGACCCGGAGTCATGGATGGGTATAAATATAATCTATCTTGATTTGTATTAACCTAGTTTATTGCATTCAGCAATTCGCTTTTATTTTTCTATCCTTTTCTATAATTTCAATGGTCAGTTTTTTCTTACTAAGTGAAAATATAAGATTGAATTATCCTATGTGCCTATACAGTCTACGAAGCTACTATAAATATAAGGTATAGTAAAAAGTAATCCATTATTTTGCCAATAGATGGCTTTAGGAGTCTGTATCTCCCGTTTTAAAAGTGCGATCGGGTTGCACTAGATGGCGTTAAAAAGACAAGATTTCGTATTAAAAAAGCTTTTGATACAGTTTTGTGATTACTTGACTCAGTATTTTTTTAGCACTCGTCAAAGATGGACACCAACAAAGAGAAAATACGCCATATTTTACAGTTTTTCTTCGATAAAGGCGAAAACGCAAGCCAGGCAGTTGAAAATGTGAAGCAATTTTTGTTTCATCGATTCCGTTCCGGTAATTTTGATGTCAAAGATGCACCACGCTTTGGAAGGCCAATTGTCGAAAATGTCAATAAAATAATGGAAATCGTCGAGTCTGACCGTCACGTAAGCACTGTTTCGATTGCCCAGGAGCTAAACCTTGCACAAAAAACCGTTTAGAACCACTTAAATAAACAAGCTCGATGTATGGATGGCACACGAGTTATAGCAAAAAAACCTCATGGACCGAATTTCCATCTACGAATCGCTGCTGAATCGCAACAATATCGACCCATTTCTGAAGCGGATGGTTACTGGTGATGAAAAGTGGGTCACTTACGACAACGTCAAGCCAGGGTTGACAGCCAGGAAGGTTTTGCTGTGTGTTTGGTCGGACTGGCAGGGAATCATCTACTATGAGCTGCTCCCCTACGGCCGAACTCCTAATTCGGACCTATACGGTCAACAATTGGATCGTCTGAAAGAAGCAATCGCCCAGAAGCGGCCAGCTTTGGCCAATAGGAGAGGAATTGTGTTCCATCAGGACAACGCCAGGCCGCATACATCGATAGTGACTCGCCATAAGTTCCGGGACCTTGGTTGGGATGTTCTTATGCATCCACCTTATAGTTCGGACCTGGCACCAAGTGATTACCATCTCTTCCTGTCTATGACGAATGATTTTGCAGGTGAAAAATTCGCCTCAAGAGAAGATTGTGAAAATCGACTGTCCCAGTTTTTTGCCAATAGGGACGAGTGTTTCTATAAGAGAGGCATTATGAAATTACCTCCAAAATGACAACAAATTATCGAACAAAACGGTGCATATTTGACCTAAATCGTATCATTCTATCTATGCTAAATAAAAACTTCAATTTAATGCAAAAATAATGGATTTCTTTTTACTACACTTTATAATTTGACCAGAGCTATTTCATAAAAACTTAAAATCAAAGGAACCATACTTACAAGCTAATGGTAATGTCAAAAACTTATTAATAGCCTTTCTTTGCAAAAATATTAATTTTATTACATTATTAATCATACATATGTAATTAAAAGTCCTTGAATTCTTGTTATGCATGGAACCGTAATTATATGAATTTTTCAATATTTCATTAAGCGAATAAGATCTTTAACAGGTAAATGACATCTCCCACTAGTTGGGTCATCATTGGCATTGAAAATTCAATAAACGATAACCAAATATCATAAAACCACTAATGTTGCCGATTACAGAGAAGACATTTTGAAAAATAAATATCATGAAGAGCTTAGCCTTGGGGCCATGATTAATTCATTCTTTGTTTATAACCGATAACTTTCGTTATTGAAATTATAGATTCCCAAGTGCCTGCAGCTATTTAGCTACCAAAATTGATTTGTTTTCCCCAATCCCCGATCTCTTTCTCTAATTCACATTTGATAGTTTAACTCTAACAAAAATTCCATTAGCTCTTATATGAATTTGAAAAAAATTAATAAATTTTTTGGATGAACTCACATAGCGTGCATGGAAATCAACCACTTTTTTCCACTTATGATATACAATATATAAGTACATACAAACATGCGCTAACTTTATCGAAAAATTTGAAAATAGAAAAAATCGCGTAAGAGGCGAATTTATTTTATCAAAAAGCAAAGTTCCAGTAGTTGGCGATTGTTGACAATGAGATTGAGAGTAAAACCACTTGTGGAAGATTAATTTATTTTCATAAAAAATATGTGATAATTTTTTTTAAAAACTGTTATTGGAATAGCGTGAATTGAAACCATCATCATCATAGGCACGATAGATTCATACGAATTTTTGCTACTCGTGCCATTAATTTGCGAAATCAGAAGATACTTCAATGACTTAATCGAATCCATAAAAACATTTAAGGTGTGTATTTCCATATTCTCCATTGTGAATGATAGATTTTATTATTTTAATTTGTCTTCGACTTTTTTTCTACGCCTTTTAATTTTTCTCTTTGCCGAATAAGTCAACAATAGGTGGCATATAAAAACACTTAACTTTTCTGTGAAAAGATATGAATTTCACATGTAGTAATAAATTGACTATCATTTCATAGAGTGCATATACGTATGTGCCTGCGATGAGTGACTTTGCTTTGTCTTTAGGTAGAAGAAAAAACGACCTCAAGTAAATAATTTTAGTCAATTCTATTATCTCTAATAGAATATTATAGTTTTTAAAATAATTCACAAAAAAATACCTTTCCTTTAAGAAAAGAATGATTAGAATAGCAAAATCATGTTGAACATGAGCATTCATTGACAAATTTGTTCAAAATAGTGTGATAATGTCGTCGGAAAAATTTATGAAATTGTTTCTAAGTATATTTATCAAATTTTCGATAGTAATAAAATAATATAAATAAACGTTTCTAAGAACATAATGTTGACGTAACGTGATATGATGTGAAATCTTTTATTCTATTTACCGATTTTCGATTTACCAATCTTTGTTAGTCGGCGCTTTCTTGCTTTTAGAAAAAAGGAAAGAAATCCCTTTTTTTAAGCTCATAAGAAAACGACAGCGTACCATATGACTCCTCAATAACCGACAGTACGGTTTATATAGTAATACATGTACTGGTGATTTAATGCCATATCTCACAGAAAAGTGCAATTTATCGTCCATTTGTCTGAAAACAGTAGGTTTATAACGCTTGATATTTTAAAAGCTCTTCGAGGCATTCAATATGTTGAATGAGTAAAATAAAAATCACTAATAACGAACACAAGGATAATAATTTATTGACAAATAAAGCGCGTGCTATCGCGACGGCGAGAGCAAAACGCAAAGCACGAATGATTGAGATTGCTCAGTGTAATATAACAGTAGTAATTAAATTACAAAACTAACACGCTTCCATAATCGAAATGATTCACAAAGTTATCTGCAAAAGATAGTACGGGAGGTCCAAAAGAAAAACATGAAGTTTGATTAAATTAAATTAATCCCAAATTTGTAACGCAAAAGTCAATTTTAGCTTTAGGCAAAGCTTTAGTTAGGATGTCGGCGGTCATCTCTTCAGTAGGCAGATATCCAAGTTCGAACTTCCCACTCTTCAAGGCATCTCGAACGAAGTGAGTCCTGATGTCAAAATGCTTCGATCGAGCGTGAAAGACGGGATTAGTCGCGAGTTTGCTTGCCGACTGATTGTCGTTGTAAAGTACTGTTTTAGCCAAGTAGGAAAAGCCGAGCTCCTTCAGAAGGCAAGACAAATAAATGGCTTCTTTGGACGCATCCGATAGACTCATATACTCGGCCTCAGTTGAAGATAAGGCCAGAGATTTTTGTTTTTTGGAGCACCAAGAGACGGCGCCGTTAGATAAGGTAAAGACGTATCCTGTGTAGGAGCGCCTGTCTGAGATATCCGAGCCCCAGTCAGCGTCGGCGAATCCCTTTAGGCCGTCTTCGTCCTTGGAGTTGACGAGCTTCATGTCGAAGGTCCCTTTTAGGTAACGTAATACTCGCTTAGCGGCTGCCCATTGAGTTTCGTCGAAACAAGAATTAAATTGGCTCAACCAGCTCACGGCGTGGGTGATGTCCGGTCTCGTCCCGACCGACAGGTTCATGAGGGCACCAATTAATTCACGGTACGGCAATGAGACGGATTTATGACTTTTGCTGGGCTCGAGTCTGGTTCCAGTCGCGATGGGAGTGGAGACAGGCTTGCAATCGGCCATGCCGAAGCTATTTAAGATCTTGCTGATGTAACCGCTTTGACATAGTGATATTGACGCTCCAGTTTGCTCGATTTCGATGCCAAGGCAATACGTAGCCAGTCCCATGTCCTTCAAGTTGAACTCCTCGGCAAGACCCTTTTTGATTTCTCTGCCTCTTGACACGTTCTTCGAGGCGAAAAGAATATCATCCATGTATAGAAGAATGAACGTGAATTTGTCGCGGGAGTCGACGTAAAGGCATGGATCGCTGTTGGTTGGCCGCAGTCCGAGCTTCTTGAGTGCGTTATCGATTTTCTCGTGCCACCTGCGTCCTGCCTGGCGTAATCCATAGATGGCTTTGTTTAGCTTGCATGCGATCTGTCCGCCCTTTTTCAGATCTATGAGCATGGCCTTCGCTTTGCCTACTGTAGTGCAGTCCTTCTCCGAAGTCACTATTGATTCCAGGATTTCGGCGAGCATCTTTGGAGGTTGCATGAAAAGCTCGGTATCAAGCTCTCCGTGGAGGTAGGCTGTGACGACGTCTAACTGGAAAAGCTTTAAATCATGTCTGGCTGTGATGGCTGAAAGGTTGCGAAGCGAATCCAATCGGGCTACAGGAGCAAAAGTTTCGAAGAAATCAGTACCAGGGACTTGAGAGAATCCCTGGGTCACTAGACGAGCCTTACGACGGCAAAGCGTGCCGTCTGGATTGAACTTGTTACGCAAAACTGTCCTACAACCTATGAGCCTCGAGTTGCGAGGTTTCTCCACGACAGTCCAAGTGTCGTTATCTATGAAAAATACCTTTCTTTTAAGAAAAGAATGATTAGAATAGCAAAATCATGTTGAACATGAGCATTCATTGACAAATTTGTTGAAAATAGTGTGATAATGACGTCGGAAAAATTTATGAAATTGTTTCTAAGTATATTTATCAAATTTTCGATAGTAATAAAATAATATAAATAAACGTTTCTAAGAACATAATGTTGACGTAACGTAATATGATGTGAAATCTTTTATTCTATTTACCGATTTTCGATTTACCAATCTTTGTTAGTCGGCGCTTTCTTGCTTTTAGAAAAAAGGAAAGAAATCCCTTTTTTAAGCTCATAAGAAAACGACAGCGTACCATATGACTCCTCAATAACCGACAGTACGGTTTATATAGTAATACATGTACTGGTGATTTAATGCCATATCTCACAGAAAAGTGCAATTTATCGTCCATTTTTCTGAAAACAGTAGGATTATAACGCTTGATATTATTAAGGCTCTTCGAGGCATTCAATATAACGTTTCAAGTCTGTAGTCATCGGTGCCTAGTTTCGATATGATAATGATGACTTTGGGCTCTGTTAATGTCTTGTCTTTATAAATAATATTCTATCGGTTACTTCTAATCTAATTCACTATTCTACTAATGTTAGCACCCTCAACTTCTCATAATCACTTCCCAATATATTCACGTCATTGCCCAACAGCTATTAAATCCCAAGCAGGACAACATATTTCGATGGAGGCTTAAATTCGCAATTTTCAGCTATTGTCCAAATATGCTATTCGCTTGCCTAATTGAAATCGATAGACTTTCCATTCTTTGTATGTGTTTTACATATAAAATATTACCAAGAAATGGCGAAATGGTTAGATTTTCTAAAGCGGTGCAACCAATTTTTTCCCTTCTGATCATACCAATATCTGAAAGTCATATAATCGTCTCAAGATGCAATACGAGGTCTGTTCAAAAAGTATCGCGAATTTTGTGTTTTTTTAAATTATTTATTTATTCATGAATATCTATTTTGTGCCCTTCAAAGTAATCTCCACCAGTTACTATACTGTTGTGCCATCGTTTTCTCCAATCCTCGAAGCACTTAAAAAAAGTGCCAACGTTTTCTCATTTTTTGTGAGCTTGTTCAGCTCCTCCTTCGATGCCGTCTTTATCTCCTCAATCGTAGTGTAGCGTCATCCTTTCATGGGGCTCTTCAGTTTCGGGAACAAGAGGAAGTCACAGGGGGCCAGATCTGGGGAATACGGTGGCTGCGGCATTTTTAGTGTGTTGTTTTTGGCCAAAAATTTGCGCACAAGCAACGATGCGTGAGCAGGGGCGTTATCATGGTGCAAAATCCAATTGTGCATAAACTTGCAGGCCACATTGTAAGCAAAACCTTCACATTCGACCGAACTTGGCGCGCTTTTTTCGGTCTTGGCTCGTGCGGCAGCTTCAATTGGGATGACTGAGCTTTGGTTTCCACGTCATAACTATAAACCCATGATTTGTCACCAGTTATGACCCGCTGGAGCAAATTTGGGTCGTCGCGGATAGAGTCCAACAGCTCCTTAACAATGTTAATGCGATGCTGTTTTTGGTCGAAAATGGGCAAAAATCAAAGACGAGCCAAAACACGTGTAAGCAAAGCAGCTGTCAAAAATTAACTGAACATTCAAAATAGCCGAACTTGTCGGCATAAGCGAGAGACATGAGTACCAACATAATGTGGCGTTACCAACATAACGTTACAAATAAATCGAAAATCGAATATTTGTAACCCGCGGAAATTAAAAATTCGCGATACTTTTTGAACAGACCTTGTATATACAAATTGTCAATATAACTTTTGTGTTTATTGTAAAATGCAATTACCAAAGATTGGTGCAATTTATTTCAGTATCATAGAAAGTGAGGATATAGAAATAAAGCCACATTTATTTTCGGAATGTTACATATGTATATGACACCAAGCCACTTGGGTAAATGCAAATTCAGTTGAAGGAATAAAATGGCAGCGATCAGTAACCATCTTTTTTCGATCAGTAACCATCTTCCCTTGGAGCCCTAGACAAACCCAATTATTGCTAACCTCAGTTTTTCAACACATGGCGAAGTTTAAAAAAATGTGAATTTATTTTTTTAAGCTAGGCTATGTGTTGAAAATAATTACGTATATCGACCTTAAAAAATAGTCTTTTTCTACCAGCTAACAAAAATAGTTCCACCAATCAAGAAAATTTACAAAAACACACGCCCGAACCTATTTTATTAACTGAATGGAAAAAAATCATTTTGAACGTCTCTTCAGTTACTAAATATTTGCACAATAACTATTAGTTAGGATCTCAAAAAGCTTACTGCATTTAAAATATTTTTAAATAGTAGGCATATTGTGAATAAATTGTCTGAGAATCTAAATTTGTTAGATTCTGAAATATATTAAAAACAAATTTTTTTTATTCAAAATGACTTCTCCAATGATCTTAAATAGAAGAAAGGTTTTTCTAAGAAAATTATCAGTTTTCAAAGTATATTTAATATTTTAGGTTACCAATGGAAAATATTTTCAATTTTTTAATAGATTTGAATATTATATAAATTATTCGTCAGATGTCATGTGAGAAGTTCATAAAGTTTAACCAACGCTAAAGATGAACTTATAGAACTATTATGGTAATGGTAAAATTTTAATAAATTCTTGTAAATCTCTATCTTTCCTATTTTGATAGTTTGGATGATTTATACGGTCAGCGCAACTAGTCATTGGTGCGAATAGCCAAATCATTAAAGTATCATTTCCCATTGGATACAAACTGGTATCTAGCTTACTGAATAGGAGCTCTTTTGTGGGGTGGTATGTTCAATCGGTGCGGATTTATAGGTTTTTAGACTAAAAGTAGTGATTTGCGCATTTACTGGTTTTCGTGGTTGGACGGACACATTTCATCTATTCAAAATGGAAAATTAATTGGAAAATGCCAATTATGTAGTATGAATTATTATTTTAAAGCGCGTGTCAAATTATAGATGTATTTGTGTCTGATTTTGTGTTTAAAATCTAATATGACGAAGCTATTGATAATAATAATATGAACACAAATGACAGGAATAATGGCTAATAAAAGCAATATAATAGTAACAATAGCAGTAGCCGCAACAAAAGCAACACCAACAACAAAAGCGATGACGACCCGATGTCGGGAACGATAGATTAGACAAGACAAAATTTTATTGCGAATTTTTAGCATCTCATAGTTGATTATCATGAGTAACGACGACGAATTACGATGCACATTATGGTAGACGCAGAATGCATCTAAAATAACCGAATTACTTTGCACTTGGGATTTACATTTGCATTAATAGAGTAAATTTTGCCTGAACTGTGAGTATATAGTCTCAACTATAGCTACCAACCACGCGACTCTTGTTTTATTACAACTTAAAAATTATAATGGGACATGAACGTGATAGTGTGTAATTCATAGCTTATACTAACTGAGAGCAGAATCCCAAGCAAAGCATTAGTGATAGTGGTGTTCACCAAGCTAAAAAAAAAAAACATAAGCAACAGCAATAGGCAACAAGAGAGCAATTGGCTAATGACAAAACAACGATTTATTGGTCGATTAGCCGATGTTATTGATCGTTGAAATTGTCGATACATTTGATATATAAACGCAATCCTGGAGATTGTGTCTATCTATGTTATATGTAAGTTGATCATGCCATTTCAGCTACCCTGTGCGTTACATTCTTTCATAGTGTCTACTAGTCCCTGGGTTCTGTTTGTCATTCCTCTACGGTGTTTACTGTTTCAGATAAAATATAATCAAATTTGGTTGCCTAGTCTTGTATATTGGTTATTGGATTGAATTGCATATAAAATTTTTGATATTTTTGACAAACCCCGTGATACTATAAAATATATTTCAAAACTTAACGTAAACGAATGGGTGTGCCAAAAATAATTCCCAAATGATATAATAATTGGAACATGGGATAAATTACGATGTATGCGAGCGATTAAATAATTTTCAGTTAAAATTTGAATATTAATTATTGATCACTTCTAATTATAAGCTGTTCAAAATTTTTTTTCTTTAAATTTTAAATACTTATTTGGATTATATACCATCGATTACCTTTTTTTTGTAAAGTTTTCAACTATTTTTTTTTTTGCTTGTTCTTTATGCTTGAAATGGAGCTTTCTAAGGCATCTATAAAATTTTGCTAATATATAGAAGGTAGATTTAAAATTCTAATGAATTAGCTACCTTAAAGATAGAAAAAATCTTGTTTAATTAAGAAATATTCCAAAACAACATAAATATGGCAATGATTTGCAAATTTTTCTTTAATCTTCTCTTTACTTTGAATCCTTTGTTTAGTCTTCAATCTTCTTTTAAAAAACGAAAAACTTAATTTTTTGTTGTTGTAATCCTTAATAATGAGACGTCAAAATTATATTCAATTTAATAGAGGCGCAGGAAGATATTAAGAGTAGCTTATGACGGTGTTATCTCGTATTTTTTCGATCCTGTCTAGTAGGTGCAATGAAGTATTAGGAGCACTTGCCCAGGCAATGGTGTTATACGAGTTCTGTTCAAAAACTATTGCGAATTTTGAATTTCCGCGGGTTACGTATATTTGATTTTCGATCTTTTTGTAGCGTCAATTTCGGCCATTTTGAATGTTCAGTTAATTTTTGACAGCTGCTTTGCTTACACGTGTTTTGGCTCGTCTTTGATTTTTGCCCATTTTCGACCAAAAACAGCATTACTTTAACATTGCTAAGGAGCTATTGGACTCTGTCCGCGATGACGCAAATTTGCTCCAAAGGGTCATAACTGGTGACGAATCATGGGTTTATTGTTATGACGTGAAACCAAAGCTCAATCATTCTAATGGAAGCTGCCAAAATAGCGCGCCAAGTTCGGTCGAATATGAAGGTTTTGCTTACAGTTTTGTTCGATTGCAGGGGCGTGGTGCATAATGAGTTCTTGCTACAGGGTAGAACGGTCAATAAGGAATATTACCTGGAAGTCATGCACAAGTTGCCCGAAGCAATCTGTCAGAAACGCCCGGATTTGTGGAAGAACAAAAATTGGCCCTTGCTTACGCATCGTAGCTTGTGCGCGAATTTTTGGCCAAAACAACACACTAATACTGCCGCAGCTACCGTATTCCCCAGATCTGACCCCCTGTGATTTTTTGTTATTCCCGAAACTGTGGAGCCCCATGAAAGGACGACGCTACACTACGATTGAGGAGATAAAGACGGCATCGAAGGAGCAGCTGAACAGGATTACAAAAAATGATTTTTTGAAGTGGTTCGAGAATTGGAAAAAACGTTGGCACAAGTGTATAATATCCGGTGGGGATTACTTTGAAGGGGACAAAATAGATATTCATGAATAAATAAATGATTTTTAAAAAAACACAAAATTCGCAATACTTTTTCAACAGACCTACTATATGCGTCCACAATTCTTTAATTAATGAATAGACAATGAATAATCCAAATATAATGGGAGTTTTAAATGAAGCTTCTTAGCAATATTATATTCAACTTATAGATATAATCCAAATATATTGCTTAGAGGGTTCTTTTGGGGCTCCTTGGATACTATGAAAACGTTGTGAAATTACTAATACTATCAAAAGTTCTATCATATAAAGATAACTAATATTTAAAAAAAAATTAAAACTTTAAAAAAATGCTAAGCCTTATAACGATAATAAATTTCTAGTTGTATTTATAAAAACTATCCACTTCTATTATCAAAAAAATTTAGTCCTAATAAAAAGAAATCTTTTTACTGAAAAATATTTAGTGAAATAATTGATTTAAATATCTCCATAATATAAACATAAACATAGATTTTACAATTAAAGCAGGATTAATTTCATTTATAAAGAACTATACAATACATATGCCCAAATTTTTTTACTCACATAAAATATTCGTTCAGGAGTAATCCTTCCTGAATCTTGTACGATGATCTTGTAAACGTACATATCCGTGTACCTGAAATGCAATTGTTAAATTAAATATTACTCGCGATAACATTTTTAAAATATTCTTTAAAGATTTAACGTATTTTCAAATGCCATCATCACAAATATGTGAAACCATCATCAAAAGTAAATTACATATTAAAATCTTAAAATACACATAAATAAAATCGTAAAACCAAATATATGGTATATTTAAATACTTCAGAATTGTGCTCGTGTATCTTTGGGTGTTATTTCAAAAATATCCATTTATATGAAGGATGTCCAGTTTTTACAATTATATACAGAATCGTTATGAGATACTCGGAAGTAGAATGAAAAGCATGCTACGAGGGTCGTTCAATAAGTCCTTAGAAAATCCGAGAAATTGTGCTCGTAGTGTTGGTAAAGAAAATCCGAGAAATTAGGCTCGTAGTGTACTTCTTTTTGTAAGTACCATTATCGACAGGAAAGCTGTCAAAATTTCAGCTCGATCCATAGCGTAGGTCAATTTCTATCGTCGATTAAAGTGAACGACATTTATTTGTGCATAACAATGGAAAAAAGCGAGTTTAGGGCTGTCATCAACCATCTCCATTTGAAAGGCTTAAGCCCGAAAGAAATCAAAGCCGAGTTGGATGCAGTTCATGGCACATCTGCACCTGTGCTTGCGACGGTTTACAATTGGGTGAATGAATTTAAACGTGGCCGTTCATCAACAAAAGATGAACATCGTTCAGGACGCCCAGTTGAGGTATCTACTCCTGAAATCATCGACAAAATCCACGATCAGATTTTGAACGATCGGCGAATTGAGGCCGCGGGCATATCACAAGGTACAGTCGCTTCAATTTTGCATGCAAAATTGTTTGTGAAAAAAATTTCGGCAAGATGGATGCCGCGTTTGCTCTCAGAGGAGAATAACCGCAATCGTGTAGTGGACTCTGAGGCTATGTTGGCACTCTTTCGTCGCAATCCTGCCGAATTCCTTCGTCGATATGTCACTGTGGACGAAACCTGGATACACTACTACTCTCCAGAAATGAAGAGACATTCATCACAGTGGATTTTCATCGGCCGGCAAGGTGATGGCCACGGTCTTTTGGGATTCGCAGGGCATCATTTTTATCGACTACTTGGAAAAAGGAAAAACAATAATGAGAGCGTATTACGCGTCGTTATTGCAACGGTTGAGCGGGGAAATCAAAGAGAAACGCCCCCATTTGAAGAAGAAAAAAATCCTCTTGCATCAGAACAATGCGCGTGTGCACACCTGCGCTGTTTCCATGGCCAAAATTGTGGAATTGAGAATAGAATTGTTGCAGCATCCCGCTTATTCACCAGATTTGGCCCCTAGTGACTATTTCTATTCCCAAATCTGAAGAAATGGCTTGGCGGACGACGGTTCACTTCCAACGAGGACGTCATTGCTCAAACGGATGAGTATTTTGCAGAACTTCCAAAATCCTATTTTTTGGACGGGATCAAAATTTTGGAAAAACGGTTGGAAAAGTGTATAGAGCTGAAAAGACATTTTGTTAAAAAATAAAAAATTTTTTTTTTAAAAAACAGTTTTTTTCCATCTTTTTCTAAGGACTTATTGAACAACCCTCGTAGATAGATTTTGACAACCTATGTGTAATAAGTAGTGACTAAACTAGAAAATTCAGTATGTATTGAAGGCATAATTTAACCTGATCTCTGACAATAGAACAACTTCGCCAAAATTTAAAAAAAAATTTCCAATTGTTTTTGGTAACACCATTAACAGATTATGTTACTCGTATTATTGATGTAACAACCATACCAGCATAACTCACTACATATATATACGAGGGTCGTTCAATAAGTCCTTAGAAAAAGATGAAAAAAAACTGTTTTTAAAAAAAACAATTTTATTTGTCAACATAATCTCCGTTTAGCTCTATACACTTTTCCAACCGTTTTTCCAAAATTTTTATCCCGTCCAAAAAATAGGATTTCGGAAGTTCTGCAAAATACTCATCCGTTTGAGCAATGACGTCCTCGTTGGAAGGGAACCGTCGTCCGCCAAGCCATTTCTTCAGATTGGGGAAAAGAAAATAGTCACTCGGGGTCAAATCTGGTGAATATGCGGGATGCTGCAACAATTCCATTCTCAATTCCACAATTTTGGCCATGGTGCAAGAGGATTTTTTTCTTCTTCAGATGGGGGCGTTTCTCTTTGATTTCCTCGGTCAACCGTTGCAATAACCACGCGTAATTCGCTCCTGTTATTGTTTTTCCTTTTTCCAAGTAGTCGATAAAAATGATGCCCTGCGAATCCCAAAAGACCGTGGCCATCACCTTGCCGGCCGATGGCACAGTTTTTGCCTTCTTCGGAGCCCGTTTACCCTTGAAAATCCACTGTGATGACTGTCTCTTCGTTTCTGGAGTGTAGTAGTGTATCCAGGTTTCGTCCACAGTGACATATCGACGAAGGAATTCGGCAGGATTGCGATGAAAGAGTGCCAACATAGCCTCAGAGTCCACTACACGATTGCGCTTATTCTCCTCTGAGAGCAAACGCGGCACCCATCTTGCCGAAATTTTTTTCACAGACAATTTTTCATGCAAATTTGAAGCGACTGTACCTTGTGATATGCCCGTGGCCTCAACTAATTCCCGCACTTTAATTCGCCGATCGTTCAAAATCAGATCGTGGATTTTGTCGATGATTTCAGGAGTAGACACCTCAACTGGGCGTTTTGAACGATGTTCATCTTTTGTGGATGAACGGCCACGTTTAAACTCATTCACCCAATTGTAAACCGTCGCAAACCGTCGCAAACACAGGTGCAGATGTGCCATGAACTGCATCCAACTCGGCTTTGATTTTTTTCGGGCTTAAGCCTTTCAAATGGAGATGTTTGATGACAGCCCTAAACTCGCTTTTTTACATTGTTATGCACAAATAAATGTCGTTAACTTTAATCGACGATAGAAATTGACCTACGCTATGAATCGAGATGAAATTTTGACAGCTACTTACAAAAAAAAAATCTTTACCGACACTACGAGCGCAGTTTGTCGGATTTTCTAAGGACTTATTGAACGACCCTCGTATTATACTATTGGTAAATGCAAAAATTTAGTTAGTTTGCAATTGTTATAATAATTTTTGTCAACTTTCTTTTTTGTAAACTTTAAGAGATCGTAATAATTGTTGTAAAATTTAGCCTTTTTTGAAATTTGATATTTTATTTTAAAACTAAATTACGGATATGGAATTAGTGAATAATCTTTATCAGCTCACTAATAAAATAACAGAATATGTTGTTAACAAGTCAACATTACTCTAAGTAAAGAGTAAATTATATCAGACATAATTTAGAACCTCATGTATGGATTTTGGGGATCTTAAACTCAATATAACAAATCTCAATATACTAAAAAGCAATGAATTCCACGTAAAGTCGAAAAGCAATTCTTCCCAAAAATTGCTTAAATAAAAAATAACGGAAATCGGAATTTGAGCGTATTTATTCGTAATTTATAGTTTCGGGTAGTAGTTTTTTCTTGTGAGCAAAAGTTTTTGAAGGAAAATAACTGAACGATTTTTTTTAAACATATATTAAAACTAGTACTTTTTTATATTATTTTTCAATCTATGCTCTTTCTTTCATATTTTTCAATGTAACAATCGAGGTTACAATTTTTGAAAGGAAAAGTATCCAGAATATGTAATTGGATTTTTGTAAGCTTGAATTTTTGATGACCAGGTCTAGTACCGGAAAAATGATGTAGTGGAAACAAATTGAGCGATCATGGACAGTATGTTAACCATGATTTCGTGTATTACTATGATATCAGCCGTAATAGAGTTCAATACCCCAATTATAGTAATAAGACTTGCTAGGTGGCCACCATTATCAAAGTGCGATAAGAAAGTATGGACTCCACGTGAACGATGGCAAAAATCTAGAATTTTTTATGTACAAATAGAAAAGAAATTACAGGAGTTCAGTACAAAACGGGTACGTATAGAATTATTTTATTTTAAAACCCTAGACAGGAGATATTCTTTATGCAGCATTGATAATAAGGGTGATGTTTCATACCTTTATCACAAGCATTTTTTGTCTTTAGTTTTTTTCCGAAGATTTTCGAATGATATTGGATTGTTCGAAAAAAATTTTTTGATAAAAATGAAAGACGGTTTTCTTTTAGTGAATTAATATTTTATTCAATTAAATATTGTCCAGTCTGATCCAATACCCTTTTCCATCTTTCTGGCTGTAGCATGATTCCACGCTCATAAAATTTATGTTCTCTGCTGGCAAAAAACTGATCCAAGTGAGTTTTGACCTCCTCATTTGAATTAAACGTTTTACCATCTAAAATTTTTTGTAGAGACCGGAACAAATGATAATCGGAAGGTGCTAGGTTTGGAGACTATGGTGGGTGTGGCAGTATATCTCATCCAAGCTCTCGAAGCGTCTGCCGAGTGGTCAAACTGTATGTGGTTTCGCATTATCCTGTTTGTACACTATACCTTTCCTATTGACCAATTCTGGCCTTTTTTCTTTAAGTGAATCATTCAATTTGTCCAACCAATGACACTACACTTCAGAATTGATCGTTGTGTTGCTCGGTAGAAGTATAAAATGAACGATTCCTTTGAAATCCCACCAAACAGATAGCATAACCTTTTTTGATGAATATTGGCTTTCGAAGTGCTTTGAGCCGGTTCATCTTTTCTACTCGAGGATCTTTTGTGCTTAACATTGTTGTAGACCACCCATTTCTCGTCCCCAGTAATGATACCCTTCAAAAATGTTCAATCTAAATTAACAATTTGCTTTCAGAGTAAATATTTTTATATATTTTTTTTTATTGTTAGCATTTTTAATTATTTTTTAATAGTAAATCCAAGCACCTTTGACTGACTTATATATTTTTTCGTCATCACAGAATAAATTTGCAAGCACAAAAATATTGTTTTTATTTCTGAAAATTATGGATCGATAACTTTCACATCAAAAGTATGCTTTTGCATTCATTTTTTTTCGATAATATGTGTATATGTGTCATTATACAACATTTTAATTGTTTTTACTAATAGTAATTATTGTATTTCTGGTGCTTTGCAAAATATTGATGGCCATTCTAATACCTGATTTTAAAATATTAAGCGTTTTAAACGCTTTAAAATTTTTTAAAATATATATTTTTAGTTTTCAACAAATATTTGAAGTAAATATCTAATTTGCATGCATTAATCTTTGGTTTATTTCAATATATGATTTGCTAAATATATGTAAGCGAACTAGTTTCTAATAGGTAACTTCGCGCATTCACCTATTTGTTTATAATTAGTTTCTGTAACTTGCCGTTTTGTTTGTTAAAATCATGATAATTACAAGTTTAACATATGATATATTATAAATACGGGAAATTTATGTCCGTCACTATATAATCCGGTGTGAGAATTTTCAATTTTCCCCTAGTTTATTATCTACTTTACATATCCGACTGCTTCCCGGATTAATTACAAATCGTCTCAAATCAGTTGTGTGGTAAGGTGTATTCTGTTCAAATTGAAAGATTACTAGTGGACTATTAATAAGTTCTACCAGAATTCATGAGTTTAAAAGTAATTGGTCCGCATTATTTATCAGTAGCAGTCATCTTTTCGCCTTTACACACATCTTTAGCTTTAAAAAATTCCTACACGATTGGTCATTAGAAAACGAACTAATAAAAAAATAATAAAATGGAAGATTTTGTTCTGCATAAGATTGATGACAGAGCTAGAGAGAATTGCAAAGTCCACCAACGTAAATCCAAAGACCAGGTTTAAGTTTCTTTTTTATTAAGAAAAATCAAAACTCGTTATATACGAGCTAACACGGTACACTGTTCTAATTTATGATAAAAAATGCATCGCCTAGTCAGTGTTTTTGCGCTTTTATCTTCAATTTAGTATCCTAACTAACAACAAGAATATGCCAGGGAGGGTGAATACTCATATAACCGAACTCTAAATAAGGGGATCGAACCCACAAGTGAGAGTGATCGCTATTACGATCGGCGCCCATTCAAGCTACTCTTGCTCACCAAAAAGGGGCCACACCCAAACGGCTTTGTCGTAATTGAATCCATCCAGGTGGCTGTTAAGCCGCTTTAATATTTATTAACCGCGTTTATAGCAGACGACGACATGTCGTCGTCATCAACAGACCCACCGCCGCAACAGTTCCACGATGATTTTGTTCATTTCGTTATCCTCATTTTAGTACCACTCTACTTTGCTCCTCCACGGTCCAATGGGCAACTTAAATCTATTTCTTGCTGCCTCTCATTGAAACTTGCTCTGTTTTTTTTTATATTTTTTCTCCATACACTAGATGCAGTTATCCACTTTTACGTTTCAATACTGCAATCAATTGCAATCGACAATAACCGTTCCATAACAGACCGGTAGGATTTATCGAATACTGACGAAAAAAATTATACCAAATTCACATTTGCCTTTAAACGAAATATTCGACATTTCAAATAACAACAAATATAAATTCAAATGACTTTATCTTTCAAAATTTTCGAACAGAAACGTGCTTTTCAAATTTCATATCACAAGTTTCCATTCAGTCAAGTGTAAAAAATATTCTTTTTCAATATTTTATTTAATTTATAGTTGATATATGTACGAGTGCATATATTTCCCATTCTCTTGGAAAAATCCGAAAGTTATAAAAATGTGTTGATTTTCTGTATTGATTTTAAAGATGTTATAATTACTCGTTTTCGCCGCTTTGTTACTTATCATTGAAGTTTTTATATTTAAATATTTACCAAAACAGTAAAACTTCGTTTTTCTTACAGTTCCGTATTTTTCAAATCTTCTATTCCATAAAATTTTTATTTTAAATTTATGTATATATATACGAGGGTCGTTCAATAAGTCCTTAGAAAATCAAAGAAATTGCGCTCGTAGTGTCGGTAAAGATTTTTTTTGTAAGTAGCATTATCGACAGGAAAGATGTCCTTCAGCTCGATCTATAACGTAGGTCAATTTCTATCGTCGATTAAAGTTAACGACATTTATTTGTGCGTAACAATGGAAAAAAGCGAGTTTAGGGCTGTCATCAAACATTTCCATTTGAAAGGCTTAAGCCCGAAAGAAATTAAAGCCGAGTTGGATGCAGTTCATGGCACATCTGAACCTGTGTTTGCGACGGTTTACAATTGGGTGAATGAATTTAAACGTGGCCGTTCATCCACAAAAGATGAACATCGTTCAGGACGCCCAGATGAGGTGTCTACTCCTGAAATCATCGACAAAATCCACGATCTGATTTTGAACGATCGGCGAATTAAAGTGCGCGAGTTAGTTGAGGCCACGGGCATATCACAAGGTACAGTCGCTTCAATTTTGCATGAAAAATTGTCTGTGAAAAAAATTTCGGCAAGATGGGTACCGCGTTTGCTCTCAGAGGAGAATAAGCGTAATCGTGTAGTGGACTCTGAGGCTATGTTGGCACTCTTTCATCGCAATCCTGCCGAATTCCTTCGTCGATATGCCACTGTGGACGAAACCTGGATACACTACTACACTCCAAAAACGAAGAGACAGTCATCACAGTGGATTTTCAAGGGTGAACGGGCTCCGAAGAAGGCAAAAACTGTGCCATCGGCCGGCAAGGTGATGGCCACGGTCTTTTGGGATTCGCAGGGCATCATTTTTATCGACTACTTGGAAAAAGGAAAAACAATAACCGGAGTGTATTACGCGTGGTTATTGCAACGGTTGACCGAGGAAATCAAAGAGAAACGCCCCCATCTGAAGAAGAAAAAAATCCTCTTGCACCATGGCCAAAATTGTGGAATTGAGAATGGAATTGTTGCAGCATCCCGCATATTCACCAGATTTGACCCCGAGTGACTATTTTCTTTTCCCCAATCTGAAGAAATGGCTTGGCGGACGACGGTTCACTTCCAACGAGGACGTCATTGCTCAAACGGATGAGTATTTTGCAGAACTTCCGAAATCCTATTTTTTGGACGGGATAAAAATTTTGGAAAAACGGTTGGAAAAGTGTATAGAGCTTAAACGAGCTTATGTTCAAAAATAAAATTTTTTTTTTTTTAAAAACAGTTTTTTCCATCTTTTTCTAAGGACTTATTGAACGACCCTCGTAGTAAAATGAAATCATCGTGACGATACTGAAAACGGGAGTTGTTAAGTAGGGATTTTTATCTTAATTATTATATATTTTTTCAATAAGATTTCTTAAACGCTTTGTTTCACAAAATTTATCCACATAAAACAAATAATTTTATCATCATTATTGTTTTATAGCTTCAAAAAAATAAAAATTTAACATCATTTCTATCTTAAAATTGAATTTAGTTTCAGTAAGTTTTAATTTACAAAACTATAGCTCCTTAGAGGAAAACTACCTTTGAAATAATATGCATGTCAAGGATTTCATTGAAACATACAATAGTTAAAATAGAAGATCAATATTGCTAGGTAGTTCAGTGTTTCAAACTTGCGTAGGATGAATGATGTTGTACTACCGAAAACTCATACCCGCACGATTTCACCAGTCGAATCAGTCAAAAACAGAAGTGACTAAAGGTACAATCGATGTGATTATCTTCAGTGCGTACTCATTGCCAAATGAAGTTATCGCAGCATCATCGCTATAAGCATGCGTACATTCTCCATTACAATGACTGATCATTCCCACGAATGGGATGACGGATTTAAAGATATGCCATCGTACAACACTTTAAAAGAAAAAAAATTAAAAGAAATTAAATGTGTAGGTAGCGATAGAAACTGTCAGTGTCTAATATATTAAATTTCTGAGAATTTATCACTTTTTTGGTAATTAAGGAGAGGCAATAGTTGCACTACAGCGACCAGATATTTAAAATTTCAGTCTTCTTCATAAGAGGATTTTGTTGTTATTTTGTGGACAAGGTTAAGACTAAATGCAACAAGTTACCTCAAATTGAAGCTTGATTAGATTGAAGATGACGATACGAGTATTAAAATTGATCTTTTATATATAAATACACAATAAGAATATACGAAGAAAATAAATCGCAAATAATGCGAGTATTATTTTTGTTACAATGAATTACGTAATTTATACAAACGATTATTTGGAAGTCAATACATGTATCTAAATGAAATTATTTCAAAGCTACTATTCGCCAATCTGATGGTTTAAATTCTTATCTAAACCAGCCATCATAGTGGGATTCGTACGGATTTTTTTTATATAACTTTTTTTAATTTTTGCTATTGCTATTTGCAACTGTTTTCAAACATTAAAGATCATTTTAGTTGATTTTATGATTTCCATTATAAGATGAAAAGGTGGGGAAGAGCGTCTATTCGGTCACATAAGAATTTAGTCAAACTAAAGAAGGTGACCGGGAAAATTCTTCCTTTGAAGTTTCGTATTTTGATGGTGAATTGTTTTTTTTTTTTAAATAAATTTATATGCCAAAAGTTGATATTTTCTATGAATTAAGACAAAATGGATTCATTTAGTATATCGTCATCGCTAATCTCTGGATGGCAACCGGAATTGGACAAGTTTAAAAAAATTACCGGTTCATATTGCCAAAAAGTGAAACTGGAATTTACGCCTTTTGTCTAATCGAGAACTTACTAATATTTTGAAGTTCAAAACTGAATGTACGCCATTAAAAAGTCAAGGAGAAGGAATTCAATGATTTTTAAATTAACAGAAGCCAAAGCGATGATAGAAATTTTCTATAATCAAATTTTTGCAAATATAACCTTAGATCTCTTACATAACTGACAAATTAAATTTATTCAAATTTGTAGTTAAAAAATTATTTGATAGCTTTTATTAATTTTGCAGTAAGAAAATTCGTTTAATAATAATGCATTGAAGAGATGATTTCCAAAACATGAAAAATAGTAAATATTAATCAACTAGAGCTAGGTATCTTGAAAAGGAATTAAGGAATTTTAATCTATTGGATAAAAGTGTATTTCTTCATAACTAAACAATCTGGAAAAATAAAGAAAATGAGATAAAGGCCTATCAATAGTTGAATTAAAAATTTCGAAAAGATTGCCTCCAATTGTTAAAAATTTATTTATGAAAGTTAAATAGAAATATATAACAATATGAGATTTACTTATAAATAATGTATTAACCAGGGACTAATTTATAGCATTACGAGGATATTAGGCAATTGTATATCAGTTGTTCGACCATTTTGTTAATCGTAGTAACCTTGCTATGTGCTTAGACTTGTGTTTTCAAATTTTTCAGGAGCAGTTATCTTTTTTTGCAAAAATATTAGACACTGTATTTATTAATTACTTACTAAATTTATGAATCATATAAGTTTTCTAAGCAAAACATGTCCTTTTTTGTGCATCACAATATGTGTCAATTATTGAACATGAAATTTTTTGCTCGTATATATAGGAAGAAGTCCTCAGGAAAAAAAGATTTTTTGTCCATAACCGAGTTTTTGCCAAAAACAACAATTTCTACGAACCTCCCACCCCTCTATATTCACCTAATGCCAGCCTGTGAGATCATTTTTTGTTCCCCAAGATACAGAAACACTTTTCAGGATGTCATCTTTGTACTATCGGTAACATCTGAAAAATGATGTAACCGAGGCGCTGAATGTGATTCCAGCTGATGCCTTACAGCAAAACTACGGAGAGTGGAAACAACGTATTCACTTCTGTATAGTTGTCTAAAGGAAAAACTTTGAAACAGATAACATTGATGTATAAAATTAAAATAACTGTTGCAAAAGAAAATTGTTTCATTACTTTTCTGTCAAACCTCGTATACATATATCCAAAAAAAAAATTTTTATTTTTGATCTTAAAGTTCGGATTGCTTATTTACTGCTTCAGTAATAAGCAGAATTTTTTTTTAAATAATTTGATCACGTCAGACTACCATTAGAAACTTATTAGTTCATATACTAAGGTCTGGATCTAGGAAAAATTTAGTTTATATTTATATTATAGCTATTGGCAATCTAAACTGATATGCAAATAACTCCTTTTTTTAATGGTACATGATTGAATTTCAATACTAAAAATTTCACAAAATATGTTAAGTAAGTAAAAAACAAAATATTTTATTAAAGCTTTCATTATTTACCTTGTTTATAATGTCCTTGACAGAAAAAAAAATTAAATACCCAAATTGTTTTTCTTATAAAGTAGAGGCTCATATAATTTATGTTTAGTAAGTTCTTAAATGAGAACTAATTGCAATTTAGCAAATCAACACAATATGGTTGTAAACTCAACAAATTTTTAAAATTTTATTAAAAAAAACAAGAATACACTTTTTTCTTTAATTACTTAATATTGCAAGGACAGATTCTTTGATCCATTTTTTGGAATGGGCAAGAATCGAAGACGAGCCAAAATACGTGCAAGCAAAGCAGATGTCAAAAATTAACTGAATGTTCAAAATGGCCGAACTTATTGGCATAAGTGAAAGACATGAGTACCAATATAATGCCACAAAAAAATCGAAAATCGAATATAAGCAACCCGCGGAAATTCAAAATTCGCGATATTTTTTGATCAGACCTCGTATATATGAAATTAATAAAAAATACATGATTTAACTTATAGAAAAATTAAATATTTTTAAAAAATAATAAAGACCGTTTTTAGTGAATAAAATTTCACCTTAATCACGATGATACTGATTACCTATCCGATGAATGAAAAGAGTAGTCTATCAGCACCACTCCTTTGTGATGGGCAATAACTTTAATACTCAGTGGAATCAAACACAAACACAAACACATGTGTCCACATATACATAGTAATAGTAAGTCATATTAGTAATATAAATAAAATAAATAAATGACTCGAAAAAATGTAAATTTCTATCAAATCAGCCAATTGATCAATCTATCGATAGTTGTGTCGATGCCAGTCTGGAATGTCGATTAGGATGGCGAATAAGACGCGCATTGGTTGTATACTGTTTGAATTACACGAGAATATAATGATTAATGGATCTCTCTATGGATTGATTTTAATCCAATACGAGGAGTGTTGTCTGTCGATTCATGCCCCTATTATTCAATATACTATTCGTACTCGTATACGTGTATCTGACCGCTATATTACGGGGTCAAAAGGCACAGTATTGAAATGACAATTTTTAATTCGTTGCTACTTTTTTATTAAATTATAGTAGACAAATTTGAATCAGTTTTGCAGAAAATATTATAAAAACTATTTCAAATGGTTTGATTTTTTAAACACCACAAATATTTTCTAAAACAATTAAAAAGCTTTGGATATAATCCGGTATTTGAAAAGGATGAAAACTGATTCAACTAACGCATACATTATCATATATTTTATCCTCATTAATTATTGAGAAATTCACAGTAGTTTTTTTTAAAATATGTATGCATGTTTAAGTATATTTATTAAACAATTATCTGACGGATACAAAAACGGATGTTAAAAAACAATGTATCGGTTTTTTCGAGACTTGAAAATTTGCAAATAATTGAAATTTAGAGGGAAAAATTCAATTGTTTTTATCATCACTTTTTTATATAGATTTAAATTTATAATTATTAGTAGTACGTTACATTTTTGGTTTATCCTTTAAACATACAATTTCTGGACCACATATAAGCAAAATAAAGTTAGCGTAACACTTGAACTTTCATAAATAAATTGTTAACGGCAAAATAAGTTAGCAGTTCCTTAAAACAAAACAATAAATGTCTCTTCATAATCATTTTCAAAGCAATGACACCTTCAGCCCATAATCATGTCAGATAGTGATTTTTCACGGGATACAATGACTTCTTCAAAGTTACTTGTGCATTTTTCAAAGAATATTTGCGTCACGTAAAATAACCGGTATATTTTCTGACATGCAATTAGGACATTTTATATTTAAGTTTTCATTTTTTGTCATAATAGAAGTTGTTTTAATAAAAAAAAGGGTGTCTAAATCTTGCAATATAGTATAATTCGACAATTGACAATATACTGGGTTTATAAAAAATATCTCGGGTTATTAAAAAAAAACCACCTTCATTAAACGTGAGTTAAAAAAAATTGTTCGTAAATTTGGCCATCGGACTTGACTAAATAAAATTTGCGAAAGGTCGCTTAGGGTGTTAGAATGATGACATTCTTAAGCGATACTCAATCAATTCTGCTAATGAGAATATACACATAGTTAAATGGCGTATTTTACAACGATTCTAATGTATCAACATTTCATTCACTACACGAATCCTTATTTAATAACATTTATTGATCAATCAATCTTTCAGCACTACTAATTACCAATGCAGTGGGTAACGAACCAAGATATATTCTTTTTTACCACATTAGTGTAAGGAAAGACAATCGACATTACTGTTCTTAACAACATCTATCTACAAAATTACCGACTATTTTTCGGCTCAATCTCAGGTAAGTTCATTGAAAACTAATGCATTTACAAAAACAATAACTTAATGTTTCTAAGCAAAGTTGTTCATTTATAAGGTGAACTAGCAGCTTTTCCGAATAGATGACTTAAGATTTAACTTGTCGGCTCACAGATTTGCTTGGACTGCATTTTATAGCGGATGCTCACTTAAATGCTTGTACCAACTTTTACAATTTCAAACATTTATTTCGACGACATCAACCAATATCGACGACAATGAAGACAACGAGGACGACAAGTACGGGAATAACATACCCAAAAACACAGAATCTAGGAACCTGGACTGTGCTTGTTGATCGTACCATATTTAAATATCTACACGCTGTGATTTATTGTCAGTCGTACGCCCTGTCACGAATTTCGCGCGTGCTGCACATTACGAAGTTTACTGAAGTTGTTTTTTTATACAGCCGCGAGACTCGTGGTTCATTTTACATCTTAGTTGGCGGTTGGCTCCTCTTTGAACCACCTAGCCTCATCGTAGTAGAAAATCTCTAGCCAGACATTCTGAATGGTACGGAATCATAGCCGTTACTGCTATTAACTGCACCAGTTAAAAGTATCGAAAACAAACGCCATTAATGCATTGCGATCGAGGACGTCTAATACTTTTGACAAAAGAAAAAAATGAATTTAGACACCTAAACAACAACACTATGGATACTGTTCATCGAAGATTTTGTGTATAAAACTCGTCATTAAATAAAGGCAATATCACAACATTTGAGGTGGTCTTTAGATGACCGAATCTAGAGAAGAAAACGAATATTTTCATGGAACGGCGGAAAAACTGCTATAAACTGGAGGAGTTCATCATTAGAGAAACAAATCGACAACGTCCCTCTTAACTAACGAAACTCCAACACGTAAAATCTAAATACTCATCATCCTACATCTCTGGTTTCCCTTACTCGTAAATGCAGATGAAGACCGACAACACTCCAACTATTGAAGCTATTGAGTAATCGGCTCCAATTAGATTGGCAATCAAAATATTTTTGCGATGCATTTTCCAAATGCGAGCAGGGTGCTCTATCGAAATCATCTCTACTCAATGGTACATAGGTGCGGAATTGCTCAGATTTTTTAATGCGACTGAATCGTGTAATAAAATTTTTGTTTCAATGAATAAAAATTATTTTAGTAATATCAGATACTCGTCGTTTGAAATTTTTCAAAATTATAACATATAACAAGTATCCTAAAATAAATGTCACGATAGGATTTACCCAGCGAATTGGTAACATTTTAAAGATCTTGGAAAACAATGCATCCTCATCCTATAAAATAATTTCGAAAAAGTGCATTGAAATTCATATAGATTGTATGTTCGTAGTTGTTCGAAAATATTAAAAGATTATGTTAAGTATGTCCTTTAGTACATTTTTGTACGACAACAAGGGATATTGCAAAGCTAGTACAACAACAAGGGATATTACAATATCGGAAATAGTAAATATATTTAAATAAAACATATTATTTATAAATTGCATTATTCATAATTGGTTCTATCAATATTTTCAATGGAATCTTTGCTTAATTTGAAACTGTGGTTGGCTATTTGATCAAAAAATCATTGTTTTCAAAAATCATTGTATTCGGGACTAAGACAACACAAAACCCCATACATTTTAGGTCACTTTCAGTAAGTTACATGAGATCAGTTAGGATGTCTTCTAATATGTCTTTTTAAGACATTTTTTAGCTATAATTGCAAATGGTATATTATAGTCCATCAACAGTAACAGGACCTTATTACTATTGTTTTGAGCTCCGGGGCTATCAACAAAATATATAATATAATATATAAAAAAGCAAACACTTGTGGACATTCAATATATCAGGTGTATAAGCTTAACACATGTGTTTTTTTCATAGAAAGCAAAAACAAATTTATTCAAAGTAACATACTTACCCTTGCTAGCTACACATTTTTCCCATCTCTCGGGCAATTTGTGGATACCACGCCAAAAAAATTCCTTCTCTTTCGAGGCAAACCACTCATCAAGCCATTTTCGGACGTCTTCGTAAGAATCGAAGTGCTGCTCAGCGAGCGCGTGGCCCATCGACAAAAACAGGTGGTAGTCGGAAGGGGCTAGGTCTGGTGAATAAGCGGGGTGGGATAGCACCTCCCAGTTGAGTGCCTCCAAGTAGTTTTGGACCATTTTTGACGTATGCAATGGTGCGTTGTCGTGGAGGAAAATCAGCTTGTCATATCTTTGTTATTAATCTGTCCTTTTTCCACGCAGAGCACGGTGCAATTTGATCAGTTGTTGGTGGTAGCAGTGGGCATTGACAGTTTCACCAGCTTTCAACATCTCATAATAGACGATACCCTGCTTATCCCACCAAACGCACAGCATCGTCTTCCGTCCGAAGCGATTTAATCTTGGGGAAGATGTTGATGGTTGGCAGGGATCAACCCACGATTTCTTGCATTTAGGATTCTCGAAATATATCCACTTTTTATTGCCAATCATAATCCGACGCAAGAACGACTTTCTTTTTTGTCTGGCGAGCAAGATTTCGCATGTGTTTTGGCATCGCTCCATCTGCATATCGTTCAATTCATGCGACACCCATTTTCCGATGTTTTCAATCTTCCCCATGGCACGCAGATGAATGGAAATGGCTGGTTGAGTAACACCCAATTGCTCCGCGAGCATTTTTTGCGATTGGGTATCGTCTTCATCCAAAAGAGCCTCCAATTGATGGTCCTCAACCTTCCTAGGCCGATTTTCACGCATCTTGTCCGACAAGTCAAAATTGCCGCCTTTGAACCGACGAAACCAATCTCGGCATATTGTTTCCGATACAGAACTGTCACCATAGGCCTGCATAAGCATTCGATGCGATTCGGCAGCCGATTTCTTCGAACTTAGATTAAAGAATACATGCATAGGCCCCTACCGTATATGTATACGCAATTTAGTGTAAGTTTTTTACGAAGGGGATATTACTGTCAAAATTTGTTTATGTAGACATGAAACTTACTGCCATCTATGTGTCGTAATGGAAATTTATTTAATTGCAAAAGCATAATTTATATTTATTTTAATTCACTTATTGGAAACAAAAATACAAAAATTACCTATACAACGATAGGTAATTTTTATTTTTTGTACACTCTTTTGATACGAAATGGAATTCTATTTGAGGTTTATTATTTATTCCGTAAATATGAATCAAATATAAAGCGCCTCAATTTTGTAGACTTTCGGAGAGTTTTAAAACTTTGATTCTCCATGAAAGTGGAGACTTGGGGGTTAGCTTTGTCATTTGTGAATCCGATGTTGACAGTTCAATGTTTACCATAAAATAGTACAGTGCCGGTGTATATAAAGTGTGTGTAAGAAAGTTTAAGGGACCGAATTTTTCTGTCTATTTTACATTGCTGTTTTCATTGTGTTATAATAATTAAAGTTTATTCTTCGGTAAGCTTATTATTTAAATAAATTTGGTTTGCTTGCTCTATTATACCACATTATAATGCATTTACTAAATTTTTTTTTTATTTTTTAAAAATATTAGTTATTAAGTTTTTAAGTAAATTAAATTTTTCATTTTGTAATTTAGTTTTAGAGCATTTTCTTTAATATTGTATACGATTAACATCTTATTGTGCACATAATTGCTTTCATATAATCAAATAACTTAGAATTCATCTTTTTATATACTCTTCCCCACCTTAAAAATTATGTTTTAATAAATAATAAACAGTGAAATAAATAAAATGCAAATACATAATAAATAAATAAATATTTAAAAAAAATAAAACTGTGTTTAATTGCATATTTACAAAACAAATTCCATCAAACAACAAAACACGCAATATAAAAAAATCTGCTTTTTACGCATAAATGAGATCACATATGAAAAATGGTTTTAAAGGAACCGCTTCAATCGCATACTGAACTTTTAAATTGGCCCCCAATGATTTACGCCGTTTCTGTTGTATTGCATGTGTATGCATTCTATGAATGTATTGCCACAAAATTCGTTCAGAATTTTTGTGTTGAGGCCTATCCAGTTCTTCTTTAATCTAAGTCTTCGAATAATTAATGTTGACAGATGTCAAACTCATAAAAAAAAGTATGGCGTGCCCATGGTAGCTTAATAGGCTCACTCACGCCATCTATGGCCAAATATGCTGGTATATATACCAAATATTATATCCTTAACTCATCTAAATACAAATTGTTTTAAAATGCAGGACATTGCTGTGCGAATTTTCTAATGTGCGAATTTTCCACATCGTAACCCATAAAATTCAACGAAATAGAATTGATTAAATTTTCAGTCATCAAAAAAACATGCAAATTATTTTATGCCATTCCTTATAATTAAAGAAAATCTATGCAAACAGTTCTAAATCATTATTACACAACTTTTTACCGTTTCAAATATTACTAGTTCGGGAGACAAATACAATTTATTTTTAATAATATTTAATTACTTCACCCACTAAGCATTTCACCTAAATATTAACTGCTTAGTAAATATTTGTTTTTAAATCAATACTGAATATACTATACACTGATAACGATCAAACTTAAAATTATGTGGACAACAGTCAATTTGATAAAATTGCAATTATTTTCTAAACTAAATCGATTAGAAAATAAATTCAAACTAACTTGCACAAGATCGCTCAATTATAAGGGCGCGTTTAATACTCGTGCTTGCACGGGTTATTAATCCAAAACTATTGCTTCTAGAAACCTTAGAGACATTTATTCGTTTACACTACCACCGCATGACTTATAAGCGAAATCAAATCTAATGTGGAATAAGATCAAATTGCTAAGGTAATCAAAATTCTCAGGAGGTCATTTGCATCCGTTTAACCCACATAAGCCCAGTTATATAAATATATATGCATGAGTTTATAGAAAAGTAAATACAATTGTTCTTTCAGTGCAAAAAGGAAGAGCAACCTTGGCCGTTTCATGCTCTTAGGCTAATGGTTATCATGCATGCCTTTATAATAAATTGATAACTAGCTCAGCATTCTACTCTTTAAAGATGAGCTATTTTGATTTCCGTAACATACAAACAAGCAAAATCGAAGTTAACTATAAAGCCGACTAACCAACATACCAACTAGGCAATCGTCCAGTTAGCCTGCATGATCTTCCGAGATATTCTCTCATTAATTACATACGAGTTTCTGCTCTGATGTGTCGTCAAAAAGGGTTACGGTTACAGGTAGCCCCATTACTATGATGCAACATCGCATTCCTGAATCACAAAATGCCATACTATGGCAATTTCATACTCTGGCATAATTTACACTCCACTCCACTGGAACGATAATAGCAAAGGCTTAGATTGTACGAATAGATGGGGAAGGTTATAGCACTAACTATCGCGAAAGGAAGATTCAAATTTTCTTCCTTATTCCACCATGAGAGCATTAAATATTTCAAAGTGTTTATTATTGTTATTGTTATGATTATCGGCGTTAGTTATTACCTATCCAATTTAACAACTGAGTAACAATGATCGCCGTGTTATGAATTGTATCGGACTGAGATGTCCCAATGTACAGATTCTTTGAGGTAACTTAGAAATCGTCGAACCTCTCTCACACAAGAGTATAGTATAAGCTATACAGAACTAATTTACTCGAATAAATATTTACTACTATCTTCAAGTATCTCACCTGAAATTACGATTGCTTTTATGGAGATAGCAACCTTTTATTCGCTAAGGAAACTTGCACGCTCGAAAGTTATGTTGCGGCTGAATCGGCAACAAAAATCTTAAAATTTAATAATATCTCCATAGTAGTGCACTTTTTTTTTGTAATGTGGTCTGTTGGCCTTGGTTGAAAAGACTCTTCAAAATGAGACCACAAACCCAACAATTTTACAACAATGGCAAGATGGAAACCAAAAATTAGCAAAATAAAAAAAAAACTACTATAAAGAATAAAATATAAATTACTGAGGGCCCAGCCTATGTTTTGAAAACAAAAGTGAAGCGGGAAAAAAAATCTAAGACACAACAAGACGTCTTCCATTGTTCAATAGTGGCTTGGCTAAATCTACCTTGGAATTTTGGTGCTAATAATTCAACTACTGTTGGTCATCGTCACTCTACTCTGTCCATTCCGATTGTAAATATAAGAAGCTACCGTGGAACCAAAATACCCAATTGGGGTATTAGCCTACACAGCCAAGATGAATCTTCTGGCGCATGTTTTGGTACAATAACTATTGTGCGCTACTTCTATGCTTTATTAAATTACTGCTGCGTCTTACTTCTCCCTAATAGACATAACCATGAAAATATGCACTGCTATTGTTGATCTTTTTGGAGAGAGTATGTTATATTCCTTGTCTACTATTCAGTCATAAAAAATATAAAATCACGGACGGTATGACATAATATCTGTAACTGTTCATACGAGTATAATGCATGAGCTGTATATCTTCTTTTTTCTGAAAAGAAGTGAAGTAACGGCAGAAAATGGGGAGCAATCACAACTAATGTCAAGGTCGTCTTCGAATATCCTGATGACGCATTATAACATTTTAACATATTCGCGAGCCGTTGTTGGTTTACTTGTATATTATTTATCATTCTATTTGTACTTTTTATTTAATAATTTAACATATTGTAAAATCCAAGAATGGTGAATATAACGCAGTTCGTAGTTTCGAATTATATCTTTACGCCCAGTACCATCAGACATATTTCTCGTCAATAGCACAGAAGCTAAAACAAAATTGATGAAACCGAAAAAATTATTATTGCTTTAAGATGTTCGAAGTATAATTGTAACTGTATTTAGTTGCATCACAATTAATGAAAGACTGCGAATAAATATAAAATTATTTGATTAAAGATAAGCTATTTTTAGCTCGATTTATAATATGGAAAGGTTGAGTTCAGTATTTTATGACATCTTATTTATTTTGTTTGAGGCTCTATAGACATACGGCTTCTCATTCATTTTAAAGATTTTACTGCCATATTATTCTTAAATCACTCTCATTGGTTATTGGTTCTTAAATCACTCTCATTGGATATTGGTCTTAATATTAACATCTAAAATTAATTAAAAAAGTATTTATTTGAATTTTAATAGGAACAATTTAAAGGTAAATAGTGGGAATACACTAAATATTAGATGTCCTTTTCCAATATCAAAAATAGAGTCTATATACTTAAAAGACGACAGTCAAAAGTATGCTTTCCTTGGGCCGTTATTTTACCAAAAAGATGGTAAAAAAAAAAAGGGAAAAAAAAACTTAAATATATCTGCATACTGATGAAAAAGTTATAAAATCACAAATATTCAAAAAAAATCGCGATGGCTTCTTAACCGAGCACATGCTTAAAATATATTTGAATGAAATTTTTGTGTTCACTTGAAATTGATTTTTTTAAATAACTAAACAATCTGTTTTATCTAGAAATTAGATAAAACAAATTGTTAATTATTACGTAATTCGCTGAAAATTTATTTGATAAAAGATAGTTTTTGATAGAACTTCAAAACCTTCTAATATAAAAAATCATACATGGAAAATTGCATACAACAACTTAAAGATATACGACGTATGTTCAAAAAATATCGCGAATTTTGTTTTTTTTCAAAAATTATTTATTTATTCATGAATATCTATTTTGTCCCCTTCAAAGTAATCTACACCAGATATTATACACTTGTGCCAACGTTTTTTCCGATCCTCGAAGCACTTCAAAAAATCACTTTTTTGTGATCTTGTTCAGCTCCACCTTCGATGCCGTCTTTATCTCCTCAATCGTAGCGTAGCGTCGCTCTTTCATGGGGCTCTTCAGTTTCGGGAATAAGAAAAAGTCACAGGGGCAGATCTGGAGAATACGGTGGTTGTGGCATTATTAGTGTGTTGTTTTTGGCCAAAAATTCACGGACAAGCAAAGATGCGTGAGCAGGGGCGTTATCATGGTGCAAAAGCCAATTTTTGTTCTTCCACAAATCCGGGCGTTTCTTGTGGATTGCTTCGGGCAACTTGCACATAACTTGCAGGTAATATTCCTTATTGACCGTTCTACCCTGTGGCAAGAACTTACGATGCACCACGCCCCTGAAATTGAAGAAAACTGCAAGCAAAACCTTCCCATTCGACCGAACTTGGCGCGCTTTTTTCGATCTTGGCTCGTGCGGCAGCTTCCATTGGGATGATTGGAAGGTACAAAATGTTCTCGGTCTCTGAGAACATTTTGTACCACCAATAAACGTTGCTTCGGTCCAAGGTAGCTTCACCATATGCCACAGTCAATATTCGGAATGCGTCCGCGCAATTAATTTTGTTTTTCACACAAAATTTGATACAGATTCTTTGATCCATTTTTTGGAATGGGCAAAAATCGAAGGCGAGCCAAAAAAATTAACTGAATATTCAAAATGGCCGAACTTGTCGGCATAAGTTAGAGACATGAGTACCAACATAACGCAACATAAAATCGAAAATCGAATATACGTAACCCGCGAAAATTAAAAATTCGCGATACTTTTTGAACAGACCTCGTACATAGTATTTACAATGTACTATTTTGAATAAAGCATTTGAAAAATATCAAATTTTAACGAATCATTTGTTCCGATTATATGTTACAGCAGTAGTCTTATTATTTGATATGAATTATATCATTTTATCGAAGAATATTTAATTATTTATTATCAAAGATGATTTGAAATACTTGAAACACTCAATATCTTAGAAAAGGAAACTAAAAGATTATGATAAAGTAACCAACAGTTATGAACGAAAGATCTACTTTGTCAAAGTTTTATAATTTTTTTCATATAATATAAAATTGCAACTTAATGAGAAAAAGCATTAATCAGAAAATTATAAGTAATATTAGCTTCTCCTAAAAATAAATAGAAATCAAATCTTACAAACTTAAATAAATTGATTGAAGAGTGAAAACATACGAAAATGTATTGTATAAAAAAAACAATAAAAGGACATTTTCACTTTCTTTAAGATATAATAAAATATTATAGTTGAAAATTTATAAAAACCAAATGAGAATTGTTTTAAGACAATTCAACATTGGCTCATTCCTAAGGAATGTACAAAATAAATTTATGAGTGAATTATTATCTTTTCAGTAATGGTATCCATTCATCAACTGTCATTTTAAATATTTTAGAAATACTTTACCTTACTTTGAGATTCATGATCGTCTCTACAATACAATACACCTCAAACAAATCAACAAAACAAAACATTTTTTTTAAATTATTCAAGGTCATAGACGATGTACAACAACTTATCAGTAAAAATTGGGCACTCTCATTTTTTCTATATTTATAACAATATTTGGAGCATTCAAAAAAGTATGTAGTATATTTATTTATTTACTTTTTTTTAAATCACCGTCCCCAAAATTAATTTACTTCACTTTCATGAAATCTTGTATTCCTAATGCCTGAGGGTAAAGGCACTACTTCGATATGTAACCGATCTCATCAATTTTCTGTGAACATTTAATGCTCGAACAAGTCCATATCTGAAAATTTATCTATTTAGGGTAAACCACAAAGCTTAATAACTATCAACCAATACAACTATTATGTAATGTTTAAGTTAAAATAGAAGAAATAAATTCGTTGTAATAATAATAATAATAATAATAATAATAATAATAATAGCATATTGCAAAACTGATGAGATAAATAAATTTTAGGATTTCGTCTGCCCCTCTCATTTTATGGTTAATATGAAAAAAAATATTCTGAAAAATATGGGTTGGGCAGAAATATTTGCAAATACTTGAAAAAATATTTTAAAATTATGCTAAATTGGAAATATTCTATGCGCACACCACAGCTATTGTCTCAAAAATCGTTTCAATCTGATCCAATATTTATTCGATAATATGATAGGATCGGATACCAATCAAATGGCACACATTGAAGTATGCACTCAAAAACAGAACGCGCGCGGTTTCACGTTAACCGTGAGCTGAACTGATTAGTGCATGTCGATCGGCGAATGAATTGCAATGCAATTTTCCGCGAATCGAGCTTAAAAATCGTGATCAATAACCGTCATCGACAGGATCACATATTTGTTAATAAATACATCAATGCAACGATCTAAATTCTACCTCTTAGCATAATTATATGCAGAATATGGGCAATACGAGGGAATTCTATCTCTCTTTTTGGTTTATTATGATTGCAAAGAGATGATGATGAGGGTGATGATGAAGGAGATGCTTAGTGTGTTCTGTACTGACACTAGGTAGACGCAGTATAGTCATTTCAATCTGCTCGTCAGTGCTTATTCACGATATATCTGGAGGGTACAGGCCAAGAATAAATCAAATCTAAGAATTAAATACAAGTATAAGTAAAGTTGAAAAGTGAAAAATAATGAACGAATAGTAAAAATAAATACACACGGTCATCAACGTCATCAATGTTGTCGTCATCATCATCAACAACGACGTTTGCATTAATGTCAATATCAGAAATACTGGAACCATCTCATATTCAAGAAACATCAATGGTATGGTCATTGGCAATGATGGAGGAGTTACTGTTCCAATCATATCCAACATTGCCATCTAAATCATCATCATCATCGACAACACCGTCAACATTGCTATAAGACTAAATCGTCATTCATCTTCTAAGAGAATCATGGCTATAAAAATTAAATTCAACGTTAAGCTAGTTTCTATTGACGCAGTTGTTTTAGGGGCGTTGGAGGAGTATAGCTACTCGCAATCCAACGTTGGGGGCTCACCTAATATAATCGACTAACTGGCGAAATCCAGTATATACGATTTAGCCACCAACAAGTAGGAGGTAACTCTTGGCGCGCCATATTACACAATTTCAAATTGAGACCTTTGGCACACGAAAGACCTCGACACGGTAGTTCTATTATTGTTATTATTATTATTCGAATTGGCCGATCTGGATTATCGATTGTCGATCAGGTCATCCACGATGAAAATTTCAATTCTGCTTACGGTTGTTATTCGTTACTGATGTGTTCTCTGGTTAATAGCTGTTTTCTGTACTCTATCGTACAGTAATTTTTCTATCTCCACTCCATAATTAAATAATCTAAACATAAGACGTTATATAGTTCTTTAGCAAGTATTTTTTAAATATATTTTTAGACTAGAGGGTTTTTATTATTCAACTGTAATAAAATATGGTGCATCCTCCGAATATTTAATTAGTTCAATCAATTTAATCAGATAAACTTTTAATTTTGGTTGACTTAATTTTTTTTTATATTTTATTAATAAAAAAATGTCAGTTTTTAATTTTAATATAAATGTAATAAAAATAATAAAAGAAATAGAAGGTTTGAAGGAATCAACCAATAAAAAAAGTCCATTGTCGATCAGCAATCGAATTATTTATGTCGAAAAATTCATTTTATGAATGCCATTCGCTTTGCAAACTATGATTTCCTAACAATGTTATCTGTTCCATCTAGTTATGTTCTCAGTACTCACGAGAAACATGATTTAAAAGTTTATAGTTGCTAGCATTATATACAAACGGTGTTAGCAGTACTCCTACACACCGGTGGTGGTGCTTATTGTTCTGTGGTGCCAATGATACCGTCTCAAGTGAATATAAACAACAGGTAAACATGATAAAAAACACGAAATTCATCAGTCCAGTAGCAACTGTATTCGATTGGATTCACCCGCCTCGCCAGCAAATCCGCTTATCCATTCAACCCCTTATCTATCTATCAGACCTACCCAGCTATCCACCTACCTACCCTCCATGCTCTTTCTCGAGTATATTATATTCGACTGAAAAGTAGTAGTTTCTGTGCGCGTCAAAATCAGAAATAATAGATCGATCATACTAGGGAGTTTGGTCGGCCAAATTTAGTACATTCGATTGCCATGAAATCATCTCTTACGAAATCGGATGGGGTGGCCCCAGAGTAGAGTAAAGTTACGACTAGCAAAAATTACGATTATTGATCTTGAACCTTGAAAGAACAATTTAGTTTGCAGAAATTTTTTTGAGATGGTCTCTTTATAAATCGGTTATTTATTTACATTATTAACCGTCTTTCTTTCTAGCAACTCTACTTCGGAGCACATTAGAACTGTGTTTTTTCTTATATTTCAAATTTAGCGTATTGCTTATTGCTACTTACTTAAAGAAACCGAAGAGTCTCAATTTTATTATAAAAAATATATTTACGAAAATTTTAGTATGAGAAAAAAAATCGATTTTGATCGAATTTAGGTTAAGGTTTTTAGATCAATTTTATTTCACTCGAAGTTTATTTAGCTTCGAAATGCATAATTGCTCACAATGCGGAAGATATTTTTGATTAAGAAATCAGTGGTAACTCGTTTTATGCTTTATTTATTTTCAGTTTTACTTAAGCTTAAAGAATATGTAATTTCACAATTCATGTCAATTTGAAAATTCCAATATTTTCTCTTAGTTCTATTTTATTTGAAGAATTATTAATTCTAATTAAATTATAAGTTAATTATTTTATATTTAAAAAATATGTTTGATAAATTCATATTTGCTTATTCGATTGTTTAACTAAAATACCTAAAATCAATTTCCATAACGCACAATATTTTCGCTAACTTTTTTTTATTACTTTTTTTTAAATTTTTATTTTATAAGATCATAAATGCATTTTCCTATAGTAAAAATAGTGTTTGATTTAAAATTAGCTTTTGAATTCAACCGTTCCGAAATTAAAATTTTAAGAAAACAAATCGTAAATAATCTTCAAGGACATAAGAAATTAATTTCTCCAAAGTTGAATATCAAGTTAGACAATCAGGATTTATTAGAGTATTTATGCAAATATATAAAATGAGGTCCGAAACATTTACTTAGGACTAAGCATTTTGGCTACCAATGTTATGTTATAGTTGTGCTACTAGAATTTTGGGTGTTAGTAGTTATTAGATAGACCAGAAATAAGATATTGTGCTGAAATTAGATTAAAATGTAATTTCAAACATGTTCTGGAAAATACATAAAGTGATTCAGAAACTATACATTTCTGAATCACTTTATGTATTTTCATTAGAATTAGAAAATGCTGCTATAGACAGCATTAGAAAATGGGCTTCAGTGATAAAAACATCACATGTTTAAGAAGATGATGGTTAACGGAAAAAAAGTAATGACTTAGTAAAAATATTCGGTCACATTAATCACCGGATTTACAAGAAATTCTAAGCGTGACACTAAATAATCATCATATCTCATAATTTCAGTACTAAAGGCGTTTTTAAATTAAAATGAATAATTGCCAATGATAAAGTTATTTTTTATTTCTGTATATTTTTTTTATAATATAACAAAAATATGTATATTCTGTTAATGTTCTACAATATTACATAGCGCGAGTGGAAAGTATTAGACAAGTGGACAATAGGTACCAACGCACTTAAATAGTGGCTTATTATAGAGGCTTGGCAAAACCAACAGTGGCAGAGCAATCTGCATTCGTAATGTACGATTGAACAAGGAAACTTCTTTCACTACGTTCGCAAAGAAAGGAATGGAATGTAACTGTATTTATAGAGAAAAACTTCTGAACAATTAAATACTCAACGAGTGTATTTTATGATTTTTTTTTCAAATTGTGTTAGTGTAAAGAAAGTTTAGGGTACTTATATTATAACTCGTAGAAAGAAACTTTAAATTATTTTTATATTAAAAATTTTAGAAGAGAGTTCAACCAAAATGTTAAATGCTTCTAATTAAATATATTTTAGTATCTTCAATATTGCTTTTAAAACTGTTCTATTTCCGGAAATCCGAAGTTTATAAAATTCTAATCAATGCATTTTTAAATGATACTAGGCGAATTACCTATTATTTTATTTTCTCAAAAGTTTTATTGGCATATTTTATCTGATTACAGAAAACAAAATATCTTTATGTAAAAAATATCTTCCCCACTATAATTTATTGAAAACGAACGACTGCAACTATTACATTTTATTGCTTCAGGCAACAAATCTTCAATTTTGATTTTCATTTTGTATTTCATAATCAACTATCCACCTCCAAATGAGCGCATAGAATCAACAACAGCGCAAATATCGATCAGTGCGCCAAGGCCAAAATGCCAAAAGTGCAAGAAACCCCTTACAGACAAATCTTCAAAGTACGGTCAATCTTCAATCGTTCAATTTATCACGACGCTTTATTCGAGGTAACTGCGAGCAAAGCTCGTGCCAAAACGTGGTCCAGACAATTACTTACCGACAAAAACTTATTACGAAAAATGGTAGCAAAATCGAGCCAAACTAATATCGGAACTATCACGATATCAAAATGTTCAGTAGCTAGGCGAGTTTTTGCTGAAATCTTAGATGTATATAACTGAATTTTATAGCAAAAAGGTGCTCCACAACAAAATAATGAGATTTACTAATTGACTTTTGTAATTACGTGTTTTTACATCGGTCATGAAAAAGGCATGTTGCATATTTAGTAGTCGGTTAAATGCTGTAGAGTTCTGTAAATGTAAATTTAGTATTCTGTCTTCTAAAAAAAATAAAATTTGGAACTTCCCTTTGAGTACAAAAGTTTTTTTTATTGTAATATGATAGTTATTATAAATAGCACATGTTCCTTTAAAGTATAGAATAGCGCTATTAAAAATAAATATCATTTAGATGGTTTTATTAGTTGGGACGAATATGCTAGTATCACCATTGACATATTCATTAAATTCTATTTTGAAGCAGAGTCTAAGTTTTAGCCCTTTCTGCTGCTGTTACCATAACAGTTATCGTTATCGTCATCACTATTGCCATCATCATCATCCAGGTCGTTATGGTTGGATCTACTCCAATTCAAAAATCACATGGACAGGTTCAGCGGGGGTCTGTCTTTGATCACAATAAAAAATTGTCTTTCAATATGATCTGACATGAGAGATTACGCCAACCAGAAACCCAAAACAATGAGACTACTTTCATTTGCCCCGAAGGCAAGTTGCGGCCGCATAAGCTTTACAGCCCAGCATGTACTCGCGTTTTATTTCGATACGTACTTCGAACTAAATGTTGATTCTCGTTATATTATAGGTACTCTTTAAGTACGACGTTTCTGGTATCGAATTATATCATAAAATCATTATTATTATTATAACAAGTATGGACGCGATAACTATGAAGGACACATTCACTTCCAACTTATTTTTTTTTGTTTCAATCGTAAAATTGTTTTCCGATGTTTTTACGCAAAATTTTCACCTTTTACTTATACGAGTAAATATTGACAGTTTTTTATTTTTTTTAATAATTTCTTAGATAAATTATAATTAAAATAGTAAAGTAGCAATTCTCTAACACAAATTAAAACAATTAACTTGCTTTAGTCTTTTATTCCGCTAAAGCAATTTTGACTATATTTAACGACGAGTATTTCAATTTATTGATCTTAGAAAAATTAAATGCTGAGAAATTTCGTCTGCTTAAAAAAAAGCTATGGGGATACCAAAAACTCACTTTTTTTAAGCTGTCTACAACTATTTAACAGGTCTTTTATTTTAGTATGAAGGCCAAAGTGCAATATATGCACATGCAAAAATATGCTACAAAAACTAGCTAAAGTACATTCGATTGTCCACCCCGGAGACATATGTATTAGTAGAAAGCTTAAAATGAACCACATAAGAAATATATTCCTTAATAAAAAAAATAAAAGACTTATTTTGCTATCTTCAAACTTTGAATTTAACTTATGGAATCGAAGCTGAAATGTGGTAACCCGCCAGTGCTTGTATAAAAAAAAATTAACTAAAATCCTCTCTGAATATGTTCTTTTAGTGTTCTTCAAAAAACTAATGAAAATTTTTTTTTAAGCAAATACTTTTATTAAAAAGTATTGTATTAATAGAGTAGGAAGATTTCAATAATATCAATATATTATAGTCTATTGAATGTGATTAGTGGAAGAGAACTGGTTTTTTTAAACTAGTGAATTCATACATACTTATATAAGTTATACCCATACGCGATATAAACAAATTCTTAGTTTAGTGCATTTTTATTATATATTGGTGAATAATTTCTAGTTCATTGCAAAACTGAAAATAGAAACTTTTTGCATGTTAGTATCCGCTAAATTATTCTAGTTGGAAATCTATTGAAGTACGAATATACAAAAATGATTGCGACATGAACTAAATTGGTAATGTCTAATTGTGTTCTGCCCTAAACCGGAGTATCCGTTAAAATTGTGGGTTGGCGTGCACTAGTGGTCGTCATGCAGCCAAAAAGAAAAGAAATTCGATTCGTCTCCCATACAAGAGTCGACCAGCCGTCTATTGTTTAGTAAATTTTCACGTTTGTAACAATATTTGTGGCACGTGATAGAAGATCTATATAATATAGATCAACAGACGTACAACTTACCTATGTACATGCAGATCATACTTTATTTCCGAAAATTATTTTGCCAACACTATAAATGGGTGCGCGGACTGCAAAAACCAAGATCGGACAATAACAAATCGAAACCGCAATCTATCGTTGTTGGTATAAATTTGCTGAAGTCTAATAGCTGCAGTGTTTTGCAATATCCACACGCCTATAATACTCGTCCAAATATACTCGCATACAAAATAAACCCCGATTAGAACCAGCGCAATTGCCCTGCGCACGCCAACAACAAAGAGCAAACAAACTGCCCGTCAGAGAAAGAGAGTTTGTCGAGATATCAGACCTAAAACCAGAGGAATTCAACATTTATTTTAGTATACCGGCCATAGCTAAACAGACTATCGACTCTGTACAAGAAGAAAACTGGTTATCTCCGGGCGTTTGTCGTGCTATTGCGCCGTGCCGTCGAGCCGTGAATCCGCGAAACCGCCAAGCTACCAAACATCTAGCCAAGCTACCAAACAACAAACAGGCAAGCCGTGAAGTCGTCAGGCTACTAAGCAACCAAACCATCAAGTCATTGATGCAAAAACTGAACAAACCATCTAGCCACCACCAAACCACCGTTCAGGCTGTCGGCCAAATAAGAAGCAACAAAGAAATTCCTTCGGAAGACCAATTTCGTAATCGGCTGAGATAGCCCCACAGCTATTACACACATAGCGGTGACTGCACATAGTACAACCTTGAGTACCGCTATTTTATGGCGGCAAGGCGACCACACCCGCGCACTCCATTTCTAGAGCCGGCCACACATATGTATTGGCATTTATAGAAGAATGTATATTCCTATTCAGTCAGTCCAGTCAATGCGATTTGATGCGATCAGATGCGTCATAGTACGATCAGTACACTATACAACGTGAGTTGTTAGCCTGCTTTCAGATCGACTATCAAATGTGTTCTTACGATTAAATCCGTTTTAAGGAAATTTTCGCAAATTCCAAAATATTTTCTAATGATTTATTATATTACGAGTATATTGATTTTAAAAAAAATTATTAGTTAAAGTCCTAAATCGACATTTTTAAAATTTTTTAACTATATTTTATACATTTTAACATATGTAGATTGTGTGTGAAGAAAATATTACTATTATTCAAAGAATGAAAAATCCAACTACTATTAACCAAAAAATATTTATTAAACTCGATTCAATAGATAATTTTTTAAATGCAACAAAAATTTCCAAATTACCTTCCAAAAAGAAAACGGTTTGCATTTGTATTGTCTATGAAATCATGAGCCAATGATTCCCTAGCACTACACTACCGACAAGTTAGGGAAATGAGGTAAAAGTAAGTTGACTAAATACGAGTAATTAAAAATTGTTTAACTTTGTAATATGTCATATAGTTTATGTAAAGAATTATATACCATATTTGTAATTTTCTTAATTATATATTTCTTATTATCTCAAACTATATAATTATTAGTTTCTAAAACTCTGCTATGAAAGTAATACTAGTAGAATATGAATAGTAAATTATGAATGAGTTCAATAGTTGAATTTTTGGTACATTTAATATATATATAATTTTAAAGTAACAATTGACTAATCCTTCACTACCAGCTTAATTCATATTCAGGTAACATAATTATTGTGTTACCTGCAACAATTTGTTTAATTATTTTGTTCAACAACAAAAAATTACTGCTAGTTTTTCACAACCAAAAAGTAATTGTTTCTGATGTATTTAAATTTTAAATTTATATAGACAAGGACCTTATTTTATATAAATCAATTAATTTTTATTTTTAAAACTGCAAGCACCAAGTATTATTTTAAGATAATCAAACTAATATAAATTCAAATGTGATCATTATTTTAGAGATATTGAGAGAAATTTTCCTAAAATATATTAAAATTATGGTTTTTATTGTAAAAAAAATGAGCCCCACTCATATGAAAAAGTTATACTAAAGTTAAATAGTTCGCAATTATTTATGGAGATACTCATAAATCGACTCAACAAACAACTTATGTTATCTTGTTTTCTCTAGCCATAGTTACACCTACATTCCCTTTTCTAATTTGAGTATTCCTCCAGTGCTTATACTCATACAATTTGATACGGTTCTTGGGTTCAACTATCTTTTTATTGAGTTTGTTTCGTTTTTTTTTTGTCTTTGAAAAACTAAAGCAACTATAATCACTTTTCTAGCACGTAACGATGCCTAAGCCAAGACCACTTATAGACGAACATCATTGAGGCCTTAAAAGTTGACGCACAACCTAAAACTAGCCGCAACGACAACCGCACAAATTGCTAAGATGGAATTTAGAAGAAAAAGTGCTCCCATAAATCGAAAGTAAAATATTGACGAGTTGCATAATTATATGGTAGGCATGTTCAGATCGGGTAGACTAACCTGGCCTGGCGATCGATCTGGCTAACCATTTAGTCATCATCAGTCATCTCGCAATCTATCAAAAACGTCGAATATACTCGTACTACGCAATTTTTCTTACTCTAGTTATTTAACTATAAAAATACTGAGATTCTTTTATAGTCTTCTTTAGATTTCTTTTTATGATTTTGTTCATACAATCTTCTCTTGCATTATTTTTAAGCCTTTCATCTGACAATCTTAAATTCATAATGTAAATCATTTTAATATCCAATAAATGCGAATACCTTTTATAATATGTTTATACAATATTTAAAAATTAAAATTTCCCATGAATATAGTAAGGATTTTCAATTTATATTCAATTTAATAAAAAACATCTAAGACTATAATTAAAAGTTAAAAATTAATATTTGAAAACCAACTATCATATAAAAGAGAATAAATTACAATAGAAATATTTTATTATAAAATAATTATATTTTTTTTAAATTTTAGAATATTATGTGTAAATAGATAACTTTAAAATGATGAGAAAATTAATTAATTTTCCTTTCTTAATATTTGTTCTACTTTAAAATCCATTCAAATACAACAACTGAGTTGATGTGTATGTGTATATTCATTTAAAATAAAATACTTTTAATATCGTCTAGCATTTTAGTTCAAAGAATAGTTTTTCCTTAATGTAAAGGGTTCATTATTGAGATCAAACTTCTTGGCTTTAAAAAAACCATTTTACATTATAAATTAATCAAAAGCGAGTGTATGTGTATTAATTATTATGAATTGTTTTTTTTTTACAAAAAATAGCTTTTTCTTTAGAAAGTTTGAAAAATTATGTTACTGCGAAAGCATTTGTATCCTTTTTTAATATGTTCGAAATTTAATTTGCTAACTCTAAAAAGAATCAAAGAATATTCCATTTTGAATCAATCGTTTTCTTAGTGTTGCGATTCAAAATATAATTTTATCGATTTTCATATTTACGAGTATTAAAAATTCTGTTTACGAAATTTCGGAATTATGTTTAAAATACATTTTTCAAAATACTCATTTTATTTTCATTTCAAATAAATACTTTTTTGTATCTTTGATTAAATATTGTCGTTTTTACGCTACACAAATAATTTCAACTCTCCTATATGATAAGCAACAAAGTCTTGTGAATAAAGCCCTAATCAAGGTTAATTCATACACTCTCTATGAAATTCACCATATAGACAAAGCATATACATTGCAGTAGATATTATTAAAAAAGTATATTACTGTGTATTATAAAAAAAATTATTTAAATGCACTAGATTAGACTAGCAGCTAATTGTTTATGGTATTTTCACATTTCCAATATTAGAACATTTTATACATGTGCTTTTCCATAATACAGAGAAGATTGAATAAATTTAACAGAATCGCCTTATGCGTGTATCGAAAATGGCTTAAATCAATCAAATAGCGTATAAATTGACATCGACCTATTGATAAAAAGTGAAAATTTTGTAGTTTTTCTTTGGAAAACATAATGGATTCAATTCGAAAAATAATCAAATGTTGCTGAACATATATTAGAGACACACGTTAGTATAGACGTGATAGTTTTTCCATGTGTGTTACGTTTTAAATCTTACAGGAAGACAAGAAAATTGGAGAAAAAAAACCTTCCATTAATTAACGATGCATTTAAAATCGGCTTTCGAATACTAAACTAACTAACTTAACAAGCTTACATCCATAAGATGAAGGCGGAGCATATAGGATAGAAATATGTCTCTACGTACTCGAAGTTGGAGTCCAATCTGATCGATTAGATACGGATTGAAAAGCAAGACGAGTGGTAACTTTGTAGGTACCATGGCGCGATAGTGATGGCCGTTAATGTAGAAAAGTTTTTGCAAAAGTACTAAATGTACTACTATCACAGCACCACATTAGGTCATATAGAATATATACCAGAACACATTTATTCAAATTAAACTCAGCACACAATGAAAAGGCGACCGTATTGACCAGTTTTTAAAAAAATTACACTATTGAAGTTCTTTCCATATTTGCAACAATAGCGGATATGTTTGTGCCGTGTTTCATGTTTGTTTAGCGCGGCTACTCTGTCTGTATCGATAAACGCCATCGTATTATGTATGGATAAAAAGTTAATAGAGCGCTACAGCTGGTCCACCTTAGTGACAATAAACTGGAGCAGAATCTGAACGTTCCGTCTATGGCAAGTAACTACGGAATATGTTTGGGTTAGTACGTGTACCATACGTCTAAAACGGGCGGGTGGTATTTTTGTTTTCAGTTCCTGTAAAACAAACCATCGCCGACGAACTTCGGATTTTCTCTACCCCGTCATGGACACCTCTCTAACTACCATATTCATATATTGCACTTATAGATCACATTGCACTTTTGGCGTTACTAGCATTAGTGATTTAATGTATTGGTCCGCAGTTGTCTCACCAAATATCAATCTAGACAGTCTACAGTGTTTGCGTTCGAAATGCCCCCAGGCCAAGGTGTGGTCTGGTGCTCATTGAAACTACTTTCATATTTTAAAGCATCTAATAAAAAGATATGCACACAGCTTCCAATCGGCCACCAGACGAGTACTCGACCTCAACACGGCCCCGTTCGTTTTACCCGCCGTCGATCCTTCCGCTGACTCTTCAATCGATCGAAGAGCCACTGCACTTTAGATTGTTCATTTACTCCTGTGTGGACGAACGGTTTGTCTACTGCTACGATGACTATTAACCAGTTCCAATAACTACAGAATGCGAGTATCTTTTCAATAGTACGCTTTCTTACCTTAGACGTAAAATGTTGTAGTTGGAGCGTATCGCAGTAGTGGACGCTGGGAGACTTACGATGCTGCTTTAGGTCCGCATGTCTTTTTCTCAAAACAATTTTATTCAATTTCGTTTAATTTTCTGTTTTTTAGGTTTTAAGTTAGTAGCTTCAATTCTGTTCTCGTTTCGATTTAATTAAATTTCTTTTTCCGTTTGGTAGCGCAATTACATGGAATTGATGCAATTCGCCATTGCAATTACGTCGAGGCTGAACTACTTTTCCCAAAATAGAAAACAGCAACTACCATCAACTATTTATTCTTAATTGCCATTTTTTCTGCATCGCCTATGTTTTTTTACCATTAATTGTATGTGGACACTCTGCTGACAAGTCATCCAGTCTCTCAAATATAATTTATTAATTTTTCGTCATTCCAATGCATCGTATTCTCCTGGGAATCAGATGTTATGTTACGTTGTCGGAGCAAAATATATGTTCTCTTATGAAAATGTAACTATTTAAAAATAATTTTAATTTTATAAACATTTATAGAATTATGGTGAGAAAAATTGTAAATCGATCATTTCAGAAATAGTTTTTAAGAAAAAATATCTTTGAATTCGTTTCATAAAAAAGTGTTTAATTGAATTAACGCTGCTTATAACATGGAAGTACGCAAGAAAATACAAGCGATGAATTAAAGTCCCCATTCAAAATATAAAAAACCGATAAGATAATAAAGTTATTTATTATCGTATCCTTATAAAATACAATTTTTCGGGAACTTTTTTTCATCAAAAAGATGCAAATTAAATTGATGAAGAGCAATATTTAAAAAATACCAGCAGATACTTTCCCAAATAATTTAATATTTTTGTATTTTCCGTCAAGTTCGCAAGATATGAATTAGACAATAGATAACTAGAAACGGAAAAGTTCATGATATACAATTTACGAGGGTCGTTAAATAAGTCCTTAGAACATTGCGCTCGTAGTGTCGGTAAAGATTTTTTTTTGTAAGTAGCATTATCGACAGGAAAGCTGTTAAAATTTCAGCTCGATCCATAGCATAGGTCAATTTCTATCGTCGATTAAAGTTGACGAAATTTATTTGTGCATAACAATGGAAAAAAGCGAGTTTAGGGCTGTTATCCAACATCTCCATTTGAAAGGCTTAAGCCCGAAACAAAATTAAAGCCGAGTTGGATGCAGTTCATGGCACATCTGCACCTGTGTTTGCGACGGTTTACAATTGGGTGGATGAATTTAAACGTGGCCGTTCATCCACAAAAGATGAACATCGTTCAGGACGCCCAGTTGAGGTGTCTACTCCTGATCTGATTTTGAACGATCGGCGAAATAAAGTGCGCGAATTAGTTGAGGCCACGGGCATATCACAAAGTACAGTCGCTTCAATTTTGCATGAAAAATTGTCTGTGAAAAAAATTTCGGCAAGATGGGTGCCGCGTTTGCTCTCAGAGGAGAATAAGCGCAATCGTGTAGTGGACTCTGAGGCTATATTGGCACTCTTTCATCGCAATCCTGCCGAATTCCTTCGTCGATATGTCACTGTGGACAAAACCTGGATACACTACTACACTCCAGAAACGAAGAGACAGTCATCACAGTGGATTTTCAAGGGTGAGCGGGCTCCAAAAAAGGCGAAAACTGTGCCATCGGTCGGCAAGGTGATGGCCACGGTCTTTTGGGATTCGCAGGGTATCATTTTTATCGACTACTTGGAAAAAGAAAAAACAATAACAGGAGCGTATTACGCGTCGTTATTGCAATGGTTGAGTGAGGAAATTAAAGAGAAACGCCCCCATCTGAAGAAGAAAAAAATCCTCTTGCATCAGGACAATGCGCGTGTGCACACCTGCGCTGTTTCCATGGCCAAAATTGTGGAATTGAGAATGGAAATGTTGCAGCATCCCGCTTATTCACCAGATTTGGCCCCGAATCTGAAGAAATGGCTTGGCGGACGACGGTTCCCTTCCAACGAGGACGTCATTGCTCAAACGGATGAGTATTTTGCAGAACTTCCGAAATCCTATTTTTTGGACGGGATAAAAATTTTGGAAAAACGGTTGGAAAAGTGTATAGAGCTAAAAGGACATTATGTTGAAAAATAAAATTTTTTTTTTTTAAAAACAGTTTTTTTCCATCTTTTTCTAAGGACTTATTGAACGACCCTCGTAACATAAAAAATTGCCTAAATACAATTTACTAATGTAAGCATTGAAGTTACAGTGTTCAAAATTTTATTAATTAATAATTCCTAAAAAAATTGGCTCAATATTATGGTTTCTTAGACTTTACTTTACAATAATTTAAGTATCTTAATACGGTATTAAAAGATCATAAATGAAACAAATGTTTACTCAGTTATTAAAAAAAAAAATTAAAATAACTAAAAATCAAGAACAATAGCAAAATATATGGAATCTTTTTCCTCAGATCACTTTCCTAAGGAGAACTATTTACTCTAGTAGAAAATGTATCAAACTTTTGGAAAAGATTAAACTCAGAAAAACAGCTATTAACGAAAATATGAACTTAATGATGAGATCAAGTTATCTTCTTATTTAATTTGAGAATAATTTAGTGCTTTTTATACTCATATTATAATTTATATATACACGTAAGTAACAAATACCAGTACTTATTCTTAATGATAAAATTGTGGCTGAGATTATGTGTATTTTTCATGCTTAAAAGTTGGTTTTCTTGATAGCTTCATATTTCATATTAAAGTTTACATTTTTGTTAACGATGCAAATAAAAAAGCCACAAAGATCCATTTGAACAAGAACTTACTAGAATAGACGGTAGAACTCATAAAAAGCTAAAAACGTTTATAATTTTTATAAATCTTTAAATTCGTTTTTCAGTATTACCGAAGCAATTCGGTTATGTATGATATTACAAAAATTCTCTTCAGTTAATTTATTTGATTAGTAGCCACTCAAATTCGAATGAAGGCAATATATTTTAAGGATAACGCAAGCATGACAGTTCTAGTATAACTATGAACTGATAAGAGAATACAACCACTCCCTGCATACATGCACAAAATTTCTTATTTTATTTAACAAAAACAATGTCATAACTAATTAAGGAAAAAAAATGTTTCATTCGTACAAGTATATTTTTTCGACAGAATCTAAAAAATTAAATAATATATAAAAGAAAAGAATTTCAAATATTTCATGGTCTTATTTACGAAATTCTTGTAGAATTAGAAATAAATGCTTGCACTTATTTCCTAAAATAGCAGCAAAACATTTCAAATACTGACGCAGAAAGTGTTATTCGGAATAAATTTCGATTAGTTGGAAGATAAATAAGAGAAGGCGCCAATGACTAGAAGCTACAATATAAGAAAAAATAGCCCAGCAGAAACAATGGCCAACGAAATATTCTTAAAAATATCTTAATCTCAAAACATTCACTAATTTGTCATAATCAAAATGTTATACTCTAAAAATTCATTTCTACTAAAATACAAAAAAAAAAACGCCATCTGCAAATAAGATTAAAAAAATAACAATCTATACACAATGATCCCGTTTTGCAGAAAAATTATAAGGCCTTGTTCTGTCCACCAGAGTGACCTTGCCTCTATTTAAGAATAACTCCACAACAATAGTGCAAAAAATTGCTCAAAATTAAATGGAAGAAAATCAATAGAGGAAAAATGTAAGTCATAATCGCATGCCTACTGATTCACAACAGAACATTGCAGACGAAAAAGATAGTACAAATCGATCTGTCTACGTTATGCTATTTATGAAAACCTATTGTAGATAGTAGACACTCGTACTTGTAGTTTGGCATAGAAAAATAATACCAAACAGTCTCCGTTTAGTTTTTGGATTTCAAACCACCCTCGTTCTATCCCGCTCAACCGAACATTTTAATTCCCTGTCTTGTTATTCTGTTTCACATCGTTTAAGAAATCTCCAAATATCGAGAAGACATTTCAATGCTAAGTAAGCGTCTCGAAAGATTGTAATCGATTTAACTTATGATATGCCGGGCTTTTCTATGCTTTTGATTAACATTGCTCTATAATTGACCTTTTAATAATTTTTTCTCCTCGGTTTTCTTTTTCTGTATATTTTCACTCTAGTCCTTCTCCCTCAGTACGAAATCGTTTCTTCCAACAATATATATATATATACGCATTTATAATTGTAAAATCTAGTTAAATACACGAGTAAATTATAAAATTACTGTTTTTCTATTTAGCACTTTAAATGTTTGCAGCCAAACCAAAGTGAATTTTTTCTAATAAGATTGCATACTAGAACTTTTACATTTTAAAAGCACCAATATTTAACTATACGTGTATAATAAACTATGTAAATGCAAATATGCAAATCAAATACTGAAAACATATAAACAATTCTACTTATAATTAAATGTTGAAGAAAAAATTACTCAAAAAAATCATCAAACATCAACAAACATTATCAAAGAGGCGTTGTCCAACAAAATTAACTTAACAAAAATTAAGCAGACAATGCCAATGTTGTAGTTGCTAATATTGGGGCAATTTTGCAGTACATATTTCTTAAGAAGGAAGCGGGGTATATAAAACCTAAGCTTACTATTCGAAAAAATTTCAAGCTGTTTTTTTTTTTTGTAAGTACTTGATTGGGACCTTGTTCGGTAATTGTGTGATGTCTTTGCAAATTAAGTAGTTGAGCATTACACAGACCAACCGAATAGAATTGTTCAGATGTTTGGCGTGACGGAAACCTTCCCTTTTATTTCAATAGCCTCCACTTTTCCTCTCCATTTAAATCTGCCCCATACACTCGAAATTTGCATTAGTTTAACTTTCTTATAGCTCTAAGTTTATCAGCTAGCCCTGCTCCGATACTTTGGTCGCAAAATCAAAATAAAAAAATCACGATTTAAGACAATTTCAAGGATCTTTACTGATCTCGAAATGCTGTTGCCTACTTTAAATTCCTTTAATTCGGCTGAAATAATTTTATCGTTCGAAATAATTAAAATTTCATGTTTGCGAACATAGAAAAAATCATGTACGCTTTTAATAGCAATTTGTAAATAGGAAATTTCATATAGAAACATAATTAATGAGATTATTTTGTGAAGAGATAAAATCAAATTTTTATGAATGATTGATATTTTTGGAGGCATCAATAAGTGGTGCTGTTCTGTATAATACGAGTAGTTCCAATATTCACTTTTAATTTCTTATAACATTGGCACGCGAACTATTTCTGTTCATACATAAATTTGCCAACCAACAAGGTCTATTACTCATATTTATATTTTGTATGTAATGTGTTTGTTTTTTTTTTAAATTTAAGAATAATTTTGTTTGCTGTCACTTCTTCCAATGATTTTTTTTTTGGAATTTTATATTTATCATATGAAAAGTTATTATCTGAAAAAGCAGCAATTTTGTTTGAATTAAGAGTTTAAGTATATTCTAACATTGTTATTATGTGAATACTAAGAAATTGTTATGGAATCAATTAGATTTCAATAAATGACTAGACTTTACAATGAAGCTTCCTATCAATTAGTTATTATTACGATTGGTGGAACATTTTGAGCCGCACATAGACACGTAGAATAGACAAACAACACATTCACTTGAATTTGTTGACATATAAACAAATCAACGCAACATTCTTCGTTAATATTTTAGTTGTAAAGGGTGTTTTTTTAGAGGTTTGTTCTTCGAATTAGCAATACTCTTTATAGCGGCTGCCAATTTGACAGCTGATAGCAGAAGTGTGCGCAGTTTTGTTTACCATAGACAAACGTCAGTTCGCGGACCTTACCATGAGCTACGTCCATTAAACGGTCAACATAGTCGCCCATGCAAGCATGTAGTTCGAATAACCATGGATGGTTTTTGCACCATACATCCTCTAATTGATAACACGCATCCTCAGAAACGTCGTACAGTGCGCATCGAAGAAACTGTTGCTGCTGTGGAGCGCAGTATTAAGGAGGACTCGAATGAGTAGATTCACCATCATGCACATAAATTGGAGCTGTGTTAATCCACTTAATGGAAGATTTTACAGAAAGATCTTGATTTACGAGCTTACAAGATCCTGTTCGTACAATAATTAAAGCCGCCTGACCATCGTGTGCATCGTACCTTCAGTGAATGAGCCGAAAACAAGATTGCTCTAGATTCTCATTTTTAGCACAAAATTTTATTTAGCGAGAAGGCTCATTTTTGGTTGAATGGTCACGTCAAGAAACAAAAGTGCCACATTTGGAGTAAAGAAAATCCAAATGTGGCACTTTTGTTTCTTGACCTAGAAACAAAAAGTGCCGCATTTGGATTTTCAAATCCAAATGTGGCACTTTTGTTTTTCTTTGAATAAAGAAAATAATAAGTTATTATTGAGACACCCACAAAAGTTGCTGTATCGTGTGCTTTATGGGCTGGTCCATATATCTGCTAAAATGAGGTCGGCTTGAAAGTTACAGTTCTTGGAAAGCACTATAGATCAATGATTACTAACTTTTTCGGTCCCTAATTGAATGGCTGTAATGTGGAATAGCTGTGGTTTCAACAAAATGGACCAACATGCCACACAGGGGGTGCGACAACCCATCTATTGAACGAAACATTCGATGAGTACATAATTTCACGTAATGGACCTGTGAATTAGTGACGATCGTGTAATTTAATACCTTCGGATTAGTTTATCAGTATAGACTACTGACTTCACATATCCCTCCTCCATGCGAGGAGAAAATATGAAATCGCTAGTCTACGGCGATAAACCAGAGAAAATGTGCGATTTTAAAGTTGTATTATTGCCGATATACGGTCTCAGCTGCTCGTAAAATTTATAATGACATAAAATTATCTTTCCAATAAACCAATAACATGGCCATTTCCACAATTTTTATGTATTTTATGTAATTTTAAAATTCTATACCTCTAAAAATAAACCCTATATTAGACCAGGATAAGATATTGCTCTCAGTAGTATTTTGCTTTATGGTAACCTTACTTTTGTCATACATTTCCCTATTCAGCACATTGCCACTCAAAGGTCCGTTTAGCTTTATATCTCCTAGATTGAATTTAGCTCAGTAATCCAAGAAATATATTTAGTAGATAATATTGTCAGCAAATTAATTCGATTGTGATGTCTTCTGAAATTCTTCCCGTTTAGGAAAAAATATTTGTTTCGTCAGAAATTAAAAGGCACAAAAAATATGTACTAAAGCAAATACCATATATTAATCTTCATACAAATTCTAAAAAACATAAATGGAAAAATTTATGAATGAAAAATCAAACCATAATTTATGTTTTATCCTCGCTTAATTGAATATATTTTGATGGATATTTCCCCTTTAAGAATAGTATTCCAACTGATATTTTAATTAATTTTAATTATAATAAGGCAAAATTATCAGAAAAAATAAAATTTTGGAATAATTATTCTATACTCAATACAATATAGCCCAACATTTTCAACTACCCCCAATACTCTGTTCAGCTTAACTCATTTGTAATTGTGTATAAAGTAATAGTAGCAGAAGCTTTTCAGTCTCTTACTGGTGATTACCAGGTGTATAAGCTTAAATCCGGTGTTTGGTCATAGATGGCGTGAGTAAGCGTTTTTAGCTCCCATGGACACGTCATACTTTTTTTATGAGTTTGACATCTGTCAACATTAATCAGTGCACATTGTCAGCAATTTCGTACAACAACATACATTTTTCCTTTGGTAATCATGTCTAGTTTTGTGCAAGAAAATGAGCATATGCGGGAAGCTCTGCTTTTCTACTTCAATTTGAAGAAATCGGCTGCAGAATCGTATCGAATGCTTAAGGAGGCCTATGGTCACAGTGTTTTATCGGAAACAATGTGCCGAGATTGGTTTCGTCGGTTCGAAGATGGCAATTTTGACTTGTGGGACAAGAAGCGTGAAAATCGGCCTAGGAAGGTTGAGGACCATCAATTGCAGGTCCTCAACCTTCCTGCAATTGATGGTACTCGAAAAAATGCTCGCGGAGCAATTGGGTGTTACTCAACCAGCCATTTCCATGCATCTGCGTGCCATGGGAAAGATTTAAAAGATTGGAAAATGGGTGCCGCATGAATTGAACGATAGGCAGATGGAGCGACGCCAAAACCCATGTGAAATCTTACTCGCCAGACAAAAAAGAAAGTCGTTCCTGTATCGGATTGTGACAGGCGATGAAAAGTGGATATATTTCGAGAATCCTAAACGCAAGAAATCGTGGGTTGATCCCGACCAACCATCACTATCTTCCCCAAGACCAAATCACTTCGGACGGAAGACGATGCTGTGTGTTTGGTGGGATCATCAGGGTATTGTCTACTATGAGATGTTGAAACCTGGTGAAACTGTCAATGCCCACCGCTACCATCAATAACTGATCAAATTGCACCATGCTCTGCATGGAAAAAGGACGGATTATTAACAAAGACATGACAAACTGATTTTCCTCCACGACAACGCACCATCGCATACGTCGAAAATGGTCCGAAACTACTTGGAGACACTCAACTGGGAGGTGCTTTCCCACCCCGCTTATTCACCAGACCTGGCTTCTTCCGACTACCACCTGTTTTCGTCGATATGTCACGCGCTCGCTGAGCAGCACTTCAATTTTTACGAAGACGTCCGAAAATGGCTTGATGAGAAGGAATTTTTTGGCGTGGTATCCACAAATTGCCCGAGACATAGGAAAAATGCGTAGCTAGCAAGGGCAAGTACTTTGAATAAATTTGTTTTTAGCTTTCTATAAAGAAAACATGTGTTTTTTTAACTAAAAAACAGCGGATTTAAGCTTATACACCTGGTATAAAAATTTCTTGGATTATGTAGAAAAATGAACTTTGTCATGATGTTTTGGATTTAGTTTATTGTAACATGGACTCAACATAATAATAAGTATACAATATTAGGAATATAAATATTAGTAAAATTAGTTTTGAATTTTTTGTAGCAATAAAAAAACCTTACCAATTTATTACATAGCCTATTTTGTGTATTTGTTTATTATGCCAAAATTTATTCTACGTTTTTGAAATCCCAAAGGGAATGTGGTGATAACATACATTTGTTTTTAAAATTTTTTAAAGACATAATACTCTGTATAGTTTTAGATTTTAATAAATTAAAATTTCGCGAAAAATATGTATAAAAAGTGACATAAAAATTGTCTTTCAATATGATTCGTTGCTCTCATAATTAATATTTTTTACTTCCAATAACAATAAGCAAATTCGTGTTTACGATAACTTCTTTCTTCTTTGAATGAATCGGTTTTAAAAAATATGAAAACCCTCGCCTCTTAAGCCATCGATTAGAGCAAATTCTCTTTTCATAAACCTCTGATGCGTATAAAGAAATATTGACTAAAAAGTTTCGCATGAATGTCTCAATTTGTTTTTGATGATTTGATTTCGAGATTACGGTCAGTCTACCATGAACACGAATTAAATAAAATCAATAAAATTTTATGCGGAAACGAAAGTAAATATTTGCACCTGAAATAATGAAAATAATGCAAGTGAAAATTTTGTACGTGAAAAAAATTCACCAATATTTGCAATCAACGTTCGATCAAGGAGGTTAAAAATTCATAACAGCATTTGTGGTAAAATACAATATATTTTTTTTTTTAAAAAAAAAGAAAAGAATTGCATATTGTAAATTGTGTTAAAATAAAAACTGACAATAAGATAACGCCATCGGCAGTTTGTTTGGGATTTTTTGTCTCCTAGTCTTAACCACAATAATATTCGTATATGGCAACCGAGTACCGTAAATAATATCATTTTGCTTTTACGATTGAACATTGTTGTTTGGAAGCGTAAATAGTTTTACTTTAACCTACTATTGATGACAAGTGTATTTTTATTTTATAGCGATGAAAAAAAATAAAGTCTAGCGGAAAATATAGATTAGGGTGACGAGAATGATGTCCAAGCTTCCATGATGTAGAATAAATAACTTGAAAATTTCTTGTGAAATTATTTACCGATTAGTTGTTTATAATTTTTCAGTAGTGGAGCCTAAGGAGAGGTAAAAAAAACACTGAAATTGGACGTTTTTATTATATCGTTTTCACTTCATCTAATAGTTTTCATCAGCAAAACCAGCTGCACAATTGCCATACAAAAATATCATGAACCAGTAAAAATTCATCCACCACTTTTTCCTTTGTTAGTGTAACCGTGAACATGTTGCAAATTTATAACACCTTCTCTCGTTATTTATTCAATCAAGTTTACAAGTGCTAATAAAAACTATGAAAATTCTTGTTTCTCTGTAGTTCCAATTCATGGTAGTCAAAATACTATGTTGGAAAGTTTTTTTACGTGGAATGTTTTTGACTTTCGTATATTGACTGTTTTTCCGCATTGACTATTAGCATTCTACATTTTCGAGCGGTAACAGGTGACAATAACTCATCAGATAAGATAAAGTGTGCTTAAGAAATCATTCAACTATGAAAAAATGGCCCATACACTGCAAAAAGACTGCTGCAAGCAAAACTATTGTTAATGTTACTTATAATATTACACCTTCAAATTTACTAATTTATTTCATTAATAAATATCGCAAGGCCTGACAAAAAAAAAAACTTTAAAAGAAAAAAGGATTATGATTATTTTGTTCAAATTGTGAGTATTCCAGAGCAAATTGAAAATTCTGATATAGAAATAATTCTACTGCAGAACAAAAATCCCCACGTTTTTTTAATATACTTAAGAATAACTCAATATTATTGAGTACTCTATCAACAAACACGATCACTTGCTTTTTAGTTAATCATATTCTGATTCATATTAAATACGTAAGACTTAAAAAACTTTCTTCTATTGATACTAATACAAATCTAAATTATGCCCTTTATTTTATCTCAAAGAAGTTGATTTTAAATGGAAACTAAAGTTTTTTCGAAAGCTTTTTACCTATGAATAAATATGTTGAACATTGGATACATCATTTAGTTAATTTGTCAATTAAAAAAATTCATCGAATGATACTCAATTCTATTAAATATTTTACCGTAATTATAATATATTGTTAAAAGTTGGACTTACTATAAGATTGAAATTTTTATGGAACACTATATCGCCAAATGGCCTCATGGCCACGGTACTGTAAATTTTCCCCTGGCACTAGTCTAAGAGATATTATATATAAATAAATAAACAATTTATATTAAAATTGTCTATCTTGTAAAAGGTGTTTTTTTTTTTAATTTTAAGCAAATTCTTGAAGGTGTGTTTCTACAAATTAATTTTTGAATATGTAAAAACGCAAACGCCATATAATTAAATTTTTTTTCCATAAGGTTGATGCTAACTAAACGCTATTTGGATGTGGAAGGGGGGAAAATTTACTTGATTTCTTGAATTGAAGCAGTTTACCATCACTCAACATAATGCTACTCAAATTCGATTTCTATTTGCGCCTGACAATTGTAGCTCATTAATCTGCCCATATCATTGGCGGTTTTAGTTGCACATTCTGCATACCAGAGAACACACCTGCCAGCATTACCTGAACTAGGCATTACTGACGCACTGGTGTGGAAAGCAGAAGACTCTTGAATTGTAAGACATCAATTTCTTGGGGCTTAGTATGCGCCAGTTACCATATATTTTGTATAAATATTTATGCGATTAAAATTGTGATTGCTGCCGACGTTCATTTGAGGCTGCAATAGTCCCAAACCAACCAAGCATAGCCTCCACGCGACTTAACATACCAAATCAAAGCACATAACATAATATTGCAGCGCAACATAGAAAACCGGGGAATCTTTTGTATCTATTGCTAATGCGCCAACTAACAGTGATAACATTCCCCACCACGACACTGGTTTTGGCCCCATCATTTCTAGTGTTTCAGGCAAGAGCGAGACATTACTTGGGAGTACGACGCGCACCGTTTGCTAATCATCATCATCAACGCGTTGATCTGTGGCGGATCATAAAGCACACTTTCTTGCCATTGGGTAACAGCAAGAATAAAAAGGCGGATTTCAGTGTGGTCGCTTATGTATGCACGTTCATGTGAACACGTTAGGTTTACAATCATCGCACTTATGCTAATAGACAGACCATCGCCATATTAACCTGCGCTAACAACATCACCATAAAGCACACGACTGGTGTTGTATACTATGCTATGATCAATATGTGATAGCAGCCAATAAGCGAAAATTTAAGCAACGAATACCGAAACGAGCAATATGGTTTGAATATTTAGACGGTGAAGATGATACCAAAAAGGGGAATAATGTGGGTATGCCAAAATCATTCAAGCGTCACCCATTCAACTGCCTAGATCGATCTAAGCAAGTTAGACGAAAATGTCTGATTAATTTTTTATGAATGAGAAAGTGGAAAGTCTTTTAGCCTCATACGGCATCGTAGGTCGATAACTGGACGTAAACTAAGTCTTTTTAGTTTAAATAAATTTTTGACAATTTCATGAAAACGTTGCGTATTTCACTCGTCAGATTAATTTTTACGTAGAATTATGACGACGAATTTCTCTTATAATAAATATTAAAGTTCAATGAGAAGTATAGAACAAGAAGGTGTGCTACTTATAAGCATATTGAAAAATCCTTCCAGGCTTCAGAACCTGTAGATATTAATCAGAATTCCCATCGAATTACACTATTTAAAAATTTTAATTGTATTTATTGCATTTCAATTGAGCGCATTGAAATATTACAAAATAGGCTTCAACGTTTTTTTGGATTCTTAGATACATTTTTTACGTATAAGGCTACGTTTTCTACTTAATTGTGTCCAAAGACGCAAGTTTCTGGTATTTCATAATATTAAAGTTATCATTTATAGATAAGGGAGAAGTTTATGCATAGCTGATTGGTTCTCTATATGTTCAGTGAAAAATTTGTGAGCGAAAAATAACATTTTTGATGTGATTAAAAACAAGATGCAATTTCTTGACTGGAAAGTTTAAACTATATATTTTTTGCTTGAAACATAAAATTACATTTCTTGATTTATTTCATTTAGTCCACATTGTAAGTTTTGTCATTTAAGAATAAACAATTTCCAGTGTTCATATTTTTCATTAATTTGAAAATCAAAATGGAATTGGAATTAATTATATAAAATTACCTTTTTAATAAATATTCACTGACAAATTTTATTAAATTATTAATTACTATCGTTCGAAAAGCACATATCAGTCTTGCTGAATACCTTTACTCTACGCAATGACATGGAAAACAAGACATTCATTATTTTCAAATCTTCCTTTTGCTAACAGTCATCTATTCCGATAATACCGCTACTCTTGCTTCCCATCCATTACCGCAGAAAAATGCTCATGTTATGTTTTAACTTTGTGAAAAGTCTTCTATTTTTGTATACCTTCATGAGTCTTCTATTTTTGTATACCTTCAACTAACAAAGTATGCTACCTGGGACAATATCTACACAAACGACTTACGTGGAACCCTCACAGAAGAATTAAAACACCTGAACTTAAAATAGATATTAACAACAACTACTTAGACTTCTGGACCACCTATTAACAGAATAATGTTTTCATTTACAACATCCTTCGAAAAAATCGTCTATATTCGCTACAAAGTTTGTTCAAGATGTATAGTTGCTTGTTATAAAAAGATTCATCCCCGATTATCCTACCACTATAATCCTCTTGTTAAAAAAATCTTCTTGAATGTCAAATTGTTTTGTTACGTATAGAAGCCCCGATAGGTATTTACTCATACTTCATTGTTTTTCTCTCAGTATTATAGTGTCTTTATCATAATATCTGCTTGTTAGAATATGTTATGTCTGTAATTATAGATAACTAATGAAAATCAAAAAAGTACTAGTTTGGTCATAAATGGCGTGAGTGAGCTTATTAAGCTACCATGGCCACGTCATACTTTTTTTTATGAGTTTGACATCTGTCAACATTAATCAGCGCCATTGTCAGCAATTTCGTACAACAACATACATTTTTCCTTTGGTAATCATGTCTAGTTTTGTGCAAGAAAAAGATCATATGCGGGAAGCTCTGTTTTTCTTCTTCAATTTGAAGAAATCGGCTGCTGAATCACATTGAGTGCTTTATTGGAAACAACGTGCCGTGATTGGTTTCGTCGGTTCAAAGACGGCAATTTTGACTTGTGAGATTAAAAGCGCGAAAATCGGCCTAGGAAGGTTGAGGACCATCAATTGCAGGCTCTTTTGGACGAAGACGATACCCAATCGCAAAAAGTGCTCGCGGAGCAATTGGGTATTACTCAACCAGCCGTTTCCATACGTCTTCGTGCCATGAAAAGTCGCAAAATGAGTGCCGCATGAACTGAACGATAGGCAGATAGAGCGACGCCAAAATACATGCGAAATCTTACTCACCAGACAAAAAAGAAAGTCGTTCCTGCTTCGGATTGTGACAGGCGATGAAAAGTGGATATATTTCGAGAATCCTAAACACAAGAAATCGTGGGTTGATCCCGACCAACCATCACTATCTTAAGACCAACTCGCTTCGGACGGAAGACGATGCTGTGCTTTTGGTGGGATCAGCAGAGTATCGTCTACTATGAGATGTTGAAACCTGGTAAAACTTTCATCAACAACTGATCAAATTGCACCGTGCTCTCCGTGAAAAAAAGGACGGATTATTAACAAAGACATGACAAACTGATTTTCCTCCACGACAACGCACCATCGCACACGTCAAAAATGGTCCGAAACTACTTGGTGACACTCAACTGGGAGGTGCTACCCCACCCCGCTTATTCAGCAGACCTGGCCCCTTCCGACTGCCACCTGTCTCGTCGATGGGCCACGCGCTAGCTGAGCAGCACTTCGATTCTTACGATGACGTCCGAAAATGGCTTGATGAGGGGTTTGCCTCAAAAGAGAAGGCATTTTTTGGCGTGGTATCCACAAATTGACCGAGATATGGAAAAAATGTGTAGCTGGCAAGCACTTTGAATAAATTTGTTTTTAGCATTCTATGAAAAAAACATGTGTTTTTTTTGACTAATAAACAACGTATTTAAGCTTATATACCTGGTACAAAATAACCAAAACAGCATAAAAATATCTAAAAGGAGATTAGACAATCTTTTTTACTTACAATCAAACAAACAAAACTAGTGTCAAAAAGTTATTCGCACTGTTAAAAAATCAAATTCTTTACCTAAAAGTCTACAGTATTAACAGCATCCAATACCGCAAAATTCGTAAAAAATACAAATTTAATCAATTTTTACGGATTCAGAATATCTCAGATGTATTATAGATATCACATACATAAATTTATTCCTATTTATTGCATTTGTTTAAGTATCCTTAAATAGTACTGAATAATGGCATCACTTATAATATGGTTACTAAAACCTGCTTAGATAAAGTCCAAATAATAATTAAGTAAAGTTTAATGTTCTAAAGCTTTCCAAATAATAGTCCAGAAGATTATGCATATTTCGTGACCATAAAAATTAAACTGCCGAATTCGATTTTAGAAGTAACAAAAATTAATCTTCAAGATTTTATCTAGACTTGATTTTGTAAGCGACAAGAAACTATATTGTAACTTCGTGAAAATATAGTAAAATTGAATTAGTAAAGGAATATTTAAGTATGAAAACAAAAGCAGTCTTTAATTTATTCTACAATCGAATTTAGTTTCCAAAATAAACTTTAATATTTAATTTAGAAATATATGTTTTTTTAAATATAGTTTTTTAAATTTACAAATATTTTCCTGATATTTCTTTCATGATTTTTGGTTATATATTTATGACTACATGATTGTTGCTGAATGAGGTCGTACATATTTTTGTATAATTAATGTAATTATAAAATCAGTCATTATAAAATGATACAATTTATGTCTCATATCTGTCTCGTAAACGATCTTTGATAAAAGAAGTGAGATTTAATTGAACATGATTGCAGTCGAATTTAATAATAACACTATAATATATTGGTGCCATGGTAGTTAGAGGTTTTATTAAATCACTATTTAATTTTTTTTAAGTGTTGAGGCTATATTACAATTTTTTTAAATTAAATTTTTAACTAAAAACTTGAAAAAATGCAGAAATTGTGAAAATTTTAATCAATCACTCAAGGAAAATTTTTGTTTTTGAGGAAATTTAATTCTTTAAAAAAAATTTAGGCTGAAAAATGGATTCCTGTAGTATTTTCTTAAGTCAATTTATAACATCTTCGCATACTTTAAGACTTGTACAATATGATTTTCATATCTACAATTTTCTTTATAATATGATACAATTCAGATCCTATATATACGACCGAGGTCGGTACAAAAAGTATCGCGAATTTTGAATTTTCTAATGTTATTTTAAATGATAACATTTTAAAATATTCTTTGATCCATTTTTTGGAATGGGCAAAAATCGAAGACGAGCCAAAACACGTGCAAGCAAAGCAGTTGTCAAAAATTAACTGAACATTCAAGATGGCCGAACTTCTCGAGAGACATGCGTACCAACATAACGCCACAAAAAATTGAAAATCGAATATACGGAAATTCAAAATTCACGATACATCAAATGTTTGATTTGACATTGGAAAATTCTCCAATATTATTGTAGAAATTTTATTCTACTACACTTACCAATATGCAGTTGAAAAACAAATTTAGTTAATTGTTAGTTTTCTTCATAAAAATTTTTTAATGTAAAATTTTTGAGCAAGCGAAAAGCTGCGATTCTAATTAGAGATAAGTCACCTTCGTAATAAATTTTGTTGTCCTAATCCTAGAAGGAATATAAAGAAAACTTTAATATTCGATTTTATCAGTTATGAAATTAATATTGTATTGTAATTATTTCATTGCAGTCATCATATTCTCCTCGAGGAAAGATTCTCCACGAACTCCTCTCCCATACCACTCTTGAGGTCCTATCTCCTCCCACGCCCACATATTGGCCGACCAGTGCCAGAAACCTTCCCGATATTCTTCTAGACTATTTCATAACCACACCCATACATTCCATTAATACTTCCATAGATACACTCCTTGACCTGAATTCCGACCATTCCCCTGTTCTCCTAACACTAGACACTTCTCCTTCCTTAAAATCCTATCCTGCCAAACTTGTAAATAGGAAAGTTGATTGGGACATTTTCAGACAGAACTTAGACCAACAGATTCATTTACAACAAAGCCTTAAGAACGTACAAGAAATAGACGATGCCGTAAACGACTTGACTGTTTGCATACAGAACTCAATCACTAACGCCCACATAACTCATAACAAACCAACTATACGAGAACATGACCGTAATCTTCCGCAAAAAGTTTGCAGCTTGATAAGCGAGAAACGTCGAGCCAGAGCCCAGTGGCAACGTTCAAGAATGCCAAATGAGAAGAAAAAACTGAACCAACTACAACGAGAACTGAAACAAGAAATAATTAATTATAACAACGAACGATTTACTGAATACACAGAATCACTGACAACTAATAAGTCAATCTGGACAGCTACCCGACGAATTCTCAAATACAAAACAGCTACACACCCGCTCCGGAATACCGACGGAACCTGGGCAAAAACGGATAAACAGAAAGCCGACATCTTCGGAAAACATCTTTAAACCTCACGAAGATGTCCAAGACATTCTGCATAACGAACAAATATTCCGACAAATATCAACTCAGTTGCCCATAAGTCCACCTCCTAAGTTTTTCACTCCTTCCGAAGTTAAATTCACAATAGAACACCTTTCCAATAAAAAAGCCCCAGGATATGACCTAATAACTTCAGAAATCCTGAAACAAATTTCCAAAAAAACCCTCGTCCTTATAACCTATATTTATAATAGTATCCTCCGCACATCATTTTTTCCTTCCCTGTGGAAGTTTTCCATAATTAAGATGATCCCAAAACCCAATAAGCCCAAAAACCTTCCTACCTCATATAGACCTATAAGCCTCCTTCCCATGTTATCAAAAATCCTAGAAAAATTAATCCTAAAACGCCTTTATCCCATTTTTGAAACCGAGGGTGTCATTCCTCAACATAAGTTTGGATTTCGACCTGAGCATTCCACTATCCAGCAGTGTCATCGCGTAGTCGACTACATAGCGTGTTCGCTAGAGCGAAAGGAATACTGCCCAGGAGTGTTTCTTGACATTTCGCATGCTTTCGACCGTGTATGGCACCCTCGACTGCTTTGGAAGTTGCAGCGAGTCCTACCCTCGAGTTATTTCCATATCCTTAAATCTTATCTCTCAGACCGATATTTTCAGGTAGCTGAAAATATGGAGTACTCTGACATTTATCCAATTTCCGCCGGTGTCCCCCAAGGAAGTATTTTATGTCCTATCCTATAAAATATTTATAACCATGACATTCCTTGCCACAACAACATCCTAACCGCAACATATGCTGACGATACAACCATCCTGACACATCACAAAGATCCTTCCACAGCCATTAGTATCCTAAAGAACCATATCCAGTCCTTAGAAACTTGGTTCAAAAGGTGGAGAGTGAAGGTAAATGAGCAAAAATCTGCTCATGTAACTTTCACACTCTGCCGAGAACAAATTCCCGACGTAACCCTAAACGGCAGTATTATTCCACAAAAAAATAGCGTACGTTACCTTGGACTTATATTCGACAAACGGTTAACCTGGAACCTTCATACGAAAACTAAAAGACGTGAACTTAACGGACGATACAAACAATTAATACCTCTCCTAGACAGTAAATCAAAACTTACAACAACAAGTAAACTATTACTATACAATACGGTTCTGAAACCAATATGGACATAGTACTCATATGACATCAGTTCTTACATAAAATACTCGAAATTAAATGTACACAAAAGAAAATTATCAAAGGTAAAAATTAATTTTCGAATTTGAAAACAAAATCACCTTTATAAGTATTAATCTAACCAAATGCCCAAACAAATTAGCTGAATGAAAAACTTAATGAAAAAATTAAATTACTTCTTTTCCGGTTTATTGTTTTTGAGCACTATCGTCGTTCTATTAAAACAATCAATTTTTCCGAATTGAAAATTTGGATTTGGAGAAAGGAATCGATTTTGAAATTAATTTTTTTTTTGTGAACATATAATCAGTTTATGTAAGATCGATATGACCTGAGAGTTGGAGCAATACTACAATTTTTTGGAAATTCTCACGATCTCGATAGTCATTCCGTAACGTACAATATTTGCGGTGAAAAATATCCGTTCAGTTTTTTCCATACAAAGTACTTACCATACACAGCTTTAATAGATAAAAAAAAAAAATTGCTAATACAGAAGAGGAATCGCCTATTTAACAAAACAGATACTGACCGCAATACGCACCAACGTCTCCAATATGAAGCTTATCTAACATGACAGTTGTTATTTCTCCTTATTTCTAGTTTACTTTTTTTTAATGTTACTCTATCTTTTTCTTATAGCATAATCTAAATTTTGTATGACCTGTTTTCTTTTAAGATGATAACATTTCGCTTTTCTAAAAAAAAAATGTGCAAATTGACCAAGAATTGGGAGGCTCCTAAGAGATAAACTTTGTCTAATTGCGCACGTCTTGGGTAGAGCCCTCTAGAAAATAGGCTGACGAACGAAACAAATCGTCGAAATTAGCTGATGCGTGTTAGAAATGAATTTCCCATCGGCAGATTTCTTGACTATTTCACTATTCTTGTAAAATATTTTTCTGTTTTTGTTTTCAAAGCTTTTTTTTCAACGACTGTGTACGGTGATTCAGTTGTTTTTAGATTAATTTTTTTTTTGGGTTTGAGACTCCGTTTCAATACTTTATCGAGTAGTGCCCCTCATCAAGTAGCCTCAGATGACTTTGGCTGATCTTATTTTTCACAACAAACACGTTTCTTCTCATTCAATTAGCGAACGAACCGAATGGATTCGATTTACTTTCAAGTGTTGAGTTGCTTACGCTTAAATACAGTAGACCTTTCCTGATGTATTGTACAATCGGATCATTCATCTAATTTCATTCAACAAGAACGCGATAGACGACAACTAAAGCGATGGACCATGAAGATACTCCATCAGCCCTCTTCTTGTGAATACCAAACTATCAATTGGAGTATTTCTTGTTTAGATTGTTTATATAGAAAAGGTAACTCTCGTCACCACCGGCGAATCCTTGTATCCAAAAATGTACCTACAAACACAAGAAATATTGTAACGAAATCCATATTAAATACAATCACAGAGTCAGTGTAACCGCGACAGTTATATTCGCTTCATGATACTAAATAAGTAGAACCCTTAAGAATTTTTATTTTTCATTACTGGGTCTATATTCGTTGGACCAAGTATTTTAATGGGATCTAAAAGCCATGGATATGTACCGATTCAAATCCACTAAAAATACTCTTTTAGCATTGATTTTGCCATTGATTCTGTAAATCAGAAAACTGTGTTCCACAGTAAGAAGTCGTGTCTCTTATGGTTTTTCTGTTCGAGCATATTTTCTAGTGTTTTTCTGTTAATTTCAATCTCTTTCACAATATACATGTATATGTAGGGCTTTTTTCATTCTTTTTAGCTTCTTCGTTTATTTTTATTTATTTTTTAAGTTTTGCCTTCTAGCTTACCTATTGGGGAACTACCGTCCCCAGCTACTGTTTTCCTTACAAAAAACAAAAACACAGAGTGCATGTTTTTTAATGAATTTTCCTCAAAGTTTTTGTTTCTAACGACGACTATTAGACTTCAAGTATATTTTAATCGTATACCTCCTAGCTGGTTAGCGCATTCGCACTGTACATAACATCAGCGGACTTGATTTTGTGAAGATTCAGTCTAAATTCCTACAATATTCTGATTTTGATTCCGTAAACTGAACGTTACTTGACATAGATGCGCAATCATGAATGAAATTTCGTATCGAAATGAGAACGCGATGATATGCGCACATCAATTTCGAAGACAGGGAAAATATTCACTTCGGCATTTTACGACTGACTCCGTTTTACCACAAATTTCACGGCAATTTTTTTCCTATTTTTCCCCAATCGATTTTATTTTGGTAATTATATTTTAATTAAAAAAAATAATAATTACTGAGCAAAAGGTACATCTAATATTTTTGTATTATTAATATTAAATTAAAAATAAATTTGATTAAATTATTACCAAAAACAACTTTAAATGAAAAATATTATGTAACAAATAAATAAAAGTTGATTTTAAGGATCTTTTTTTTACCGAAAATATATCTAAATAATAATTTAACATTCAATAATAAATTTATAATCCCGGTGTGTTTCTTGATATAAGTCAAGCTTTTGATAGAGTTTGGCATCCGGGTCTACTCTGGAAACTCAAGAGGTTCCTTCCTTCCACCTATTTCCTAATCCTAAGATCATTCCTTTCCAACCGACACTTCCAAGTAAATGAATCCAACGAACTGTCAAATATCTCTCCGATATTGGCTGGGGTTCCTCAGGGTAGCATACTTGGACCCATCCTCTACAACATTTACACATCCGATATCCCAACCTGCCCTAATACCTTCTTTGCTACATACGCCGATGATACGGCCTGCCTTGCATCTAGCGAAAATCCCCAACATGCTTCCGAAACTCTCCAAATCCAAATCCAAACCCTCCAGAACTGGTTTACTAAGTGGAGAATAAAAGTCAATGAACGTAAGTCTATCCAGGTAACTTTTACTCTCCGTCGTGAGACATGCCCTCCCATATACCTTAATGGCAGTGCCATACCACAACACACCGAAGCTCGGTACCTAGGACTGACCTTAGACAAACGCTTGACATGGAACCCACATACAAGACTTAAAAGACAAGAACTTAAAAGACGATACCTAAAACTACTTCGACTTCTAGACAAACGTTCCAAACTTACTATAGACAGCAAAGTACTATTATACAATACCTTACTGAAACCCATATGGACGTACGGACTAGAACTCTGGGGATCTACTAAGCCTTCTAATTCCCGTCGAATCCAATCCCTTCAATCAAAAATACTCCGTACAATTGTCGATGCCCCCTTTTATGTTCGCAATACTGTTATTCATCGTGATCTTAAAGTCCCATTTGTTTTTGATGTGGCTGTATCTCGTTATAAAAAGTTCCGTTCCCGTGTCCTCAATCATAATAATCCTCTTGTTCAAGAACTATCCTCCACTTCCTTTCCTATTAATACCCAACGAAGACTTAAGCGTCACTGGTCGCGTGATTTACTTAAATACTGAGGCCTGACAGAAACACACGCTAGCAGGAGGAACTTCATTGGATGTTTACTCCCCACAACCTATCAAGTTAATTTATACTATTGCAAAAATTTGCTTATTACTATGTTGTAGTTGTAAATATCTAAATAAATAAAAAAAAAAAAAAAATTTATAAATTTTAATTTACTAGGAACATTTTTCAAAAAAACTACTTTAAAAATTATTAATTATATTCTTGCTGTATTTTAGATTACCTAAAGATGACGGTTTTTTTTACAATTTATGTACGAATACTTGTAAAACACATATAAGCAGTTAGTAGTAGTTCTGGAAGATCCTTATTATTTATGGTAATAGTTCCAATTAAGGTAAAAAAAACTAAAGATTATCAAGCATGAAATTTTGATTAAAAAGTTTTGTAAACAAAATTTTGATATCAGTCGCTATAGAATATTTTCTTGTGAAAATAGGAGTTTTTAATTAAGATATTTAAAGTTGATTTGAATATGATAATAATAAATTATTTAGTAAGGAATCGTAAGTCATTATTGGTTTTATGCGATTATCTCAACTTTTTATCAGGTGTATTTACCATTCGTACTTGAGAGTGTTTAATCGACACGACACCACTATAAAATTTATTTTAACAGTACAATATTTAATTATTAAATAGATATCGGGATAGAATAGCCTAATGCAGACGGCCAAATATCCTTTAAAGGATCCTATGTGGAATAATTTGGACTAATTTAAAAAGGCGGTGTATTTCTTCCTTCATATAGTGTTTAGTTGTTACCCTTAACACCAGGTAGGAAAAAGGCTTTACTTCTTAAAAGATCACAATTCAATCTTGGCGATAACCTATCATACAGCTTAAAAGATTCTCAATTAATGGCAAGTTAGAATATTACATGTAATATTACAAAAGTGTCGCGAATTTTGAATTTCCGCGGGTTAAGTATATTCGATTTTCGATTTTTTGTTGCGTTATGTTGGTACTTATGCTTCTCAGTTATGCTGACAAGTTCGGCCACTTTGAATGTTCAGTTAATTTTTGACAGTTGCTTTGCTTGCACGTGTTTTGGCTCGTCTTCAATTTTTCCCCATTTTCGACCAAAAACAGCATCGCATTAACATTGCTAAGGAGCTGTTCACTCTGTCCGCGACGACCCAAAATTGCTCCAGAGGGTCATAACTGGTGACATATCATGGGTTTGTGGTTATGACGTGGACACGAAAGCTCAATCATCCCAATGGAAGCTGCCGCACGAACCAAGACCGAAAAAAGCGCGCCAAGTTCGGTTGAATGTAAAGGTTTTGCTTACAGTTTCCTTCGATTGCAGGGGCGTGGTGCATTATGAGTTCTTGCCACAAGGTATAACGGTCAATAAGGAATATTACCTGCAAGTTAATGCAGGAAGAACAAAAAATGGCTTTTGCACCATGATCGACACCATGCGCGAACTTTTGGCCAAAAACAACACACTAATAATGCCGCAGCCACCGTATTCCCCAGATCTGGCCCCTGTGACTTTTTCTTGTTCCCGAAACAGATTCTTTGATCCATTTTTTGGAATGGGCAAAAATCGAAGACGAGCCAAACCACGTGCAAGCAAAGCAGCTATCAAAAATTAACTGAACATTCAAAACGGCCCAACTTGTCGGCATAAGTGAGAGACATGAATACTAACATAACGGCGCAAAAAAATCGAAAATCGAATATACGTAACCCGCGGAAATTCAAAATTCGCGGTGCTTTTTGAACTGACCCCGTATATATAGTATTGCAATATTAATATTTCAATTATAACAATTGAAAAATAGAACTAATAAAGATGATTGGCTAAAAGTGGAACAGGTAGGTTTGTTTGTGTGTTTGTTATTAATTAAAATAACAGTAGTATTGAAATGCATATTCGAAGCACCACAACACGAAAGGCCATTTGCCGATAAAGGATAACAGGATAAGGAAATTTAAGTAGTTTTTGGGAATTAGCGTAGTGGGATTCGAACGATAACGACTGTGCTACCGGGCCTGCTTCATATGTTATTAAAGCTGAAATTGATGAAAATATGATATTCGGCAAGACAAATTATTTCAAAATTTTAACATTTTACCTAATGTACATTAATATTGTAAGGCTTTTATGATTTTTGATCCTTCATAGAAAGTAATTTCATTACAAAATATCCAATATAAATATGTTGAAAAGATATTTTCTGCAAATTAAAATTGTTTTTTCATTTTTCCATGATATTTTTCATTTTATCTCATTATAAGCAAGAAACTAATGTACTGGGATTATTTTGTACTTTTTTCTTCTAACTAATTTAGGTTAATTTATTACACTCTTCGTACGAACTTCTATATAGATTCTCAATAATTTCCTTAAAAGTTTCCATATTGAACAATTTGTTACAATTGAATTCTGTAAATTTTTACAAGCTTAAATGGTGGAATTTTATTAATTTAAACCGCATCTAATATCTTAATTTTAATAATGTTATAATATAGACAATTCACATTTGCGTAAGGTTGTTTTTCGTTACGGTAAATTTTTCACATAAAATGCGTATGCGTATAACTCCACCCACAATTTTTAAATGTGAACACGTTTGATATTGATCGGTGATCCCTATCAGTAAAGGTTAAGTTCAAAATTGTACATCTTTTTCGTTGAAATTCTTAGCGAATTTAAAACCATTATTCTTTGTACGAGTATCATGAACCATCATACATCGTTATTCGTCGTCCATGGTTTTCATTTTCCAAGACATCGATTTTATTATCGTCTTAAAAATGGATTTCCTCCTTTTCCACTCCATGATGATATGCTTTTTATTGTTCGATAACTCGAATTGTGTCCAGAGTGTGTACATCTGCTATGACCTAATCCGTTTACACCGCCGGGGGTACTTATCCTGACTATGGTACTCTCTGCCTACATACTTCTGAACGTAGAATGTCTGGAACAGATTCGCATTATCTGTTGAGCCGATGGCGAGAAATAGCCATCCGAAGCAATCAATAAATCATAGAACATTTCAAAACTGTCAAGTATTTTGTGCCGAACCAGAGTGCAACTAACACTCCAGTCCATTCCAGATTGGTTATCTTCCTTTAGAAATCGTCCGGCTGGTTGGATGACTTTATGGCTCTCTCGACTCGGGCATCTGTGCTGATTTTCCTAATCTTTGGACTGTTGATCTCGAGCTTTCGCAATACGGCACAACACTGCACGACATGGCACGTTGTTTATACCGATAAATCGATCTGTATTGATGAGCGTTCGTCGATCAATTGGCACGCGGTGATTTATTTTCATTTCTTGTAGGCTTTTGCATCTCATCCGACTATATAATCTGCCGGTGAAGAATAACTGTCTGTGACTAATGCAACTGCCTCGTGCCGCACTGCCATATTCCATACAGTATACAAGTCGTCTCATAGAATTGTATTCATGTAAACTTTAACATAAGTATATTACATGTGTCCCCATCTTAAAATAAATATGTAAACTAGGACGGTTCAAGACAGTCTATATATTTTTATATCATGACTTCGCCTGCAAGGCAAATTGTCTTGCATAATATTAGCTATCAGCATATTATGCGCAGATAATTTCCTGCTGCTAAAAGTGCTGCCGTTAATATTCTGCGATTAAAAGCGTTCTGCTTGTGAGTGAATTCCACATGCTCTCCTTAGTAGTCATCTTCTTGTAAGTTTAAGCCATTTACACAAATGCATACACATATCGGGCTGTTGCTGAATTATTTTTAGATTATATTTTTGATAAACTGGATATAAAAGTAAATCAATAATCGCAGTGTTATTATTTTTAACTGAACTGTACAGCTGTCATCAACTCAGATATTGATTAAAATTTGTATTAACTATTTGATAGAGAGCGGTGAATTTTTTAAAGCAAAGCATACATGCAAATTTATATTACGAATTATTGCGATGATTAATGAAAACAGATCAGAAAGAACTAACTATCAACGGAGTCTAGAAAATTCCTTTTTCTAAGTAGCAAACCAACTATAAATCAGAGACATGAAGTACAAAAGTTGGATTGGTCCACTCACAGTGTAGTTACTGGGAAAAATCGACAGATACCACTGTCGAATGCACAAGCGTATCAATCACAAGATTGACTTTTACCGATCTAATTAAGGAAAATATGCCGGACAGATAATAACTTATTTTACCAGCGTCTTAGGTGTCTGGTCCACATTCATATCATTTAGATTACCAATCCAATGATCACCTTCTTCGTAGTTCTTATCTATAAAGTTAACAATTCACATAACGTCTTAAATCTAAGTAACCTTAATAATAGATTATGTATGAGCACTTTTACAATTATGAACAGCATAGTATCTTTTTCGATGTATATAATCCGTCCACTTCGCTGTATCGAAAGCATGTCCATTTACTGTCATTATTACCAATGACGAGTTGACATTTGCATTTTAAGAGATTTTTGTTTTTAACTATTCTGATGATAATAAAAGAAACTGAAACTGATAATTTAACAGGTATTATTATAATTTCGCCTAAAATATTTTCGTATATTGATGTTGTCCATCAACTCAACTACAGCACAGATCACAGAATGCTTAGAGGACAAATGTACACATTAGAGCCAAAAATACCGAGGAAAATTATTCATAGTAGCAAAAAACCATTACCTCTCCCAATTGTAAGCGATATTCTAGAATCATTGAAATGTAATTTGAAAACAAAAAACAATGCCAAATATGTTCAGGATAAATATGACGCTCTTGAAAACGAACTAAAGAAAGTAGAAAACGAATGTAAAATAAATTACAAAATTAAGGACAAAATAGGTCCAGAGGCAAGAAGTTTACTTATGCAGAGGAAGTCCATATTTAAAGACAGAAAAAACAACAAGAAGAAGATCGAAAGTCTAAGTAAAGAAATAAATCTACAAATCAGGAAATATAGACAAGAAAAAAGGAATAATATAATAAATGATTATATAGAAAAACAGGAGGAGTTAGGATAGTTTTAAAAGAGCTTCGAGAAAGTACAAACTGGATAGACAATATGACACACCAGAAAGATAAGAGAAAGAAGAGCGATAGAATCGAATTATTAGACATAGCCACGGATTACTACCGTGATCTATACGACAACGACAAAACACCAGACGAAATCCACCAACTAACTGAAAACGATACAAAAAATAACGAAGAAATTCCAAGTATACTGAAAGAAGAAGTAGAAAAAGCTATTAAATCTCAAAAAAGAGGCAAAGCACCGGGAGAAGATGGCATATCTAACGAACTTATGATAGGAACATCTGATATTATAGTAGACACTATTACAGATTTATTTAACCAAATTTTTGAGACAGAATGTATACCTCACCAGTGTACCACATCAACTATAATACTACTACATGAAAAGGGAATTTTTTGATGTCGAACGTATATAAAATCTTTTCCAAAATACTGTTGAATCGTTTAACAAAGACTTTGGATGAAAACCAACCCAGAGAACAAGCAGGCTTTCGCAAGGACTTTTCAACAATCGACCACATACACACCATAAAACAAGTTATCCAGAAATGTACAGAATATGGTATCAATTACTATTTGGCGTTTGTAGACTATAATAAAGCTTTCGACTCATTAAAACATACAAAAATATGGGAAGCGCTTACAACACAAGGGGTTGAAAACAAGTTGTTAAAAATATATACAAGAACATGAAAGCCGAAATAAGAACAGAAAGAGTAGGTGTATACTTCCCACTATCACCCAAACTTTTCTCGGCGGTGCTTGAATATATATTTAGACGTCTCGAATGGAGTCAATATGGACTAAACATTAACGGAATGCAACTAAACCATTTAAGATTTGCAGACGATCTAATTCTAATCTCTGAAGACCCGAGAAGCCTGCAAGCAATGCTTGAACAGTTGGTGTACGAAAGCGATAAAGTCGGACTCTCCATGAATAATACAAAAACCAAAGTAATGACTAATTCCGAGAAAATCACCATTACAGTCAACGGCAACAAAATAGAGTACGTCGATGAATATACATACCTAGGACAGATAATATCACCAAAAGACCTTACAACCAAAGAAATAAACAACAGAGTACAATTAGCATGGAAAATATACTGGTCTCTTAAAGAAATTGTCAAAAACCCGCAGGTACCACTTAAAGCAAAGAAAAAAATATTTGATTCCTATATTCTACCTATCATGACATACGGATGTCAAACTTGGAGTCTAACAAAACAAAACTTACACAAACTAGAAACCTGTCAACACAGCATGGAGCGAAGTTAAGAGACAAAGTAAAACTAGGAACATTACGTAACCAAACTAAAATTAACGATGTAACACACTGCATAAGAAAATTAAAATGGAGTTGGGCAGGTCATATGATGAGGAGTAAACAAGAAAAATGGGCTAAGGATACAACCGAATGGTGTCCAAGACAAAATAAAAGAAGGAAAGGATGGGAGGACGCTTCTGAGATGGGAGGACGATATTCGGAAAATAGCCGGTGCCACTTGGAAGAGGACGACTCATGACCGGAAAGTGTGGCAAGCTCTAGGGGAGGCTTTGCGGAAACGCAAGACAATCTCAAAACCGCTGTCAATTAACATAAGTGATAGTAACTTTCTTCTAAGATTGTTAAATAAAGGCTATTATTATTATTATTTTAATTTCGCTCAAAATTCAACTGTAGAATTAATAATGACTATCGAAGATTTTGCAGATTACAATTGCAATGTAAGTTCTTAAAGTTCAAAAACAGTAGAATAATTATTTCAATTTATATAAATCTAGTTAAATTTCATTATTTTTTGAGAATGTAATTATTAAAAAGTTAAATCAGTTCATATTATTTATAATTAAACTTTTGGCCTTCATCTTTATATTTGTCTTTCTACAAAAGAATTTAGGGAGAATAACTGTACTTAAAAATATGAAATCAATTTACAAAAGTCCTTAATTGCAAAATTAAAGTTACTAAAAAATATCTAAGCTATAAATATTTTAAAAGTTAAGAAATGATCTATAATGAAAGTATGTGAGTACATGAAGGATTTTCAAAATGGGTGTATAACTTAAAAATGCGGGATTGACAACAGATAGCATAACTTTTATACATGGTTTGTGTTAATAATAACTCATATGGCATTTTGGAGGTTAAACATCTGTCATTCATTCTCGATTAGTCATTGAACGAAATAGTGTAAACAACAAAGTTTTTTTTGCTTCAAAAATGTCAAATTTCGTACCAAAAAAGTCCCATTTGCGGGAAGTGTTGATTTACTTCTTCAATTTGAAAAAAAGTGCACCTGAAGCACATCAATTGCTCACCGAAGCTTATCCTGAATATATTCCATCGATTTCAAAGTGCGAGAGATGGTTTGTGCGGTTCAGAAGTGGTGATTTTAACACGGAAGACAAAGAACGACCAGGTCAGCCAAAAAATTTTGAAGATGAAGATTTGGAGGCATTACTCGACGAAGACTGTTGTCGAACTCAAGAAGAAATTGCAAAATCATTGGGAGTCACTCAAACAGCCATTTCAAAACGTTTGAAAGCAGCAGGATTAATCCAAAAGCAAGGAAATTGGGTCCCATATGAATTGAAGCCGAGAGACGTTGAAAGGCGATTTTGCATGTCCGAAATGCTGCTTGAACGGCAGAAAAAGAAGTCGTTTTTGAATCGAATCATTACTGGCGACGAAAAATGGATTCATTACGACAAGCCAAAGCGCAAAAAACCGTATGTGAAGCCCGGCCAACCAGCCAAATCAACGCCAAAGCCAAATATCCATGGCTCCAAGGTAATGCTCCGTATTTGGTGGGATCAGAAGGGTGTGATCTATTATGAGCTATTGAAATCGGGCCAGACGATCACAGGCGACCTCTACCGAACACAATTAATCCGTTTGAAGCGAGCATTGGCCGAAAAACGCCCGGAATATGCGACCAGACACGAAGCCATAATTTTCCATCATGACAACGCTCGGCCTCATGTTGCAAGACCGGTTAAAAATTATTTAGAAAACAGTGGCTGGGAAGTTTTGCCTCACCCGCCTTATAGCCCAGACCTTGCCCCGTCCGACTACCATTTGTTTAGATCCATTCAAAACGCCCTCACCGGAATACGCTTCACTTCAGAACAGGGCATCAAAAATTGGCTCGATTCATTCTTGGCCTCAAAACCGGAGCAGTTTTTTTGGCGCGGAATCCATATGTTGCCAGAAAGATGGGAAAAAGTAGTGGCTTCCGATGGACAATACTTTGAATAAAATATATTGTAACAATTTTTCAAAATAAACACTCAAAGTTTACCGCATTTTTAAGTTATACTGAAAATATTTTCTATTTATTATTGTATCGTGAAATTCTAGCTTGTTAGACCAAAATTTTGGTCTTGAGGTCTTTGGATTTTCTAAAATCCTTATATTGCAGTCTTCCGAACTTGCCTACTAACCAAGATCTCGCCAAGATCAATATAACAACTCTTCTTGGGTTAAATTTTGCAAGATTAATTAATTAAACATGACTTTATTATCCAATGATGGTAGTCCTGTCCAAGCGTACTGAATCATATAAACAGACAAATTTACAACAGAGTTTTCCAAAAATAACTTTGCGCGCTGCCCGAAACTATCACACGATCGAAGGCAGCGTCTGCTTCGACTTACTATTGTTATAGCATTATTGAATAGGCACAGGAACAATCATTATTAACTATTGTACTAAATATGCATCGGAATTATCCGCTATCATGCTCTTCTTTCGCAGTCGACTAAATGTTCACAACGATCCTTTTACTCGAAAGCTCTAAAAAATTAAGATTTTTCAAAGAATTCTAAAAATTACAAAGTATCTTTCTATGAATTTGTAATTCTGAATAAAATATGAAAACTAATAAAATTATCAAAATCTTCTACCAAAATAGCTTAGATTAACCAACATAGTCTTACCATGAAACCGCAATAACTTTTTCGCAACGACATGCAGTCTGTCTAAATTATTAAACAAAATAATATTACTAAATTATTTATACTCGTATAATAATTATCCTCATAAACTCCATTCATATTGCAAATTGATCAACTGCCTAAAATTACCTTCAAAATTGATATTATTTTATATATTGTACAATATATTCGAAGCAATTTAAATATTTACAGAACAATTTTGTTGATGGAGAAAATAGCATTACAATTACTTACATTATAAGATTAATCACGCTTTTTTTAATAATTGCTCTAGGCTCTAGTTGAATACCATAAAAATTTGCACCAGATTCGAAAAATACAGTCTGTAAATTAAGGCGAATGGCCTCACGCATGTGTATTTATTAGCCTTCCAGCGTAGTCTTTTCGAACAAGTAGTTTTTAATAAGCACTACTCTCTTTTATAAAATTTCCTCGTCGTTGAAAATTTTGTCATGAAAATTAATACAAACATATTCTGATTTGCATTCACCGAATCCACTTAATCGAACCATTTTTACTCCATAAAACAAATAATGCCCGAAAACCATATCAGTTCAATTTGTGAGCATTAAGCAAATGGACTCAACCGCATTGAGCAAACTTTGCAACAATTTTGATAACCATTGGAGGGGTATAATTTCTGATACAGCGTGAAGTCTTGATTAATTGATATTTTCCAAAGACGACAACAAAATTTTTCATTATCGAACGTTCACAAAGCCAACAATTTCACTTTTTTATTATTTCTTTTGTCGATATTAATCGTGAGTAAATTTATCTTGCAGCTTCATTATCTTTGCCACGAAACAGACTTTTTGGATGGTATCAGGTGGATTAAAGTACGTTACATTATCGTGAAATCAGTAAAATATTGATCAATTTATTCAGAGCCTTTAATAAGAATTTAAAATTAAATGACTGGAATTATTGAAATTCTTTTAAGAATATTTCATCCTATTTTCATAGATTATAAAATATCAACAATTGCAAAAATAATATACACTCCAATTTATTCAAGGTTCTTTTTATATATGCTTTGTCAAGATATTATATTAATGAAACTTTCATTATTTTAAAAACACATAGTATTTAATAGAAGTTTGAGACTCGGTATTATTGTATTGTTTCAATAAACTCAGTATATGTCCTATGTTAGCCTAAAGAGAAATGAAATGATGTCCATCAGTATTCTACTGGAACTACCAATAAAAGTAAGATCACAACTACATACACGCAGAAACGGATCAAAGATCGAATTGCTCCAGTTTTCACTTTTTAAAGAAATGCAACTATGGCCGCGTGCTGTGTCTTCGCAACCTCATCGGAAATTGCACTTAACGAGCAACGGTACCTTGACTCATATGGAAATATACAGTCCTACGTGTCTAGAGTATGAAGTAGAGTAGACTATATTTAGAAATTGGCTTCGGTCATCATCTCAGTATTATTTCTCGACCAAGTATACCAAATGCAATGTGTTTGCGATTGTCTCAAAGTAGCATCATTTTCTAGATTTTTTATACACTATATAATGTTGTAGAGGAGAATTAAACTCGTTTAGGACTCATTTTTTCGTATTAAAGTATATTCGGTGCGATAGTATCGGTAGAGATGACAATATCAGCAAACACTATCTTCCAGAATAAGCATCCAAAAAAAATTCCTATACGGATAAAAAGTATTAATTAGCATGTGACCACATGGGCTGATGACACAAAATAGCGATAAAATAAAGTTTTAACTGCATATATACAAGCAACTTTCTACTCTTCTTCTGCTATTAATGTTGTGTGAGTTCCTGATTTTGCGCAGTATTACAGTGGTGGCTTCTGTTATTTAAGAGCAAGTTTCTTCAAGTACTTGTCAAATTTGCTATTTTTTCGATTCTGCTATGCGATAGTACGTTAACTCTTAGCATACTCGTAAGAGTGTCAATTCGAGTTACATCCTGTGGCACGCTACTGACCATTCATATATTTTCTAATGTGCTCTTCTTGCATGCATTCGTACATTACACTGTGGGCGACTCCCTGTTGACTTACCCAAAAACAAGAATATGCAAAAGATTTAACTTATCGTCTTTATCATAGCGCTATGGTGATCAAAAAGATCTATAATGATGTTCGTATGCAATAACAAGAACGTGTGCAAATATCAGATAAATTCGATTTATCGTTTTTTTGCATTGGTGCTTTCATGTATGCTGCCTGTTTTAATCTTCACATAACCGTGTATACGTGTCAGCAACCTGGCAAAATAGAAAGAATAAGGTGATATTCTTTGGTATCAAATAAGATTTAAGAAGCAATTTTTAACAAAAATAAGTATCTAATTGTTGATATTTTTTTTTACTTTGTTTCAAAAGAATATAATTTTTTACGTTTTTTTTTTTAAATAATAAAATCAATTAAATATTTTTAAATCATCATAAACAAATTATCAAAAAATATTTCACGTTCTAATATGAAATTAAAATACCTACGTTACCCTCTAGAAAAAAAAGCACATTTTGTACACTAAGATAACAAAACTATTGTATTAGAACGTTTTATTTTATTTCAATTTTTTTATGATTTTAAATCATCCCATTTAAACTATTATTTAAAAAAAAAAATACAGTTGACAAAAAGGAATATATTTCGAGCCGATTCTTAGTGGTCACTTCTGAATAATCTAATTAAAATTCGATTAACCTAATCTATCAATTCATCGATCTATCGTTCCACGGGTATTAGCTAGCATGTAGGCGATCTATTTTACTCTTGATGCATCTGTTCAACAACTAGGAAGTCAAATATTGAAGGTAAGTTAGTTTGTCAAAACCAGGAAAGTATTTATTACCGCCATCTTGACCCGTTTGAGGGCGGCCATTAAGCACACCAATGCGAATCTAAGCAAACATGAACACATCGCATGCGGGTTTATCAAACGACATCAACATGTACTCGTATAACCAAATAGAATCGAATCAAATCGAATTGAATCAAATTGAATCGCATCAAATCCAATCGAATAACATCGCATTGAAACGAATCAAACTGGATCAGTGTGCATTAATAGATTTGGATAAAAAGTTTGTAATTCAATACTCAGTCCACCTTCACATTATACGAGTATAAAGAGCTAACAAGTTATACTCGCAAATGAATTAGGAGTAAATGAAAGTTTATCTCTAATAATCCAAGAAAAATAAATGCACTTTATTGCATTTCATTTACAATCATTTATATTATGGCTCCTTCACTCTCCTATTGCCCTTTTAATTGTTAACCATTAATAAGAAAAAAGTCAATATAAGTTATAAAAAATGCTACGAGTAGTATTGCCATCATCAATAAATTAACTTTCAGATGTCTACTGTTATACGCTAAGTAGGAACATTATTTTCTATGAAGTCTTATCATTCGTCCGTTTCTATTTTAATATTCGTCTAATTAAACTCTTTAAGTTACCCAAAAAGATAATCCTTATATTTAATATTACGATTATGAAGGTAGAAACACTTCACATTGTCAGTTTTTTTCTTTAATAATATCTTGTCCATCATTAGCTATAAAGTAACTGTAGGGAAAGTTAAACCTTTAAAATTGAGGCCGTATATGTAGCAGAAGTGAATGTGACACAATGTCAATATTAGTGCAATGTTTAGATTGATTGCCACAAACAGTTGGCTTTAATGGCGCAGACATATTTTCCAACTACATTAGGGCTTAAATCTTAGTATCTTCTAAATACTTATCGGTTTTTAACACAAAATAATCAAACACATAGTATACTTTAAATTCTATGCTCGTTTCTATACTCCAATCAATTTTGAAGTTTTTCATTATTGACAGTCCTAAATAAATTGGTTTAACTGAATGCACATATTTTTGAGCATGATGGAAATTCACAAATTCGGTGGTACAAATTCGATACCGGAAATCTTTGAGCAACTCCCAAGTTTATATTAAATTTTGTTCATTTGCCGTTTATCTTAGGATTAATGATGAATTTCTTGGTAGCCCATGACTTTATACTTTTAGACTGGATCGCATTGCGGTATAAAAATGCCCCATGTACGTTCTGCTGTGCTACTTTTTCAATTTCTTCTGATAACTTAAGTTGACTTGACATGACAATGTTGTTAATCATCGGTTGAATTTGATTCACTAGAATTAAAGCTTCTTCGTTAATATTTGTTACACAATTGTAATCAGTGTTACTATTGACTTCTTGGTACTTTTCTCCACAGCATCGCATCGTTGCTTAGATTTTATGAAATCCGACCACAAATATTTTTTATTTGATTGTCATACCTCTTCGGCCTCACATTTTTTCATGGTTAATTCCTTATATTGATTCCCTTTGATATTTTTTCATATAATTCGTATTTAAAGATCGATCAAATCATAGAGACAAGTACATGACAGCACCAATTTAGATCATAAAATCCGATTCACATTTGAAGATGTCACTTATGTTACATCAATTCTTTTCGGTCGATGTGATATAGAAGGCGACAAAAAATACCAAAGTTTCGGTGAAATGAACTTGGAATTATGGCCGTAATACAGTTATAATAAATTTTAAGAAGCGGCCATTTGTAACACAAACTTTAAAAAGGAGTTACTTTTTCGTTAGCTTAAATAAATATTTTCAAATCGGAAATACCATGACAGCTTTTGTTTCTATTATAAATTAAGAAAAATTTAAACGTTATGTTGACATTAAAATGAAATGAATTTTTTATCTGAAATAATATTAAATAAGATTTTAAAAAATAAAATAAAACCTTCATTTAAGAGGGATACAAATCTATGTATATAGTTATATTTACTGATACGAACCACCTGTTTTATAATTTTACTTATAATCATCACCTTTGCTTGTTTTCAATCTGCAATATGGTATATAAAAAGGTTATCGTTTAGTTGAACATATCAGAACTTTAGAAAAAGTCGTCAAGTTCTTTGGCGTTATAGACCACATTCTCTTTTGTCCGAAACTTCTCTATTGGCTACCTAGGATTTTCGGGCGACTTGAAAGAAAATTAAAGTTTTCTTTAAACTGTTAAATTATTTTGGGCCAAAATAATTCAGCGGTGTTCAAAAGCACAGATTAGTAAAACCTTGATACTGTCGACTTTAGTATATGGATGAAGTTGCTCTTGGTCACTTTAATACAAAAATAATCCTTCGGAAGTTCTACAGATCTGTTTATCAACATGCGAACTGAAGAATTCGTGTATGTAGCAAGAATACGATGGCTAGGACACATTAATTTAATAAATTAAGATCCGTCGTTAAACAGGACGTAAAGAGCTATTTTTGACGATACCCAAGCTCACTGGGAGTTGTAGTGCTGATTTACAAAGATTTATAGAATAAACAATTTCGTTAACATAAATATACTATTTCTTTTAATACATTTTTAGTAAGAAAATTTTTAAAAATTCACTTAGGATACGAATCAGTTATATCTTAAGTTGATTGAGAAATTGGAATTTTGATTGCTCTTATTATCAATTCTGCAAACGATTTTTTTTCATTTATTATACATCTACAACTACAAACATTAAATTTTAACAAGCAGATAATTTATCAAAGATACAAGAAAATAACTTCATTCAGTTTCTCCATCTCATATAACTGTTCTTAACTTATTATAGGTGAGACGAAGTTAGGTTTCTTGCAAAAGGGATTTAATGATCCACTATTACGTACATAAAAAAAAACCATCAACAATTTTACAAAATACTTTGGATTGTATTGATTAAATTCGACAGGAATTAGAATGCCTAATCGAACCTCAAATTTGTATTGTAGTCCATATGTCTATAATCGTGTTAATATTGTGTTGTTAAGTAACAATTTAGTTACTTGTATCGTCCATTAAGTTCGGATCCTTTTTAGTACATTTCACATTAAAAAGTTTGTCAATATAAAGTCCCAAGTAGCGTACTTTATCTTTTTGTGGAATAATACTGCCGTTTAAAAATATATAAGGGGACGATCCTCGACGTAGACTAAAAGTGATATAAACCCATTTTTTGTCATTCACTTTCACTTTTACTTTCCCTTTTCTGAATAATTTTTACAAGGCATTTAGATTGATATTATAGGAGCGGGGAAGCTATATTCAGATTTATCTGATGCGCTGGTATAATATTATTATCAGCAAATATCGTAAGCAAAGTACTATCATTGATAGAAATAACATGGAATGTCATATAAATATAAATACGTGTATACTAGAGGCCCAAGAATATTTTGCTGTGGGACACCAGTCTCTACAAGTGATATTTCAGAATGGTCGATATTTTCTATCACTTAAAAATATCTCTCGGCAAAATAGGATTTCATAATAATGAAATAAGAAGAAGGAAGAATTCTTCTGAGTTTCCATACCAGTTCACAGTACCACATGCGATCAAATGCTTACGAAATGTCTAGAAAGACAAATTCATAGTACTCTTCTGCTCAAGAGACTGTTGACGATACTATGGCTGCTTAAGTATATAAGTACTGAAATGCTAATTCTAAGCGCCACAATACCAAATCTCATTTGGCAACGGTTATGTTTAGGCGCAAACCCACCCGGTGTCACCCCATCAAAAGAATAACATTTTCTTCTTCTAAATAAAAAAAAACGTTTAGCTTTTTTTTAAATTCATAAAATTATAAATATTAAGAATCAACTGTGCTTTTGATAGATAGTTAATTTTTAATATTTATTGTAATATAGAAATGTTTTTTTTTTTTAATGAATGGGGCTTTTCATTAACTTAAATTATTTCTCAAATGGGCTGCAACAACCTACACTATTCACATTTGAAGTTTGACTGTTTAATATTACTCACAATAAAATAACCCAACCGTAAGACTGAATTGGTATCCATTCATGCTATTGGATCTGTTCCGACGCTTATCGTCTTTCTCAAACCTGAAAGCTCCTCTCCCCTGCGATAACTGAAACTCACCTTGTCTGTTTTAAGACTTCAAAATACCTCTCAGAGATACATCAGACAGATGTTCAAAGAGATGATTCCATTGGTTCGTGTACTCATAAAGAGTATATAACCTCCACATTATTTGAAAAGTTGGAGTAAGTTAGAATGTGTGCGAAGTTAGAGTAAAATTCATTCAACTTCATTGTTCGGAAATTATTCCAAAATTACGCGCACGTGATTGAAGAGCACCAAGTTCATGTAGAGTATTGGAAGTTGGAATTCTGCGGTTGACGGAAAACTGCTCTCTTTTCCAAGTAAAACCTTGAGCACATGGATTTAGATTTGCGTGTGTGTGTGTGTTTATGTATAGTTCGGAATCGATCCCGCTTTCGGATTCAAGTTCGTATATTGTGGGCTTTAGCAGGTATGAATCGGCTCAGGTTCGGGCTCTGATCGCTTCCGTGATCTGGAAATATTTCGGATTCAGTTTTCGGGATTTGGCAATTTAGTTCGAATTAGATGTGGAGTTTCGGATTATTGGAGTTTATTTGGCGCGCGCGCACTTAAACTAATACACATTCATATGTTCTCGTCATTCAGCAGCACCGATGTCGATAAGGGTGTATTATTTATGATTGTAGTGGCGGTGGTGGACTCTGCTAGCGGATCGGTTTGAGATCGATTCATCCGCGATTCATGGATCACCACGTTTTTTTCTCTTTCTTTATATCGCTTCCCCTACTCCACTCTTTCCCGCTATCTAAATCAGTCATGTTATCTTTCTCTAGCGCAATGGATTTAACAAATTTTACGTCTTCATATAGACTTATACATGGCTATGTATATCCGAACCATGTACACCTTTGTACATTCCTTCTTGGTCGAGTTTTCCAACTCGATCGCATTATTACAAACTGCCCGCAACTCAAGTATGCTAAAAAGTTAATACAGTTTTCAGTTGGTATCTAGTACTTGGTGTACTTGTAATAACGAAGACGACGAGAAGACGTCGAGAAGATGACGATTAACGAAAAGTGTCTAATTTTATTATCAATTTAGAAACAATTCTTCAAATTATTTTTATCGTCGTATGAATATTAATTAATTTCTTCTAATTCGATTTTTACTAAGGGTCTATAATTTTTTCTAAATGTTCTTAATTATCGGTATAGAAAAATTCAATTGAACAAAATCTGATATTATTTAAGAAAAGTTGCTTATCATACAAATCGGTATCCTATTTTTTCAACGAAATTTATCAAAATAAACGGTATTGTTATAAGGAATATTTTCGAAAATTTAAAATTCAATTGAATTATTTTTTTTTTAATTTTTTAATAGTGCTAAAAAGTAATACTGCATATGAAAAGGAAGTTTAAAATACATTTTTGAACATTAAAAAAAAGCTTTATCATTTGTGATTAATTACATATAAGGGCGAAATATTGTAAGAATACTGGTTTTTTTTTTTTAACGAAAGGACTTTTAGTGATTATGTGACTTACTTCGTGCAGAAATTTGAAATAATCCAAAAGTTTCGATAGTTCTTATATAATAAAAATATTATTTTTATTGGAATAAAAAAAAAGGAAATACTATATAGTATGCAGTTATTATTTTTGCTATAAAATAATTAACAACTTAAAATTATATTTATATTAAAGAAAATAAATTAAATTAGCAACAACTAAAGCAGCAAAACTTGTATGTGCACATCGGGATAATTAGTAGTTAAGTAGTTAAGTGATAACGAATAATAGCTATCAATTTGTGAATAAATACTAAAAATTGAGATTATTTATAAAATGTGTTTCGCATTAATTTTTATTACCTGAATAAAGATTTTAATTAAACTAATGATATCCACTTTATCAAATGGAGTGATTACACTGGTGATCACACAAATGTACATAGTGCGGAATAAATATTCAAACCGTTTAATTTTGTGATATAGAAAAAGGAAAAAAAATTTGTTGAATAGTTTTGAAGCAATTCGAATAAGTTAAAAAAACGTTTACCCAAGAAGGATTACTACTTTTAGTGAATTTCGTCGATTTTAAAGTTAAGGATTACTACTTTTAGTGAACTTTTAAAGTTAAGGATTATAATTGTTCTCCATTGATGAAATAATTGTGAGCAAATTCTATTTAGATTTTTACATCAATTAGCAATATGTAATTTGCCATAATCACAAATAAATAAAAATCACATCTGCACGCAATATGTTAAATTGAATTATTCGTTGTTATAATTTTTGTTGTTCTAAAGCTCTTGTATAATTTTTTTTAAAGTGCTTTTTATCACCAATTCTAAAATAATCTCAACTAATCTGGATTTTATTTACACTGTTATTTCTACGTAAAATTCAAATAGTGATTTTCCCACTTACATTTAATAGTAATAATACTCATAATATTGTGCAATTAAAAATTCTTCATTCGACCAGCAAAGAAAATATTGTAAATGATAATATTCACGTAGTCGTTATAATCGGTTTTAGAATCAATTCTTAGAAAAAATATATTAAAAGTGTTGTCAGGGTAATTAATATTATTTAAAGCAAATCTATTGGAATGAATAACATCAATATAACAGCTGGACATTGTTGAATTAGTTTTTATATATTTTTTAAAGAGATTTTGTTAATAGAAACTCATACAAAAAGTACTAAAATGAATCCCGATTAATGGGAATAGTGAATTACAAACATTTTTTAAGGTGAGTTTATTTAATCTTTTGGTGACGTTCGTGTTGAGAGGCAATGTACAAATATTTTTTTTTTAAAAACTATTTATTGACTTTTTATTTAAGAATAATTGTTTTTATGGAAAAAAAAGTAGCAGATTAAAAGAAATTTCTATTAAAATATTTTTTTCAATCAATAATCATTTTTTAAGTATCATAATTATAGTAGAATATCAATGTTCCGTCGGTCATGATAATTGGATGATTTATGGAATTGTTAAAATTTAAAATTAATCCATTTTCATAATAATTTTCAATATCATCTCACTTTGTGAAATAAAAGTTTACACATTGGTTTAGTGCTAATCATAAATGACTTGAATTTCGAACTATATAGAGTTTAGTTATTTGAACCTAAAAATTAAAAAAAAAAGTTATTTAACCAAATTTTATAAATAAATTAGCTTTTTGTAAAATATAACAAAATTATTTAATTTTCTTTATATATATATATATTGTTTTTTTTAAAAAATATTTAATTGAATAGATCACTTATTTACAATCTAGTGATTTTAAAGAATTTCCATTTTTTAAATGATTTTTCATAGAAAGGCATTTTTTCATTTGAAATTTTTTAATAAAACCTATTTTTAATAATAGTTAAATATTTATTTCCAATTTATAAAAATTATAGTATAAATATTTTTTTTTATTCGTAACTTATTGTTATTTTATTATAGAGTTTTATATTGATTAGAAATGGCTAAACTGCCAAGCAAAAATATAAAAAAAATATAAGAATATTTCTTATGAATTATAATGGATATAATGGATAATATCCTGTATTAAATTGAAATGACTTCAAAATGAAATCGAATAGGTACTTAAGAAAACCATAGAAAGTGCGTATTTTAGAGTACAAATATATTCTTAAAATATTTAAAAACTTTTTTTTAAATTTTTAATAGAATTACAGAAAAGATTTAGAACAGAAACTTGATTGTACAATATACAATAGTAAAAACATATTCTGTAAAAAGTCATTAATTTAGTGACATTCTAGTATGCAGCGGTCATGAGTTCGAAAATAACTAGTCACATAGTCGGGTTGCTCTTTAGTTGTCGCGAAATGGCTTACACCGTCGTGTTGCTAAAAATTTATATACTAATGCATTTCAGCATAAATATCACTGCAAATTTTTTCGAAAAAAAAAATTAATCAAACATTAACTTTAGTATTATATTAATCCAATTACAAAATTCGAATTTTTAGAGTCAAATAATTTTCGGAAAAACAAAATATTTTTTATTTATCAGCCGAAACATATTCTTATACTCGTATTATCATCTCCATTAAGTACATACGTGTATACACTAGAGCATTTCATATTCATGTTTTGCCGATGGTACTGATTCGATCACATACTCGTACATACCTGAATTAGATTACATGTGGAGCACTTTCACTTTAATTCGCCGAGAGTGGTTGAAATTATTTACTCTTGATATAATTTTATCGTATTACTGGAGGTATCTCGTTTTACCAGGCACAGGCAAAGTCTCTGTCACAGGCATTCGCACAGCACAGTATTCATTGTACGAATAAATATAATTCTGTGAGCACGATGACTACGACTCTACGACAAAAACGACACAAGAAATTCAGATCATGCCATCTTTGCTAAAAAGACCACTGTCTTCGATATTGATGGTTACACTCTTTTTTATGACGATAATGAAGATACGGATGCCAATGAATACTCCAAAGTTAAAAAAGATGCCGATGCTATTGAAAAATGCTGCGCCATATCACGTCCAAGGAGAAAAAACGTAATGATTCCGATATTAGTATAACCTAACCTATACCGACTGTCTGTGCTGATGTCGAGAATGCAATTGCATCTGTGACTGGCCTGGAATTTTGTGCATTTCCTCAGTAAGAAAAATTGAAATAATTTCACAAAAAAAGCAGAGAAAAATATAATCACTTTTATTGATTCTACTCGTATTTTGAAATTTATACTGTCCATCTTCACTTTTACTATGAACGGTCACAATAAACTTTTGATGCATTCACCTCAATTTAATTTTCATGGAAAATTTCAATTGTTTTCTTTTGACTTTACTTAACCAACAAAATAACCATACAAGTTACCCCAAACATATATTATTACGATTATTTACACACTCATACATTCAATATCCGAACGTTTAAATTATTAGAATAATCTGATCGATCATAAAATACAATTTCGTACTATCATATAATAAAAAAAAATGGGAACCAAATTCTAATTATAGAGTTGGGCTGGTAGCTACTATCCAAGGGATCTTGGTTCGAAACACCCTGAGAAATGGTCCTATGCTAATTCCGTAAAACCATTTTTCTTTCCATTCTACTTTAATTATTTATCTCGTTATCCTTTCGACAAATGGCCTTTTTAGTGTCGTGGATATTACTATTGCTCTGTAATATTTTTCGAAATGATTATGCCAAAGAAATTTGAAGATTTGTTGATTGAGTAAAGAAAAACCGAAGCTAATGCATATTAAAAAATTGATACAATAATTGGTAATCAATGATGACTTATTCTTTTTGTCTAATATTTTTTATTCAACTTTATGGCTCCTCATTAGGACATTTGCAAATTTAGATTTTTCTTTAGTATCTACAATATAATAATTCTCTTAAGTACTCAATTCGGTTATACTTTTAAATATATTTCACTTTTGATTTTTATTTTCCAAAATATCTTTCTGAATCTTATTTCTTAACTTGTTAGCATAAAAGAGTATTTAATTTATTTATATTTAGATTATAATAATCAGAGATTTAAGTAATTTTGATTACTTTCCCATACTCATAAGAAAAAGGTTTTCTTTGTAGATTTCAAGGATATTTATTTAAAACAATTAAAAATAAATATAATTACTTTCTCATTATAAAATTAAGACTTCAAACTCAAATTTATTTTTGAAAGAAATTATAATTCATTTGTTTGGAAAAAATAATATTTTCTGTTATTTACTAATTAGATAGATCCATTATAGTGGTTGTTTGAGTTACGAGGGTCGTTCAATAAGTCCTTAGAAAAAAATGGAAAAAAACTGTTTTTTTAAAAAAAAAATTTTTACTTTTCAACATAATATCCTTTTAGCTCTATACACTTTTCCAACCGTTTTTCCAAAATTTTTATCCCGTCCAAAAAATATGATTTCGGAAGTTCTGCAAAATACTCATCCGTTTGAGCAATGACGTCCTCGTTGGAAGTGAACCGTCGTCCGCCAAGCCATTTCTTCAGATTGGGGAAAAGAAAATAGTCACTCGGGGCCAAATCTGGTGAATAAGCGGGATGCTGCAACAATTCCATTCTCAATTCCACAATTTTGGCCATGGAAACAGCGCAGGTGTGCACACGCGCATTGTCCTGATACAAGAGGATTTTTTTCTTCTTCAGATGGGGGCGTTTCTTTTTGATTTCCTCGCTCAACCGTTGCAAAAATGACGCGTAATACGCTCCTGTTATTGTTTTTCCTTTTTCCAAGTAGTCGATAAAAATGATGCCCTGCGAATCCCAAAAGACCGTGGCCATCACCTTGCCTTCTTCGGAGCCTGTTCACCCTTGAAAATCCACTGTGATGACTGTCTCTTCGTTTCTGGAGTGTAGTAGTGTATCCAGGTTTCGTCCACAGTGACATCTCGACGAAGGAATTCGGCAGGATTGCGATGAAAGGGTGCCAACATAGCCTCAGAGTCCACTACACGATTGCGCTAATTCTCCTCTGAGAGAAAACGCGGCACCCATCTTGCCGAAATTTTTTTCACAGACAATTTTTCATGCAAAATTGAAGCGACTGTACCTTGTGATATGCCCGTGGCCTCAACTAATTCGCGCACTTTAATTCACCGATCGTTCAAAATCAGATCGTGGATTTTGTCGATGATTTCAGGAGTAGACACCTCAACTGGGCGTCCTGAACGATGTTCATCTTTTGTGGATGAACGGCCACGTTTAAATTCATTCACCCAATTATTAACCGTCGCAAACACAGGTGCAGATTTGCCATGAACTGCATCCAACTCGGCTTTGATTTCTTTCGGGCTAAAGCCTTTCAAATGGAGATGTTTGATGACAGCCCTAAACTCTCTTTTTTCCATTGTTATGCACAAATAAATGTCGTTAACTTTAATCGACGATGGAAATTGACGTACGCTATGGATCGAGCTGATCTTTACCGACACTACGAGCGAAATTTCTCGGATTTTCTAAGGACTTATTGAACGACCCTCGTACTTTCAATTCAATCGACATTGAAATGTTTTACACACACTTCAACTCCAAAAGTGTAATTAATATAATAAAATTTTATTGCAAAAATAACAGTTCAACTGTTTTATTTTTAACTGGTTCAAATATAATCAAAATAAGTTAATTTAAAAAACTTATCTTCTGATAAGTTGACTTTTCTAAATACAATTTTCGTGTTACTGGTTTTCCTTTTTTTATATACGCAGCATAACTTCTGTTTGACTCGGTGACTCTCTGCAGTAAATTTTTATACCTTTTATAAATAAAGTGAACGCATATTTCATTGCTGTCGCACTTTCTTTAACATGAAGATCATTATTTTAGTGCAGAATGCATTTTTTCCCTTTTTGGATAATAAATGTTTTAGCAATCATCTTGAAGATTACAGATTCGGACCACATTTGTCTGGCATTACTACACATCGTACATCTGTCTGTAATTGATATTAACCCGGAAAATATATATGGAAATGAAGATGATCGTAAATGAAGAAATTTCTTCATTTATAAGTACCATAAAAATTTCATTTAGTTAATTTCCGTCATTTTATGCAAAGTTTTTTTAGCTTATTTAATAAAACCATATAATATAACAAAATATATGGAAATATTACTAAAACATGAAATGAAAGTCTATTTTCTGGATTCATTACTATAATAAATCAAAAAGAACATTTTTTTTAAGTTTTCTCTTCGCAAAAAGCTTCTTTTAAATTATACTTTCTCTGGCTTCCTTATATTGTAATAAAATAAATAGTAGAAAACTTATATACCATTGCAAATTATATAAATTATAAAATTATAAATTTAAAATTCTATTAAGAAGATAATTCAGATATCCTATGCAAAACCAATAGATTATTAGTATTTCATAAAATATCTCATTTAATTCTTTCTAAATAAATTCGGGATTTTCCTTAAAAAATTTATTCGCTTTAAATTTCCAACTCTAACATTCATTAACAATCACATAGAATTAAAATTAATATAATCATTTTACTTTGTAAGATAACATAATGTTCTTACTTAAGAATTTTTAAGGAGAAACAATAATTAATTCTACGTATTTATATAAAAATATACGTGCTTCTTTTAAATTCAGAAATCAATTATAATTTTTTTTTAGTAAAACATTTTTTCCTCTCATTAGGCAATATAAAATCCAAAGGTCATAGAGATTTCAATTTGCTCTTGAATATATAAAATATACCTTAAAGAAAATATTTCAAAATTTAAGAAAACATATTAAAGTGGCTATTGAAATACTTAAATACATTTATGTGGTAATGGTCAAGAGTACTTAGCTTCTAAACGTAAATAGTACAAAATTTAAAAAAATAAAAAAATTCCTGATTTAATAATTATTGTTTGTAAATTCTTAAACATACGCAGCCTTACATTAAATGAAAATGTTTTAAAAATCTTGGATACTCTAAAAATCTGTCTAGACTAAAAAAAACTTAATTACTATAGTCAAACTAATTTTAGTAATTTTAAAAATTTTACATTATTTAATATTAAAAAACTGAAATTTTTCTAAAAAAATCTTCATATAATATAGTCACATTCAGTTTGATTATGGAATACGTACTCATCAAATTCAACTCACATCGTCAAATAAATAAAATGCAAATCACAAATAATATAATATAAGATAAGATAAAATATGTTTTCAATCAATTATATTACATTTCAAACAAAAACGAATTTTATTCTTCATTAATGATTTATTAATCAACGAAAGACTTAAGCTAGAAACTTGAAAATTCTTCCAATTCATTGGAATTCACTTGCACTTCATCAATTTTATAAATTAAAAATATCAATTTTACATAGTCCCAAAAGTATCAAATTTATTCAACTATTAAATTGTACAGTATTTTGAGATCTTTATCAATTTTTATTTAGTAGCAAATGGCATCGACACATGCTTGCCAGAACTATAGTTGCTCCAAAAGCATTTCGAAGATGTACTTATAGCCGTACTTATGGGAATATTACTTGGCAATCATGGCCTGATACTGATGGTATATTTATGCTAAATACACTTTTGCTTCGTGATATTAATGGTGTAGTTATGCTAGGCGCACTTTTCTTTTGCGACTGTAATAATAGAAAAAGACTATAAAATGCAACGATATTTCAATGCAAATTACTAAAAGCCCAATTATTGACAGCAGGTACCTTAACTATTGCACATTGGGTTCGCTTGTAAACAAGACCATCGCAAATATAAAGAGAAGAAATTGTAAGTGAAGCAAGCGCCGAATATTCGTAAATATTATAATCGTAAATTGCTCCTCTTTAAGAAAGTGTATCACATGAAGCGTGCCACTATAGACAAAGCAATCTAGATATCGGCAACACATCTGAAAATGTTGCGGCTCGCTAAATATTTGCGCACACTTAATTGAAGCAACCAAACCACAGCTACACATCTGCATTTACCTCGAAATCAGAATCGAAATCGAGATCGAGTGAGCTTTGATTTATTAAATTGGCTCCAATCAAATGCCAAAAGGAAGTAAAAACTATTTCGAATCGAGTAACATGTTGCTGTTGGTATTAAGAGCGAACAATTCATCTATTTGGTACACAACTAAACAGTAAAAGCTTTAGCCGATGTTATGTTGATATAGCAGCACCTGAAAGTACCTAGCCTAATGATACTGGAACCTTTTGCAGCAATTATTCGAGCATAATAAACAAGACCGCATGGGCAAAATCGAAAATAAAATCAATGCAAATAAATGAAAATCAAACCAATAGTCATGGACGGACGTTGTAAAATCGGCGGGGAAAGTCGTGTGCATATTTAGTAAATTGGCATAGCACGTGCCACATGCGCTTTTCAGACTACCTACTGTACACTTAAATAGATGCACAATAGAGTGACACTAAATAAAAAAAAGATTTAATAAAGGAGAATTCTACTAATATCTCATAGAAATTATTCAGAAAATCCTCGATGAAATGTTTAAAGATGTTGCGCTCGTATTCAAACTCTTTTCAAAGATTGTGCAGAAAATTCCACCTGAAAAAGAATCAAAAAGCACCTCCCGTTAAGCATGCAGAGGAACTATATATAATAAAAGCCCAGCACTATGGACAAGAAGAAATGACTTGTTGCAGGTTAAGGTTGTTACTGTTAACGTCTTTTCGTTCTGCATTATGCCACTGATTGGATTCCAATCTCTGTCAGATATCAGCAAAAAATAACTAAAAATGAACAACGAAATAATGAATTCCGTGCATGGTGCACCGAGATGAGACAGCATTAAATTTTGTGTTTTGTTTGGTACAAAAAACAAAAGCTGTGTTCTTTCACTCATTGATCTCAAATTAAAAGCACAAGAAGTGAAGAAAAATAACACTAGAAAGGTTTAAATATTCGATGAATGATAATTTATTGCAAATTATTATTAGTACCAAAAAAGTCCATCATTACCAATTCTGCTCTCTTTTACTTAAACAAAAAAAAAAAAAACATTACTAAAGAAAAAAATTGAAAGTACAATTTTTTGCAGACGACTTTCTTCTTTGGAATAAAGTTAAATTTCTAAAATTGTTTTATTGAATATTACATAAATTCAAGTTAATTAATAATAATCACTCAGTTGTTTTCAATTCAGAATTTGAAAGCCTTAAAAAATTTTTTGGTTCATATTTAATTGTTTTAGCATAAATTAGCTTAGTATTAAAATCGTTATATTAAAATATTCTGCAATTTTAACTTATACTGTTCCTTATTCAGGTAAATACTTTTATTCCCAATAATAAAATAGAAAATAACTCCAAATTAAACATATTCTTTAAAAACGGCATATGTATTTTGTTAGTTGGTCCAAAAAATTAGACTTTCGCTATTTGACAACACTTAGACTGTCTTACAAAAATCTTACAACCAATATTGTAAGAACAATTCTACAACTCTGGTAATACCAAATCAATTGTTTGATTTAAACACTATTGATGAACAAATTTTCGAATTCCTAATACGAAATTATCATTCAATTAGAATTAGATTTTTGTTTGGAAAAGTTTAATTTGTTAGTCATATAGATTTCCATTGGTCAATTCGAATATGGAGTAATCGAAATCTATACGATTAATTAATTAAATTGACGAATATTCGTTATTTTATACATAAAATAATTGCAACTTTAAATACTCGTTTTAAAGTTGCAATTATTTTATGTATAAAATACTCGTTTTAAAGTTGCAATTATTTTAGGTCTGTTCAAAAAGTATTGCGAATTTTGAATTTCCGCGGGTTACGTATATTCGATTTTCGATTTTTTTGTGGCGTTATGTTAGTATTCATGTCTCTCACTTATGCCGACAAGTTCGACCATTTTGAATGTTCAGTTAATTTTTGACAGCTACTTTGCTTGCACGTGTTTTGGTTCGTCTTCGATTTTTGCCCATTCCAAAAAATGGATCAAAGAATCTGTTTCGGGAACAAGAAAAAGTCACTGGGTAGCAGATCTGGGGAATAAAGTGGCTGCGGCATTATTAGTGTGTTGTTTTAACCAAAAATTCACGCACAAGCAACGATGAGTGAGCAGGGACATTATCATGGTTCAAAAACCAATTTTTGTTCTTCCACAAATCCGGGCGTTTTTCTGACGCATAACTTGCAGGTAATATTCCTTATTGACCGTTCTACACTGTGGCAAGAACTCATAATGCACCACGCCCCTGCAATCGAAGAAAACTGTAAGCAAAACTTTCTCATTCGACCGAACTTGGCGCCCTTTTTTCGGTATTTGCTCGTGCCCACCTTCTATTGGGATGATTGAGCTTTGGTTTCCACGTCATAACCATAAACCCATGATTCATCACCAGTTATGACCTTCTTGAGCAAATTTGGGTCGTCGCAGACAGAGTCCAACAGCTCCTTAGCAATGTTAATGCGATGCTGTTTTTGGTCGAAAATGGCGAACCAAAACACGTGCAAGCAAAGTAGCTGTCAAAAATTAACTGAACATTCAAAATGGTCGAACTTGTTGGCATAAGTGAGAGACATGAGTACCAACATAACGTCACAAAAAAATTGAAAATCGAATACACCCGCGGAAATTCAAAATTCGCGATACTTTTTGAACAGACCTCGTACATCGAATAATGCTTCGGCTATTTTTATTTACATTACTAGTACTAGTGACTTTCTAATAACCGCTAAATTCACTTTCTTTTTTTAATAAAATTCTACTCAGCATTTTATAACACTTCTAATATCAAATATATTTAATAACATTTATTCGTAAATCTATAATTGTTTATATGAAAATATTTTGTAAGCATTCTATAACTATTTCTAAAGCATTCTATTTTACGCATTCAGATGAGCTATAAATATTTATTTATAATTTAATTGCATCGTAAAATATATTAAATTCGAAATAGTTATATATATAAATATATGTGTTTACGATAAAACTGAATAATTCTACAATAAAAATAAAGAAGCTGTGCATTGAAATATTTATTATTGACAAATGTTCTATAATAAACCGAAATTTCGTAGTAGTCGTAATTTCTAGTAAATTTGTGTTTTGGTGTGACAAGTTAGTCGATAACTAAATATTTAGCTATTTTAGTAGTTTTATACAAAATATGTAATTTTTGAAATAAATTATTAACATTCATTCCAATTTGCCGAAATTAATATGTATTAATCTGTTTTTGTAAGGCAAATTAAAGGTACAAGATAATAATTCCACTTGCAATTTACATTAATTAGACGATTTTAAAAAAAAAATTCATAGGCTTTCGTACAACAATTACATAATTACATATAACTGGAAAAACAATAATCCATAATTTCAAATACCGAAATAAAGAACAGCAATTAATTTATGTAGTACATAAATTGTTTGCATTCAAAGAAAAACCTCAAAAAGAACCTTGAAAATTATATAGTCTCCTAATTATTGAAAGACAACAAACTCTTCTTATCCGTTACCCAGTTTAAAAATATGGGGAACCCCTACAGATTTCTTAATGGCGACCATCCATCTAATAAATAATTTCCGATGATTTCAAATACCATTCCAAGTAAATTATAAGAAAAGTACCAGCAATTTATAGATTGATTGCTTTCGGAATTTATAACTATTGGTCTTTTGGTTGTATTTTTGCACATTTAAAGTGACAGTAGATGAAGTTATGGTGATGTCGATGGTGCTAAGATCTGAAAATGACGAACCGGCAAGAAAAATTGCACAATCGATTCATAAACCCACCCTGTAATAAAAAAAAAACAAACCTAAAAGTGTAGTTTTATTGCGTATTTGCAAAAATATTCACATTTGTCGTAATTGAAGCAATAACAAATTTGCTGGGATTTTAAGCTATTTGTCGGTAAGAAATTTTCCGCCTCCATACAGAATACAGCATGGAATTCAAATAAAGTCGGGTAATCTTTGCATTATATCACATCTGTTCGGCTGTGCCACTTTGAAATTGTTCATGACGCATGGCATTCTGACAAGGATTTCCTTTGGTACTTTATTCAACAATACATCACTTGCGGGCCCAATCCTGATCTCATTGATCTTTTATATTAAGCACAGGAATAACATCGTCATCACTCAGCTCGACAGCCCATAATATGAACTCTTTCCAATATGTTTTATGATCGCAATCGTACCGTTTACCTTTTATGCAGAATTTTCCATTCAATTTTCGTTGATTTATCGCCATTGCTGCTATAAGACCATTCGCGTAGAAATATTGTGTACCGAATACATTTCTAGTGTAAATTCTATTATTATGCCCTTACTCAGAATCTCTTAATATTAATGAAAATATAGTTCGCTTGCAGGGATTTCACTCCTTTTTTTTACCTATAATATTAACCGAATCATTTATTGTAAGTGAAATTGCCTTTGAGCATCAGCAACGTAGTCTAAGATACCAATAATCTGAACGTTATACATTGAACATATACGAATATTTACGGTATGTTGACCGAAATGCAAATGTCCATCAATGGTCTTTCTGGATATTTAACGAAAGATTGAGAATTCATCGAATGTCACCAAAAAACTAGCTAGCCAAATATCTCTAGGTAATTCGTCAAATGAATTTTATGGGTCAGTACCATTTTCATACACATTTAGTACTGACATTGTTTCATTTAGTTAAGCTCGTGCTCATATTCAACATAATTTTTATTTTTATTGCTCGCCATATAAAAAGACATAATAAACTGTTTTTAACTAATGCCGCAAGGTGCAACAAAAAATATTTCGATTAATTTTTAAAAGTCTTGAAGATGTATTAACACTCGTCTAGTAAATTCTATTTTTCCTCTACTAGTGCACCATTAATAATTCACTATTATTTTTATTGAAATCTTTTAGCAGAAACAGTTGAAAAATTCGGTCGTGGATGACGAAACTATTTCAAACCAGAACAGCCTTACGCTAGGGTTGAAATTTTCTAGAAGACAGAAATATACTCTTACAAGCGACATTTACAAAATTTAGTGTTTCATGCAAAAATACCGTAGAAGATCGAAAAGAACTGAGACTGATGACTGTTTATGCAATCATTCGATATGGAAGTACTTATAGATTGTCTAAGAGTGACATGAGTGGGCGTAGCCATTCTTATGGTTATGGTGGGCACACGTTAAATGTATTGTTACTAACAGCAAAATTGTTCCCTATAAAATGTTTAATTTAATTTATTTTCGTAACGATTTCTATTTACTTTAAAGTGTTTTTTATCTATTCGTTTAATTTTAAGTATAATTTTATGGCACTTTACGAGCACTTTTAACAGAACCAAACATAAGCGAATATTTGAATGATTAAATATCAAAGGATACGAGGTCTGTTCAAAAAGTATCGCGAATTTGGTGTTTTTTTTTAAAATTATTTATTTATTCATGAATATCTATTTTGTTCCCTTCAGAGTAATCCCCACCAGATATTATACACTTGTGCCAACGTTTTTTCCAATACTCGAAGCACTTCAAAAAATCATTTTTTGTGATCTTCTTCAGCTCCTCCTTCGATGCCGTCTTTATCTCCTCAATCGTAGTGTAGCGTCGTCCTTTCATGGGGCTCTTCAGTTTTGGGAACAAGAAAAAGTCACAGGGGGGGCCAGATCTGAGGAAAACGGTGGCTGCGGCATTATTATTGTGTTGTTTTTGGCCAAAAATTCGCGCACAAGCAAAGATGCGTGAGCAGAGGCTTTATCATGGTGCAAAAGCCAATTTTTGTTCTTCCACAAATCCGGGCGTTTCTGGCGAATCGCTTCGCGCTACTTGCGCATAACTTGCAGGTAATATTCCTAATTGATTGTTCTACGCTGTGGTAGGCACCACATGATGCACCACTCCCATGCAATGAAAGAAAACTGTCACATTCGACCGAACTTGGCTTGCTTTTTTCGGTTTTGGCTCGTGTAGCAGCTTCCTTTGGGATGATTGAGCTTTGGTTTCCACGTCATAACCATAAACCCATGATTCTTCACCAGTTATTACCCTCTGGAGCAAATTTGGGAAGTCGCGGACAAAGTCTAACAGCTCCTTAGCAATGTTAATGCGATGCTGTTTTTGGTCGAAATTTAGCAATTTTGGTACGAATTTCGCGGCAACCCGTCTCACGACCAAATCATTGGTAAAAATCGAATGGCACGAGCCAATCGATATGTTTAAGTCCTCAGCAACTTCTCTAACAGTGATTCGACAATTGGCCAATACTATTTTCGTCGTTCACATCTTCTCGGCTCTCTGAGAACATTTTGTACCACCGATAAACGTTGCTTCGGGCCAAGGAAGCTTCACCATATACCACAGTCAACATTCGGAATGCGTTCGCGCAATTAATTTTGTTTTTCACACAAAATTTCATACAGATTCTTTGATCCATTTTTTGGAATTGACATAAATCGAAGACAAGCCAAAACACGTGCAAGCAAAGCAGCTGTCAAAAATGAACTGAACATTCAAAATGGCCGAACTTGTCGGCATAAGTGAGAGACATGAGTACCAACATAACGCCACAAAAAATCGAAAATCGAATATACGTAGCCCGCGGAAATTCAAAATTCGCGATACTTTTTGAACAGACATCGTATATAATGTAAATTTTAACGAAATGGGACTATTGAGAATTGAATATAATATAAAATTATTGATAAGGGTATAGATGATTCGAATAATAAAAAATTCAATTGTTTTACTTTTTTTTTCTCTTAAAAAGGATGATTTCACTTTTTTGTAAGTTAAGCCTTCCTTTTTGGAATAATGGAATTAAAGTTGATTTTTCTAAAATAACATTTTATAATAAATGAGTCTGCAGTAAATTTGTTTTTAATTTTTAAAAAAAATGTTATATTTATCTTCTTTTCAGTAACATTTGTATAAATCAGCTGGTCTTAAAAATTACGTTTCTATAATAAATTTTGACAACTATCAGTAATCGATACCTTATAAATTCACAACTTAAATTACCTCATAAATAAACAACTTAAGATCCTGATTTACACTAGAAAAAGATACTGGCTATCACTGCACCTTTGTAATACATGTCGGGTAAAAATTCCGCCTACAACTGTCTAGAATAAGAAAAATGAAAATGAAGAAATTTTCACAATTTTATTTAAAAAAATCTGACTCTTATCAAAACAAAATTAAAGACATTTAGAAAACGACATTTTTCTTTGTAAATTAGTATAAATACCACATTGGAATATTTGATCAGTCCATTATTATCTAGAGCGACTCTATGTAATGAATAAATTTACAAATATTTTCATCACTTTATAAAGATTTCTGGAGAAAAAATCATAATGTCTTAAAACAACTACAATTATTAATAATTCGGTCATATAATAATAAAAATAATTTTTTTAGACGTGTAAAAAAAATTTTGCACTCTTCATTTGCATTTTTAAAAACAATGAAAAATTCTATTTAATAAAGAAAATAAACGGATTTAAAGAGAAATTTTTCGAAAATTCTTTGCAATATACGAGTTCAAAATTCAGTGAATACACTTGAAGCTACAGAAGAAATTTTATATGAAATCAAAATTGTTGCGGTTATTTTCAATATAAAATGAACAATTTTTCTTCTTTCGAATTGCGGCAAAAAGAAAATCACTGAAGAAAATCCACAAACATGGAAAATGTTAAACCAAAGAAAGTTAATCCGTATGTTTGTCGTCTTTCATGATTATCGTTACATATTTACCAACTATCCTGAAGTTCAAATTGTTAGTTTGGTATAAACTCGACCATGTCTTGTTATTTCAATTGTCGTTACTGTGTTGTTCTTGTTGTCGCTATTATCATTATTGTTATTATTGTTATTGTTGTTGTTGTTGTTGCTGCTGCTACTGCTGTTGTTGTTGTTACTGTCGTCGTTGTAAGTAGTAGATGTTGTAGGCAGTAGTTGTTGTCAAATGTTGTTGGCTTACAGATCAGTACAGAAATCGGAACATAGAAACTGTTGGCCTCAACAACATCCAACTTCTGACACAGCTCCAGTTTCGGTTTCGGTTTCAGTTTATAATAATAATTGTCATCCCGGTCTGTTAGTGATCATCTTGATTATAGTTGTTTAGCCAAGACTGTCGTTCAGTCACCGAAGAAATTCAATGCAATGGGTACGTGCCGCCGAGATTACTTACTGTTCGGTTCATTAGTTCTGAAAATTTTAGCATCATTGTGTCATGGCAGCCGATGTCTACCACAATTTACCTCTGTGCTTAAATTATGGAAAGCAGAAATCAGTGGTGAGAAGTAGGCAGAGCACGGCCGCTATGTTGATTATATCGAGCAAGGAGATACATACACAAATAACGTAACTACACAACTGGCCATCTAATCATCCAACCATTCTACCAGCCCAACATCTCGATATCAATACCAGCCATCCGACCATCCAACTATTGAACGATCTATCCATCCACTGATTTAACTAAATCATCCACCGAACCACACAGTGAAAGTTCTGCTTTAAAGACGAACCGTCTTTCGAAATAAGGAGTTCGATCATCGGTGGTGCGTTGGCAAAAGTGTATCGAAATCGAACTTTTCGCTTTTGTTTTCAATCTAATCTCGAGCATTGTACACTTTTATTCAATCCAACTTCTTATAACTCCGAGTATAAAGCTTCCATTCCAAGGAAAATGTATATTTTTAAGTCGTTTTTCATTTCTTTTCTCCAATTGCTGAGAAAATCTTTATAATTTTTAGCGCCATGCCTAATGGAATTTCAAATAAGATCTTGTACATCTATTTTGAATAGCACTGTATTTGTCAAAATTGAAACACCTGACACTTTCTATTTTATATCGGTTGAATAATTATAGTTATTATTGTTATTATTAGTATGCTACGGTAGCAGAAGACAACATGACAAACGTTTATTAGACTATATTGGTCCGTCCATATCAATACATTTTTTTCTAAATTTCATGGGGTAGCAAAATGAATACTTTTAACAATTATTAGCATATTCGTACAATTATAAAGTGGATTTTAGAATACCCAAAACAAAAAATAAAAATATAAAACTTTATTAACAAATGTCGTTCATTTCAACAAGTATACAATAACTAATTTAAATATGTTTTTTGAGTAAGATAAGTACTCAAAGACCTCTTGGTCACAATTTGAATCCAATCCGGCAATCATAATTCTTAAATAAAAATAAGTTTTCATAATCCCTTTTTAGTAAAACATTACAATTTCCTCTAAAATCTTCCTTTATGTTGATTTTCTATTATTTCTATTAATATGAAATAGAAAAATTTAGGAAGCACTTTCCCTTCTTCTTATTTATATAGATATATCGGTTTTTCTAGGTCCAATATTTTTTTAGTTGTCTGGCAGTTTGCCTAATCTTAATTTACCTCTTTCCTACACTCTTTTTATTATTCTCTATATCGACACTCAATGTTCCTGTCTACTTTTCTGTATCTTTATTTTTATACCTCCATATTGTACCAAATATTTTGCCCTCATATTTGGCTTGAAAATATTTTAAAAACTAATCTTCTATATTTTTTGTTTTCTTTTATTAATACGAGGGTCGTTCAATAAGTCCTTAGAAAAAGATGGAAAAAAACTGTTTTTAAAAAAAAAATTTTTTATTTTTTAACATAATCGCCATTTAGCTCTATACACTTTCCCAACCGGTTTTCCAAAATTTTTATCCTGTCCAAAAAATAGGATTTCGGAAGTTCTGCAAAATACTCATCCGTTTGAGCAATGACGTCCTCGTTGGAAGTGAACCGGGAAAAGAAAATAGTCACTCGGGGCCAAATCTGGTGAATATGCGGGATGCTGCAACAATTCCATTCTCAATTCCACAATTTTGGCCATGGAAACAGCGCAGGTGTGCACACGCGCATTGTCCTGATGCAAGAGGATTTTTTTCTTCTTCAGATGGGGGCGTTTCTCTTTGATTTCCTCGCTCAACCGTTGCAATAACGACGCGTAATACGCCCCTGTTATTGTTTTTCCTTTTTCCAAGTAGTCGATAAAAATGATGCCCTGCGAATCCCAAAAGACCGTGGCCATCACCTTGCCGGCCGATGGCACAGTTTTTGCCTTCTTCGGAGCCCGTTCGCCCTTGAAAATCCACTGTGATGACTGTCTCTTCGTTTCTGGAGTGTAGTAGTGTATCCAGGTTTCGTCCATAGTGACATATCGACGAAGGAATTCGGCAGGATTGCGATGAAAGAGTGCCAACATAGCCTCAGAGTCCACTACAAGATTGCGTTTATTCTCCTCTGAGAGCAAACGCGGCACCCATCTTGCCGAAATTTTTTTCACAGACAATTTTTCATGCAAAATTGAAGCGACTGTACCTTGTGATATGCCCGTGACCTCAACTAATTTGCGCACTTTAATTCGCCGATCGTTCAAAATCAGATCGTGGATTTTGTCGATGATTTCAGGAGTAGACACCTCAACTGGGCGTCCTGAACGATGTTCATCTTTTGTGGATGAACGGCCACGTTTAAATTCATTCACCCAATTGTAAACCGTCGCAAACACAGGTGCAGATGTGCCATGAACTGCATCCAACTCGGCTTTGATTTCTTTCGGGCTTAAGCCTTTCAAATGGAGATGTTTGATGACAGCCCTAAACTCGCTTTTTTCCATTGTTATGCACAAATAAATGTCGTTAACTTTAATCGACGATATAAATTGACCTACGCTATGGATAGAGCTGAAATTTCGACAGCTTTCCTGTTGATAATGCTACTTAAAAAAAAAGTTTTACCGACACTGCGAGCGCAATTTCTCGGATTTTCTAAGGACTTATTGAACGACCCTCGTACTTTACTTCACTCTTTACTTTAAACATTTTTCATATATATATATGTAATTACCAAAAAAAAAAAAAAAATTTTTAAAAGTATCAACAACAAAAAAATCAGTCGCCTACAATCTAGTATCATTAGATGTAAAAATAAACAAATAAAGATGACAAGCGAATCGAAAAAGAAAATTTCAAAAACCTGAATAGATCTAATTGAGTTGAGTGGCTAAAGTAAACACTTTATCCTCAACAACATCTTCTCTAAAAATGATTCCCCTAGCAATGTCGAGTTGAACAGTCTTTTTTTTAATCATCTTCCACTTTGAGGCAATCGAAAACACTCAAAAAACAATATCAATTAATTAAGCAGAAAAAATTCTTGTTATTATTATTACGTGTATTATTGATATTTCCTAATGAATTTATTAGCTCCTATACTCTCGAATGCCCGGATTTTAATAATTATTTTTTATTTGAATTCGCATACTTTATAATGTAGCCCCCAATTTTGGATAGAGGCCCGTTTATATTTCCTTATAATTATTTTGATTCGTTTATTGATTATTAGTCGGTATGAAATTTTAAACCTGATTAAGTAACTCAAATAAGAATACGTATGATCAGGCACATCAGCAGATATTGATGGATTCCTTCCTATCATCCTCGAATAAGCGTAGGAGTTAAATTTCGTTTTCTACGCTGTTAAGTTGGCGTTTTAGACAAACAACATCAACCAAATTGTATCCACTCAAACTTGATTAAAGCCATAAGATGAAACGGAAAGTGACTAACAAAAACTTTAGATACAAATGATTCCATCCGAATGAGCTTTTATATTATACTCGTATATTAGTTTTAAGACACCAAAGACGCCCGAATAATTGATAACAATCTTCATTTAAGATTGTCATCTTGATTTAGGTTTCTTTTTCTGTTTTTTTTTTTTACCACTACTCTTCTTCTATCTCTATGAGCATCATTAACATCCTCCTGCTTTAAGCATTTTGCTAGAAGATAACATTGAGCAATTCAAATTGAATTAAATATATAATTGTGATCAGTTATAAGTATTTTTAATTTAACTGTTATAAACGATGACATTTAAAGAAGAAAAAAAAACGATTGAATAAACAACAAAAATGTTTTTTATGTACATAGGGTCTTCATATACACGTACTGTATAAGTAAATCTTCAATAAAATTAATGCCCTTCATAAGCAATAATCATCTAAAAAACGATCAATTATTACATTTCGTATTTATCGAAGAACTTATTGGAACCAAAAAAATTGGAATATGGTAGTAATAGTTAATAGTTTTAAAAACTACAAATTGTTGCAGGTCATTTCAATCAATTTAATGAATTTTACATCCGACAGTAAAGCCAATTAAGGAGATAAACATCTAACCAAAGAGATTCATTTAATAAAATGTATATTATTGTATATGATTAGTAGCAGCACTGATCAATCTTGAATGCGAAACAATTTACTCAATAAAGTAAAGCTACTTTTGACATTCATATTTACTTATTTAAAAGTAATTTATGAAATAATTTTATTGAAATTCCTATAATTTCAAACATAGTTTTGTAGACACATCACTTATTTTATATTATATTAAAATTAAAATTTATTTTTTTTAATAAAATTTTATTCGAATATTCAGAAAAATGTGTTTTTTATATTTTGTTTTAAATTCCATGCCAAACCAAATGTAACTTAAACATTTTTTGTTTTAAAATTCCATACCAAACAAAGTTTAAATTCACTTAAACTGAAATGGTGTTTTATAAAAATAATTAAGTAATTATTACATGACCCAAATAAAACTACATGGAAAACATCTTAAAAAAGATTTTGGATGTTAATAAATTTTACCTTCGGATAATTTTGTAGACCATTTGTAGGGATCGGTATTATAAGATGTGAGAAAAGAATCGACTCAGCCTATCGTCTTGACTATTTAGAACCTTTTAACTACTTGTTATAAATATATATAGTTCGCATTAGGAGAAGACAATTCTAGAAGAATAATTTTCAGAGACCTTTATGATATGCAATGTTCATTTAAGCAGTTATACCATATTATGACAAAAATTATTTAGAATCATTCAGATAAGCGCCCGACTATAAGAAAAAATCAACTTACTAGGCAATCTAGCTTAAACCCATCATAAGAAAGAGATCTGACCTGACGTATTTCATGGAAAATATCTGCACACCAGATAATCATTGTATAGCTATCAGAACAATATTTAAAAGTATAGAATATATAGATGCAAAGATTATTTATTTCTGTACTGCCGGAAGTTCCTAAGAATCGTTCATCGAATGGATGACAGTAGGACTCGAAAGTCCAACCGACCACCCACAGTTGCATAGATTCACAGTATTTACGAATATGCATTGTTAATTCGTAGAACAGATGCTTCTATAATAAATGAATTGGTAGGAATAGGGCAAAATAAATAATTTCTCAAAAGTCATAGTAGAAGACATTCGCGGAAGTATACTCCAGCAAGCTTCGAGAAAAAAAAACAAAAGGTCTAAAATATCAAAAAGTTTAGGCCAAAAGATAAGGGCAGCCTGATACACTAAACGGCAGAGTTCATAAGAGTAGCCTCACCTTTGGTGGCTTCTGGATTGCAGCAAACTCAAATGTGCAAATTTAAAACAATTGTACTCTATGATATAAATATTCAAACATTAATTGATTCTTGGAGTAGTATATATAAATGGATTATTTTATTGAAATTTCATAAAGATATATGTATAAGTATGACTACCGATGAATCGGACTGCAAAAATACCATTCCAAGGTAACATATATAGGTGGAGCAAAATAATAAGTCTTATACTATCAAAAACATAACTCTAAACTTTTTGTAAAAATCATCAACCAGAAAGAAAATAAACATCAAAACTAGAAACAATGAAGGCTTTTTTAATCTCATTGAACATGCCCATCCTTTTTCCACCTTACCAACGAAATGTTCGATCTACATCATCAACAAACTGCATTTAAATCATATAAATAGCCATGTAATGACCGTCAAATTATGTCAATTGCATTTTGACTTTATTAGCAACTAATATAATCAATATTGGTACAAAATCATTCGTCGCCATTTTCTTTATCGTTTAGTAGTGCGAACTATATTGGCTGTCAACAGCAAAAAATGCGTAAAATAAGCGCGAAAAATTATATAAACAATCCAAGCCGTCATCGGGAATAAACGGCAAATGGAAAAAAATCGAAGAAATATATCGCGTTCGATATTTGCATAAGTTCAATGGAGTCTTATGATGCCACACCATTTATTAATTATTGAAATTCTCGTAAGGTGATTGGACATTGCCCGTTTAGCCTCCCAGCTGATCAACCTCACTCCAAAGTTACTAATTCAAAATTTCCATGTGGCTATATTCTCGGCGCTACTTGTATTCTGTATGATTTGAGCAAATCACGATTAGTTTGGCTTTCAGCGTTAGAAGCGAGATTTCTTTCGAGCTTCGGGGGAGAAAAGGCGCTCAGAACAGGTTGGTATTGGTCTGATATTGTTCGGGCGCGCGTACACGTCGATCCGCTTCGAATCACTCCGAATTAATGACAAATCAAAACATATGAGCACCTGTAATAGCACACCTTTTGCACGAACCGTCATTTGATCAGTACGCTGCTATGCATTCAATATCATCACGACCATTAGTCTCTAGATTCTCTCAATAATGACGCCCCATTCAAAATATCTTAAATGGTTAGTCTGCCCGGTATGTCTATTCTACTGTTTTGGTGTCTAACTGTCCGCCTGTCTGTCTATCTCTATACTCGACCGTTTGTCATATTAGCCGTCTGTACTCGTATACGTCCCGCTCTTGACTTCATTTGTTTATTCTCGATCATCTACTTATCTAAAGTGCTTACATTTCGATCAGGTATCACACACTCTCACGTATGTTGTGAGAGATATATTTTTATTTATTTTTTGTGTTGTTATTCAGAGACTCGATTCACTTGGTCAGCTTATATGTCAATGACGAGAATAACCAATAATACTCGTTACATCGATCAGCAAACTAGTGAACAAATTTTAATATTATTTATGCAAATAATTTACGTCTCATACAAATACTTTAAACGCTGAGTTTCTAATATTACGATCGTACTAAAATAATTATAATTTCATATCATGGCAGTGCCTACCACTTTAAGCCGTTAATATTTTTTAAATTGTAAGTTTAGATTTAAAACAAATTGCAAAAAAAAATATTTTTTGTCTATATATTCGATTGTTAAAAAATAGTTTTTAATCATAAACAATCGATTCAGCATTTCCCCTCTAGAATATAATTTAATTATCATAAGATTTGTAAATTAAAAGATGGTTATATGCTAAGCAAAATAAAGTTAAATGCATATTAAGATATTAAACAATTGGGGCTATACGAAAATATCTTGTGTGGAACGAATTGGTATTGTACAATAGTATTAAACGATATTTATATGTTTGTATTATAAAAAGATCATTGAAGGTTCTGTATTAAAGAAGTTGCTCATAACTTAATTCATTTTGGTGTAAAAAGTTATAGTTTAAAAAATTGTTCAACATGAAAGTATAAAATTAAACATAAGCGAAAATTGTCGCGTACGTAAATTGAGGTATAATGTATCGGTAAACATATAATATTAGTAAATTTTAGTCTAATTTAATTATATGGAAAATTCAGAAATCAAATATCCAAAGTTATGCTCTAATTTTATGTAATATTTTGATTGAACAATACGAATTGACTGATTTTTATTGAGTTTAACATGACAATTTTTTTTATAAAAATTCAAAATTTGTCTAATGGTTGCTTATCTTATATTTTCTCAATTCTTAAATTTTTTAAATATTCACATAAAAATATATTTAAATTCAGGAAGTGAGAAAAATTTTTTGAATTAAGTAAGATTTTTCAGAATAAGATGTGTTTTAAAAGTGGATTAGCCTACATTATGTCCAGATGGTAGATGTAAGATGATATTTACTGATAACTCAAGACTCGATATACGAAACTATTCATTACCTTCGTATATACAGCATACGTGTATATAGGCACGCATGATAACCGCAAGGCACATGCTGAACTATTAAAATCAACTCTATCTTACCACAATTTCTCTTGCATTAAACTAACATAAGCATAGAGTACGCTTACGTATAGACGACAGGATGCTATTTCAAAATAGTTTGTCTTATGAGCTAACAACGAGTTATATATTTTCTATTACACCTCCTAAATATATTTAAAATAAGTAATAAGCCAAGCTATATTATGACTCGAGTATTTATTAAATTATTTAAATATTTTCATGAAAATTAGATCTTTATATTATGAAAAATTCATTAAAACAACATTTTCAGAGTCAAAACTTTATACAAAAACAATTAATTATGAAAATGTTTTAAAAACTATTCATGTGGAAATTTGATAAGCTTCTTTTTTAAAAAGTAATTATTATTTCAAATACGTAAGAAAATTGTTCTTATATATACCCCACGATTTAAAAAAAATATTGTATTTTCAGTTTGTATGTATTTTGAATATATTAGCTTTCCCCAAATGTCTCCAATTTTCTAGTCAAAATTTGTACAAAACCGCTATCAATATAATATAATATTTATAATATTAGAATTACTACAATATAATGTATGTGATGATATTTGCAAATTATTCCTAAAGTAACAATTAACGAGTTAAACAGTATTTTTGATTAACATGATTTATATATGTTTAGACTAATTATTTCGAAGATGATAATTATGTTTTGTTTTATTTAATAAATGTATGTAAAAAATTCCAATTATTTAACAGAAATACCAAAAAAAGTCGTTGGAATCTATAATCAATATTGTTATCGTGTATAAATTAAAAGACAAGATATTTATATCAGAAGCTTGTTATAACAAAACAATAATCCATTTCAGCTTCAATTACTACCTCATTTTAACCTAAGTGAATAAAACACGATTTATGGAACACTGTACAAGAATCAAGTGGCAGTGATAAAAGGCAGCATACTTTGACACTAGAAAAAATTTCACATTTTTAACTGTTTCATTGTAGAATGGTGGTAATTTTATTTGAAGGGCTAAAGGAGTGCTAAAATTTTTTTGCGTTATCATGAAATCACCCTAAAGTGGGAAACGTTAACGGTCTTGAAAGTTAAATAAGCCAGCCTTTTTCCATCCAAGGTGATAGAGTCCATAATATAAAATTAATTTAAAGCTCATATAACATAATTCCCGATAATTATCAGAAAGAGTTTACATGGTTATAATTCGTGTAAAATCTAAAACCGTACGTAAAATTTAAATTTAATCAATTCATGAATTCTAGTTACCTTTCCTTTTGACCAAGTAATACAAGTAAATTGTATCACTTTGTAGTATTATCTTAAAATATGTTTTTTTATAACAAAATTTACTCATATTTACTCATAAAAAAAATACAAAGAAAATTCATATACAAAATGTTTCGTATGAAAAAATCCATGCACGCACTCTTAATTTATATTTAAAAAAAAAGAATTTTTCGTGTAAACATACAACATATGCCCATCATCGAAAACGATAATTTGCAATTTTATGAGGTGCACTGCGAAATAACAGACATGTTCTTAATAGCCGATCAACATTTTACGAACACCTTAAAATGGTCCATATAATGTAGATCTTCAAAGTTAATCAAAACTCCACTTGGAATGCGTTACGATTGGGATCTTAATTGTTAACCGCATCGAATCTGTCGCATTTTCAACTGGTTTTAATGATATTATACTGAACTAGGCCTTTTCATCTTAGGGGAAAAAGGATTAATTAAAACTTGTAATCTGCCAAAAACAATCCAATCAATATTAATTTGTAAAGCCATTTTTCACTACCCTTATCTTTGGGTGCTTTGAAATTCTGGAATTTACGAAAGTAAAGGGTAGTATGAAATTCAAAGCCTCAAATAAATGCAAATATTAAATTTGCCGAATAGTAAACAAAACAATAAAATCAAGTAAGACCATAACCATATAGTGGATCATATATTATCCAAGATACAACTTTCTTTCCTTAATATATGCTGTTACCGTTAATTTACCATATTTCTCCGTCATATCCGACCAAAAACAAATTTTGCATCAAAAAATTTTTTAAAGAAATTGTTTCGAGGCGGCAATTATTCATATACTAATTTATCGAATACTCTTGCAAATCGCCTAAAAATGTGTATGGTAATATTCATCTGCTAATCATACACTATGGCTTTACACATTTAAGTACGATATAGTAATCTAAATGTATCGAAAATAATTAACAAATGCAATTAAACTGACATTGTAACGCCCTCATTGAATAAATGCACTCTACAGGATAATGTCTTAATTTGGATGCCATGATTGGACCTTTCATGTTTGTTTTTAATTAAAGGTTCATGGCAGCAAAGGTAGTAGAACCACTTCGTTTGGTACAATTTTTTAATATTGAAGAATGTAAAAAAAATGTAAGAAAATAAATTTAAATAACTTTTAATTATCTTGAATTTCCAAATATTTTGATACAAGAAAAATTAATTAATATATTTTTTCAGGCAAAATCCTATTGCGACGAACAAAATGGGATACCATAGCTTTAATATGGAAATACAACTAGACTTGTAAAAATCCATACAAATATTAAGGTAAGATACAATTAACAATGTATAAATGTTCAGAAAATTCGTCTAAAAAAGTTAAATATGGTATTTTTATCAAATTATATCTCGAAGAAAATATTATGGGACGAAAATTTTCTGAAAAGTGTTCTGAAATAAAGAAAGTTTTTTTTCTTCATTATTTAATTAAGAGAGATTTACAAATCCATCCAATATTATGTGAACATAAACAGTACAGATTCGCTTGTGGAACATTCGGGACGGAGAGAAGTTTAATAATTATGGGAACCAATTTCTAATTCACTTTAATACTTTTTAATGCACAGTTATATATAAAATAACGGTACCATAAATTCAACAATAAAAATTCTCTAAAACGTCTTAAAACATATATAAAATACATTAATTGATCAGCTTTTAATTATTGAAATTAAGCAATAATTACAATTATACCAAATATTACAAATTCGAAGTTAAGAGAAAGAAAAAAATAGTCTAAGAACATTATCAGTAATAAATTTTTTCCAATTATAAATAAATACTGAGTTGAACTTTCATTTGATATTTGGTCTAGCAAAAAAAATTTTATATTTGGTCTAGCCTAAGCAAACTTGACTGCGTTCCACAATTCCTTTAGTTTTAATTATTTTTTTTCTTATCATTTCAAATAACGTTAGTACTAAAATATTATACAAATGATATTGGGATAAGGAAATTAAATTAGAAATGGAAAGCAGAGTGCTTTTGGAAATTAGCGTAGGACCATGCCTCAGTGGGATTCGAACCCATGACCTCTTGGATGGTAAGTCCATCCTACTAACGACTCTGCTACGTATACATATACCTATTTTTGTTAACGGGCCACCAGACCTCGCCAGACGCTTTCGCATCCATCTGCTCAAGCGGTCTGATGGTCCGACCCAGCCATTAGTGGCCTAATGGTCCGGTACGGGAAACGGAAAGGATAAGGGAATGGAAGTAGAATAGAAAGTAAAGCGGTGAGGTAAATTAGCGTAGGACCATGCTTCTACAGTGGGATTCGAACCCACGACCCTTTGGATGGTAGTCCCAGCACGCTATTGACTGTGCTACCGGGGCCGGCGACCCTGCTACCTACCTATTACCTATTTTTTGTTAACGGGCCACCAGACCTTGCCAGACGCTTTCGCATCCATTTGCTCAAGCGGTCTGATGGTCCGCCCGCCTATATTAGTAGCACAAGGGTCCGGGTAGGGAGGGAGAGAGGATAAGGGAATGGAAGGAAAGTGGTGAGGAAATTAGCGTAGGACCATACTGCTATAGTGGGATTCGAACCCACGACCCCTTTGCCAGATAGTCTCAGTACGCTATCGACTGAGCTACCGAGGCGGGCCACGACTCTGCTAACATGTTTGTTTGTTTGTTTTGTTAACGGGCCAGCAGACCTCGCCAGACGCTATTGCATCCATCTGCTTAGGCGGTCTGCTGATCCGAAAGGGTAGGATAAGGAATAAGGAAATGACAGTCTAGTGGTGAGGAATTAGCGTAGGGACCATACTGCTGCAAATGGGATTCGAACCCACGACCCCCTCTGAGCTGGCATTCCAGCACGCTATCGACTGTGCTACCTAGAGGGCTCACTCTGCTAGCATGCCGGCTCTACAGCTGCTCTATATTTGTTGTTAACACATTGAATATTACCTTCTTAGCATCTACCCACAAGTTTTTGTATTGGCTATAAGCCCGAAGACTGCGGAAGCTATTCCATAACTTGAAAAAGTTCTTGCTTTGATAATAAGTATCCTTCATTCTACAAAGAGTGCAGAATATTTATATAAACTAAAATATTGAACCATTCCTGTCATGAAAGAAGCATCCCCATACATTTATTGTTTACCTCATAACAGAAGACCACCAATTAGTACAATTTTAGATCCAACTGTCCAAAGTATATAAATTCTTTAATTTATCCTCTACGTATTTTGGACGTCTCAATAGCTAAATTAAGAATATGTTTTATTTTATTTGATGTTATAAAAATATCATTTTTGGTTAAACATATTGGCGCAACGAATTTTCTTTGATCTTGCACAATTAATTTACTTTGTCTGCTCTCTTTTTTTAACAAATTAAAAAAAGATAGTGAAAAGGTGCTATTATTTTGCATAGCATTACTTTGCTAATGTTCAAATAAATGCAGTTTTTTCCAATAATTCTATCGTCCAAAAATATGAAATTTAATAAAAATAAGTAACAAAAATGATTTTTGAAATATTAAAACAATTTTAATTTAAAAGGTTTTAATTATAAATTCGTGAAAGTTTTGATGCGCTGCTATTAGTTTGTAAAGCAAGACAACTGAAAAAAGTCAACTGCTCTAATAATATAATGATATAAAAGAGGTGCTCGATATTTTTAAATTTTATATTAACAAAAACCATACTTAATGAATATTTAACTTTTTTTAAATTTTTATTAAAAAACAAATTAATTTATTTTCTTTTTTATAAATGCAAAAGAAAATTCAATAAAAATTCACAATATGCAACCATTTCTATGCATTTATTAGTTAAATAAAAATATTTTAAAATATCCAAAAAGTCTGTAGAAAATATATGTTAGTTCAAATTTTAACCAAGTAAAAATACGCTAGTCTTTCTTTCCCAAATTAGATTTCTTTATACTAGTGATTAGCTATTGCTAAATATTAAGTGGTACCGTACAAATATAATTTTGTAAGTGTTTTTTTTTCTTCATATTATAAGGCAATCTATAGTATATTTACTGATTAATGTTAAATTGTTAACTATCGAAATTTTTAATAATTTTTGTAAAATAAATGCCCTTGGGATCACATTAAAGGTGACCGATTAACTTGCTTAATCAAAAAAAAACTTCTGTTCAAATATGGCACACCCCAACTTGTGCCGCCGTAGGTTACTCAAACAGCATCTTTTTCCATTCTCTAACGCACCGAACTAGTAAGCTTGTTTCGGGTTCGTTAACTATACTTGTGTAAACTGGATGAACTCTATTTGACGCGCACGTAAACTTAACGCAATAATGCAATTTATGCCTGATCGGAACTGTGGGCTATAGACTAATTCGCGAAAATAGCAATTAGTTTGGGCTTAAATAAAAATTATTGAAACTATTTTGAACACGTAAAGAACTGTTGCAATGAAGAGATTGAAGATGACCCAACCGAATCAACTGGAGGAAAACTCTTGCTTTTCTTATGTAATCATGTAGGTTAAACGACTTATAAAGGAACATTAAAGATAAAAACAGGTATTAAAATTAAAGCAAAATAAGAAAACCATTGTCTGGCAACCAAATAACCTGACATACTTTTGTCATCTCATTAAGCTATTGAATCTCAGAATGGTTCTGCAGAAAAAACGCTTACGCCAATCTGAACTAGAAGTTGAGAGCGTTTACTGTTTTAAAATACTTAGCTTCATTTTATAAAATTTGCTTTTTTCAATATCCTTTATCGTTAGCCAATGGTGTATAGTTAGGAATTCGAAATACTGATATATCTCACCAAGAACACTCCAGTCTGAAGGCCGCTTATCTTATATCTTCAACTGATTACGAAATAGAACATGTTTCAGTGAAAAATTGTCGTAACAATATATTGCCCCATGAGGAGGAGATCGCGAGTGAATATCAACTCGACCATCTTATAACGCGTACAGCTACAGTCGTATGCAGTTTATTACATTCGACCCAGTATTACTGGCCAAAAAAGTACTCATAATTATAGATATAAGGCATTTTAGATTCATTCACTTGGATGCCCTGCCTACGTATACTGTATATGAAACCTTTCTGTTACTATTATTTACGTCGTACGGCAATTTATAGCGCCACGCTGACTTTTATATATGCTGCTGTGCGCAAAATTCTGTCTGCCATTTGGTACACACCATGGAATACCACCACCTCCGGCCGTCTAACCAAAATATCAATGGCTTTGAATGGTGCTCAATCAGAATCCAATTAATGTAATCAAAATGTAAGATTGCAGATAATTTTAATTATTATTGGCAAGGGGGCCAGCAATCGATCTATACTTTTCTTTTTTAAAAATTGACCATAGAAAAAAATTGTAAATTAATGGCAATAGATACCAGATGCGTTCAAATTATTGTCATTTAATAGAAAATGAAAAAAAAAACTAACAGAAAAACCTTAAACAGATTTTGTACCTTTTGTAATCGAATATATAAACGAAAAGTAAAAGTTCACTTTAACTTTAACGAATTATTTAAACATGTATGAATTTAACTATAAAGTGTAGAGATTATTTTTAATTATTATATGATGTCTATTCATCGAAAACTTCATATTTTTATTCAAACGAAATTTTGTCGATTAAACTGATTACTTTTAAAAAAATGATAGAATATTAAATAAATTTTTAAGCTTTCGATTAAGTTGATGCATTTAAGATTTTAAATAAGATTTAGATCAGGTTGCAGCATTTCCAAAGTTGCTTTTTACATCGTACTATTTATCTTACGAGGGTCGTTGAATAAGTCCTTAGAAAATCCGAGAAATTGCGCTCGTAGTGTCGGTAAGGATTTTTTTTTGTAAGTAGCGTTATCGACAGGCAAGCTGTCAAAATTTCAGCTCGATCCATAGCGTAGGTCAATTTCTATCGTCGATTAAAGTTAACGACATTTATTTGTGCATAACAATGGAAAAAAGCGAGTTTAGGGCTGTCATCAAACATCTCCATTTGAAAGGCTTAAGCCCGAAAGAAATCAAAGCCGAGTTGGATGCAGTTCATGGCACATCTGCACCTGTGTTTGCGACGGTTTACAATTGGGTGAGTGAATTTAAACGTGGCCGTCCATCCACAAAAGATGAACATCGTTCAGGACGCCCAGTTGAGGTGTCTACTCCTGAAATAATCGACAAAATCCACGATCTGATTTTGAACGATCGGCGAATTAAAGTGCGCGAATTAGTTGAGGCCACGGGCATATCACAAGGTACAGTCGCTTCAATTTTGCATGAAAAATTGTCTGTGAAAAAAATTTCGGCAAGATGGGTGCCGCGTTTTCTCTCAGAGGAGAATTAGCGCAATCGTGTAGTGGACTCTGAGGCTATGTTGGCACTCTTTCATCGCAATCCTGCCGAATTCCTTCGTCGAGATGTCACTGTGGACGAAACCTGGATACACTACTACACTCCAGAAACGAAGAGACAGTCATCACAGTGGATTTTCAAGGGAGAACGGGCTCCGAAGAAGCCAAAACTGTGCCATCGGCCGGCAAGGTGATGGCCACGGTCTTTTGGGATTCGCAGGGCATCATTTTTATCGACTACTTGGAAAAAGGAAAAACAATAACAGGAGCGTATTGCGGTTGAGCGAGAAAAGCAAAGAGAAACGCCCCCATCTGAAGAAGAAAAAAATCCTCTTGCATCAGGACAATGCGCGTGTGCACACCTGCGCTGTTTCCATGGCCAAAATTGTGGAATTGAGAATGGAATTGTTGCAGCATCCCGCTTATTCACCAGATTTGGCCCCGAGTGACTATTTCCTTTTCCCCAATCTGAAGAAATGGCTTGGCGGACGACTGTTCACTTCCAACGAGGACGTCATTGCTCAAACGAATGAGTATTTTGCAGAACTTCCGAAGTCCTATTTTTTGGACGGGATAAAATTTTTGGAAAAACGGTTGGAAAAGTGTATAGAGCTAAAAGGCTATTATGTTAAAAAATAAAATTTTTTTTTTAAAAACAGTTTTTTCCATCTTTTTCTAAGGACTTATTGAACGACCCTCGTATATTAAATTGCCTAACATCTTCTAATATATTAGTCCTACTAAAAACCTAAAAGTGTTTTATTTACCGTATGTCATCTACAAGTTATTAAATGTTTCTGTGGCTTGAAAAAAAAATTGTATCTTATATTGAGTCAAGTAAACGAACTAATTTCTACCATTTTGTTGCATTGACAGTTCTTATATTGACAATAATTTCGATACCAATGATGGCGATGTAAACCACAATGGCGTCATCTAAGAACACAAGATTATACATTCAGTGATGACAGCTTTTTATAGCCAATCTCAGAGAAAATAAATTTCATAATTGCTCAAAGACAATAGAATTTTGAATTCCGTTTGAATAGATAGATCAGAGTTAATGTTCACCTACCTTGCGTGGCCCAAAGCATTTTTAGTACGAAAGACGAATACATTTAGTCAATTAATTGCCGTGTAAATTTACTATTAGATATTCATGCGAATTGCATCATCTATATTCTATTTAACTTCCACGTATGGATAATTTTTCGTCAACAATATATCTAATGTCCGCTAAACAATTGTTTCTAGAGTACAGTGTCATTACCATGCGGATTATTCGAACTGATCTTACAGTACAATATAATTTTAGAAAATTCCACTTTAATGCTTTTAGCATAAAATATATGCAAATTAGTCAATATTTGACTGCATATGACGAACCATATCGACACAGATGCACACGCTCTCTGTGACGATAACACCCAAGATGAAGATTATGTCAAACGGTGAAGATGATGTTGATGAGCTTCAAAGCAATTAGCATTTGCGTCAATTGCCTATCACCTTCTAATTTGGGCTCTCACTCTCGAAACTTCATGAATATATGCCTATACAATCGTATGCGTTTAGCTGGAGGAAACTATAAATTATAATCGCAAATCTCTTATAAAGCACTCGCATACATTTTTTGCTATATTATATAAAAATACATAGTGTTCAATGAGCAATATGATTTTGTTTTCTATCTCGTGATCTGTAGGTCTAGTAGCCCGCCCGACTATTTATCTAATCGAATTTGCACATTTGCTAAACTTAATATAGTGCTGTCTTCGATCAAATCTCAAGCAATTTACAAAGGCCTCTGATATTCGCATCGAATATGACGCTCCCACGCATCTCTGACGAGTACTTGGATGCATTTCATGCACTATGAATAAATAGCATGAATGACACTGCAACCTTTTAAATATTAGTGATTTGTTTTGTCATTGTATTCTGTGGCTAATTTCAATTCTTTCACACCTCAGCATGACATATCGTCGCTACTCCAAATTCTTAGATAGACTCAGTAAATAAATTCGTTGTGCCAATAATAATATCTAAACTAATTCCAAGTTAATTGATTCATCTTCACTGGCATATTTTTTACCAACAAATTGTGAATTGTAAATAAGAAATTGCACATCTGGAACACGCTTTAAGACGGTAAATTCCTTATTTTCACGTGGAACATAAAGTCAAGCTAACTCACCCTCCTCCTCAATGCAATTGGTTTTGACTCCATTCGATTCCGATTCCAAGTGGTATGATTCCTTTTGATTTCAAACAATTTAATATCAACTGTGCTTTATAGTCTTACCTAGTTTATATACAATTTCGTTATTGGAATTTTCACGTTTTTCTCGTCTTGATTTGATTCTTGCAAACTGTATGATGCAATTTATTGGCACAAAACTAGTTGCGTGGGCAAACTATGGAATATATGACTTCATACACTAATATTCCTGTTTATCCAACACGCTTTGATCATTATTATCATTCAATTCAGTTCCATCCTCATGAAAAATGTTAGAAAATTTATGCGTTTTTGCAGTACTACACTCCAAAGAATGTATTTCGGAATATTGGTCTTGTATTATCAACTATTGATGATTGTTGGTTTCTATTGCTATGCACGAACATGTTCGATCCCATACAAGAGCTTCGAATGTATTTAAGCGTGTGGAACTTATGTTAGCGAAGAAAGCATAACTAATTGTATGTGATCCGTGTTTAATTTGTAATTTGTACGATGATCTTTGATCTTTATATTATGATAATTACTCAATTTGAAAAATACACCGAAGGTAGATGACGAAAGTGCTGAGAGGGCTAAGAAGAAAATACGAAACGCCCTTGTTAAAGGGAATGCAAACCAACAACAGGCGACATATCGTACGACTACTTGGTTGACAAGAAATGAATCGTGCTGTATTTGGCGTTAAAATGAATTCCATAGAATGCAGATCCTACTCAGACTGTTGTTGGGTGACGTGCCCGACTATCACAGTCTGCAATTATTTGGGTTCGTCTATAATTTGCACGTTTAATTTTTACGTCTAGCTGCCTACTCAACACCACTCAGTTATTATGCGCAAAATTTCAACTCGAATCCAATACTTGATATATTCAATTACAAGTCAATTTTGTCAAATTTCCCATATTGCTGTATAATTCACATGCATTTATGCTAAAAAATAAATATTTCGAAATATGGTAAATTCAAAAGAATTTATCAAAGATGCGCAATACATTTTGTTATGAGATTTTTCAAATTACGAAAAGTTCTTTCTTTTATGGTTAGACGTTTTTTACATAATTCTGGAAAAATATCATTAAAAAACATTTTGGTTCAAGTCCATTTTAAAATGTTCTTCAATATTTCTGCATATGTCTTTTAACATATTTTTTAAATAATAAAATAAAAACATTTCTTCATTTAAACGATAATGCATCTAATCCAATAAAATTTTAAAACGCCAAGTAATTAATAAGACCAAAATCAGTATGTCTTTCACCAAATAAATCTCTCTGCCCTTACAGTCACAATTCCTGATTATAATTATTTTATAGTTTCATCTTCATCTACACAGCTTAAGTGTACTCATATTCGAAGACACAATAAAGGCATTATTTGATGAAGACACAATAAAGGCATTAATTGATGCAAACCGGCAAATAACAACTCGTGAGATCGCTGATAGTTTAAATTTATCGAATATGACCGTCATTTGGTTTTATCTCAAAGCTCGACATATGGGTTCCTCATCTTCTTACGGAAAAAAATTTGTCCCGTCGCCTTGACGTTTGTGATTTGCTTCTCTAACTCCAAGAAAATGATCCATTTCGAAAGCCAATATTCATCAAAAAAAGGTTATGGTATCTGTTTGGTGGGATGTCAAAGGAATCATTTGGTCAATGTATGTGTATTATCATCAGTTGGATAAATTGCATGATTCACTTAAAGAAAAAAGGCCAGAATTGGCCAATAGGAAAAGTATAGTGTCCAACAGGATAATACGAAACCACATACAAGTTTAACCACTCGGCAAAAGCTTTTCGAGCTTGGATGGAATATACTGCCATACTCACCATACTTTCCAGACCTAGCACCTTCTGATTATCATTTGTTCCGATCTCTACAAAAAATTTTTAGACGGTGAAACGTTTAATTCATATAAGGAGGTCAAAAATCACTTAGATTAGTTTTTTTTCCAGCAAAGAACAAAAATTTTATGAGCGTGGAATCATGCTACTGCCAGAAAGATGGCAAAGGGTATTGGATCAGACTGGACAATATTTAATTGAATAAAATATTAATTCACTATAAGAAAATCGTCTTTCATTTTTATTTAAAAAAAAACGAAATTACTTTCCGAACAAACCCATAAATAAAATATGTTTTAATATTTTTAATATTATGAATTACATTACGTTATTATAGAAGTTCTTTTTTTTTTTGAAAACTAAATCAAGATCTTATTACTGAATTAAAGATAAAAATCAACGTTCTTATTATTGAATTTTTTTCCTTATAACTATATTCGACATCAATAACCAGTTCATTTGACTTCAAAATGTAGAGAGTACACGTATATTAAATATCGTATATAATTTTTGAGAGCACAATTAATATATAAACAAATAAATATAAATACCATAAGATGGACAATGTACATATCTTCATATAAAAATAAAATCATCAAACACAGTACACAAAGTTTCGTAGTCTATTTTTGACCTAACCTCTATATTTCCTCCACACCCAGACAAAAGTTGAAGTCTTCGTTTTTTTTTACTATTTTACTCTTATTCTAGAAAAATAAAATATATGGATTACTAGAAATATTACACAATAGTATGAATCGACTCAATATTTCTGCATTTTTTGTACAAATTCCAAATGAAGAAATTCCATGCATTCCTTTCCAGCTGAACTGATCTGCTTATCGGCCTCCAATCTTTGACTTTTTGGAATATTTACTAGTTCGAAGTGATTTTGCTGTTTTAGTTTAAATTGTTAAAGTAAAAATATTGCAAACGTTATGCAATTAAGTCTATCGTAAGAATCTAATGTGATGATAACATTTTTGAATGTTGACCACAACGACCCGCTAAATACGATGAAACCAAATTTTCGGTTTTATTATGAAATTTTGTGTATTAACAAAATTATCATGAAAATTCATATTAGCTTTCACTTGAGATTTGCTTTGATAAATTTTCGACTTTCGATTGAGTCCACCAAACAAATATACAAATATTCCATGATCTAATATTGATGTTGATTGTCGCCATCATCATCTTTTATAGTCGACTTTTACCTTCGATATACATACATTAAAAATCAGTTGTTGTTGCAGTAGAGTCATATAAACATAGTTTTGTCGAATCATGAAACCGTCGATCACCATAAACATAAGCATAATAATAAAATTGCGCTTGTGCCCAGCTTCAATCAGATAATGGCTATTAAGAGGATTTTCCATCATACTGAACCAATAGTACTTAACATTTGTAAAAATAACAACAATTGTAATAACAATTCCATCATGAATAGATAGAGAAAATCATAATAACGAATGTACCAAACCTTATAATGTTATCGTGTCGATTGGTGGAATTTAAACCAAAGGCACTATTTGCCATAACATAACAGATTGAAAATCAATTCGAGACTGTTAAGCGTTTCTATGTTATATTCGCCATTGAAAATTGTTACAAATTTAAATAAGCCACAACTAAAATGTTTATTATCATTAATATTACTGCTGATTGTTTTTGCATTTTATAAATTGTAAATATTTGCAATTATTTAGCCCCAGTATAAAAATGATGAAGATGTTATTTCAAAAAAAATTCCTGACCCATATTATACATACTTTTAGTAATTCTACAATTTGATAATAGTACTTGGATATAAAAAAATATACTTTACAGAAGTATAGTTTCACTTCATTAAAATATTTTTTGAAACATATAATTTGTATTAAATTTAATAAATGAAAAAAAATTTATAAACAATAATATTGGAAATGCATATAAATTGTTAGGAAAAAAATTATATCGATTCTTATAAAAAATTACCCTTTGAATAGAAGAGTAAATAGAGTTTTGATAAATTACCATATGATTGATTTAAAAAAATTTTATAATAGATAGACTTTAAAAATAAAGAAAATTACGCACCGAGTAGTAGTATCAAAAATCCTAATATTTCGTGTTCAAAGATGATAAAAAACATTCCTTTTTTATGATTACCATATACTACAGAAGCTACAAAAATTCACTTTAATGCAAAGTTTTGAACAAATACACTTATTCATTTTTTCAATTAACTAGTTATATTGAATGAATATGTTTTAAAAATCATAAAAAATTATTAAAATAAAATATTTCACACATTAACAATACCAACCTTACTATTTAAAAGAACAAAATTTTATTCAATTATTTTAGAGATTTTAAATTAAAAAAAAAAAAACTCTTCCACAGCCAATGCATAAAGCCTCAGACAAAAGTCTTAAAAAGTTTGTTTACTAAATTGGCATTATTTTAAAATTGATTTTTCTTCAAAAATTTTCAAAAAAAAACCCCAAAACTCTATCTACTTGAATTATTTATTAAATATTGCAAATCATAAAATTCCTTTGAATCAGGAAGCATACCTAAATTTATAACAATTAATTTCTATAATGTGCAAGCTATTCACAGATTTACAAATTTGTGAATTTATTATCCAAATAGCTCAAACTTCGCATACTATATGCACATGTCCATATTTTCATAATTTGTATAGAATACCTAACGACTCATCATTCACATTTGAATAGAAAAGGAAGAATGTTAAAACTGACAATTGAAAAGAAATCACATGTTTTTGTAAAGTGGCATTGTAGAGATGAAAAGTAATTCATTCGACATGTGACCTTGAGGACAGTTTGCACAAAAATACTGACTTGGTTAAATATGAAATCAATCATTAAGACAAGAGAAATAAATTGAATTTTACATATATAGGAATAGCTCTAAAACCCAATTTAAAAACATCAACAAAAAAAACATCTAATATGACCCGCGGATAGATGATGACGAAGGGGGAACCTACATAACATCGGACATTATTAGGCACAAGATCATTGAAACTTGTTCATTCTCAATATTACCCAGTTATATGTATGTACTCAGTGTTGTGAATTTTTGTTTTTGGATTATTTTTTGGGTATACCAGACATTTTTTTTAGGAGAATTTATTTTAATACAACCGCAATCACGAATCATAACAAATTTCATTCTATTCTTGAATAAAAGATGGCGGTGGTGTCCAAAAATTTTTGAGAAAACTCGAATGTCTAGGTTTTAATGAACAAAACGAACGGCATAAAAATGGAGTACATTTTCTAACCACAGCCGCAGACGACATGTCAAAATCAATTCCACCATCGATCAATTTTCGTTATAACCCAGACTTGTCGTCGTATACTATGATATCACCCAAGAATGAACAAAGAAGGCAAAGAAGATGATAAATATTTAAAGAAGTCGAATTTGTATGATGAAACATAGAAACGTGCATGTTTTTATAAGCCAAGGCTATATATTTTTTTCCTGTTTTTAATATTGATAACATTTTGTACTGCCAAAAAATTTCCTAATCTCATCAATCCATCCCGGTCACCACATTGGCTTCACACAAGATCCGCAGTAACCCATAATCAGTGGACCAATGACCATCGATGAAGAGAAAACTCACAATTATCGTTGCTCAGTGATGACAAATAGTAATGAGCTCAAAAATACCTCATTTCTCATAGTGCGGGCAATAAAAAATTTATTAAATATTTATTTATTGATGAAATTAGTGAATATGTTGAGTCCAAATACTGGACCACAAAAACAGAAAGAAAAGAGGCAAAAAGAATAACATTGCTGCGGGCACGACAAGGTTTCGGGATTCTAACGTCTGTCATCTTAATCATAATCATTACCTTCATCATCATCATCTCGCCACTATCATCAATCGACATTCGTACCAACCAAATATTTCAGGAAATGATTAATCGATAAAAATATTCTGTTTGATTTGACTATCATCGAAAATGAGTTTCAATATCATCGATAATGTGCTGATAATTATTCAAAAAATTTAATTTTGTTTTGAAAATAAATAATGACTGAATAGAATTTTTTTTTTTTTTAAATTTTTGTTGCTCAGATTTGTATTCTGAAATTTTCTTTTATCTCCTGTATTTTTAGGTGATTAGTTGACATATTCGTATTTGGTGACTTTAAGTAAACCATCTGAGTATACATTATGAATCTAATCGTATTGCCTAAATACGAGCATGAATGGCCATGACAACCGCAAGATGTTCCCACTCGTTGTTGACGTCAATGTTGAAATGTTTCCATTATCATTTGAGATGATATTTTACAAATAATTAATTTTGTCAAACTTTGCAAATAATTAATTTGTAAAGTTATACTATAATTGCACAAAATACAATAATACATTTTTTTTATTATTTCAATAACATGCAAAATTTACGGTGTACAATAAGAGATCACTAATATTATACAATACAGTAAACAATATTCCAAAGTAAATAAAGAAAGCAGAATTTTAAAAAAAATAAACAAACAAATATATTTAAAAACAAAAAAAATCAAACAACTCCCCCCTAATCATAAAAATAATTTTCTCAATACCTTTGTTGTAGTTATTTTTAATTTTTTTTATACCTTGGGACATTTGCAAATATTTTCATTCTGATAAAACACAGTTGATTAAAATTTGTACAGTTTTAGTATTTTCAGTAATTATGCAATAACAGATGTTATATTTTACTGTTTGCAATTTTTTTGATTATTTTATTGAAGGTAGAGATGAGAAAATGTTTTATAAACAATACAAAAATTATACGGAAGAAAAATGGGGAATTTAATTTTTTTCCAAAATAAAAATTTCTTCAAATTTTATATATAATTCAAGGTGAATTTGGTTTTTTTTTAGTCAGAACCTTTTATTTATTTTTCAAAATTTTTTATGAACTTGTTGATATAAGCTAAATATACTAATTTATTTTAAAGATAAGATATAATGAATATTATTAAAAATTGATCTAACAAAATTTAAAATTTATTGTATTAGAGTGCAATAGAAATAATTAAGTATAATTAAAATAGTTTAAAGAATATCCAAATAGTTAGTTGATATTCTAACCATACTTAAAAATGTAAATATATGAATTTTTCACTTAAAATAATATCTGCAGGTTCTTCAAATATGACATCTTTATATTATATTCATCCTTTTTCTGAAGATAGAAATGATACGTTAGTAATGTACCAGGGGTATAAGCTTAAATCCGCTGTTTGGTCATAGATGGCGTGAGTGAGCGTATTTAGCTACTATGGGCACGCCATACTTTTTTTTTATGAGTTTGACATCTGTTAACATTAATCAGTGTACATTGTCAGCAATTTCGTACAACAACATACATTTTTCCTTTGGTAATCATGTTTAGTTTTCTGCCAGAAAAAGACCATATACGGGAAGCTCTGCTTTTCTGCTTTAATTTGAAGAAATCGGCTGCCGAATCGCATCGAATGTTTATGGAGGCCTATAGTGACAGTGCTTTATCGGAATCAAAGCGCCGCGATTGGTTTCGTCGGTTGAAAGACGGCAATTTTGACTTGTGGGACAAGAAGCGTGAAAATCGGCCTAGGAAGGTTGCGAACCATCAATTGCAGGCTCTTTTGGACGAAGACGATAGCCTATCGCAAAAAATGCTCGCGGATCAATTGGATGTTACTCAACCAGCCATTTCCATGCATCTGCTTGCCATGAGGAAGATTGAAAAGATCGGAAAATGGGTGCCGCATGAATTGAATGGTAGGCAGATTGAGCGACGCCAAAACACAAGCCTGCTTCGGATCGTGACAGGCGATGAAAAGTGAATATATTTCGTGAATCCTAAGCGCAAGAAATCGTGGGTTGATCCCGGCCAACCATCAAGATCTTCCCCAAGACCAAATCGCTTCGGACGGAAGACGATGCTGTGCGTTTGGTGGGATAAGCAGGGTATCGTTTATTATGAGATGTTGAAACCTGGTGAAACTGTCAATGCCCACCGCTACCACCAACAACTCATCAAATTGCACCTTGCTCTGCGTGAAAAAAGGACGGATTATTAACAAAGACATGACAAACTGATTTTCCTCCACGACAACGCACCATCGCACACGTCAAAAATAGTCCGAAACTACTTGGAGACACATCAACTGGGAGGTGCTACCACACCCCGCTTATTCACCAGACCTGGCTCCTTCCAACTACCACCTGTTTTCGTCGATGGGCCTCGCGCTCGCTGAGCAGCACTTCGATTCTTACGAAAACGTCCGAAAATGGCTTGATGAGTGGTTTACCTCGAAAGAGAAGGAATATTTTTGGCGTGGTATCCACAAATAGCCCGAGAGATGGGAAAAATGTGTAGCTAGCGAGGCCAAGTACTTTGAATAAATTTGTTTTTGCTTTCTATGAAAAAAAAAACGTGTTTTTTTGACTAAGAAACAGCGAATTTAAACTTATATACATGGTATTTTTACAGTTTGCAATCGAAATAGTTTCAGTATCTGGCATACATACTTTCCCATTGTCAATGCTTTAATTTTATTACTTCTTAAGTTTGGTAGACATCCCTCAAATAATGGTGCAAATTATTTTATGGTTGCTTAAAAGTTTGTGTTTCTAAGCATGCATTTTTCATAAGATTACACAAAAATAACTAATTAAAAAGATAACATTGAGATATTGTGTAACTCCTCATTGATCAATTCGTCTGTACTGGAAAAATGAACGACTCTATCGTATGTTCCAACTGGAAAACATCTACAGAAAGAAAAATAGCACAAATATATTGTGAAACTAGTTTCTCTCAACCTACCCTATGTGCATATACATGTCGAGGATTAGCTTAAAAAATTTAATTCCAAAAACAATAAATACTAAATAATTAGTTAAATTGGCCAAGCTATGAATAAAGTTAGGTTAGCTAAGCTGCTATGAGTTTAGCCACTAGATAATTTCTATATAAGAAATTATCAGACCAGGAGTAACATTTGAGGATATTGGGCTTTAACAAATAATATTTTTCAAATCAGTACAGTAATTATGATAGTAATTCTGTTTAAACTCGTGATTTACAAAAAATATATTACCAAGACTAAATTTACTATAAGTAATACTAGAATAGAATCAATTTAATATAATAACAGCCACCAAAACAAACTTAATTTTTGGAAAACTTTAATTGTAGATTTAAAAATAAATGAAAGTATAAAAATAATTTTATAGCATATAATAAATAAAAAAAAATATTTTTTCTAATAATCGAAAACAAAAAAAATTAGTAAAAATTTCCACAAATTGTTCCAAATTACTAAAAATTCTAATAGATGTGTGTGTATATAACCTAATTTTTTCTATGTTATACTCGTAGCACAAGATTCAATTCGATTTACCTATTTATTCACACCTTTTTTTCTTGGATATTTTTGTTTTCATTCTATGTTGACTTTTTGCAAATTTCACACCTTGAATTTGAATTAAAAGCTTCATTGATCGTCCTTTCAAACATCGATTCAAATACAATAAAAGAAAATTTCTATTGTTTTTAATCTTTTCATTTTCACAACAGTATTTTGATCTCGACCCGTAGAGTATTTCAAGGTAAGGCTATCAAAAAGCAGAATACTATGTCTGAGCACTGTTGTTCACTTTCAATTTTCATTTAAAAAAAAAAAAAAAATACAGCACGGGAGTTTTTATTAAGCTTTCATATTATTACGATTATTATTATTACGACTATTAGTAATATTTTTTTTCTTGCCCCTAATATTGTTTAGTATATCCAAGTATAGTCATTTTTCTAACCCTCTTTTGTTCACAATTGATTATTAACAAATTATAGTTGGCGGTATGGGATTTTTTTCGACATTTCACTACGAGTACTGCTGTAATATTCCATCATCAAAACATGGTGGTGACCATCATCATAGAATTTGTACGTTTGTTTGATAAACTTTTGAGTATAAACATAAAGAAAAAAACCCCAAATCGGTGTACATTTAGTAAATACGAGGTGAAAAATGCTTTTCACAAATCAGCACGCCCTTCAATCACCATGTTTCACCTATTAATCAAATAAATTAAGTCAGTTGGTAGCACAGTTGGTGTGTAATGTTTGTTTAATTAAATGATCTTGTTCATTACAGTGGCATTTCAACATTTTTTTTCTTAATTTTTTTTTTTGTACAATAGTTACCTTTAGTTCGAACTGATTTTTCAACGGCCATGTCAGGTCAATGGGTTTTTTTCTCCTTATTTTACTTAATATAAATAATCTCGTACGTAAATATATTCAACTTCGAATATACACATATGTGTACACCGTATTAGTGACATTGAATTTGTATAATATTGTGAATCGTAACCTGCGTATAACTAATATATTATATAAAATACTCCGCTAGTATCTTAATTTTTCGCTTAGCATATTTGATATGGATGTAAAAATGCATTTACTTCTTGTTGTTACAAACCCATCTAGGATGGATAAATGGTTTTGAGTTGTTTTATATTAATTTAATTTATGATAGTCTTTTTAAATAAAATTCATTTTAAAGATCCTAAGAAGATATTTAGTATCCTTATCACTTTTTCAGTTCAGATTTAATTATAATATTTTTAAAGATTTTATTATTAGCACTTTGTTCTTTTGCGGTAATCCTCCCTAACTGCATCAAGAAGATGATAATGATAATACTCAGATTGCAATTTGATACAGCGTTATTAGTTATCGTACGCAATTAAATATTTTAAAATATTGTCTTTGTTTTTAAAGGTAACGCTTACGTTATGTAAAGTTAGTTCTGTTATAAGCCAACATTATATACCTTCAGCTCAATATTACTAAAAAATTTGCCCAATTATTTAAACAAAATATAATTTTTTTAATTTTTTAATTAAACAACTTTGAGCACATAGTAGCATCGGGGAACAATAAAGGAGAAGTAAAAATTCAGTAAAATTTGTCTACTCAACTAGAATTCTAGTTTGTAGTCGTCGATGGTAATAGAGGCTATTTTTTTTAGTGGATTACAAATGCGATAATTGGGAATGAAATTTTTGTTAGCCAAAAATACATATTATAAATCACGATGACCATATATATATTACGAAAATAAAAGGTGCTATTAGTCGTCTGGTGAGTCGTAATAAAGGAAGTTTGCAATTATTACACAAAAGTACTCAATTGTAAATACTGTTTAGGACATCAGCTTTCCAAATAACAGTCAAAAAAAACGTACTAATATTAATTAAAATCATTACTTAATAAAGAAAAGGTGTTTAGACACTCAAAAGAATCATACTAATATTAATTAAAATGATAACTAAATAAACAGAAGGTATCGCTAAATATTTTTTCGAAGGTTTAATCTTTAAGAGAGTCGATATACGTTGAAAATTGGAATGTTTAATTAAAGCAGAAGATTTAACTCAGGGACTCCCTTAATAATTGTCCTTATTAAAATAAGTGTAAGTATATAATCTTTTAAAATAAAAATTCTATCACCTTAGAAAAGGTTATCATTTTTCAATTAATGTGTCGGAAAAACCATAATGGAAATAAGTAAATCGTGTCACTTTTCGGATAAATATATTTAAAATAATAAAAAGTGGTCTTATAACGACTTATGAAGCAAATAAATGAATATAAGTATTATAATTTAAGAATTCAAAGTTTTATTTATAAACTATAAATTATTAGATTTAGTTCGGCTATAAACAGAAGGGAAGAGAGAATATGATTTTTTTTTAGGAGAAGCTATAAAAATTCCTAAGCATTACATTCTTTGACAGAATAAAGACCAGCCAATATCTTCACAAAAAGTAAAATTAAAAATGTAATTTCGATGTGGTTTAATGGATGCAAGAGAAATCAATCTCTCGGCTTTTATAAAAGTGAAATTGTACGAGGGTCGTTCAATAAGTTCTTAGAAAAAGATGGAAAAAAACTGTTTTTAAAAAAAAAAATTTTTATTTTTAAACATAATCTCCTTTTAGCTCTATACACTTTTCCAAACGATTTTCCAAAATTTTTATCCCGTCCAAAAAATAGGATTTCGGAAGTTCTGCAAAATACTCATCCGTTTGAGCAATGACGTCCTCGTTGGAAGTGAATCGTCGTCCGTCAAGCCATTTCTTCAGATTGGGGAAAAGAAAACAGTCACTCGGGGCCAAATCTGGTGAATAAGCGGGATGCTGCAACAATTCAATTCTCAATTCCACAATTTTGGCCATGGAAACAGTGCAGGTGTGCACACGCGCATTGTCCTGATGCAAGAGGATTTTTTTCTTCTTCAGATGGGGGCGTTTCTCTTTGATTTCCTCGCTCAACCGTTGCAATAACGACGCGTAATATGCTCCTGTTATTGTTTTTCCTTTTTCCAAGTAGTCGATAAAAATGATGCCCTGCGAATCCTAAAAGACCGTGGCCATCACCTTGCCGGCCGATGGCTCAGTTTTTGCCTTCTTCGGAGCCCGTTCACCCTAGAAAATCCACTGTGAAGACTGTCTGTTCGTTTCTGGAGTGTAGTAGTGTATCCAGGTTTCGTCCACAGTGACATATCGACGAAGGAATTCAGCAGGATTGCGATGAAAGAGTGCCAACATAGCCTCAGAGTCCACTACACGATTGCGCTTATACTCCTCTGAGAGCAAACGCTGCACCCATCTTGCCGAAATTTTTGTTACAGACAATTTTTCTTGCAAAATTGAAGCGACTGTACCTTGTGATATGCCCGTGGCCTCAACTAATTCGCGCACTTTAATTCGCCGATCGTTCAAAATCAGATCGTGGATTTTGTCGATAATTTCAGGAGTAGACACCTCAACTGGGCGTCCTGAACGATGTTCATCTTTTGTGGATGAACGGCCACGTTTAAATTCATTCACCCAATTGTAAACCGTCGCAAACACAGGTGCAGATGTGCCATGAACTGCATCCAACTCGGCTTTGATTTCTTTCGGGCTTAAGCCTTTCAAATGGAGATGTTTGATGACAGCCCTAAACTCGTTTTTTTCCATTGTTATGCACAAATATGGTAAATGTCGTTAACTTTAATCGACGATAGAAATTGACCTACACTATGAATCGAGCTGAAATTTTGACAGCTTTCCTGTCGATACTGCTACTTACAAAAAAAAAACAAGCGCAATTTCTTGTATTTTCTAAGGACTTATTGAACGATCCTCGTAATATTGAAGTAATAATCATGAATAATATCTAATCAACAATTTCAGAGATGAGTAATGTCATTTTCCTTTTGTATTTTGTATTTTGCATTTTAGAATAAGAAAAGGATATTTTTACAACAAAAATGCCAACATTTCTGTACAAGCAAAATTAAATTGTATTTCTAATTGATGAATAAAATTTCAACAATATACGAAAAAGAATATTTGCAAAAGATTTCTACAATTAAGTTAATTTTTACAATTTTTCTTATCATGGGCATTTATTTTTTTTCTCTCAGTATTATTTTATATTACTGCATTTATTCTTTTGCGGTTTTCACTTACAAATATCAATTGTTGATAGCTTGATTATTTTCTTTATTATTTAAAGGATTTGATGACGTACATTTTAATAATATCGATTAAAGATGCACATGATGGCACCTATTCTAACTGCACAAGTTTTACTGCTGTTTTACCAAAAAAAAAGTAAGCAAAAACAGAATTTTATGAATGAATGAATGAAAATTCGAATACGAAACAAAGCCGATTATTGAACAGTCCTACGTGAAGAAAAGGGTGTGAGCGGGAATATATACCGTCTGATTATATAGAAACAAGTTCTTCTTTTCTTTCTGATTACTTCCACAAAATCATGACTAACAGTGGATGCATCCGCCAAAGAGTGCTACACTGCAACCATTCAGGTTTTGCCTGGTATTTTTCTTAATTCACTAGCAGCTGATTCTTATTCATTTTCTGCATCTTTCTCTTGGATGCTTGGATGCAAGATAAAATAGATTCAATAGTTGATCACCAACAGTCACTGTCCACTACTTACTATCAAATGGCATCGCCCCCAACTTACAATACTAACTCGGACAATCTGAGTGGTTAATTCTGCTAACATAAAATAGATGATCTACTTATAGTGCGGATGCTGCATGTTCGTAAAGGTAGCTGCCCAAGCATATGCACTATCATTTATGCTTTCCCAATCTGGTACCAGGATGTTGTATGTTTTGCTCGGCAAACGAAATTAATTTATGTGCCTTCGATGAGAAATGCACACACATTGGCGACTGCGCTGTACGTTTATTATCCACTGATCATAGTAAAATAACCAAAACAGGCCTGAATCGTATAGATTTTTCATATAACTAAAGGCTTTAAACATAACCTCCGTAACCTAACTGCACATATAGTGTAGCTAAATAGCCTGGAGTGGATCTGCAGTTCTTCTTTTCCGCGTTGAGTTTATTTATACGGTCTTCACAAGAAAAGTGAGTAAGAAAAGTGAGCGTTTCTTTGGCAAATAACGGAAGCGACCTGATCTGGATGTAGTCATTATGATCATCATTTTGAACAGTTCGACTTCTCATCGATCTGTTCAAATTTATAGCGCATTAAAATGCGCTTACTTAGTTGTAACATTTCTATTTTTTCTTTTGTTTATTTTTTTTGTCATATTGGATAGCTTTAACTCTTAAAGATGGCTATCGTCTCTGTAGATGCATTTTCTAACGCTATGTTGGGTAACGTTTAATATACTAGCTGCCAGCGCATATAAAATTAATTCACCATTTAATTTTGTGTTCTATAATCAAATGGACATATTTTTAAATACTTTATTTTTTAATGGAAGTATTTCATAAATACATAAAAATGCTCTTATTCAAAATACTAACAAAAATTAAAATTTTCCATTTTTTTCTTATCTATTTTTGGGGAAAAAATGCTCTTCGCCTTACTAAGACCTTTGTGGCGACTAGCTTTAAAATAGAAATATATTTATATATATTAAAACACACCCATTATTAACATCTGTTAAAACTCACTTCTATAAAATTTTACCAACAAAAGAAAATTAAAAAATTTTAGATAAGATTGCAAATATCATTTTTAAAATGGCTTGACAATCCAAATATTCTGGTGGTGGACTTTGACAAAATCTTCTACAAGCCATATACACCTATTTGCTATGAGAATTCGATAGACTATAATATCTAAAGAAAAAAGTTCGTTAAAGATAACTTATTCTTTAAAGTATTCTCGAAAAAACTTAAAAATTAGTTCCCTTAAATCCATGCAAATATACAAAAATAAAAAATACCATTTCAAACAAAAACTTATTTTTATTTCTTTTTTTTTTTTGTTACATTTTATAAATAGTTAGTTATTTAAATATATGTACATTTGCCAGATAGTAAATATTTCAACTCGAGTGTGATAAAATATAGACGTGACTAAACGCAAATATCTAAAATCTGGCCCAATTTTAGAATGTCCATTAGAAAATGATGAAAATGAATGAAACATAAAATGGCACATATTCGCATAACACATTTTATAAATACTAAATGGTAGTCATATTCCAAATCATTTGTTTACAGTTTATTGTCGTTTAAACATTATTCAAACCATTCATGATAGTCCAATTACTAAATAGCAGATGTTAAATGTACGCTAAATAGTCATCATTAGGGCTAAGTGTGGTATAGTTACCAGCATTATCTCAACTTAAGAATCCATTTGGTGGTAATCATAAATTATTTTGTCGTGAGGTCAACATGTTCGTTTAGGGCAAATTATGTATGAGCTACCACCATCTAGTTAATATACCAGAGGCTGTTCAAAACAAACTATCAACTGCAACAAAATATGTCAAAAAAGGTACCAATAAAAAAGAAAAATCTAAATACTATAAAATTCATCGTTGGTCTAACTATCATATAATCAAGCAACGATCAAACCAGCAACTTTATCTTCTTTATAGTTCTTCTAAATCTATTCACCTTCTGGCTTTCTACATTTAAAACTTCCGTAAATATTACCTTTTATGTTATCGGCAATCACCATTTCAATTTTCATATATTGTATATACAATAAAAATTTTTAACAAGATAATCACTGAGCAAATTCAAATTTAAATGAGAATAATCTTATATGATATATCAACGAAATTATACTTTAATATAAAACGATTTTATGTTAATTTTCTATTTAATAAATTTGAAAATTTTGCCATTCACTATTTCTTTGTATACGGTTGCTTATTATATACTTAGGAGCGACTACAATATCGATGAAACCTTTTTCTTGATCAAAAGGAATGAAAGTGTTTGTGACGATGACATCCTTAGGTTTTGATGCAAATTAATTTCAGGAGAATATGGCATTATAAACAATGCTAAAAGTTTGATATACCATTTAATAGAGATTATGATCTTTAATACAAAGCTTTGGAATCTTTTTTTTTTAATTCTACGTGTTCAGAATTACAAGTGCAAGGAAACCACGTGTTTGAATCTAAAGTTGTTATGGTAACAGAAAAGGTTTTAAGTTATCTGACTGTGAATAATATTATTTTTGGACTTGAATTTTACATTTTTTGTTTTCATAAATTTATCAACTACGAATGAATACAAAATTGACTTTGAAAAGTAAATTAAATTAAAAATGGGCATCAATTAAAAACGGGCCCAATGTAATTGACCAACAATAGGGAGTGTCGAGTTACGTTGGGTGCCGGGTTATTTAACATATGAACAGTTGGCGGGAGAAACTATCCGGCTTCCTTGCTTATTAACAGAATAGCATCTCATTGGCCAACTACCAACAAACCAGTCTACTCAACAACCTTACCAAAATTCTGGGCACGAAAACTGCTCAGAGTTCGGATAGGGCATACTACTCTCACCCACAACTTTCTTTTTGGAAACCACAATCGTCCTATCTGCCAATCCTGTGGCTTTCTGCTAACTATTCCACAACAAACTAAGAATTTCTTTCCGAGTAGGGATTGTGGAGCTCCTTGACCCAACAATTTCATTTTCAAGTCTACTTTTTAACCTCATCAAATATATAGGGTTGTCCAATAAGAGTGATATGATTTCTAAGTGACGTTTCGGCCATTTGTAATGTGTCATGATTTGTCTTTTTTTTTCATTGTATTCAATAATGTTTACAATTTTATCATGGAGAAATATACGCAACTTTTACAAATTATTCAATTTTATTATTGTATCAAAATAATCGTTCTCCAATTGCAATTTTTTTAAGAAAATCATCTTCTCCGATGAGGCTCACTTTCATCTGAGTGGTGCGGTAAATAAATAAAACTGTCTATTCTGGTGCGAAGAAAATCCAGAAATTATTCATGAACACCCATTACATTCACCTAAATTGACAGTTTGGTGTGGTTTTTGGTTTGGTGGAATCATCGGTCCGTACTTCTTTCGAAATGAAGCTGGTAACGCCGTTACTGTCAATGGAGAGCAGTATAGATCGACGAAAACCAACTTTTTATGGCCGAAATTGGAAGAAGTTGGAAGATGCGATTATTTCAAGAAATTGTGACATTGAATTGCCTCCAAGAAGTTATGACTTAACACCATTAGACTATTTCTTGTTGGGTTATTTAAAGTCATTAGTCTTTAGCAATAAATCAGGTTGTCTTCAAGCTTTAGAAGTTAATATTGAACGTGCTGTTCATGACATACGACTTGATTTAGTGGAAAAAGTGCTCCAAAATTGGGTTCATCGAATTCGTTCCTGCCAAAGAAGTCGTGGAGGCCATTTGAATGACGTTTTATTCAGAACTTAATTGTATCGATTGTACTTCACATTAAATAAAAAATATTTGAATTTCCTTAACAATTAGTTGTGTTTTTTGCTATAAACAGACCAGCTTCGTTTGGGAAACTGGTAGCATCCACTCACATGGTACGTATAGTCGCCAAATGGCCTTACAATCGTCCTGCTATAAAAATGGCCCCTGGCTCATATCTAAGGGACCTTACATACAAATAAATTCGAATGACACAGCAGCCACTGCGAGCCAAATGATCTCTAATTTTTTTTAGCAATCAAATTCAGAAAATGAAATATTTCAAACGGGATGATTATGAATTCATTATTGTTGAATGTGAAAATTTAATTCACTTTATAAGGCCATATAATGGTAGGAAACAAAAAAAATTAAAAAATATACATCAAGCGTTTGAGTAAATTTATTTCTCTGCTTTGAAAACCGATTATCTTATGGAGAGTAATAATTTGTTCCCACTTCAAGAACAATTTACTTTCCTGAAATGGAATTATTAATACAAAGACTATTTTTAAGTTTATAAGCTTAGATATTAAAAAAAATAATATTTAATATTTTATTATATACACAAATAACATAGTCAAACATTGTAAGACTTTTCAGATCAAAATCAAGAGAAATATTCCAAATTCAACTTTAACAATACTTCAGTTAATCCAAAAAATATCTTTTGAAATCTTCAGTATAATTAAGAAAATCATTTACACTCATTTGCTTCTAGAAAAATGCATATTACTATAAGGATTAAAATTTTGTTAAAAAAAATTTCAGAAAAGCTATCATTTTAATAAAATGAGCTACTTTTATCTAAAACCTTTTCTTCTTTCAATAAATTTTTTATTCCAAATCTGAGACATTTCTTAAGTGGATACTTTTTAAAAAGTTTTGCAAACTAAGCTAGTAAAATAGATTTAAAAAAATTACTTTTTTGTTATGATTTCTAACAATTGTCAGAAATTTTGTCATAATATGAGTCAGTTTATTAATTCTAAGCCCTAGTAGACAAAATAATATCCTTAATTTTAATTTGAAGGAATTGACTTTCATATCAAATTAGACATAAAATGAAACCATATCGCACCATACACCACCCCCCCCCCCCCCCGCCCCAACAATTTTTTCGATAGCCACTATCAATTAGAATATCTATTTCGTTATAAAATGTTTGACTAAGACAAAAAAAAACTTACATAAAATCTATAATTTATATGAATCCCCTTCCGTCTGCTCTATAAGAAGTTCAAATTTTTTTTATATATAAAAAATTAATACCATCTTTAATGAAAATAGAAATTTATGTTATTATATCTCTACACGTGATATTATTATATTTTTAATTTCGGACTGATAGAAAGAATAAAAATATTATTATATATTTAATATTTCGTAACTCAAATAGAATCGGGTCCATAGAGCTAGTTGAAAAATCAGTTAAGTCTAGAACTATGAAGAGATACACTTTGTCAGTTCGCCAAAAGGTCACTTAATTTGCATATAACATATACTATATAGGGTTTTATGGAAATGATTAAATTTCGAATAAATCAGTTATAAAAAGGTGGCCATTAGTCCATTTAAAATTATGTCACTGATTTTATTTGTATTTGCAAGTGAATTTAAAAGATCTTTCAAGCACGAATAGTAGTCCTTTAGAAAAATTATATAAGAGCTTTCATAATTTCAGTTGCATTTTTTATAAACTACTATTTTGAATTCAGATAAATGCAAATTCTAAATATACTAGGACAATGCTGTAAATTTTTGTTTTATTTTTTTATAGCGGAAATATTCCAAAATTAAGTTGTTTTGTTGTGTCACAAATAAGTATTTTCTTATTTTAATATATACAGTACTAAAAGAGAAATGACTTTCATTGATGATATTCTTGTGAAAATATTTTTTTTAAATGACAGTAAATTTAATATCTTAAAAAATATTTTCTTCAGAAGCGAATATTGAATTTGGGATAACAAGATTTGTGAGTCTTAAGCTATAACATTATTTTTTATTTCTTTCATTTTTTAAGTTAAATTTAATACAACTGGATTTAGTTGGGAGGTTTTGTTTAGTTTTGAAGTTCTACATAGCTGCTTAGTTTACATGCTCAATCTTAAACGGATATGCAATCTTAATTTTTATAACCTAAGTACTTTTATTAAATAAAGTAGTTGTTGATAAATAAATGTATGATAATTGTTTATTGATCAACAGAAGCACTTCTCTTCCAGTTCAAGTCAAGGGAATTATGGATACTCTAGCTTCAATATATTGTAGTTAGATTACTATTGAAATATAGGTTTTAATTATATCACCCAATTAAAAATTTTAAACATTATTTGATTCTATATGCCTACCACATTAACAAGAGATTAAATATGACAATTATTATCTCCTTATTGGCCTTGGTTAACTGAACGTTATAAATAGAATTCGTACTTAAAGGAAAATATTCACACTTTTGACTAGAAGCAGCAAAAGAAATTTGTTACAAAACATGCCATTTTTGTTGACCCTCAAAAATAACCCCAAACAAATCAAAATACAATGGATTGACTAACTGCTACCCCTCTTGAATATACAATAATTAATAGGCGTTGGTAATGAGTTACGCAATGCGAAAATTTTTTATAGCTTACTTTTTACTCTAGATGTTGTTGTCGGTTAATAATTTATCTTACAAATTTTCAAGTGTGTCTACTCAATTGTTGTGATTATTCTTTGGCCATAGTGGGAAATGGAACAATCTCAGAGCTAAGATGCAAATGATTCAAATTCAAGATGAAGTTAGCACTTAAAAATATCCAATATTACGTCAACTGATCAGTTTAGTTTTGTTTTTATACCACACACTCTTAGGAGTAGCACTAATAATGATCCAATGTAGGTTACAATTGCTACTTTGTATTTTAATATCTACCAATTTGATGGATAGAATAAGTTACTTTTTAGCTAAATTGTGGAAGATCAGTTTCGGTGTTAGTCTCTGCAAATCCATATTGCACTACCCACACAAACGAGCCAATTTACATAATTCACAAAATGAATTACAATAGAAAACTAAAATAATAGCAGAAAATTCAAGTACCCAGATGGGCTAAGCAATGGAAGAAGATGAAGTGCCCCGGAGTTCCGTTCCTGAGAATTCCATTCAATGTGTCCGCCGCACCATATGTGTGGGAAAATTGGGAAATGTATTTTTTAAATATGAAAATTAACGTTTTTTTTTCTCTCCACAAACAGAACTACTATTGTTTCCCCTGAATACTCAGCTATTTATCTGTGGACATTTTCATCAACGCACTGACATACCGAGCGACCTATCGGACGGTTACCTGCATACACCTGTGCATACTTTTTTTTTTTTTTTACTACAATCGAGGGCAAAACGATTTCATAATTTTCAGTTTTTTTTTTTTTTTCTCCTACCTTCAACTGAATATACCGCCCCGGATGAGCCAAATTCAACTGTTGCACATTAAGTTTTTCTTTAAGAAGCAACAAAAAAACTAAACGAATATTGTACAGAAAAAAAATACTATTACTCTTCTTAATGAAACGCTACTCATGGACAGTGCTGATAAATGAAATCGAAATGTTTACAATCTCTTGCGTAGAAGTTAATTTAACCCAATTTTTCCAATAGATGCAGTTAACTATTCATGGTAAAATGAGTGAACTATTTTAATAATATTTGGACAACTGCTGTGATAATGAGGTGCCCCCGTAAAAAAAAAAACTCAATATATTGTAATATGGTTTTTTCCCCAAATCGATGAGGGATATTAAAAACTTAATCTACTTTAAAAAATTTTCAAACATTAGGTAATCGGTAATAGTCTAAGTTTTTTTTGGGAAAAATATTTTATTTATGAATAAATTTTGTAATTGTTCTTCATAATTGTTGTTTAGTAAAAATACAAGGTTGTATTAGAAACTGCGAATGTATGTCAGATTCGATAACCTTGAAAATAGTGTCTTTTTTTGAATCCTATCTTGAAAAATATTTTGAATTAATTATTGGTGCTATAAAAAGGATAAATTAATGTGATAATCGTAGATTTTCAATTGCAAAAGCAAAGTACGTCCTATCTTCAATAAAATAAAAGAAAAAATGCCAAACATGGTTGATTTCAATACTAATTTGATTTTTATATATAAAATTTCTACTTTTTTTGGAACTCTGTTAGTGTTTTTTCATTAAGAATTCTTCTGAAAATTTCAAGTAATCGCTATTCGTTAACTTACATATTTAAAAAAAAGGACTCTGTCGAAACAAATTGTTACAAAGGTGTGAGTTTGCAGCTGATTAATCTTCATGGCCAGTTAGTGAAGATGGCCTACTACCTATTAGGTGTAACACGATAATTACCGACAACAGCTAACTGCCATTTGTAACCGTAACGTATTTTTGGCACATTTTGTTTTGAAATCCACAAGAAACAACAAATCGATTAAAATTCGTTAGATGAATATCTTCGAAATGAAAACTGAGAATTTATTGGATGCCAATCGAAATCGACTCGGGATGCCCAAGACGATTCAAGAGGCAGAGACGAAGAGGCAGAGACGAATAAGTTTCGAACATTTACGTGAATGTTTCCAAAGCAAAAATTTTACGGAACCAATTCTTTAATTAACAGCAAATAGAGCATGGCTTAAGTTTAGTACAGTATTGAATGTATACTATTGGACATTTTAAGCTTACATAAGTTTACGTTTGAAATCCGTGTACTTGTGTATATCAGATCAGGTAGAAAAAAGCTTTTCTATTGCGATCGTGTAACTTTGTAGCGGTTTCCAAATTTTTGTCAACTTTCGCAAAATCTTCTGAAGCGAATGGATTTTTTTACCCTCAACAGTAATATAAATTAATTCGAATTACCTTGGATGTTACGGAACACATTTATTTTATTTTTCTTTTCTTTTCATTTTTAATTATGTACGTTTCAAATGAATTAAATCCTTAATAAAAAAAAAAGATGTATTGTATCTTTTTGTAGAAATTTTCTTCCTTTTATCAACTTTCTTTTTAAAAAAGTAAGTTTTCTTGCTTAAAACCGATCGAATATAATAAATTCAAAAGGTGTGATTGAAAATCAATAATTATGATTAAGAATAATTCTTATTTGTACTTTTTTTTATCATTATGGAATTTTCAACGAATTATGAATAAACAAATTATAATGTAAGTAAATAATACGATATCGATTTTGTAAAATTCATACAATTTATTAAATATATTTGTACTTTTTTTCCCTTAATGTCAATGCAAATGTACTACAATATGCTTCAATTAAGGGACACTGAGACGTCTCAGTTTGAATCCAGCTAGTGACATAGGCAAAAACTACCCTTTAATTATCACAAAATAGCTAAAAATTGACATTTCAGTACAAGACTATAAAAAAATGTATCACAAAAAGTATTGCGAATTTTGAATTTCCGCGGGTTATGTATATTCGATTTTCAATTTTTTTTGTGGCGTTATGTTGATACTCATGTTTCTCACTTATGCCGATAAGTTCGGTCATTTTGAATGTTCAGTTAATTTTTGACAGCTGCTTTGCTTACACGTGTTTTGGTTCGTCTTCGATTTTTGCTCAATTTCGACCAAAAACAGCATCGCATTAATATTGCTAAGGAGCTGTCGGACTCTGTCCGCGATGACCCAAATTTGCTCCAGAGGATCATAACTGGTGACGAATCATGGGTTTATGGTTATGACGTGAAAACCAAAGCTCAATTATCCCAATGGAGGCTGCCGCACGAGCCAAGACCGAAAAAAGCGCTAGTTCGGTCGAATGTGAAGGCTTTGCTTACAGTTTTCTTTGATTGCAGGGGAGTCGTGCATCATGTGGTCCTGCCACAGGGTAGAACGGTCAATAAGGAATAATACCTGCACGTTATGCTCAAGTTGCCCGAAGCAATCCGCCAGAAACGCCCGGATTTGTGGAAGAACAAAAATTGGCTTTTGCACCATGATATCGCCCCTGCTCACGCATCGTTGCTTGTCCGCGAATGTTTGGCCAAAAACAACATACTAATAATGCCGCAGCCACCGTATTCTCCAGATCTTGCCCCCTGTAACTTTTTCTTGTTCCTGAAACTGAAGAGCCCCATGAAACTGAAGAGCCCCACGGCATCGAAGGAGGAGCTGAACAAGATCAAAAAATATGATTTTTTGAAGTGCTTCGAGGATTGGAAAAAACGTTGGCACAAGTGTATAATATCTGGTGTGGATTACTTTGAAGAGGACAAAATAGATATTCATGAATAAATACATAATTATTGAAAAAACACAAAATTCCCGATATTTTGTGTTTTTCAAAAATTATTTATTTATTTCTTTTTGAACAGACTTTGAATTATTGCTTCTAATCTATATACATGCTCTATTGATAAGGTATTATTATCCTACCACCTTTATTGATTATACAACCATCAAAATTCTCACAATTATCCTGTTTCTGAAGTTCTAACCCTAAAGAAACGTATCTTCTCTGAAGTTCTGAAAAATCGATTACTCTGTAATAATCCAATATTCAAGCGGAAAAATTGTTAACGGTCATATGACGATACATTTAAGTTGTAAATATATTTAATTGATCCACGAAATAAAATATCAATCAATGTTTCTAACACAGAACACAAAACTATGGTATTAAAAACTATATATTGACAAATATGTATGTTGTTACAAATCGCTTATTCCTTTTAAACTGAGTAAAAAAAAATTTATCAAATTTCCCTATGATGGTAACGTATTATGTCTTTAGAACCTTTATTTATACACAATTCATTAAATTATAGTAAACTGTAGTATGACCTGAGTTCGTATCGTTGGAAAAAAATAACAGAAAAATTATGATTTTATCTATAAAAAAAAATGTTAAATTGTCGAAAATTTTCGAATTTTCAAAAACAAAATCAAATTTAACTAGAACATCAAAATATTTTTCCATGCGATCTATTAGACTCCTTCAAAAAATAAAGTGCACAATCGAAGTAATACTAAATTTAATCCAGTCAAGGTAAAGCAAATCTTCTTCTTCATTCTAGAAACAACAAAAAATTAATTAAATAATTCACTTACGTGTACGAAAATAAGATTTTCAGATATAAATTATAAATAAAATCTTTTTCATCAAAATCTGCAATCTGAAAGAACTAAAGTAACATTTTTATTATTTCACAATTTAAAAGAGATAGATTAGTCTATTGTCAACAAAAGACCTGAGAACGCAATTACATTTTCTCCAATTTTTTTTTTAAGTACAATTTGTTAACTTTTAAGTTTCAAGTATAGCCTACCATTATGTTCGTGGAAAAAAAACTCCCAGAATACAACAGAATACAATCCATAAAACTACCAAAGTATACATTTTATCATGAAGCGTTTTAATGCACAACTAGTACTACTTTTAAATTTTAACCAACAATCACCAATCTAATTTAGTACCATCCAATTGAAATGCTATTCAAAGCTTTTCAACTATACTGAACAATATGTCTGGTGTTTTTGCAGAATTTTTAGTAATGTTTTTGACATTGACCAAGGGCGTGCGACTATAATTTTTATTGAATTGATGCTGAATACTATAAAAATAGTAAGTAATTTAAATGCGAAATATAGAAATTAAAATGTACTGCAATCTTTTGTACGATTACTATTGCACTGTTGTACGCTAGCATACGCAATATCCTGCGTAAACATCCATATTTCCATTTTATTACAAAATTTCGATTTGGAGTATTCAGTTTTTAATCTTTAAATGGAGAGAAAAAATTAGTTTCTTTTTTTCTATCAGCACATACACAAAGTATAATAAAGTAAATGTCGTTTTAAATAAGAAATTTACTTAATCTGAGAATTAAAATTTGATTCAAACAAAGGAAACACATTAGACAAGGTTAGTCGCCACCCATCAGTAAACGAACAAGTCTTCATGTTAACAAATGAATTGGTACAACTAAGACAGAAGTTCTTTAGCAATCTAAAAGAATAATCAGGTCGTATGTGGGAAAATTGAATTAGGAAATTATGCACCAATTATTCTCATTTTTATATTCTTTCTGCTGTATTTATTTCAGTCTATTCTATAATCAATTTCACGCACGAAGATTAATTTTACACATAGATTAGTCTACAAAAAAAAGAGATTTTTTTTCGAATATCCGAAGAACATAGTGTATAACTAGAATCTAACTGGTCATATTTATGGTGTTTTTACAATTATTGTTCGACTGTACGAAATAATGAAAAAAGTGCTTTGAATTTGATGAATTGCAGACATTATAAAAAGTAATTTATTAGACATCCATAAGTACGAGTATGTATATATGACTTAATTTTATACAGAAGTTAGATAATGATTCATAAAAATTGACAACTTAATATGAGTAAGCTTAAAGCTTTTCAAATACTTCTTCATATTTTTGTAAGCACATCACCCACGAATTTTGAAAAAACATTTTTTTTTATGAAAATAATGGTCAAACTAGAAACATTTTAAGCACGACATGTACTTATAAAAATACTCAAATGAGAATACATTTCTCCATTTGTAATTGTTCTCGTTTTGTTAATTTCTTTATGAAAGGGATGCGGCTTCATTTAGACTTCCACTACAATTGCTGAATCCTATGAGAAAAAAACTGCCATATCCAAAATATCAATTATCTCAAAGTATCAACCTACTGATATGCTATCGAATTACTTCCAACTATTATTACGGTCATATTGACTAGACAAAACAACCTACTTACTTGCCAGTATAACGTGATTCTTCTACCTTTTAAAATTCACTCAATAACTAGACAAAGCATGAAATATCTTTAAACAAACCTTCCCATAATTTTTTGTTGTTGTAAATAACATTTTAAATTTATTTTTGTCATTCAATTTTTTGTCACAAGGAGAAGCATTACTTTTTATTTTTTCGAAGTCATGTGAATTGTCAGATAGACGATTGAAGAGAATAAACCTACAGAATTACTTCACATAAATGGGTAAATTTTATAAATATTGTGAATTTTTAAATACGAGATAAAAAATTCAAGTAATTTCTTATATGAAACAAGACATAGTTTTAGAGTTGTCATTAAAATTGGTTGAAATTACAAGAACGTCATTTCAGTTCTGATTATCAACCTACCAGCCCACTTATAAATCATCATATTCGAAATGATCCATCCAAAGAGTTTTAAAATTGCTTATTTAATTATAGACATTTTTCAATTTGTTTTAATTTTGAATATGCACATATACATATACATCTATGGAACTATCACAAAAACTTAGATTGCATGGGAAAATAATTCAATTTTATTGTTTTTTAAAAGAACGTCATGACAACAATAAAAAAAATTATATAAAACTTCCAAAAATGTATGTGCATATCAATTTTTTTAAATCACTTATAAATCTTAACAAACATTAGTGCATACATATAAACTTTTTAAGATCTTAAATAAAAAACGCAAATATTTTCTTCGTTTATATCAACAATATAAAAAGTATATAAATTTAGAAAAATAGAGTTTCATTAAAAAATTTGCGTAAAACTTCTGAGCATTTTTAAAGACTTATTGATGTATTAACACCAAAAACGAGATGATTTATTTTATAAATTTAAAAGATCTCGGGGCTATTGCCATTTCATCAAACGTCGATTGATGCATAATGTAAAGGTGGAGGCAGACAGTTTTCTTACTAGGGCATTAGGATGATAACGTGAATGGAATTTTTATAATTGGAGATCCACAATAATTGATTTTCTGTTGTCAGGTTTAACCTATTATCAAGGAATCGTAGTAAATTTTGTATTGTCCGTTAAGTTCATTTCTTTTTATTGTCGTGTGAGGATTCCAGGTTTACCGTTTGTGTATTGTAAGTCTAAGATAACGCATGCCTATCTTTTGTAGAATACAAAGAGTGTAAAAGTAACATGAGCACATTTTTGCTCATTGAAATAGTGCAAAAGAAACATGAGCACATTTTTTTACACTTCTTGGCAGAGTGTAACAGTAACATGAGCATATTTTTGCTCAATCATCCTTACTCTCCACCTCTTGAAACAGGCCCCTAAGGAGTTGATCTGGTTTTGTTAAGTTAAAATGGCTGTGGAAAGATCTTTATGATGAGTAAGGATGGCTCTATCGGTTAGAATATTTTTGTGGCAAGAAATATCATCGGTGTAAATGTTATAAGGGATTGGACCTAGGATACTACCTTGCGGGGCATTGGCGGAGAAGAAATCAGAATTTATACTACTTAAATAAAGTATAAAATAAATAAATTTAAAAAATTTCAATGACACAAAAACAATAGTATCAAATTATTAAAGAACCAAAGACTACTTTTCACGACTGTACTGTAAATGAGAAATTGTTTTTCAGTGATTCTCTTATTAATCCTGATCTTTTTTGATCACAATTCCATATAAAATAACATCAATTTGTACAAAATTCTCATTAATTGTTCCTATATGTGTAGTAATATTAGTGTGGATGGAACATGGATGTATCATCCCCACCGACACCGACATAATCTATCTCCTATAAATGAGAAATTTTCAGATGTCTGGTTTTCTCCTTAACTTCCGAATCTGTCAAACATATTTCTATGAACTTAATTAAAAATAATAGAATTATTCTAGTTTTTGTTTAAAATAATAATTTTTTTTTCCCAACTACACTATGACGACTAGTTTGTTAAACTTAATCATAAAACCCATCTATATTATCTAAGGCTGATTTGGACCCGATTGCATTTAAAGTGATTAAATGTCACACCAAAGCTCCTGGCTATGATCTGATTACCTCCAATATAATCCAACAACTCCCTAAAAGAGCAATAGTTTTCCTTGCCACAATATATAACTGCATCCTTAGAACAACACATTTCCCAATCCTCTGGAAATTTGCCATAATTAAAATGATCCCTAAGCCCAATAAACCAATAAACCGCCACACTTCCTACAGGCCAATAAGTCTCCTTCCACTTCTCTCAAAAATCTTTGAAAAAATTCTCCTTCGCCGCTTACATCCTCTACTCGAATCTTCAAATTTAATTCCTAATCACCAGTTTGGCTTCCGTGCCGAACACTCCACTACCCAGCAGTGTCATCGAGTTGTCGATTTCATTGCATCCTCTTTAGAAAGAAAAGAGTACTGTCCCGGTGTGTTTCTTGATATAAGTCAAGCTTTTGACAGAGTTTGGCACCCGGGTCTACTCTGGAAACTCAAGAGGTTTCTTCCTTCCACCTATTTCCTAATCCTTAGATCATTCCTGTCCAACCGACACTTCCAAGTAAATGAATCCAACGAACTCTCCAATATCTCTCCGATATTGGCTGGGGTTCCTCAGGGTAGCATACTTGGACCCATCCTCTACAACAATTACACATCCGATTTTCCAATCTGCCCTAATACCTTCTTTGCTACATACGCCGATGATACGGCCTGCCTTGCATCCAGCGAAAATCCCCAACATGCTTCCGAAACTCTCCAAATCCAAATCCAAACCCTCCAGAACTGGTTTACTAGGTGGAGAATAAAAGTCAATGAACGTAAATCTATCCAGGTAACTTTTACTCTCCGTCGTGAGACATGCCCTCCCATATACCTTAATGGCAGTGCCATACCACAACACACCGAAGCTCGGTACCTAGGACTGACCTTAGACAAACGCTTGACATGGAACCCACATACAAGACTTAAAAGACAAGAACTTAAAAGACGATACCTAAAACTACTTCGACTTCTAGACAAACGTTCCAAACTTACTATAGACAGCAAAGTACTATTATACAATACCTTACTGAAACCCATATGGACATACGGACTAGAACTCTGGGGATCTACTAAGCCTTCTAATTCCCGTCGAATCCAATCCCTTCAATCAAAAATACTCCGTACAATTGTCGATGCCCCCTTTTATGTTCGCAATACTGTTATTCATCGTGATCTTAAAGTCCCATTTGTTTTTGATGTGGCAGTATCTCGCTATAAAAAGTTCCGTTCCCGTGTCCTCCATCATAATAATCCTCTTGTTCGAGAACTATCCTCCATGTCCTTCCCTAGAAATACCCATCGAAGACTTAAGCGTCACTGGTCGCGTGATTTACTAAAATACTGAGGCTTAACAGAAACACACGCTAACAGGAGGAACTTCATTGGAGGTTTACTCCCCACAACCTTTCAAGTTAACTAATACTATTGATAAAATTTGCTTATTACTATGTTGTAGTTGTAAATATATAAAAAAAATGACAAAAAAAAAAAAAATGTCACACATTAAATACCCGGATATTCACTTATGAACTAGTAATTCACATAAATTCAATTTTTCAATATAACAACACTAATTTATAATATAAATATTAATTAAAGTTGACATACTATTAAATATTGTAATCAAATAAAACTGTAATAAATATGAAATGTTTATGGCTAGAAAACTAATATTAAATTGATAAATACGAGTACATTCGTTTTTATTATATTTAGGTAATAACATATTTGTAATTTGCATATTATGATATGAAAGTTTTATTCATAGCTTATAAATTATTACAACGTTAAATAGTGTTTATTTAATTATTTGTATTTTATTATAAATAATAATCAACTCATAAAAATGGTCCACTAAATTCAGCATAAATTTTAACTTAATTCATAATATTTGGAATAAAACGTTTACTGATTTTTTATGACTAGTATTCAGATACGTTTAATAGTTCACTCAATTTTTAAGAACACTCCCACACTATAGACTGAATAAAAAATAAATACTTTTTTTCATAATTCACTTTTTTTGTGTATTAATTGGTACTTTTTTTTTGAGAGTTAACAAAATTTTAAAAACAAAACTTTTTAAAAATCTATTTAATTTGTAGAATTTTTTTAAAATAATATTAAACTTATGCATAAATTTTGTTTATTTGCTTATACATTTATATGAGATATGTACAAAGGCTTAGATTAAAGAATACCTGGATAGGCCCTTACCGTATATGTATACACAATTTTGTGTACAAATTTTTACTAGGGGGATATGACTGTCAAAAATTTTTTATGTAGACATGACACCCACTGCCATCTATGTGTCGTAATGGAAATTTATTTAATTGCAAAAGCATAATTTATATTTATTTTAATTCACTTACTGGAAACAAAAATAAAATTTAATTACAACGATAGGTCATTTTTATTTTTTGTACAATCTTTGGATACGAAATGGAATTCTATTTTAGGTTTATTATACATTTCGTAAATATCAATCAAATATAAACCGCCTCAATTTTGTAGACTTTCGGAGAGTTTGAAAACTTTAATTCTCCATGAAAGTGGAGACTTGGGGGTTAGCTTTGTCATTTGTGAATCCGATGTTGACAGATCAATGTTTACCATAAAATAGTACAGTGCCGGTGTATATAAAGTGTGTGTAAGAAAGTTTAAGGGACCGAATTTTTCTGTCTATTTTCCATTGCTGTTTTCATTGTGTATAATAAATAAAGTTTATTCTTCGGTAAGCTTATTATTTAAATAAATTTGTTTTGATTGCTCTATTAGACCATATTATAATGCATTTACTACATAATATTGTTTTCTTTTTTTTTAGAATATTAGTTATTAATTTTTAAGTACATTAAATTTTTCATATTGTAATTTAGTTTTAAAGCATTTCTTTTAATGTTGTATACGATTAACTTCTATATTATAAAGAATTTGATGTAATGTTATATGTAATTAATGCTTTATTTTTTAATTTAATTTAAATGCACAATGCCTATTTAAATTACCATTTCCATTCACAAATACACATTTATATTATAATTAGGCTTTCTGTATCTACTTATGCATGTTTAACATTAAAATTTATATTTACTAAGTTGCGGTGTGGTTTTATTTCAACATAAACATAATATCACATTCTCTGATTTAATTCATTTTGCATTTATGAAATTGATTTAAATTTGTGCACATAATTGTTTTCATATAATCAAATAATTTGCAATTTATATTTTTATATACTCTTCCACACTTTAAAAGTTCTGTTTTAATAAATAATATACAGTGAAATAAATAAAATGAAAAAAACATAATAAATAAATAAATATTTAAAAATAGAATACTGTGTTTTATTGCATATTTACAAAACTAATTCCATCAAACAAGACCCGCAATATTAAAAAATCTACTTCTTTACGCATACGTGTATGTGTAAATGATATCATACATTAAAATGGTTTTAAACGAACCGCTTCAATCGCATGCTGAACTTTTAAATTGGCCCCCAATGATTTACGCCGTTTCTGTTGTATTGCATGTGTGTGCGTTCTATGAATGTATTGCCAACAAAATTTGGACAGAATTTTTGTGTAGAGGCCTATCCAGTACTTTTTTAATCTAAGTACAAAGGTAACCTTGTAGAGCAATGCTTTTAAATCTATTGGATGACATAGGGAGAATCAATCTGTATGAATTCAAAATGCTACTGTTAAATCGAGTATAAATCTAATCCACCATCAGTCAGTTATAAAATTCTACAGAATAATTCAAATTTATCTAATTATAATATTTCACAAAGCAAACATGTATTTTGGACAGAAATTTCTTTCCAACTACATTGCCACATTTAATCCAATAAACACAAACAAAATTTGCGTTAAGATAAAATATTTTATTTAATCTAAAGACTTTCATTTACTTGCATTTTTCTCTATATTATTCTTTGATACTATTTTTTTCCTTTATTTCAAAGAAATTTAATTGCACTCAATTTAGTAAGTACGATTGTGTATACCATAATAAGATATACTTGGATTTAATGGAACATTTAACGATATTTTAACTTTCAAATATAAATCTTATCTTTATTATACAATAGACTCTAAGTTTTTTTTTAATTTCTGAGTGCCAGTATTTCTCCACGTATTTTTATATTGTTCACTTGCGTTGTAGTCGTACCTATCGGAGATAAAAAATACGATCATGTCTACTAAATAATACACAAAATTTGTAACGTTAATTTTACTAATTTTAATAGACGATGAAATGGATCAATTTTGCGATTATTTCGCTTCTGTTACTAAATACTCTGTTGTAAATTTATTTTTTTATCGAATTTCATTTTTATCGAGATAACGTTTTTTTTAAGAAACGTAAGATGGCTGTGACAGGTAACGGATTTAAATTCGATCAGTTTTAGGATCGTTTTTCAATTTGAAAGTTTAGTGGATTTCCATTTATTACTATCATGAAACAGTAGGTACTATCGTGTATGGATAGGTAAAGGTCTTTACGTGCAATGTATTAGAGTTTTCAGTTAGACAACTTTATTCCATAGTAAATTTTTAGTGGGCTTCTTTTTCAGTGATCGGCCGATGATTGCCCATCAAGATTTTTATCAAATGGAATTAACATGTTTTTAGCATCCATTAACTTAGACACCATCAATTATTCTTTCAATTTTGCAAAGTACTCTTGTAATTCACTCAAATTTTACATTATTTTTCTATACCCAACACTCCGTTTGCATTTCTTTTTCCTCCCAGCTTGTTAGATTTTCTAATTCTTAGTTATAATTTTTGATGAAATTTAAGTTTAGAAAAAAACATGTATATTTATTTAGAAGTTGAAGAGGTTTTACCTAATAGCTTAAAAAGTTCATATTTTATTTATTTTCAAATACTTATAAATTTCACCTAAAGAGATTTATCATCTCTAAGATAGAAGGCTACTAAAACCAATTCAAATTTTCATATTTAATTATTTATAATCCAAAGCGTATTACTCTTTGTGTTTTTCAATATCTGCCAATTTATGCATAAAGCTGCTAAAGATAATTTGTCTACCATCATTTCTCATTAAACACACTTTTCGAAAAGTCATTAAATCAATGGGCATATTTGTCTAGGTTCGTTGTAGATTTCAAAAGTGTAGGTGGCACTATAAATTTAACTCCATGTTCATTATACCCAACCAAATATGGTACATAAGAGGTAATTTAATTAATCATCTATTTATATATTCTTTAGTGCAACACACAGGTGGTGGGTATACAGGTGACAAAGATGAGATTATGGAACAATTCGACAATAAACTAATTGTTCCATAATACAATTGCAGAAACCTAATGGCAATGTTAATGAGCTCTGCATTAAATATTGTTCTAATTTCCCAGAGATAAAAAAAAAATAAAATATAAACCTTTTTTACATATTAAAACAGGTGTTTGTTAAGGATGAGATTACCGAAATTATATAAACTTCACTATTGCCTGCAATAAATATTATCCTAAATTTATTATATTTAAAAAAAAACCAAGAAACTGCTTCACCTGTACTTTCAGACCTACGTAAGAGTATGTCTTTATTTATATTCACAAACAATAAATATAATAATACATGTAAAAAATGATAAACATTCAATTTTCTTAATTGATTTTGAATTGCTATACTTTTTCTTTATAATTTTTTCATTTTCTGTCATCATTGGTCAATCAATCACACACATATGAATGCATTAAATTAAGCTTATCATCTACATTACAAGAAATTCATTTACAATATATAAAATTCAATTAAAATAAATTAAGATTATTTTACCGAAAAAGTATGTACCAAAACAAAAATTGATATAATTAATTAATAACTTAAAATAAAATATTTTTACGTATTCGCTACGTATCGAGCTCATTTATTGATAAATGATCGGGTCTTGAAAATTTTATTATGACGAATATGACCTTAATTATTGCAATAACATTCGAATTGGTAACTATGCACTTTTACCAAATAACCTATTTTACTTATCGTGGGTGATTGTTGACTTTCATTACTCGAATCTGGTTTAAACATTTAACACAAAAGTTCTAAATATTTTAATTTAGTTTAATGTAATCTAATAGTTTTGTATTATAATCAATAATACAGAAAGACTAATTTTAAATTATTTAATGATTTGATAACATATTACTTTAAATTGGAGATTGTTTATATTAGAAAATTTACGAGGACTAGGAAAAAATGGATAAATTCCAATTTAGCGCAGTTCTTAAATGTGTTGAAAAAACCAAAAAGAACATATAAAAATGGATAAATTCAAATTTAGCGCTGTTCTTAAAAAATTGAAAAAACCAAAAAGAACATATTTTTCAATAAAAGTGAAAAAGACTTTTTAGCAGAAAATATTATAAATTTACCTTTAAAAAATTAATTACAAAGAAACGTTAACTTATTATTTTTTTTTTCTAGCAAATACTATATATTTAGTTTTTTCTAAAAATATTAACAATATCCATCGACGATAACATGTTTTTATCAATGCTTATTGAATTACGATTTGTTGATAACGCATATTTTTATGCCTTTATACATTATATTATATTACGAGGCCTGTTTAAAAAGTATCACGATAGATGAATATATATTTTGTCCCCTTCAAAGTAATCCCCACCAGATATTATACACTTGTACACGTACCAACGTTTTTCCAATCCTTGAAGCACTTCAAAAAATCATTTTTTTGGGTTTTGTTCAGCTCCTCCTTTTATGCCGTCTTTATCTCCTCAATCGTTGCGTAGCGTCGTCCTTTCATGGGGCTCTTCAGTTTCGGGAACAAGAAAAAGTCACAGGGGGTCAGATCTGGGGAATACGGTGGCTGCGGCATTATTAGTATGTTGTTTTTGGCCAAAAATGGCAAAAGCCAATTTTTGTTCTTCCACAAATCCGGGCGTTTCTGGCAGATTGCTTAGCGCAACTTGCGCATAACTTGCAGGTAATATTCCTAATTGACCGTTCTACCCTAAGGCAAGAGCTCATGATGCACCACGCCCCAGCAATCGAAGAACACTGTAAGCAAAACCTTCACATTCGACCGAACTTAGCGCATTTTCTGTCTTGGCTCGTGCGGCAGCTTCCATTGAGATGATTGAGCTTTGGTCTCCATGTCATAACCATAAACCCATGATTCGTCACCAGTTATGATCCTCTGGAGCAAATTTGGGTCGTCGCGGACAGAGTCCTTAGCATGCTGTTTTTGGTCGAAAAATTAACTGAACATTCAAAATGGCCGAACTTATCGGCAAAAGTGAGAGACATGAGTACCAACATAACGCCACAAAATATCGAAAATCTAATATACGTAACCAGCGGAAATTCGCGATACTTTGTGAAAGACGTCGTATATAATAGAAGGCAGAAAATTTTTGGGGAATATCGTAGATGGTCCAATTTTTTTACCAATTCAATTTTTTTTCCAAATTTAATTTTATAACGATTAATTATTATAAGAAATATTATTAAGCAGACTTTAAATTTGTAAAATTGAATATACAAAAAATATTGAGATCCTTAAAACAAAATGTTTGGAAAATTTTATAGCCTTTTAAAAATATCAACTTTTTAACTAAATATTGTTTGAAATTATGATGACTTACCAATTATAGTCATAATCCAAACTTTTTCAACAGGTTTTAAAGATTATAACGTACTTTGATAATAATTATTAGTTTGCTGGTTTTACTATCAAAGAATAAAAACTAAGTTTATCTATTCACAATTTAATGTAAGTAGAAATCTCGTTTTTTATGATTATATTGTAATCGGGAGGCAAATGATTAAAGTAAGCGTTTTTTATTGAAAATATTTCTACAACAGTAATATCTTAAAATTAAGAACTTTACTCAGACGCAAACTATTAAAGTTAATGTAATTTACCATAATAAATTTGTATACAACAAATTGACAATTTATTATCAATTTGCAATTAACATTTATAAAACTATTGTTTACGAATGTGAAATCCGTTAGGATTTTTTTTTTTCAAAATTTAAAACGATTTGAATCTTTTTTATCACTACTACAAGATTTTAATTCGAACTAAGAAAATTTGGTATTAAGAAAGATTATTCGAAACCAAAGAAGACTACAAGTTGAATTTGTAAAAAAAAGTACCATCTTCTAAATAAATTTCCTTCAACGAGTCGAAGAGAAAAAATGGACTTCATTCATAGCTTTATCCATTAATCTACCCGTCGACAATGTTTACAGCATTAAACATGTACACATTCTACAAAAATGTTTACCACAAATAATTATTATAACAACAGTAACACGAATAATTGGGCTCGAGCCAAAAGCTTTGTAATATTTCTAGAACAAAAAATAAGTAGACTAGGCTAAGGTGGCTTCGATAAAAGGTAACTTCACCAAAAGTCGTGCGCTAAAACAAGCGAGGCGTTCAGTTTACATTGAAACTTGATAGATGGGCTAGTAACTCACAACACCCATTATTATAAGGCCTAAAGTTTGGAAGATTAACACTCATTCCCTATCGTATACCTCTTGATTTGGTCTATCTGTTCATCCCATGCTCTGTCGTGCGCAATTAGAAGTGGCTGTTTAGTTTGTAATTGCAGAGCTTACATAACATCGGCAATAACATCTTCACATCTTCATTGTGAACTTTTTCTAGCTATTTTTTTAATAATTTTAATCTATATCTATAAAAAATTATGTACATAGAAGATATACACTTTTTTCTGAAAGATGTGCTGTTGCCTCAACTGACCTAACGCAGTTGTAAGCAAGTGTTTTTTTTGCTGACTTCTTCGACCTATACATACTTCTAGTCATGTTGTGCATTTATATTTTAGATATATGAAAAATCTCACCTCAAAAAGGTGGGTTTTTTGTTGCAAGAGAATGAATTTTATTTTTAGTTTCATAGGCACTCAAAGCCACTGGCCGAGAAAGGATATTATTAAATTCTCTTATGTCCATTTATTTAATAGGCAGGACGATGAATCTATTGTTGTATATTACTATCTACTACTAGTAGTATGCTTAGTAGTAACAAGCAATATTGTTTAAAAAAATAACGGCAATGTCAACTAATTTTACTATTTTCATTACAGGTTGGTTGACATCTGTAAAATACAACTAAATGTTCTTAACTAAATTTTACTGGAAGTTTTTGTAAATAAAATTATGTTTCTTCTTTTCAACATAAATGCAGTGCAAAAAGTAAGAACATACATATTCGAAAAAGTAAGTATTTATAATAAGACTGCTGTTAGTATAAACTTATCAACTGGACTTTTTCAGTTAACTTATTTTATGAATAAAACAGATCGGTCTACTATGAGAAAATTTTCTAAGTTACTCTAGGACAATTTCCATGTTATTGCAGTAAGATTAAACTTGTCATTATGTAACTCGTAATTACATTCTTAAAATTAAAATAAGGTTAAATTGTTTTTTTTTTTTTTTTAAATTGACAAAAGAAAAGCTGTTAATTTTTTTAATAAAAAAACATCTTGTGAATTTTCGGAACTTTTATCGATAATTATTCTAATTGCTTAGAATTAGAAAAATATTCATTTTTAATAAGTATACCGCCACAGACCGCGATATAATGTATATTTATTATACTTTAACTAGACAATTCCAACCTCATCTTTTGCCAAAAGTTACTATCTACTACTAGTAGCATGCTTAATGTTTAATTTGAGGTAACCAATTTTATTAAAATCGTATAGAATTCAAAAAGTCAGTATATATATTTTATTTCAAATATTAAAAAAAAACATTGTTATGAGAAATAACCACTTTTATTAAAAATATAATTGGATGATTATTTTAGAAAATAGACTTAAAAAGCAAATAGACCGCCTATAAAAAAAAATTTGAAGAAAAAGACGTAAAGAAAATGGAGTTGACGCACACCAACCCATTTTCCAGTAGTTCTAAAATAAAGCAAGAATTAATTTTAAATGTTCATGCTTCTACAATAAAAATGAGATTTTGAGAAGTAAATGGATGGGGTCGATTGCTTCAAAAATATATATTAATATTATGGAAAATTTGTTACTACCATATCTTAGTGCAAAATGCCAGGCTATCATCCAATATTTGAGTGGAATATGACAGACTATACCAATAAAATTATTTTAGGAGAACCTAGACCCAGTAAGACTTTCGATCTGAGAGTAATCTTTTTGTACATGAAATGAAGGAAATCAAAATGTTTGTTTCTTATTATCGTTTCAAGCAATAATTGTACTGAAATTCTAATCCTAAGCGCCATATAGGCAAATACATTTTATCTATTAATATATAATAAGTCATCATCGAACTTGAGTTCATTTACTTAGAAATCGTCAGCCTACTCTATACACCAAATTAGCTTTAAAGTCCGACAATGTGAGATTTTCTTAGTTTGTATTTAACACGCTTGATTTTTTTTCGTAAGTAACATTATCGACAGGAAAGTTGTCAAAATTTCAGCTCGATCGATAGCGTAGGTCAATTTCTATCGTCGATTAAAGTTAACGACATTTATTTGTGCATAACAATGGAAAAAAGCGAGTTTAGGGCTGTCATCAAACATCTCCATTTGAAAGGCTTAAGCCCGAAAGAAATCAAAGCCGAGTTGGATGCAGTTCATGGCACATCTGCACCTGTGTTTGCGACAGTTTACAATTGGGTGAATGAATTTAAACGTGGCCGTTCATCCACAAAAGGTGAACATCGTTCAGGACGCCCAGTTGAGGTGTCTACTCCTGAAATCATCGACAAAATCCACGATCTGATTTAGAACGATCGGCGAATTAAAGTGCGCGAATTAGTTGAGGTCACGGGCATATCACAAGGTACAGTCGCTTCAATTTTGCATGAAAAATTGTCTGTGAAAAAAATTCCGGCAAGATGGGTGCCGCGTTTGCTCTCAGAGGAGAATAAGCGCAATCGTGTAGTGGACTCTGAGGCTATATTGGCACTCTTTCATCGCAATCCTGCCGAATTCCTTCGTCGATATGTCACTGTGGACGAAACCTGGACACACTGCTACACTCCAGAAACGAAGAGACAGTCATCACAGTGGATTTTCAAGAGTGAACGGGCTCCGAAGAAGGCAAAAACTGTGCCATCGGCCGCCAAGGTGATGCCCACGGTCTTTTGGGATTCGCAGGGCATCATTTTTATCGACTACTTGGGAAAAGGAAAAACAATAACAGGAGCGTATTACGCGTCGTTATTGCAACGGTTGAGCGAGGAAATCAAAGAGAAACGCCCCCATCTGAAGAAGAAAAAAACCCTCTTGCATCAGACAATGCGCGTGTGCACACCTGCGCTGTTTCCAAAATTGTGGAATTGAGAGTGGAATTGTTGCAGCATCCCGCTTATTCACCAGATTTGGCCACGAGTGACTATTTTCTTTTCCCCAATCTGAAGAAATGGCTTGGCGGACGACGGTTCACTTCCAACGAGGACGTCATTGCTCAAACGGATGAGTATTTTGCAGAACTTCCAAAATCCTATTATTTCTCGCTAAAACAAGATTATGTTTAAAAATAAAAATTTTTTTTTTCAAAAAACAGTTTTTTTCCATCTTTTTCTAAGGACTTATTGAACGACCCTCGTACTTCGTACTTTTCTTAGACAACGAGTGTATTTCAGAGGAAATCAGCATATTTAGGAGTTAAATATTTTGTAAGTGCTTACACCATAGAAAACACTGAATTTTTCTATCACATATTTTTAGAAAGTTTCTCTTTTTTATAAGAAGCTTTTGAAAAATCAGCGAATTTACGTTGACAATGAAATTAAAATTAAATAAAATTGGAGATCAGAGTTCAAAGTAATTAATTACATTCAGAGCAACAACATAAATTTGCTCATGGCAATTTCCACCTCCATTAAATAATCACAGAATTTATGCCCAAAACGATATGTTAAGAGGATGACAGAGACAATTTAGTGTTACTTTCATAGAAATTCAGTTGCAATATGCACAAATTTTCATATGTAAATGCGAAAGTAATGGTACGAGTACGTTGGTGGTAAAGTGAGTTTTTCTTGGCTTAGTTTGCATTTTATTAATATTTTAAGAGATCAAGACGACTATGGTAAAATAAAACCTCCTGCAAAATTTATGTTTATGTAAAAATTCATTCGGTTACAAAATTTATGTACATCAGCGCTATCGGTCGCTGTATAGTAAATTGTCGTCATCACCACCGTTGTTGTCCATACTATCGTGTCCCAGTTATTCGTTGAGTACTTGTCATTATAGGCATTGTCAGTGTATTCTCTTTTCTTATAAAATTTGCCCTTTTAATCCATTTATGAATGCAATTGCACTGCCGCAATACTTTTTGCGAATTACCATAGTTACATACTCACATCTTAGAATAATAAAACAATTTTAACAATATATGCAAGATAATAATTTGTGAGTACAAGAGTGCCCTTATCTGAATAGCAAACCGAAGCATCGAAAACAATAGTAACACAAGCAATTTGGCCCAAGTCAAACTCACTATTTGGGATACAATTTAGCAGAATTGCAATTGCATATCCGCCCCCAAAACGCGACATATGTTATATCTAAAAGGAAAACTTCATGTTGTCGCTCAGCTGCGGTTGGTCGCTATATCCTCCGTCATCGTCATCTTCTTGTCACAGCGCCGAAGCAATAATTTCCAACGAATTCAACGATTAACCAAACCTTTCCGAATCTGAATTAACCTAAAGTGGAGTTACTTAACCCAAAGTGGATCGAACAACCAATTGCCATTTATTATGACCAGAAACGTCAATAGTGCTTGGCTATATTACCCAAGCGATCCCAAAGAGCCCTGTCCACATTTTGTTGCTGTTTGCAAATCAATTTATGTTTCGATGCATTATTTGCAAGCAATTAATGCAGGATACTTTGTTAAAACGCTAACAACCATCAGAGCAAGACAACAATAAGACTACGAACAGTAACGGTTATCCAAGGAAAAATGCAAAAATCAACGAGTCCAGCCCAGAATGTAACAAATCATTTCACTCTATATGCAAATGTCAGTTTTGAACTATGAACTAGAATTTGAAAATGCGCATAGATAAAGCCTACGTACAATTGTTCGATTTTATGCCATTGCCGCTGTCGTATAGTACTCGTATCTCTAAAATGAACAAGGAGTACGAGGCCAAAAAGACAGCAATTGAGCTCAGGCGTTCATCATTTTTATTGCGTCAATCTTTTACTTCAGACTTTTTATGTCTGCATTTTCAGATATTTGCTCGTATTCCATTTTCAACATCGGGTATGTATCGTTGCTACTCCACTCACTTTATCAGTACTGTCTCTGCAATAACTTTTCCGAAAACCCACTCTAAAAATTTTCTTTAATGTTTCTTCTTGAATACAAAAGAAGACTACCTCCCAGAAGTGTACTTGTTCACAAAAGCTACGGCAGTTGTCGCCGATCAACGAAATATGTTTAGAAAATGCATTTCAAAAAGATTTCAAAACAAATTTTTGGAATCGCAAATTTCCTAACTAAATTAGGTTATTTACGAACTTGTGTCGAATACAAAATTAGATAGAATTTACAAATAGATCATAGTATAACATTTAAATCTTTGTTTATCCTAGTGTCCTCGAAAAAAAAACTTTTCAATAATACAGCTAATAAAATGTACTTGATAATTTTGATATTTTATATATTAAGGGAAACGGAAATCAATTTGGAATTACTTATGTAATATTAGAAAGTACTATTATTAATTCAAGATTAAATTTGCAATATTTAAATTAAACAAATTTTCAAAATTTGTTTGATAGCGGAATATAATTTATATTAAAAAAATGCTAATTCATAAAATCAAAGTATTTCTTTTTGGCTTTTATTAACATAAATGAAAAAAAGAGCTATAAATTAAAAGAAATATTACCTAGCCTGTGATTTAGAATAAAATACTGTTATTTTATATGCACAGATTAATTAAAAACTTATCCCGAAGAAAACTAATAAAAATATTATGAACTCTTCAAATAAAAACATCTGGGCAAAGAACTTAAAGACATGAATGCCTATAAGGATGATTACAGTTAAATTGAAATAAAAATGCTGCTATAGATACGAGTACATAAATGTGCACGGATGGAAATTTATAGTAATCGATTAAGAGTATGATGGAAGAAGGGACATTTTTATTCAACGGCTAAGAAGTTAAGGAAATACTACCCAGAGAATTTTGAATTTTCGCGAGTTAAGTATATTTGATTTTCGATTTTTTGTGGCGTTATGTTGATACTCATGTCTCTCACTTATGCCGACAATATCGGCCATTTTGAATATTCAGTTAATTTTTGACAGCTGCTTTCCTTGCACGTGTTTTGGTTCGTCTTCGATTTTTGCCCATTCCAAAAAATAGATCAAAGAATCTGTATCAAATTTACTGTGAAAAACAAAATTAATTACGCGGACTCATTCCGAATGTTGACTGTGGTATATGGTGAAGTTACCTTGCACCGAAGCAACGTTTATCGGTGGTACAAAATGTTCTCAGAGGGCCGAGAAGATACGAATGACGAAAAGCGTGCCGGACGCCTGAGCACGTCAACAACAGATGAAGTGAAGAAAATAGTATTGGCCAATCGTCGAATCACCGTTAGAGAAGTTGCTGAGGACTTAAACATATCAATTGGCTCGTGCCATTCGATTTTTACCAATGATTTGGCGCGGGATGGGCCGCCGCGAAATTCGTACCAAAATTGCTCAATTTCGACCAAAAACAGCATCGCGTTAACATTGCTAAGGAGCTGTTGGACTCTGTTCGCGGGTTACTTATATTCGATTTTCGATTTGTTGTGGCGTTATATTGGTACTCATGTCTCTCACTTATGCCAAGTTCGGCCATTTTCAATATTCAGTTAATTTTTGACAGCTGCTTTCCTTGCACGTGTTTTGGTTCGTCTTCGATTTTTGCCCATTCCAAAAAATAGATCAAAGAATCTGTATCAAATTTTCTGTGAAAAACAAAATTAATTACGCGGACGCATTCCGAATGTTGACTGTGGTATATGGTGAAGTTATCTTGGACCGAAGCAACGTTTATCGGTGGTACAAAATGTTCTCAGAGGGCCGAGTGGTACAAAATGTTCTCTTATCGAATGACGAAAAGCGTGCCGGACGCCCGAGCACGTCAACAACAGATGAAAACATTGATGAAGTGAAGAAAATAGTATTGGCCAATCGTCGAATCACCGTTAGAGAAGTTGCTGAGGACTTAAACATATCAATTGGCTCGTGCCATTCGATTTTTACCAATGATTTGGCGCGGGATGGGCCGCCGCGAAATTCGTACCAAAATTGCTCAATTTCGACCAAAAACAGCATCGCGTTAACATTGCTAAGGAGCTGTTGGACTCTGTTCGCGGGTTACTTATATTCGATTTTCGATTTGTTGTGGCGTTATATTGGTACTCATGCCTCTCACTTATGCCAAGTTTGGCCATTTTCAATGTTCAGTTAATTTTCGACAGCTGCTTTACCTGCACGTGTTTTGACTTGTCTTCGATTTTTGCCCATTTTCGACCAAATACAGTATCGCATTAACATTGCTAAGAAGCTGTTGGACTCTATCCGCGACGACCCAAATTTGCTCCAGAGGGTCATAACTGGTGACGAATCATGGGTTTATGATTATGACGTGGAAACCAAAGCTCAATCATCTCAATGGAAGCGCCGCACAAGCCAAGACCGAAAAAAGCACGCCAAGTTCGGTCAAATGTGAAGGTTTTGCTTAGTTTTCTTTGATTGCAGGGGCGAAGTGCATCATGAGTTCCAGCCACAGGGTAGAACGATCAATAAGGAATATTACCTGCAAGTTATGCGCAAGTTGCGCTAAGCAATCCGCCAGAAACGCCCGGATTTGTGGAAGAACAAAAATTGGCTTTTGCACCATGATAACGCTCTTGATCACGCATCGTTGCTTGTGCGCGAATTTTTGGCCAAAAACAACACACTAATAATGCCGCAGCCACCGTATTCCCCAGATCTGGCCCCCTGTGACTTTTTCTTGTTCCCAAAACTGAAGAGCCCCATGAAAGGAGGACGCTACGCTACAATTGAGGAGATGAAGACGGCATCGAAGGAGGAGCTGAACAAGATCACAAAAAATGATTTTTTTGAAGTGCTTCGAGGATTGGAGACGGCATCGAAGGAGGAGCTCAACAAGATCACAAAATATGATTTTTTGAAGTGCTTCGAGGATTGGGAGATTACTTTGAAGGGGACAAAAGAGATATTCATGAATAAACAAATAATTTTTGAAAAAACACAAAATTCGCAATACTTTTTGAACAGACCTTGATATGTCTTCTGCAAAGCCTTTGGAGCAAACACTCGATTCTTGGATAGCTGATGTCAATAGTGATGATGAAATTGTACAGCACCAAATACTTAAGATTATTATAGGTTATAAGTACTCAGAAATTTTATGAAAGAACATGAACAAAATAATGAAAACTTTATAAGCTCCATTAGTTTGGATTATTATTCAACATTCAGCATATGAATTATTTTCTACAAGTTGCTAAGTGCAAGGATCTTCTAACAATTAATAATAAAATTTTAATTATAAAAAATATACAATACAAATTCAAAACACTGATTTCTCTTTAATTTTTTTTGAGATTTTTATAATAAAAATGAATAATTAAATTCTATTGAAGCTATTATAAAGTTAACTTGTAAAAAAATTAAAGAGAAAAAATCACATAACCCTTCCTATTTTGATAACTTTGTGAAATAATCTGTTAATCTTTTTTAAGAACATCAAATACCCATAAATACTATGTTAGTATATATTCAGCCGGTAAGAGCATGCGTACATAAATTCCCTTTCAAAATTATATTTAGAGCAAAGATGTACCAAAAATAAGAATTTCTAAAGAAACTATTGACTAGATAATTATAATAGAGTAAAAACGATAAAATGTAAACAATGGCGATGAGAATATCAGAATGAATCTGCTGAATTGCGATATTATACAATACAGTCGTACACAAAGGATTTCGTGTGACTTTTGAACCTTTCATTCTTCGATACGACGCTATTACTCTTACTTGGCATAAGCGATCTGCATACTCGTAGCTTTCTGGCTATTTAGCTGACCATATTTGGGGTCAACGAAGCGATGGAAATGACTTTTACACTTCATCGCAAATTTGATAAGCATTATCATGCACGTCCACCCGCTTTAACAGGTTTTTCGATGAACGCATTCGAGGAGAACATGCCAAACAATAGGTTACCTTCTTAAAATCAAGACTGACTAGTCACGATATTTATATCCACTGATAGGCAGTAAGACAAGATCGATCATAGAACGGACGATCGACCAATCGACTGCTGATGCTGCCGGTAGGCCAAATTATTCCTTTAAGTCAACGTTTCGATGTGAAATCATAAATTCAAGTGAGATGAGATGATCTCGTACATTATGTCTACTACCTTGCTTATATTAAATTGCACTGCATTGTACTGAACTGGATCTATTCTATCGCGTTACGCATTAAACCATCTTTAATGTTTAGACCATGAGCGCGATGTAGCTGTGAATGATAACAAAGTACCAGGCACTGAAATATTGAATTGCAGCAATGATGATGAAATTCAAGTAAGTTCCGTGTTTTAAGGAATCTAGAGTCTCATCTATCCGCAACGCATCAACAAATTCAATCCTTAAACAATATTTAATTATAGAGTGTAATCGATCAAAGTTAATAGGCTGTTCTAGTAACATTCTAACTCTCAATTACTTCCTATATTTCACTTAAATGAACTATTTTCAAGATGAATTTTTATCCAATACACTTAATCTATTTTGTTTCCATATATTCATATTAATAGCGTATTCCAATAGGTTTGAAGGGTCTAAAGATGCACCATTTTCTTATAATTAGTTGTATTCAATAACCGAACATTCACCGATTATATTGTAGAACAGTTTTGTGAAAAAATTTCAATTGCCCTTTTGATCTTTTTGAAAGTTTTAGTTTTTAATTGGAACAACTACTCTTCAATAACTTGATAGTTTGAAAAGTGCGTAGAATGTATTATCCATAAAATGAAGATTCTGATTTAGGATAAAAGATAGTTCCAATAAATCATTGATAATTTTTAATAAACGCGAAAAAAATAAAAAATAAACTTTTATTTGTGCATATAGAAATAGACCACCGCTTAACATACTGGTAGCCGATAAAATAATAAAATTGTAAAAAATCAAACAAACCAAATAATTTCAATTTTCAGTAATTTAAAATTATATGGCTTTACGTTAGCAAATCGATTAGAAGTTAGTTTTTATTGGCAAATATTCTCTACTAATTTAATATAGCGTCGAAAGGCAATTCTTGTTATCTGCTTAAAGCGATCTATTCAATTATACACCGCCTAATGGGATGCGCTCGTAAAAATTATTATCATCTTCATCAAGATCATAAATGCCATCGCCATCCAAATGGTACCACCAAAGAATACTGCACTTTGCTTTTTAATATTTAAGAAGATACATTGGTTCTGTCTGTAAAGAGAAATTTGAGCCAAATGTTACCTTGGCAAGTGTTTGTAGCTATATTCAAGTCTACTGTTGACTGGAAAAGCGGTCTGTTTTTATGTTGAAAATTTACAGATTGAAGTCTTTTTCTCGTCAAACGCGAACAGCCTTAACTGGATAATGGTCTCTTTGCCCTTTTTCTGCAGTTAAGTATCTTATTATTTTGTTTTATTTTCAGTTATTTTACTTCCTTCGAAAGTGGAAGCCTCTGATAATCGGACAGTGACCGACTGCAGAATGCAAGAATAACTTCATCGTCAGTTGGTGTTGCAGTGAAATGCATTTATGGAGCTGTCTCGGGTGTCTAAGACTATATACAGTGCTAGAAAAATGGCCAGCATAGTCATTGTCATGATCGTCCTTCTTGAGATAGTTCGAATATCTTAAAATCAACGAACAAAGACCTCAGCACATGCTAAAGTGCTTCTTGAGTACCATTTGTCTATCAGTAATGTCCAAGTACTCTGAAAGTGCGCCACCACTTTTACCACAGCAACTTAATCCAGCTAGTTTTCTAGATCTGTCCATGCACGAGCTCCATAATCGATAAATTTACTGCGTACTACAGTACAAACCCAAACTTGAAGCTCTACAGTGAATTTGAATTTGCAGAGCAAACTCATAAGTGACCGACCATGCGCAATCTGGTATGCCCAATATCAGCCAGCTGCCTTCGGCAAATATCAACGATGGCCATTCAGACCATGTCGCGCAATCTGTTCATGTCATTCTGTCTTATCTCTTCCTTAGTTTTTCAAATTCATCGACTTTAGAGCCACTGGCGATCGGCATGATGTTCTTTTGATTTTTCGTGGCGAGCGCCCAGTGTGAGATGGCCTTTGATAGTCGAACAATCTCTTTTTAATGAGCTCACCTTTTTATGACATGCTGCTTTTTAAGAGCCTCTAAAAATTATGTCGCGGCTAACAAAGCAAAATACTGAAAGCCGAAAGCACCAAAGTTAAGTACCGCAACGGTTGGTTACATAGCTTCGATCAAATGATAGCTACAATCATTCAAGTAATAAAAAGGGAATCCGATATTATTCGTATCCGCTGAAAAATTATTTTCAACACTTCCAATAGTATTTCTATCAGAATAAAATTTATTCAAAAATGAATTCAGAGATTCTTCTACTCATCTAAAATATATAAATTTTGATAAAAAAAAAAAGCGTACATTGACAATAATAAAAATTGCTCACTAAAGTAAGTAAATAAGAAAATGCATGACAAATTCCCATTCTATATTTGAATATGGTTAATGCCACAATAATTCGTACTTCTCTGTACATTTTTTTTTATCTATCTACTCCAACTTAACCATGCATAATTTTATTCAACATAAATATACTATGTACATCTTAGAGAGAACACCCACCACCACCAACCATACAGTAGTATTGGAAGTTAATTAATTTGAAATTTCGCACTTAGTTAGTTTATGATTTATTAGGTGTACCCGTCTACTTGACCCTTACTGTTGCTTTCATGAACATTTTACACCTTAAAGAGTGCCATTATAACTCGAATAGCATCGAAGAATATCTAAATTAAAACTACCCATTTGGTTGTAGAAAATGTTAATGCCATGATGAGTTCGTATATAAGGCGTAGCATAAAAATATCAAAAACTAACTAAATAACCACATAGCAAAACTAATTTCAAAATGCTACTGTCAATAAATGTTTCTATAGCACGATTATTTTACTTTTGGTTTTTGAAGGTTTAAAATTTTATTCAACATTTCAAATTTTAACCAAAATTGAATTAATGAGACAATGGGTTTTTAGTTTCCAAGTTACTAAGGATGGCATTGTAGGTTAAATGTGCTTGGATGATAACCGCTTTTACTAAATTGTCTTCCTTATTAAATATGTAGTTTGAATAGCAATCATCTAAGAAGTCTTGTTTTAGTAATAAAAGTAATTACCATCAGCATACTCAAGATACAAAAGAATGTAATTACAAAAGAGAAAGATGCACTTTTGTGCATTATATCATAATTAAGGGGACAATAGAACAAGTTATAGATGCTTATAGCTAATTAAAATTACTCTCATTATCTATACTCATATTTTGATAATCGAAAGATATTGTCGTAATGTTGACCATAAATAGTTATGGAAAAACATCAACAAAACACAAAAATCGACAAAAATCTTGAATTCCACGCTGCAAAAGCGTTTTTAATTAGGATTTATCAACTTATGTCTATGTCATCATATGTGTTTGATGCAAATTCAAGCCTATTCAAAGACTTCAACAACAAAATTCCCAATTATTAGTAATTAATAAACTGGTAGAGAAAGTTGACCATAAAAATTTGTAAAATATTTAAACAAAACATTGCCTAGTACAGCTCCGGATATGAAAAGAACATTACCGATTTTAAGAAAAATTTTGGATATTTGGTAGCAATTGGAACTTTTGAGAAACCCAAAAATTAATAAGTAAAAATATTTCAGTAGTAAGACTTAATTACCATAACGACAATAACGTTTGTTAAACTTCAATCTTTCCGCGTAAAGAGATATAGTGTTAAATATAGTATACGAGGTCTGTTCAAAAAGTATTATGTGTTTTTACAAAAATTATTTATTTATTCATGAATATCTATTTTGTCCCCTTCAAAGTAATCCCCACCAGATATTATACACTTGTGACAACGTTTTTTCCAATCCTCGAAGCACTTCAAAAAATTATTTTTTGTGATCTTGTTCAGCTCCTCCTTCGATGCCGTCTTTACCTCCTCAATCATAGTGTAGCGTCGTCCTTTTCTGGGGCTCCACAGTTTCGGGAATAACAAAAAGTCACAGGAGGCCAGATCTGGGGAATGTGTGTTGTTGTGGTCAAAAATTTGCGCACAAGCAACGATGCGTGAGCAGGGGCGTTATCATCTGACGGATTGCCTCGTGCTACTTCCGCATAACTTGCAGGTAATATTCCTTATTGACCGTTCTACCCTGTGGCAAGAACTCATGATTCACCAGGCCCCTGCAATCGAAGAAAACTGTAAGCACAACCTTCACATTCGACCGAACTTGGCGTGCTTTTTTCGGTCTTGGCTTGTGCAGCAGCTTCCATTGGGATGATTGAGCTTTGGTTTTCACGTCATAACTATAAACCCATGATTCGTTACCAGTTATGACCGTCTGGAGCAAATTTGGGTCGTCGCGGATAGAGTCCAACAGCTTCTTAGCAATGTTAATGCGATACTGTATTTGGTCGAAAATGGGCAAAAATCGAAGACAAGTCAAAACACGTGCAGGTAAAGCAGCTGTCGAAAATTAACTGAACATTGAAAATGGCCAAACTTGGCATAAGTGAAAGACATGAGTACCAACATAACGCCACAACAAATCGAAAATCAAATATACGTAACCCGCGAACATTCAAAATTCGCGATACTTTTTGAACAGACCTCGTATATTTGTAGTTTCTGGAAGCGTACTGACTTTATAGTTTAAGAAAGGAACTTGTTTACAGAAAGAGTGAATGTAGTAAACAGTTTTTTGTTCATTGAAGGGTAAAATCTACACTAAGTTGATATGGATTACTAGGATTTATGTAAAATACAAAAATAGCTGTATTATCAGCATATCTAGAAATAAGGATGTTATGGAGATGATAATACTTATAATATTTCCTAATTTTATATTATCACTTAATGGCCTTAGAATTATTAAAATGGCACATTTTAAAATGCTTCCATTTTCAATATAGGACAATAATTCACATCATATACATATTATATCAAGTAACATATTATGAATAAGCGTATGAGCACGTAAGAATAAACATAAAATAATACAAATATAAACCATTTAATCGATACTTTCAGAATAAAGCAAATTGAATAGAAAGATTCGCAACGGATGACTGATCATCTACCATAAAATGATTGATCGAGGTGCCAAACGATATCAAAGAAAATGGATGCGACAGAATGATCTAAGTTCGAATTGGAAATTGCAAAATTCTTAGAAATCTCTCAATCGTAACATGGCATTTCTTTGAACGGAAACGGAATTGAAAAAGTTTTCATAATTCATTTTTATGCTTTATTGGAATGTAATTTTTTCAATCCAATGCATCCCGATCGAAAATTCAATGCGCATTCGCAAATTGCTGGAAATTCTCTGGGAATATTAAAGCAGTTTTTTTATGTTGAAATGTATAATAAAAATAATAATTAACCACTAAACATTTGATTATATTAACTGTAATATATGGTGAGATTATGAATATTCATAGCTTTCCTATTAACAAATTTAAATTGTCTCCGAATTTTAGCAGTCGGATTGTGAAACAGAAGATATGTTTTATTACCTCCATTTCATACAGGCATTAAGGACGCTGCTATGCGCTACTTCGTGGTCCTTTTATAACAATCTCTCTCTCTCTCCAATGATGATAATATCAGTTAATGAATTAATGAATATTAATTGTATTACTTGCTATTTTTATAACATTCTAAAACGGCATGTGAGGAGTATTTTATATAATATTAAATAACATTGCTTCTAAATGGATTTAATAGCGATTGTAATTTTCCATTACTTTTCTGACTTTATTATGAAATTTTTTCAATATGAGAAGCAACGCGAAGGCACTTTTTATATTAATTTGTAAAATTATCACTTTTTATTTACTATTTTTGATTTATTTTTTTTCGATTTATATTTACAAAAAAAAAAACAATTTAGAATTCATCAAAAATTGTATTTTTAATTTCATTTTAAATAACCCCTCCTCTTTGGGAGGTATTATTAATTTCATTTAAATGTGCGCAATTTTCAAAAGGCGCCAACGCTTTGAACGAGTTTTCCGTCCATTCCCCTTTAAGAACTTAAATTGAGATAAGATGATTTTTCTTGATACTTTGTCTAAATAAATGAAGAGCTCAAAGCGGACTGTTCAGTTTATAGTTGTTCAGTCTACGAGGGTCATTCAACAAGTACTTAGCCTCACCGCCCGATGGAACTGTTGTCACAAATTCCATTCTTTTAGTAGCATACTGTCAAAGTTTCAGTCGATTCCCTTCATTAGTTTTGTTCCCTTCATTAGAGCCTTTGAAAGCGAGCGTGTCGGTCGGTTGCAAAAAAATAAAAAAAGAACAATATCGTTCTGTGATTAGATTCTTGTTTTTGGAAGGGAAAACGCGCAGCGAAATCAAAGATCGCTTAGATGCTGTGTATGGTGACTCTTCTCCTTCGATGGCGACCGTCAAGAATTGGTTCAACGAGTTTGTTCGTGGCCGCACGTCGGTTTTTGATGAGCCACGCCCAGGTGCCTCGAAAACGGCTGCTACGCATGAGAAAGCTGTCGGCGCGATGGGTGCCGCGTTTGCTCACACCGGAAAACAAGCGCAACCGTGAGACCACATCGGCGACGTGTTTGGCGCTGTTTCAGCGCAATCCAGCGGAGTTCTTGCGTCGTTTCGTGACCGTCGACGAAACATGGATTCACTGGTACATACCAGAGACCAAGGAACAGTCGAAACAGGGGACTTCACCCGGCGAACGTGCTCCGAAGAAGGCGAAGACTGTTCGGTCGGCCGGAAAGGTGATGGCCACCGTTTTCTGGGATTCACAAGGTGTGATCCACATCGATTACCTCGAGAAGGGTAAAACAATCACGGAGCGCTACTATGCTGACTTATTGGGCCGATTTGACGTCGAATTGAAGAAAAAGTGGCCCCGCTTTGCGAAAAAAAAGTGCTGTTCCACCACGACAACGCGCCGGCTCACACCTCCGCCGTCGCCATGGCCAAATTGGTCGAATTGCGCTACGAATGGCTGCCCCATCCACCGTACTCTCCAGATTTGGCCCACTGTGACTACTTTTTGTTTCCAAACCTGAAAAAATCACTCGCCGGGAATAGATTTGGTGAAAAAATCACTCCTTGAAGGAGATTATGTGGAAAAATAAATTGCCACCTTTCCAAAATTTTCGTTTTTCTTTTGTAGGCTAAGTACTTGTTGAATGACCTTCGTACGTATTCTAAAGGTCTCAACTGAAATCGAGCATGTAAGTTGCATCTGGATATTTGATAAAACCATCTAGAATGTCACAGAACCGTGTGCCTAGCTTTATGCAGGTTATTCGATCTAGGCTACTCATAGAATTCAAAATAGGTTGCTAAATTTAAATTGAGTATTTAGTCAGCTTTTTCAAAGTGCCTATATTTATACTATTTACTCGGACTACTTTATAAAGAGACGCAGAAATTGGTATCTAGAATTTTATTATATTATTCGACCAAGAAATTTTTCTTGGATACATGATCAAACATTATTTATATCAACTTTTATGGAAAGTTTTATTTTTTAAACTTTAAATGTCTAAATAACTACATAAAAGTCTCTTAAAAATGGATGAATATAACATCGAAGAGCCAAAATAAAAAAAAAAAATATTGAAAACTATATCAATAACTTGATTTATAATTGCCGATATTCGTGTTAAGCACATTCATAGTGGAATTAGTTTTTTTTTTTAAATCTTTGCTATTAAATTTTAATATAACCCACCTAGTTTCTGCAATAAATCCAATTTCTTCCTTATAGTGTATATTTTCAAGCTCAAACATTATCGAAAATTCTCAAAACACTACTCTTTTGGGATATGAGAGTAAAATTAATTGAATAGAAAAAAGTAATCTTCGTGTGATGATGTTGATTCCTTCATCTATACATATATTCTGTTAAACCTAGTAAAAATTATAATAAAGTATGGTTACTACTAGAAAATGAATTTCAGTTCGGTATGGAGTATATGTAAGCACTTACTTGAATAACGTGTACCCAGCCCAACCCAACCCAAGCCGTTCGGTTTTCGTGCTTTTCGATTTTTCATCTTTTAATTTATTATTTTATCAAGATTGTACGATATGTGTCCGCTGCTATGCACAACGATAAATATTCGTGCGAGATGAAGTTACTCCTTAGTTACAGATTAACAAAATGAAGAAGCTATTTCGATGATCGCCATATACTTAATTTTGAAGATTATAATTTTTTGAACTGTAGGTGATGTGCGGTCGGTATTCGTCTTACCGATCACCTTTAATAATGATTTTTTGAGTGAAATTTTTAAGAGGCAAAATCTTCTCGAACAACCATGCTGTAAGCTTGTGCTACTTGAATATGGTCTATTATGAACTGTTATTGTTGAGGAGGATACCACATTCCACCTCAGTATAACCTGGTACTGGAGAACTATCTTAATCTTGCAAGTGGTTTGTACACCAGAGTCGGATTCCTGTTCACGTCAAACCTGAGCTTATTCGTAGTTAAACGCGATATGATATGAATGATTGTACAATTATGTTTGGATTCAAATACGAGTAGATTAGTAGATAAATCAATTGGCAGTTGCCTTGTAAGTATATCATATTTAGAGAACCAAAAAATTATAATAATTTCATTTTGATGATGGTGATGACGATGATGATGATGAGACTGATGACGGTGACTATAATGAAGAAAAAATACCTAACGGTGAAACTGATGAATATAATCTAAGTCTACACACACATCTATACCATTTTTATTTTAAAATACTTTTACATTTAAAATCATCAATATTTGTATATTTACCAAATTATATTTTAAATTTGATTTCTTATATGGATCTATTGTATTTGTTCATAGATAATTACGATCACAGCCTTAAAATTGGTAATCCATCGTCGGCATAGTTTTTTGTTATCTTCTCACGCAGAGCAATGAAAGTTGGATATTTTTCCTATTTACTGTGTAACCAGATTCATGCGAAGATTACAGTCAAATATCTCGCAGTATCAAGATTATCATCACTGTCTTCATTGCCATAGTCAATTTTATCGCTACTTATTTTATTCACATTCAATAGAGACTCGGAGTCTTTCCAGCACAATATAAAGTTTGCCCTGAAATTAACTTAATGGCTGCGACGATACCACCTTCGCAATACGTACGTAGGTGAACTATTCAAAATACTATTTTCGGCTGTACTTCGATTTTATCAGAAATACCTAATCCGATCGTATAATAAAAAAAACTTTCACGTTTTTCCAATATCGCAAATTGAGAGTAGGCATATTAATTATTATTTTTCTATTTTAAATATAAGTACTTCACAAATTCAAAAAAGTAATAATTAAATAAGAACAAAGTATGAACCATAAAGACTCATCATCTAATGAAAAACTTTTTGAACAAAAATTTTGTAAAAAATTTAATTTAACTCTGTACCTACTTTGATTTAATTCTTAAATGCTCCTTAAAATAGGGATATATTTTTTGAATGTTTTCAAGTTGATTTTTAATGCCTAAATATTTTTTTATTCCTTTTACTTAATAATGTTCACATATACATACCTGTAATTATAAGTAATTTTTGGCCTTTCAGCATTCTATTTTGTCTAAACAACAGAGTATGTTGTGCAGATTATTTTTTTGATTTATGGTTTTTATGTTGCAAACATTCTTTTCTATGGTTGTGGTGGAGTCAATCGGAAAAATGTTCTTTATTTACATTCATATATAAATGTTTTAGAATGAGGAATCTGTTTTTCAATATACGTGTAATTCTCAGCTAACGGAAGTCCAAGTTCCCAAAGAAATCTTTTCCTTTTTGTTGCTTTTTTGTAGTTAGCCAATTATGTTGGCATCATTATAAATTATATAACTGTAAAAAAAAATATTTACTATGCAAATAAAGGGTTTTCAGTGAATACGAACCTCGAATTATGTTATACAATTTTTTATGTTCTATGAACTTTCTTCTTACTCTATGAGGACAAATTTAAGTACTTTTTTGACAACATTTACCCATTTTTGTAGAATGCAAAAAATCTATTGAGTTGTTCGGAAAGTAATATCTTGCTCTGAAAAGAATTTGCTTGCGAGGACCTAGAATTCACTTATCTACAATCTTATATTGCAAAGACCCGAAATCTGCCTACATTGACTTGAAAGCTGCTTGTAAGTACGCGTAATTTGCTTGCGGTAACCGGTAATATATATTGGGTTTTTAATTTCGTTGTTTCCCAAAAGAGGACTTAATTGTATTTTTTCACAACTAACTTCACACTTAAGCCGCATAATCATATGTAGTTTGACATCTGACATAGCAAGGCTTGCTTGTGAAAAAATTCGATTGATTCGGCACAGTAGTTTTTTGTTCATACACTTTTAAATATGGAAAACAGAATTTTCGGCATATTTTACTTTTTTACTATAGAAAAGATAAAAATGCTGTTCAAGTAAGAAAAAAATTATCCGATGTGTTAAGTGAGCGCCAGTGCCAAAACTGGTTTGCAAAAATTAGATCTCGAAGATGCACCACGTTCTGAAAGCCCAGTTGAAACTGATGAAGACACAATAAAAGCATTAATTGATGTAAACCGACGAATAACAACTCGTGAGATTGCTGTGAGATTAAATTTATCGAATTCGACCGTTCATTATCTTTTGAAACGGCTAGGTTTAATCTCAAACCTCGACATATGGGTTCCTCATCTTTTTACGGAAAAAAATTTGTGCCGTCACTTTGACGTTTGTGATTTGCTTCTCAAACGCCAAGAAAATTATCCATTTTTGAAGCGTATAATCACAGGGAACGAGAAATTTATTGTCTACAATACTGTTAAGCTTAAAAGATCCTGAAGTAGAAAAGATGAACCGGCTCAAAGCACTTGGAAAGCCAATATTCATCAAAAAAATGTTATGGTATCTGTTTGGTGGGATTTCAAAGGAATCGTTTATTTTGAGCTTCTACCGAGCAACACAACGATCAATTCTGAAGTGTTTTCAAATGAATGATTCACTTAAAGAAAAAAAGCCACAATAAAATATTAATTTACTATAAGAAAATTATCTTTCATTTTTATTTTTAAAATAACGAAATTACTTTCCGAACAACCCAATATTTGTTTGGTCTTGAAGGAATATATGTTGAAAAGCAGATCGTCATCTGTATCCTACAAATGTTGTTCATCAAACATTTCTCAATGGTGCAAATCTATCGACTACTCTATGTTGTCTTCTGTTTGTTATATTATCAAATCGAATTACTTTATTTAGGTATTCAAATGTTATAGTTTTATTTTTACATAATAGATGTTAAACTTTAATATTAATTACTAAATAGCTCTTTTAAAGCTTCATTTTTTGATACAATAGAAGTGAGTCAACAACATATAGAAAACAAAAAAATATGTGTACCGATATTAGTAGTATCACGATACTTCTGACAACAAAATATTTACAAGTAACATCTAACTAATATTTCGCTTATATACAATATAAAATAATTTTCTGCTGAAAAAAGCAGACGTTTTGATATTTAGAAAATAATAGCCTTCTTGTCAATCGGTGAATTTTGTTGGATGCCAAACAATTCCTAAAATTGTAGATGTCGGTTTTGATGCTAATAGAAAAATAGGAATGTAGCAAGATAAGAATTCGTCCAAGATTTTTGTTCTATACACCAAATAAGGACAAGTAAATATTAAAATTTTATTCAGCAGAAGTTTTGATTTCAAAATGAATATATTATAAATTTTTCATCAGAACTTTATTTTAGACAACAATTTATTACAATTATAAATTAGAAATATAAAAATATTTTAAAAAAATAAACGAATATCTACTCCATTATGGGATAAATTCAACTCACATAATTCAAATGTAAGAGTAAACAGTAAGACTATCATAAATACAAAAATATTTTATCAACAAAAATTATCGTGTCTTTCACTGATTTTATTTTTTAAAAACTAAAAAACCAAAAACCATCAGATTTTTAGTAATATAATAATTAGTTTTTGTATAATTAAAAAAAATCTTATTTTTCTTTGACTTTATTTTTATTGAAATCTAGTATTTAAACAGCTCATATAAGATTATATTGCATATAAAAATTCGGTAAAGTAATTAATTTTACTTTGATAAATATTTTATTTCAGTTGTCATTATCATAAAATGTGAACAAGTTTTAACCATAATTATTATGGTTTATTCCAGATTGAAATAAAAATCATAAAAAAACGAAAATTTGTCGATTCAGACTTTAAGTAAATCAGAAATTAGTTTAAATTTCTGTGATTTGATTTTAAATTACTAGAATTTTGTTTTAGACAGATTTTGTACAAGAATTTAACAATACAATTAATTAAATAAAAGCCCGTAAAGCTTCTAAAACGAATCACTACAATTTAGTGAAAAGAACATACGATTTTTTTCTATGCCACCAACTCGTTTATAATTTGGACGCCATAAAAAAATCAATTACAAAAACAATATTAAAATAAATGTAATTAATCGAAAATAATAAAAATGCATTAATTCGAAAGTATTCATAAAACGGACTACCAAGGAAAGTGCTCATGGATGCTGCGGAGGTTGTACGTACGAGTATATTGCATATTAATTTGATAGCTCCGACCTAAACGACAAGTGAATATTAGTGAAAAATTTCCACGAAGACGAAATAAAACGAGAAGTGGACACCCGAAACTCTGCTTTAATCTTTTCTTTTCATGGAATTCAGTATCTTATTTGTAATGCCTTACTTTCTGGGGACCACCACGAAATGTTAGAGGCCAAAGCGATAATAACATTGCCTACCATTATTCGTACTTGGAATCGTTCAACGCTAAATAAAATATTAACACCTTGATTTTCGTTACATTTCCCAAGATCACATGATTATTATTATTATTGTTATTATTATTATTATTATTATTATTATTATTAGTATTATTATTATTATTATTATTGGTTTTTTTTATACAGTTGCGAGTGAATCAGTTTCATTTCTTAATTTCATGAAGTGAATCCATTTATACCTTCTCGCATTTTGATATAATATAAATTAGGTGAGACCATCACAATTAATTGAAGTGAAAGTAAAAAATGGAACTGGTTTTTTTTTTAAATGGATTAGTAATTTATTTTTGAAACGAATTATGTTTAACAATTGTAGCTAAGAAACAAAATTTAACTCTATCAAAAATGGAGGTAGACAACAAATGAACTCTGGATGGATATAAAGGAGGCTAAAACATCAGTAAAACGTTGAAATACTCAAATTCCTTCATCGATTATGACATTGTACGCGAAAATTTACCACCTATCATAAGAAAATCAAACATTTTTGCAAGTCATTCACTTTTAAATTGTTTTTAATCCAACGTTCTGATGTAATTGGAAAAGTAAACTATGTTTAACCACATAGATTATATAGTTTCCAAATTAGTTTTCCTTTTCTATTTGGCACAGCTCAATTATTTATATATTTTTCGAAAAAAGTACGACTATAAAAAATTATAAGTGATAATTTTAACAGTTGTCATATACCTTAAATTATGCTAAATACTTTTAAAAACTTCTAAATCATTATAACAGTTTCAATATTAATAAACATAAATTTTATTCAGAGAAAAAAAATTATAAAATACCGTCTACAAAAATTCTTTATGTTCTTAGCATATTCATAGAAATCACCATTGATTCACCCTTATTAGTATTAACGTAGCATACGAATCCGGCAAATAACAGTTCGGCTGAAAAGTTTATAACGTAATACAGTAGAAATATTTTTTTTTGCAAAATTCATTTTTATTATTCAACATAGTTGCCTTCGAGGGCGATACAGCGATTATAGCGATCTTCCAACTTTTCGATACCATTTTTATAGTGCTCTTTCGGTTTTGCCTCAAAATAGTCCTCAATTTCGGCAATCACTTCATCATCGGTCTTAAATTTCTTGCCAGCGAGCATTCTCTTGAGGTCTGCAAACAGGAAAAAGTCGCTGGGGGCCAGATCTGGAGAATACGGTGGATGGGGAAGCATTTCGTAGCCCAATTCATTGAGTTTGACCATCGTTTTCATCGACTTGTGACACCGTGCATTTTTGGTGAAACAACACTTTTTTCTTCTTCAAATGAGGCCGTTTCTTAGCGATTTCTTTCTTCAAACGATCCAATAACGCTATATAATAGTCGCTGTTGATCGTCTGTCCCTTCTGGAGATAGTCAATGAATATTATACCATGCGCCGACTGTTGCGTCTTTCCACGCTTTGGATTCGGTTCGTCGCTCGCTCTCCACTCTGCCGACTGGCGATTGGACTCTGGAGTGTAGTGACGGAGCCATGTTTCATCCATTGTCACATATCGACGCAAAAATTCGGGTTTATTGCGCTTGAACAGCTCCAAACACTGCTCAGAATCATCAACACGTTGTTGTTTTTGGTCCACATTGAGCTCACGCGGCACCCACTTTGCACACAGCTTTCGCATGACCAAATATTCATGCACGATATGTTCAACACGCTCTTTTGATATCTTCAGAGTCTCAGCTATCTCGCTCAACTTCACTTTACGGTCATTAAAAATTATTTTGTGATTTAAGAGGAATCTTTTGGGCGTCCACTGCATTCTGCATCAACTGTGCTCATACGACCAGTTCGAAATTGACGAAACCAATATTCCACAGTTGAAAAAGCTGGAGCAGAGTCCGGATAACGTTTGGCAAACCATGCTTTGGTTTCCACTGTATTTTTTTTCATCAAAAAGCAATGGTTTATCAATACACGAAATTCGTCTTTATCCATTTTTTTTTCAATGGATAAGTTGCTCCACTCAAAATGCTACATCTCACGAACCAATCGACCGATTGCTGTCAAATTTTGACAGGAATCATTTGAAGCATGTTGCTATCTAGACGTCAACGTTATAAACTTTTCAGCCGAACTGTTACTCAACATCCGGTTCAGGTTTTTAAGACTTGATGCAGATAAGATGATGTCAATTGCTTTTTATTGTAACATGTCAACTGAAGTTCACCAAATGAAATTCTCCAAAATATGGTATTTTATTACAAGTTAAAGTTCTTAATTTTTTATTCGAATTACATTTCTATACTAAATTTGGTTTAATATTTCTAGTTAATATAAATTGAAGTATTTTTAAAAAAAAATCTACTGAATTTTGTATACATCAAGGAGTAAATAAAAATATAAAATTCTAAGAATGACATTTTTGTCATTGCCAATTTATTTTCGTTTGTATTAAAAATATTAAATATAATTGAGAGATACAGAAATTTATGTGCCGTGAACACATTGAATTTGAAATTCAACTTAGAAAACCTAGCATCAACTTAAGCATTTTAGAAATATATATAATTCTTTTAGCTTTATCGCTTATTTATTATTTGATTTTGATTAGCATGCATCAATATTCTTTTTTCTATATAAAATAATTAATGAAGTTTAAATCTACAAAACATATTCCATTTCACAATCTCTTCTCATCATCAATAAAAAAAACACAAACACCATTACTGATATTTTTAACTCATGTTTGCTCATCCACTAGAAAACAATCTTATTTAAGCATTCGAATTTTTAAAGAAAATTAAAAGCTTCGATATACATTTGATCTAGTTTCTTACTTAACTAATGTCTAAGAATTATTAAAAACATATCGTTTTCAGCCAATTGCACTTGACATTGACGTGCACACCCTTACTTAAGGCTAAATTTGACGTTTTTTTATCCAAAAATATTTAAGAACATTTTGGCACGTGGCTTAGCTAATTAAAGTTGAATTTTTCGCTTGAATAAATACTTCTAGAATTTCATAGACATAGTAACTATGTTTCCTTTTAAAACTAATAATTTTTAAAAATGGTGTTAATAAAACCATTAATTCATCCACTAATGTAAACTCTCAGCAGATGATTTAAGTTGATAGTCAAAATAACCAATATTTTCTATCTGGTTAAAAACCATTACCACTGTCCTTGCATTCAAGAAAATTCATTCTTAGTCATTTATATTCTATAATACGAGTAGCTCCTTTCTATGATATTTACGACTATGGTGACGAATGGTGTTCGGTATTCGCACTCTTTTGGATATTAAAATAATAAATGTATACGTTAGTGTGCCGTAAACAAGCACTTAAAAGATAATTGATTTGACTGGTTATGGACATTTTCTTACCAAATGAGCATCTCTCCTATATTTTGTGGCTTTTTCAACAAGCCACTGATGAGTGCGCGAAGCCATCAATCTGTTAGAGATGGCATATTACCTTCTGTTGATTATTTCTTGCGGAAGCACTAAACGAGCTAACAAATATTTATAAATTCATCACTAGCAGCTAAAAATCGTCCATCAACAACTGCTGAAATTATTTTTAATATGACTGCAGTCACATTGTCTGGCACGTTCGAAAAACTATCACAAAACAGAAGTTATTTCAAGAAATATGAAGGCGATTATCTGATGTCTTCTCACGTTCTTTCAATCATTAACGTACTGACTTGATCACCTTAGAAAGTAAATACATAATATATACATGTATACGATATAATATCGTATATAATTTTCAATATATTTTATGAATAAGTGTGAGACTTCGATATAGTGTGGTATAGTAACGTAAATAATCACTTCACTAGCGCAAAAGTCCAAACAATTTTTAAGTGTCATTCTGCAATCCTCATTTGTGCTCTGATTTCAAGTTGAAGCATTCACGTGGATAATTAGATGAGCAGTTTTGTAGTTCGAACGAATGACTAGGTGGATTAGAACAGAAAAATAATGCTCTATATACTCGTAGTACCGAGCAGGTAAGAATTCATCGTCTTCTCAATATAATAGTTTCTACCTTTTTGAATCCAATGAAAGTACGAGTACCATATATACACCTACGCTCTGCAATCACCATCTTCGTTCAGTAAGTAATGTTATTATACTGTCATTATCATTAGTGGACATTCTTAGTTTTCCTGTTACCATCACTTCTTTTCATGACATTACTATACGAGGATATTTCAGCAAACATATCTTCAAATGAACATACCACATGTCTACTATATACTCGTTATAAGTAAAGATAAATAAGCAAATTGATAAGATTTTTACAAGTAAATTTTTTTTTAAAATTTTTTGAACTTTCTAAAATTACGCGAAAAATCTTTAAATACTTATAAACATTAGATGATTTTTTTACTGCAATTTTCTTAAACTAGCTAAAATTATTAGATACAAATTTTTGCAAAATGTCTGGTCAAAGATCTTCAAGAATAAGTTATATTTTATCCATTCAATTAATTGTCTAATAGAACTCCTTATGTTATACAAAAAATCGAATTTTTTTTTTTGTGTTTATACTTAAATGTCTGAAAACATAAATTTATTGAGGAGGTTTCGATAGAAACTGTTCTAGCACCAAAATCATATTCTTATTTATTCGAAATTCTCTTAACTTTACTACATTGCAATGAATTTTGTCAAGTTTGTTTAACAAATGATCTTTAAAACATACCTTCGAGTGGGTGGATTTTATTAGAAATTTTTGTTTTTATCTTTTGGCTGTTATCGGATCAGTATCACATTAACTCAATGGTAAACACATAAAACTTCATAAAATGCTAATGTATTTGTTAAATTAGGTAGCTAACACTGTGCTCAATGTACAACGCTTCGAATAGATCTCAGTACAGCCTAAAGCACTATTTTACGTTTCACCAACTTCAGTTTGCGAGAAAAATAACTTGAATGTAAGCGGGCTCGAGACGATAAAGTCAAAATTAATCGAACTACGGTTTTATGATTAGACATGACAAACTAACAAGCACAGCCAGTAAGTTCATTAGTAGAACACATTTTCTGACAATTGGCGGCAATCCATAGTGAAGAGATTTACTCGTGCTATATTTGCGTGGAACTAAAGTCACCTTTCGGCTCTCTAGACTATTCAGTTCTACTTGAAGATGTTGAGTTGAGTCGTTCTATAACTCCTCCACCTAAAGAGGAGTAGAGCAGTATACCAGACTGTCAATACGGGGGGTCATAGTCACATACAAGTACGTTCTCTTAATGATTTATGAAGAAAGTTAACGAATGCAACGGACAACTGACTATTGAATGTTCTGTTGTCATGTTAGGTTAACTACAACGAGACACTATGTACATACATTCATACATTCATTCAGAGACCGATCTATGCGCAAATAACCCAATATATCAACATACCAACCAAATGTGGAACAGAAAAAAGACCCACTTCGGAACACTACATATTAAATGCTTACACTGCAATTTAGCTTGCTGTCGTTTGAATTAATGTAGCCTTAAACATAACTGAAATTTTTGCAAATAAAATAATTTGCTACACTTTAATGGCAGACAATCTTCCTTGTTTCTTCAGATAGTTTTAGCTTTCTAAAAAAGTTTCCTAATCGTTATTGTAAGACGAAAATGAAGAACCATCTTTCGTAGTTTTTGCATGGATTTTATATACTTAAAATAGACATGAAAAGAGCCAATCCGTTACGTTCGGGTGACTTTTATTGGAGCAGGTCGTAGGATTTATAGCAACTCGAAATTTCAGTACTGAATATTAGAGACATGACCATGTCCGATTTCTACTTCCTATTCACCAATTTAAAAAATCAGAAATTATCTACAAAATCAGACAAACATTTTACTCTTCAAGACCGATTATTAAAAGTGTTTATATTATATGGTGTGCTTATTTAACTGTTAACTTAAAATTCAACGGAAGTAGACCGAAGTCATGTTATTGCATTTAAAATATAAAATAAAAATATCAACTTAAAAGTTAACTATTACTTTAAAGCTTTTTAAAATTGAGAATTTATGTACCTTTGTTAAACATAGTGTGTAATATAACAAATCATTATATCTCAATATGAAAAATTCTTTATTTCAGAACAAAGTTCTTTTTTAGCCTCTAAGCAAATTATTTGTGAAGTTCTTGTTGATCATACAAATTCAAAGAAAATTTCTTTTTCAAGAATAGTTTTAAAAATAGTATTACAGTGAACTGGCTAGTTGCATTCCATGCTTTCAATTATTTACAAATACTCGTTTTGCTAAGAATGCACATCAGTTTATCCTGAATCCCCTTTCCGGAAGTACTGTAAAATATAAAGCGTATTTTTTAATCCATTCAATCCGAATGTTCGAATACTTTCCACACGCGCGATGTACCAAAACATTATAAGCATATTCAAAATGACTTTAACGCAACTGCTTTTAAAAAAAAGGGCTGAATGTTAGTATATATTAAGATTCATTTCATGAGACAAAGCATAATTAGTCTACGAAAAAGTATGGCGAATTTTGTGTTTTTTTCAAAAATTATTTATTTATTCATGAATATCCCAGCAGATATTATACACTTGTGCCAACGTCTTTTTCAATCCTCGAAGCACTTCAAAAAATCATTTTTTGTGATCTTTTTTAGCGCCTCCTTCGATGCCGTCTTCATCTCCTCAATCGTAGTGTAGCGTCGTCCTTTCATGGGGCTCTTCAGTTTCGGGAACAAGAAAAAGTCACAGGGGGCCAGATCTGGGGAATACGGCGGCTGCGGCATTATTAGTGTGTTGTTTTCGGTCAAAAATTCGCGCACAAGCAACGATGCTTGAGCAGCGGCGTTATAATGGTGCAAAAGCCAATTTTCGTTCTTCCACAAATCCGGGCGTTTCTGGCGGATTGCTTCGCGAAACTTGCGCATAACTTGCAGGTAATATTCCTTATTAACAGTTTTACCCTGTGGCAAGAACTCCTGATGCACCACCCCTCGGCAATCGAAGAAAACTGTAAGCAAAACAAACTTGGCGCGCTTTTTTCGGTCTTGGCTCGTGCGGCAGCATCCATTGAGATGATTGAGCTTTGGTTTCACGTCATAACCATAAACTCATGATTCGTTACCAGTTATGACCCTCTGAAGCAAATTTGGGTCGTCGCGGATAGAGTCCAACAGTTCCTTAGCAATGTTAATGCGATGCTGTTTTTGGTCAAAATTGAGCAAAAATCGAAGACGAGCCAAAACACGTGCAAAAAAAGCAGCTGTCAAAAATTAACTGAACATTCAAAATGGCCGAACTTGTCAGCATAAGTGAGAGACATGGGCACCAACGCGATACTTTTTGAACAGACATCATATATACATATAAATATTATATTATTTTTTAATAAATATTATTTACTTTAAGAAAAACGGCTATCAATATCGCCAAATATATTTAAGGAAGATACCTATTTAATATTACCAAAGATGAAAATATCTTAACTTTGAATACTATAAACAGATTTTAATTGTATCAATTACCAAAAAAACATTTTGCCAAAACAAAATGACTTGAAAAACTGTTGAGCAAAAAAACATTCGCTCACAAAAAAAATCGGAATCTCAAATTTTAATACAATATCACTAATGATCAAATTAAAACTGATGGGATCGTACTCATTTCTATCGGCACTTAAAGTGTTGAGTAAATTACAAAGTCTGTTGAAAATATAGCAAATTTGTTATGAAAGATACTAGAAATATTTAAGGATATTTGAACCGTACGTGTGCAGCGGTAATTTTCATCACGAATCATCTCTCCTCTACTGTTAGTTATAGATTCATGCATCTCACCGTGGAGCTATCGATCACTATCTATGGTCATTTCTCGATTCATGGAGATGATAATAAATAATAAATAAAATTACAAAATCGCGCACAGCCAGAACCAATTAAGTGAATTGTGTGGGCAAGGTACACAATTAAAGTGTACTTGAGTTGCTTCTACATAACCGGTAATCAAGTTGAAATTGTGCTGTAGCTCAAAAAAAAAAAACTACGAGAAAATTAAAAAAATTGGATCAAAGGTATGGAAATACTATAAGAGTGTTTTGTATAGACTGTAGCATCTCTACTTAAGTTTTACTCTCCACTAATCTAGTTCTACCCTTTATTGTTCTAATCTTGAATATTTCTTTCCATTTGAATAATAGGTTCAAATATTGCAGCATAACTGAAATTAGCCAAACTGACTGATTACTAAGAGTGATCCCTACAATTGTTCACGTAATCTATTTTCATCTATGTTGTCGAAATAACTATTGACTAGTTCATTGATGTCAGCAGTTATACCTAGAGTTCAAATAGTCTTAAAGAAAATTTGGTTTACGTTCTAAATGTGACACATAGATCATCATAAATATTTTGAGTTTTACGTAGTGGTCTAGTCTCTAAGAAATTCTAAAAGGTAATAATAAATTGAGAATCCTTGAAAATTAATTCACCTCAATTTCGAAATATTTCCACTGGCAATTCAATTTTTCTCAAAATACTACAGAGAATTTTTTCTCAAAAATGATCTTTACTACTATCAGCAGACAATTGAAGAAAGCTTTCAGATGTCCATACTAAATTTCTTAGGAATTCGCCTGTCTTCCTTTTACACGATATTTCGTAAAGCTGTAAATTACCCGACATTTAGCTATAGATTTTTTGATGTGCCCTCAAACACTGACCTGCACCAAGCAGCTATGTTTTTAATTCCTTCTATTACTACCAGACAAATTGGGCTACATTTCACCATCACCTCAAAACTGAACTTCTGCACTATCGTAATACCAAGAATCCGCTATAATCCGTCCTCTGGCTGCAATTATTACTACCTATTATGATACCTTTGGATTGATTGGCGGTAATTATCATCGTGCATTTTAATTTTCTTATCTTTTTGTCTGAATGATATTTTATTCCACAATTTTGGATTTGAATAATTTTCTACATATTCTTACTTGAAGATTTACTTAGACTAGATTTGTGTCAAGTTTTATATTGAAATATAAAGCAAAAACGAAAGCGGATCGATATTTTTAAACGTATACAAGTAATAATCCGTCAAGTTATAATTACTTCGATGAAGTGCTGATAGAGTATAACCTCAAGTATTTGAAGATTTCCTCAAGAGAATTACGAAAAAAATGTATAGCTCTTCAAAATAAATGCAAAGTGTAGACTTGTCTGTTTCGAATTGCATGCTACGGTGTCAAAAGGTTGAAGATGATACCCTCGTATAAAAGTACAGTGAGCACTCCGGTAGACAAGATCGATTCAGCATGCTGTAATGTAGCTTAAGAAACCCATAATGGCATTCAGAGTTGTTCTTGCTACATCGACGTTAAGTATTGTAATCGAATCAATAACGATAAACGACGGTTATGACCTATCCAGCAACGGTTTAAACATTTCATTAATTTTGTCTGCATTGAATTATCATATTAATATATTAAGTCAAATATCTATTATTGATTTGCACTGAATCTAAACCCATTTAACTTTAAAACTTCTCCTTTTCGATATTTTTAAAAATATATTTTTAATTTTCTTTTTAATATGTAATAAAAAGCAAAGATTTGTTCATGAAAGTCGTAACGAAAATTTTCTCATAGTGGTATAAATCCCATTTTTCTGAAGTATGAATAGTACCGAAGATAAAAAGAAAAAAAATCTAGGGGAAAGAACGAAGTTAACGTGAGAAGGCATACTGTATCCCAATAAAGTATTTTCTCTCGGCAAGTTTGGATTTTGAGGTTATAAATTTTTTTGAGTTGTTATCTATAATTAAATAATAAATTAATGTTACGATGCTCAGTTAAAGCACTCTGTTAACTTATCACTCTCAAATGTACTTATCGTATTTCAGCATGGTTATGCCCAATCATAGTGTGAATAAAAAAGCGGCAACTATATTGAAAACTAACAAAGTAATTTGTTACACTTGCTCAGATTTTAATAAAATGCATTGATTGGAAAATCGTTTCACGTAGAAGGCATTGCGTGTAGTGCTTCATAAAATTAAATAATATGTTTTTAACAAAACTATCAAGAGGATATATTTTTTAGCTATTACTCTATATATGTGTGTAAGTATATTCACACCATTCTTTTAATTACTTAAAAACACCTTATTTATTGCGGATGCTCGAAGAATTATGGTTAAGGTGTGTCTGAGGTGGGCACGCACCTCCAATCTGATCGAATCGAATCGTGTCCTTATCATTCACACAATCGGCAAAGTGTCAAGTTGTGGCGAAAATTGAACTGTCCATCAAAGTCAAAGTCAGCCAAATCAGTCAATTGGAATCAGTCCAATCACAGTTGGTGTAACGAAATCATTGAACATTTTTTCGAAAGCACCATTGTTACGTCAAAGTTTTAAAAGACCTTTTATTGCTTCTGTATAACTCCAATAAATTGTATACTCGTACATATAAACTGTGATTTGATCAGCAAATGAAAATTTTACTCATATAATTACAATGTAACGATTGTCATGGGCACAAAATATACTAAGATTTATTTAGTATCACCAATAAACTACCACCTAAATTATTGCTTACCAAATCTACTAACGAAATTGTAGTTTAATTCTGTACACAAGCTTGAACTTTAGCTTGACAACTAGCTGAAGTTATGAAGGGCAATTGAACAACACTTAACTGTATACTTCTCTATAAAACGAAGGTAATTATAAGTTTGAAAAAATATTTAAAATGATTTACAACAAAAAAATTGTTTAGTAAAATTTCCGCATGGAAGTAAGTAAACTGACTTAAAATTCGACTATTGCATATCAAAATTACAAACAAACGTGAAATAAATTCATTTTTACTTCGAAACCATGTCAAAAATGTTTAACAAATAAATTCACTTTTCATTTTATACAAACTTGCTTGCATTAATTTAAAATTCTTGTTCACAGGTCTGTATTTGTTGGATTGTTACCTTGAAAAATATTTTAATTGTGCGAAATTATTAATTGATAAGCCTATAGGAGGTCAATTGCAGAAAAAAATTAAAACGTTCACAATCGGTTTTTATGAAGAACGCATTCTCTGAAGGACTCTTAATAAATCTTGTTCTTATGTGTATATAAAATGGAGCAGTTTTCTTTCTTTAATGGAAATTATCAGTCACAGTATTGTTTCCTGCCAAAAATTAAAATTCTTCCATTTCATTTAACCCTCAAAATACTTAAGTTATTTTTTTATTATCATACACATAAAATTACTGTCAGTTAGTATATATTTCATTGTTGTTACACTGTAGTAATGTGGGAGTATTTAATTATTTTCATATATTTTTAGACGAAATGTAAAGTCCCTAATTTTAATTATATTTTTCTCTTATGTTATTTTTAAGTTTTCAAAAAAATTTCTATAAGGAAATTTTTAATTTAGACTTGAACTTTCAGAAGCAAAATTAATTACAGATCTTTTGTAACAAAACATTTTTTTTTCTCCATCATAAAAACATTACTTAAACATTAAAGATGAAAATAAGCTCTGTTTTGATTTTTTTTTTAAACTGGCGGCATTTTTATAATTACAATAGCAATTAGAAAATTTAATCTTATTTTAATTTCAGTTATTGTTTTTTGAGATTTTCGTTTGAACAAGTATACCAGAATAAATATATAATACACTTGTAAGAAACATTTACAGCCTTGACCAACAATATTGCGGTAATCTCATTTAGATTCATAAATTCTAGGAAAAATTTTGTAAAATTTATTGCTAATTTTTTTCTTCTTCAATTTGGTATTTATACTTTATTTAATTATAATTTATATTGACAAATTCGTTGGGCTAATTCTTATATGTTAAGGATCGATTCTTATATGTGAAGCTTAATTATATCATGGCTTATATCACTAATTGGAATATGATTGTCGTTATTTGACAGTCGAACTTAGGTAGTTCTATTTTAAAAATTATCGTTGAGAAAAATTCCTATATGTGAAGGAATATAAGAATCTCCAAAACTCCATAATCAACAAAATTCAAGATCGATGAGAAAGATATAACAATAATGTCCTTAGCAATAATACCCTGTAAATGTTGATTATTAATGTAGATTAGCAAAATTAAGCCTTAAAGTTTGGGTCAAAACTATATTTAGATAAGATAAAGTATAAAAACATCTAATATAAAAAATAATATTGATCAAAACACAATTTAAAAAATTCGACATTTCATGGTGTTTAATAGTTTTTTTTTACATGCGCGTATAGTGCTTTGTGCAATTGATAGTCCAGTCCACAAGAAAATATCATTATTAATTTATTATCTTCAAGCTTACATAATACACACTTATAGATTCATATTAACATTTTATGAATATAAAATAAAGACTACAATTAGAGTTTTTGTTGAACAATTGGTTCTAAGAATTTAGAAATTCTTTAAATAAATTCTTATCACTGAAACCAGTTTAGTGCAGTTGGTTTTATTTAAACCAATTTATTTTAATTAAATCTATTTTAATCAATGTTTGTTCAATGTTTGTCATCTTTTTTGCACCCAATTTGGTCCAATTTGATTTAATTCGATCTGAGTTGGTCCATTTTAGTTTTATGTCCAACTTGGTCCACGTTTGTCAACTTGATCACCTTTGATCGAAGTTAGTTCATTTTGGTCAAAATTGGTCTTCTTTCGTCCAAATTGTTTCATTTGATGTAGTTTGAACTGTTACCGTTACAGTTTTGATTCATTACCGTTACAGATAGTTTATCAACATTAGTTCCAGTTTGTTTCCTTTGGCTCAATTTGATCAGACTTGAGTCTACGTAATTTTAACGTTGTCTACTATAATCGTTGTGACAACGTTTTTTCTAGTCCCCGAAGCACTTCAAAAAAGCTCCTCCTTCGATGCCGTCTTTATCTCCTCAATCGTAGTGTAGCGTCGTCCTTTCATTGGGCTCTTCAGTTTCTGGAACAAGAAAAAGTCACAGGGGCCAGATCTTGGAAATACGGTGGCTGCGGCATTATTAGTGTGTTGTTTTTGGCCAAAAATTCGCGCATAAGCAACGATGCGTGAGCAGAGGCGTTATCATCGTGCAAAAGCTAATTTTTGGTCTTTCACGAATCCGGGCGTTTCTGGCGGATTGCTTCGCGCAACTTGCGCATAACTTGCAGGTAATATTTCTTATTGACAGTTTTACCTGATGTACTACGCCCATGCAATCGAAGAAAACTGTAAACAAAACCTTCAATTCGACCAAACTTTGCGTGCTTTTTTCGATCTTTGCTCGTGCGGTAGCTTCCATCGGGATGATTGAGCTTTGGTTTCCACGTCATAACCATAAACCCATGATTCGTCACCAGTTATGACTCTCTGGACCTAATTTGGGCCGTCGCGGATATAGTCCAACAGCTCCTTAGCAATGTTAATGCGATGCTGTTTTTGGTCAAAATTGGGCAATGTTGGTACGAATTTCACGGCACCCGTCTCACGCCAAATCATTGGTAAAAATCAAATGGCACGAGCCAATCGATATGTTTAAGTCCTCAGAAACTTCTCTAACGGTGAATCGACGATTGGCCAATACTATTTTCTTCACTTCATCAATGTTTTCATCTGTTGTTGACGTGCTTGGGCGTCCAGCACGCTTTTCGTCATTCACATCTTCTCGGCCCTCTGAGAATATTTTGTACCACCGATAAACGTTGCTTCGGACCAAGGTAGTTTCACCATATGCTACATTCAACATTCGGAATGCGTCCGCTCAATTAATTTTGTTTTCACACAAAATTTGATAAAGATTCTTTGATCCATTTTTTGGAATAGGCAAATATCGATGATGAGCCAAAACACGTGCAAGCAAAGCAGCTGTCAAAAATTAACTGAATATTCAAAATGGCCGAACATGTCGGCATAAGTGAGAGACATGAGTACCAACATAACGCCACAAAAAAATCCAATTTCGAATATACGTAACCCGCGGAACGAACATTCAAAATGGCCGAACTTGTGAGAGACATGAGTACCAACATAACAGACCTCGTATGTCAAAAATCCTGAAATTATATAAATTACAATATATCAAATTATGTAAGATTGAAATCAATACTTTTTCCTTGAAAATATAACTTCATTCAAAAGTTTTTTAGGTTGATTCATTTCATAACCAAGAGTACACCTATTTTTTTTTTAAATATTAAATGCTTGTTAGCAAAATTCATCAACGGAAGCTGCTGAAATCTAAAAGGATGTAACTGTTAATAATATTAACAATGACCTTATTATAAATCTAAATGACTAATTCAATTGTTTCTCTAAACATTCATGACATAGAAATGACTGTCTAGTTGACTTTCTAACCCGCTATGTTCAAAGTTTCAACAATGCAGATAGTATAGGTTATAAAAGGGTCCAATCTAACTGGTTGCGATTTGTAACTTGCTTCATCAATTCAGTGACCATCGTTCATTTGGTGGTGGAATTTCAATTTAATTTAATTAACTGAATAAAAAAAATTCTTTACCAACATGTGGATAGAATCTTGAAAATTATAAAAACAGTATAGAAGCAGGAAAAAACGGTGAACAGTACAAGACAGCATCAGCACCAATGGTTCAAGAGGAAAAAAGTTCAGTATTTTTCTCTAATTTCGCAACCAAGGCCAGTGGAGTTTAGTGTCTAATAGGTATGCCCGAATTGATTGGCTACACCGATTAATACCTAACATTGTCCGTTTGCCAGTCTTTCTGTTTGTTCTTCTGTTTCTTGGAGCAACTCTAATCTACTCCAAAGTTCGATTTAACTCATACTATCTACATCATACTATCTCAACTTTGCTGCAAGCTTTTCTTTTAGTTTCTTGAATTGTTACTAGTCTCCAGCAACGATCCGAAGTAATTGCAAAGATTTTTCGTAGGTTAAGAGATTTTTTTGCCTGCCGCGATTCTTTTAATCAACAATTATCTCCTGCCACCTTCTCAAATTGGACGTGTGCCAGTCGCTCGGTTAATTCCTTACATCGTTGTTGGTCTTCTCTTATTTCTCACCTGTCGATTTTGATTTTTAATTTTTTTTCATTCACAAATCATTCAAAAATTTGATACCTGTCGAAAATTGTGTTAACTGACATTAAAATGTAATACGAAGTATGAAGTGGGTCACAATTGACCAGTCATAGTTGCTCCTCTCTGTTGATTGTTTCTTTTTTTAACTTTTAACTCTTTTATGTGGATCTTAAATTGCCCTTTTTTTTGTGAATACAATTTTTTCATAAGAAATGCCAGACAATCGTTTTATAAGCGAAAAAATGAACTAGCCGAACTACCAAAAATTGTTGGCGTAAAAGTAAAAGTGAATTTTTGGTATTTGTAATAATTTTGATTGAATTCAATTATTTTATTTCATTAAAAAATATGAATGATCATACAATAATAAATGATAGTATTATTTGACGATTTGCATATTTTTACTATGACTTTGTTACATATTATTTAGTTATGGCTAAATCTAAGAAGTTGCTATATATCTGATTAGATTCGGATAGATTAGATTTAGTACTGCATAAATTTAAATTTTTTACAATAAGTACATATATGGGGAAAAAATGCTACATTTTCTGATACTATTTAATCCAGGTGTAAAAACTATAGTGAACGTGAAAATTTGTAATCATGAACGCACGCCATTTACAATCTCTTCTTTGTCGCTGACAGAATCTCCGCTGAAGATGAAGTCTCCCGCGTTTAATAGATTGACAGCACAATGATAATTGAAATCAATCAAGAACATTTTCGGCACGATTTACTCAAAATTTTATTTAGTTTTCTCCCTTTAACTGTTCCTCCAAGTGTTATTTCTTCAATGCTTTAACAATACTTATTACATAATTTGAAATAATTTTCAGGCTATTACAAGAACTTAAGGATCTAGATAAGAAAGATCTAAAGATAGTACGGTATTTTTCACATTTTTTTTTATCTTTCCTCTACTACACGATTTTTTTAATTTAAATTTGTGGCCAGCTGTTATATAAAATTAGGAATGATTTGTTATGATAACTAAAATACTTCATTTTCTTTTAGCTTTCATCGGTTGAAAATTTTTTAACTGCTATTATTATTACTACTATCAGCACTAGAAAAATTTCTCTTCTATAAGACAATATATTTTTTTCCGTTCATGATTATAACAATTATGATTTCACTTACAGCGGTGCAACTAAAAAAAATTCAATTATTTTTTAAAAACGGACAATTTTTTCTTCAATACTTTTATAAAAGTATTCGGAATATCATCCTGATTTTATTTTTCATATATCGATAGAAGAAGATAACATCTTCGAAGATAATGTTAACTTTTATTTTGAGTTATTATCAAATTTGATTAACTATTAAATATAGAAGCTACCAGTGTTAATTGAGTAAATTTCTATTTTTTTTACAAAACTTATTATTATTAAGCAAGAAGTTATTTATTTATCAGTTAACCACATCTATGATTATATAATTATAAACATGTCCAAGCATACGGCTATAATTACGACGGTCGTTCAATAAGTACTTAGAAAATCCGAGAAATTGAGCTCGTAGTGTCTGTAAAGTTTTTTTTGTAAGTAGCATTATCGACAGGAAAGCTGTCAAAATTTCAGCTCGATCCATAGCGTAGGTCAATTTCTATCGTCGATTAAAGTTAACGACATTTATTTGTGCATAACAATGGAAAAAAGCGAGCTTAGGGCTGTCATCAAACATCTCCATTTGAAATGCTTAAGCCCGAAAGAAATCAAAGCCGAGTTGGATGCAGTTCATGGCACATCTGCACGTGTGTTTGATCCAGTTTACAATTGGGTGAATGAATTTAAACGTGGCCGTTCATCCACAAAAGATGAACATCGTTCAGAACGCCCAGTTGAGGTGTCTACTCCTGAAATCATCGACAAAATCCACAATCTGATTTTGAACGATCGGCGAATTAAAGTGCGCGAATTAGTTGAGACCACGGGCATATCACAAGGTACAGTCGCTTCAATTTTGCATGAAAAATTGTCTGCGAAAAAAATTTCGGCAAGATGGGTGCCGCGTTTGCTCTCAGAGGAGAAGAAGCGCAATCGTGCAGTGGACTCTGAGGCTATGTTGGCACTCTATCATCGCAATCCTGCCGAATTCCTTCGTCGATATGTCACTGTGGACGAAACCTGGATACACTACTACACTCCAGAAACGAAGAGACAGTCATCACAGTGGATTTTCAAGGGTGAACGGGCTCCGAAGAAGGCAAGGTGATGGCCACGGTCTTTTGGGATTCGCAGGGCATCATTTTTATCGACTACTTGGAAAAAGGAAAAACAATAACAGGAGCGTATTACGCGTCGTTATTGCAACGGTTGAGCGAGGAAATCAAAGAGAAACGCCCCCATCTGAAGAAGAAAAAAATCCTCTTGCATCAGGACAATGCGCGTGTGCGCACCTGCGCTGTTTCCATGGCCAAAATTGTGGAATTGAGAATAGAATTGTTGCAGCATCCCGCTTATTCACCAGATTTGGCCCCGAGTGACTATTTTCTTTTCCCCAATCTGAAGAAATGGCTTGGCGGACGACGGTTCATTTCCAACGAGGACGTCATTGCTCAAACGGATGAGTATTTTGCAGAACTTCCGAAATTCTATTTGTTGGACGGGATAAAAATTTTGGAAAAACGGTTGGAAAAGTGTATAGAGCTAAAAGTTTTTTTCAATTTTTTTCTAAGGACTTATTGAACGACCCTCGTATATAAAAAAAACCTTTGCATTTTTCTAAATGAATATACATTTGACATTTTATTAAGTCGTTACTATTAAAATAAAATACAACAGAAAACATTACCTTGATCAATTGATATTTTCTCATCAATAATATAGAAATAGGTTAATTAAATTAAATATCACAAATTTATAGAAATTATAATTTCTAAATACATTATTACTTATATTAGCTCGATTAAAAGGTGATTGAGATGTGATCTTCAATAGGTTATGCCTATCTAAACCAGTGCTAAAGTGTAGCACCCATTTCGAACGTCATCAGTTCTGTACAATTTTCTGCAAGGACAAAGTTAAAATCTCTACTTTTCCTATTTAGATAAAAACAGATTCCCATATAAGATATTGACAGATATATAGAACGATATTTATTGTTATAGTTTGGATACTCGTAGTTCATTTAAATTGTTTGCATTTTCAATAAATACCGGAACATTTATTTTGTTTTCAATTTCAATTATTTTACACTCAACCACGGATTAGTTAAATACCATTTGTTAAAGCACAAGAATATTTAATGTACTAGTATTTGTGGACCATAGTATGGACGGAATTGTATACATATGATTGAATAGACAACAATATTGGATATACACGTATGAAGAAATTATTTGTGAGCACAAAACCTTTATTGTTTTCGCATATAAAACCAAATACGAGTAAATATAAGCTAAGCGGCTTCCCTATATACGAGTATAAGTGAATCGAGGAGTATATCAACGAGAATTAGTTATCGATATCAATATCAGTATCGGGAACGATTTAATGCTAATATCTTGTGGGAGACATCATACAAAAGATTACGCCTTACTACTCTTGCTTAGCCAGTATTTGCCTAGATTACGACTTGATATTACCGTGCAGATATTAGAATTAGTTTACCTTGAGAATCGATTATCGTTGTTGCGCTGGATTGCATGTTTAACGATAGCTGTTATGAGTAATATACTCGTACACGCAAATATGTCGCGTAATTCTATGGTTTCACTTTCTATCCATGATTTGTTTAAATGATTTTATTTTTATTTTATTCAATTTACTCTAGTTCAAATTTTATTCTTTTTTTTTTGCTAATTTTATTTACATTGGGGTTTTTTCATTTTATTGTATTATTTGTATCCATAAACCGCCACCACGACTCATTCTCATTTATTATTATTTAGTCTTATTGTTATAGAGGTAAAAAAAAACCGACGTCAAGTCAATTGTGGGTTTTAAGATTTAGTTAATTTTTTTAAAAATAAATGAAATCGAAATCAAGAGCGAGAAGACAAAGTGTTGCCAATTATTTATAATGTAGTAGATATTCGTTACAGGTGTAATAGGTTCACGTAAATGAAACCAACCGATAAGACTAAAAATTGATTTAGGCTGAAGCTGTCAATTGTTTTTCAGGTGCTCGGAAATTAATAGCTTATGCATTTATCGAACGCAACTAATTAGGGCATATTTAAGAAGAGTTTTTTTTTAACAAATTCATAAGGAATACAAACAATTATAAATACGTACGAATACAGGTCTAGTATAGCTTAGACATGTGACAGCGTCTTAAAATATCGTGTCTACCTTGAAAAAATGCTTGAATTCTTCGACCAACGCCCATAGAACATTATCCGCCATTAAAAAAATTTCCACTTTTCACACTATTTATTATGATCTTTTTCGTATATAATTTCTAAAATAAAAAAGTTTCATTTCAATTTATGATTTATCTTAAACCTCAAATGTCTGTCCTTAAGAGATTCTAAAGAATTTTCCCTACTTTCAAAATGTCGTGATTTATGGAATCTTATTGAATGTTGGGCTATTTCTTACGAGTAGAATTTTTCTATTTAATTTTCATGCCAAAGACAACAATCCAATGGCATCAAGTTTTATGGTCTTGACTAATAATTAAAATAATGCAAAAATCGACGAAGTTTTTAATTTATTTAAAAAAAATATCTTTTAAAGTGATCGACTATCTAATTATATAAATTTGTTTCGTAAAAGAGTTTTAGCAATGGCACTCAAATCACCTGAACTAATAATAATCAAAAATAGTTTCGTTTATAAAAAAAAAATTAAATACAATACATTTTTACAAACATCATCATAATTTTCCATTTAACTTTTTATATTCAATATAGAAAACCATTGTCATCTTGAACTTCTGTCATAAAAAAGATCCGTTGTTACAATATTTATTTTAAACTTTTTTTAACTAAATTTTCAAAAAAAAAATTTTAAAAATTGGGGGTGCACCACTATTTACTATTTACTACCCTCCAGTTAGTATATTTACAAATAGGATAATATTTTACTAAGCCTTTTTGTTAATTAGCGCATTTTCTTCAACTTTATTGACTCTCTCGTTATTCAATAGTGAGGTTTAACGTGGAAAATGAAGAAGATTCAATGTCAATAAGTCTTAATGTCCACTTTAAACCCCACTATTGAATAACGAGAAAGTCCTCAAACCAGTGACAATAATCATAAATTCTCGTAAATAATATAAGCTTTTTTAATTTGAATGCTACTGAGAGTAAAGTCATCACGGATGTACGTTGTTGTCATTAAAGAAGTTACCTGCACCCCCCCCCCCCCCAACATCGCAAATGGTATATATTAAAAATTTTCTGCCAATTTTAATATTTCGCTTTATAATAGAAAAATGTACGTCAAGTCTATCTAGAATTTTTTCCGAAGAAATTCGATCTAATTTCTTTAGCCAAAGTGAGAAAAATAACAAAATAACTTTGAATTTCACAATAAAAAATTTTGGCAACTATACAGAAACCACCCGATCTTCTCAAATATGGATATGTTATGTGTTAAGACATCAAAAACACAGTTTCTAATATAAATCAAAATTTATATTTTTTGCTCAATTTATACTTTTAAAAAAAAGTACCTTTAAATAACAATATTTCTTTTATGATATTTATCAGTTTAGCTGTTTGACTTTTTAATAGTAAATTTTAGTACTTAATAAAATTTGAATTCAATCCATATGCCATTTTTTAAGGGCACTTAAACATGTACTTGTAACGAAACTCGAAAAAATTCATATAAGTATATTTAAAGCAAACGTAATAGAATCAAAATAGATTTTCCTGGAAATACTAATAAATATTCTCATTTACATATTGTATAATAAAACTTAAACAAGTAGTTGGTATTATCGATCGATGGCCGTCTATCAGTTTAAGTGTTGATTGGATTGCAAGTGTCCTTCTGCCCGTCAATTTACGCATTCAGTTATAGGGTGCGCACGTGTAATAATTGCGATCTTTGTGCTTATGATGAGTACAAGTATTCAATCTCAATAGGAAGAGTCTTTAAAATACTTTTTAATAGCTCTTCAGTAATTATATACCACCCTACACCCATAAAGTATCACGTAACATAACTATATTTTTCTTCAGCAAATTCAAAATATTCGCTTACACGTTGTTACAGTCTGAAAAAATACAACATAGAAAAATATAAACATGGTACAGCTGTAATTGATCAGCTATTATGGCATAACTTGTACTTGTTCCAATGTTAAATTGCAGCAGAATAGACACATCATGTCTCCAGGAGATATGTCAACACGTTTGTGCATAGCTCAGTCACTTATTTTTGCTGAATTTGAATGTGAAATTATGCGAAAATAGTACATGTAAGGCCGTAAAAACATTAAAACGAGTGTTTAGTCAATATTGAGATACTTTTTTTTACATTTGTTTATTTTAAAATTTGTATTTAATCTGTTTTTCTTTGTATTAAATCATTTATTTTTTATATGGGGGGACATGTGCATAAGGTAACTTGTAATATTTTATATTTTTTTTCTAGGAATGACAAATCATTTTTTTTTTTTTTTGTAAGATGATTTTTATTTGGTTTCTATGCATTGCACGATATATTTACCTAGTCTTAAATGTCTAAACATCGACGATCGGTATTGTAAAATTCAAGAGTGAAATCAGAGCACGAGTCAAAATAAATTCCATGACTACACATGTACACATAAACAGGATCTCCATCAGGAATCTTCCATTCAAATTGTTACGTAGTAAAAAAAAAAGCGTTCACAAAAAAAATATTTTCTCTGATATCTCATTTTCGTTCAGATACTCGTAGTATATAAGTGGGTAGGTATTAATCGAACCCAATGTACACACACACACACGTACAGAAGCCAACTTGTATGCTAAGACCTCATAAAATTAGACTAAATTACAGAGATGCTAAAATTTTCATTTTTTTCTATATATTTTATATTATATAAAGGCAGAAAGAGATCGAATCCAGTTTATGGCCTCAAGGTAGATAATCACCTAAGCAATGGGTAACAGTGGGCGTAATAATTTCGCTCTCCTTACTAGCAATTGCCAAAGTCAAGCTATCCGTCTATGCCCTCTTCATAGTTTCACCACCACCTCGTCGAAAGTATGTTGTTTACACCCCTGCGTAGTCCTCATCATGATCAACAAAAGATCACCTCATCACTCTAATCAATTGTTCATCGTTTGCCGTTCTAGTTGTTCAGTCCGATTAGTTCAAAATCCAAATGAAAAATTCATCTTGATTTGTCACCTTGTGTAAAGAAGAGGGAAGGGAGGTAATCATGACAGACAGTGTGTGCTGTTATTGTTTTTTTTTTTTCGACGAATCTTTCTACCACCTGCACATTGCTAGTATTCAATTTTGGAAGTTCAACTTCAAATTTTTGTTATTTTTTTCTAACAATAAGATTCATTTTTTTTAGCTCTCTCGCCTGTAATCCTCAATTTATCCGCCGTTACCCCAAAAATTCCATGTATCGCGTTTATTTGTCCGCCGGCCGATTTATTTGGATTGACTTGGTAAGAGCTTATATTGCCAACAGCCGGATCACTACGGATACGGCTGCCAATTGTCAATTTCTAATAATTTTAATTTGATTTTGGTGTGCGATTTACCTTGTAACTTATGCAATTCATTCCTTCTATCTGGACATAAAATAAACAGTGCACGAGAAGATACATACATGTGTATGTTCATACTTATAGCTCTTATAAATTAGTATTATCGACATTGTAGACGTCTCATCGCTGTTATTATAATATACAACCTGCTTATTCTCGTTGTGATCTATCTTTGTGGGCTTCACGTATATGATGAACACTTTCCCTCCCTGTCGCATACAAGAAAGGATTAAATTTCCAAAGTGAAAGTTGATATATTTATTTTTGGATTTCATTTTCGAATTTGCTAATATTACTTGTTACCATCGTCGTTGCCATTCCTACTACTATTGTACAATATATTATTATTATTATTATTAAAAATTGTTTTTAAGTATAATAAAAAAAAATTCCGATGATACTTCCAAGCCAATCTTCTATGCCAACAATATTTTTATTGAAGATTTTTCCTTTTTTAGACAACATCTGATCCGATAATCCGTGACAATTACAGGTGATCAAGTAAAAACTGGATTATTCGACTTACGAGTACATACTTGTGCTAGGGTAATATATTTTTTCGTTTGAAATTTGGCATTGTCATTTTTGGTAGTATCATACAATAATTTCCTTTTTATAATTTCACTTTAAAATTATCACTTGAGCCCATGGCTAATGAAAAAGTGATGATTACATTATTAAACACCTAAGATTTTTTTCAAATGTTCAAATTGCTTGCTTTCAGGACATTCTTGAATAATTTTATGTACATTACAAGAGGTCTTTAACAACTTAATTACAGAGTTTCTTAAAATATTCCTATGGAACTTTTATAGTTGGTGAAAACAGTTTGTATAAATTAAAGAGAAGTATTCAACACAATCCATATATGGTAAATATGTTATTTCATTCAAACATAACTAATCCAACATCTGTTTTTGTATTGCTCTACGTATTAATTTGATAGAGAACTTTGTTCTCATAAAAAGGTCGTCTTCAGTTTATATATTTACGTGTATATGTTTAAAACAATCAAAATCCAAATAGTATTCTATATCGTTCAATATAGAAGTTTCATTTTTTTTAAAGAAATGATGCTTTCTTAGAAATTTTAAAATGGCATGTGAACGTACTATGATTTAAACTATAGAATGCAAAGGATTTTAAAAAATAAAATAGATAATCCTATACTTTCTTAATAACGTATTCAACTTGGAACAACAAATAATCAGTTGGAGAATATCATAAAAAAGTTTCATCTTATTAATTGCGTACGCATTGATTTTTCTACAAAAAGATGGTGAACTCGTAAATCAAAACGACTAGTGGGAATTGGTTCAGTAAGATTACAAGGAAGATTGGTACTCGTATGTATGCTTATTCCATGCTTGGAGACTTGATATATTTTTTTTATATAAAGAATGTGTATTTTCCTGTTATTACTAATTTTGATGTCTGTAGTAAGAAATCAAACCAATTTTTGGATTGTCAAATAAGAATTAAAGTTTTAATAAAGTCCTGGCCCATTTCATAGGACTTAACATATGGTACACAGAAAAAAATCCAAACGAAGAAGATATATCTTACTATTTCAAATATGGCCTAAGACTTTACAAACAACTTAATTGAGTTTTGTAAAGATTAACTAAAACATACAAAAAAAAAAAATAATCAATTTTAATCGATGGATATGGTAAAAACTCAAATTTCCAGCGTTTATCGAAAGGAGCGGCACCTAACCTTCATATTGAAGCTTATCCAAATTTTTAATCAATTTTTTAGGTTCGTAATTCTATGGCTATGCATGTTAATTAGATTGTTGAGCTGCCGATTTGTAGGCTTTTTTTTACAATGATTTCAGCTTTCAGCTTAAGTGGCTTTTTGGCAGAAGGCTTGAGGCTTTCACAGAAAAACAATGTCAGCTCACACATACTATATTGGGAAATTTAATTAGTTACAATTTTTATTATTTAGAAAGTTAATTGATTGGCTGATTTCTTTTTGATAAAGAGAGTACTTGAAATGCTGTAAAAAAAATATGCTTGATTCTTTTTTTCAATTGACCATAAGTAACATTGGCAATTTTTATGCAATAGCATACTAAAATGTAATTTTTTTTCCTGCATTATGTAAGGGGCGCGTGCTAGTTTTTTTTTTTAAACTATTATTTGGTAGTAATATGTACGATTGCTGTTGCAGTGAAGGAGAAAAAGCTTCGAAATTTGAACGAACCATAAAGTATAAAAAAAAAACTCTTACGACAATCCGTATGTCTTAAGAAATTCGGTGAATATTTGGAGCGATTTCGTAAATTAATGCAATAAAAGTAGTCGTGCAGTCTACTGAGTGGTTCTTACACGAAAACTCTCATTATATTCCTTGCCATTAAATTTTAATTTGATTATTTATGCTTTTCTTCTAGTAATACGAGTTGTATGCGTTATTGCTGGAATTTTAAATTTAAAAAAAAAAATAATATGCGCAACTTATGTAGTAATACTAAAAAAAGGAAATCAAATATAAATTTATTAATGACAAGCGTCTGACCAGAGATTATCCGCTTCCAAAGTCCTCTAATCCAATTCAAACGCTAGATAGTTAACCAGTTCGTTGTCTAGTGCGCAATCTTCATTTTCCGTATCGATTTCAATCTAAATGATTTTAATTCAATTCAATGTCTTGGAATCATCAATTTATTAAAAGAGGAGCTGAAACATGGAGGAGTTCATCTTATACAACACACATAGTTGTTACCTGCTTTGAACCTAGGTATTAGTGAACTAATTCTAGAGTGCCTAAACTATTGCAAACGGCACTAACACAACCATTTCGATGTAAATATTTACTGCAATGTAATAATTTTGCATGCATGCACTCGAACTGATAACTTGTTTTGATTCCGCAATTTCCATAATTAAAAGTGTTCCACTTTAGATTGGATAAAATCCATGAGCACTAACAAGATGCTTGCATGCATATGCTCGAATGTAGCAACACCACAAATTACTTATTTGGGACGAATATTTTTAACGACTTTATAAAATTTTAGACTTTAAATATCTTACATAAAATTATACTTTGTATACTCTGACTACTCGAAACACATAATTGAATAATTGTGTTTTAAAAAATGCTCGATATTTATTGTATAAGATTTCAACGGTTTTCTTACATTCCAAAAAATATTGATCTACTACCATGTCCTGAAAATTTATGTTATTTATGCTAGTATATGAGGGTAAAATTTATATTTCCTTTTTCTTTTCGGATACGTTTAAAATAAAAATAATCGTTTACAAAAAATTACATCACTAATTAATTGATGATATTGTGTGGCATAAACAAACTGAAAAATATAGTCTACGATAAGTATTTGCAAGGATAATAGAGGAAAGTACTCTTACGAGTGGATTATGATAAGTTACCAATTTAAATTCCTTTTATTAATTTAACTCCACTTAATACACAAAAATTAGAATCGAGGTATAAATAGTTTAAATAGTCAAGAAAATATAATTTTTTTTAGAATCACCATTTGTCGCATTTTATCTTTAAAACAAAAATAGATGACTAAAAAATTCACATTAAAGCAAATAAATTTGGAAAAAAATTGAAAATTCTATTTTGAAAGGATATTCTTTAATATAAATTTTTCTGCAAATAAATAAAGTAAAGAAAAATTTACGCTCCAAGATTTGTTATAGTGTTTTTTTTTTTAAATAATTGCCAAATAATTTTATAACAGATGCAAATATCAAACAATAGAAAAATCTACCAACATTAGAATTTGAATTGTTAAGTTATTATTTAATATTTATATGTGTACAACTAAGCAGGTAACTCTGTAAAAACACCATATAACAATATATATTTATTTTATAAGAAAAGTTTATAAAATAACACAGTAAAAATATTTTTGTTTGCAAAATTCATTTTTATTATTTAACATAGTTGCCTTCGAGGGCGATACAGCGATTATAGCGATCTTCCAACTTTTCGATACCATTTTTATAGTACTCTTTCGGTTTTGCCTCAAAATAGGCCTCAGTTTGGGCAATCACTTTATCATCGGTCTTAAATTTCTTGCCAGCGAGCATTCTCTTGAGGTCTGCAAACAGGAAAAAGTCGCTGGGGGCCAGATCTGGAGAATACGGTGGATGGGGAAGCAATTCGTAGCCCAATTCATTGAGTTTGACCATCGTTTTCATCGACTTGTGACACGGTGCATTGTCTTGGTGAAACAACACTTTTTTCTTCTTCAAATGAGGCCGTTTCTTAGCGATTTCTTTCTTCAAACGATCCAATAACGCTATATAATAGTCGCTGTTGATCGTCTGTCCCTTCTGGAGATAGTCAATGAATATTATACCATGCGCATCCCAAAATACAGACGCCATCACCTTGCCAGCCGACTGTTGCGTCTTTCCACGCTTTGGATTCGGTTCGTCGCTCGCTCTCCACTCTGCCGACAGGCGATTGGAGTCTGGAGTGTAGTGACGGAGCCATGTTTCATCCATTGTCACATATCGACGCAAAAATTCGGGTTTATTGCGCTTGAACAGCTCCAAACACTGCTCAGAATCATCAATACGTTGTTGTTTTTGGTCCACATTGAGCTCAAATATTCATGCACGATATGTCCAACACGCTCTTTCGATATCTTCAGAGTCTCAGCTATCTCGCTCAACTTCACTTTACGGTCATTTAAAATTATTTTGTGGATTTTTTTGATGTTTTCTGCCTTAACCACCTCTTTTAGGCGTTCTAAAAGTTATAGAGTAAACAATCTTTAACAGAACTCTTTCATATGCAAAAAATGATTATGTTATTATTTAAAAACAAAAAATATATACGAGCCCTATTTCATATGTATTGATCCAGGGCAAAAATTTTTATTATGTGTTAGCATATGAACTCATACAGGTTAATTTTTTTATCAACAAAATATATTATATTTTTTACTTTAAGATACAACAATTCTCTAAATTTTCCAGAAAAAATTTTTGTATTTTATTTATCTAGAAGTATTTTATATATCAATTACAAAAGAAACATCTATTTCATATGTATTGGTCTAGGCAGCTATTTTTCTAGTATTGAGGTCGGTTGTTTTATTCTTTGAAAAAAAGTCCCTAAAAACTTCTCAGTATTTAAAAAAAATTGTATTGTGGTAATATGTGAACTTATTCTGGTCAGTATGAGTACACCATGGCACGTGGGAAGGCAATATCGGCTGATATCAGAAAAATTATAATTGAGTCATCAAATAATGGAAAAAGTGCTTATAAAATTGCAAAAGATTTATTTTTATCAAGATCTTCTATTCAAAATATAATAAATCTTTTTAAAAAAAATAAAAACATTGACATTAAAAAGAAATCTGGCCGTCCAAGTACGTTTAGTGAGCAGGATTATCGAGCATTGGAGAGAATATTGAAGGCAAATCGACGAGATACCTGCGAGGAAATTTCGGTTTTATGGGGTAAAATGCTCAAGAGGACAGTTTCAGCTGTAACTGTGCACAGGGCAATGAAAAAAGTTGGGTACGGTTTTTATAAAGTAAGTTAGGTGCATAATTCGTATTTTTTTTAAATTTAAATAAACATAAAAAATAATTTTTAATTTACAGGCCAAAGAAAAACCATTGCTGACGGAAAAGCAAAAAAAGAGACGTCTAAAATGGGCCAAGGAGCGTCAGAATTGGATCCCTCGTCAATGGGAAAATATTATATGGAGTGCTGAGTCCCGTTTTGAGGTTGCGGTTGGAGACTCAAGGAAGAGAGTTATAAGGAGAAAAGACGAAGCCTTTCATTCAGACTGTTTCAGCCGAAAAGTTAAATTTCCAGCATCGGTGATGGTATGGGGCTGCATGTCAGCTAATGGTGTAGGAAATCTATATTTAATTGATGGAATTGTGAATTCCGAAAAATATATATTCATCCTTAAACACCACCTTTTACCTGCGATCCCACAATTGAAGGATATCGATGGTCATTTCATTTTTCAGCAGGATGGCGCTGCATGCCATACTTCCAAGAAAAGTATGAAATGGCTATCTGATAACAATATCTCCGTCTTAGATTGGCCATCCAGCAGCCCTGACTTATCACCAATTGAAACTCTGTGGGGGGTAATGAAAAAAAAGCTCCGCAAGGAACCACAAAGGACAGTTGGAGATTTAAAGGCAAAACTGCGGACTATTTGGGAAAGTTTCACACCTGAATATTGTAGGACACTAGTTTCAAGCATGCCAAATCGAATAAAGGAAGTTTTGAGTGCGAAAGGGGATGTTACAAAGTATTAAAGACAATTCCGTACAAGTTTGATGAGTTTTAATGGCTAGACCAATACATATGAAATAGATGTTTCTTTTGTAATTGATATATAAAATACTTCTAGATAAATAAAATACAAAAATTTTTTCTGGAAAATTTAGAGAATTGTTGTATCTTAAAGTAAAAAATATAATATATTTTGTTGATAAAAAAATTAACCTGTATGAGTTCATATGCTAACACATAATAAAAATTTTTGCCCTGGATCAATACATATGAAATAGGGCTCGTATAAGTTAAGAAATAAATTATGTCTATCAGTATTTATCTCCGCTGTCTCTTATATACTTAATTTGGTATATTATATTATATATACATACATGCATAATTAATATGAAATTTTACCAACTGTGATTAAATTTTGTTTAAGACTACTGAATTATATTATTTATTATACGCTTCTAAGGTCTACGAATTTTATAGAGCAAGAAAAAATTATTCTTATGACAAACCTTATTAACTACACAACTCCTAAACTGTTAAAGAATCAACTAGAAAACATGATAAAGAACAAAAAATAAGCTTTTTTCGAATATTTATAATATTTTTTATATTTGATCCTAGAAATTTACGAAAAAAATTATCAATAGCAAACAACACCGTACTAGTTTTCACAAAAATATTTGAAAAGAATTGTGAAATCTTAGAAAATTTTCTATTTCCAATATGAATATTGTTCAGATTCCAATTACAAATACAAATACATAGTACATAGTAGGTAAGCTGTCATATAAACAAAATAATATATATACATCCGTTAGCGTTCACAATTTATTCAATCTGTGAAATATTTATACTAGAAAAATCAACTGGTTGTCATCTATGTTGATATTTTTGATGACATGCCAAACTGGTGCACATTTCGTTGTCTGTCCATTAGTCGATTGCGTAAATAAATGGAGCAAATAGGATGCATCTCATCATATCGCATCTCTCGACGTTATTCCATATTGCATTGCAGTGGACCAGATCAAGTTGATGTAGACAACCGCCATTGCAAACTGGTTTTCACCTCATTAATTCACAATTTCCAAGGAAAGAATATTTTAAAAGTGAAATAGCCCCAGACGTTGGGGTTTGCCCATTTTTTTATTTATTGGATTGATTTTATGTTCATCAGCACTTTCTGAATAAATCAAATACCAATTACACGACGCACTATCTATATCTACTCATCCACTCATTACCCTCCTCCACACAGAGTTGTACATCAATGTAAAATTGACAACAAACCGATGACTATTCCTACAGCACAATCCACCGTTCACAGATCGCCTTATAATCGTCATATTCATGAGACCCGAGTTTAGCCCGATTTAGACTTATAAAGGAAGCTCCATTAACGGCACACTCATATCAAATGCTAACAAACTTGATCAGTGCAACAAGTCTACTACCGAATATAGAATTCTAAATTATGACATTTTTTACTAATTTGCGATGCCACACTGCAGTCTATTTAAGTCTCAAATGAGACTCAAACTAATTTGCATTGAAAAAGAGGAACTACTTCATAGATCGCAATTATTTAATTGACCTGAAATGGCATTGTTTCATATTCATCACCGTCATAGTCATTATCATCATTATCTCAATCATTAGAAATTTCCATTTGTAATAATTACAAAATAATTTAGTTATCCTTTATGTAATTATTAAACTGGAAATATATAATCACTATGTTACATATTGTGCATATTTTTTACTTCAAAAGGATAATTAAAGGTGGATGAATAAATGCTTTCTAACCGATTGCGTATTTTAAAAATGAAAACTGGAAAGAATATCTGATCCGAAAGAAAGTAAAGTTGTTCTGAATAAAAATTAAGATTTGCTGTTTATATATAATTAAAATAAAATGGCAAATACCTGCTTTTTTAAATAATCCAGGAAAATTATTTAGTTTTCGATTTAAAAAAACGATTTTGACGACTATAGTCAATTTTATGTAACAAGATTTAGTCATCATCCCAAAAACAAATTTAACTTTTTAAATATTGTGGATAAATCTATGCACGTTTGTGCCCAAAAATATAATCTCACCAGACTAACGAGGTCTGTTCAAAAGGTATGACGTGATCATCCCAATGGAAGCTGCCGCACGAGCCAAGACCGAAAAAAGCGCGGCAAGTTCGGTCGAATGTGAAGGTTTTGTTTATAGTTTTCTTCGATTGCAGGGGCGTGATGAATCATGAGTTCTTGCCACAGGGTAGAACGGTCAATAATGAATATTACCTGCAAGTTATGCGCAAGTTGCTCGAAGCAATCCGCCAGAAACGCCCGGATTTGTGGAAGAACAAAAATTGGCTTTTGCACCATGATAACGCCCCTGCTCACGCATCGTTGCTTGTGCGCGAATTTTTGGCCAAAAACAACACACTAATAATGCCGCAGCCACCGTATTCCCCAGATCTGGTCCCCTGTGACTTTTTCTTGTTCGCAAAACAGATTCTTTGATCCATTTTTTGGAATGGGCAAAAATCGAAGACGAGCCAAAACACTTGCAAGTGAAGTAGCTGTCAAAAATTAACTGAATTTTCAAAATGGCCGAATTTATCGGCAAAAGTGAGAGACAAGAGTACCAACATAACGCCACAAAAAATCGAAAATCCAATATACGTAACCCGCGCAAATTCAAAATTCGCGATACTTTTTGAACAGACCTCGTATATACGTGTATTCTGGGGTTATGGGATCATAAATAATCTCAGAAAATTTAACTTCTTTAATTCGTAGCGATTTTCCGCGTAATAATTATTTTCTGAGTTTGTTTCAATTATTGATTAGCTAACATATACGAGTATGTATGTATGTGCATGGAGAATTTACGTTTCTATATAAGAAAATTCAATGTTCTGAATACCTCAGAAACCTAAATAGATCGAAGATTATGTGAAAATAATTTTTCTGAAATTTCCCAAATAACGTTAATCAATTTTTACCAATATTACGTTAATTTTGTTTTTTCTTTTTTATGTTAGTAAAACTACTGTCTTATTATCTACTAGGAAAGAGTTCGTGTAATGATAAATGACTCGAAATAATACGACGACGTGGAGCAGTATTTTATGCACAAAAAAAAAAATTGGTTCAAAACAATGAACTTAAATCTCAACAGAAAACAATCAAAGTTTCATTAAAATTTATTAGCCATAAAATGTAATTATATGTCAATGTAATCGAATGTAATAAGAAAAATAAAACTTCAACATTTTAATACTCATTATTGAATGTAGGCTGTATTATTAGTGTATGATGAAAAAGTGTAAGTACTCGCACATGAAATCAAAATTGGTATAATTAAATAGAAAATTGGAAGAAAATTCTCCAATGGATTCAATTTTATGGTCAATAGTAAAATTGGTAATAAAATATTCGAAAATATCACGTAGTGTAATCCCATCATCCTTTTTCGCAATTGATAGTAATAAAAATCGAAAACTCTCATGACGAATTATTTAATGTCAATTCGAGATATTCTTGAATAAAAAGCTTTTTAAGGTTGAATCGTTAATTATTTAAGTGAAATTAGTAAAATTATTTATTATTAATTAAATTAGAGCTGAAGAACTCAAAGATTGAACTTGTGTTTCGGTAACAAAATAAAATGTATTCATTATCATCTATACTAACGTAAACGCCGTAAATACTGTCTATGTTAAGCTTCAAATGAAGCATGTATTGTCTTGGTATGCCCTAACTTTTAATTCCATAAGAGACCTGGAAGCTTGGCTTTATAGCCTCAATAACTATAGACCTACTATAATAAATACGGATACTAAATCCGTATTTATTATAGTAGGTCCATAGTTTTTTTTGACCGAGTGTACAGATTTTCAGTCATCATTAACGGGGTTCATTCGAAAAATTGATGGGCGGTAAAGATTAGCAAATAATTAATATAAACTTACTTGAGGATGAAATCAATTAAAGTTTAAGTGCGTTGAGAATAATAATGCTGTTCAATTACATTTTTTTAAAAATTTGAAAATTCTTAGACTATTAAGTATATTTTTGATTACCATGGCGCACAAAGGATAATAATAGCTTCAGTAAAATCATGAGAACATCACATACTAGGAAATAAAAGATTATAATGACATTCCTGATCACACTGTGGTTTTGTCATCAGTAATGTTAGGGAGCATGAAACGTGGCGATGTTACAATAATTACCTAGATCTATAATCATACGATTTCATAAGACCTCAAAATATTAAAAATGCTCACAGAATTTTAAAGAAAAAGAAATTATCAAAGGATTGCTTCTACGTAAAGACTTGACGATCTATACCCATAAACACCACAGAGAGATTTAAACAAATACTTCATCTGGTCATAAATCAATATTGTCGTTTTTATATTTAAATTATTATGTATGAATATTATTTTAAAAAATTTCCCAAGAACCTTAAAAAAACACTCTGTGTGTCATAGTAGATAAAGTAAGAGCGACTCCATTTATTTTAATATCAAAGAGATTGTGAGCAACTGCAAATATTTGGAATAAGAGATATAGTTCGACAAGAATTAGCGCTTAAGCAGCAGAGGATTTGCATTTATGATCAAAAATTTTTAGTATACAAGCTTAGGCTTAATAATTAAAACTGTCAATTTTCTTTACTCATATTGTTTTGGATATGATAATTATTTTTGGATAGAAATAATTTTATATTTTTTAAAATTGTACCCTTTAAACTAAGTTTTTATCAGAACAATTTGGTGATACGAGGTCTGTTCAAAAAGTATCGCGAATTTTGACTTTCCGCGGGTTACGTGAATTCGATTTTCGATTTTTTGTGGCGTTATGTTTGTACTCATGTCTCTCATTTATGCCGACAAGTTTGGTCATTTTGAAAGTTCAGTTAATTTATGACAGCTGCTTTGCTTGCACGTGTTTTGGCTCGTCTTCGATTTTTACCAAAACAGCATCGCATTAACATTGCTAAGGAGCTGTTGGACTCTGTCCGCGACGACCCAAATTTGCTTCAGAGGTGACGAATATTGGATTTATGGTTATGGCACGAGCCAAGACCGAAAAAAGCGCGCCAAGTTCGGTCGAATGTGAAGGTTTTGCGTACAGTTTTCTTCGATTCCAGGAGCGTGGTGCATCATGAGTTCTTGCCACAGGGTAGAACGGTCAATAAGGAATATTACCTGCAAGTTATGCGCAAATTTTCGCGAAGCAATCCGCCAGAAACGCTCGGATTTGTGGAAGAAAAGAACAAAAATTGGCTTTTGCACCATGATAACGCCCCTGCTCACGCATCGTTGCTTGTGCGCGAATTTTTGGCCAAAAACAACACACTTATAATGCCGCAGCCACCGTATTCCCCAGATCTGGTCCCCTGTGACATTTTCTTGTTCGCAAAACAGATTCTTTGATCCATTTTTTGGGATGGGCAAAAATCGAAGACGAGCCAAAACACGTGCAAGCAAAGCAGCTGTCAAAAATTAACTGACCATTCAAAATTGCCGAAGTTGTCGGTATAAGTGAGAGACATGAGTACCAACATAACGCCACAAAAAATCGAAAATCTAATATACGTAACCCGCGGAAATTCAAAATTCGCTTTAGCAGCGTTTGAATCAACAGAAGTTACGTAACAGCTTCCTTTTTTTAATTAACTTTTATATTCCGTGAAGAATAAAAAATTTACAGATTATAAATTTATCTATGCTATGCTCATTGTGTTATTTCTGAATTTCATTTTTCAAAGTCTATTTTGAATTTACCGCTTGATAGATGTATTTTGGTTAATTATTATGTCGGTCATCACAATTTCAGCCCTCACAACTTGATCTGGAAAATTTTTTTGTTCTGAAAATAATAACAATTTTGTTAATAGGACATATTAAGACCTACATATATTCATATGTATAATAACTATCTATCCATGTAGAATCATCTGCCTAAACCCTATTTAAAGGTTTAGGCAGATGATTCTACATGGAATCTCTTCTAAAATTAGATAACAAAATATAGATGAGGTGCTACTATATATAATTCCCATTAATTATTCTAGTTACCGCAGCAAAATAATTTCTTTTTCTAATTAATTTGCACATGTATAAGCTATGAATAGTTTAACCAATAAAACTTTTTAAATATTGGTAAAAGAAGTAAGCAAATGCATATATTTTGTGAAACAAAAGTTTTGGATTATTATATAAGCATATCTACTAAATGTGCTTATATGATAGTATATCAGTGATGCATATAGACTGACACAACTTAAAACAATCAATTCAAGAAATAGAAAATAGCCCTTAAAAATTTATTTGAAGATAATTCAAAGTAAAGAAATTATAAGTGAAAATGAAATTTGTTCCCAAAGTAAAAACTGGAGAAATTTCGTTTGTAGTGAAATGATCCCATCCATTTGCAAACAGAAAATATTGGCTAAAACTACCAAATTCGATTACGCAAATTTTGAGTATATAAATTTTTATCATGAATATATTAAATATCGTGTAAGAATTTTTCTTTAAATCGACTATTTCAGCATTTTTTTAAATATTTTTCTGGTTAGATATTCCAACATTTTGTAGTCACCATTTCGTATCAGTCACATATTTTTTACTATTTTTACAATATTGCGTAATATTGGAAAGCTGTAGTATTTTTCGTGGTTTCACGTTCAAATTCGACTTTGGCACGTTTTCTCAGCTAACTCTACTAAATGTACAGTACATGCCCAGTGTTGGGCAAACACATAAATCTCACAAATCAAATCACCTCGGGTATCACATTTCTCAATTAATTACATTGCGCACACCAATAATTCCAACTCGGATGTGATACAGAAAAACAAAATGAATTTTAGAAGAAAACTTTTCGAATCGAGCGAGTTAATCGCTGTCGAAAAATAACAAAATAAATTCAACAAATTAGCCATAAAAAGTGGGTAAATAAATAAAATTGAATAATGTAATAAAAAGTAATCACAAAATTGGAGTAAATGCTGAAAAATTTAAATTTATACGAAAAATTGAAAGTATCAGATTTGATACGTTTTACGTTTTGGTAGGGTAGTGGTTAATATTTTGGGGAGCGTTTTCTTCATTTTAACTTAGAGCACATATTCGTAGAAAGTAAAATACCAAATTTAAAAAAGGAAGAAACCATAGCAACTGACTGATGAGATTGAATATAATCTCCGGCAACCATTAAATACAAAATACCTCAACAGCTGACCAAGGAAAGTCTGAAGCTGATCTTGGATCAAATTCTTGTGGTGATTAATGCGAAGTAGACGATATCAGATATTGTGCATAGTCGCATGATCTTGTAACTACGAGTATCTAAGCAATTCGATAGAGAATGTAACCTTATAAAAACCTACCGTAGCTGTTAAATATCTCGTAGCCCTTGCAATTTCGTTCGGATACCGTGCAACAGAGACTCCACTCATTCATATTAGCGAACACCAGAAAATTGATGTAATAGAATCTTGTAATAAATTAACACTGTAGTGTGGTGTTGTCCCGTACTGACGTTGCCGTCGCAGCCATTATCATCATCGATCGCCGTCGTGTCGTACTCTATATTATTGCAAGAAACCCGTTGGTGGTACTGAGAGTATGTGCTCCAAATCATGCCTCACTAATAGATCATTCCGATCGGCCTTTTCTTTTTTCATCACTGATTGCCGTTGTCATTATAATATTTTCTTGATCATTTTCACCTTCTTTTATTTTCATCCCACTCGCTCTTTTTGACTATGCTTTTACCAATTCGTTTCTCTACAATATTTTTTTCTATTTATTTAAAAAGTCTACATTAACAAGAAAAGTATGAGGATAGCCTTAGGGGGCGAGCAAACATACACAAGACAATACTTATAATACTTGTATACGATCTGAAATTATTTTTAATACGCAATAAGATTCGAGTCAACAAAGAGTAATGTGGACAATTTTGTGTGTTTGATTTTTCTGTCATCAATATTCCAAAAAATTATTAATTAGTGATCAAGTGTCGCACTCGCCATCGTACTCGAATGTCGGTGCTTATCTGTACGGTTTGACAGGATAAAGTACACATGAGAGTCCAGCGTTTTAGGTGTTATTTTATTAGAGTATTATCTATCGTATTGAAAAAGGAGAGTGTCTACTAAATTCATTACGATTTTCATGAACGACAACGTACAATGTTTTGTGTTACCGATAAAAATCTTAATTGATATATCATGTTGACTAGGGATAGAAAAAAAATTAGAAAAACACACATTCTGCGATGACTATGACGATGGTTACAACTACCAACTATAGGTAGTCGAGAAAATTTTATGCTTGTTACTATACACATAGTTTTATCGATTACCTTCTCAATATTGAAATCTGATGATAAACCCCTTCAGACCAATGTAATGCAATCCAGTTCAGCTCAATCTTATATATACAATCCAATCTAATTCGATTCTCTGCAATCCAAAAAACCTGTAATCACTGTGCTGCTACTAATCCAAGTTTATAACCACACTTCGGATCGTCTAACTTTCTAGAATAACTTTTTCAATTAGCAAACTGTTTACTTTTCCTGATTCATTAACCAGATCTCTCTTCCTCTTATGTATTTGTATTTTTAAGAAATTTATATATGCCCAAAAACTTAATTTTTTATTTTGAAAGTCTTTTTGAATTTAGGCAAGAATGTAATCGACTAGTCAATTAACAGAAATTATTATCTAACATAATCCATAAAAACCAAACGATTTGAATAAATTTTGGAAGGAAAACAATCATTTTTTTTGGTTTGTCAGATATTTATATAAAGGAATTACACCGAACAAAGTGCTAATAGCTTGATATCGAGCATCTGATCAATGTGTACAGTATTCGGCAAAAATTGCTGACTCTCCTATTTTAAATAGATAACATAATTTATCTAAAGTTATACCCCCTCCTACCCAAGCCAATTAGCCTTTTTGTAGGTTTTTAATAGTCCTTTTTCGTAAATTAGGCTGAAATATTCCAAACATCCATTTAATAATTGAGAAAAAATGAATAGATTTATCTTTTTTTGGGCAAATTTCTTTAGCAATCACTGCTATTCAATTGAAAAGTAGCAATTTCTAACCTATTTCATATTTTTCTTTCACAATATCATCTAGAGCTCAGTTATTGTATAAGAAAATCAAATACTTATTAAAAAGGATTTTAAAAAAGTTAGCGGAAAAATGTATAAGTTTTGTAAGACTGCTAGATTTTTCGCAGGATATATAGAAAAAGAATGCTTTTTATAAATTAGAAAAATGCATACGTAGCTACTATATATATTTCTGGCCTAGGCAACACTAAGTGTTGCCAGGTGCGATCTGACATTTCCATTGGAAAGTTTGACATTTTTTAGCATAAACGTACTCAGAACGTTTTGACGTACGACTATCATTTGTGTTGTTTACAGTGACTTGAAAAAATCAATTTGGCAAAAAAATGGAATTAACTCGTGAACATTTTCGTGCGATCATTTTTCACAACTTTCGACGTGGATTATCACGACAAGAGTGCATCGATGAACTTAAATCTTTGTATGGCTATGAAGCACCATCCTATAGCACTGTGAAAAACTGGTACAACGAATTCAATCGTGGCCGACGCTCGCTCAAAGACGAATTCCGTGAAGGTCGTCCAAAAACAGCCGTTGTTCCAGAAAACATCGATGCCGTACGTGAACTGATAATGCAAGACCGTCATGTGACATACCGTGAGATAGAGGCATGCCTAGGCATTTCTCCCACCAGCATACATTCGATATTGCATGAACACCTGGCCGTAAAAAAGGTTTGTTCTCGTTGGATCCCGCACAATTTGACAATCGCTCAAAAAAAGGCTCGTGTGGATTGGTGTAAAGAAATGCTGAAAAAATACGATCGCGGTGCTTCAAAAGACGTTTATAAGATCGTCACAGGTGACGAATCATGGATCTATGCGTATGAGCCCGAAACAAAACAGCAATCGACCGTGTGGGTCTTCCAAGACGAGTCAAATCCAACGAAAGTTGTTCGTGGAAGAAGCACTTCGAAGCAAATGGTCGCTTGTTTCTTTGGCAAAACTGGTCATGTGGCGACTGTTCCGCTTGTGCAACGTAGGACGGTCAATTCTGAGTGGTACACCACCATTTGTTTGCCTGAAGTCTTCGGAGAAATTCGAAAAACGAACAAGAGAAGTCGAATCATTGTGCACCATGACAATGCGAGCTCTCACACATCGGCTCAAACCAGCGCCTTTTTGACCGGACAAAACGTCGAATTGATGGGTCATCCTCCGTACAGCCCTGACTTGGCACCCAATGACTTCTTTTTATTCCCACACATCAAGAAAAAAATGCGTGGTCAACGATTTTCGTCGCCAGAAGATGCTGTTGAAGCATTCAAAAACCATGTTTTGGAGGTGTCTCAATCGGAGTGGAAAAAGTGCTTCGAAAATTGGTTTGAGCGCATGCAAAAGTGTATAAATCTTGATGGAGAATATTTTGAAAAACAATAAAACCTTTTTCGTTGATAAATATTCGCATTTTCATTATTAGGCCAGAAATATATATAGTAGCCCACGTACCATAATAAAGTCCGGCAAAATGAATGGCAGAATCATTGTACGAAATATTTAATATAAAGTTAAAAGTTTTCGAATCACTAGTATTTTAAATAAATAATACAATATAAGAAAAACCTATAGTGGAACAATGTATTTCAACCATGAAAAAAAATGGAATTGCGAGCGATAATACGTTGGAGACATTTGGAAAAATAGAGAAATCTAATAGAATGAAAGTTCGGTACGTTTTCATATACACCCACAAGTAAAAGACAAATAGCATCAAATCGCACGATCTTGGAGGTCAATTGGAAACACCAAATCTCGAAATTACGCGTCCTGGAATTTTTCCGAAAAATAAAGTCAATTATGTCATGTTGTGTGGCTTATGAAGCAGTCTCATTGAATCCACATATGGTCCATCTAGATTAAAAACTTCAAGTTAAGGTCAAAAACAAAGTCGTCCATAGCGCTCAGACTTGACGGTAATGGTCTCTCCTTCATTTTCGAATAAATAGTGACAAATAATACCTTCAGGCCAAAATTTATACCAGACTATTTCTTTGTCCGGATACAATAGCATCTCCAAAGTCACTTGCGGTTTTCAAAGCCCCACTTATCGCAATTGTGCTTAGTGACGTATTCATCAAGTCAGAAATGAGCCTTATCACTGAGAAAAATTTTGTTCGAAAAATCACCCAATCGATGTATTTTCTACGCAAATTTTAAAGCATTTTTTAGTAATTAAATGATCTATAATTTGAAATGACAGTCTTTCAACTAAACAATTGTCATCTTGGTTGACATTCATTTATAACAGGTGGCAAATAATAGGGCTGTCAAATCGCACGATCTTGGAGGTTAATTGACATCATCAATTCTCGAAATGACGCGTCCTGGAATTTTTTCGAACAATAAAGCCAATTATTTCATGTTGTGTGGGTTGTGAGGTACTCATATTGAAACCACATATGGTCCATCTAGATTGAAAACTTCAAGTTAATGTTAAAAAAAAACTCGCTCATCATGTGGCCATAGCGCTGATAATTTGCGGTAATGGTCTCTCCTTCTTCATTTTCAAATAAACACAGGCAAATACTACCTTCAGGCCAAAATTGACACCAGACCGTTTCTTTTTCCGGATACAATGGCATATCCAAAGTCACTTGTGGTTTTCAAAGCTCCATATACGGCAATTATTTCGAAAATAATTAAAATTAAAAAATTTTGTTCGAAAAATCACCCAATCGACGTATTTTCTACGCACAATTTAAAGCATTTTTCAATGATCTTTCAGCTGTATAATTATCATCTTATACATGTTACACATAGACATGAGAACACAGTCACTCCTATGGAGCATATAGCGGCACTAGAGCCTCTGTGAACTCTCTCCATCTGCTTCTGTCTTGAGCCAGCCTTTTTACTTCCGACCATGATTTGCCAGTTTGTTGGTGTTCGCGCTCGACTGATCTTCTCCAAGTGGTCCTTGGACTGTTGGAGTGATGCGAGTCAGGATGATTGATGCGATTAGTTTCTGGATGGTGTTCAGCAGCGTGATTCCCCTCCAATTTTTGCAATCGCCAAGGTCACCTTTCTTCGGGATGGTGATAATTACTCCTTCTTTCCAGCTGTCCGGGAAGTGGCATTGTGTCCAGGCTTTTACGATTATAGGATGCAACAGTGAGGCCAGGAGTGGCGGGTCAAACTTCAGAACTTCTGGGGCCAGGTTGTCAGGTCCGGGTGCTTTGCTGTTCTTAAGCTTGTTGATTGCTGTTGTGATCTCCGTAATCGTAGGTGGTGTTGTTGGGATGGATCTTCGTGGGTTTCTGCGCATCACTGTAGGAGGAGGATGGAATTCTGGAGCTATTGGAAGGGATTCTGAGAAGAATTCCTTCCAGCGGTCGAGTTGTTCTTCATCCGTGGGGAGAGTTTGACCGTCTTTGTCCTTAAGTGGTGGCAGTGAGGGTGTTATTTTTCCGGATAGTTTGCGAATTGATGCATAGACACTGCGGATATCGCTCCGGTGTGCAGCGGCTTCTGCTTCGCTCGCTATTGCGTTGAAGTAGTTCCTCTTGTCATCCCTTACCATGCGTTTGACCATCTTTTGAGCAAGGTCGTACCTCGTCTGTAGATGGTACCTTTCCTCGCGAGTTTGAGCAGTTTGGAGTAGACCTTTCAGCTTTCTTCGTTTTCCTATTTGAGTCCAGGTTGACTCGCGGATCCACTCTTTCCTCTTGTAGTTCCGAAAGCCCGTTGCTTCCTCTGCAGCGGACTTTAGTTTGCCCAGTAGAGAAGGCCATGTCAGCCTTTCGGCATTGTGGCTAACTTCCTAGTTGACATGTATTTATTACAGCTGGCAAATAATATAGGGCTGCACTTTCCGAACCATAATATGGATAATGCTATGTGAACACATAAAAAAACAATTTTAATTTTATTAAAAATAGCAACAACAAAAAATATCAGTGCAATTTTTAAAAAATGGTTTGAAAAGTAAATTATATATATTGTAATAATATAACAAAATCGAACAAGAAAGCTAGTACATTTGAAAGGAGATCGAACAGTTTCACACGACTTCTATCCGTGCGAAATTCTGAATTTGCTCAATGAACAGATTATTAAAACAATATTCTGAAACAAAAATATGAAATAAAATAGATAATTACACAAATACAATATAATTTTTTTATTTATAGTAAAATTATATTGTATATGAAAACCATTCTCTAAAGCTCCCAATTTTACAAATTATTTGTCTTATAATATAAAGTTGCAAGTGCATTCGAAAAAACATATTGCACTTGATTCTATTAGTGAGAAATTTTGAATCAGCTCGATGAACAACTGTTGATGAATATTAATTGATCTCACAAAATTGACAGATGAATGAAGCATATATCGGTCAAAAGGTCTAAAAAAAGGTACTATTCTGTTTTTATTAGGGATATTTTTTTCTCTTTTAAAAGAGAGTTAGGATATCCACCCCCTCAATTTCTCAATTTTAATCGTAAAAAAGTTGAAGTCACAATACCTGTGATTTAAGTAATTTGGTATTTTCTTGTCTGTGGCCGTTTGGTCAGAATTGAGCAATTTTTGAGTAATTCTCAGAAAAAAACATCTTGTATTATCATAAATATTGCAAACATATGAAAAAAATTTATCCAAAACATTCTAACTTGAATTTTGTTTATTTTCATTTTCAGAAAATTCTTGACGGAACACTTCTTAAGATTTGATATAATTTTGGTGAAGAAGACACACAACCGAAAACTACTATTACTTATTTGTTGTAAATAAAAAAATTAACCGATCGAATTAAATAGAAATTCAAGAATATTAATTGATCTCAAAAAAAAATTGACAAAACGAGCTAAATTAGCGAGTAATTAAGTGTCAAGAATGCGAGAAAAAGATCATTCACCGAGAAAAATGCTTCCTAGTCCAAAACAGGGGTCTGTGTACCCTTTGCTGGGTCAGACGCAAATCACTTTCGCATCACAAATACCATACGACTTATCGATAGCAAGTCGGTCATTAACTACGCCATCCTCGTCAGGTTCATCGATTGGTTCAGTATCCTCACTAGCAACTGGTAGCTCTCTATCGACACAATCAAATCTATCATCCTCAAACCCTTCCAGAAATTATATTGGGATCCCAGATCAGCCGCTTGATCTACGACTCGATCATAAAAAATTAACATATTTCGATAGCGATTGTGATGGTATCAAAAGCGAGAAACGTTATGAAGATGAGAACAGCAATGTTATAATGCAGGATAATAATTTGCTCAGCAATAGTAGGCATCTGAATGCAACGCCTAGTCCTGATTTGAAATATCAAATAAAACTTCACTTGAATAACAATAACAACAACACCAGCAACAACAACAACAACAACAATAATAATAATAATAATAATAATAATAATAATAATAATAACAGCAATAATAAAAATAATAACAAAAATAACGAAATTGCCAATACAAATCATGATAATAATTTTAATAGTAAAAAAAGCAATAAAAACAATTATTCAACAAGTTACGAAGATGACCGCGATAAATATCAAAGTTCACCAGTTGGTGGATCAGTAGTGTCGATTTTTGGTAATAATAAAGATGACTCAGCAATTCGAATACCAAATCATCATCATCACCATTTACACCAGCAGTCACAGCATCATCACCAGCGCACGCACCAGCAACAACAGCACCATCGCGGCAGCACAGGATTATTTCCTACACCGGCGTTACATCCTCTTATGCTAGAAGCAATGGCAATGGCAAAAGCTGCCCGGCTACCCTTATCCTACCGTAATCCATTCATATCACCGCGCCCTCTATCAGCCGGTGCAAATGCTTTCGATATTCTTAGCCCCAGCAAGGACCTATTGTCATCGTTACCATCACAACTGGCTTCTTCATTAGTTAACCATCATAGCAGTAGTAGTCTGAATAATAACATAAATAAAAACAATAACAATAATAGCAATAATAGCAACTGTAACCTTAGTAATAGTTGTAATAGTAGTAGTAATAATAACTGCAATATTCTAAATAATAATAATAACAATGAGGCTATACAAAATGCAAATACTGTTCCAACGGGTAACACACCTATCAACAAGAATAAGGATAGGTATTCGTGTAAATTCTGTGGGAAAGTGTTCCCAAGATCGGCTAATTTGACACGGCATCTTAGGACTCATACCGGCGAACAACCCTACAAATGTAAATACTGTGAACGATCCTTTAGTATATCTAGTAATCTACAACGGCATGTGCGCAACATTCACAATAAGGAAAGACCGTTTAAATGTGCGCTATGCGAACGCTGCTTTGGCCAACAGACTAATCTTGATCGCCACCTGAAGAAACATGAAGCGGATGCCGCATCTCTTGGCCTTGGCCTTGATGAAAGGCTGCGATCTGTACGACGGAATAATCGAAGTCTAGCCGAGTCAGAGTCATACTTCGAAGAAATTCGCACCTTCATGGGTAAAGTGACACAGCTTCCGCTTAGCCAACTACGAAACCATCATCACCACCATAACAACAATCACCATAATCATCCAATGGTTATGAACGATCTCCATTCACCACGCAGTTCCTCATCGTCAGAACCCCAATCCCCCAAATCTGTGAATCTCAATAACCAACCGGAAGATATAATCATATCAGAGATTTCCGATAATAATACAACTGGAAATGGAAATAATGGTCCCGGCGTTGGTAGCAGCAGTACCACCAGCAGTAGCAGTAACAGTAGTACAACGAGTAATCCTATCAATGAGGATCATGTTCAAGTTACCTGACCAATTATTCTTAAACTTAAAATATTCAAAACAACTGATTCTGTTTTTGACTATCAATTTTTAAGTACGAATATTTCGTTTCGAAAAATTTTCCATCATATTTATTTAAAACTCTTTTTGTATTTCTTTTTATAAGTAAACATTTTTCAAATAATTTTTTTTTTTATTAATTTAATAAGTAAATAATACTTGATTAGTGAATAGTGGCAGCGATAGATAAAAAAAGAGAGAGAGAAACGGAAGAAGAGAAATTATCACAGATTGTATAAAATTAGTTTGTAAGTAAATGTTTCTTTTGTAAGTTTAATTACTACACGTATAATTTTATTTGATATTTTTTTTAATTTTATATATTGTAGTTTGTTTACAATTTAAAGTGTTTTCTTTTATTATAATAGTTTAAATATAAATCGTTTTTAATTTGTAAATAGTATATATGGCACTAGAAGTGCACAATTTTTATAACTAAATATTATTTGTAAGAAATAATTAGATTGAACAGTTGCAACGCAAATACACAAACGCATATACATAATATTGTAAGTTGATTAATTCGAATAGAGATCATATTACGAGTATTCAAAACACTCACTGAGCTACCATATCGCTAGTTTTCTGATTTTTTATTTATAAATAATTGTTTTTTTTTTTCATTTTACAATGTAAGAAAATACTCTCTATATTATACACATACATACGAGTTTGTATGTATTCGATAACGTAAACGTTAATTGTTTGTATTACAAAGTGTAATTATTGTATTTAATTAATTTAAGATAGATGTTAAAAAAAAAATATTAAAATAGAGGAAAATACGTCCAATATACGAATAGAAATATAGATGGAGGCAGTGATGTAAAAAAATTTCTAACCTAGCTAGTTACCATTTTATAAAATATTGTAAAAAGAAAAAAAATAAAGAAACAAAAACGAAATGTTTTTACCGAAATCATAAGAAACAAAAATGAAATGTTTTTACGGACAGAAACGAAAACATTTAAAAAGGTGCTATTCTGTACAGAAAATAACTATATATAAATAAATAAAACTAAAAACAAAGTAACCAACTTTGTCTAAAAAAAAAAAAAACAAACCGTTTTTGTCAAAGTTAAAAATTAGCAAATGTCGACATAACAAAAACTGTTCAAAAACAATCAAATTGAATATTGTAAACTGTTATACGAATATATGAGATTGTAAATTAAGAAAATCTTTTAAAGAAAAACAAAAACAAATCCATTGAAAAGTTTTAATAGTTATAAAAATTGCAAATTAATTTAACTCAATTAAAATTATTTATTTAGTGTACAATTTGTTTTCTTTTAATTTTCTGTTTTTTTTTTTTTGGTTTTTGCATTTCCACACAATTGTATCCAGTAGGTAAGTTTGTAAAATAATTTTCTGGTTCTAAACTCTTAATTTTTCAATATTGGCAATTAGAAAAATTCACAAATATTTCATTTACCGCCATTTAATTTATACAAAAAATTGAACAATATTCTACCACAAATATTTAAAATAATATCTTATGGTATACGAGGGTCATTCAACAAGTACTTAGCCTACAAAAGAAAAACGAAAATTTTGGAAAGGTGGCAATTTATTTTTGGCCCAGCGATGTTCTAACTTGGCCCAGCGATGCTCTAACTTTTTTAACCCGTCCAAAAAATACATTTTCTCGAGGGAAGCAAAATAGGCCTCCGTGGCGACGATGACCTCCTCATTCGACCCAAATCTATTCCCGGCGAGTGATTTTTTCAGGTTTGGAAACAAAAAGTAGTCACAGGGGGCCAAATCTGGAGAGTACGGTGGATGGGGCAGCAATTCGTAGCGCAATTTGACCAATTTGGCCATGGCGACGGCGGAGGTGTGAGCCGGCGCGTTGTCGTGGTGGAACAGCACTTTTTTCTTCGCAAAGCGGGGCCGCTTTTTCTTCAATTCGACGTCAAATCGGCCCAATAAGTCAGCATAGTAGCGCTCCGTGATTGTTTTACACTTTTCGATGTAATCGATGTGGATCACACCTTGTGAATCCCAGAAAACGGTGGCCATCACATTTCCGGCCGATCGAACAGTCTTCGCCTTCTTCGGAGCACGTTCGCCGGGTGAAGTCCACTGTTTCGACTGTTCCTTGGTCTCTGGCGTGTACCAGTGAATCCATGTTTCGTCGACGGTCACGAAACGACGCAAGAACTCCGCTGGATTGCGCTGAAACAGCGCCAAACACGTCGCCGATGTGGTCTCACGGTTGCGCTTGTTTTCCGGTGTGAGCAAACGCGGTACCCATCGCGCCGACAGCTTTTTCATGCCCAGTTCTTCGTGTAGAATATGATGCACCGTTCCTACTGCGATGCCCACAGTCTCAGCTATCTCGTGAACCTTCAATCGACGGTCTGCCAACACGAGATCGTGGACTTTTTTAACGTTTTCCTCCGTAGCAGCCGTTTTCGGGGCACCTGGGCGTGGCTCATCAAAAACCGACGTGCGGCCACGAGCAAACTCGTTGAACCAATTCTTGACGGTCGCCATCGAAGGAGAAGAGTCACCATACACAGCATCCAAGCGATCTTTGATTTCGCTGCGCGTTTTCCCTTCCAAAAACAAGAATCTAATCACCGAACGATATTGTTCTTTTTCCATTTTTTTGCAACCGACCGACACGCTCGCTTTCAAAGGCTCTCAAAACAAAACTAATAAAGAGAATCGACTGAAACTTTGATAGTAGGCTACTAAAAAAATGTACTGCACGTTCCATTGAGCGGTGAGGCTAAGTACTTGTTGCAGTTCCATTGAGCGGTGAGGCTAAGTACTTGTTTAATGACCCTCGTATGGTCTGTAGATAACAAAAATTATAATTCTCTTATTACTTATCTACATTATACGCTTTCGGTGGCATAAGTTAGAACATATTGTAGATTTTGTTACTGATACAGTCTGTAAATATTGCTACTTTAAAATATATAATCATAATGATAGAAAGTCGAGGAATCAGTAATCTCCTTGCACTTATATACACGTTTTCCGTAATTTGCTTAAATACAATCTCAAGTATGGACACGATTTTTGTTAGCAGGAGTCGGCAATCTGCTCTTGCGGAGACCCGAAATCTAATTTCCAAGCAAATTGGTGTCAGTGCAGTTCACTTGCAAGGACTTCCACACAAAAAAAAAATTTGCTTGCGAGGACCTAGAATTCACTTATCTACAATCTTATATTGTAAAGACCCGAAAGCATTGACTTGAAAGCTGCTTGTAAGTATCGGTAATTTGCTTGCGGTAACCGCTAATATATTTATCGGCGGACCATAAATGTGGTGCAAATTTAAAAGTTGCATTTTAAAAAGTAAATTTAAAAAAACTAGTGTATATTTTTTTCAAATTTCCGCTATTATTAGAAAGATTGAGCCTTGAAATTTAAGAATAAAACACAACATCATTTAAATGACTGGCACGGCTGGCCTTATAGTACCCCATTCGCTCGACCCAATTTTTCAGTACATTTTTGATTGTCTGGGCCTGTATCTCTTCAATGGCAACTTTGATTTCGTGTTTCAAGGCCTCAATTTGGGCACCTCTGGATGGCTTGCGTAACATTTGTCCTTAACGGCTCCCCACAGAAAATAATCCAACGGGCTCAAATCACAGCTCCGAGTCGGCCAATTGACATCAGAATTTCGGCTGATTATTCGGTTTTCGAAAGTTCTCAATATCTCCCAGTTTTCTGGGAATGATTTTGTTTTTCATTCTTAAATTTCAAGATTCAATCTCATTTTAAATGGTCCACCCTTATATATAATCTACAAATTAGAAGAAAAAAATTAAATATCTTGAATGAAACGCACATTTTGTGTAAAAATTCCATCATTCTTAATTGAAACATATTGTACAGACTTTACCATTTATGTGTATGAGTTAAAGACAATATTGGACAAATTTCCACTACCACGGTGATTCTTTTTACAAAATGTTCAATCACATTTTGACATAAGTGTGGATCTATTTCACAGATGACGCTGTTGATTTTGATTTTTAGCTCTTGATTTGTGTGCGGAATATTCTCAAAAACCTTGTCTTCCATGTAGCACCACAAGAAGAATGCCAATGGCGTTAAATCATATGATCATAATTAGAAGCCCATTGAATGTGGTTTCCAATAAATCGATTGTTTCTCGAACAGTACCGTCCTATTGAAACCACAAGTCGTCGACGTCCATGTCATCAAAAATAGACTATAAAAATTGGTTGCCAAAACTATATAAAGCGCACCACGTAGAGTGATAATCAATCATCCTGACTCGCAATCAATCATCCTGACTCGCATCACTCCAACAGTGGAAAGTGCCCTCCGCAACGAGCAGTCTGGCTTTAGACCAAACCGCTCCTGTATTGATCACATCAACAGCCTAAGAATGATCATTGAACAGTCGAACGAATGGAACAGCCCGCTCTATCTTCTCTTCGTTGACTTCGAAAGAGCCTTCGACATGATTTCTCGCGACGCCATCTGGAGTGCTCTGGCTGAACTAGGCATCCCGCAGGCCATAATCGATCTAATCCGAGAACTATACCGCGAGGCTCCGTGTAGAGTGCGTCTCAAAGGACGAAACAGCGATACATTCAACATCTCGAGAGGAGTCAGGCAGGGTTGCATAATCTCGCCCTAGACCTAGTTCTTCAACGCACTAACAGCACAGCCAGCAACGGTATACAGTGGACAATGCGTGAGAAGCTCCACGACCTGGACTACGCCGACGACATATGCCTCATGTCCCACACCTTCAACGGCATTCAGGAGAAACTGAATGCACTGGCCTCCAACGCAGAAAAAGTTGGGATGAGAATCAACGTCAAGAAGACCAAATTGATGCGTGTCGGCGCCACCTGCGAGAGACCCTTGATGCTACACGGTACCCAAGTTGAAGATGTCGAAAAGTTCTGTTACCTTGGCAGCATGCTCAGCAAGGATGGTGGAACTGAAATAGACATCCAAACGCGCATCAACAAGGCGCGACAAGCGTACACCTCACTTGGGAACGTGTGGCGTTCCAATCACCTCTCCATAGCACTCAAACTTCAAATATTCAACTCAAACGTCAAGCCAGTCCTGCTGTACGGCTGCGAAACATGGAAAGTAACAGACAGCACGACTTGTAAGCCTCAGGCATTTGTGAACAGATGCTTGAGGCGTATAAGCAAGATCTTCTGGCCAAACTGGATAACGAACGATGAGCTGTTACTTCTCACGAAGCAAATACCCCTGCTAGATAACATCAAACGCAGGAAATGGAGTTGGATTGGCCACACCTTGCGAAAACCACCTACGGACATAGCAAGGATGGCACTAGATTGGAACCCACAGGGCAATTGCAGCAGAGGACGTCCAAGGACCACTTGGAGAAGATCAGTCGAGCGCGAACACCAACAAACTGGCAAATCATGGTCGGAAGTAAAAAGGCTGGCTCAAGACAGAAGCAGATGGAGAGAGTTCACAGAGGCTCTAGTGCCGCTATATGCTCCATAGGAGTGACTGTGTTCTCATGTCTATGTGTGTAACATAGAAATGAAAACCTGTCAAATAAAATAAAAAAGTAGAGTGATACGTGATGAATGAAATGAATGTTCAATAACTGCTCTTGGATTTTCAGATGCCCAACTGCAACAATTTTGTTTATTAACATAGACGTCTAAAAATAAGCTTTGTACGAGATGATTTCTTCTGAAAAGTCAGCTTTTACAGATCGCCGTTTTCATAATAGACATTTTTTTTTATCTAGAACTACAATTGTATTGTAACAAGCTGATTTACATGACATTTTATTTAACAATCTTGTGCATTATGAAGTGGAAGTAAACACCCATCGGCATTTCTCCAACTAATGGAAGTTAGATTCCTCTAGAAAATCTCTAGGCCATTGCCTCTTAAGTCTCCGATAAGTATTTCCGGGGAGGGCAATACAGGACAATTCTCTCACAAGTGGATTATGATGATAGGATAAACGGGAGTGAAATTTTTGATAGCGGGAAATGTATAGGTCCTGAACAAAGGGAACATTTAGACCACGATGTATTATGTTGTTACGAATCAATAATTTTACAGAAAATCGTGGATTGTAAGGCCTGGAATAAAAGATTTTAATTATTGTATTTTAGTACGATTTTCAAGTTAAATTGAAGACATTATAACAAATGATAAACATTCTACTATGAATATTTTTTTAAATTGAGTGACGGAAATGTCAAGATAGGCAAATTCAACTCTATTGAAAAACAAATTTTAATTGGTAGATACTATACTTGAAACCACTTGCACATAGAATACAGAGATGCGTAATATGCTCTAATATCTTTATATTGTAGTTGTAAGCAATCTTCTATGTAGTTGTAACCTTCTACACTTCATTCTTCGAAAAGATGTACTCGCATCTTTAGTAATAAATAATACAGTTGAGTACACAAAAACGATTAGTTAAAAGGACATAAATATGAAGTACATTTGGTCAATCAGGATTATTCTTTCATAAGTATTTAATAGCGTAAGTCATTTATTTATCGACAAAATAAAATTATTTTAAAATGAGTTAACATCAGCAGAAAAAGATCCGTTCGATTCGTAGCATCATTGGAAGGTGGTCGTATTAATTTAAAGTAGATCATAAGCTCAACGTAAACTATACCACGATTAATCGTGTGCGCCTCCGATTTGAAGAAACTAATTCAATTAATCGATGGCTAGAAAAGTAACTAACATCGCTTGTTATATTATAGTGATATTCTTGCGCAATCATCGACTCAACATCATTTAATTTCAGCAACAGCTCCAAAAAGTTCGTAGACTCAGGATAGGAAAATGGACAGTTTGGCGGAGATTGCGTCAAATCTTCAGATCTTGCAACTACATTAAAATTAACCGCAACTGATCATGAAGCCAAGGAACAGGGACACATCGAATGAAACCCAGACCAATTGTGATTCATTTCATTTTCCGATGAGACGTGAATTTGTGGTAATAATAATAATGGAAGAGGCCGGGTGTATCGGCGACTTGGAGAACAATTTATGCAATGCCGTAGTGAAGAACTATATGGTCAAAGTTTCTGCATGGTCGGGGGAGAAATTTCGGATGAACCAATTGAACTGGTTTTTATAGACCAAAGAAACAAGTTCTTAACAGTTGCAGAATACGTTGGGAACTTTCGGACAACCATGTTTTGCTCTATTCGGAGTTCATTGGCTACCATTTTTTTGTGAATTCCAAATCGACTTAAAATGTGATAAGAGACGATGATGTAACACTAGTTAATAAAAATGAGAATTTGTTAAAATTTCCCGTTTTATTGTCAATTATCCTCATAAAATCGCTCAAATTAATCGCATTCGAAAGGGACTTGTTTACCACCAATTAAACGCTTTTTTCATGTTCTCAAACCAAACCATATAGAAGAAAAACAAATAAGTAATTAAAAGGTAATATTCATTTAAAAGGTAATAAAATTATACACCATTTTTTTGCACTCAAGTTACCGACGTGAATTCGTAGATAGAGTGCACAATTAATAAATGCCATTGTTCAACAATAGTCAAACCTTATTTATTTTGCACAAAAATATATCAATAAACATTTATGTTATTTGAGTTCATAATTATTAGAAAATTTAGCGCTTAAAAAAATTGCCAACTTCTGCTGACTTTAGAATATTCATACTGCTCCCAAATATCAACACTGATTTTACGAGTACAGAATAATCCCGAATGCTCAGATACCTTCTGAATATTCGGGTGTCGTCTGATGTACATTTTATAGAGTATTTCTGAATACTGAAGTGCTCTCTATGGTAGATTTTCTAGAGTAGTCATCAACCTTTCGAAGCTTACACTTATAGAAATATCTTGTAGCGGCGTATCAGTGCATACGAGGTCTGTTCAAAAAGTATCGCGAATTTTGAATTTCCGCGGATTACATATAGTCGATTTTCGATTTTTTGTTGGTACTTATGTCTCTCACTTATGCCGACAAGTTCGGTCATTTTGAATGTTCAGGTAATTTTTTTGGCTCGTCTTCGATTTTTGCCCATTCCAAAAAAATGGATCAAAGTATCAAATTTTGTGTGAAAAACAAAATTAATTACGCGGACGCATTCCGAATGTTGACTGTGGCATATGGTGAAGCTACCTTGGACCGAAGCAACGTTTATCGGTGGTACAAAATGTTCTTAGAGAGCCGAGAAGATGTGACTGACGAAAACGTGCCGGACGCCCGAGCACGTCAACAACAGACGAAAATATTGTTGAAGTCCAGAAAATAGTATTGGCCAATCGTCGAATCACCGTTAGAGAAGTTTCTGAGGACTTAAACATATCGATTGGCTCGTGCCATTTGATTTTTACCAATGATTTGGGCGTAAGATAGGTTGCTGCGAAATTCGTACCAAAATTGCCTAATTTCGGCCAAAAACAGCATCGCATTAACATTGCTAAGGCTCAATCATCCCAATGGAAGGTGCCGCACGAGCCAAGACCGAAAAGAGCGCGCCAAGTTCGGTCGAATGTGAAGGTTTTGTTTACAGTTTTTTTCGATTGCACGGGTGTGGTGCATCATGAGTTCTTTCCACAGAGTAGAACGGTCAATAAGGAATATTACGTGGAAGTTATGCGCAAGTTGCCCGAAGCAGTCCGCCAGAAACGCCCGGATTTGTGGAAGAACAAAAACTGGCTTCTGCACCATGATAACGCCTCTGATCACGCATCGTTGCTTGTCCGCGAATTTTTGGCCAAAAACAACACACATTCCCCAGATCTGGCCCCCTGTGACTTTTTCTTGTTCCCGAAACTGAAGAGACCAATGAAAGGACGACGCTACACTACGATTGAGGAGATAAAGACGGCATCGAAGGAGGAGCTGAACAAGATCACAAAAAATGATTTTTTGAAGTGGTTCGAGGATTGGAAAAAAAGTTGGCACAAGTGTGTAATATCTGGTGGGGATTACTTTGAAGGGGACAAAATAGATATTTATAAATAAATATTTTTTGAAAAAAACACAAAATTCGCGAGACCTCGTATAGTAGTTTTATTATTGGTTTTTTACATTTACGAGTATACCAATTAATTTAAGATGTTTGCAACTTATTATAAAGAGTTTTCCATTAAAGGCGCTCAATTTGTAAGCTATGGCGAAGATCTTTATTGTAGATTAAAGTAGATTCAATACTATTATTATTTAAAAATAACATCGTTTAAATAGATTCCATCGCTTAATTTGCAGGAGGTGATTCGAGAGGTCCAATTTTAGATGTCACTTTCGCATAAATCGGGCTGAATATCTCCTATAATTTGAATAATGTTGTTGCCCATAAAAAAATAAGTCTAAGGGCGTTAACACGTTAACTTCCCAACCACGAGATAACTTTAGTACAAACACCACAAGTTATCTCGTTCTTACGGAATGAATTTTCGGTACTGACTACGAGTTAATACATTGTTAACGCAGAGGAATTCTGTGGGATGGGCGTCAGTTACAGTTTTCAGAAAATTATCAAAATAAAAACAAATTAACGTAAACATTTTTATAGAAAAAATGTCATAACAATTAAGATTATTTTTTGAACTATCGAGATAATTCAAAAACAATTTTTTTACAAACAAAAAAATAAAATTAATTATAGTATTTAAAATTTGATTAATTATATAGAACTATTCTATACAATAAGTTTGAAAAAAAAAAAATGTTGGCTTCTGGAACTGATTTCTTAAAATAGGCTTGGCAATCAACGTGCTTAAGCATACGATCTTGGAGGCCAGCTGACCTTGAAATAACGCGACGTGCAAAAATTAGTTCCTTCTTTCAACTGCTGAACTGTACATGTCCATAACGCTCATTATCTTCGCGCCAGCCTCATTTCAAAAGCAGTATGCTGCTCGATCAAAATCCATATCCGAGTATTTTTCTGGATGCAAAAGAACCTCCAGATTAAATGGTGGCTCTAGCAGAATACAAACGTATAAGAATGACAGTGCTGTCATTTGAAACGTCAAAGTAATAGAATGGCAAAAATTGAGTGTACCTATTTTAAAAACCTCGTATATGAATTATAAATTAAACTCATAAATACATATACTTATATGAAGTAAAAAGACAAAAAAAATTCAACCCCCACATATGTATGAAGATAAAACAATAAATCCATCAAAAATCATATGAAGATGAATTTTTCATTGAAAAGCTAATTTAGAAAACAAATCAATTAATAAAATACGATTTTTTTCTACCATTAAATAAATAGAAAATTGTTTTAAATTGATTTATTATCATCTGTCAGTCAATCTGTCATTCTTACAAGGGGACAATTAATTTTACTCGCTTGGTAATATATGAAATTGTCTCTACGTTCCTATCCCCGCTATTTGAGTTGTTATATGTGAATTTGTAATTTCCTAGGTGCGTGAATCTATATTTGGTTAATATAAAAATAAAAAAAATAATAAAAATATCAGTTCATATTTTGCTTTTACAATTTCTGAATGGCTTATTTAACTAAAAATACTGAATAGGGATTTTTATTAGTTAATAGTTTTTTGGAAGTAGATCTAAACCAAAGAAAAACAACGAAGAGCTTTTTGAAAACATCATAAACAATAGTAAGTTTTGTTTCCTATACAATATAAAATAGTCAGTTTAGGTTATTTACAAGGCCTGCGATCAAAATACACTTTAAGGCACACTTAAGGTATATTAGTTATGCACTTACATTATTTGTGAGGTATTTATAATACAATTCAAGTAAAAATAAAGACTTTTTCTTGATTTGTTAAAAATATACTCGTATGTGTACTAATATGAACTATCAGATGAAATGTAGAAAAATTCAGATTATTTCTTACAATATATTGGGTGTAAGTGAAAGAAAGTTCTGTCGTTTTTTTTTCTGAAGAAAAAAATAAATTTTTTTTCACTTTTTATTCAAAAATTAATCTAAAATATAATTTTCTTTATTAGTTACAACCGTCTGCCAGCGTTCTGGCAGCTTATCCAACCCCCTGGAAAAGAGGTCCTCGTTTTTGGACGCAAAGTATTCTTTCACTGCCATTTGGACAACCTCATAATTTATATATACATTTCCATCAAGAAAGTTTTGCAGCGACCTGACCAAATGATAGTCAGATGGTGCAATATCTGAAGAATATGCTGGCTGAGGTAGAGTTTCCCAACCCAACTCTGAAATTTTTTGTACGGTTTTTCTTACCACGTGCAGTCTAGCGTTGTCATGGTGAAGAATTACACCCATTCTGTTGGCCAAATAAGGACAGTTTACGTTGAATTTCTTTATTCAAAACATCAACGATCAGCATCGATTTCAGCAACTGATAGTGGACAATACCCCTCCGATCCCACCAACAACATAACATAACTTTCTTTTGATGCATGCCAGCTTTGGATGTGGTCGGTGGTGTATCCCCTTTGTAAATATATGCCCTTTTTCTTACCACATGTTTATAAACAATCCACTTTTCATCACCAGTCACCAAGCGGTCCAAAAACGGTTGCCTTTTGTGACGAGCAAGATTTGAAGAACATATTGAAATTCGATCCATTAAATTTTTTCCGCCTAATTCGTGTGGCACCCAAACAGAGAGTTTGGACATAAAACCAAGCCTTTTAATGTGCTCTAAAGCAGTAATTTGATGAATTCCAAGCTTGAAGACCACTTCTGTGGAATTTAACATGGGATTTGTCCTGATTATTCTGTGTAGCATTTCGTAATTGACATCTGATGGCCTTCCTGATCTGGATTCATCTTTCAAAGAAAAATCACCCCAACGAAATTTCGCAAACAATCTCTGGCATGTTCGATCTGTTATTGCGTATTCTCCAAACACGCCGCACAAGGTTTTTTGCCTCCATCGCGTTATTTCCATTTTGGAACTCATACAACATACAATGTCTTAAGTGTGCATTTTTTCTTCACACATGTTAATTGTTTTACAAGTTGAAAAAAACGGATGAAAATACGAAAAAAATATGTATAAACTATCGATTTCAGTCGAATCAGAATTCTCGCTAAGAATCGACAACGCATACAAGTGCAAGTGTTCAAAAACGACAGAACTTTCCCTTACATCCAATACTTTATACTTTCTTCGAATTTATGACTTGTTTTACTATTTTAGTGATAATCCCATTATTGCCAAAACATGAAAACTATAGCATGTCGAAACGGGAAAAGTCATATAAAGCCAAATTTGAAATTCGAATCCAAATTGGCAATCCATAACCGTTGAATAAGTTAAGAGATTAATGTAGATGGCGGTGTGATAGGTGTTGTTATTATGATAGCTTTTTCTGAACCTTTCAAGGACTTCTTTATTAAATTCAATGTGAATAGATCGTCTGACCACACAAGAGTCCTCACTTGTTCTACATTTTCATCAGTTTTTGATATTGAATTCCTTCCAGAGCGATGTTCCACTTCCCCTGATGTCAGACTTCCAAAAAAGTATACCATATCCTCCGATAGGCACATTGCAACTTTTCAAATTTAAGAATCAAAGCACTCTAAAAGTGTCATAATAGAAGCATTCGACTTGCTCTTGTGTCCTAGCTTGTTGATGGTATTAGCCACACATACTACTTACGACGTGTATGTGCCGACGTATCTGTTGTGTTGATAAGATGCTTGATGGAGTAGATATGGTTTTGCAAGTAGTAGTTATTTGCACAAATCATTTAGCATTGCTGGGTGTCCGATGAAGTTCGGGAATAAGCAACATTTATAAAGAGGTTTTTCAATAGGGTTGATATGTTTTCAAATAGATCTTTTAGCACTATTTGAAATATGAAAATCTTTTATTACTATTATGGTAGATGTATTCAGTAAAATTTGCAATATAACAGTTCGGCTGAAAAGTTTATAAGATAACACAGTAAAAATATTTTTTTTTGCAAAATTCATTTTTATTATTCAACATAGTTGCTTTCGAGGGTGATACAGCGATTATAGCGATCTTCCAACTTTTCGATACCATTTTTATAGTACTCTTTCGGTTTTGCCTCAAAATAGTCCTCAATTTCGGCAATCACTTCATCATCGGTCTTAAATTTCTTGCCAGCGAGCATTCTCTTGAGGTCTGCAAACAGGAAAAAGTCGCTGGGGGCCAGATCTGGAGAATACGGTAGATGGGGAAGCAATTCGTAGCCCAATTCATTGAGTTTGACCATCGTTTTCATCGACTTGTGACACGGTGCATTGTCTTGGTGAAACAACACTTTTTTCTTCTTCAAATGAGGCCGTTTCTTAACGATTTCTTTCTTCAAACGATCCAATAACGCTATATAATAGTCGCTGTTGATCATCTGTAGATAGTCAATGAATATTATACCATGCGCATCCCAAAATACAGACGCCATCACCTTGCCAGCCGACTGTTGCGTCTTTCCACGCTTTGGATTCGGTTCGTCGCTCGCTCTCCACTCTGCCGACTGGCGATTGGACTCTGGAGTGTAGTGACGGAGCCATGTTTCATCCATTGTCACATATCGACGCAAAAATTCGGGTTTATTGCGCTTGAACAGCTCCAAACACTGCTCAGAATCATCAACACGTTGTTGTTTTTGGTCCACATTGAGCTCACGCGGCACCCACTTTGCACACAGCTTTCGCATGCCCAAATATTCATGCACGATATGTCCAACACGCTCTTTCGATATCTTCAGAGTCTCAGCTATCTCGCTTAACTTCACTTTACTGTCATTTAAAATTATTTTGTGGATTTTTTTGATGTTTTCTGCCGTAACCACCTCTTTTGGGCGTCCACTGCGTTCTGCATCAACTGTGCTCGTACGACCAATTCGAAATTGACGAAACCAATATTCCACAGTTGAAATAGCTGGAGCAGAGTCCGGATAACGTTTGTCAAACCATGCTTTGGTTTCCACTGTATTTTTTTTCATCAAAAAGCAATGCTTTATCAATACACGAAATTCGTCTTTATCCATTTTTTTTTCAATAACAAAAGTTGCTTCACTCAAAATGCTATATCTCACGAACCAATCGACCGATTGCTGTGAAATTTTGACAGGAATCATTTGAAGCATAATTAAGTAGATTTTTGCAAGAGGCGCCATCTAGACGTCAACCTTATAACTTTTCAGCCGAACATTCACAATCATACGCCTCAACAACGCTTGGCAATTATCCAATTTGTTTATCAAGATAATCATACTTTTATTGCAACTTAATTGTGCACTTCTTCTCAGATGAGGCGCGTTTTCATCTTTCTGGACAGATCAGTAAATAACATTGTCGTAACTGGGCTGAGGCCAAACCACAAATTATTCACATTCCGAAAAAGTGATAGTTTGGTGTGGTTTATTGCACGGTGGCATCATCGGTCTTCCTTTTTTCATAAATGAGGAAGGAGTTTCCGTTGTTGTCAATGGTGAGCGGTACAAATCGATGATAACCAACTTTTTGTGGTTTGAATTGGAAGATTACAATTTAGTAAATATGTGGTTTCAATAAAACAGCGCTACGTGCCACACAATTCAACGATTTTGGGAAAAGTTTGGCGAGTCGACAATTTCATGAAATGCAGGTGTAAAATGGCGTCCAAGAAATTGTGACTTCTTCTTGTGAGGTTATTTGTAGTCATTGGTCTATGTCAATAAACCGACAACTAATAATATATTAAAATTGAATATTAAACGCCAAATACGTGTAATAAAACTGGTTTTATTGCACAAGATGGTCGACAATCGTATTCCGGTGTTTAAACGGAGCAGAGGTGATAATTTGAATGATGTTATTTTCAGAACATAATTGTATCGCTTATACTTCAAAAAAAAAAAAAAAATTCTCTGCCACATTTCCTTTTTATTTTATTTGAAAAAAAACATTACTTTTATTTAAACACCCTGTATTTTTGGGCAATTTAACGGGAAATTTGATGCCTATTTTTTATAGGCATAATTATTTGTCAAAAGAAATAATTAGTAAGCGTCTGAATTCATACAAGTTTATACGATGAAGCATGCCCTGTTACTTCTGGGGAATTCATACAAGTTTATACGATTGCTAGCGTGCAAGCATGCCCTGTTACTTCTGGAGAAGCGGATTGAACTATTAGATCCATCCCTCTAGGACTTAACTTCCTAATTTTAAAATTTATTTTAAAATTTTTCACCAACATCTGAGTATTTAAGAGCTGGGCAACATAAACATATCAAAATACTTAAAAAAATGTTTACGGCTGTTACCCTTATTTTCATTAGAATCAACGTTAAGTTTTAACAAGTCTAAGCTGCATGAAAAAAACTAATACATCACAATCTCCTTACTTAATTAATTTTAGCCTAGCAGCATACGAGTAGAGAGCAGTATGCGAATGAATAGTTAAGATAAGAATAACTTATGCTTTCTATTTATGTGCATGCAATTAATTATTTTTCATATTTCGACGAAGTTGATGTACGAGGGTCGTTCAATAAGTCCTTAGAAAAAGATGGAAAAAACGGTTTTTTTTTTTTTAAACAGGTTTTTTCCATCTTCTTCTTTTAGCTCTATACACTTTTCCAACCGTTTTTCCAAAAATTTTATCCCGTCCAAAAAATAGGATTTCGGAAGTTCTGCAAAATACTCATCCGTTTGAGCAATGACGTCCTCGTTGGAAGTGAACCGTCGTCCGCCAAGCCATTTGTTCAGATTGGGGAAAAGAAAATAGTCAGTCGGGGCCAAATCTGGTGGATAAGCGGAATGCTGCAACAATTCCATTCTCAATTCCACAATTTTGGCCATGGAAACAGCGCAGGTGTGCACACGCGCATTGTCCTGATGCAAGAGGATTTTTTTCTTCTTCAGATGGGGGCGTTTCTCTTTGATTTCCTCGCTCAACCGTTGCAATAACGACGCGTAATACGTATACGCTCCTGTTATTGTTTTTCCTTTTTCCAAGTAGTCGATAAAAATGATGCCCTGCGAATCCCAAAAGACCGTGGCCATCACCTTGCCGGCCGATGGCACAGTTTTTCTTCTTCGGAGCCCGTTCACCCTTGAAAATCCACTGTGATGACTCTTCGTTTCTGGAGTGTAGTAGTGTATCCAGGTTTCATCCACAGTGACATATCGACGAAGGAATTCGGCAGGATTGCGATGAAAAAGTGCCAACATAGCCTCAGAGTCCACTACACGATTGCGCTTATTGTCCTCTGAAAGCAAACGCGGCACCCATCTTGCCGAAATTTTTTTCACAGACAATTTTTCATGCAAAATTGAAGCGACTGTACCTTGTGATATGCCCGTGGCCTCAACTAATTTGCGCACTTTAATTCGCCGATCGTTCAAAATCAGATCGTGGATTTTGTCGATGATTTCAGGAGTAGACACCTCAACTGGTGTCGACATTTATTTGTGCATAACAATGAAAAAAAGCGAGTTTACGACGGTTTACAATCATTCACCCAATTGTAAACCGTCGCAAACACAGGTGCAGATGTGCCATGAACTGCATCCAACTCGGCTTTGATTTCTTTCGGGCTTAAGCCTTTCAAATGGAGATGTTTGATGACAGCCCTAAACTCGCTTTTTTCCATTGTTATGCACAAATAAATGTCGTTAACTTTAATCGACGATAGAAATTGACCTACGCTATGGATCGAGCTGAAATTTTGAAAGCTTTCCTGTCGATAATGGTACTTACAAAAAAAACTTTACCGATACTACGAGCGCAATTTCTTGGATTTTCTAAGGACTTATTGAACGACCCTCGTATTAAGTCAAATATCTATTATTGATTTGCACTATATCAATCAGAATAATATACGCAAGGTATTATTCAAAGAGCACAATTTTGTGTTGCAATTAAATTTCTTATATGATAAATATCGTGCTTAAATCCATAAGCTGGAACGTCCGCGGTTAGTGCAAAGTACGAATCTAGTCGCCAAATGTTTTAAGATTGTCTTCTACAAACAAAAATATTACCGTAATATATGCAAACTTTTATATAAATTAAACATAACTGCCATGTCAAAGTATTTGCTGCCACTTTTAACTTAAATACGGTATAGACCCACAGGATATTGTCATACCTAAGTATAAATCAGGACTATTGTGTTATTACAATAAAAACTCATAAATCCTAAAATTTAACAACAAGAAAGGCAACGTTTTTAGCTCCAAGTTAGTCTAATTCCCTTTTTTATCAACAAGCACCGACTATACCATATATGTGTATGGACCAAATATCTACTAACTTGGTAGGAAATTTACAAAACTTTCTATTTAGAAATTACACAAAAATAATTTCAAATCGAAGAAAGAAGCTTACAAATATTATCGAATAATTCAGTACCTAATGGCAGGTAAACAAAATTTACCAACATTTTAATAGAGAACCTGAAATCCCATATAATGATGAACGCCCTCAAAAATATTTTTTTCTTCAAACCAAAACCTGAATTGTAAACTTTAAGATTCAATTAAATTTTATTATTTTTGGTAAAATATTTCTTTTAAAATTATTAATTATTTTCTTTACAAAAAATCAGCTCGTTAGAAATAAGCTTCGTATTCAAGTGTCATCTTAAAATCTGTTTATTTTTCTCTAAAAATCTTAACAAAATGGGATCCAATAGAAAAAAATAAAGATAAACAAAAAACCATTCATTTCGAAGTTAATCCAATTTTATGGTATATACAATAAAAGCACATACATTATCGCATCCTTGAAAGGAGAAACAATGGCAAAGAACCACAATTCACCAATCCAACAAGTTGCCATGTTCATTGGTGTAGGAGTTACGAGATCTTGTTGAGCAAAATACAAAAACAAAAGTGCACCAAATCGTGCTGAAACGTTTTGATCCAGTAATGCCATCATCATCATCAACAGTTTCCTGTACTATTTGATTTATGGAAAAGCCATAATGTCGAGATCGGCAATAAATCGAATTGCCTACACACGTGGCTGTGCGCCTCCGAGCCAAACCCAAATTCATGCGTTTTTCTTTGGAAAACAATAATAGTAGTCAAATAAACGTCTTTTTCAATCCGATGTATTATTTACACATGAGCCGATAATATTTTTCCTCATTTATTTTTCAATTTCTTTTTTTCCTAAAAGGTGCTGCTTGCAATTTGTAATACAATAAAACGGTGAATAGACCGCCCCCGAATTTATTTTTGTTTGTTTGTTTTTGTTACTTTACAACTAATTGACTTTAGATTCATTTAAAATCTCAATTCGCTTAGATTTTTTGCAAGGAATTGTCATCGAAGGTTCGTCGGGTACGCAAATTACTGTAATTTTGCATAATTAATTAAAGAACAATAGTTCTTTAATTAATAATGCAAAATTACGGTAAAATAAGAGAATAATATGCCATGAAGACTTAATTTAGCATAAGACCACCTTCACATACAACTATGATTTTGACTTTATGTATAAAAATGTGGGAAAAGATTAAGTTGCTCGCAAAGTAAAAATTATAGAATTAAAAGTGAAAAGAATAAACTATGGACATTTGGGCCTATTTACAAGAAATTGATTTGGATTATTAATTGAACTTGGGCAGCGAATATACAATAGAATTGGTTACTTCTCGAATTACACAATCGAGCACTATTACGCAATGACGTTTTTTTATTTTTTTTATTTGACAGGTTTCATTTCTACATTATACATTATAACACATATACACATAGTCATGAGACACAGTCGCTACTATGGAGCATATAGCGGCACAGAGAATACACGTCTCTAGTTGGTGGTAGAAGGCTTCTTTTTGTTGGCGTCATCATCTACTTTGGTTGGGGCATAGCACTGCACGATGGTGATGTTTCGGAACTTCGAGTGGAGCCTGGCTGTCAGAAGGCGGTCGGAGACCGGTTTGTAGCCCATGAGAGATCTCTTTTTGCGTTGGTCGATAGGATCAATCCGACTCCACAGTGGTGGCCGCTGTCGTTGCCGCTGTAGATGAAGTGTTCACCTTGTCTCGGAGATTCCCAGGATGTCGAGGTTGTAAGCGTTTTTGGGAGAGAAGCCAGTCGAGAAGTTTTTGGAAGAGAGTCCCGCACGTTCCAGGTACCTATTCGGGCTGTTCGATGAAAACCAGATGAGTTTTTTTGCCTGAGGTACGGTCCGGATGCTTCTTCTTGTGCTAAGGTGGTTTTTATAGCTTGCGGCTTATCAGGCCAGCGAAGTAACCTCCAGTGACGTTGGGGAACCCTACGGACTACATATAAGGCTTGTAGTCGGCCTCTCCCCCCGGAATCGAACCCAGTCGGTCGACACACACACGGGTAGACCTGCGGCACGCGGTGTTCCCAAGTGGTCACCCATCCAAGTACTAACCACGCCCAGTGACGTTGGCAACTCTGAAATTATAATAAGTGTTTCCAAGCGGTCACCCATCCAAGTACTAACCACGCCCAGTGACGTTGGCAACGCAATGACGTTGGCAACTCTGAAATTATAATAAGCAGTTTATATAAATGTACGAGAAAAATGCTATGTTGTCAATTTTTCCATCCAACCGGAATAATCTTATGTCCCTTGTAGGAACTGTAGAATTCCTAATAATAATAGTTTTGATAAAGATACAATCTATCAGATTTTTTTCTTCTTTCTATACATATTACCATACAAGAAAGTGCAGACAGATTTTTTCTTATCGATGAAGATATGTAACTAATCTTCACAAATTAGCGAGTTCTGCAAATGATCGCGATTCCATTATTACAATAAGCTGCAAATTGTTTGTATACATTTGAGGATTTTCACAATATTAAAATTTAGGCAATTCTTTTGTAAAATACAAAACAAGTTGAAAATAGTGTTTTCTTTTCTTTTTTTTATTAAAAAATAAAAAAAAATGTTGCAAGGAAAATGTTGGATTGTGGAAAATCTTAAACCTAAAATAATAATAGGACTTATTATTTTTATGTAATTGTTTTAGGTAGTTACTGTTATAGAAAACAATAGAATAATCGTATATTTAGAAGCGCTTGGAGTGAACGGTTCTATTGGGTTAATCGGAAAGTAATTGCGTTTTTTTTCTAAACAGAGGACTTATTTGTATTTTTTCACAACCAACTTCACACTTAAACCGCATAATCATATGTACGAGGTCCCTTCGAAAATTATCGCGAATTTTGTGTTTTTTTCAAAAATTATTTATTTATTCATGAATATCTATTTTGTCCCCTTCAAAGTAATCCTCACTAGATATTATACACTTGTGCCAACGTTTTTTCCAATCCTCGAAGTACTTCACAAAATCATTTTTTGTGATCTTGTTCAGCTCCTCCTTCGATGCGGTCTTTATCTCCTCAATCGTAGCGTAGCGTCGTCCTCAACTGAATGGGGCTCTTCAGTTTCGGGAACAAGAAAAAGTCAGAGGGGGGCAGATCTGGGGAATACGGTGACTGTGGCATTATTAGTGTGTTGTTTTTGGCCAAAAATTCGCGCACAAGCAACGATGCGTGAGCACGGGCGTTTCATGGTCCAAAAGTCAATTTTTGTTCTTCCACAAATCCGGGCGTTTCTTGCAGATTACTTCGCGCAACTTACGCATAACTTGCAGGTAATATTCCTTATTGACTGTTCGACCTTGTGGCAAGATGCACCACGTACCTGTAATCGAAGAAAACTGTAAGCAAAACCTTCACATTCGACCGAACTTGGCGTCCGGCACGCTTTTCGTCGTTCACATCTTCTCGGCCCTCTGAGAATATTTTGTACCACCGATAAACGTTGCTTCGGTCCAAGGTAGCTTCACCATATGCCAAAGTCAACATTCGGAATGCGTCCGCGCAATTAATTTTGTTTTTAACACAAAATTTGATACAGATTCTTTGATCCATTTTTTGGAATGGGCAAAAATCGAAGGCGAGCCAAAACACGTGCAAGCAAAGCAGCTGTCAAAAATTAAATGGACATTCAAAATTGCCGAACTTGTCGGCATAAGTGAGAGACATGAGTACCAACATAACGCCACAAAAAATCTAAAATCGAATATACGTAACCCGCGGAAATTCAAAATTCGCGATACTTTTTGAACTGATCTCGTATTTTGACAGCTGACATAGCAAGGCTTGCTTGTGAAAAAATTCGATTGATTCTGCCCGTTAGTTTTTGTTTGATACCCTTTTAAATATGGAAAGTGAAAAACAGCATTTTCGGCATATTTTACTTTTTTACCATAGAAAAGATAAAAATGCTGTTCAAGTAAGAAAAAAATTATCCGATACATATGAAGAAGATGTGTTAAGTGAGCGCCAGTACAAAAACTGGTTTGCAAAATTTCTATCCAGCAATTTTGATCTCGAAGATGCACCACGTTCTGGAAGGCCAGTTGAAGCTGTTGAAGACACAATAAAGGCACTAATTGATGCTAACCGGCGAATAACAACTCGTGAGATCGCTGAGAGATGAAATTTATCGAATTCGACCGTTCATGATCATTTGAAACGGCTAGGTTTTATCTCAAAGCTAGACATATGGGTTCCTCATCCTTCTTATGGAAAAAAATTTGTGCCGTCGCATTGACGTTTGTGATTTGCTTCTCAAACGCCAAGAAAATAATTAATTTTTGAAGCGTATCATTACTGGGGACGAGAAATGGGTTGTCTTCTCTGGAGTAGAAAAGATGAACCGACTCAAAGCACTTGGTCAATAGGAAAGGTATAGTGTTGCAACAGGATAATGCAAAACCACATACAAGTTTGACCACTCGGTAAAAGCTTTAAGAGCTTGGATGGGATATACTGTCACACCTACCATACTCTCCAGACCTAGCACCTTCATTCTATCATTTGTTTTGGTCTCTACAAAATTTTTAGACGGTAAAATGTTCAGTTCAATTTTCTATAAAAAATTTTCAGTAAAAATTTTCTATAAAAATATTTCAGTAAAAATTTTCTATAAAAATATTTCAGTAAAAATTTTCTATAAAAATTTTTCAGTAAAAATTTTCTATAAAAATTTTTCAGTAAAAATTTTCTATAAAAATATTTCAGTAAAAATTGTCTGTAAAAATTTTTTAGTACAAATTTTCTATAAAAATTGAATGAGAACATTGTCACGCTCTTATTTTCGAGAATGAATTTAAATTTTTTTAATTTTACATAAAAATAAAATTATGTAAAATTAAAAAATATAACAATTTTTTTTAATTTAATAATGATGTTTTCCCTCTATTAAGTAGAATATTTGACAAAGGTCCCAACGGAGATAAATTCGAAGGATGGAGGGGGTGGGGGGGGGTTGAGCGAAGCGAGCAGGGGCGGAGCTCCCTAGTTATTCAAATATAAATTGTAAAAATTTAATTTGGATTTCTCTGCCGTATACAACGCCATCTATTAGAATAAACCACTTTTTATTGTTAAATCCAGTACTGTTCAGATTGTATTCGAAAGAAAATAGAATTCAGCTTAAATTATAAACAAAGTCCTTTAATTCAAATTTAATACTAACATAAATTAAATATGAAAATTTTTACAGAATGATGTAAACTCATATATGCTTTTATTTATTTTTATGCATGTTTTTTTATATTTTTTACATAAAATGATTTGTGCATTGTTAAAAAAGATAGGATAAAAACATACAATACAAATTTAAAAAGTGTACCAATAACAGATATTTATTAAATGTGAGATTAATTGTGTTATAAATTTTTTTTGAAACCGATCACCTTAATATAATTGAACATTAACTGGGAAGAACGCGTATTTTGATAGTTAATATTAACAGTTTTTATAGTTGATAATAGACGTTTTCCTTTGGACCAATTTTGCTACTACGCGGTAGATGACCAAAGGAAAGCCAAATTCTAAACTCTAGTAGAAACATAACCTCAAAACAGTCAGAAACAATACTGAGTTTGCTCACACATACACAATAAAAACTGAGTTTATTCACACATAAATATAAAGAATACTGACAAAAATATGACTCTTCAACATAACCAACGAACCAGCAAAACTATCTATTTTCACTTTTAACAACTAGAATCCACCTAACGTAAATTGTATGCGTAACTCCCCGTTCCATGTAGTCGTTTGTTCGAGGTAGAGTAGATGATGACAGTTACAACTACCGCGTAGTAGCAAAATTGGTCTAAAGGAAAACGCCTAATACGAGTATGTGTACACATACGTGTATATACCAGATGAATTTTGGGTTATGATGAGCTGAACAATATCACAAAAAATGATTTTTTCAAGTGCTTCAAGGATTGGCAAAGACATTGGCAGAAGTGTATAATATCTGGTGGGAATTACTTGAAGGGGACAAAATAGATATCCCTCTATTATATAAAAAAGTTTTTTTTGTAGTGTTTTATTATGATGTATGTATGAATTTTTGTTGTTTCAATATGTGTGTTTTTTTAAGTCATTTTTTTTTATAAGTCATTTTGTTTGTAGTCATTTAAATATGTAAGGATGTATAGACATGGGTAGAAAAAAGTTAAATTTGAATGAAGAGGAGATAAAAGAGCGTAAGCGTATTCAAAAGAATACTGCGAGGAAGCGTGTTTATGCAAAAAATCGAGAAAGGGAGATTAAAAATGTAATGAAAAATTATAACGAAAACAAACCTGAAAAGAGAAAAGCTGCTCGCGAATATTACCATGCGACTAAAGATGAAAAAAAGACCAAAAAGCAAAAATTGATGTTAGGATTGTATGAAGCGGGAAAAAAAGTAGAATATTTGTCATAGGGGGAGGGGTGGAGGCGGTGGTTGGTGAGGGAAGCGAGCAGGGGCGGAGCCCCCTAGTTATCTCTGCCGTATACAACGCCATCTATTAGAATAAACCACTTTTTCTAGTTCATGAATAAATAAATAATTATTTGAAGAAAAAAAACACAAAATTCGCGATACTTTTTGAACAGACTTCGTATATATTTTTGATTATTTAAAGAAGCTTCTCAATTCGCATTTAAGCAAATTAATTAAACAATTCCTTTAACAACGAAATTTAGATTCCTCCTACTCTTCTTCTCTATCATATATTTTTATTTGTGTAAAATTTATTCAAAAATTTCCTTGACGTTGGGAATTCTATAATATGTACAAAGAAACCAACTTTTCTGTTTTTCATCAAACAAAATTTAACATTTTCATTTAAATATAAAGAAGTGTTAGTAAAAAAAAATATTATTGAGAAAATTATAAAAATTAATGATTTTTCCATTTGCTAATTCATATTGAAATTTATGTGAGCTTTAGCAAACAAAAGTTGTTTTTCTTTTCAAATATAGTATTAATAAATTTCAACATATTATAAAAAACCACAATAATATTTTTTATTGAATTATACGTTTAATTTTAGAACAGTAATATTTTAATCATTTAATTTAGTTGTCGATTCAAGATCTAATTTGGATGGTAGTTCTGATCGTTTTGTTTAAATTTTTATCGAGTTCAACTAGAACTTTTTTGGGTTGCAAATAGAATTACAACAAAATCTACACGATAATATTTTGTAAATAAATTTCAGTTTGAATTTTAAAAAGTATTAAATAATAGAAACTAATTATTAATTACAAGGCATTGCTTTTAATAAACCGAAAACTAAAATACGGAAGGTTTTTCCTTGCGGACGTACATTTGTTTCCTATTTTAAAAATTGTTATAAGTATGACAATTTATTAAGAAATTATTAATTGTAATTATTAAGAAAAATGCATTTAAGTTTAAAGCGAATTTCACTAATTGTATAAGAATTTATCGTAATTGGGGAAGGTTATATCTAAACTTCTGAAATAAATGGGAAAAAATATAGTCACATACAAATTTTTAGTGAAAGATTTTGTTATGCAAACTATTATGAATTTTCATTTTAGATTAATCAAAAATAGTTAAAAACACAAATAAGAGAGCAGGAAGATTGTTTGAAGGCAAATAATAGTCCCGCAGTTCAGTAACTTGTGAAAAGTTTTCGCTGGTTCAGTAAATCTCAGAAGATAGGATTAAAACTTTGCAAAATGCGGGTTGTTATGGTTACTTTCCTTGCATCTCAATATCATTTCAAAACGAACTGCTGACAATACATGAAAAGAAAAATTGCTACTATTAAAAAAAAGGAAAAGTTTTAAACCAGTCTTAGAAGAGTATATATATAAGTGATCAGATTTTGAGAATGCTTACTTAAAAAAACTTTTTTGTAATTGAACATATTTTAATGACTGTTTTAATAGCATTGGTTTCAAATTTGAACATTTTATTTCGATTTGTGAATTTTTTCTAAGTTCATTGAGTACGAATTCGAATATATCAAATTCATTTTCTAGTACTTCAGCACCATCGAAGCCATTAGAGTTGCTCCACACGCATCCATTCAATCTCCTGAGGCTATGCAATCGTTTTTCCTTGTATAATCTGAATAATGTGAACAATTGGAGGGCACTCAGGAATATTGCCTCATGTCCCACACCTTCAACGGCATTCAGGAGAAACTGAATGCACTGGCCTCCAACGCAGAAAAAGTTGGGATGAGAATCAACATCAAAAAGACCAAATTGATGCGTGTCGGCGCCACCTGCGAGAGACCCTTGATGCTACACGGTACCCAAGTTGAAGATGTCGAAAAGTTCTGTTACCTTGGCAGCATGCTCAGCAAGGATGGTGGAACTGAAATAGACATCCAAACGCGCATCAACAAGGCGCGACAAGCGTACACCTCACTTGGGAACGTATGGCGTTCCAATCATCTCTCCATAGCACTCAAACTTCGAATATTCAACTCAAACGTCAAGCCAGTCCTGCTGTACGGCTGCGAAACATGGAAAGTAACAGACAGCACGACTCGTAAGCCTCAGGCATTTGTGAACAGATGCTTGAGGCGTATAAGCAAGATCTTCTGGCCAAACTGGATAACGAACGATGAGCTGTTACTTCTCACGAAGCAAATACCCCTGCTAGATAACATCAAACGCAGGAAATGGAGTTGGATTGGCCACACCTTGCGAAAACCACCTACGGACATAGCAAGGATGGCACTAGATTGGAACCCACAGGGCAATCGCAGCAGAGGACGTCCAAGGACTACTTGGAGATCAGTCGAGCGCGAACACCAACAAACTGGCAAATCATGGTCGGAAGTAAAAAGGCTGGCTCAAGACAGAAGCAGATGGAGAGAGTTCACAGAGGCTCTAGTGCCGCTATATGCTCCATAGGAGTGACTGTGTTCTCATGTCTATGTGTAACATAGAAATGAAAAACCTGTCAGGAATATTGCTAAGGTATTTTGTAATTTAATTAGGGGCGTGAGTTAGACAACTTAAAAAATAAAACGTTTTACTCAAATTAATTGTTACTTTTATATATTTCTCCTCTGTATAAGTGCAGTTGTATCCCTCTTCAGAACCAAATCGAATTTCAAAAAGATATTTCTTCCGGCTTGAATATTATAGGCCTTGTCTTCCAGCAGTTCGACTTCCATTACCGTCTACTTTTCTATCTTTGCCATTATTTCTTCTACAAACTTCCTGTCCAATGCGATTATATTCCAGGCAATTTGTTCGAAATACTTTCCTTCTATTTCCTCATAATATTCAAGCTTTTATTTTAGATTCTGTTATAGAGAAAACTCCATCTTGTTTTCGTTTCATATTCTTTTTTAAGCCTTATGGAGATAGTTTTACTCCCCAAAGTGGAACAATATAATACATTTTTATTTATAAAGTCCTTGTTTTGATTATAATTTAAAACGATGCAATAATAAAGAGTTCCTTCTCGAATTAACCCACGCAGATTCGTTTCCTCCACCACCTACACATATATGAACAGATTACTAAATCGTTTAGTAAAATTTTTTTTAGGAAAAATTATTTTCATTTTCTATTAATTCATTAAAAAAATTTGATATAAAATACAAAAGCAAAAGTATTGTATAAATAAATTTAATTTATTACTCATTTTTTTCGCTATAAAACAATTATTTCTACTTATAATTATGTGTAAAAAAACCGAGTTTGTTTAAATTTTATTTAAAAAAATAATAATATAAGCAGCAGAAAAATAAAGATTAGAAAAATTAGTATAAATTAACCTGAGTTAAAATCTATTTAAAAAAAAACATCACAAAAAAGTACATTAATGATAAGCATCGTAAAAATGAACGAAAAAAAATTAGGACGACTGGATTTTAATATGTCCATGGTAGTGGAACAAATGCCCATCGTTGGATAATTCCAGATGCGGTCTGATCACATTTTGTTATTTGAATGGTTGTATTGTAAGAATTTGTGATATCAGCCGTTAGACACATTTCTGACAAGTTGTGCCGTAATTGTTGAGTCTTAAAAGAAATAGAATAGAAGCACATGTTTTAATGAATTAGGGAAAGATTTTTGGTTGATTCAACTTACGTTAAGATCGTAATTCCAAATTTGTCGTGTATTTTCAGAACATTCGGTTAATCGAACTGCAGCGGAAGGTTTACTCTCAGCAGCAGGATTCTGATATGCATCGAGACATACGCCTTCATTTGTCATGATCTATTTGAGAGTATTTCACCCAAGGATGGGATAGAATAGTGAAACCTTTAAATTAAAAACCAAAAATCAACATAACCCATCATACATACCTGCCCTTTTGGTGTTATCACGAACATATCTTGCAATTTGGCATCGTGGAAACAATTACCGACAGTGACTGAAGAAAGTGCCAGACTATAAATCGAATTGTCCGGGATTTTCTTCAAACACTCATCGGTAGTCACATCGAATGAATTTAGCAAGTCATCTGCGTATTTGGCAAGAATTGCGATTATCGTCGGCCAGTTATGATTCGTATCTAGTTTACGTGGGACAACATTCAATATAAACTTTTCATAGGCATTCATAAGCGCTGTGCGTTTGTTTAGCAACTGAATCTTTCCAAAAAAACGTCCTGGTCCAGGAAAAAAATTACTTGGCCATACATTAGCCAAATACCACTCGAATGATCTGCATTGAAGTTTTTCACGCAGTTTCTTTCGTTCACTAACGTCCAGTCCGTTTTTAAGTGTCACATTTAATGGATTATACATAAAAAAGAAATCCGACCATCTATCCATCCACACAAGAGCAACACGAGCTAAGTTCGATCCAAGCACCTCTTGGACACCACCAGGGAATGTATACGGAGACGTTTTACGGAAAAGATGTCCAACATGAGAGCACGGTGCAATTTCAATCACCCCCCGACACTGCCATATGCGAAAAGACATTTCGACGTTTTCGCCACCCCAAATCTAAACAAAATATATTGTGGGTAAAGAAAAAAAATGGATTTATATAATAAACAATTATTGAGTATATAATCAATTACTTTCATGTTTGGATCATAGCTTCCCATTTCAAAAAAATATTCTTTGTCGATAGCAAAGAGCCCTCCGGCCATTCCCGGTGTATAAAATGGCTCCGTAACATCTTCTGATCGTCGCTTGAGTTGGTTCGACTGCAATACAAACCATCGAAACTGTAACTGCCAATTGAAGGCGCCGGTATTAAATTCGAATGTTTTAGTGTAACTAAAATTATCGTCGGATATAATATCGATCACAGGGCATACTACACTGTTGCGGTTCTGCTTAATGCGCGCCAACAATGGTTCCAGCCAGCCTGGTGAGCATTCACAGTGTGCATCGAGGAATGTTAAAACCTAAAATGAAAGCGCACAATTCTGTCATTCAGAAATAAGATACAAAAAAAAAATTAAAGTTATAATATGTAGACGATGAGGCCCCTTTTATAAGAAAGGTTTTTTTTTATAAACTGCTTTCGGTAAAAATGAAATTTTCTATTTCCTAAGGTATATTTTACCATTAATAATATTATCTGAAGAAATAATAAACTTACATCGCCTTGGGCTTCTTTAGCACCAAGAAGTCGTGCTGGAACTAAGCCTTGTCGTTCCCTCATTCGAATTATTCTTGTTGGTACTTCGAGACTCTTTACGTAGTTTTCTAGATTTTCTTTTAAATACACTAAAAATATACCAAATAGTGTTTTTTCAAAAAATGGAAATAAATACATAGAAAAAACAGTTAAATAATGTTACCTCGGTCACTAGCATCGTCAACGAGTATAATTTCTTTGAGAAATTGACGTGGTGAACGAATAATTACGCTCCATAACGTACGAAGCAATACCGACCATGCCTCATTATGGAAAACAATAATAACTGATGTCGTTGGTAAGTTGATCGGATAAACTTTTACTCTACATCTGTTTGGACAAAATAGAAATTATTTCATTAATTTGAACTATTGACATAGCACGACCGTTACTTACTCTTTTTTCCTATAGTCAGGCAGAGATCTATTTAAATGAATTCGATCACTTGCTAATACGTTAAAGCTATTAATTTGGAACAATCGCTGCATTTGCAAGCTTTCTCGTGCCGGTATAATAACTGGTTTCCCATTGTCACCTTCGTTGGGCATCGGAGAAAAATTGACCGCGTTGTATTCTTCTGAAAGAGTTTGTAAGCAAAGAATTGATGTTGTTAAAAACTATGATCTATAATTGGGCTCGTATTGAAATAATTTAAATTGAACCTTTTGATATATTTCCGAACAGATTCCCTGTGCCAATGTAGTGTGCCACGACAATATTTTTAGGGTTCTTTTCATGCTGTTTGCGCTGCTCTTCAATATGTCTATAGATTGTTCATTAAATAAAAATGAGTACTTATGTATTATTTGGAAAATAATACTTACTTGATTCTTAAATCATTTGTCCTCATGCTCTGCAAGTAAATATTTATGCTGATGGCAAACATGAAGAACGAGAAGAACAAAAGGAATAGATACGCTAGCCATAATTTACGAACTCGGCGGAAGTTCATTCGCATTTCGACAATATTTGGAAGACGATTTTTTCAATGTGAAAGCATTTAATAAACGAGGACAAAACGTCTCCGATGAACAAACGAGAAAAGAAGCACCACACTAGCTCACCTGGATAATTGACAAATTCTATGCAAAAACATTTTCACTTTCTCTACAGCTGATTGCTGTCAAAGTCAGTAATAATTTTTTTGCGCATTTTAAAGTGTAATCAAACTTTTCGAAATTATTTAATACTAGTTACTCACAATAAAGCGTGTTTTCTCTCAATAAAAGTAAATTAAATAAAAAATTAACATCTATTAATTAAATAATTAATTTTTTTTAAAAAAATTAGTGAGTTTTTTATTATTTAAATTAAATAGTGCAAGAAATAAACGTAAATAGAACTGTCAAATCAACAAGTGTTATGCTCCGAAGTTAGCAGCATATAAGTTTTCTTTATTCTAAATAATCATTGAGCTGAAAAGGAAAGTTTTTCTTAATATTTGTTTTGTTTGAGAAAACTATTTTCTTAATACGTAATAGCTGTATTCGTTTGGACCAATTTTGCTACTGCACTAGTTGTGTATCTGTCATCATCTACAATAGTTTGCCTCGAACAGAGCAGTAATTTTCAGCTGGAGTTACGCATACAATGCACGGTAGGTGGATTGTAGTTGCTACAGTGAAAATAGATAGATTTGCGTATTCGTTGGTTATGTTGAAATGTCATATTTTTGTTTTTATTGTTTATGTGTGCGTAAACTCAGTTTTTATTGTTTATGTGTGAATAAACTCAGTATTGTTGGTGACTATTGGTGAGATTGTGTTTTACTGCTGTAAGTGATATGTTCATTTTATTGAGAGTCTACTCCCAAGTAACACCAGTTACGAAAATTAAGCTATTTAACGGCACTCTGACGGAACTCTGTTCCGTCATATAATTACGAATTTGTTCAAGATGGGTTCAGAAACTGTTCGTTCTTTGTCTGTAAAAGCCGATACTCAAAAAATTAGTTTGCTTTCATGTGTGGGTGCACCCATACATGAAAGCAAACAAATTTTTCGAGTTCCGGCTTTTACAGACAAAGAACAAACAGTTTCTGAACCGTTTCTGAACCCATCTTGAACAAATTCGTAATTAGCTGACGGAACAGAGTGCCGTTAAACAGCTTAATTTTCGTAACTGGTGTTACTTGGGTCTTCATATAGTTAAATATTTTTAATTTTTTTTGTAATCAAATATATTTTTATAAAATTAAAAAATTAATAACAAAAAATTAAATAAAATATTCTCTTCTAATAAAAAAAATTAAAAATTAAATAAAATAGCCTCTTCTAGCTATATAACCATATAAAAAACTTAAAACCTATTTAATTTCTAAGAACTCGATGTTATCGAACAATTCGGTGTCCGAAGTAGTTGCACAATGTTGTTCCTTTTTTTTGTTTTTTTTGGATATATTGTCTTTTGTGGTATAAAAAAACCTCCTCAAAATTTTATTAATATCATGTTCCCTAGCGAAGGGAAATTTATCCAATGCACAATCTATATTAAAAAATAGTTATTAGTTATGTTATCATAGATTTAAAAATAATTTAGATTATACTTACTCTTAATTATTTTTGACACATTCAGGTCCTTGAAGCCAATATTTGCCTGCCTCCCTCAAATGTAAATAACAGTGGAATAATGTTGTATTTGTGGAGTGCTGGAGCTTTCTTATGTTTTATCCAAACTTTCAAAATATTCAATGGAATTGTCGGTTTCAATTATATTACCTTGCACCGGTATAGGCAAATCAACAAGTGTGAATTCTAGGTTTTTCTTTTTATATAGGGAAGTCGATAGGGAAGTCGCGAACGAAATTAAAAGAAAATTAACTGCACATACTAATTTTCTTTTAATTTCGTTCGCGACTTCCCTATCGTACGCTCTTTTGGACACTTTACTTTTAATAATATTATTATTTATTATATATTTTAATTCTAATAATATAGTTTAATTAATATAATGTACTATTACGTTTCTTTATTTTACGCACGAGAAAAACTTGTTGTCGCCGCAACATTCAATTAACAATTGGTTATTTTGACAACTAATAGAAATGTAAATTTACAATACATTCGCACTAAATTCATTTCGAGTTCAGTTAGTTCCGTCATTCAAGTTCATAGACGGCACTCATTCGTAATACGACATAATCCTGAACTAAGAGCCGTCAGACGTAACAAAAACGGAACTCATTGACGGCACTTATTGAGTGAGTTCCGAGTGCGTTACTTGGACTGCGAACTACAGGGCTGTAGCAAAATTGGTCCAAACGAATACAGAAAATATATTTTTTTTTTATAGATATAGCAAATTAAATTCTAATAATTAATAATTATAATTTGACAATAAGGTAATAAACAAATACAAAATAATTTCTAATTAACTGATGCGATTTAAGAGAAAAAATTTCTATAATATTTTCCTGTAGTTTGCTTCTCAAAATATTTTATTTAAATTAGTTTTAAAAACTTACTCGAATATTTGACACCTGAGAATGTATATACACGTATTTACCCAGGTGATCAAAGTCTCGCGCTAATCTTGTTACAATATCAATTTTTAATCCATTTTATGAATGCAAGTATACAATTAGTTAACAATATTTTAATAATAAAAATAAAATGAAAAAAAGCCCAAGAAGCCATAAGGCGGGACTAATTTCAATGCTTTAAAAAAACATCGGGTCCATTGTGTTTTTAAATAACGATACGAATGCTTCGGGAAGAGTTTATTTATTGAAATTTGAATTTATAAGAATATTTATCATTGGTAAAAGAATAATAAATTTTCTGATATTAAGAGCCAAGCAATTTTCCTACAAATTGAATATTTTGGTCACTTACGGACATAAGAATGGTTATTGAAGATTCTACGACGGATTAAGTAGGGTTTGAATTGAGAGGCTTTGTAGTACTGCAAATTGTCAGTACGTGAATCCAAATGGGTCTTAATACTTAGATAGTTTTGATCTGTGTTCCTTTAGTCTAAATAATTGTCCGTAAGATCGGTTGATTTTAATTTTTTTTCCATTTCGTATAATTTTTTTTCCATTTCTTAAATATCGATCTATCATGTTTTCTGCGATTAAATAAAATTTGGGACCATACTATAACCATCCCATAGAGCTACCTTTCAGAATTTTTTGTTCCAAAACCATAACAGAATGGTGCCCAACGTGGGGCTCGAGTTGTGTATCAGTGTTTTGACACTTATTGGTCTTCATTCTGTCATTACCTATAGCGAATTATGCCCTGTAGTTTTTGAGAATGGGAGAATCGTTCAGCGTCATCCACATCACAATTACCACACTTGGCTCTATAAGTTTTTGTTTCTTTTGACTCGAATTTTGAGAGGAATCAGCCTCGAGAATTTGTTACCCTACTCGACTGATGATTCTCAAAATGCGAGTTAAATAATCCTTTGCCCATTCAGTGCAGCCTTGAGAATTTGTGGATCTGGCTGATAGCTAGTTACCCTATACTGTTGACACTGAAGTCCTTATCCCATCTGAACCTTTAATCCTTTAACTCTCATTGAACATTTTTATTGAAGTTGATCGCGATACGGCGATGATATTTTCGAGGACAGAGAATCTTGTGGATGGAGGCAGCCTTGAATAATCATCTATAATATTACGATATTTTTTAAAATAAATAACCTTAATAAGAAAGAAAAATTTGCATATGAAAAAGAAAATGTTGATCAAGAAAATGTTGATCATATTTTAGAATTTAAAAAAAACGTTAATTATTTTAATATATCTACATTTTTTCTCTTGTCCAGTATAAAATTGTCTTATAATTATCTAGCAAAATTCAGACTTATGTAGAATTTAAGAATATCGAAAAATTGACCTGATAATTATTTATTGATTTATAGATTTGAGCTTATATTCTTTTTAATGATTCAAATGACCTTTGAGGTTACTTTTGAGAGTAATTGGAGTTTAACTTTTGATAATTTTGAGACCTTATCGTATATTGATTATCGCTATTTGGAGTATTTCGATTATTTGTCACTTTTCATTATCAGTTTTTGAGTATATCACTTTTGAGTATTTACCGTTTTATAAAGACAAAATAATTCATTGTATAGTATAAATATATAAATAAATCAATGGATAAGTAATTCAATAAATTAAAAAAATAAATGATTATAATAATAAATAATTGAATACAGATATAATATAGATTTTAAGTTAAACGTTAATATAATAGCAATAATAATGGCAATAGCAAAAACCTCGAACTATAAGGGGTATAAGCTTAAATCCGCTGTTTGGTTATAGATGGCGTGAGTAAGTAAAAAAATACTTTTTTTTATGAGTTTGACATCTGTCAACATTAATCAGTGCACATTGTCAGCTATTTCGTACAACAACATACATTTTTCCTTTGGTAATCATGTCTAGCTTTGTGCCAGAAAAAGAGCATATCCGGAAAGCTCTGCTTTTCTGTTTTAATTTGAAGAAATCGAAGACGATACCCAATCGCAAAAAATGCTCGCGGAGCAATTGGGTGTTACTCAACCAGCCATTTCCATGTATCTGCATGCCATGGGGAAGATTGAAAAGATCGGAAAATGGGTGCCGCATGAACTGAACGATAGGCAGATGGAGCGACGCCAAGACACATGCGAAATCTGTGAATATATTTCGTGAATCCTTAACGCAAGAAATCGCGGGTTGACCCCGGCCAACCATTAACATCTTCCCCAAGACCAAATCGCTTCGGACGGAAGACGATGCTGTGCGTTTGGTGGGATAAGCAGGGTATCGTCTATTATGAGATATTGAAACCTGGTGAAACTGTCAATGCCACCGCTACCACCAACAACTGATCAAATTGCACCGTGCTCTGCGTGAAAAAAGGACGGATTAGTAACAAAGACATGACAAGCTGATTTTCCTCCACGACGACGCAGCATCGCATACGTCAAAAATGTTCCGAAACTACTTGGAAACACTTAACTGGGAGGTGCTACCCCACCCCGATTATTCACCAGACCTAGCCTATTCTGACTACCACCTGTTCCCGTCGATGGGCCACGCGCTCGCTGAGCAGCACTTTGATTATTACGAAGACGTCCGAAAATCGCTTGATGAGTGGTTTACCTCGAAAGAGAAGGAATTTTTTTGGCATGGTATCCACAAATTGCCCTAGAGATAGGAAAAATGTGTAGCTAGCGAGAGCAAGTACTTTGAATAAATTTGTTTTTGCTTTCTATAAAAAAAACATGTGTTTTTTTGACTAAAAACCAGCGGATTTAAGCTTATACACCTGTTATCTTGAAAGAAGAGAAGATTATAAATACAATTAGGATATGATTGATTATACATTAATTGAAATACATACTATTTATATATGAGGTTTATTTTTAGACAAAATTTGCCTTTCCTGTAAATAAAGAGAGGAATCGGCAATGAATTTGTTGGATCTAGGAGTCTGATAACAAGACATGTTCGTTAATAAATGAGATAATCTTCTGGAAATTCTGGAAATCCTGTATGGATAAAATTTGATAAATCAAATGTAGAAATTGTTTTCTTCTTTAAATATTCTTATAATTTTTAAAAGAGATTTTCCATTTATTTACACTATAATTGATCTGAAAGAGAAAAATCTGATATGATACAAATTTCGGTTTATGGCTTTGTTTGTTATATATTGTATGTGAGTTCTTTGAGATATGTGTCGAAGGCCTCTTTTTAGCATCACAACTTTGACGTTATTTGTTGACTGGGCAGCAGATTGCCTAATTTTATGGAGTTTTTTTTTTTTTTTTTAAAGAAGACTTGAAAATGGATTTTTTTTCGGAACAAGTCTTACTTGCAAAGTAGCTATAAGTAAAATGGCATTCCGTTATTAAGTGAGTAATAGTTTATAACAAGTCACAGTGAGGTCCAATTAATTGGGATTCTGTTTTATAGATTACGTATTATATCGATTAACTTCGCAATATTTCAAATGTATTCAAAAAATGTTTAATTAGTTAAGTTTTTATAATTATTTGTCAAATTGAATGTTTTAAAAACAAACCATTTTCTCGTGTCCAAATTTTATGGCAAACACTATTGTCCTTTCACAGAATAGAAGTTCTGAATGAGCACTGATGATACCGAAAGCTCAAGGTCAAACGTGAAACGGTCGGATGACTGAGTGCGAAAGCTCTCCATATTCGCGCACAAATTTTCTCGTTACTTTCTGTTTCCAACATGGCATAAACACACACAAAAGTTCATCATTTATTTTTCAGCAATCGTTCTTCTCTCAGTTTATTATTTTCTTTAATATTTATCAGCAACTTTTATGTTTAAGCATTTGCTCTTCTCTCACACCATCGAAATCGCTATAAATTTTCAAGCATATTGTTTATGTGTAAAAAAGACCAACTACACTACTGGTCTGGCTGGAGAATAAACTGTGTGACTTGAGTCGGTGTTGGTTTGGCGTATGACAGGTTGAAAGTAATTGTGTGAACTTGATTTTTGTTTATATCAATTGCTCTTCGCCGAATAGTCAATTTTTCAAAAGAATTTCTTCAGCAAGAATAATAATTGGAAAATGATTAATTAGTTTTCGAGTTTTGATTTAAATAAAAATGAAAGCTTATTAATCCGGAAAGGTTATTTTGCCAAAAAGTTGCGATGTTTCTCTCTAAGAGAGATATTCTCTTCCTATTCTCTTCTTATTTTGTTTATATGTTTTTCCAAATAGTAGGAAAAAAAACCAATTAAATATTGTGTAATTTTTTGTTTATACGTCATGCGATAGAAAGAGAGAGTGTTTAGGCTGGAGAAAATTTGCGTGTACTGTTATAAAGAGTAAATAGAAATTAGCTGTTATAATACAATATAAACGAAAATCACTCAACCTGTTATACCATAAAGAATTGGAATTGTGACTAATACGCTCCGTGCCATTCATCAACGAAGCTCCAAACTAATTTCAACATTGTGCAAATATGTTTACACCAGAAAGAAAGTAAAAATAATAACAAACTGCATGTGACCTTGGATTTTATAAGGAAATCAATTACCATAATCGGAATTTCATATTAAAAGGTGAACGGAACGTAAAAACCCTTACAAGGCAGCAATCCTTCTTGATGGTACGAGCAATTATACAGAAACAGAAACCCTCATTCGTGCCGGACAACTGTTCTGAACATTTGTGGTGGTTGTGGATGTGGTGTGCAATAAATGATTCTATAATAAAATCGGTGGTGGTGCACAAATAGTGACTAAAAATAGTCCGGTTAACGAATTGTGAGTGTACAGAGTACGTACTAGCGTCTATTATAAAATTAGAAATTTACTTTTGCAATATCGTCAATCATACGTAAAATATTTACTTTTCTGTATCGTATTTTGTGTATAGTATGAATTCTTATGCGAATACAAGAGTTTATTTAGTTTGTCTATTTTTTCATGAACGTGCTATTTAAAATCGCGCTTTTTGCGTTTTTAGGTAAATTTTTATATTTTTTTTAAATGAATTTTTCTTTTTTTTCTAAATGCAATATAAAATAATTATAAAAAAGTATTTTTTTTTCAACAATATAAAAGATTTTGTCTAACAATTTTTTTTTGGTACTACACGTATAGTGTTTGGTATCTACGACTATTTATTTATATCAATGAATAAAAACTATTAAATTTCATAAAATATTGAACTTATTTTTAATTCAATTTTATAACCTAAAAAACTAACATTAGTTCTTCTTTTTAAAAAAAAAATCATCCCCTAAAAGTGATAAGTACAAAAAAAAACAAATTTAAAAAAAATAATCCTAAATATTGCATATAGTGTGCCTCTCAATAATTAAATATTATTTATTTCAAGAAGAAAAAGAAAATAACAAAATACAAATATAAATAAATATAAATTGTGATATATTTAAATCGATTTAATGCGAAAGTTTCTCTTTATTGCTTCTATAGTTTTAGCTAAATTTATAGAAAAAAAAAAACAAAAATTAAATTTTAACAAAATTCGATAAGAAAAAAATATATCAAAATTTGATCCTAAAAAGTACATAATAATAATTTCGACATCAAGAGAATACAGAATTATAAATTATGTACGATTGTTTTTTGCTATTGTAAATATTTATTTTTATACTAAAAGTTATTTGTTTGTATTAATTATAAATAGTAAAATACATTCTAAAAGTTTAAAGAACCAATTTCAATCGAGTCTAACTGAATAAGTTTTTACTTAAAAGCAGCCAATAGTGCGAAATTTTTTTTTACTTTATCACAGCGAGTTGGTAAGTTGAATAATTTTTTAATAATATATGTACACATCTAACTTGAAATAGCATAAATACGAATTTTATTAAATTTAATATTATTCTATTCTTTATGGTGAAATGAAAAATAATTTTTATATTTGTAACTTTGATGAAGAAATGAAGAAAGGAAGAACTAAATCTAATGTCAATATTTTCATAGTCGGTTTTAACCTCATATCAAATCGACTCGCCCGTTAAGTTGACAGAGAATAGTCGCCTTGTCCCATAGGAGTTTCTTAAATCCCTTACTAAGGAGGAATAAAGCTATTTAGTTTCAAAAAAAAATCCCAAATCTCCTCATTGGTATATAATCTTTTAAATTCAGTTGAGAAATTCTTGTTGTTACAGAATATTCTTTTGTCAACTATTTACTTAGGTAATAATATTTAATTTTACAATATATTTTCACTTCTGTACAATTTTATGTTATTAATACAGCATAGTTTTTCTATCAGTACTTATATGTATATATCGTTAAGACATACTGGTAGATATGTTGGAATACAGACAAGAAAATCCAATCGGAAAATGAAGAAAATACAACTTTATCCAACAACGCAATTGTTAAGAAAACAATCATTATTTTAGGACTATGGTCTTTGTATCGTATTCCCTCTGTGACGTAAATCGAGAATATGATCCTTACTAGCAGAGTTGTGGAGTCGCCATCGGGGTAAACAGAGTGTCTGCTACTAAGTCAATATACTTTTGGTTGGCTGTTGGTCATGATTCATTCATAAAATTCAATCTTTAAGCCCACAGCCCCGATATATCACAAACACATATATGTATGTATGTAGTTAGAGAAATGTTTACTCTAAAGATTACTCGCAAATCCATAACCCACCCCACCCCCATACATCTGCACGCACTTTCATCTTTTTGTTCCAATTTCACCTTCTCAACGCACTACCATACACTTATTTTAGGATATTTGGTTGTACTTTAAATAAATTCAAGTAAAAATACAATAGTATTAGCTTCGGAACTAAAAATACCATCGAATAAACATTCTGTAACGGGAAAGGATTTGGAACACTGTGAAGAATTCCCAAAAATTAGTACATTATGGAATACTGAATACAGAAGGGAATACTTTTGTCGTAATCTTAAAGTAAACTAACTTGGTACATGAGCACTGAAAACTTACCCTTCGGTATGTGAAAGAAGGTTTATTTAGTAGAGTTTTGGTTCGGGTAAGGTAGTACGGTGGGTTGGCATTGTACGCCGATAAGACTCCATACAAAAATAAAGAAACAATAAACTGAAGGTACGATTCTGCGCCATTTTACGAATGTAAGGTTCTGTTATAAGATTTTGTTCCTGCTGCTACAGTTATTATTACAAGTCCAAAAGTAGCTGTAAACCAGAAAAAAACAGCATACACTGTAGTGTGCTGGAAGGTGAAAGGTTTTTATCGAACTGATAGAGGTGGGATAATTTTACACGAACCTCTGTGGTAGCTTGGATTAAGAAAAAACAAATACTGAAAATCACTAAAACGGAAATGATGTCATCAATGAATAATTTAAACATAAAAAAGAGACAAGAAGCTGTGTGATCTGATGCGATATGATGCGATGTGATGTGATATGATGTGATGAGATAAGATACGATAAAATGGATTAAATGAATGCGGGATATGCGATGTGGGTGGACTGATACAATATTATGGGTTTCGGCTAAAAAAAAACCGACCTTGGAATGCCGACCCGACAGAATTGTAGAAAATATATTGTAGAATGGAATGGGTTTGCGTTTCGAATGTAATAAAAGCTTAAATATGACCGACGGCGACCCAACTAAATCCAATCGTCTTTCTGTTTGCGCTTCGAATCATCACGGAAAATGTGAAACGTGATTTAGATTCAATCGAAAGAAGAAAATTGCTTCTCGGTCTTGTTACTGGATAGGTGCCTTATATCTAAACAATACTGATTTATACGATTTGTCTTGAAACGTTGACCAGAACAACAGCTATGTAGTTTGTTTTGGTTTTTTGTTTTCATTAATGTTATTCTTTCTATTTTGCTAGGCCTATAATAAAGGCAATTTATAATAACAAACATAAAAATTCTATTATTTCTGATAGCCGTTTTGGAAAAATTGTAAATTTGCATAATATTTATTATATTATGTTAGTCTCTTAGAGCTTTTAGTATTTTTTACTGTGAGGTCTGTTCTTTTTATCGTGTATATAGATAAAAAAAAATTATTTTAAGAATATAAATATTTCATTTATGTTTTCTTACTAAGATCACGACGGTACAATTTACGAACTCTGACATCCCATAGCGTTAATTGTTGTTGGCATAGCATTTATACATTTCCCTAAAAGATTGAATTAAATTTAACTGGTAAAAACGTTTTTCTTAATTTTTGCAGAACATTTTCTTGCCTATTTTCTAATCGAGTTTACTTTTGGAAAATTTCACCTCAGGTAACAATCACAACTTCTGCTTCTTTGCTAAAGTTTTCAGTCCGTCATACTAAAAATTATAATTGATCAATTTATTTTCTCCACATTCTTGGCATACAAAAGTTGATTCGAATACTAAAAGTCAAAAATGTTTTTCTTTACTATTTTTTTAAGGACTAATAGATTTAGCAATTAAGAAAGCGATGTGATGATATAAACAGGATCACAGATTTTATAACTCAAGTAACACTGCTAGGGCATCATGAAGTGGGAGTAAACACCCACCGGCAGTTCTCCAACTAACGGAAGTGAGATTCCTCTAGAGAATCTCTAGGCCATTGTCTCTTAAGTCTCCGATAAGTGTCTCCATGGAGGGCAGTACAGGACAATTCTCTCACAAGTGGATTATTATGATAGAATAAACGGAAGTGAAATTTTTGATAGCGGGAAATGCACCATGTCCTGAACAAAGGGAATATTTAGATCACGATGTATTACATTGTTACGAACATAAAAGGGGGCATCAACAATTTTACGGAGGATCTTGGATTGTAAGGCCTGGAACGTTTCGTTGAACCCCAAAGTTCAATTCCATATGTCCAAATAGGTTTTATAATTGTATTGTAGATTAGAAGTTTACTTTTGATTGTGTTTCGAGCGTTTGTCCAGTAGTCTAAGAAGTTGTCGGTAACGTCTAGTGGCTTCAAGATTTTTTAGTCTAGTATTAAGGTTCCATGCTAATCCCTTGTCCACTTTATCATATTGTGGAATCATGTTGCTATTAAGGTATAAAGGGGTAGGTTTCCCTTCACAAACTGTGAAAGTAATGTGAGCACTCTTCTGTTCATTTACCCTCACTCTCCATCTCTTAAACCAAGATTGAAGGTTGTGTATATGGGATTGTAAATTATGGGAGGCTCTGTCAGGATTTGTATGGGTAGCAAGTATGGCCGTATCGTCTGCACAAGTAGCAATGATAGTATTAGGTTCAGCTGGGATGTCATGGGTATAAATATTAAATAAAATGGGACCAAGGAAACTACCTTGTTGGACTCCGGCTAGAATAGGATATATTTCCGAGGATTCTGAGTTAATTGCAACTTGGAAATGTCGTTGGGAGAGATATGAATTTATGATAAGGTAGTATTTTGAAGGAAGAAAGCTATTGATTTTCCAGAGGTGTCCAGGATACCACACACGATCAAAAGCTTTGGAGATATCTAAAAATACTCCTGGGCAATACTCTTTCCTCTCAAGAGAGGATCTAATATGATCAACAATGCGATGGCGTTTCTGGTTAGTAGAGTGTTCAGATCGGAAGCCAAATTGGTGATCAGGAATAATTTTTTTCATTAACTATAGGTGAGTCGTTTTAATAGAATTTTTTGAATTGGTAAGAGGATGATAGGTCTACAGGAGGAAGGAGAATTAATGGGTTTTGAAAAGATTTAAATTTTAAATCTCTAACTAGAGTAGGAAAATTGTAAATGGCAGAATTGTGTTAAAGGAAAAGATGTATACATTAAAGTGGTGGTGTTTTAAACAACATAAGATCTTTACAAATAGTGCTAACGAGAAGTTATTAAAAATGTTGTTATGTTTAGAGCGGCAGTATTTTGTCTGACAACAAAACCTGCTATTTCACAGGGGAAAATCCATTTAATATGGATTAAATCTATATTGATTTTTTCGGCTTTGCTAGAAGATTTTTTTACATGTATCATGCGAGTTAACCTGCACTTGTAGGCTTAAAAAGTTAAGTCGATAACATGATGTTATCCACTTAACTTTTAATGAGAAATTGAAAGTTAAGTCGATAACAAGATGAGAAAACCGCAACTGTCTGATTGGAAGCTAATTGAAGAATCAAAATTATTTTTTCAGTAAACTCAAAGCTTCTGCTGTATATAACCTTGCTAAATAGCTTAACCGCGTTTAAGCAAAGAATCCTTTAAGAATATTTGAAGCTTAATCTGTACGGATGCGGAAAATCCTGCCCAGGAAGTCTTCATACTACCATACATTTATGGTAGCCGAAGTTGGCGTAGAGCCCAAATTGGAGGACCTCTTTGCATGTGTTTTTAATACATACTATATAACTATGGTGTGGCTCTGTATAATATATGAATTGAAATGCCGCTCTCATTGATCTCATGCGTGCCCACCTCTACACTATACTTTTAAATATATACATACTAGTGAGTTCTACTTCGACTTTTTAATTTTAATACTCTCTAATAACTACCTCATGTGCCATTTTTTGTATAATATTTTCCGGTCTAGGCCTGCTGAATCAAAGAACTCCAGAGGTTCCGACTTCGTACCGTGATCTTCCATTTCGACACTCCCAGCATGTCATTGGCATCCTGGCTAACACCGTCGCTCCTCCGATCTACTTCGTCTTCTGGGGCTATAAATGGAGCCACTGTAGACTTTCCGGGCAGGATATTCACCATCCATACTCACGGGCAGGATATGGATTAAGTGTCCAGCCCACCGCAGCCTCTTGAGATAATTTTATCCACAACCGTGCGGTCGCGGTAACGGTCCATGATCTTAACGTTAAATAGGCTTCGGAATTGTACATCTTTATGTAGGGACTCTTGGAGGGATTCTCCTCTCGAACGCGAACAAGAGTTCCCAATGGTTTTTTCTAAGAATGCAAGTTTTCGAAGAATACGAGTACATTGCATGGCTCTGAAAGTGATTGGGCTGCTCTTAATCTTCCTCTCACATTAGTCATGGTCAACCTAGCCAGTATTCAATTTGTCTGGAAGCCCGATCTCTAATGGATGTGTAGAATTTTACCCTGAGTATACTATCATAAGCGGCTTTAAAGTCGGTGAATATCTGATATGTTGCTGAATTCCCTGGAAGAAAGCGTCTCTGGTATGGGACATTAATTTTTTGGGTAAATGGGGCTAGCCTTTCAAGTAAGTTTTTGATTATGGGATAGATAATGCCAAGGTTACAGTCATTGTTGATTCGCTTTCCCGCACTTGGACCGTTAATTGATGAACTGTTTGGTGTAGTGTGTTGCCTCCGTGCTTAGCCAGTTCTTTTGCAATCTCGTCGATACCGGGCGACTTGGGGTTCTTCAGTTGACGGATTGCTTTTATAGTGTCTGCGATGTTCGGTGGTGGCAGCCTGTATTCTTCAGTTGGCGGGACCTTAGTGTTTAGAGTTCATTAAAATGCTCCTCTCATCGCCTAAATATATCAATTTGTTCGGAAATCAGATCACTCTCTTTGTTATCCTACTCCGCTCTTTGAATCCTACTCAGATGATTTGCGACATCTAATGAGATCAATTATGTGCAATAGTATCTTCAAACATAATGTATTTTTAATTATTATTAACATAATAATTTTTATTTTATTATTGTATAATATTATTGTTACAAAAATATAATTGATAAATATTGCTAGAAAAAAAACTCATTCTATACGATCTGTTAAATTAATGACTTGTAATTCGAAAATCAATTACTAAATAAACCATTACGTTTCCTTTTCAGGATAACATTTTTAGATGAATCGATATGCAGTTTCATTTCACATTTTACCTCAAATCAATTCATAATGTTGTTACATTGAATCAAAATTGATTTTGCTTATATTTTTTTACTTATATTGATTTCTATTTTATTAACTGTTAGTTGAACTTCTATTTTATTCGAATAGTACCTGTATTTGAATAAACATAGCATTATTTTTCTTCTATTGAAATTATTTAAGTAGAATTATTCTGTTTTTACTTTATTTTCTCATTTTTCTATGAAGAAATAAAATGTTGGAAACAAAATTCACAGTTAATCTACTAAATGTTGTTTATAAATTTTGCACATAGGCCAGGGGTCATTCAGCTCCACCACCTATCAGAAGTAACAGTTTCCAGAGATGGAACTGTTGGTTAAGTAGAAATTAGAGTTTAGTTTATATTTTGTTAATAAAACAGAGCTTTGCATAAAGTCAAATCGTCACTGGAGGATATGCAAAATTACTAATTAAGTATTACTAATTAAAATCCTACAAAGTTTTCTATTATTTTGGTTTCCAAAAATATAGACCGAAAAGTATGGTTTCAGTGGTATAAGAGAAAGGTATTGCTGTAAAGCCAGGTTTGAAGTATGGCTTCCCCTCTATTTCTGAGTTCGTCCGTAAAAATTGGTAATTAGAGTGCGATTTCGCCCGCTCATTATCTAAAATACTTTCATGACCTGCAATCCAACGAAGTCCTATATGTTTATTATTAAACAGCAGCTAGCGAATGTGGGTCCAGGACGGTGATCATACCCATGATAATGGCTTTAATAACAGAAAGCGAATCAGTATAAATAAAATTGTTCCTGTAGGTTTTTCTCTGATAGGCATCAAAAGTAACTGCGCAACAATGGCAAATATGATGGTCCCTTAGATTAAAGAATACCTGGATAGGCCCTTACCGTATATGTATACGCAATTTTGTGTACAAATATTTACCAGGGGGTTATGACTGTCAAAAATTTTTTATGTAGACATGACACCCACTGCCATCTATGTGTCGTAATGGAAATTTATTTAATTGCAAAAGCATAATTTATATTTATTTTAATTCACTTACTGGAAACAAAAATACAATTTAAATACAACGATATGTCATTTTTATTTTTTGTACAATCTTTTGATACGAAATGGAATTCTATTTTAGGTTTATTATACATTTCGTAATATAAATCAAATATAAACCGCCTCAATTTTGAAGACTTTCGGAGAGTTTGGAAACTTTAATTCTCCATGAAAGTGGAGACTTGGGGGGTTAGCTTTATCATTTGTGAATCCGATGTTGACAGTTCAATATATACCATAAAATAGTACAGTGCCGGTGTATATAAAGCGTGTGTAAGAAAGTTTAAGGGACCGAATTTTTCTGTCTATTTTCCATTGCTGTTTTCATTGTGTTATAATAAATAAAGTTTATTCTTTGGTAAGCTTATTATTTAAATAAATTTGTTTTGATTGCTCTATTAGACCATATTATAATGCATTTACTAAATAATATTGTTTTCATTTTTTTTAGAATATAAGTTATTAATTATTTTAATAACATTAAATTTTTCATTTTCTATTTTTGTTTAAAGCATTTCTCTTAATGTTGTATACGATTAACTTATATATTATCAAGAACTTCATGTATTGTAATGTTCTATGTAATTAACGCTTTATTTTTTAATTTAATTTAAATGCACAATGCCTATTTAAATTACCATTTCCATTCATAAACACACATTTATATTATAATTAAGGTTTTTCCATCTATGGTACTTATGCTTGTTTAAGATTAAAATTTTATTTAATAAGTTGCGGTGTGGTTTGATTTCAACATAAACAAAATATCACATTTTCTCATTTAATTCATTTTGCATTTTTGAAATTAATTTAAATTTGTACACATAATTGTTTTCATATAATCAAATAACTTACAATTCATATTTTTATATACTATTCCCCACATTAAAAATTCTGTTTTAATAAATAATATACAGTGAAATAAATAAAATTAAAATACATAATAAATAAATAAATATTTAAAAATAGAATACTGCGTTTTATTGCATATTTACAAAACTAATTCCATCAAACAAGACCCGCAATATTAAAAAATCTGCTTCTTTACGCATACGTGTAAGTGTAAATGATATCACACATGAAAAATGGTTTTAAACGAACTCCTTCAATCGCATACTGAACTTTTAAGTTGGCCCCCAATGATTTACGCCGTTTCTGCTGTATTGCATGTGTGTGCGTTCTATGAATGGATTGCCAACAAAATTTGGACAGAATTTTTGTGTAGAGGCCTATCCAGTACTTCTTTAATCTAAGGATGGTCCAAAGCCACTTTACAAAAATAGTCGCCCACGCGCTGTCACTCGAAACGTCAAAGTAATAGGTAGGCTGTCAAAGATTGAACGTATCTATTGAAAAGCTACTGTTACTTATGAAATTTATGAGGTTAGATCACAATTATTTTTCCAATATCCAATTTAAAATTATAATCACATAAAATTGGTTAACAACATCGATAACAAATAAGTAGTTCTTAAATATAGCTAAAAATAATGTTTTAAATCCCAAAGAGAACATGGCTTCGTGATGTTACCATGGTTTAATATAATGAATACTTTTATTTTGTTAATTTTCTTGAATACATTTTTAAATATTAAATACATACATTATTCGCATAGATTAAGAGTTCGTGACAATTTATTTACAAAGGCCTCTTCAGGTTTTACATGTATTTATTAGACAATCAGCTTTCGGCTGGGATTAATGGAGTAACTATATTTTAAGCTCATAACAAACTATTTTGAAAATTCATTATCTGTGCTTTCGCTTTAGTTAGAAATAATAGCATTTGATATTACAATATTTTTCTTCTTTATTTTAGCAACTATTAACAAACCTGAATACATATGTGTATGTTTATCGTATCTTCTAATAATCTTATTTATGCTTTGAAAAAAAAAACAGTTTTTGTACGCTTTTGAATTTTTTTACTCTTTAATTTTGTTTTATATAGAATAAAATTAAAAGTTCTTCTGCATTTGTAACAATAAATAATATTTACTAGGGACTCATATCAGAATATATGCGGTATAGTATAGTCCTTGAAAGACATATTTTTACAGAGCAGTCATGATGAATGACTATTAATATTCATATCTTTATAAATATTAAATTATATTTCTAGCTGATGATGTGACCTAACAGTTGTTGATCTATTCTGTATAGGTCAGTTCATGAACTTCTTATATGAGTTGAATTTATTATAATCTTCAGTAATAATCAGGTCTGAAATTTCCATTTTGTTTTGTTTCAAACGATGATGTGGTGGCTGAAGCAGACGCATATTTTGACGGCTTACAGAGATTGTATTTTTTAGATGGGATAAAAAATATATAAAATCGTTGAAGTAAGTGCATCGAGCTAAACAGAGACTATATTGCAAAATAAAATGAATTTAATACATAACAAAGTTATTTCTTGGCAAGGACAGATATTAATCATACAACCCTCATATTTAAAAAAAAAGTTTAGACTTTTAGACTTGAGCATTCCGAGCACCCCTTTTACGCTAACTCTTGGCAAATTAAAGCTATAATGTGGTATGCTCAAAATAGATATTCTAAGTATTTTTGGAAATTAATTTTTCCATTAAAATTTCATTTTCCAGTAAATTTTTGGACAACATCTGAACAAGAAGAAGCGCATTTATTGGGTTCTCTGCCTTGCTGAAATAGACTATGCCTCTTTTCGATTGTATTTTTTTATGTAAGACAAAATAACTAAAAACGTGTCTTTAAAAATCGACTACAATTTATTTCCCAATTCGACAAGGGGCTTAATGACAGCAACGGGTCAACATTTATCTATGTTTGAATCGGCAGCAAGTCAAAGACAAATTAACTAATTATGACACCAATAAGTCTCCAATCAAACAGCAAAAGATACTTTCTAATTTTTCCTGTAATCTTCATTTAGGTAATTTATATAAAAGTAATTTTTATCTGAATCAGCTAATATTTCGTTCAGTACGTCTGAGCCGATAATCGACATATAGTTACTATTAAGTTTTTACTTTATTGAAAATATCTACGACAGTTGGATGATTAATAACTGGCCTTGGCAAGAAAAAACATTTTTCAACATAGTCTCCTTTTTTGGCTCGTTACTCTTGGTCCATCCTTTTTCTCTTCTGTATCCCATTTCAAAAATACTTTTTTTCCAACCCTTAAAAGTAGGCGTTTATTTCAGCAATCATGTCATCGTTTGAGCTAAATATTTTCCGCTTAAAAAGTTAATTCGATAATAAAATGAGAAATCCGCGACTGTCTGTTGGAAGCCAATTTAAAAAAAAAACAAAATTATTTTAGTAAAGTCAAAGCTTAGCCTCGTGTAAGCAGAGAATTCTTTACGAATATTTGAAGCTTAATCTGTACGGATGCGGGAATCCTGCCCAGAGAGCCATTTTTAGGAAATAGTAAATAACCGCTAGGGGTGGTAAATAGGAATCTTATGAATATGGTGGATGCGGAAGCAATTCGTATCCTTACTCATGATATTTTGTTATGGCGACACAAGTGTACACGCGTGCACTGTCTTGACGAAAGAGAAATTTTTTTCTTTGCCAAATGCGTTTGTTTCGTATTGATTTCATTATTAAACTGGTCTAATTATGCTGTATAGTACTATCCTATTATCATTTTTCCTTTTTTAACATAGTCAATGAAGATTATATCTTGTGCATCCCAGAAAACAGTAGCTATAATATTTGCTGGTCGTAGATTCATTTTTCTCTTCTTTGATACACGTTTGCTAGTAGAAGTCCATTGTTTACTGAACTTCGGTTTCTGATGTATAATGGAGAATCCATGTTTTATTAACACATATTAATCGATGCAAAAATTCATTTGGATTACGCTTAAAAATATCCAAACATTCCATTGAAATGGCAAGACAAATACGTTTTTCTTATACGCAAAAATTCATGCCTACAAGTTCTTTAAGATGTTTGCCATGTCAGCTATCTCATACACTTTCAGTGAAGGATATATTAAAACAATACCGTAGATTTTTTAAATAATTTATACTATGGTGACCTCATTTAGACGCGTTTAAATTCAGCAATCGCATATTTTATGGTCGATAACGAAGGTGCAGAGTCCCCATACACTTCTCTGAGTTCTGCTTTTATTTCATCATTCATTTTCTTTTTCAAAAACAAATATTTTATCATTGCTCGATATTGAAACTTTTCCAAAGTTGTAAAAAGCTGTAAACCCGCAAACCAAATGCCGCAGCTGCTTGAAAATTTCACCAGATTTTTTGTGAAATGGTGCATATAAGAAAAATAGAGTTGTTTTAATAGTAGCAGCACCATCTCTTACCGAGGATTAGGTATTAATCATACAACCCTCGTTTTATCCATATTATAATTTTCATGTGATTCGTCTTTTACGTGATATCCTATAAGTGGCATCGATCAGATGTGCATCTTTTCTGCGTCCAGCACGGTCAACGAAATACGATGTACGGCAATGCTTGTAATCGATAATAAAAATGCAGACTCCTATCTCTCCATTCGTTTTCTTTTTCAAAAACAAATATTTTATAACTCGTCAATGTTCGATTTTTTCCATTGTTGTCAAATTACGAAAGTTGTTCATTTTAATTGGATTTATGTATCAAGCATACAATCCTCATAATTAACTCAGGTCCAGGTCCATATTGTTATCATTTCAGTGTATGGAAGTGGAGATCTAGTATCTTTTTTACTACTAAATGTGAACTCCCATACGCTGAAATACCATCAGTCTTTGCAGAAAATTGCAAAAAATACTTAAAGCTTTTAATTTAACATAATTTTTAATATTATTTTATTATTACTGTCCTTTTTCTATGCCCACTTTTTAAAACCATTTGTCTTGGAATATTTTCAATTGAAAAGTGTCAACATATAATATTTTGCTCCTAGTCCCAAACTGAACTTATTTATAAAATTCTCTAAAAAGCAATCATTTATTCAGTGACAAAAAAATGATAGCTAACAGAAAGTTCACGAATCGAAAATGGTCGTTGATTTTAAAATTTTTCTTTAATTAGACTTACGACCTTTCATATGACTCAAGTGCAGACATTTAAAGTTCACGGTCGGATTCCTGTAAGGATAAATTTGAACAGAATTATTCAAGAATTATGCTAAGCTGTACGTTCTCGAAAGAAAGAATGTATATTTTTCCTCGTTTAGTAAAATGTTGAAAAGATAAATTATATGCACTTGAATTAATATAGAAACGGGGGCTATTTCTTCTCTGATATTTGTTTACCTTACCACATTTTATAGCACTGCCGTCTTATGATGAATTTAATTCATTAAAGTATCGAATAAACAAAAGTACTTTAGCAGACATTTTTTTGTGCGTTTTTATAAATACAATCTTAATATTGCTGCATGTGAGTACTCCCACATAAAACGTAACATTTTCAATAGTACTATAGGTATTTGCTTATGAAATGTGGTAAAAATAAATTGTAATCCAGTTCAAAGGATATAAAAATAAATCGAAGAATCAGTTAGGAATTTTGTATCGGCATTAGTCATGCGAATTTGTAATTACAAGAAAATAGAATAAACAGACACGCAGGTATTATTGTGTGTTTACCTTATCGGAATCATACGTAGTACGAGTATTTTTGGCACCGAAGAATACTAAACTAGTAATAGTATGTGGTCGTAGTAAGTAGCAAAATGGTATACTACTGATAGCTGACAAGCATATATATATAATTATTGTGCAATGGGGTAAAAGTATGGGTGCTGCGAAAAGAGATTTTTTTTTTCACTTTTGGAACATTTCAGGTATTTGTTCCGAAAAGTTATCAGAACATTTCGATAGATTGATTTCCCAAGTGATGCTGTTTATTTAATATATTAGATCTTGAAAATATATTGTCCGTTCTAACATTTGTCTGTGAAGAAAAAAAATTATAGAGAAAAGATACCGAGTACCATGCTCAAAATTCACAAAATAATTAAAAAAAAGTGGAAATTCATCAAAAAAAGTAGTGGAAATCAGTACCTTTATAGCAAATGTAGTAGAAGTGTTTCTATATAGCTTGTGTTGGCAGCATTGGTGGTGCTGTTCTATACCAATTAGAATGTAGGTGCCTTGCGAAACGGTAGAATATGCCAAACGTTTTCCTTGACGAAATTATTTATTTGAACATGCAAACAAGCAAACACAGACAACCAATCAGTGCTAGTTCTCGAAGCTAGAATGCGAAAACTTTCATTCAATTTTCACAGTTTCTAATCGTCTGTTGATCGAGCTGCTCGGAAAATTGGCCACTAAAAACGTTTTCAGCTCGATTGGAAAATTTTGATTAAATTGATTTTTTTTTTAAATAATTAAAAATTGTTTAGTGATTTTTTTTAAATTAATATTAAAGAAAATTTACTTTTCAAATAGTTCCTTTTTTTTGCTATATACGAGTATAGAAAAGATTTTCCTATTTAAAATTATTATATTGAATAGTGTTCCTAAATAAGCTTATTATTTAAGCAATTTTAAAAGGTTTAAGGAATTTCTAAAGGACTACAAAATGTCGTGGAGATATGCGGTATGTGAATAATTATTATTTTAATAGATTTTAAATTGGTAGCCTTTAAGCAGTCTTCTTCGCCCGCCAAAGCGAAGCAAATAATATGAAACCAATTCGATATGCATTTTGGCAGAAGCATTACTTAAACCAAATTTAATTTTTGGTGAAATCAAATGTGTCCTAATAACCTAGTTGCTGATCAACAAAAGAACCGTTGTTTATTTAATGCAAAAATGAAAAAGTTTACTAAACTTTCGTTATTTGTATTATACGTACATGTTTATGCCTATCTAAAAGGATTTAATTGTGATATGGAGAAAAAAGAATATATACTTTTCTTTTTTTATTTACTTTTACAAATTCTTTTATATTAAAAAAAATTCATTTTATATTCAAAATTGTATTCTGCGAAAAAAGCTTTAGGATAGTTTCTTTCCGATAACATAGCATTTATACAATATTAAAAAAAATTTGACAGTTTGTCCTAGTAAACTTTTTCAATATGTTTACATTAAAACTTTTATTTTACAAAAAAAAAAAAAAATATTGAAATACAGTGAAAACATTTTAAAGTGTGATAATTTATTTTCATAATTATATTTAAAACCTTGTGTTTTTTCTTTAATTATTTAGAATTAAATTAAATGTGGTGGAAATATTTTTGAAAAATTAAAACAACAAAATCGGCAAAAGTTTAAAAATATATTAAAAAATTATGCTTAATTCGTACTACTCGGTAAAATTCTTTACCATTAATATAAAAATAATTGATTGATTATAAATAATTCGAAATTTTTAATTAATAATAAAGTTTAAAAAAAAACAGTTACCAAATAAAATCAAACAATGTTTTCAAAATGGATTTTTCTTAAAATCTTTTCACAATTTAATTTATTTTAATTGTTTAATTAAAGAGAAAAATCTCTTCTTATACTTACATAATTAAAAAAGTTTTTCTCAACAAAAAAAAATTAATTTTTTTAACATATTTTGTATTAAATTAGAAGAATTTCCTTTTTGAATTTCGATTTTTGTTTGTCCATTTCGAAAATTATCATACAAATAAATTTAGAAGAAAAACAGATTGACACCTTTATAAAGATTATTTTTTTTGTTTTATTTTATTAAATTGTTATAAAAATTACGAAAAAATTGAGATAATCGTTATGCTGACCTTATAAGTACTGTTAACGAATAAATAAAATTTTCAACATTTTATATTAAATTTTTTTAATCTTTATATATTCTTATCAATTTTTAATTAAATATTTTTAGAATAAATTTCGAAAAATAAAACAAAAGTTAGCAAAATGATGTAAGATTAATTTTCTTTGAGACCATATTGTACTGCATAGTGAAATTACAAAGTGTCAACATTAATAAGCTGATATGGCAATGAAAAAATTTATTAAATCAAAAGTTTTTCCACCTCTTGGCCTTGGAATTATTGAGATCAACTTTAAATAGAAACACCACTAAAAATGAGAAGAATGTGTGTACACATTTTTGTAACAAGCTGAGAGTTCCAGTTTTTCGATTAAATATGATTCATGGTGTCTACTTAATAATTTATTATACAAGCTCAAATGGGGCAGTGGGAAAATTTATTTCTAAAAATACCCAATGTTATATAGGCAACATTAAAATTATCAAAAGCTTCTCAACATTTTTTATACACACGTTTGTTTTTTGTCCATAATTATTAGGCTAAGAATTATTAAACATTAGAGAGATAATAGGAAAATTAGTTTAAAAATTGAATTTTTACCTAATTTTATGTATTTACAGTAGTATATGGTAATATTCTATAATTAATAATTTTTTCGTAATATTAAGGTTCGTTTTTTATTTTTTTTATAAGAAAATTTTGAATTTTCAAATGGAAATTTAAAAAAAGACTATTTTGAGCATAAACCTTATTTTGGACATTTTTAAAATCAACGAATTATAAGGAATCATTGATTAAGCTTCACAAATTTTAATAGATAGTCGAAAAAAAATACAATAATAGGAAAAATATGCCGTCGGATTAGAATAAATATTATGTATCTGGATAATCTGGCCCTCATAGATTATGTTTGGTTATTAAAAATAGTCAGTTTAGATTTGTTGATTAAAAAAAACAATATCTAGTAAAATTATAGGTTAAGGGAGGAAGTAGTGCACAATTTTTTGGTTTGATGTTATGACTACAATATAATACTCTCGATTGTTTTAATTATAGCCATACTTTTGAATTCATATGCTTATTAGTTTTTTGTGAATTATTTAATATGTAACCATATTTAAGAATCGTCGAATCTGTTTTTAATTACTATCACTATACAGATTCTACTGTTTAACTCCTTGATTGATTTGAGCCCTCGAATAATGATTTTAGTGAATCAATAATTTTGTCGTTTTAGAAAAGCTTTCAAGGCTTCCAATGATAGTAATACCATTTATCTTATATTGTAGATGAAACATCTAATAAATATTTCTAAGTAGTAAAATTAAAAAGCAACTACGAAGTATAATTATTAGTTTTTTTTTTTTGAACAGATTTTTTTAAATATTCTTTAATATTTAGACGTCATTAATGAAAATACCGAAAGTCTTGAAAAAAGGGATTCTTTGGAAGGTAATTTTAACTTTTTTAAGTTAAAATTACCTTCAAACGAATGCCTTTTTTCGAAGCTAAATGGAAAATTGACAAAAACTTCTCAGCTAAAATTTTCTCAACTGGTGTTCTCTTGAATTTTTTTTGTTAATGTTATATTAATTTAAACAATTTATTTTATTATAATTTCTTGATTAAAATTTAGTTTTCCTATATAACAATCAATTATAACTATATTTTTTCAATCACGTCCATATGTTTGGGTTTTGTGAGGGTTGTTTTCTTCAAGTTATATGGTCAAAAAAAAGGCATATGGAAAGAATAGTTGATTGAAGCTTTAAAATAATTTGATGAACCATCTCACAAATAAAGCGTGGGCCATCTTGTTTTTTTTTTAAACTGAATGAAAACTTACATATCGTAAGAAAACATTGTAAACTTTTATTGAAAATGAAAGATTGTTAACACTAGATTTCCGGATGTTGGGTCTATACGAGGTCTGTTCAAAAAGTATCGCGAATTTTGAATTTCCGCGGGTTACGTATATTCGATTTTCGATTTTTTGTGGCGTTATGTTGGTACTCATGTCTCTTACTTATCCCGACAAGTTCGGCCATTTTGAATATTCAGATAATTTTTGACAGTTGCTTTGCTTGCACGTGTTTTGGCTCGTCTTCGATTTTTGCTCAATTTCGATCAAAAACAGCATCGCATTAACATTGCTAAGGAGCTGTTGGACTCTGTCCGCGACGACCCAAATTTGCTCCAGAAGGTCATAACTTGTGATGATTCATGAGTTTATGGTTATGACATGGAAACCAAAGCGCAATCATCCCAATGGAAGTTGCCGCACGAGCCAAGACCGAAAAAAGCGCGCCAAGTTCGACTGCAGGGGCGTGGTGTATCATGAGGTCTTGCCACAGGGTAGAACGGTCAATAAGGAATATTACCTGCATGTTATGCGCAAGTTGCGCGAAGTAATCCGCCAGAAACGCCCGATTTGTGGAAGAACAAAAATTGGCTTTTGCCATTTTTGGCCAAAAACAACTCACTAATAATGCAGCAGCCACCGTATTCCCCAGATCTGCCCCCCTGTGACTTTTTCTTGTTCCCGAAACTGAAGAGCCGCCCCATGAAAGGATGACGCTACGCTACGATTGAGGAGATAAGTACGGCATCGAAGGAGGAGCTGAACAAGATCACAAAAAATGATTTTTTGAAATGCTTCGGGGATTGGAAAAAACGTTGGCATAAGTGTATAATATCTGGTGGGGATTACTTTGAAGGAAACAAAATAGATATTCATGAATAAATATATATATTGTATTTTTAGAATATATTTTCCGCAGATTTCTTATTACATTTAGCACAGACACCCTTACTTCTATTTCTCTATAAGATTAAAGTTGTCTACAGTTCTCCGTTTTATAAAGTTGTGTGGAAAACCGTGTCATGTTGTCCTTCTTGGCTTTTGCAATTTTCGGGAATTCTTTTCTATTTGCTCGTATTGTTCCAACCAATGAAGTATTTTTCACGCAAAACGTTTTTGCAAGTGATGGGCTTGTAAAAAAATTGTCTGTGATAATATTCCGTCCACAACCTAAATATGTCTCAGTGACTTTATATATTTAAAACAAACTCGCTCAAGTAAATTTTTGATCCGCGGATTTCATTCTTGGTTTATTCGGCATGTGTTGAGTAAATGGGCATATGGGTTTAGTTGAGAACAATTGATCATCGACTATTATATGTTATTATTCCCAGATTTATAACAAGCCTGGCTATTTTCAATAAATTTTTACCATACTCTTCAAATCAAGGCAAATTTGTTTTCAATCGTTCATTTCGTTCATTTTTCTTATCAAAACGTATAAATCGAAGTATTTCTCTGAACTTATCTCTAACACTTAAAATTTTTTGTCTCATAAGCTCCTCTAGCGTACAAAATTGCTACAAAGGCCCATAATTGCGATTTGGTTACTGTCCAGTCTTTTTCCAAAACTTTACGAGCTTCGAGTTCAGTGCATGATTTTATATATTCCATTATACTTTCGTCGATTATCAAATTAAAAGCACTCTTTACAGTACCAAGTATAATATTTCTTTTGGGAAGTTGGCCTTGAGACTTTAAAAATATTAAATCAGTCAATTTGACTCAATTTTGTAAAAATAGGTATAGTACATATGGATTTTTGGAACTAAGAAGTGTGGAGGGGAAGGAATTAGTATTTATATACATTTTATAAATCTATTAAAAACCAACATACACGTATGTTTTTAAAAAATTATTTAAATTTTTCTATACATATATATAACATACAATAGCAATAAAATCGTGAATGAGTCAAATTGACTCGGTCCGGAAATCTAGTGTTAACGTAGCCCATCATCGATCATTTACAGCGGTTATGTTTTCACGTGTACGGACAGCGCGCGCATGTTGATATGGTGTACGACCTGCCACCGAACCAGTTTCTTAAAATCGGTTTACAAATTGGCGAATTTCGTTCTTTGATTAAATTTTCACAACTTTATACTTTACAGCTGACAAAAAAAAATCACAACGTTGGTTTTGACAGATATTTTGATAGTTGAATTAAAAACCAACAGGTGGCCGACCCTTGTATGTTATTATAACATACCATATATTATCTAATAATATATTATTTCAACTCATGTGCTTGGTATTGAGAAAAAAGAACATCAAAGCTATCCGTTCATAATAAAAAAAACTCTTATCTTGAGCAACAAATAAAAACGTGATAATAGTAGTTTTAAAAAATATATAATTGCATATTAATCAGCAAAAGCTTTCTGCGTACTTTGTAAAATAGTTATAAATAGAGAAATTCTTATTTCATCATAATTTTTATAATTTACCTGCTAAAACATAAAATAAATTTTCTTAGATCTTAAGTTTTACATAGAATTTTTTTTTAAAATTATCATTTCAAGTAACATTAGTACTGAAATGTATATTCTAAAACGCCACAACATTAAAGGCCATTTGACGACAAAGGATATCGTGATAAGGAAATTAAAGTAAAAATATAAAGGAAAACTGCGTTTTTGGGGAAAAAATATATATATATTTTTATGTATACAATATACATTTTTAGTTTTTATACACAAAATTTTCGGAAGGACAACTAAATTTTACCCAGCTATCTTGGTAGACTAACTTTCTTAAATTGTATTTACCCGCAATTTCACTTGTTGGGTATAATAAATAAATTTGTTGATAAGAACCGCTGCTGTGATCTTTTTAAAAATATTTTGATGTAAAATGGTGTCCAAATATTATTTCAAAATACAAAGCGTTTCATAAAAGGTTGTTTTTCAAGTATGTGCGTTCTTACGAATGTATTCTCGACAAAATTTCGACAGATTTTTTTGCGTGGAGGCTTATCCAGTTCTATAGTCCAAGTTTTGTACAAATTTAAGTTGTGATTTGTAGTGTTCGTTAATAAACTTTAAAACTTTCGGGTAACAAAGTGCCTGTTTTCCATTTTAATATTACGACAGAAAAGGCAAAAATTGCAGCGCTTACTTGCAAAAAGATTTGTGCTGATGATTCAACATACAGAAAGTGAATATTTGCAGATGGAAATTTCGATCCAAAAGATACATCCTGCGTGGGCAAACTGCAACCACAATTTTTTTTTATAAATAACTTGCGCAAAAGGAATTTTGAATATACATACTTATAATGTTATGCTACATTGCGCGTATGGAAAGTATTAGGGAGGGAGTCAAAGAGAGAGAAAGGACAGTTTGCTCTTAAATAGCTGTTGATTGTAATGATTTGGGAAACCGAGTGAGTAACAGCGCCGAAAAGGGGATTGAGGGTAAACTGATGTGCATTCTTGGCAAAACGGGTATTACGGTGAAATTAATTGTGGGGGCGGAATGCAACTAGCCTATTCACTGCAAACACTGTTTATGAAAAATCTGGATGAAATCCAAACAATGATTGATAGCGATAAACGTGGTACTGATGATGCTCTAAACATTAGTACTATTCAAGTGTCAAGCCATTTAAAAAGTGTTCGGGTTATTAAAATGTCCAATACCTTGGTAAAATTTAATTGATCATATTTCTATTTGCTATTCGTTATTCAAATCATTGGTGATATAAAATGGATACTATACCGAAAAAGATCGTAGTCAGAGAGAAATCGAAAGGAATCGAAAGCATATAGTTAGGATTAGCCTAGGAAAGTTATGGTATATCACTATAAAATCACCAGAGCAAATGTTATCTTGCAGACTTGGAGAAACATTATGTCCATTTAGCTGGAATATTTTATTGCAATAGCCATATAGTGTAGACCGGTAGTACCAAGCTTTTTACAAACCCAACTTATAACGACCCGCTTTTTATACCGGCGCATTGTAAAAATACGAGGTCTGTTCGAAAAGTATAGCGAATTTCGTGTTTTTTTCAAAAATTGTTTATTTATTCATGAATATCTATTTTGTCCACTTCAAAGTAATCCCCACCAGATATTATACACTTATGCCAACGTTTGGTTTCCACGTCATAACCATAAACCCATGATTCGTTATTAGTTATGACCCTCTGGAGCAAATTTGGGTCGTCGCGGACAGAGTCCAAAAGCTCCTTAGCAATGTTAATGCGATACTGTTTTTGGTCGAAATTGAGCAATTTTGGTACGAATTTCACGACGACCCGTGTCACGCCCAAATCATTGGTAAAAATCGAATGACACGAGCTAATCGATATGTTTAAGTCCTCAGCAACTTCTCTAAAGGTGATTCAACGATTGGCCAATACTATTTTCTTCACTTCGTCAATGTTTTCGTCTGTTCTTGACGTGCCTGGGCGTCCGGCACGCTTTTCGTCGTTCACATCTTGTCGGCTCTCTAAGAACATTTTGTACCACCGATAAACGTTGCTTCGGTCCGAGCTAGCTTCTCCATATGCCACAGTCAACATTCGAAATGCGTCCGCGCAATTAGTTTTGTTTTTCACACAAAATTTGATACAGATTCTTTGATCCATTTTTTGGAATGGGCAAAAATCGAAGACGAACCAAAACACGTGCAAGCAAAGCAACTGTCAAAAATTAAACATTCAAAATGGCCGAACTTATCGGCATAAATCAGAGACATGAGTACCAATATAACGCCACAAAAAAAATCTGAAATCAAATATACGTAACCCGCGGAAATTCAAAATTCGCGATACTTTTTGAACAGACCTCGTATACATTGAATATCTTGTTGTGACTCACCATTGGGTCACGACCCACAGTTTAGGAAACGCTGGCTTAGACGTTACTCCTTCAGGTAACCATTTGTTTAGGAGCTCTGCAAAGCTATCTGAATTGTCGAAGTTTACCAGACTTTAATTCTTTCTTTCCGATAAATCCTAGGACTTCTACAAAAAAGGTATTTTGGACCTGCCAGGAAGATGACAAAATTCATCGAAAATAATAGATTCGCTACTTAAATTATTCTATATTTTTTATAATTTCTTTTAACTTATAATTCAATTTGTACAAGAAGTACAAGAATTGTGCCGAAATATTTATGAGTTATCCTATTCTACTGATCAGATAAATTGCCTAACAATTTGAAAAATAATGTGAACTATTATTTGTTACCTATTTATTTTTAATTAGGTCCTCTGATGGTCGATCGGTATTTGTTAGACAAAAAAACGTTTATGTGGCATAGATGTGGGTTCATCGTCTTGCCTCAGCCATGAGCATTTTTAGTAAACTTATATTCAATTTTAAATTAACTTCCCAAATCTGGCTAATAATATTTTATTTAGAGTTTTTTCTCCATCGATATTAGTATATATTGTATTTATATTTTATATTTAAAATCTGTACATAATTAAACGAAGATGTTATTTTTTCCCTATTATAATTTATTTCTTTGTAGTCATAGGTAATAGATTATCTACTTACGTGACATTAAATTATAGTCAAGTTGATAAATAAGTTCGGTGTACGAGCAAAAATGTCATCAAATTTAGGAAATTTTATTCCATTAAATGGTGAAGCATTTAAGATGAATAAATATAAATCAGATGAAGCTATTTTCCTTTGCATATAGCTTTACGTTACGAATTTGTACTTTCTTGGAATTAAAAATTTTGCCACGTACTCATACAAATAATAAAAAACAATTTAATTTAAAATCCTTTGAATTAATTAATAAAACTTTCTCAAAAACTACGTACAAATCAGTCTGAGACTTGTTCATTTGCAGTTTGTTTACGAAATATTTTATACATTCGTACTACATAATAAGTTCTTAACCACTCTTCGTATAGTCTACATACAGTGTTGCTCAAAACAAAAGCAACTGAAATTTGAAATTCAGTTTTTTTAATATATAATTTTTTTATTAAACAACTTACGATTTTTTTTTTTATAATTTATATTTATAAATTAAATTTAAAAAACAAAAAACTTCAACATTTCTTTAGAGTTTCAAAAAAATATAACGGTTTAAATAATATCACATAGTACTGCACAGGTGCAAAACAATAGCAACTTGTTATTGCAATACTATTTTTTAGAGAAATTACCGTTATTCAAGTATTATTGAATGATAAAATCGCTTTTAAAGTATTTTTGCAAGCACCGTTAGTATTTATTTAATTGATCAGTCCCCAATTGTGAACAATATCAATTCCAGTATTGTTTGATTTGTTGGGCAGAATAGTTGTCTGAAGCAGTGACTCAATATGGCAAGAAATAAATATTCTACAAATTTTAAAGAGAAAATAATTTTAGATTATAAAAATGGGATTTGACAAAAAGATTTAGCAGAGAAATATTCCATTAATTAATCAATTATATGCCGAATAATTGCTTTTTATATAAAAAATAATAATGTCCAGACTGTGCATCTAGGTGGCAGACCACGAAAAACAACAAAACGGGAAGTTATGTTAATTCTCCGTGAAATAAAAAAGGATCCGTATATTTCTTCCCGTCAAATTAAAACTAAATTAGATCTTGATATTGCCACATGCACTATTCGTCGACGAGCCGTTGATGGTGGGCTGCCATCGTTTAAAGTAAGAAAGAAACCATTTATTTCGGCTAAGAACAGGAGAGCCCGACTCCAATTTGCAAAGGACCATATTAATTGGACCTTAACAAAATGGAAATCCGTGTTATTCTCAGACGAATCAAAATTTAATTTAAAAGGATCCGATGGTTTGCACCGCGTTCGGAGACCTATCAACGAATCGCTAAATCCAAAATATTGTAAGGGAACGGTTAAACATGGAGGCGGTGGTACAATGGTCTGGGGGTGTTTTTCAGGACATGGACTTGGTCCAATTCACCAAATAAACAATATAATGGACCAATATGTCTACAAGGACATTTTGAAAAATGTAATGTTGCCATATGCGGATGAAGAAATATCCTTAAGGTGGACATTTCAACAAGATAATGACCCCAAACACACCGCTAAATCAGTGACATCTTGGTTTGCGATGAATAAAATAACCGTAATGAAGTGGCCTGCGTAATCTCCGGATCTCAACCCAATAGAGAATTTATGGGAAATCGTAGACAGGAGAATAAACAGAGAAAACTGTAAAAACAAGGACGAACTTTTCCTTCAAATCTGTGAGGCCTGGAAAAACATCCCCACTAAATTTATTAATAATTTATTGGAGTCGACGCCGAGAAGATGTAAAGCCGTTATAAAAAATAAAGGATTTACCACCAAATATTAAAATAATATCCAAACAATCCAAAAAAAATAATATTGCAATAACAAGTTGCTATTGTTTTGCACATGTGCAGTACTATGTGATATTATTTAAACCGTTATATTTTTTTGAAACTCTAAAGAAATGTTGAAGTTTTTTATAACTTATATTTATAAATTAAATTTAATTTATAAATATAAGTTATAAAAAAAAAAAAATCCTAAGTTGTTTAATAAAAAAATTATATATTAAAAAAACTGAATTTCAAATTTCAGTTGCTTTTGTTTTGAGCACACTGTACGTGTATGTGAATAAATTTTTTATTGTATAACTTTTTGATATTATTATTAACATGAAATATGATTTGAAAAAATATAATTTTTAACTAACCACAAAAAATCAAAAAGGGAATTCAATTTTCCTAAAATACATTTTTTTATAAGGTCTTTTTTGTAAAAAAAAAAAACATATTAAATATGTAATAAATTATTATGCTTATGTGGGAGTGAGATTAAAATTGATTTTTTTCTTATTGTGCAATATTTTCCATTCCGAAAAAAAAATGCTATTTTGAATATTTAAGCACTTTATTCTGATTATGCTTTCAAAAGCTTAGTTCAATTATGTATATTTGAATAAAAAATTAGAATTTTTATTTAAATTTTGTATACAAATGATTAATTTTTAATACCATAACCGCATTAGGGTTTTTGTTTGTTTGTTTGAAAAAGTCTTCCCCAGAATATCTCCGAGGTGGTGAACAAAACTCATCATTTTGACCTTGAGGCCATTTGGTGTGATTTTGAATGTTTTTCATTTGAAAACAATCTTCTCTTTTCGGTTCGAATAAATATGCAATCATAAAGAATTTATTATAATTTCCAATAAAAAAATTATTGGGTTTGAGCAAAATTATTCATAAGAATAATTTTAAATAATTTTATATTGATTCAAACCAAGCGGACATTTTGAAATTTTATCATAACTTAACATAATTAAAGTAGATATTATTGAAATATTAATTCATGCAATGATTATTTAATAGGCTTAAGTACCTGTAAGTGCTCGACTTTTATAATAAAATTCTTTTTATCATTTTCAATCGTTAAAATTTTCGTTTCGGTACAATTGCTTTAAGCTTTCTATCAGGTAATGAGATTGGTAGCCAGGTGTGGCAGAAAAGTAATGAGATGTGTTATTAAATTTTATGTTAAGCTCAGTATATCCGCGTGTTTGAGTTTCGAAAAGTTACAACGAATCTTTGGGAAACATTCCATATCAAGAGCACAAGTACTTCGTTTAAGCATTTTCGAAATTTCAAGTATTTCGGTGCCTTAAGGCATCAAAAACCAATTAAAATGTGGAACGACTAGTGCTCTTATAAGATCAGCTTTTCGATTAATATTTGTTCGCTTCGGATCAGATATTCCAAACACTTGATTGCTCCATCATGACACCGGTCTCTGTCACACGGACACCACCATCGAAGAGTTCTGTAATTCCCCAGCTCCAATTTACAGCTCATGAGATTTATTGTTTCCTCAACATAAAAAAAACACCTGAAAGGACATCATATTGGCACTGGCGATAACAGAATAATTCTGTTATTTAACATGATTTACCTATCGTTAGACATAATACCACGGTTTAGGATAAGCCCAATTAGCGCCAACAGAAACTGTACTTGTAATGGATTTGGTATGCTCGTTTTCCACATTCACATCCTTCTGATACATAAATTACCTCATGTGGTCAAACCCTTAACGTCTTACAGTCCTCATTTGTTTTGCTCTAATGACAAGTGAACTCAGCATACCAACTGTACCATTCTACTAAAAAAAAACAATCTATCCATCAATTTCTCTACGGTAAGCGGTCTACCAAATATATTGTTCACCTAGCTTTCAACTCTGTATATTTTATGCTTTCATCCGATCCCGCTCCTGAACCAGCTTCATCCACCTAAACGTCTAACCTGTACTATCATCTACAGTGATAGCACCTGGGATAACTAGTATTCTCTTGCTTGGTACCGTGCTCGCTTATTCTCTTGCTTGGTACCGTGCTCGCTGCGATGCTAGAAATGACATCACTGCTTGCTCCGCTATTACTTTTGAAGCAAGATTTCAGAAATAGAACCAGAAATTTTAATAGTGATAAAGAAATTGAATATATTATAATATGGCTGTAAATACTTATTCAAGGATAATAACAACAAGAATAAAAATTCAATAAACGCTATTCGTCTGCGACGAACACCTTCTGATATATTCGCGTTTCTGTCCATTTTTGTTGACATTCGAACTGTCACTGCAAAAGCGTTAAAACTAGCTAGCAATCCAATTTTAAAAATAGCATCGTTTGAAGCCAACACGCATAAAAACCATCACAAAGTCTAGTGCCGCAGCCAGCTTCAACAGAAGGAGCGAATCTAGCAAAGAAGAAGTAGGAAAAATACTGTCGTGTGCAACGGCTTCAGAAACCTTGTAATTTTCCTGGCACTACTATCATTGCCGATTGTTCTCCCAGAAGCAACGCCCTTGCTGAGCACTAACGATGACATCCAAACGAGTGTAACTGAGAAGCTGAAGACGATTCCAGTTAAAGCCTTCCATGTACGAAGAGTGGAAACAACGCTTCTACTCTTCGTACATGGAAGGCTTTGAATTATCAGAAAATATTGACCAATTGTAGGTTTATTATTTATCTTAATGTTTATGAAATTTTATCAAGATTAATGTATAATTTTGGTACATGACAAATCTGAATAATCGATTCAGAAATCAAGATAATTTTTACACCTTTCCTCCACTGTCGAGGTATTTTATTCAGGAATAAGATTTCCTTTTATCCAGCCAATTTGTGCACAAAGAATATTGAAACGTTTAGCGTCATTTGTAATGTAATAAGTAGAAAATGACTTGATTTTTGACAAAGATAACTCCCGGATTTTCTACAACAAAAAAGCACCTGCTTATTGTGTTTTTTTAAAAAAAAAAATTTTTTCTTAAAAATTAAATATCGACTCAATTAATTAATATTATTGTATTGTATAATAATTAATTAAATATTATAACAATCAACTTTTAAATTAATTATTTTCGTTTTAAGGCGTTACTTATAAAAAAAAACTGCGGCTTTAATTATTGCATAAGCAATTGTTTTTTTCAGGGTTTTTTTAAGAGCTCCAAAAAGTTTTTCGCTGAAAGTTTTTCTTAATATATCTCATATTCCCGATGGGATAATAAAAGATTATCAAAATTTTATCATTAAAAGAAACTTTATAGATTTGACTGAAATATATAAACAAGAAGCAAGAAGGGAATATTTATATTTAACATAATTTTCTTGTGAATTTTTAGTTGGGAGTTTGTTAACACAAATATTGCCAACTATGGTTTGCGTTGAAAAAAGCCTAAAAACCATAATTTATATATTAAAAAGGTATTGATAAAACCTAAGCAGTCATTTGAAACTTCATCAAACGTGACTTAAAATTTTTTTTACCTGAAATTGCAAAAATGACATTTGCGAAAAGAGCTGAACTTTTCACTACTAGTTTGAGATTTTTATTTTAATAAAATAATCGACTCAAATTATTAATCAAAAGTTACATATATAAAAAATATTTCGTAGTAACGATAATATTTTTAATATGCCTTAAATATTTTTGAAATTTAAATCTGAATACGTATTGTTCTTTCGAATCAAAAAATTTATGCGCGCCGGTTTTGTGTCGAGTTAAAGGCCTTGTCCCGTCTTCTGCCGCTATATAGTCCGTGGCAAAATCGTTAGATCTACTGGAACAATTTAATGCCTTGCTTATTTTGTAAGTTACTTATTAATATTCCTTTAATTAATGACAAAAATTAATTAATGTTTATATGAACTGATGTTCGAAAATTTAAAAATATATTTTATTATGCCTTTAACTTTGATTTGATCATAGTAAAAGAAGCTAATTTAAGACTTGGTTTGTCCTACTTTGGCTTTTAATAGTACTTTAATTCAGTGAGGCATAATTGTTTTGAATTTTTGGGTTTATGAAGCCAAACGTTATTAGAAGTCTCTATTAGTTGTCGTTTAAGTTAAGGAGTAATTTTCGCTAGTTCCGATTTTACAAATCCCCAGATGGTCCCATTATGTTCGCCTAATTAGCCTTTTTTTCTTAATCAAAACATGAAAATTGACTCGTCGGCGAATTATATCTAAAACTTCATAAACCAAAAAACCATAATTTTAGTTATAAAATTTTTATTTTTATTTCAAGAAAAAATTCCTTAATTATTTTTTTGTTGTTAAATTTGCATCTTTTGACCACCGGGAACTCTTCAGCTAAACTTCGCCATCCGCTGTGAAATTTCGATGGCGGTCTCTGATAATTTGTGCCAATAATTGCAAGAAGTATTTCTAGCTTACCACACAAATGTCCAGTATTTGTCATAAGTGTAGTTTTGGTGTGTCAACTTCATGCTCCTGTTCTCGATAGGTTTAAAGTAATGTCACTATCCAATTTTTAAAAAGACACATGTACATAAATATTCGTAAATTTTTTTTCAGTTTTTATTTAAAAATTAATCTAAAATATAATTTCTTTTATTAGTTACAACAGTCTACCAGCGTTCTGGCAGCTTATCCAACCCCCCGGGAAAAGAAGTCATCGTTTTTAGACGCAAAGTATTCTTCCACTGCCATTTGGACACCCTCATAATTTATAGGCGAATTCGACTGGACTAATTTTGCTACAGCGCAGTACTTACCAGTAGACTCTCAATAAAATGAACATATCACTGACAGCAGTAAAATACAAACTCACAATAGTCACCAACAATACTGAGTTTATTCACACATAAACAATAAAAACTGAGTTTACGCACACATAAACAATAAAAACAAAAATATGACACTTCAACATAACCAACGAACCCGCTAAGCCATCTATAGGGAGAAGTGCAACTACTGCCACAATCCTATTGTTTTGTTCGAGGTACTGTAGATGATGACAGTAGCAAAATTAGTCCAATCGAATTCGCCTTATATATTCATTTTCATCAAGAAAGTTTTGCAGCGACCTGTACAGATGATAGTCAGATAGTGCAATATCTGGAGAATATGCTGGCTGAAGTAGAGTTTCCCAACCCAACTCTGCAATTTTTTGTACGGTTTTTCTTTCCACTTGCGGTCTAGCGTTGTCACCGTGAAGAATTACACCCTTTCTCTTGGCCAAATATTGACGTTTATGTTGAATTTCTTTATTCAAAACATCAAATTGCGAACAGTAACGATCAGCATCGACCGTATAATTTTCTTTCAGCAACTCATAGTAAACAATACCCCTCCGATCCCAACACATAACTTTATTTTGATGCACGCCAGCTTTGAATGTGGTCGGTAGTGTCTCCCCTTGAGAGAGTTTGGACACAAAACCAAGCCTTTTAATGCGCTCTAAAGCAGTAATCTGATGAATTCCAAGCTTGAAGGCCACTTCTGTAGAATTTAACATGGGATTTGTCCTGATCATACTGTGTAGCACTTCGTAATTGACATCTGATGCCCTTCCTGATCTGGGTTCATCTTTCAAAGAAAAATCCCCCGAACAAAATTTCGCAAACTATATCTGGCATGTTCGAGCTGTTACTGCGTCTTCTCCAAACACACCACACAAGTTTTTTTTTCCGGAATTCTCGCTAAGAATCGACAACGCATACAAGTGCAAGTGTTCAAAAACGACAGAACTTTCCTTTACACCCAATATTTAAGAAAACAAAATATCATTTCAAATCCGTGCCTGTAATAAAAGATATTCCAAAAAAAAAAAAATTACAAATTAAATTATTTTCCTGTTTAATGCAAAAACCACACTGTCTTTAGTAAAACTAACTGATGATAAGATCGACGACACCTTAGGGCTTGGATATTTAATTAAAAAAATTAATATTATTACCATATGAAAATATTAATTGTCAATAGTCACTTTACCAATTATAAACTGCGGATATTAGAAAATGTTACCAAAAGTGTAAATTGATGCAGTGGATAAATGCTAATTTCTGTAGATAGTTCGGTTAGAAAGTTCCTCATTCGTAAGGATTTTTATCAAACGCCAGATTATTATAATATTGATCAATTTTAAAAAATCTGAATGGTGCGTAAGCAACTGAGTAGAATACTTTATTCAAAAATTTACGAATTGGCATACATAATTACTATCATAAATTCCTTATTAATTAATATTATTTGCTTAACAAGTCCTTTATGAGCCATTCAAATATATTCACTAAAATATAACATATACGATCATCATGGTTTTTTCTTTAAATTTATGAGAATATTTTCCGATAATGTTTGTTAGGTGAATACACCACACTGTTTGGTGGATTATTGAGCAATTTTTCTTCTGTTTTTGTATTATAAAATCGTAGTTACCGATTTTCAAATGTTATTTCATAAATTAGAGGCACTTGGAAAGTGTTACATATATTCAGAAAAATATGTTCGTATCGAAGAAATTTCCATATTTTTGCTATTGAGGAAACCAAATAAATGACATTGCAATTCCATTATATCTTGTACGTCTACTAAAATTATTCATTCGATTTTAGTTTGAAACTTTTTACATAATATTGGGTTGGTGCAAAAGTTAGGACCGTTTTTTGCATATACAATTAAACATTTTTTTTTAGATTTGTATTATTTATTTAATCAATTATATAATTTCCATCCGTTCTTATAACCTCCTCCCATCTTTCTATCAACTTATTAATACCATTAGTGTAAAATTCCTTGGATTTTGATGCGAAATATATAGAAAGGGATGTTTTTACCTGCTCTAATGTATCAAATTTTTTATCATTTAAAAATTTTTGCAGTGTTTGGAATAAATGGAAATCGAAAGTAGCAAGATCTGGAGAATACGGTGGATGCTTGATAACGTCCCAATTCAGCTTGTATTGGGTCATTACAGCAACATGTGGTCGCGCGTTGTCGTGATGAAACACTACCCCTATTCTGTTTACCAATTCTGGTCTATCCTTTTAAAGGGCGATGTTCAATTTGGATAATTGCTGACAATATCGTTCTGCTGTAATTGTCTGATTGCATTCCAAGAGTTCAAAATACACAATACCCTTACAATCCCACCAAACAAAGCATAACTTTTTTTGATGGTTTTCGGCTTTAGAAGTTGTTAATGAGGCTTGTCCAGGTATAGCCCAATGTCTTTTTCTTGTCATGTTGTTGTACACGACCCATTTTTCATCTCCCGTTACCAAACGATGCAAAAAAGGTTCATGTTTTTGTCTCGCACTCAAAGCAACGCACGTTGAAACACGATCCAATAAATTGGCAGCCGACAATTGATGAGGTATCCAAACGTCGTACCGCGAAACCATCCCCATACGCTTCAAATGCCTTAATACGGTTGTATGGTTGACTCCCATCATCGACGCGATCTCCCTAGTGGTAAGAACTGGATTGGTGTCAATTATGACTTTTAACTTGTCCTCATCAGACTTCAATGGCCGCCCGATACGTGGTTTATCAATTAGTGAAAAATCCCCAGATCGGAATTTTGTAAACCATCTTCGTACCTGTCGAACTTTGATGACATCTGCTCCATACACTTCGCAAATGTTTTTGGTTGCCACACTCGCGGTATTGTCTTTACGGAATTCATAAAGTAAACAATGACGTAAATGCACTTTATCGACCGACATTTTGAAACAATACAAGAGCTCTTCACTGTATTCTGACCAGGCCAAAATTGAATAGAAAGTTGAGGAAAAGCATTCTTTATATAATGCAATCATTTAAAAGAAGATACTATTCATCATTTCTGAAGAAAAATTTTTTTTACCTGGGATCATAAAAAACGGTCATAACTTATGCACCAACCCAATGTTTTTCCTTGATATTTCTTATATTTATTTATTCATATCCCTATTTGTACATAAATAAGTATAAAGTACATTTTGAAGGTAGAGTAGAAATTTTCATTTTTATTAAAGGGGATGGTTCTAATAGCTTGTCGTTATTGCAAAGTAACAATTATAAAAAAAAAAATGTTGCCACCTCGAATTGATGCAAAATTTAGTTTGGAAAAGTAGTTCATATTTGAAATATCAATTTTAAATAATTTAATAAATTTTGGCAACTTTTACTAAGTTCGTTAGATTTTTGTACCAAAATAGATGGGGTTCTCTTGCGACGGAAATTAGCATTTTGTTCGCTCTTTTTATGAAGTTTCATCTCAATGAAATTAAATTGATTCAAGTTTTTTTTTGATTTTCATTTTATTTATTCCATTTTTTTGCCTTGTTAATAGCAAAGTTTTTTGAGAATACTTGATTTTTATAAATTGCCAAATAAATTTCAAATTGAACATCATGACAGAAACCACCTACACACAATAACGATGATAGTGAATATCAACTTAAAATCTAATGTTTTCCTCTTCCGATACGTTCAAACATTTTTTTCTTTTCTTTTATTATATATGCTATTATTAAGTTTTTTTTCTTAGCAAATATTTACTCGTACAATTTTTCTTTGCCGAACTGCTAATTCGTTTATAAGCAGAGTTTTTTTTATGTTACTTTAATATACGCTCGCACACATGTGGATCTGCATACTCAAAATAAAAAACAAGAAATACTTTCCAAGACTGCTTTCTATTTATTCTTATAATAAAAATGACATCTTTAAAAAATAATACAATTCGTGGAATATGTATTGTACATATATACTTACACATCGGATGTGTTGAAACTTGAGCAGACATATTTTGATTTATGATCTACATCAAGGATAAATACAGGTCCAGCCAAAGCGATGACTGATATAAGGTTTTTATAGGATCACATATCTTGATAATATCATAGAACATTTTGGCCTTTTTTATATTTTTTATAAGCATAATTGTCTTATGTCCTTGGTAGTAATATTTATTTAATGCAATTTGAATTTTGTTTTCAATTAATTAATTAGAATTTATTATTGTACTTTAAGTTATTTAAAATTTACTATTTTTTATTATTGTTTTATTAAAAAAAATTTCATCTAAAAATTTATAAATTATGAGAAATACTTGCTAAACAAAACTAAACTTAGTTATTTTTTTAATTCTTATAACAAAATTTTCTTTTTCAATTTTTTTTTTATATATTGAATTTTAGTTATGGGCAGCAATAATATAATTGAAAATTAAAATAATAAACATCAATCAAAAGTGCAGCAATGAATACATGGTCTAAAATTTTTATGGGAAAGAAATTTGTAAATGCGGGTTGTACGACCAGGTTATATCCGAAATATTGGTATTGTATTATCTCAAGTATTACTTCTATAGACTTTTATGACAACAAAGAAAAGTAAGGAAATTCATACATCATAAGGCGTTACAATTAATGTGGCCAAATTATAATGAAATCTTTAAACTCATTAGAATGCTTCCATCATATATCTTACCTGTCTCTACTTTATCAGATTTATTACAATGTTCCAAAAACTGGTTATTTCTATTCCAGTGCCCCAAGTTTTTCATGGGTGGAATGGGATTTTATCAATATTTGAATTAATTCCTAGTGGGTTATTAGATCCTGTTTGATGAAGAAATATTATATGAACAATAGTTATAGCTAAAACAATAAATGGAAAAATAAAATGGAAAGTAAAGAATCGTGTTAAAGTTGCATTATCAACAGCAAATCCTCCTCAAATTCATTGGACTAAATCTGTTCCTAAATATGGAACAGCTGAAAGTATATAAGTAATTACTGTAGCTCCTCAAAATGATATTTGTCCTCATGGTAATATGTTACATATCCTATAAAAGCTGTTCCTATAACTAAAAATAAAATAATTACACCAACTAATCATGTAGGAGTATATAAATATGAATATTTATATATCGTTTCACTAGGAATGCACATCAGTTTATCATGAAGCTCCTTTTCAGACTACTGTGAAATATAGCGATTTTTTTTCAACGCTTCAATTTGAATATGAGAACCTCTGTCTCGCTTGATTTTCTGAGTTATTGTAATATACATCGGCAGCTCTCCAACAATCTATTCTAAAATCGTTCTCTCAACCGTAATATACGTGGACTGTATGTTAAATACCTGGCCTTGATAAAAAAAAAAATTTTTTAAGTGTAAAATTCATTTTATTTTTTAACACAGTCTTCTTTTAGTTCGATCCTTTTTTTGTATTTTTTGTATTCCATCTATAAAATACGATATCTCCGACTGTTCAAAGTAGGCGTTTATTTCTGCAATCACCTAATTGTTTGAGCGAAATCTTTTCTAGCCCAGCCTTTTTGGCATATTCAAAAATAGAAAACAATCCATAAGGACTAAATCTGGTGAATACGGTAATTCGATCCTTACTTATGTGTGCACGCGTGCATTGTTTTAATGAAAGAGAATTTGCCTTTGCCAAATGCCTTTCTTTCGTCTTGATTTTATTATTCAACTGGTCTAATAATGCCGTATAATATTGTCCTTTTTTTAACATACTCAATGAAGATTATACTATGTGCATCCTATAAGACATGTAAACATTCATTTACATTTTGATTTAAAATATTCAAACACTCTATTGAAGTGGTTAGCTATGCGGGCTTTCGATTTCTCATACCCAAAAGTTCATGTAAGATTTTGCCTTCCAGTTATTTTAAGATATATATTATGTCAGCTATCTCATACATTGTCACCTGAGAGTCTTTTAAGCAATATCGTGAATTTTTTTTCCAAAAATTCAGCAGTCGAATATTTTATGGACGATAACGAAGGTGCAGAGTTCCCATACACTTCTCTGAGTTTTGTTTTTATTTCATCATTCATTTTCTTTTTCAAAAACAAATATTTTATCATTGCTCGATATTTAGACTTTTCCACTGTTGTAAAAAGCTGTAAACCCGCAAACCAAATGCCGCAGCTGTTTGAAAATTCAACAGGATTTTTGCGAAATTTTACATATAGGAAAAAATAGAGTTGTTTTAATAGTAGCAGCACCATCTCTTACCGAGGATTAGGTATTAATCATACAACCCTCGTTTTATCCATATTCTAATTTTCATGTGATTCGTCTTTTACGTAATATCCTATAAGTGGCATCGATCAGATGTGCATCTTTTCTGCGTGCAGCACGGTAAACGAAATCCGGTGTACGGCAAAAAAATAATTATGAAACTGTACTTTTTGTAACAATTTCAATTTATTTTTATACATCAATGTTGTCCTTTTCAAAGAAGTTCCCTTGGGCATCTATGCATCGGCGGTTGCGTTGTTTCCATTCTTCGTAGCAATGCTGGGAGGCTTTAACTAGAATCGTTTCAAATTCCTCAGTTACACTTCTTTGGATGTTATCGACAGTACGAAGATGAGGTACTTTCAAATGGTTTTTTTTTTATTTTGGTGGAACGAAAAAAGTCACACGGCGGGAGGGGTGGGGGTTTTCTTGACGAAGAACCATTATTTTGAGCCTTTCAAGTACTTTTTTTTAAACAAAAAAGTTGTTTCTCTAACATCTAAATGGCTGTTTGAAATGAATTATGTTAATTAATTTTCATACGTTAAATGAATCATATAAGATTTGATTATTTGAATAAATGTATAGTAGTTAGCTTTTAATACAATATACATAAAGTTGTAAATATTAACTTAAATATGCTAATAATAATGAAAATAAATATAATTTAAACTTATTCTCGCTCAAAATAGAATTATTAATATTATTGTCAGCTATTATAATCAAAAATATAATTTTGTGTTTGCATTTGTTCAAAAGAAATTTATTTTTACAAATAATATTTTCCTTTCGGACTTGTTTGTAGAAAAAATTTATAGATAATTAATTTTAAAGACATTAATAAACGAAGAATTAATTCATATATTTAACTAATATTTTTATCTAAACATTTTGAAGTGTCATATTTTTACAACAGTTACACAGAAACAATAGCCATTCAACTTCAGGTAATTTTTGTTGGCAACAGACGAAATTTTTCTGTTTTCTATTATGTATTAAAGTGAATCTGCTTTATCACTTTAAAATAGTTCTTATATAAGACTGTGTGTACACATATTTGGTGGGGAGTTTTTCATCTATCACTGAGCCAAGTAGACCGTTGAATTCGGAATAAAGGTCAGCAATATGGTAGTAGCGGGAGAAATAGATTGAAATGATTCGGAATCTTATCCCAAAACAATTTCATTATTTTAGGAGAGACAACAGCGTGGGTGATTTGTAATATATCCATTAGGGGGGTTCGATGAACATGTACAAGCTGGTGCCAATCTTCCATTTACAATTTGCTAAAATTAAAATTCTAGTCATCTGCATTTGTGCTGGCATGATTGAACTAATACGTTTAACAAAATGAAAACAAAATGAATAAAAAGAGCGAGATCGTGTTGGAAAGGAAAAGTGGGAGGATAAAATGAGCTAAATTTGTTGAGAGATGTATTTGGCAAAGTGCACTGCCATCAACAATTTTTGTTGTTGGTGTTGTACTCTCGCGTATATCACAATACGAATCAATACAGACTGGGAAACGACCCACTACAGGTTGTTGCCTAATAAAACGGTCGATGGCTTCGATTACCATGCTAAGCTAAAGCTACCTAAGTCGAGTGATTTACTATAATTTGTACATGAATGTAAGCCTGCTTTGGCGTAACATATATGAAGTGCCGTTCTAGTATTCGAGATACATGGAATGGTACGGGAGAAAATACTGTCCACATTGCAAGTCCCCGACCAGTCCCCGATCGTCCTCTTGCTGGGATATTGTGCTGGTTATACTATTTGTACACTTTGAACAGTTCAAGGATATTTCAGGACGAAGTGCGCTGGTGACCTACTTTCACTGAGGAGAATTTTTATAATATAAATACATGTTTTTCTTTGACGAAAGCAATTTCTGATTATAGTTAAACTACGATGCATATTCGAACGTGTAGTGTATGCTCTCCAAAAGTTGGATATCGAAAATATGTGTTGCTTAAAGCGCATTCAATTTTCATTTTGAAGGTACTGTAAGTTGGCAAAAAAACTTGTACTTTGCATGTATTTAAGACAGGAAAATCAAGTGGAATGCACTAGTTCCTTATGGTAATATATTTGTGTTTCCTTGTAAAATTTGATAATTTATTTTTAGGTCAGATGTGAAATTGGGACTTTTTTTTATTGTCTTTAATAAATTGAATTTAAAATATTTTTTGATTTTCAAAGATCTTCTTTGTCTTGATTCCCTGATTTTTATAGAAAAGAGATTTATTAGTTTCTATTACGGAGAAAATATTGACAATTATCTAATTACTCTAATAGATCTTGAAACAAAAAATTATTTAATTTACTAATTAAAAAAAATCGATTGAACTTTGAAATAATTGTTTATTTAAGCTTTTTTTTTAAAAATTTTACTTTATGTCTACAAAAATAAAACATTGCAAAAGCAGATTTTATAACAAGATATTTTTGCAATGATAGGAGAGGAACATGTGAGAGTAAACACTCATTGGCGTTTCTCTACCTAACGAAATCTTTTGGTCATTTTATCTTTAAATACCGACGAGTGCTTATGGGAAATATTGCAAAAGTAATTTTTTTTAATGAAAGGATTATAGATAATCAGAAATGAAACTTTTTATAACGAGTAATACATAAGTTATGAACAAAGGGAAGGTTTAAGTCATGATGAGCATTAACGATTTTTCGGAGTATTTTGGATTGAAGGGATTGGATTCGGTAAAAATTAAAAGGTTGTTCTTTAATGTCGGATTTAATCGGTTATCCGTAGAACTCCTCAGTTAAATTCCGTATGATCAGATCGGTTTTTTAAATTGTGTTGTATAGTATAAGTTTAAAAGTTTGTTCTTTAATGTCAATTTTGATAGGTTATCCAATAGTTTAAGTAGTGGGCGATATCGTCTGTTAAGTTCGAGTCCTTTTAATATCGTGGGAGTCAGTCGTTTGTCTAGGTTTAATCCTAAGTAGCGTACTTTGATTTTTGGTGGAATGATGTTTCCATTAAGATATATAGGAATGAGGGGATCTTTGCAGATAGTGAATACAACATGAACACTCTTCAGCTAATTTACTTTTACTCGGTACTTCTTAAACCACCTTTAGGAGTCTTCATATGGGATTGTAGGTTTCTGTAAGCTATTTGATATTGCAGTGAGATACAATAATAGCGGATCGTTTGCATAGGTAGCAGTTATAGTTTTGGAATTAGTTGGGATGCTAAAGGTATAAATATTGCATAAGAGTGGACCAAGTATACTGTTTTGACGTTAAACAGTTGCGGTTATTCAATCTAAGGACAAAATGTTTGATAGTATTATGAACAGGAAGAACAATGAAAAATTAGACAATTAAAGCCTTGTTTCTAATTTTTCCTTAGAAAAAGATGGAAAAAAAACTGTTTTTAAAAAAAAAATTTTTTTAATTTTTCAACATAATCTCCTTTTAGCTCTATACACTTTTCCAACCGTTTTTCCAAAATTTTTATCCCGTGCAAAAAAATAGGATTTCGGAAGTTCTGCAAAATAATCATCCGTTTGAGTAATGACGTCCTCGTTGGAAGTGAACCGTCGTCCGCCAAGCCATTTCTTCAGATTGGGGAAAAGAAAATAGTCACTCGGGGCCAAATCTGGTGAATAAGCGGGATGCTGCAACAATTCCATTCTCAATTCCACAATTTTGGCCATGGAAACAGCGCAGGTGTGCACACGCGTATTGTCCTGATGCAAGAGGATTTTTTTCTTCTTCAGATAGGGGCGTTTCTCTTTGATTTCCTCGCTCAACCGTTGCAATAACGACGCGTAATACGCTCCTGTAATTGTTTTTTCTTTTTCCAAGTAGTCGATAAAAATGATGCCCTGCGAATCCCAAAAGACCGTGGCCATCATCTTGCCGGCCGATGGCACAGTTTTTGCCTTCTTCGGAGCCCGTTTACCCTTGAAAATCCACTGTGATGACTGTCTCTTCGTTTCTGGAGTGTAGTAGTGTATCCAGGTTTCGTCCACAGTGACATATCGACGAAGGAATTCGGCAGGATTGCGATGAAAGAGTGCCAACATAGCCTCAGAGTCCACTGCACGATTGCGCTTATTCTCCTCTGAGAGCAAACGCGGCACCCATCTAGCCGAAATTTTTTTCACAGACAATTGTTCATGCAAAATTGAAGCGACTGTACCTTGTGATATGCCCGTGGCCTCAACTAATTTGCGCACTTTAATTCGCCGATCGTTCAAAATCAGATCGTGGATTTTGTCGATGATTTCAGGAGTAGACACCTCAAGTGGGCGTCCTGAACGATGTTCATCTTTTGTGGATGAACGGCCACGTTTAAATACATTCACCCAATTGTAAGCCGTCGCAAACACAGGTGCAGATGTGCCATGAACTGCATCCAACTCGGCTTTGATTTCTTTCGGGCTTAAGCCTTTCAAATGGAGATGTTTGATGACAACCCTAAACTCGCTTTTTTCCATTGTTATGCACAAATAAATTTCGTCAACTTTAATCGACGATAGAAATTGACCTACGCTATGGATCGAGCTGAAATTTCCTGTCGATAATGGGAATTATGAATGATAATAGCAGCTTTCCTGTCAAAAATGGTACTTACAAAAAAAAATCTTTACCGACACTACGAGCGCGATTTCTTGGATTTTCTAAGGACTTTTTGAACGACCCTCGTAGTATTGCCGCACATTAAGATAACATAAGTGAGTACATAATTTTGGGACATATTAAACGTGGTATAAAGTATAATTAATATATAATTAATTATAATTTTCTTTAAACAAAAGTGCAATATCTTTAATGGAATAAACCTGTTGAAGCAGTGAGGGAATACGCACAGTTCGATTTTCTTAACCGACTATATCTTTACTCGTCGCAGTTGCGTCTAATTTTTTGAATCGCCGAGGTTAATTATAGACTTTATGGTTTCATACCTATGTTTCCCAATTCTATTTTCAAAGTTAAGTTTTCTGATTAAATTGTAGGTAGAGGGTACCTAATATTTTGTAACAATAAATGTATCCATAATAAACTTTTCGAACAGAATTTTTTTAAAATCAGTTTTATTTTATCAACGAGGATAAACATGGTGATTCGGAAAGGTTAAAAAATATTTACAGGGAATTTAATTACATATTTTTCATATGTAGTTCATTAATAAATTTGAATGCTATTAGAATCGTGTAATTTTGTTGATAATAGTAGTTGCTTGTGTATCGGGACATATCCGCATAATTTAGTCGGTTCAGAAGCATTAATTTATAATCAACCAATATTAAAATTATGCTAATCATCTTTAATGCATAATTAACTTTTTAAGACCTAATTAAACTGTCGCACTAAAATGTTAATATACAATATAAGAAAAAATTCTGAACGTGGCACCTATCGGTAAATACTAAATTTTAAATTTTACGAAATGAAGAAACCAATTTTATAAAATTTCGTTAACGTTTTGTCAGACAATTCTTTATAAGTTATAATAGTAAAAATGAGTAGAATCAAATTCTACTGAAAATATTTGAAGATATTTTTAATCTAAGAATTTATCTCAAATCGTGCTTATTTAAATAATGAGTTCTTAAGAATTAAGAACAAAATTAATAAAATTGAAAATTTCACTTAAAAATACTCCCAAAAGCAATTAGTTTTTTTTATGTAAGAATTATGGTAGATATTCAAACAATGTTGAAGTAAATTTTTGTGATTGTAATTTTGCTTTTATAAATTTAATGCTGCATATATGTACGTATAATAAATATCCATTTAAAGTTTTAAATTTGGTTCTGTAAAAGTTGTCAAAAAACGAATGTATTATTTTCAAAACAAAAAATTACACTGAAATTAGTAAATATTTCCTTATTACCAAAATAAATAAGAGTATTCCCCGAGTTACGTAAATATGAAAATTAATCTTTACCCTATATTATGGAAGTTTGGTTAATGTGTTATTTTTTTAAAATTGTCGGTATAAAAATTCTCATATGTGTGGATCGTATATAATATAATCTAAACAAGTTCACTTACATTCATTTACATACAAATCTCTGGTATTTATGTAAATAAATTTCTTAGAAATAATCTAGAAGATTATTTATCTTAAAATTCTGGAAGTCTGTATCAAAATTAAATGGAGAAATTTATTCAAAATTGTATAAAAATGAAGAAAATAAAATATATCCGAGCATTTTTTTTATCGTGACTAAAATTGGAAATCCTTTTTGATGATTTACCATTATTTAACAGCTTGAAAGAATTTAATATCGTCCTTCGGTAAAAAAAATATATAAAATAATTCTTGTGCGTGATATGAAATTTCCGACATTTGTTTGGCTTCGTTGTTTTTCTGCACGTAATTTCAGGAAATTGAAATTTCTTGCTGGAAATTCTATCATCAATTCAACAACTGTCACAAATGTGAGTTTTCACATAAAACCATATTCTGAAGTTCAAAAAGGATCTTTGTCTATAAGAGACAAAAAACCAGTGTATTGCAAAAAATCATGAATTTGGGTCAAATCGAAAGTAATAATAAAAATTCAGATTTTGTGTTAAGCTACGAGTACAATTTTTGCCTTGCGCCTTGATTATCGTAAAACTACCAGTAATTCTTAATCGTAAACAGAAACTTGGAAAGATTTTATTGGTTAATCGTAAAGTTTTGTTAACATAATTTTGTCATAGTGGTTTGACTGACTAATCTTATTCTACATATTTTTATTTGAATTAAATAGAATTTCAATCGCTTTTAAGTCTTTCGAAATAAGTCAATATAATTATATTTAGCTTTTTGGCTTGTAAAGGAGTTATAGAGTTATCTCTATAATAAACGATTCCTTTAAAATCCCACCAAACAGATATCATAACCTTTTTTTGATGAATATTGGCTTTCAAAGTGCTTTGAGCCGGTTCATCTTTTCTACTCCAGGATATTTTACACTTAACATTGTTGTAGACAACCCATTTCTCGTTCCCAGTGATGATACACTTCAAGAATGGATTATTTTCTTGGCGTTTGAAAAGTAAATCACAAACGTCAATGCGACGGCACAAATTTTTTTCCGTAAGAAGATGAGGAACCCATATGTCGAGCTTTGAGATTAAACCTAGCCGTTTTAAATGACCATTAACTGTCGAATTCAATAAATTTCATCTCTTAGCGATCTCACGAGTTGTTATTCGCCGGTTTGCATCAATTAATGCTTTTATTGTGTCTTCATCAGCTTCAAGTAGCCTTCCAGAACGAAGGTGCACCTTCGAGATCAAAATTGCCGGATCGAAATTTTGCAAAGCAGTTTTGGCACTGGCGCTTACTTAAGACATCTTCTCCATACATATCGGATAATTTTTTTCTTGCTTGAACAGCCTTTTTATCTTTTCTATAATAAAAAAGTAAAATATGCCGAAAATGCTGTTTTTCACTTTCCATATTTAAAAGGGTATCAACCAAAAACTACTTTGCAGAATCAATCGATTTTTTCACAAGCAAGCTTTGCTATGTCAGCTATCAAAATACATATTATTATGAAATCAGAGGACTTAATTATATTTTTTCACAACCAATTTCATAATCATATGTATGGGAAAAAACGAAATTACTTTTCGAACAACTCAATAACTTCGAAAAGTGACTGTCAAGTTAGTGTGCGTTTTCGTTTGAAGGTATGATTGGGCCGTATTTTTTTTAAAAAGGAAAAAGTTAATTCTAAATACTATGACTTAATGGTAAACAATTTTTTTTGGCATGAACTTGAATACTTTAATCTGAAATATATGTGGTTTCAAGAAGATGACACCGCAATCACACAATACGATAAATATTGGGTTTATTTCGTGAAAAGCTCGAGATTTTGTGATGCATATCGGCCTTTAAGATTATGCAATTTGACGCCTTTTGACGTTTAGTTGTAAGGTTACGCAGAGAAACGTGTTTACACAGACAATCCTCCAACCTAAGAACATTTAGAAACCAACATCCGTCAAGTATAGGCTAAATTACAGCGCGAAATATGCGGAAAAGTTACCAAAAATCATATCAAATGGATCGAGTCCTGCAAGAGCTCTCGTAGCGCCCATTTAAATGATATTATATTTCAATTATAATGGCAAGTTCCAAGTTATATAGTATTTTTTTATCTGCAACTACAATTATATTGTAACAAGCAGATTTACATAACATTTTTATTTACAATCTTGTGCAGCATGAAGTGGGAATAAACACCCATCGGAAGTTAGATACCTCTAGAATATCTCTAGGCCATTGTCTCTAAAGTTTCCGATGAGTGTTTCCGGGGAGGGCAGTACAGGACAAATCTCTCACAAGCGAATTATTGTGATAGGATAAACGGGAGTGAAATTTTTGATAGTGGAAATGCGCAGGGGAATAGGGGACATCAACAATTTTACGGAGAATCTTGGACTTTAAGGCTTGGAAAATAAAAGAGGGCATCAACAATTTTACGGAGGATCCTGAATTGTAAGGCCTGGACGCGATAGGAATTGGAACGTTTCGTTGATCCCCAAAGTTCAATTCTATATGTCCAAATTGGTTTTATAATTGTATTTTAGATTAGATATTTACGTTTGATTGTTAGTTTCGAGCATTTGACCTAATAAGTTGTAAGTAACGTCTGTTAGCTTCAACTCGTTTTAGTCTGGTATATGGGTTCCATGGGAGTCTCTTGTCCAGGTAAAGTCCCAAATAATGTACTTTATCATATCGTATTTCTATTAAGGTATAAAGGGGTAGGTTTACCTTGACAAAGTGTGAAAGTAATGTGATCACTCTTCTGTTCATTTACCCTCACTCTCCATCACTTAAACCAGGATTGAAGGTTGTTTATATGGAATTGTAAATTGTTGGAAGCTATGTCAGGATATGTATGGGTACCAAGTATGGCCGTATCGTCTGCATAAGTAGCAATACTTCATGGGTATAAATATTATATTAAATGGGCGCAAGGATACCTTACATGCCTTGTGGGACTCTGGCTAGAATAGAATATATTTCCGAGGATGCTGAGTTAATTGCAACTTGGAAATTATGTTTTTCAGAGGAGTCTTGAGTTCTCGAGAAAGTTCTTGAGTTTCCAGAGGAGTATTGCAATATAATGGAATAAAAATTTCATCGAATTCTAAATTTTAAGTACGTTTTCTTTAACTTTACGTACCGAAGCATTGGATAATCCTTTAATAATGTTGACGTTTGCGCACCGTAAACATTATTGAAGATGTCAATACTAAATTGTTTGCATAAAAAAATTATCAGAAAAGTTGATTTTCAAAAGTAAGTGGAAAATTTGTGAGTTATTATAATAATTCTAGTAGGAATTAAAATAGAGTTTCTGAATGTAAATTCATTTCTGAATGTAAATATATTTGTTTGCTTACATATAAAAACCCTTATACATTGTATATATCGTTAGAACATGTAATAATATTGGACCTGAGTAATCTTTTTTTTCATATTAGAAATGATAGCAGTTCCAAAATACGAGGGTCGTTCAATAAGTCCTTAGAAAAAGATGGAAAAAACTGTTTTTTTTTTAAAAAAAATTTTATTTTTCTACAAAATCTTCTTTTAGCTCTGTACACTTTTCGAACTGTTTTTCCAAAATTTTTATCCCTTCCAAAAAATAGGATTTCGGAAGTTCTGCAAAATACTCATCCGTTTGAGCAATGACGTCCTCGTTGGAAGTGAACTGTCGTCCGCCAAGCCATTTCTTCAGATTGGGGCAAAGAAATCAGTCACTCGGGGCCAAATCTGGTTAATAAGCGGGATGCTGCAACAATTCCATTCTCAATTCCACAATTTTGGTCATGGAAACAGCGCAGGTGTGCACACGCGCATTGTCCTGATGCAAGAGGATTTTTTTCTTCTTCAGATGGGGGCGTTTCTCTTTGATTTCCTCGCTCAACCGTTGCAATAACGACGTGTAATACGCTGATGTTATTGTTTTTCCTTTTTCCAAGTAGTCGATAAAAATGATGCCCTGCGAATCCCAAAAGACCGTGGCCCTCACCTTGCCGGCCGATGGCACAGTTTTTGCCTTCTTCGGAGCCCGTTCATCTTTGAAAATCCACTGTGATGACTGTCTCTTCGTTTCTGGAGTGTAGTAGTGTATCCAGGTTTCGTCCACAGTGACATATCGACGAAGGAATTCGGCAGGATTGCGATGAAAGAGTGCCAACATAGCCTCAGAGTCCACTGCACGATTGCGCTTATTCTCCTCTGAGAGCAAACGCGGCACCCATCTTGCCGAAATTTTTTTCACAGACAATTTTTCATGCAAAATTGAAGCGATTGTACCTTGTGATATGCCCGTGGCCTCAACTAATTATATATATTATTTATTTGACAGGTTTTCATTTTTCTACATTTTGTACAATTTTTTTAACACATACATGCATTTTTTTTTTTTATACACACATAGTCATGAGAACACAGTCGCTCCTATGGAGCACATAGCGGCACCAGAAAACTCCGTTAACTCTCCTCCGTCTGCCTCTGCCCTGGGTTCCTGCCTGAGGTACGGTCTTGAGGTACGGTCCGGATGCTTCCGTGAACTCTCTTTCATCTGCTTCTGCCTTTGGGTTTTTGCCTGCGGTACGGTCTTGGGTTTTTGCCTGAGGTACGGTTTTTACCCTGAGTACGATGAAAGCCAAATGAGTTCTTGCCTGAGGTACGGTCCGGTTGATTCTTCTTGTGCTGTTTCTTGATAAGGTGGTTTTTATAGCTTGCGGCTTATCAGACCAGCGAAGCAACCTCCAGTGACGTTGGGGGACCATACGGACTACATATTATAAGGCTTGTAGTCAGGCCTTTCACCCCGGCACCAATGCCGAGATGGCGGCAGCGGGAATCGAACCCGCCACCTACCGAGTGTGAGTCGGTCACCTTGACCATTGCACCACACACTCGGCGATGGTTTACAAATTCAGATCGTGGATTTTGTCGATGATTTCAGGAGTAGACACCTCAAGTGGGCGTCCTGAACGATGTTCATCTTTTGTGAATAAAGGGCCACGTTTAAATTCATTCACCCAATTGTAAACCATCGCAAACACAGGTGCACATATGCCATGAACTGCATCCAACTCGGCTTTGTTTTCTTTCGGGCTTAAGCCTTTCAAATGGAGATGTTTGATGACAGCTCTAAACTCGCTTTTTTCCATTGTTATGCACAAATAAATGTCGTTAACTTTAGTCGACGATAGAAATTGACCTACGCTATGGATCGACAGCTTTCCTATCAATACTGCTACTTACAAAAAAAAGTCTTTACCGACACTACGAGCGCAATTTCTGAGATTTTCTAAGGACTTATTGAACAACCCTCGTATAACCAAGCAAACTACTCTGTGTTTTTCTTTCAAAGAAAGAAAATGTGATTATTTAAAAAACATAACAAAATCTGAAAAACAGGCCGCTTTATACTTTTTTATATGACTGTATGTATTTTTCGGAAACTTGGGTCCTCAGCAAAGGATAATTATGGAAAGAAGATCCACCTTAAAATAGTGTAGAAAATTGGATTATTTCATAACCTGCTGCAGGAGGTTGGACAATGTGAACTCTTATTTAATAGAAATATAATAGAACGTGATTACGACTGTACATGGAACTTTAAATACTTAACTCCGGAAAAGAATTTTCTTAAAATATGCTTATTAACTTTATTAACTCATCAGATAAAACCTGGATATCTGTATTTATTGATTCAGTAGGCCCCTTGTCGCCACCTTGTTGACAAGATATACGCACGGTTTTTTCCTAAATGTTTGGTTACTATTGGCTGAGTGATTGTATTTGAATACTTGTCACTTAAAACTGTGAAATTCAAAGAAAAATATTTGCGTTTGTAGTTTTTTTTCTAATGCGAATTTACAATCCCTTCAAAAACACCAATTCATTAAACCAACGAATTTTGAGAATTGATTTACAATTCAAAACAGGATCTTTCCTATTTTATTATATTTTATCAATTTTGGGCATTTCTTTAACAAGGATTTCCTAGAGTAGAAATTATTTCTTTATTTGATTTTTTATTTAGCTATGATATTTTTCAGAATTCTTGCAATGATAATTAAAATTGGTATATTTTTCGGTTAATATTGCTATCTACTAATATTTCGATACTTTTCAGTCTATTTATAGAATATTCTTTTGCTCAACATAAAACGTTCTTTTCAGTAAATTAACATTTTAATACAAACCACAATATTTACTAGCTTTGAACATGAAAAAAAAAACATTTCTAATTTGTTGGTTTTATGGTTTACGTAAATTTTAGAGCTAATTTGCGATTAGGCAAAACTTCAAAATTTCATCATTGGGCGTACCTATGCGAAAAAAAGCCGATCTGATATCGTTTAAGGGTACAGATTAGCAGTATTTTCATATTTGAATGGAAATTGTTTAGTCTATAAAATTCTATTTTTATAAAAGTAAGGAAAGAAAATTGCCTTTTGAAATTTACGTAAGAAACTTACTATTAGCAAGGACAAACAAAGTGGAATTTTTTCCTTTCGGCAATTGATAAAATATGAAATTTTGTATAGAAAATAATTTTTTTTTTATTTTTTTTTTATTATTTTAAATGATATCTACAACTACTTATGCTAGTAACAAGCAGATTTTTTATGGGAATATACAAGGACATGAAGACATGTGGAGGAAAACACCCATCGATGTTACCTCAGAACAGGGTAATTTTATTTTATAATTTTAAATAATCTCTCGGCCATCGCCGTTTTAAACGTCGATGGGTGTATACTGGAAGGGTGGGAGTGAAAAGTTCCCTTCCTAAAGGATTAGGGTGGAAGGATAGGTGCGAATGGAATTTTTTATATCGGGAGATGCATAGTTCACGAACAAATGGAACATTTAGGTCACGGTGGATAACAGTGTTTCGCACATAAAAGGGGGCATTGACAATTTTACAAAGGATTCGGGATTGTAGGGATTGGATTCGAAGGGAGTTGGAATGCTTAGTCGAACCCCAAAGTTCTAGACTATATGTCCATATTGGTTTCAGAACCGTATTGTATAGTAATAGTTTACTTGTTGTTGTAAGTTTCGATTTGCTGTCTAGGAGACATAAGAATTGTTTGTATCGTCCGTTAAGGTCACGTCTTTTAGTTTTCGTATGAAGGTTCCAGGTTAACCGTTTGTCGAATATAAGTCCAAGGTAACGTACGCTATTTTTTTGTGGAATAATACTGCCGTTTAGGGTTATGTCGGGAATTTGTTCTCGGCAGAGTGTGAAAGTTACATGAGCAGATTTTTGCTCATTTACCTTCACTCTCCACCTTTTGAACCAAGTTTCTAAGGAGTGGATATGGTTCTGAAGGATACTAATGGCTGTGGAAGGATCTTTGTGATGTGTCAGGATGGCTGTATCGTCAGCATATGTTGCGGTTAGGATGTTGTTGTGGCAAGGAATGTCATGGGTATAAATGTTATATAGGATAGGACCTAGGATACTTCCTTGGGGGACACCGGTGGAAATTGGATAAATGTCAGAGTACTCCATATTTTCAGTTACCTGAAAATATCGGTTTGAGAGATAAGATTTAAGGATGTGGAAATAACTCGAGGGTAGGACTCGCTGCAACTTCCAAAGCAATCCAGGGTGCCATACACGGTCGAAAGCATGCGAAATGTCAAGAAACACGCCTGGGCAGTATTCCTTTCGCTCTAGCGAACACGCTATGTAGTCGACTACGCGATGACACTGCTGGATAGTGGAATGCTCAGGCCGAAATCCAAACTGATGCTGAGGAATGACACCCTCGGTTTCAAAAATGGGATAAAGGCGTTTTAGGATTAATTTTTCTAGGATTTTTGATAACATGGGAAGGAGGCTTATAGGTCTATATGAGGTAGGAAGATTTTTGGGCTTATTGGGTTTTGGGATCATCTTAATTATGGAAAACTTCCACAGGGAAGGAAAAAATGATGTGCGGAGGATACTATTATAAATATAGGTTATAAGGACGAGGGTTTTTTTGGAAATTTGTTTCAGGATTTCTGAAGTTATTAGGTCATATCCTGAGGCTTTTTTATTGGAAAGGTGTTCTATTGTGAATTTAACTTCGGAAGGAGTGAAAAACTTAGGAGGTGGACTTATGGGCAACTGAGTTGATATTTGTCGGAATATTTGTTCGTCATTCAGAATGTCTTGGACATCTTCGTGAGGCTTAAAGATGTTTTCTAAGTGTTTGCCGAAGATGTCGGCTTTCTGTTTATCTGTTTTTGCCCAGGTTCCGTCGGTATTCCGGAGCGGGTGTGTAGCTGTTTTGTATTTGAGAATTCGTCGGGTAGCTGTCCAGAGTGACTTATTAGTTGTCAGTGATTCTGTGTATTCAGTAAATCGTTCGTTGTTATAATTAATTATTTCTTGTTTCAGTTTTCGTTGTAGTTGGTTCAGTTTTTTCTTCTCATTTGGCATTCTTGAACGTTGCCACTGGGCCCTGGCTCGACGTTTCTCGCTTATCAAGCTGCGAATTTTTTGCGGAAGATAGAAAATAATTTGAAACTGAAAATTTGCACGAAATTAAAACGACTTTCATACTTTCTATTCATCAATGATGATGATGAAAAGTCTATCAAATAACATAACATAATATAACTGGAGGCTTTTTAAAGAGCTTTTCTTTGTAATATGAAATTGTGGTATTTGATGAATGATAAAGAAAAGCGCTGTAGCACGGCAAATAAGATAAAAATCTATTACCAAGCGTCCTTGATCTTATTCCGATATCATTTATGTAAGGCTGTGTTTTGTCCAAAAACGTGTACATTAATATCTTTGTGAATACCATTGGAGGAATAGGACATTTTTATATTTTACTAAGGATCTTTTCACGAAACGTGAAATTCTTCTGAGTTTTCCTGTTCTTGGCCATGACATCATTTATTCATCTTTTCTCGCTCTTTATTCGAAAGGTAGTAACGAATAACCGAAAATCAACATTGCTCGTACTAAAAAGTAATCGAACTCAGTATAATACGTACGATTTGTATCCTGTCAGAATTATCGATTCAAAATTCTTATTTATTGCTAAGAACGTGTACAGAATAAAATTTTCTCCACATTTATACTTTTCACAAGTGCTGAACACTGTGTGGATTAACGAAATCATTTATGGTGAGCTTTGGTGAAAATGAATAGTGATTTGTCATTTGGTTGTTGTCAGTGAAAGTCGAAAATATTAAGTTTTCTTCTTAATACTTATATAGGTTTTTTTGGCATCACTATTTCATATATAATTCTGTACATTATATTCCCCATAGAGTAGAAGTATCAATACAAAAACTTTTTTTTATTGATTAAACAAGAAGGTATAGCACCGAATTCGTACTATTAATGAATGACATATGCGTTAGCGTTATAAGTTACACTTTTTGAAAATTTCTTACTAAACTCTTAGAGGAAAACTTATAAACCTAAGGTGAAAAAATATATGATGGTATTCGAAGTAATACCTTCTAGAAGTATTCGTTCAAATATAAAATGTGAAGCTACTTATCAGGATTAAATTGGTATTTGTTTTCGAGATTGGTTATATAAAGACAAATTATATATTTTTGAATTGATTTTTAGTCTTATATATTTTTGGAATGCCTGTGACGTAAATGAAAAGATTAATAATAATGTTTGCGAAAATAATATTTTTCTTATATAATGTATGTACGTGTATGTGAACTCCACCAAAAACTGTCCCAAGCCAGGCTTTAAAAGGAGGAGGGAAACTTGAATGTTGGTTCTTATAGGTTAAGTCTTTTCTATGACTAGCCATAGAACAGCGTAGTAGACAAACGTTGCAACTATAATTGCTCACCAAATGTTCCCAAAAGCCAGGTTGGGCTTGGGGCAGATTTCCCCATTCAGTAAAAAAATTCTAATTAAAAAGCAAAGCAAAGAAAACTGACCTGGCGACAAAAAATGCGCATTTTCTCATGGAATGTGTGCTCCTTATATTGATCCGGGTTTCTCAGCAATTAGCCGATATCCTTTCAAAGTATCTGGCTGACATAACAGTATAACAAGACATACAGTGGACATGAGATACATAACAGTATAACAAGAGATGCAGTGCCATCCCAAATATCAGATGCTCGGAACAGGATTTTTATTTATTTTGTTATTATGGATTTGGAACGAGAAGTAAGGCAAACACAATAACATCGCATTCATGAGGAGTCTGCCCATTCGGAAAAGGAGCCCTCGACGCCTGACCCAAGTATGACTCATAAATCATCATATTCAGGCGGAACGTCGGTATCGAAAACTTGAATGAGCATACCAATCATAACAGATTGCGAATCATCCAGTTTGTAGCAGCAAATAAACTGGTTGTTGGAAATACCTCGCTTGCGTGGAAAGATATCCATAAGACCACCTGGAGGTCTCCAGACGTGACCACTTCCAACCGAACTGATTGCTCGCCATTTTCGTTTGAACGTAGAAGAATATTTGTTTATTTGTTATCATTTCAAGTAATATAAATTTGGCAACTCCTTGAAAATGTTAGAACTCGAATCACTACCTTGTTTGCGCGGTGATCCAAACTCGAATACCATGTTTTCTAATAAAGAGGTGCGGACGAAAAGTTCGTTTACGTAAAAATGCAGCAATCCAACATAAATTAAAATATATGCCCTGAAGACAAAGCAAATATTGAAATAGTCTGGAAAGACCTAAGGAGCACTATCATTGGTACGGCCGAAAATGTACTATTCCCTAGCCGCAAAGAGAGTTTGACGATGGTTGCAAGCGAGCAACATAACAAAATAGTTCTGCATACCGAGCGGAGACGCGTAGAAAAGTAGTTTGAATTGCGAAGAGAACGTGGAGAAGCGTAGAAAATTAGTTTGAATTGTAAAGAACAGAGAAGAGGATTTACAGACAAAAGCACAAAACTCTGGGAGAACGAAAAGATTGTGAAATCAAAAAATATAGGAGCATCTGCACCAGGAGTGGAAGATTTAACTAGCTGTGCCGCAGCAAAAAGGGTTATCTTATTTCCCATAAAATGAGTATATTAAGGCCTGTTAAAACATGATTTGAAGGAAACCAAGCACTGGTTAAAAACAGAGCCGTCACACTACACCAAACGATTCATCAATTAATGGTTCTAGCTTGGGATAGCGAATGAATGCCCGACAACTGCCACCTTGGTATTATTTGTACCCATACTCAAAAAAGCAGATATCACAGAGTTAATCAATTATAGAGATATTACGTTGCTGAGTACCATCTATGAGATTCCTAAATAAGACTCATAAAATTTTTGTTCTTTGCCGGCAAAAAACTGATCCAAGTGACTTTTGACCTCCTCATTTGAATTAAACGTTTTACCGGCGTTTAAAATTTTTTGTAAAGACCGGAACAAATTATAATCGGAAGGTGGTTAGGTCTGTAGAGTATGGTGGATGTGGCAGTATATCCTATCCAAGCTCTAAAAGCTTTTGCCAAGTGGTCAAACTTGTATGTGGTTTCACAATATCCTGTTGGATCACTATACCTTTCCTATTAACCACTTTTGGCCTTTTTATTCAATTTGTCCAACTGATGATAGTACACTTCAGAATAGATCGTTGTGTTGCTCCGTAGAAGCTCAAAATACGAGGGTCATTCAACAAGTACTTAGCCTACAAAAGAAAAACGAAAATTTTGGAAAGGTGGCAATTTATTTTTCCACATAATCTCCTTCAAGCTCGATACACTTGGCCCAGCGATGCTCTTAGTTTTTTAACCCGTCCAAAAAATACATTTTCTCGAGAGAAGCAAAATAGGCCTCCGTGGCGACGATGACCTCCTCATTCGACCCAAATCTATTCCCGGCGAGTGATTTTTTCAGGTTTGGAAACAAAAAGTAGTCACAGGGGGCCAAATCTGGAGAGTACGGTGGATGGGGCAGCAATTCGTAGCGCAATTCGCCCAATTTGGCCATGGCGACGGCGGAGGTGTGAGCCGGCGCGTTGTCGTGGTGGAACAGCACTTTTTCTTCGCAAAGCGGGGCCGCTTTTTCTTCAATTCAACGTCAAATCGGCCCAATAAGTCAGCATAGTAGCGCCCCGTGATTGTTTTATCCTTCTCGAGGTAATCGATGTGGATCACACCTTGTGAATCCCAGAAAACGGTGGCCATCACCTTTCCGGCCGATCGAACAGTCTTCGCCTTCTTCGGAGCACGTTCGCCGGGTGAAGTCCACTGTTTCGACTGTTCCTTGGTCTCTGGTGTGTACCAGTGAATCTATGTTTCGTTGACGGTCACGAAACGACGCAAGAACTCCGCTGGGTTGCGCTGAAACAGCGCCAAACACATCGCCGATGTGGTGTCACGGTTGCGCTTGTTTTCCGGTGTGAGCAAACGCGGCACCTATCGCGCCGACAGCTTTCTCATGCCCAGTTCTTCGTGTAGAATATGATGCACCGTTCCTACTGCGATGCCCACAGTCTCAGCTATCTCGTGAACCTTCAATCGACGGTCTGCCAACACGAGATAGTGGACTTTTTTAACGTTTTTCTCCGTAGCAGCCGTTTTCGGGGCACCTGGGCGTGGCTCATCAAAAACCGACGTGCGGCCACGAACAAACTCGTTGAACCAATTCTTGACGGTCGCCATCGAAGGAGAAGAGTCACCATACACAGCATCTAAGCGATCTTTGATTTCGCTGCGCGTTTTCCCTTCCAAAAACAAGAATCTACTCACCGAACGATATTGTTCTTTTTCCATTTTTGTGCAACCGACCGATACGCTCGCTTTCAAAGGCTCTCAAAACAAAACTAATGAAGGGAATCAACTGAAACTTTGACAGTAGGCTACATAAAGAATGTACTGCACGATGTTGGATTTCTTTTGTGACAGCAGTTCCATCGGGCGGTGAGGCTAAGTACTTGTTGAATAAATCCTTTGATTCAAAATAGATTTGAGTGATGCAATTTTTCAGTGCTCCTATTTATATAAGGCTTATAAGCTTTAAAAAAATTATTGTATTTCATAAATAAATAGAAAACATTATTTTGAATAAAATATTTTCCCAGACATGTGTATATTTTGAAAGTATTACTAATTTATTTTCCATCCACTATTACCAGCAATTTGTTGAAATCAATTTTTTTAAAGAAACACTGATTTGAACTATAATTCCTACTTAAAATTTCTCTACTGGCAAAAAATTGAAGCTCTGTTACTAAATTATAATTCAATTTGAGTAACAATGTTCTAGAGTAATGCAGGATTAATATTCTTGTGGAAGTTTGTGAAAAATATGTCTTCTTACATCTAAATACTTTAATGTTACAACAGTATATGATGTCAATGACTCTATAAGATCGATAAGGATGTGCACTACAATGGCCATTTACGATCCAATATAGTATTTCTTAGGGTGTGCAACTCCACTAATTGCTTAAGATTAATAGCTAATCCAATTTTTACTTTAAATTCTTAAAAGTTTATATTTTGGTTTTTTTTCCAAAAAAAGTTATTTGCCAAAAGTATTTAGAAATTAAAAGATGAATATTAAAATTCTATAAAAAATTGAAATATTGTAGCTTTTACAGGAAAAAAAAAATACATACATTTCTATTTAAATGAAATTTTATTTAAAAAATACTACCCTTCGTAAATAAAACATTACAACTGTAACGAAATCTACACACAAATTTCGATGGTATATATTTTTTCCTGTAATAAAAATGGTAGTTAGATTTTTTTCTCAATCTCATGTCTAGTAATATTCGTTCTTAAATGTAAATTCTGCAGGCTATTTGACAAAAGTTGAAAGGCTATGCCACTAGAGCTGGATTGAAACTCAATATTGTTGCGTACTAAATGTAGACGTCCCAGTATCGATTAATCAGGACTTACTTGTTAATATTTTTTAAGTGAAAGGAGAAAAATATTGTAATTATTTAAACATATTTTATTTTAAAAAATATCACAAATATTTCGAAAGTTTTGCGTGATAATTATTTTCTAAATTGCTCAGTTTATTAGCGAATTTTATAATATGTATATTCGATATTATTTTTACTTTTTCTATGAATAAAACGTTAATACCCAAAAATATCATAAATCTGTATCAAAAGTATGACCATTTTTCACACAAAGAGTCGATTTTGTAAAGCTTTTCCTCTTGAAGGCTTACAACAACTAAATTATTAATGAAATAGGTTTTCTCCAACTAAGATTCTCTAATACTAGCATTATTAATGTCCATTACCTATAAGGAAAATTAATTTTATATTTAAGTATTACTTATGGCTGAGGTTGTTATTAGCAAATAATATGGCGCCATATCTCGATAAATTTATCATAAATGCGAATCTGCAATGGTTTTCAATTTCTCCGAAAAGAATTTTTCCAAAATTATTATGATTTATTATTTAAGAAAATGAGAAAGCTTGAAAAGAGAAATGAGAAAAAAAAATATTTTATTCAAAGTTCAGCATATTTTCTGAAATTAATTAGGGTAATTTTATTCGTTTTTCTTTAAAGTTTCTTTTTTATTGCCCAAAAATCTTAAAGCAAATATCAGAGATGTGAGGCTACTTTTGATATTATAAATAGTCCAATTTGATGAACATTAATAAATGTGAATGCGTATAAGCGCTCTAAAAATTTCAATTTGAAGAAATTCTGCTTATCAAGGTTAATTTTAAAGAGTAGATTCTATTTATACATATTCTAAGCGTATACAATATAAACATTTTGAAGAGACTCTGTGTGCGCACAGTCGATTTTTTTAAATATATTTTTTCTTTTACTAAATATACAAAAATGCTTGAATTTTATTAGATAACCGAAAAATTTATTTTATTTAATTTAAAATGTAAACTTTTAAGAAAAAATTCTAAAAAATAAATATTGAAAATAAAAATTTGAATAGTTGAAATATGTTTAAAATCTGTTGACGTATTTCTGTAAGCATTAAGTAATTAGACGTTCAGTGCTTCTCAATATTGGATGGCTAATAATATGACATACTCGTAAAATGTTCGCTTTACAATTTTGACTTCTTTAGAATTATTTGAAAATTTTGGCACAATGAAAACTATTTTTTTTTTTTTTTTTTGGAAGTGCACAAATATGTAATGACATTTCTGACGATTGATCAGATACAATTCGATTTATTACCATTTATTTAGACTATTCTTAGAAGTTGTAAAAAAAAAACACATGAAATTAAATGTCAGATAAGGCCTCTCTCACACTTCTAATGACTGACAATTCGTCTTTTTTACGTATACATACGAAGGTTGTAGGCAACCTCGTGTTACGCCAATATGAACGAGATCTGTTCAAAAAGTATCGCGAATTTTGAATTTCCGCGGGTTAAATATATTCGATTTTCGATTTTTTGTGGCGTTATAGTGGTACTCATGTCTCTCACTTTTGCAGACAAGTTCGACCATTTTGAATGAGGACTTAAACATATCGATTGGCTCGTACCATTCGATTTTTCCCAATGATTTGGCGTGAGACGGGTCGCCGCGAAATTCGTACCAAAATTGCTCAATTTCGACCAAAAACAGCATCGCATTAACATTGCTAAGGAGCTGTTGGACTCTGTCCGCGACGACCCAAAATTGCTCCAGAGGAACATAACTGGTGACAAATTATGGGTTTATGGTTATGACGTAGAAACCAAAGCGCAATCATCCCTATGGAAGCTGCCGCACGAGCCAAGACCGAAAAAAGCGCGCCAAGTTCGTTCTAATGTGAAGGTTTTGCTTACAGTTTTCTTCGATTCCGGGGGCGTGGTGCATCATGAGTTCTTGCCACGGGGTAGAACGGTTAATAAAGAATATTACCTGCAAGCTGCGCGAAGCAATCCGCCAGAAACGCCCGGATTTGTGGAAGAACAAAAATTGGCTTTTGTACCATGATAACTTCCCTGCTCACGCATCGTTGCTTGTGCGCTAATTTTTGACCAAAAACACCACACTAATAATGCCGCAGGCACCTTATTTCCCAGATCTGGCCCCCTGTGACTTTTTCTTGTTTCCGAAACAGATTCTTTGATCCATTTTTTTAGACACGTGCAAGCAAAGCGGCTGTCAAAAATTAACTAAACATTAAAAATGGCCGAACTTGTCGGCATAAGTGAGAGACATGAGTACCAATATAACGCCACAAAAAAACGAAAATCAAGTATACATAACCCGCGGAAATTCAAATTTCGCTATACTTTTTGAACAGATCTCGTATACGAGGTTTTCCGATTTCGTGCTGAAAATGAAATTTTGTTCTTACCTGTTGAGATAATAGCTGATTGGGTACTTCATGTTCTCAAAAGTTATATCTGATGGTGCACAAAGTACCATCGAAAACTGTACTTTTACTGTAAATTTTTGAACGGTAGAGTACTTAATTGTGCACTGAATTTTCTCTATTCAGAATGGACAAGACACTGAAGAGATCTTGTCGGAAAGTGCAATTATCAAAAGATATAGAAGAGACAATGTTTGAATTTGAGTGGATTTACATTTGCATTTACTGATGGAATGCTATATTGGGAAAATAAAATAAAATATTAGATAACATGTGAGACTGTGCTTTTATTAATAGTAAAGTATATATTCGTATGAAAGAATTTATATGTCAATAAAATCAGATATAAATTATATAAATTTTATTTGTCTAAATTCGACTAATGTCATGAGGACGGCGTAGAAAGAAAACAAAGCAGCAAACTTTGTGCAACAACATGACATGATACGCAGTTGCCGTGCCCTGGTTTTTAATGAACGCCTCTTTTAATATTGCGATCAATTTCGATTAATTGCGATTCAATGAAATTTAATCGAACCCCACTTAAAGTTAATAATAATGAACGGGTATGCCGATATATTCTCAATTTATACAAAAATTTATCTGATTGTCTCTCATCTTTAAATAAGAGTAGATTTTTGTACGTTGCTTAGTCTCCCCCGTTTCTCCATTTTAATTTTCCGTACTACTGAATGCGATAGAATTTTTTAATAAAAATTATATAATTTTTAGAAACAATAACTATGCAGTACTTGTGTAGGAATTGTTAATTAAGATACTATAATTTATCGTATATTTATCTCTTTATTTACTTAATCGTCGATTAATCAATTACGATTAGACCTTGTATTTTGTGCTTACCATTTATAAAAATACAGTGGTTCAAAGCCATTCATAGTTGGACACTTGTTTCTTATTAAATTGTAGACTAATAATTTTTTAAGAAAAATTACCAATAAATATGCTTTATGTGTACACGACAAATTTACTATTCCTTTCTTATAAGTTTATTATAAGTGTAGTTGAGAGTGGGTTACGTTTAACTCTTTTGGGACTTGATTGGTTCAAATATGTTTTTAGAAATTTAAACGTTAATTTTGTGTGTTGTCATGATAATTCGCTTTTGATATTTAATAGCTACTTAAGAAAATGATATTCTGTAATAATCAACATCATCAATGGATAATTGATAAATTTCCACATTTTGTAAATACCAACTCTAACCAATGTGATAAGTCAGATCTGGAATAGTCAGATTACTCTCAAAGCAATGGTCTCCATCGAGAAAATACATTTTCACTTGAAAAAATCATTCGTTACAACATTCGTATTAAGTTTACTTGGCGATAATTCGATAATATTGGTATAATTACGTTTTAGAAGACATAAGTAGATACTCTTTTGTTGGTTCAGAAGCGTTTGACTCCAGCCTTAATTATAAGGATAATGAATTTCTTATCGGGTAGTCATAATAGTTTTTATTAAATTATGGAGGTGATGATTATCACAGAATTATAAATAATTCTGATTCGGATCAAAACCCAGTTTTGATTAGGATTAAGTTCATCGGTTAAGTAACAGTTGCCTTGACACGCCTTAGCTTTGCTATGGGCATTCTGACACTAAAGAAATAGTTTATTCTTATATTATGAAATTACATATAACTACTCTAATATTGTGCATTCGTATTTACATCATATATAGTTCAAAAAATCTCTTTAAGATTCAACTTATTACAAACATTTTTTAATAGTTTCCTGCGCACAACCTATTTTCCCTTACTCTGGCAATTTTGTGTCATTAAAATGATTCCTAAACCAAATAAACCCATTAATTTTCCTTCTTCCTATAGACATATCAGCCTCTTACAAATTCTTGATAAGATATTTGAAAAACTTCTATTAAAATGAAGTTTAATAGAAGTTACCCAGTCCTAATTAATAAAAATATTATTCCTGATCACCGATCTGAACGCTCCACAATCCAGCAATGCCATGGCGTTGTTGATCACATTGCATCCTCTCTTGAGAGAAAAGCGTATTATCTCCCAAGCGTTTGATCGCGTGTGGCATCCTGGACTCCTCTGGAAACTCAAGCACTTTCTTTCTTAAACATACTGTTGTACCGTATCATAAATTCATATCTCTCCCAACGTCATTTCCAAGTTACAATTAACTCAGCATCCTCGGAAATATATCCTACTCTGGCCGGAGTCCCACAAGGTAGTCTCCTTGGTCCCATCTTATATAATATTTATACCCATGACATCCAATCTGATCCTAATCAGATTGGATATGTTGGGACAATACAACCATACTTGCCACAGATACAAATCCTGACATAGCTTCCAATAATTTATAATCCCATATCCACAGCCTTCAATCCTGGTTTAAAAAATGGAGAGTGAGGGTAAATGAACAGAAGAGTGCTCACATTACTTTCACACTTTGTCAAGGAAAACCTAGTTCTTTATACCTTAATGGCAACATGATTCCACAATATGATGAAATACGTTATTTGGGACTTTACCTGGACAAAATATTAATATGGCACCCACATACTAGACTAAAAAGAGTTGGAGGTAACAGACTACTGGACAAACGCTCGTAACTAACAATCAAAACTAAACTTCTAATCTACAATACAATTATAAAACCTATTTGGACATATGAAATTGAACTTTGGGGTTCAACAAAACGTTCCAATTCCTATCGCGTCCAGGCCTTACAATTCAGTATCCTCCGTAAATTGTTGATGCCCCCTTTTATGTTCGTAACAAGGTAATACATCGTGATCTAAAATGTTCCCTTCGTTCAGGACCTGTACATTTCCTGCTATGAAAATTTTACTCCCGTTTATCCTATTATCATAATCCACTTGTAATAGAATTGTCCTGTACTGCCCTCCCCGGAAACAATTATCCTCCCCGGACTTAAGAGATTTTTTAGAGGAATCTAACTTCCGTTAGTTGGAAAACGCCGATGGGTGTTAAAATGTTATGTAAATCTGCTTGGAGAAACGCCGATGGGATAAAACATCACTTCATGATGCACAAGATTGTAAATTAAAATGTTATGTAAATCTGCTTAGAACAATAAAATTGTAGTTGCAGTTTAAAAAAAAAAGATTTATTGAGTTGTCCGGGAAGTAATTTAGTTTTTTTTTATAAAAATGAAAGACGATTTTCTTATAGTGAATTAATATTTTATTCAATTAAATATTGTCCTGTCTGATCCAATACCCTTTGCCATCTTTCTGGAAAAAGCATGATTCTACGCTCATAAAATGTTTGTTCTTTGCTGGGAAAAAACTGTTTCAAGTGTTTTTTGACCTCCTTATTTGAATTAAATGTTTTACCTCCGTCTAAAAAATTTTGTAGAGACCGCTATACCTTTCCTATTGACCAATTCTGGGCATTTTTCTTTAAGTGAATCATTCAATTTGTCCTACTGATGACAGTACACTTCAGAATTGATCGTTGTGCTGCTCGAAGAGCTCAAAATAAATGATTCCTTTGAAATCCCACCAAATAGATAGCATAACCTTTTTTAGATGAATATTAGCTTTCGAAGTGCTGTCAACCGGTTCATCTTTTCTACTCCAGAATCTTTTGCACTTTACATTATTGTAGACAACCCATTTCTCATCCCCAGTGATGATATGCTTTAAAAATGGATCATTTTCGTGAGAAGCAAATCACAAATGAGAAGCAAATCATAAACGTCAATGCGACTGCACAAATTTTTTCCGTAAGAAGATGAGGAACCCATATGTCGAGCTTTGAGATTCAACCTAGCCGTTTCAAATGATCATGAACGGCCGAATTTGATAAATTTAATCTCTCAGCGATCTCACGAGGTGTTATTCGCCGACTTGCATCAATTAATGCCTTTATTATGTCTTCATCAGCTTCAACTAGCCTTCCAGAACGTGGTGCATCTTTGAGATCAAAATTGCCGGATCGAAATTTTGCAAACCAGTATTTGTACTGGCGCTCACTTAAAACATTTGATAATTTTTTTCTTGCTTGAACAGCATTTGTATCTTTTCTTTAGTAAAAAAGTAAAATATGCCGAAAATGCAGTTTTTCACTTTCCATATTTAAAAGGGTACCAACCAAAAACTACGGCGCGGAATCAATTTATTCACAAGCAAGTCTTGCTATGTCAGCTGTCAAAATATATATGATTATGCGGCTTAAGTGTGAAGTTGGTTGTGAAAAAATATAATTAAGTGCTCTTTCGGAAACAACGATATTACTTTCCGGACAAACGAATAACTTAATTTTTAATTTGAAGAGAATCACTAAACATTTCTATATAATTCATAAAAGTACCAAAGAAACTACATTTTCATAAATCTATATCATCTCAAATATTAGTCGTATATATTATATGTATTGTTTTTATATGTTTTCGTATATTCATAAATTGGCTTTTTTTATGTGCAGAACAACTTCTTATAATGCTTTGAACTTTATGGAAAGTATTTTCTATGTACATACATGAATTATATATGAAAGTGATGGAAAAAGTTACAAAACTTCATTTTAAAATACAAAATATTTTCCACCTGAAAAATTCGAAAACTTTGCTTATGATTTTGTGGAACTTTCATGTTTGCCTTGCTAAAAGGAAAAGACCTTTTTCGACAAATATGTTGAAACGTTGTAATAATTTAATAGTTAATTTAAAAAATTAATTTTTGATAATAATTAAAAAAAAATTAACTAATTTCTTCCTTTTGGATGTTAATACCGCTTCGTTTATTAAATTTTTTTATTTTTATATTTATCTTAAAATGTTAATATTACTTTTGAGAATGTTAATATTACTGTAAAGTGTTTTTGATTTCGAAGAAGAAACTTCCGAGAAAATACGTCTTTTGAATTTTAAGAATAAATTTCTGAAAACATTAAAGCTCGTATAGAAAATAAAATAAAGTGGAACGAACAATTTTCGTCCTTTATATAATACATTAAACATAAACTATTGCTCTAAATAATATTTAATACTACTGAACAATCGATTAAAAGAAGAAACTTTTAACATTCAACGCAATATTTTAACATCATTTAAACTTACGATATTGAGCTCTGGTCTTTTACAAAGAGCTACTATGAAATTCCAATCCCTGCAATCGAGAATCAAACATTTTTTTATTGGATGAAAAAAAATAAAGAAAATTACATAATTTCTGATATTTTAAATTCTACACAAATCTAAAATTGGAAAATCACAACTTCTTAATGCTAATTCTATGAAATTGTATTAACTTGAGTGATATTGCCAAATTTTATAGTATTTTTTTTAAATATGGTATTATTCATGATTAATTTAATTTTCTCATTTTTTTCTCTTTTCAGATAATGGTAAGCAACAATAACTATTGGAAAATTGATAATCTTTTTGTGAAACACTAAGAAAATAAGGTAACAATTTTTGCTTTTCAATTTTGTAGAAGCAATTTTATGTAATAATAGTTGAAATAAGTAAATATATTTAGTAATTGTAAAATCATTATATAAGCAATCGATTCTATTCTACAACTAATTTGACAAAAATATTGTAAAAATCAAGACGGACGTCAATTTAACTACAAAAATATTGGCGAACAAATTATTTTTTATGCTTTGTAATGATAAGTTAATTGTTTTCTGAAACAAAAAAAAAATGGTTTTTCATTATTTACCTCACTGTACAGTTAATATTTATTATCAGTGATTACAAAAAATTATACCCTAATGAGAATATAATAATTTTTTCGCCCCCTATTACGCAAAGGAACCAAAATGTTGATAGTTGAATATGAAAAGTGTTCAACAAATTCACGATTCAGTAAATTTGAAGACGGTTCCAGACTGGAATACTAGGGTATAAAGTGATATCCAATTTGTGCCCCGGAAATAAAGTTGTTGAAACACGCTTCAAACTCATCTTATTATATTGCTTCTAGGATTTGTTCCTTTCAAATGGCCACCAAGAGGCGTCTTGCAGAATTAGATCCTTTTGAGGTAATTTTTGAAGGCTTAATTTTTTTTTTAACTCAGCCATGACTTGCAGGATTTTGATTTTGAAAAGCTCTTTTTTAAGGATTGTCTGCATAAACATCATGCCAAAAAAATAATCGGTTGTCATACGACTATATCGGGTAGGTTTCTCTATAGTAAGGATCTGGGTAAAAATAATGGATAGAATTTAATCATTTACTATATAAAATTGGTTGAATCTGTTTAAAAATAATGAATAGAAGATACAGTAACACTTAGGACCTGGTGGAGATAGAATCAAAAGTAATTAGTAAAACAAATGAAGCTATTATGCTAAATAGTGTTGAAAATCTGTTGAGAAGATTGGTACAGTCAAATGGAATGAAACTGTGAATTCGGAGAAAATAATAATCCCCTCTATACGTAGTAAAATATTAACAAGAATTATATTATTTTTAAGATCGATTTAGTAAAATATTAACAAAAGTTGAATTAAAAAGACTTTATAAATATTAATTTTTATGAATTTTTTTAAAAAAATCCTTGAGAGGTAATTTATGGCACCTGTATTTGTTTTTCTAAAAAAAAATATTAATTATATTTTATTTAGAGGCTTTTCAATAGACACGTTCAATCTTTGACAGTCTAATACTCATACGAAACCAGACGAGATATTGCGATTGTGGCTCAGGGTGCGTTCAGACCATAACTCCTTAATTCCGTGTCGTTGACAAGAATTGGGAATTTCTGCTATTTCAACTTGGCGAATATTACGAAAAGATGTTGGTCTACATCCATACAAGACTTAATTGACTCAATAACTGAAGCCCCAAGACCATGTGTGCTGTTGGGCGTTCGCTGACTAAGCCCTAGAACAGTTGGAATTGAATACCAGAATTTTGGGTAAATGGTAACGTAAAGAAGAAACAGTTCTAGGAGGTTCCTTTGCATCCAGAAAAACTTACTGTCTGGTGTGGATTTTGGGCAGACGGCATCATCGTAAAGCTTTCGAAATGAGGCTGGAACGACGATAACTGTCAATTGCGAGAGGTATCGAGCGATGATAACCGATTTTTTTGGTGTGACTTGCTATGCAGCAGTTGAAAACAAGGAACATAATGTTTCCACGTCGCTTTATTTCGAGACATGCTGATGTCAGCTGACTGCCAAGGAGCTACGTGAAATGAATGGCCTCATCTTCTGAGCTGGAGAGCAAGCTCATTCAAGCTATTGGTGGGACTCAGCACGATTTATGCGGCAGAGTCATGCAAAATTGGACTTCTCGGATCACCTCGTGCAAACGAAGTTGTGGATGCCATTTGAACGATATTATTTTAAAATAAAACTGGTATCGAATATACTTTAATAGGCAATTTTAAAGATCGAACGCCTTTAATTAAAAACCTTTTGTTTAAAAACGATCTCTTTTAATGAGAAGCTTACGACATGTGGCTGTCAAAAGAAGATCAAGACATCTTCAATAGCATTTTGCGCATTTTACCGGCAAAACAATCAAAGTTTCCGGGTTGCAAGTAAGTCATAGACCGATCAAATATTACTCTTAAAAAATTAATTTGTACCACAGAGGTTGGATGATCCATGGTGTTTGGGATACCATATCTGACAATGCTGAGGTACCTTTATTTGAAACGTGCTGAGGCTACTAATAGAGATTTGTTTGTTTGTTTGTTTGTTTGGATTAGCTTGTCGTTGTTTGGACGGACTCATACCATATTTAGATCCTTTGTGTTAACCACAAGGAGATAATAAGTGATAAGGAAATAAAATGAAATGAAATGATATGAAACGAAATAAAAATAGTGTTAGTTATTAAGCGTAAGACCATGTCTCAGCGGGATTCAAACCCACGACCTTTTGGATAATAGTCCTGCGCGCTAATGACTGTGCTACCGGGCCGATTACTAGTATAAGGTTCCTCTTTTTCAAATGTTAAAGATTTGATAGCTTAATAGTTATTTTAATATGAAAATGTGCATAATTAATTATTCGAAATTTATAAATAAGGCTCTTAGGTTATAGTTATTGTATCATCAATGCCATTACAGACTTGACTCCGAAATCGTAAACTCGTACACCTACCACAAACGTTGTTGTAGGTTCATTGAGATCTTTTTAGAAAAAAATCATTTGTAATCGTACTTGTTTCGAAAGATCCTCGCATTTGCAATAAATTTACGATGCTAGAGATTAAATACAGGATATACGAGGTCTGCTCAAAAAGTATCGTGAATTTTGAATTTCCGCGGGTTACGTATATTTGATTTTAGATTTTTTTTGTGGCGTTATGTTGGTATTCATGTCTCTCACTTATGCCGACAAGTTCGGTCATTTTGAATGTCCAGTTAATTTTTGACCGCTGCTTTGCTTGCACGTGGTTTGGCTCGTCTTCGACTTTTACTCATTCCAAAAAATGGATCAAAGAATCTGTCTCAAATTTTGTGTGAAAAACAAAATTAATTGCACTGACGCATTCCGAATGTTTACTGTGGCATATGGTGAAGCTACCTTGGACCGAAGCAACGTTTATCGGTGGTACAAAATGGTCTCAGAGGGCCGAGAAGATATGGACGACGAAACTGACATTGGGTCGAATGTGAAGGTTTTGTTTACAGTTTTCTTCGATTGCAGAGGCGTGGTGTATCATAAGTTTTTGCCACAGGGTAGAACGATAAATAAGGAATATTACCTGCAAGTTATGCGCAAGTTGCGCGAAGATATACGCCAGAAACGTCCGGATTTGTGGAAGAACAAAAATTGGCTTTTGCACCATGATAACGCCCCTGCTCACGCATCGTTGCTTGTGCGCGAATTTTTGGCCAAAAACAACACACTAATAATGCCGCAGGCACCGTATTCCCCAGATCTGGCCTCCTGTGACTTTTTCTTGTTCCCGAAACTGAAGAGCCCCCTGAAAGGACGACGCTACGCTACGATTGAGGAGATAAAGACGGCATCGAAGGAGGAACTCAACAAGTTCACAAAAAATGATTTTTTGAAGTGCTTCGAGGATTGGAAAAATCAAGTGGCACAAGTGTATAATATCTGGTGGGGATTACTTTGAAAGGGACAAAATAGATACTCGTATTCATGAATAAATAAATAATTTTTGAAAAAAAAAACACAAAATCCGCGATATTTTTTTAATAGATCTTGTATTTGTTTTAGTTTTTCTTAGTAATTTAAAATTACGCAAAATACTCGTATATAAATACTATTAAAATTACGTAATTTCCGAAGCTGAGTAATTGCCACTTATTATTTAAAAGTATTCAACTTTATTCTTGGTCAGATAAATCTCCACCTTTTATGTGCATTTTTTTAAAAATTATTCGTCAATTAACTTAGCATGACAACATTTACGGAATATTTATTCTAAACAAACGTGCTTATAGTAATGTAATACGTGCAGAGCTACAATTCTCTATAGATGATCACAAAAAAAGTGCGACTAATTTAGTAGCTAATCAATAATATAAAGCGAGTAAATACGACAAAACATTTTCAATAACATAAGTTTACATTGTGTTATTAGATAGACCGGAAGGTGGATTCGACGTTTGCGTTGGACTCATTTCCGTAAATTTTGTTTTTATAATTAAAGTAGAGAAACGATATACAATAGTTTTCAGCAATTTTGCTGATTTTTCGTTTCAGTCAGACAGTAAATAATGAACAGGTAATTTACTGTGGGTGTTTTAAGTTATTCATTACAACAAGTTTGTAAATTTATTGAAGTTTTTCCTCTGACCTTCTAGCCTGTTTTAATTAGGAAGTTTTTTTTTAACTCTTCCTGACCGTTGTAAATTTATAATTTCTATCTAAATTAGATGGAAGTCTCAAATTATAATCAATTTTGAGCATTTCTCAAATATTGATTGTCAATAATAATAATAGATACTCCAATTATAATATTTTTAACTTTATTTGTTTTTATTATATTTTTAATTATTTATTTTTATTTGTTAAAATTTATACTTGGCAGTAAGGAATTGATTAGACTTGTGCATATTTACAAAAAATGGAAAATATAAAATGATTTGTTCATATATATTTTTATACACTATTTTATGTTTCTGTTGCACTTTTAAGTTGTTCTACTTAAAATTCTTGTTGGTGAACCTAATGTGTATATTAATTATATTACGGAAACAATTTGATAAAATATAAATTCTAGATTTAGTTAATTTAATTTTTAATACTCAAAAAAAAATCTATTTCTTGAATACTTCACACTTATGTATATATTCACACGTACTATTTTTAAGACAATCTATGTCGTTTTTGAATCGAATTTTAACTATACTTATTTGTACTAAAAGGTATTGTTCAAGAACTCGAAATTTTCATTTTACAAATTAGTTTTTGCAATAAGGATATCATCATTCTATGCAAGGTTTTTTAAAGACTTGAGAAGCAAATTTTTATTTTAAACTAAGAAATCAAAAGGCTTAATTCGCATTTTTATAGTTGATTCATATTCTAAAATTAAATAATAATTTTTAAAAATACTTTTTTTAAGAAGTAGATTATTGATAATAGGCATATCTAGATAAATTTCTCTGTTTAATTTTGAGATACTCGAAATTGATTTACAAAAACATAAATGATCTTCTGTGCAAAAACATTCGCAACTTATTTTTACTTAATTCCGAAAATAACCTTAAGCACTTATATTTAATGGAAAATTCCTTATTTCTGCTATTGAAGGAGTACATCTTTAAAGCATAGAATCAATTATGTTGTCAAAATTTTTATAACCCGGAAAGTCGTCGATTTGTGGATTGATAATATTTAATTGAATTTGTTTTTTAGACATTCTGTTATAAAAATCTAACGACACTCCCTCCTTATACTTCTTCTATATATGTATATGTATTTCCACCTATTTAATCAAAAATTCACAACCCTTTCATTACCACATATGATAGCATAGCCAGAGTAAAACCTTACATTTCCATGAGTGACTTCGGCATTCCGGAGAAATCAGTTAAATTGGGTAGGCTTACTATAACTAGTGTGCCAAGAAGAATAAAAGCCCCGAATAATTTTCAGAACCATTTAACATCCATAATGGTCTCCGCAAGAGAGATGTAATCCAGTGAAAAGTGAGTTGTAACTAGTGAGAAACCGATTCACTCGGTTTCGAAAAAGTTAAATTGTTCTGCTATCTTGAAAATTCCGACCACAACATCGAAGCTACTGCTGTACAGGATACAAGTCTTGCCAGTCCTCATCGATTTTTCGCAAATTAGGGTCCGCAGCAAAAACCATTGCAAATTATTACCCATGTTTGAGAGGAGGATCATCCAAAGTATCTTGGCCTTATACATATACACAAGCATTGCTTGTCCCTGCCACGACTGCTCGATAAAATTTAGATCAGTAAGCTGCGGTGGGTTGAACTCTTAATTCGTAAGAATGAGGAAGATTCTACCTGGAAAGCCTACAATGACGTTATTGATGATTTCAGAAGACAAATTGGGATTTTTTAACTGGAAGGCCGCAGTGTGAAACCAAATTTATGGTTACTCCGCATTGATGGTGATGAAGAAGATGAATTAATCCTCAAAAGACTGAATTTTAACAACAATTAAAGTAAATGAATATTATCATCAGGTATAATTAATCCATAAAAGCAGAGTTCATCATTGAGAATATATCAAAATAAAAAAATTCTCTCAGTTGCAAATGCTTTGCCCAAGCTGAATAGGCGCTTATATTTTAAATGTTCACAAATTTGATAAGACTGTTTAGCACTTTCAATTGCAAATGTTTTGCCCAAGACTGGACAAGATACCTTTAGTGCAGATATCTTATATAGTTGCAAATCTCTTAACAACTGCAGGTCTCCAAATTCCGACAATTTTACTTTGAATTTAACACAGTCTTACAATAGAGGAAGCGAAAATGCATAAGCAAAATGGTTACTATTGTAAAGAGCTGTTGTCTAAGCAACATTCCCAACATTTTTTGAACTACGGCTCCCTAGTCTTCAAACTTTTTCAAAAAGTGTTTCGATTGCGCCTTTCGTAGGTGACGTATATACTATGTTATATATTAGAAAACAAGGATAGATTTTCAAATTACTTTATTAAAAGATATTAATAATATTATGGTATTGCTTTAAGTTTGATTAATAAATATATATTATTAAAAAAATTAACATAATAATATGAGTGAGAGGGCTGGGCTTGGTACAATGCCATTAATTTTTGAATATTTGGTTTCATATTTATCAAAAGAATCTGTTTCTTTTCTTCGTTATTAAATTGCTGAGTATGCTAAATAATTTTTTCGGCTAAGCATGACAATGGAAATGCAAAGAAAAACTTCTTCGATGCAGCCCATAAAGCCGGACTTAATACTGAAATTTGCCTTCAAAGCCAAAATTCTCGATATTCACTTTTTAGTTTTAATAATAACTCTTCATTTTATCACAATTCTATCAACTCGCCCTGCAATGATAATTCTCCTGGTCTAGAACCCAATCTTTTAAGGACGTGCTGAAATTTATTTGTTAAATATTCAATATGTTTCTAAATTCTGCAAAAATACCAGAATGTCCTATATCATTTGTTTCTACAGCAGAAATATGCGCAAACTGGTAGGAATGTCTTCGAGACAAATTTTATTCGTGCAATGCTAGTTTTAACACGAACGCAGAAATAGTTCTTTCCTCTGTGGAAACAAATAATGACGATTTTCTGGTATATTCTTGTCGGTGGTACTAGTTGAAAAGGTAAAAAGCTGAAATTTACCAATGCCTAGTATTAATTTGTGTCATCTTTCTGGCAGTAGCATGATTACACGCTCATAAAATGTTTGTTCTTTACTGGCAAAAGAGTGATCCACGTAATTTTTGACCTCCTTATTTGAATTAAACGTTTTACCGTATAAAAATTTTTTTAGAGACCGGAACAAATGATAATCGGAAGGTGCTCGGTTTGGAGAGTATGGTGGGCGTGGCATTATATCCCATCCAAGCTCGAAAAGCTTTTGCCGAGTGGTCAAACTTGTATGTGGTTACGCATTATCCTGTTGAAATACTATACCTTTCCTCAAAATAAACGATTCCTTTGAAATCCCACCAAATAGATATCATAACCTTTTTCTGATATTGGCTTTCGAAGTGCTTTGAACCGGTTCATCTTTTCTACTCCAGAATATTTTGCGCTTAACATTATTGTAGACAACCCATTTCTCGTTCCCAGTGATGATATGCTTCAAAAATTGATAATTTTCTTGGCGTTTGAGAAGCAAATCACAAACGTCAATGCGACGGCACAAATTTTATTTCCGTAAGAAGATGAGGAACCCATATGTCGAGCTTTGAGATTAAACCTACCCGTTTCAAATGATCATGAATGGTAGAAGTCGATAAATTTAATCTCTCAGCGATCTGACGAGTTGTTATTCGCCAGTTTGCATCAATTAATGCTTTTATTGTGTTTTCATCGGCTTCAACTAGCCTTCCAGAACGTTGTGCATCTTCGAGATCAAAATTGTCGGATTGAAATTTTGCAAATCAGTTCTTGCACTGTCGCTCACTTAACACATCTTCTCCATACACATCGAATATATCTTTTCTTGCTTGGACAGCTTTTTTATCTTTTCTGTAGCAAAAAAGTAAAATATGCCAAAAATGCTGTTTTTCACTTTCCATATTTAAAAGGGTATCAACGAAAAACTACTTTGCAGAATCAATCGAATTTCTTCACAAGTAAGTTTTGCTATGTCAGCTGTGAAAATACATATGATTATGCGGATCAATTATGAAGTTGGTTGTGAAAAAATACAATTAAGTCCTCTGTTGAGAAAAAAACAAATTACTTTCCGAACAACCCAATATTTGTTGAAACATGCCTTTGACTTCGATGAAAAAAGCCTCTTTCGATCTTTTCAGCGCCCACCGGTTTGCGGTACCGACCTCGTTGGGAACCACTGGTATAAATCAATAAAATAAATGTAATAAATAAATTAATTCTTGGAATCGGAGGAAAAAATAATATATTTACTATAAAGGCAAAATAATTTTGTTTGATTTGTTTTAAATTTTTTATATTTAATAGTAAATCCCTTTAAACTTTCGTGCCACTTTTCACCATTTTTCACAATATTTATTAATAGGGACCATACTGCTATCTGCAGGCACTGACTGTTATATGTCTTACATCTTCAAATGTGATTCTGTTAAAGTAGATCTTTGAGGTATACTAAATTGTCAACTAATCCCGTCAATAACTGTACATACACATATATGAACCAGTAGAAAATTATTTTTTTATAAGAAGTCAATACAAATGTTTGGGTCGTCGCGGACAGAGTCCAACAGCTCCTTAGCAATGTTAATGCGATGCTGTTTTTAGTCGAAAACGGGCAAAAATCTAAGACGATCCAAAACATAAGTGAGAGACATGAGTACCAACATAACCCCACGAAAAATCGAAAATCGAATATACGTAACCCGCGGAAATTCACAATTCGCGATACTTTTTGAACAGACCTCGTATACTGCAGAATGAATGTTGCTTATAAATGAAAAACTTTTTGAACTATACTTAAAAAAGTTTATATCCAATTATATATAAAAATAAAAACAAAAAACAAGAAACGAAATTAACTTTTTTATTTATTGTTATTATATTGTAGTAGGTAATAATATTTGCTAATATCAGATTGTATAATAGCATCACATAATAGAAGTTAGGAATATTTTGAAAGACCTAAAAATTATATTGAACCATTAACGTATAAAAGAATATAATAAATGGTATTTATATGTACTTACAGAGTATAAAAATAATAACAATTTTTTCCTTAATTATGATGACTTTGGTGAGTTTAGTTTGCTACGATATGATTTTATTGTTTTTATACTAGGGGCATATGGTATTTTCGGTATTATTTATGTAGGAAGTTTTTTATTTAAACGTTAGTTATTTATTTTTCATTTAACTTTAAAAAAATAATACGAGTATTAAGAAAAAAAAGAGCAATAAAACGGGAAAAAATCATCAATTGCAGATTCTACGAGTATATCATACCTCAAAAAATAAGTATGAAACTACAAATTTTTCTAAAAATATATATGAAACTACAAATTACTAAAAGTCTGATTTATATAGTTGTTTAAGCTGCTCGATTATATTACTATAAATTCTCTAGTATATACATGTGAAAAAAGGATCAACCAAAACATATTGACCCCATTTCATTCGGGGTTTATAATTTCTCTATAGTAACTTATAAGTAAAGGTTAAACCTCTTGGGACTATTCCTTTTCAAGTCTCTTGGAATCAAAATTTATTTATTTAAATTCTAAATTTGGAATATTTACGTTTGTGAAAGCTTCATTTAGTTTATATAAATAATAATTTACTTTGTTTGTATATACAAATAAAGCAAGTATACAAACTATACTTAAAATTGCGTTCAGTTTACGAAACAAAAAAATATTTTAATTTTTGGAATAATATATTATATAAAAAGTGTAGACCATCTGTTGTTTTTTTATACTAAAAGATTGAAAAATTTTATTACAATAACATATAAAAAATATTATTTCGATGATTTTCCAATAAAACTGGATCCACGGCCTTAATTTATTGTCGAGTGTTATTCTTTAGGTCTTGAATTGTTCTTGGATGATTTTCATACACTTTTACTTCCAAATAGACTCAAAGAAAAAGTCCAACGGTGTCAAATCGTAAGATCCTAGCGGGCAATTCACATCAGCGTTTCGGGAGATTATTCGATCATCGTATTAAGCGCGCAAAAAACTGTTGTTTTGGCGTGTTGTGCTAAAGCTCATTGACGTTATTAATGAACCAAAGGTCATTCATATTCAATTCATTCAATTTCAACAACAAATAGTTCATTAACGTGCTACGATATCGTTCAGAATTCACAGTAATGGCCTCCACGATAATTTTTGAAGAAGAACAATTCAATCTTTCCACCAGTTCATAAAAAAAGAGTGACTTTTTAAAAATGCATCGTGAACCACATGAGGTTTCCCGCGCCCCCCATGTTGGTAATGAAAAATTACTTCTATTAAAATACACAATAAATTATCTAATCGAATATATTAAAAACTATGGACAAACGGCTACTAGATTGTTGTTGTCCTTCTTAAAAAAGTTAAATTCCAAAGGAAGCAAAACCAATCCATCAAAGCAAGAAATCTTGAACTAATTAAAGTTTTAATAATAATTTAAAAAAAACATTTCTACGGGTTAAACCACCTTTAAAATAATTTATATGTTTTCATTTAAAATTATCACCAAATCCATCATTTTAACTTGAAATAATTCCTGTTATTATGCACGAGCAGTTAATAATTACAAAACTTTCGTAAATTTACTGAAAATTTCTCTCAATCTTGTTCATGTGTAAACACAATTGATCAGATCATGTTCATGTGTTCATATTCCCACGTCCGATTAAGCTTAAATATGCCTAGATTCATCTACATGAGGAGTTCGAATGCCAGCATATACACGTAGTTTCCTATACTCGTATTAATATTAAAAGTTTCCACGTACTGATTTTATCCATAATCATATTTTATATTCTTGGATGGCGTATGAATAACTTTCATACACGTACCGTCATCCTTTTATTCGAGCTTCCATAAATTTTGTTAGTAGGTCAATTCCTGATTCAGTTTATTGTAAGAATTGTCTTTTCTTATGTTCATAATGTTTCTGGTATTAAAATCTAGTATATGAATTTGCAATCTTGCTAAGCATTTATTTATCTTCTAAGTATTATTATAACATATATTTCCGTAGTCTTTTTATTTATTTTAGCAGTCATACCCTACTCATATTTAATACGAAATGGTTGATAATTTTTATTTTAGTGCACATGTAGAACTATTAAGTGTCAAAAAATAAGACACAGACTTGATAAATTTTAAAAAGTTTGTCGAAAATTACATTTTTTACCTTCTCCAAAATGATTTTTGAATTTATTTAGCATTCCTTTTATTTTTATCAACTATTTATATCGGATGATTTTTTTGGTTTTTTATGTTTTTATTTTTGACAGATGATCATGAACGTGACGTGTGTCAAACGCAAAAATCCTCAGCTAGCATTGCCATTTCATCACAATTATTGAATTTTATTATCCAAATTCGTCGTCTGTGAAAAATGTGTGTCGCGCAACTCGACCATTCTTAAGTCATCGTAATCGACCAACTGAGCAAGCAATTCAAGCCATAGGGGCAAAATTTCGCAATAATTTTACGATTGGACAACAAAACACCAACCTGTGTGCGTAGAGTGCGTACAGAGACAAATATTGGAATTGTGTTTTACGCAACAATCCCAGCAATTGGGATTCTGTTTTACGCAACAATCTTGGTCTGAAAGCGGTTAAAATACAGGTCGTATAAGAAATGAGCCGAACGACCTGCCAAAGCATCGAATTTTCAGTGAGTGAACAACTTAGAACAACTTGAGAAAAATCCTCAGGCAAAACAAGAACGGCCATTGCATGCAGAAAATTCACTTTTTGATAAGGTTTATGGTCCAGTAGATTCATCGGTCTGTATTTTTTTTAAAATGAGAGTGTTCGCAACGTTTCCGTCAATGGCGCCCGCTATCGCTCGATAATTTCGAATTTTTTTTTGCCTAAAATGTAAGAACTGCATCTGGACGATATGTGGTTTCAATAAGACGGCGCTACATGCCACACAGCAAGTGAAACAATGGACATATTGGGAGATAAGTTTGGTGAGCAATTTATCTCACATTTCGGACCAGTGAGTTGGCGGCCTAGATCGTGCGATTTGACGCCTCTAGACTATTTTTTATAGGGCTACGTGATATCACTCGTCTGTGCCGATAAACCAGCGTCACTTGCACCTTTGGAAGGCAATATTACAATTGTTATTAGCAAAACACCAGCCGAGATGCTCGAAAAGTGGCTCAAAATTGAAGCTGTTGCATGGATCACTTAAAATGTAGTCTTGGCCAACATTACATGAAATAATCTTTAAAAGCAACACTTGCAATTTTTCTGTACTTTTTTTTAAATTTCAAAACCAAATACTTAACCGTTATTGTTGTAATACTTATAAATGACTTATGTATCTAGAAATAGACTAAAATTTTGGAAATATTGTATCATGTTGACTTCGTATTTGTATTTGCTATTATAGGGTGGACCATATAAAAGTTCCATTTTAATATGGAGGACCATTTAAAAACTGGTTTATATTTTTTAAATTTCCGTTTTATTAGAAATATTGAACCTTGAAATTTAATAATGAAACACAACATCATTCCCAGAAAACTGGGAAATATTGAGAACTTTCGAAAACCGAATAATCAGCCGAAATTCTGATGTCAATTGGCCGCCTCGGAGCTGTGATTTGAGACGGTTGGATTATTTTCTGTGGGGATCCGTTAAGGATAAATGTTACGCAAGCCATCCAGAGACAATTGAAGCCTTAAAAGACGAAATCAAAGTTGCCATTGAAGAAGCACAGGCCCAGACAATCGAAAATGTACTGAAAAATTGGGTCGAGCGAATGGGGTACTGTAAAGCCAGCCGTGGCAGTCATTTACATGATGTTGTGTTTTATTCTTAAATTTCAAGGTTCGATCTTTCTAATAAAAGCGGAAATTTAAAAAAATATACACTTGTTTTTTTTATTTACTTTTTAAAATGCAACTTTTAAATTTGGACCACATATTTGGTCCACCCTATATATACTCAATTTATATATGCGGAGTAGTTAACGGTAGCCCACAGAATTTCCAGTAATGAGTGATAACAGTATGCGCAATGAGAATTGTGAGCAATTTTTGAGTACATAATTTCCGAAATTAGAGCTTAAGCATACTGGATTGTTGGTAGTTAACTAGTAATATGCTCAAAAGGTGTCACGGTTGATCCAATCTGAGTTTTTGTACATATTACTGAGGCTGTTTTTTTTTTACCATTTTTTGAGCAGGGAGTAGCTGGAAAAGTTTTGGGCTACTGAAAAAAAAATTGGGAATTTAAGAGAGAACGTAAAATTAATTTTATCTCAGTTGCCACTTTTTTGTCAAAAAATGCATTGTCCGAATTTTTTGCAATTTTTTAAAACGAAGTTAACCAAATTTTTGCATGGTTTTGAAAAAATAAAGTTTTTAATTTGCTTAAATAAAAATTGTCTGATATCTAATTTATAGAGTTCTTTATAGAACTCTATAAATTAGAAATCAGACAATTTGTAGAAACGTGTCTTGTTTTTCAGAATGTATTTTTTCTCTCTTAGAGTAATGAAAATAATGAATACTTTATGAGTTGCCGACATTTTTCAAAAGGATTTTAAACTCAAAATATTTTTCAAATGGATTTTAATTCATAATATATGTCAATTAATATAAAAAATATAAATGATACATTTTTTTTATGGTGATATGTGCATTCGAAATCACATTTATTTTATAGAAAAAATGGGTTCAATGTAAAATTTCTTCGACAGCTCGATTTTGCTAGCTTATAACTTCATTTATCTCAAAATATTTTCAGTTCAATAAAACTTCCTATTGCATCAGAAAATCTTTAAAATTTATTCTGCTCGAGAGGTCCAAATTAAGTTTTGAAACTCAGCATTTTTTAAATCCTGGAGTCTTTATTTTTCTAAATGAAGGTAAAGCTGCTGTCCAATTTATTTGCCATATTCTTACCACTTTTAACATAATCGTTAGTTATTTGGGGTTGCGACTTTTTGCTTTCATATCGTTCAAATGCAATTTGTCAAAAAATATTTACTAATACAAAATTTTTTGTCTTGAAAAATAAACAAACACTCTTTAGCTGGACACAAAAAATAAGTTTTAAAAGCTTTGATTCTCGATATAATTCAGCTGTACTACTTTGTGGTGACATGCAAGAAATTTTTCATTGTCACCTGCATTTCAATCTTAACAATAATAATTATGGAAATTTTATGTAGTCACAAAACATGTATGTACGCTTGTTCACAATATGGAAATTATATTCTAAAACTTTAAATGAGAAGACAAATTTGTTTCAGTGTATTTTATAAGTAAAAGTTCAGTAGTTGGTTTATAATAATAACACGGTGCTCTTATTAGAAAAATTACAGGAGTGTTAGTAGTGATAAAAACAAAACTGAAACAAATTAAAGATTCAAAGTATTTTAAATTATATAATTTTGTAGAGTATTACTTTCAATATTGTATGTCACATGAATTCAATCTTTATTTTTGTTCACTGAATTTTTCTACTATTTCTAAAAAGCTCCCAACAAAATTATTTTATTTTACTCGAATAATGTACATATAATAGTAAAAAAAAGGTAAATTAATAAATTCAGCCGAAATGCTGAATTTTAAATTTCTTCATAAATAAATATTTATTTTTTTATTGATTTTTTTGCTGTTAAGTTCTTATGTTTTTTCACATTTTAATTTGAAAAACTTTCCTATTTTTCACCTTTTCACTTTTCATGAATAATTTTTTTTTACCTACCAAACTCAAAATATGCCTAATCATTTTTATTTAATTTTGGGAGGTACTGTTTGCTGTTTGAATTCCAATTTACTTTAACAAAGCCTATGAAAAATCTAATTGAATAATAATGAATTTGCAAATAAGAGCCATGAATGTATTTCCCTTAATTTATACTGTACTACAAATTCTATATAAACTCGGATGTGACATATTTCCATTAATGCTATTTTAAATAAATTTTTTTTATTTTGTGTTCAATAAAAGTAGGAACAAGTGAACGAGTATCTTTTAGTGCACTTTTGTAGTAAATTAGGATATTTTTCAGTAATAATTAATTGGTATGTTGTATCTAAATTTTGTCCTAATAATTGTATTTTTTCTTAATAATCGGTGGTTAATTAGAGAAATTATTTGTTTTTTTTTGGCCATAATATTATCTAATTTATGCTTCGAAAAGTAAAGCCTAAAAAAAGCACTTTAAATTCAGATAAATATTTATTTCATTATATTGCTTGGACCTTGCCAATATGCATGGAATATACCATAAATTGAGACATTTGTTGATGATCTATTTCCATAATTGGAGGCCAGTTGACATCACCAAACCTTGTAATTACGTGTTATCGGAGCTTTTGTCGTTTTGTGTTGCTTGAGGAGTCTTGTTGAAACCACATATAATCCAGATTAAAATATTAAAGTTCAGGCCGGTTATCATACGATCAAAAAAATCAATTATGATACGTTCATAGCACTCAGAATTGACCGTAATGGTATCTCGTTTACTTTCATAGATATACGGGCCTTCAGACCAAAATTGTCTTTCCTCCGTTTTTAAAGAATTACACCTTAAGAGCAAAATGCACATTAGACAATTACTTTTTTCGGATACAATGGCTTCTGCACATTGTGTACCTTTGTTTCTCCAGAGTCCCATATGCGACCATTTTGCTTATTAACGTATCCATCGAGCGAAAAATGGGCCTCAACGTTGAATGAATTTTTGTTCGAACAATCAGTATCCAAAGCTTGGCGTATGTTCTAGACATTTGATGCTAGTGCTGCCTTGGATGATATATGTGTTTGACAGCTGTTAAATAACAGGACTGTCCTTTACAAAACAACCAATAGATAACTCGGTACTATTATACCTTTAACTTTGGATAATGCTCACTCCCCGAATATATTTAAGTATTTGTAGCATAAAGATTTTATTAAATCTCCTATTTTGAATACTGTTATTGCTCTTCCGACCGTGACATTAAGGTTCCATATTACTTTCGGGATGCAATTCTAATTAAATATTTTGTAAAATTGTAACTACAAATCTAATTTCCGATTTTGACAATTGATCTGGGCTGTACCAAAATAATAATTTATATAAAATTATTTTAAATTTCGTGTCGCTACTTAAATTGTCTTAATAAACGAAAAAAAAAATATTTTGCTCATCATTATATTTAATTTGTTCTTAAATTATAGAGGCTGTTGCAATAGCCCTTTTTTAGTCTCAAAATATGTTTAGCAATCAAAATTGCTCTCGTCAAAGTGAAAAAATACAATTTTTGTATCGCCAGTTGTCGTGAGTGCTTTTATTAGTCGGCAAATTGCATAAATGTTGTTATAAAAAATTATAAAAACAAAATAGTATAAAAAAAATAAAGCCCTATAAATATAAAAGCACCTCGCTGAGAAAACGTAAAGTACGAGGGCGGTTCCATAAGTGCTTACAAAGTCTGCGACAAATGTCGACATTTTTTCTTGATCTTTTCGCTCAACCGGTCGAATAACATGTTACATGTGTACTCGATGTAGATGATCGCACGTGTATCCCAAAAAATCGTTGCCATCGTCTGCCAGCTGAATTCACTGTATCCACGTTTCAGAATTAGTTAAATTATCGACGCAAACATTTTTTAGGCTTACGACATAAAGGCGCAACAAGCCTATATTTTTTTAATGTCCAGTTTTTATAATAATATTATTAACAGAATGGCTTCAAATTTGTCAGCAATATACTGAGAGATGGTACTCATAGCAAATATACTTGCTTTGGTATTAAGAATGCCATCTCTGTGATATTTTAAGTACTTATTGTACTCATACCATAAAATTCTTATTAGAATATCATCCGGTATAAGAAAATTGTAATTAGACTGTATGACAATAAAAGAGTTTCTTTTTTCTTCTTATATTTGAATGCTTTTTTTAAACGATTTTTCAGTAGCCTAAGTTTGTGATTTAACAATTTTACTGTACTTTCTACACGCAATGATACTATTAGTCACGAACTCAATATAAATAAATATATGACAACACTAATTTAACAAGTTTATTAAGGAATGCTAAGTGTAGCTCTGTAACCCCACAAATGTTATTTTCTTAACGTAACTATCCATTTTTTTTTAGAAAGAAAAGCAGTAAATAATATCAAAAAATGTTGATAGCTATGGATAACCACTGACAAACTGTTATAAATTATTTTATTTAAAGTAGTATTTTGTAAATTGCTGTTATTTAACTTCTAAATAAATACTTATACTGTATCAATATAATAAAACAAGATACAAAACAAATCAAGAAGCAACATTACTATACAAATTCGATACTCTTCGTAATGCGAAGTGCTTGAGAATCAAAAGAAAATTATTCCAGAAACCGGGAAACTATTAATAAAAATTACCATGAACCTTTTTGAATGTAGAATTTGAGGGTATTATGTACAAGGTCTCTCACCTTCCAAATCAAGACACGCTTGCATCAATCATTCAGCATAATTTTATGATTTATCGTTTAGTCATTATTTTACGAAGAATTCTTATCAAATACAATATATCAGCTGAACGTACAGAAAGACTATTGCAATAACACGAAAATAATGGAAAGAGTGCTAAAATTATTTAACTCATTTCCTTTATTACGTTTCAATTACCATTACCGGCATTTTTATCATTGCTATCCGATAAAAGGCCTTCCAAAGAAATATCATATTTTCTTAAGGTTTCGTTTTGTGCGACTCCTTGTACAACAACCCCAAAATAAGGATACCGTTTGCTAACGAGAAAACTATTGAAAAGTACGTGAAACAATCATTGTTCCTCTGGTAATGACATTGATCTTGAAGGTGTTATCAAGAAGCAATTAATCTCAAGTCCTTTCTCCATTTTTCTTTCGTACTTCTCGAGGCTATGGCGAAACCTTGTTCTGGTTTTTATTCATTTTTTTCCCATTTCCTCTTTATACACTTTTCATGTTATAAATGGTGTACGCTTAATTTCTTGTTCATAAGGTCTCCATTACAAGGAATATCATACAATTTTTATGTAATAAAAATGTACATATACGAGTAATAATTTTCACGACTATAAATTCGAAATAAGTAATGGAGTTTTCTGTTTCGTGCTTTCCACATAACATAACATAGTGAGTGACATGCACTTTAAGATTGTGTATATGAAATTAATAAAATTCTACGATTTCCATCAACATATTCGAGCGCTATCGCTACAACATTAAAAAAAAACACCTTTTAAGGACATTATAAACTATTCAGTGTTGCTATCTTTATCTATAGAAATAATCAGGATAATATTATATTTTATAAATAAACTTAATTCGATATATTCAAAAATTAATAAAATAAAATCTAAATTGATAAATCATATCTAAATGAATAAATAAGTTCGTTATTTAGTTAGTCCACACCAACTATATAATTTCTATTTTATATAAATTTATGAAAGTATTGACATTTGCGTAATGTCCTTTTTGATTTGTATGGACTTTGTTCCATTTTACTTGCAAGTTTTGAAATTTATTTTTTATATTCTTATTCGCTGACATATGATTTGTATGAAAAAATATCAAATAATCCATATCTGCGTATATTTATGGATGTCGTGTTTGCTTCGTTTTGTATTTAACGAATACAGTTAGTCAAAGCAGATATTGGTTATGTTACTTTGTAAAGTAATAATTTTATTATAAAAAAAATTAAATTATTTAAAAAAGGATTTTGATGCATTAAGTTTTACTTGTTTGTTCGTATTTAAATTGTTTGTGCACAACTATGTCCCATATAGACATTCCCTTTGCAATATTTTTAGGATTCAATAATAAAATACCTAGAGACGAAAATAAAATCTAAAAGTGGTCACTGCAGCTCTGTTTCTTTAATAACAACTCATACATATGCATACTATTTTATAATTTTCAATATTGTTTTGCAGAGCGTATTAGTTTCAATCGTAATCATTAAAACACATCATCATCATCATCATCAAAGCAGCGACAACCGGAAGTTCAGCCTGCTGAATCAAAAAAATCAAAACGGCCGTCTGCACATCGATGTATTTTAGAGCCACTGCCATAAATAGAGCCACTGCCAACTTTGTGGGTAGGATCTTCCTTATCCAAACGTAGTCAGTGTCGTTCACAACGCAGCCTATAGAGCTTAATTTTAAGTCGCGGTAACACTTATGGATCATGTTGTCTATTGGTCTGGTGCGATAACACTACAGGATCTCGTCGTTAAATAGACTCCGGAATCGTCCATCCTCATGTAGGGGGCCAAAAATTCTTCGTAGGATCCTCCTCTCAAACGCCGACCAGAGTTCGCAGTTTGTTTGCTAAGACCTCAAGTTTTCGAAGAATTCATTAGAACTGGCAAGTAGCTTTAAAATTATGGTGCCAATTTTGGAGCGAATATCTTGTAAATGGTACCCAGTAACGCAATACCTCTATAATTGCTACACTCTGTGATATCTTCTTTTTTGAGTATGGGACAAATAATGCCAAGGTACCAGTCACCCGGCATTGATTCGCTGTCCCATACTTGAGCAATTAATTAATGAACCGTTTAGTGAAGTGTATTGCCTCCGTTCATAATCAGTTCGCTGGTGATCCTGTTGACACTGGGCGACTTGTGTTTCTGCAGTTGACGAATTGCTTTTATCGTTTAGTCTACGACACCATGTATTCTTAAGCTGGCGGGACCTTCAACACGTATTCTGATCGTGTTCTTGTTACTGTTAAATTTCACATATTTTTCTTAAAAGAATGGGCTCTTAAAACAATTAATCGAACCGCTATTTGAAGTAAGTCTAAATTGCAGATACTTGTTGCATCCGCTCCTGAATTACTTCACCCAATTAATTACTTAACCCAATTCTATCTGCTCCTTTGCTTCAGTCGTGTTTGAAATTTCAATCGGAGTATACATGTTTTGTTTTCGGTGGAAAAAAATTTACTTATTGTTCAAAATTGTAATTATCAAGTGCAAGTGTTTCCTCTGATTGTGAGTGAAAAAGGGAGAGGAAAATATACTAAAATGGACTTTATTTCGGGCAGTTAAATTAAAGAAAAGACAAGAGTTCATGTATGGGAGAGTGAGTACAAAAATTCAGTTTCAAAGACGTTTGTAAAAGCGAGAAAAAAGCAAAAAAAAATTTACGTACATACGATAATTTTACATACATACGTGGAATTTGCACTATAGTTTTGTGAGAAAACATTGTGCGTGTAAAATGAACAGACTGTGTACAGTAATAGCGGACAGACGTTCAAAAGAGACCACGAAAATTTCACTGGTTAAATTTCTATAAGCAGAGGCTGCATAGCGGTACTCTGCTTGCCCAAAATTTGTGTGTGCACTCGGTTACCACTGGGCAAGTGGTAACCGAATGAGAGGTTGTTCGTAGTGTCCAGTCGTGACCGGAAATTCGCCGACGGTAAAAATAAATTAAATTCGTCGACGAAAAAAATAATTTAATTTTTTTTTGATTTTTCCGTTTTTGCGTTTTCTCGATTTTTGCGTTTTTTGTGGCGGTAAATGAAGACGGAAACCAAAAAGAAACGTCCGTCGGAGAAGAAGAGGCGTCTTCTTCTCGAGGTCGCTGAGGTGGAGTTGGTGGCTCCTGTGTCGGAGGTTGGTGTGTCAGAGGTTGCTATGCAGGTTCAGGTGCCGGAGACTGCTGTACGTGAAGTGTTGTCGCCAGATAGTGCCACAAGACGACGTAAAAAGCCAGCCAGTGCGTCTTTAGTGCGAGACGCGCTGAAATGTGCTAGGCAACGTATTGCTGGCCTGGCGACGTGACATGCTATTACAGCCAACCAGTTGGGTGCGGTGCTGCTTGTCGTAGGAGAGATCGTCGACGCCATTTCCGCATTGGAGACTGAGAATGCCTGCAACATAGGCAGGCTAGAGATCTTGGCTACTGAGAATGCCTATCTCAAAGGCAAGCTGGAGAGCTTGGCGATTGCCACTCCGTCCTCTGGTCTTGCCGCAGCTGCAGTGCCCAGCCGTAGCGCTCGTTCGATCCGTGATGTGAAGGTGGTTGGGGCCACTACGGTGGCAGCCGTTGCAGCGGGTCAATGGATTACGCCGCGGTCGACTCCAAGGCCGAGAAAGCTGGTCGCTCTGCCTCCTCCTGTGGCACAAACGTACGCGTTAGTGGTGAAAGCCGTTGCTGCGGGTGTGCCGACGGATGAGGTAAAGAAGAGGATCTTGGAGGCATGTTCGCGTCCGTGCTGTGCGGCGACTGCAGGAAGGCGTTGCGGTGGAGGTGTGCAGCAGCGGTGAGTTGCAACGAGTTGCGCAGTCAGCTGAACTAGCTAAGGCTGGCTTAGTGACGAGTGAGCCGAAGAGGGCGAGGCCAAAGTTCGTCATCCACGCTGTGCCGGCTGAGGTTACCAACGTGGAGCTCGTACAGCAGCTAAAAGACAAGAACATGCGAGGCATATCCGAGGAGGCGGAGAAGGAGATATCGGTGCTAAGAAGGACGACCGGAAAAGATGGTAAGAATATGGTAGTAATTGAGGTAAGTGGGAAAGTAAAAGAAAAAATGTTGAGTGAGAGGCGTGTGTTTGTGGGTTGGTTATGTCTACCAATTCGGGAATACGAATGGGTACGTGGGTGCCACTGCTGCTTGGATTTCGGGCACCATCGTGATGGCTGTAGGCGGGCTGGAAGGCTCTGCAGCAGACGTGGTAGCGGTAACCATCTCGCTCGGGAATGGCCGAATGTAGAGTGTTGCCGTAACTGCCATCTGCGGGGTCTTCCGGGCACGCACTCCGTCATGTCGGAGGATTGCCCGGTGTATGTAAGGTTGTGCGAGAGAGAGAATGAGGATTGTTGCCTTAAATGATTAGGTGCATCCAATTGAACGGGAATGCGTTGGCTGCGGTTATGAATGAGTTGAGTGCTTATATGTGCGAGAATGGGGTGGATATAGCACTGATCCAGGAGCCATACTCCTACGGTGGATTAGTGTGCGGATTGGGAAGATCCGCCAGGACGTGCACCAGTGCCAGGGCCGGGGGCAGAATTGACTCGGCCGTCTCTGTCGTTGGTGTGGGTATGAATGTAGTGCGTGTTGATGAGTGTTCTGATGAATTTTGTGTGTGCGTGTACATAAAGAAGGGGGGAATATAGCTTTATGCTGTCTCGGTGTACTGTAGGTTCGGGTCTGAAATAGAGCTTGGCTAAGTGTGGACATTCACCTGTGCTGATTGGTATGGACGGGAATGCTGTTTCTCCTCTCTGGTGCGAGTAAATACATATGTGGTGTGTTTGTTGACTTCAAGAGTGCGTTCAACTGCCTGCGATGGGATCGCATCATTGAGCGACTGGAGGAGGTCTCATGTGAGGAGGCTCTGCTATGGCGGAGTTACTTCTATGAGAGGTATGCGGTGGTGTGCGGGAACAATGGGAGCGTTGTTCGCCAGATGGTGCGTGGCTGCCCACAGGGATCTGTGGCCGGCCCTGCTATCTGGAATATGATGATGAATGGTCTGCTGGTGCAGTTGGTGCTAAATGCCTTGTGGGGCGGCGAAGGAGAGTGACAAGCACCTTCTCATTCAGTGTGGCCTGTATGGGGATTTGCGTGACTTAGGTGCATGCGGAATCTTCGTGAATGAGGAGAGTGTGGATGTGAGTGGTGTTTTGAGTGTGAAAGATAAATACGAATGCCTGAATAGATTTGCCGTGGCACTGTTTGAGAGGAGAATGAGAATGGTGCGTGAATGAGTGTGTGAATGACACGCAGGGTGGCTACAACCGGGTGAAAGACCAAGGTCGATTCCGGTTGTACCTTCGGGTCTTGGCGAACCCGCGTACCTGAGCTGGTCTAGCGATGCCTAGGAATTTTCAAGATTCCTGACCGTAGCTTAATGAGCGGAGTACAAACCAAAGTACTCTTAAAACAAAAGTTGGTATCACGGGAATCGGGGGCCCCACAGTGGAATACACTGTACCCGATTGAGGTGAGGCGCCATTTGGCAGCAACGCGGTGGCTGTGGTTATGCCCATGTGGGAGGTAACTGGCAAATTCCATCTTGCAATTATCTCGGGCACTGTCACTGCTAATGACAGTAGAGGTTTTGATAGTCCTCGTCACCAGCAGGTGGAGTAGTCGGCTTGTAACTGACTACTAACTGCTAACTGCCAGTAATGGTGGTGCGTTGATTGAGCGTATCTCAATCCCTATAGTCGTAGGCGACTCGTGGTCTTGAGGTTTGGACAACCAGGTCACGTTAAATAACAATTTCTAACTGCCTCTTTGCTTAGCGTCTGACTTTGTATGCATGTTTGAAGGTATGTTTGTCCGGTTATTAATCAAGAGGTTCAGGATCTTAGTACTGGTCCTGAATAGAATTTGTGAAATTTGGCAACATCGATGGGATGAGAGTGTGAATGGCAGATGGACGCAAACGTTCATTTCAGATGTGTGCTTTGCGTCTGCATCTGGATTTGAATTTGGTCTGTAGCTTGGGTATTTACTCACGGGACATGGCAGTATGAATGGGTTCCTGTACAGGTGCGGACCGGCTGCGGAGGCTAGATGCCCTTGTTGGGCGGCGGAGGAGAGTGCCAAGCACCTTCTCATTGAGTGTGGCCTGTACGGGGATTTGCGTGACTTAGCTGTATGCGGAATCGTGGTGAATGATGAGAGTGTGTATGTGAGTGGTGTGTTGGGTATGAGAGAATGATATGAATGCCTTAATATAATTTTTGTACTCTTAAAACAAAAATTGGTACTACGGGAGTTGGGGTGCCCCATGGTGTTTAACACACTGTGCCCCACAATGGTGAGGCGCCTTAGGCAGCAACGTAGTGGCTGTTGTTGATACCCATATCGCGGATACGGTCTCCGGATCGCTGATGGGAGGTACTGGTAATTATCTGGGACGCTGTTACTGCTTATGACAGTAGAGGTTTAGATAGGCCTTGTAACTGGTTGACTGTAACTGCCAGTAATGGTGGTGCGATGATTGAGCGTAACTCAATCCCTATGGTCGTGGTTTCACGTGTAAAGACAACTAATTCACAATAAATAATATAATATATCTGCTCTTTGCTATAATCAATACACTTTTTTATCTTCCCGATGTTGCTTACATAAAATTCGATATTCACTTTTCTGTTAAAAATATAAATACTAATATCGTGCTAATTATATTTTTAAAAGAAAACTAAAAATCTCTTCTGGAAATCACTTAACAGTAAACATCATCTTGTCGGATGAGTTTTGACTTTAACATTTCGTAGATGAAGGCTTGGCTTTGGTTTTAAATATAAGTAAGCGTTGAACCAATAGATCCATTATTAACCCATTTTAATTGTCTATACCAATTCAAAGCTTTCAATTCGAAGAACTTTAAAAACAAACATATTTTTTTAATTTCGCCATTTTATGCCTTATGATAAATAGATGTACCATAATCCACATTTAGCTCAAATTGTTTACAATAATCAAGATCAGATATTTAAAATTTAGATATTATAGTATTATTAGATATCTTACTATATATATGTCGGTTGAGTCATTCTCTGTTTGGTATTAAGATTTAATTTTGCTAATAAAATATAATATAGTTTGATTAAATACTATTAAATAGGTTAAATATTGCTCAATTGACTACAAAAATTTTTGGTCAGTGGTAGTACATGTAATAAATTTTTACTTTAAATATCAAATGGTCCAGGAGGCTTTATATTGTAGTCCTATTCAAGCTTAGGACTTCTATTATAGGGTGAGATTTAGGCTCTTTGAAGGTCCTTCAAGTCAGAATTATCATCTTTTATAAATTAGATACTAAACAAAACAATAATAAATAATAGGAATTGAACAATATTTTTCTAAAAGTATATTATTCTATTATTTTTTATTATAGCAAATCTCCTTCCGGCATAAATGTTACCTGACGTTAGAAATATATTCCGTTCGCATAAAATTTAATTAACCTTGATGCTAAAATTCCTTTTGTGCCTAAATATTTACGTCTGGTTATAAATTTGTCCGTCCAAAAATTCCAACTCATTGATTCAACAGTTGTCCTTTATAAATATTTATCAATGTTTAAAGCTGGCCTGGCCACGCAATTGACTTGATTATGAATATAAATAACGGACTGTATTAGCTCTTGTAGTCCTTAAAGTAAATGTAGTGCTTTAATTATGGAACAAAAAGGTTTCATTCAAAAATAAAGAAAATATAATATTACTTGTTCTTATTTGTATTTTTGGAATTTTTTTGTACAATTTTTTGTTGGAATTTTTGGAGTGATTTTATTATAAGCATCAGAACGCATAATTCCTTTTATCTTTTTAGCTGTCTATTAAATTTTTAAGGAAATATTGGGATTCACTGTTAATCGTATTCAGAAAATAGGGTACGTTTCAGATTCCTTTGAATACGTAAATATCCTGTGTCAATGTCCTTTTCCATTAATGATAATGTAAGCACGTATAAATTTTTGAACGTATCAAATTGCATAATCCACCAATACTAAAGATATTTCTAGTGGAAATTATACACCAGCTGCACCTTAAAAGAATTTGAACAATAAAATAGTTGAGAGATTAAAATCAAACGTATGCATTAAAATAAATAGGACATTCGGCAGCTAGTTCGAATATTAAACCCAGGATGATATACTTTGCTCATGATAATTCTGAATTGTAAAAGTCATCAGTCAGAACACAATAGCGCTGGAAGGATTGCCTTCAGAACACAGAAATTAAGTTTACTGAAAAGTCTCCAGGCAGAAAAGAATGTGCACTGTGTATATTCTCGTATAAATCTCCACTGTCGACTATGTCTTACAATTTTTCTTATGGATTAATAGCATAGCGTATTATGAAAATCTCGTGGGCGCATTAACACATTCTTAAGGATGTTTTTAAATATTTTCTTATTAATTTTTAAGATATTTGCTACAAAAAATCGTTTTGGAATAAAATTAGGCAATGGTACGTTCTTGAAAAGCATTTCAGATCCAAGTTAAAGCACTGAATTAAAAATGGACTCCTTTTTGGTAATTGTTATGAGATACAATATATTTATTTAGCAGCATTTAGTTTATTTTTTTTAGTAACGCCAATATGCAATAAGTTGCTTTACGTGCGAATTAGAGGTGCAGGTATCCTTCAATTTTGTCGTGCAAATTAATTTGATTTAGAAAGTTAAGGAGGAGACTTTAAAATAGATATGTAGCTGGAGCTCTAAAATGGGAGCAATTGTACTCCCAACGATTTTTATTTTTTATTTATAAAGCACTTGCGTTGAAGGAATTGAGAAAATTCTTATGTCATTTTACATCGCGCGTGTGGAAAGTGTTAGAGGCGATTAAGGGAGAGATGTCGGTACACTTTGCTTTTAAAAAGTTTTTACCATACGTCTGAAAAGAGGATGTTTTACCATACGTCTGAAAAGAGGATTTAGGACACATGTTTTACCATACGTCTGAAAAGAGGATTTAGGACAAACTGATATACATTATTGGCGAAACGGGCATTGAAGTGCGGTGAAGTAATTGTAAGGGCGGAATGCAACTAACCAATTCACTGAAATACTTTTTATAAAGAATACGATAAAATAAGGAAAGACAGGAGATATTACGGCGGTGTTCTAATGAGTCTAATGACTCCATAATATTTTTGTCTGCTATTAATTGTATCGCTTGATTTAGTATTCCATCTAGTAAGTGCAATTGCGTTTAAGAAGCTCCTCTGTCCTTAAACATATAAAATTATATTCTAGCTTGGAGTTAATCTATGCCTTGTATATATAGGCTAGATCAGATGGAGTGAACAATTTCTTGCATCGCTTAGAGAAACGTAAACATTTTGCAATTTTTGGTAGTATTCAAAATATTGTTATTCTAACGGAGGTTATCATTAACACATATACCAAGAATGGAAAGTTTTTTGGTTTCAGCTATTCAAGTGGCATTCATGGACAACGGTTGGAGATGTCAGTTTCGATTTAAAGGCAGGAGACAGACCTGTATTTTGGAATCATATAGGCAATCATTTATGAAAATTTGAAAAAGGGTTGAAGATAGAACCGAACCCTGGAGAACACCAGCATTTGTTTCGTGGACTGCAGGCTGGAAGCCCTCCAAGATAATTTGTATTGAATGGTTTGAAAAGTAACTTCTAATCCATTTGAGATGGCAATCATCGATACAATATGCACGCATTTTCGACAAAAAAGACTCCCCAGATAAATGGAGAGTTTGGTTCCACCTTTCTGTTAGATATGCCATCAAATCAATAGTTGATCTATTGCTGCGAAAACCATTTTGACGGTCACTAAGGAGTTTCTTTGATTCAAGATATTTCCTTTGCTGATAGTTAACTAGCGTTTCCATGACCCTAGGAAGAAGGGGCGTCAGTGTAATATGTCGGTAATTGAAGAGAGAAAAGGACTCGCTTTTTTGGGAACTGATTTTACGAATGCTCTTTCCCATCTATTCGGGAAAATTGCAGAAGAAAAAGGAGTGGCAAAACTTGCACTTGCTCAGAACTCTGAGGGATATACCATGTATACCAGCGGATTTGTGCGTATCAAGATCTCTAAGGAATCTTCCTTCATGCCATCTATTGAAGAAACGTAGTGACCAATTAAAACTCCTACAGAAGCTGTTGAGATTCCTCTAGTTTGCATCCTCGTACTGCCAAATTATCCTTTTAAAATCTTTATCTTTATCTGAGTCTTTTTTAACGGAAATTTTTTTTTCGGCCTAGCAAACCTAGGATTGGATGTAAAAAAAAGTCCAAGGTGTAAACGTTATGACTATCAATGACAGGCATTCGTGTGGGATCACATAAAAGCTGAATCAAGTTGTTCGACTCAGAAAAGATCTCTACATATCATTCCCTCGGGTGCTGTCTGTCAAGAATGTCGAACCCAATATGAATTGTGTACATTAAAATCGCCCGTAATAATGAATGATTGGCCTACGCACATTGAATTTGATCCTCATGAAATTTAATTGTGGATAAAACAAAGTCCATATTGCCTTTAAAATTTGGTAGGTTTAAAGTACATTATTGTGGATATAAATGGCGAAAAAAATAGTGGCACACGACTCAAACACTAAGGCCAATTATGGAAAATCAGATTATGAATCAAGATTGCACATTGAATAAGGATCGTTATCAAATAGAAAATTATAGGTAATTGCGGCATGCGCAATTCAAATCCTATGCAGTTTCCGTGCCTTAAGTTTCGGATCGATTGCTGAGTAGACTAGCCTTCTTAGCAGTAAACCAACGCTAGAAAAGATATCTTCTTTTTTCAGTTCCGTTGGTTTTTCTTTTCGATTCACCAAATATGTTAGTGCCATTTTATTGGAAGTTTGTTTTTCTTTGTTAGACCATAAGTGCTATTTTGTGGAGAACCTCCTCTTGCCAAATCATCAGCCCAATCTCTTAAAAACTTTTTTTAAACTTTTATTTAATATGGACAGATTTATGACTTTTGATTTTTTTAATAGATATGTTCATTTTGTAATAAAATCTTTTCATAGTAAAAATATTCTTAAATAATATTATAAACATTGTTTGGTATTTTATAGCGGCTAATAGTTGACATAATGTTATTTAGAAAAAAGAAAGATTTACAATTAATTTTTTTGATTGAGCAGGTTTTTACTGTTGAACATTTGATATTTGAAGTAAATTTTCAGTAATTGTAGCCAATTGAGCAATATTTAACCTATTTAATAGTATTTAATCAAACTATTGATTGTCCAGAAAGTAATTTCGTTTTTTTTATAAAAAAAGAAAGACGATTTTCTTATAGTAAATTAATATTTTATTCAATTAAATATTATCCAGTCTGATCCAATACTCTTTACCATATTTCTGGCAGTAGCATGATTCCACGCTCATAAAATGTTTGTTCTTTGCTGGCAAAAAACTGATCCAAGTGATTTTTGACCTCCTCATTTGAATTAAACGTTTTACCGCCTAAACAATTTTGTGGAGACCGGAACAAATTATAATCGGAAGATGCTAGGTCTGGAGAGTATAGTGGGTATGGCAGTATATCCCATCCAAGCTCTAAAAGCTTTTGCCGAGTGGTCAAACTTGTATGTGGTTTCGCATTATCCTTTTGGAACACTATACCTTTCCTATTGACCAATTCTGGGCTTTTTTCTTTAAGTCAATCGTTCAATTTGTCCAGTGATGATACGCTTGAAAAATGGATCATTTTCTTGGCGTTTGAGAAGCAAATCACAAACGTCAATACGACGGCACAAATTTTTTTCCGTAAGAAGATGAGGAACCTATATGTTTGAGCTTTGAGATCAAACATAGCCATTTCAAATGGTTATGAACGGTCGTATTCGATAAATTTAATATTCTAGCGATCTCACGAGTTGTTATTTGCCGGTTTGCATCAATTAATGACTTTATTGTGTTTTCATCAGCTTTAACTGGCCTTCCAGAACGTGGTGCATCTTCGAGGTCAACATTGCCGGATCGAAATTTTGCAAACCAGTTTTGGCACTGGCGCTCACTTAACACATCTTCTCCATACACATCGAATAATTTTTTTCTCGCTTGAACAGCATTTTTATCTTTTCTATAGTAAAAATATAAAATATGCCGAAAATGCTGTTCGCATTTCACTTTTCATATTTGAAAGGGTATCAACCAAAAACTACTATGCAGAATCAATCGAATTTTTTCACAAGCAAGCCTTGCTATGTCAGCTGTCAAAATATATATGATTATACGGCTTAAGTGTGAAGTTGGTCGTGTAAAAACACAATTAAGTTCTCTGTTGGGAAATTACTTCCCGAACAACCCAATATTTTCAAAGAACTATTTCTGCTTCTACAAAAAACGTCTACCCAAGCATTACTATTTTATAATGGTTATAAAAAAATTGATTACAAAATATTGTCAAAAATGAAATCGTATTTTTTTTTAAGTTTATAAATTATCGACAATACCGACCGGACATCGTTATTGTAAAGTTCGGAAATATAGGGTTTTTTTCTCTTCAAAATTCAATTATTTATGGCGCAATTCATCCACAGGTAGATAAATTATATTTAATTGTTTCTATTTCATCATTTCACCAATCAATGTGCCAAGAAATACTCATCTGTTGCATCATCGTTAAAAATTATTTTCATTGTCTTCATTTTTACAATATAAACAACTTAATTCGTCAACTAGGAATTTAAAAATATTAGCATTATTTAGTATAGTAAACAAAACAATTATCACTCAGCTGGTACAACTATAATTGAGGTTGGCTTGCATGTGAAATAATATAAAAGAATCACGGGCACTTATTTTGTATTCTCAACTCAAGACGTAATAAAATGAACTTGGACGTAATAATAAGAAATCTATTATTGGTTTGATTAGAGTATTTTCTATTAAGAAATGTATTTTCATGAAAAAAAATTGTGTTTTATTGGTAACTATAAGAAAAAAATTAATAAATTTTCATATTGGCGCCAGTATTAATTATATAAGAATTAAATTATTATTTTTATTTTCAATTTCGTAAGTATTCCAAATTTTTAGTTTTTCTTTTTGTGTATCGAATTATTTAATTTCGGCCATTAAAAATTATAAATATCATCACGAAAGTGTATCCTAGATTGAACGCCTTAATTGAATATTGTGCCATTTTATTATTTTGTATTATTTTGCGGTTGGTGCTACCTTTTCAACAAATCCGTTGAATTAACATTTTTTTAACCTTATTTTTACTTTCTTTACGTACGGTTTTAAGCAAATCTATAAAAGTTATTCTGCTCAAAATCTTATACCATAAAAATAAAATACCTTTTATACTTTTATAATTAATTATGAAAATTTTTGTTATTTTTACCTTCTTTTTTGTTCAATTTTTTAAAAAGAATATTTTCTTGAAGGTATTTTTACAAATAATATTAAGAAATTAAACATTTTTTCTAAAAGTATTTTGATGACATAATTTGCTCCCCACACACATGTAACTACATATTTCAATCCTGTTGCGCACAATATGCTTCATAGACTAATTTTTTTTATGAAGAACTGCTAACAACGTCAACTGCAGAATTTCAGTTACTTGAGAAGTTCATTGCGTTGTCAAATCCCAAAAAGATATTTTATATAAAAACTTTAATGCTCTAATTACTATCTTCATAACGTGTTAAAAATATAATGTCAACTGGTTTTAATACTCATTTTTACGATATTAACGATATCAAATCTTGAAAGAAATTCGTTCGCTTTATCTCTGAATTTCCAAGCTTTCTCATCTGAATTGGAAAACATGGTTGAAAACTGAATTAGACTCCCTGGACAGAAATGAAAATAAAACTACTAATCCGTCCCTTGACAGAAATCTTTTCCAAGAGCACTTGAATAGACTCAATGATTACTTCTGGATTTTATGGATGGGGACGCCGACAATAAGATCACGTCTTATTCTATGATTGAATAAAATATCTGACACACTCATGAAACCGCCATCTTCTCTTCAATGTCGACTTAATACTATGCTGACATGTGTGCAATGAAGATGGTGGTAGATATTGCACTCTTAGCCATATGGGAACCTTCAGTGACAGCCATGGAACTCTGGAAGCAATTGAATTTTTGCATTGTGTTGAGTTCTAGGTTATGTGGGAATATTGGGAACGAGCGGACCAATCAGCAGGTGGAGTAAACTCTCAATTATCCGGTGTTTGCATCAGTTTCTAACTTGGATCTGCTAACGAAATGGCAAATAATATTCTTACCTATTTATTGGTCAACTAGTTTAATCAACAATTTTACCATAAATCTGGGCACTGAAAACTGCTCAGAATTCGTACAGGGCAGCATTTCCGTTACCCAAAATTTCTGTTCTAATGAGATTACCTTCATTAAACTCTCAATACCTTTCCCGACTCCTATTCCTAAAATTTTAAATATTGGGTTGTTCGGAAAGTAATTTTTTTCCCAACAGAGGACTTAATTATATTTTTTCACAACCAATTCACACTTAAGCCGCATAATCATATATATTTTGACAGCTGGCATAGCAAGGCAAATAACAACTCGTGAGATCGCTGAGAGGTTAAATTTATCGAATACGACCGTTCATGATCATTTGAAACGGATAGGTTTTATCTCAAAGCTCGACATATGGGTTGCTCATCGTCTTACGGAAAAAATTTGTGCCGTCGCATTGACGTTTGTGATTTGCTTTTCAAACGCGAAGAAAATGATCCATTTTTGAAGCGTATCATCACTGGGAACGAGAAATGGGTTGTCTACAACAATGTCAAGCGCAAAAGATCCTGGAGTAGAACAAGATCAACTGCCTCAAAGCATTTCGAAGGCTAATATTCATCAAAAAAGGATGCTATCTGTTTGGTGGGATTTCAAAGAAATCGTTTATTTTGAGCTTCTACCGAGAAACACAACGATCAATTCTGAAGTGTACTGTCATCAGTTGGACAAATTGAATGATTCACTTAAAGAAGAAAGGCCAGAATTGGTCAATAATAAAATATTAATTCACTATAAGAAATTCATCTTTCATTTTTTAAAATAATGAAATTACTTTCCGAACAACCCAATAACTGCCATTTAAGTTAAAATTTCATTTTGAATAGGATTCTTTCGGTTGCGGAACTTCTGGATCCAACATTTGCTTTTTCAAAACCTTTTTTAAATAATCTCAATCAGATAAATACGTTCTACAAAATTTAATAATCTCTGACTGTTCTCTCCAAATGACTATCGGCCATTAATGAAACTGGCAACGCTAAGCCAAATATGGTATAGTCCCCCAATGGCATCATAGTCTTGGTGCTATACAAAAGTCTTTGGCTCTTGTTTCACCTAACATGCAAATAAAACAAACCTCTTACGAGTCCTTTTTGTAATTTCCTTTAATCCGCAAACATGTTCTTTAAAATCTAATAGCCTCTTACTAGTCGTTCCAACCAACACATATCAAATTTCATTATCTAAACCGTAAAAATAAGGGTAAAGAAATGTATAAGAAATAAGAGTATTATTTCACTAATAGATTGATACCATTCCAATAACTTTAATCCTAATTATAATAATTATTATCATAATAGCCTCATTTAGCCCTTTTCCAATTAAGTTCATTACACAGAATATGACTTCAAACTTTTCTTATTCAGATTTCGTTGTTAAATTATAATTAATTAAAAATGCCCAACAGACTAGACTCTAGATTCATTGCATTAAGAATCTATTGATTTGTTATCCAACGAAATGGTTTATTCTTTGTCGTAGTGGCATCGTTGGCACATTTGATGAAAGTGGATGGTGCCAGACTGTCTGCTAAGAACTACCTTGGGCGGAAATACACTACATGTTAATTAAGTAAATCGGCCTTTTGTTTGAGAAGTGCAAAAGACATGGATTGTTGTCAGTCGCCAATACCACCTACGAAAAGGGATAAATAAATATTTACATTTGCAATTATTCTATAAATGTGAAACTTGTAAATAAAATCGAAAAAAATGTTATAACTACTATCAAGAGATTGGTTTGTTTTGTGACCTTTTATCTGCAAATTGTCAAATTATTTTTCCATGGACCTCTATTGACAACTTACCGAAATAGTTTCAAATTTATTCTTTTCCTCTATTCAACTGCATACAAATTCTCGCAATATATATAAATCGACAGTTTTCATTATTAATACCAAAAAACTTAACCATTTTTCAGATGTCCTACGTTTTTAATCGTGTTCTACTTATTCATGTAACCAACTACTTCTACACTTCTTGGAATTATACGAAAAATTGTCTATATAAGATTTCATCGATTACATAAAATGGTATATGGAAAAATCATATTGGTTGGATTACATGAAATGGTATTTCATAAAAATCATATTGGTTTGATTAAATAGTGCAAGATTAAATTCGTTTTATTTTTATGAGTATTATTATGAGAGTATTGTATAAAAGATCTTTTGTTTATTATATGCTTAATGAGCTTTTAAAAAATTTAGTAGGCATATGAATATTTCTCTGGAATTTTATTTTGCGCACTGTTTTTTGGTTAATATTTTAGTCATTGTTTTACCAAAATTACTAAATATTTGAAAGAATATAAATTAATATTTCGGGAGATATTCAAATTCTTTCAAAATATTATTTTTAGTACAACAGAAAGTTTTCTGGTTATGGAGACAACAGAAAGTTTTCAAATATCTACTTGAAAGCGATATAAATGGCAAAAATAACCTGAAAAATATCAAAGCTTGTGAAAACGCGATATAAGGCGATCTAAGTTAAGATCTAATGCATAAAAGATTATTACTGGCGAAGAATTTGTCTTTGGTTTTATTTATGGAAAATATATTTCTTGTCTATAAAGAGAAATTCCAAGTGAATTTTATCGTATACTGGGTCTTTGTCTGATGTATTTTAATCTTATGAATATTTCTAACTTATTTCATTTAAAGATTTAAGGTTTAACTCGAAGCATGCACTTCCACAACCAACGTTGAAAAACATTCACGGACAAATTAGATTCGGTTCAGATGAGAGTATGATTTAAACTATCCTTTTCAGAAAAAATATACTAGAAAAATTCGATCTACAAGTCAGAAGAAAAAAGAAATCTTTTCAACGAGAATACGCATACGAATAATTGGTTCATGCAATCTATAAATATACGCAGAAGAGTTGATGTGTAGACGGGACACTCTTCTGAACTTGTATTTGAGTTCTCTAAACGAGACCATATTTGCAAGTTCGTGACCGTTAATCTTTTTGGAAACAATTTAATCTCCAAGTCGGCAACAGAATTAACACGTTTTAAATTAGTTCCCAATTAGTTTCACAATTTCATCGATTGCAAGTATATAAAGCAAGGGATCAAGGTGGCCACCCTGAGGTACCCAGATAAAGCTTTGATGTCTTTCGATACAGACTAATGGAGAGATATATTGTAAGTCCTATCTGTTACATAGGAACTGAAACAATCAATAAGTATTGAGGGGAAATTCCAAATTCGTAACTTAGTGAGGTGTTTTGTCAAAAGCTTTACTAAAGTCAGTGTAAATGCAGTCCATATGCATATTACTAGGAAAATTTGCAAATTTTTTAGAAGTGAAAATATATAAATTTTCCATAGTCTATTTTTCCTATTTTAAAGAATACTTTTCTGTATATACTCTTCAGAGAAACAGTCGTTAGTGTACTGGACTATCATTCAGGGGATTGTGGGATCCAACCTCTCTGAGGCGTGATCTTATGCTAATTCTCAAAACAACTTTACTTTCCATTCAACTATAATGTCATAATCCCGTTATCCTTTCCTTAATAAAAAAAATTGCGGAAAACACACCCGAAAAAGCTATTAGCCATCAATACCCCTCGTATTAGTTTAAGATAATAACCCAAAACGAACATAAAATCAGTCCCTTCTACTGGACGAAGCATGGCACCGAACCAAACTTTACGAAAATAAACAAAAAGACAGCTGCTTCGCACCAAAGATCTGCTAAGGGAAGATAAAATTATGATATTGGGTTGTTAAATAAGTGAAAATACTCCAGCTGCATAGATAAAGTCTACTTAACGTAATATTGGGTCGTTAAAAAAGTAATTTCGTTTCATTTCGAAATTACTTTCCGAACAACCCAATAGTTTATTTATTGGCCTTTTTTCTTTAAGTGAATCATTCAATTTCTCCAACTGATGACAGTACACTTTAGAATTGATCGTTGTGTTGTTCGGTAGAAGCTCAAAATAAACGACTCCTTTGAAATCCCACCAAACAGATATCATAACCTTTTTTTTGATGAATATTGGCTTTCGAAGTGCTTTGAGCCGGTTCATCTTTTCTACTCCAGGATCTTTTGCGCTTAAAAGTGTTGAGAAGAACACATTTCTCGTCACCAGTGATGATACACTTCAAAAATGGATAATTTTCTTGGCGTATGAGAAGTAAATCACACACGTCAATGTGACGGCATAATTTTTTATTGTATCTTCATCAGCTTCAACTGGCCTTCCAGAACGTGGTGCATCTTTGACATCAAAACTGCCGGATCGAAAATTTGCAAACCAGTGTTAAACACATCTTCTTCATACACATCGGATAATTTTTTCTTGCTTGAACAGCATTTTTATCTTTTCTATAGTAAAAAAGTAAAATATGCCGGAAATGCTGTTTTTCACTTTCCATATTTAAAAGTGTATCAACCAAAAACTACTGTGCAGAACCAATTGAATTTGTCAGCTATCAAAATATATATGATTATGCGACTTAATTATGAAGTTGGTTGTGAAAAAATACAATTAAGTCCTCTGTTGGGAAAAAACGAAATTACGCTCTTGACAACCCAATATCATTTTTGTTAAAGTTTTTGAAACATTATCGGCCGTACACCAAAGCTTGGATAGACAAAGCCAATCAAGAGCTACTCAAAACTGCATAATACGGCAGATTCTGGAGAAACTTGTTTTTACTCATGATCAGTTGGCTGACTTCCAAACCGCTTATGGCAACGTAAAGATGAGTTATTTGAGTCAATGGCAGAATACAGAATCAATTTGACAAATTGATTGCGCCGTAATCGACATTTAATGGTTGAATTTCTTTAATTTCAAACAATTAATGTCGTTTGCTAAGCCAATGAATGCATTGTCTTGTAATCGATTAAATTCCCGTTTCTAATGCGTTAGGCCGGAATGTAAGATAATTTGTTTTTATTAAATTCTCATTTTCACAAAGAATAAGATACATTTATACAATTTCTGATAAAATATCGCATTAGCTAAATACAACTTAAAGGTTATTTAGCAGTTCGTTTATTTAGGATTTTTAATGGCCACCCAAAATAAAACCAGGGCGGTAAAAAAGTATTGTGCTCTTTAATGAAGTTGTTGTTAGTTATTTCGGAAGTAAAATTCCTCACAATTTCTTTGGGCCTATAATGAAAAGTTTTATACTCTTCGCCAAAAAGCTGAACTGTCCTTAAGTTGAAAGGATTGTGCTCAGCAAGGCCAACATAAATAGACGCAGTGGAAGAAAAATTCATCAACAGAGAAATTTGACAAAAACTCTTCTTAATAAAGCCCAAATCCCACACATTGATTTTTACTTTGATTTGTTTCTCAAATATTATTTATTTGCCCTTTTTTGGATTCTAATATTGGTTGAATGACATATTGATCCCTAATCAATAGTTAAATTATCATAGGTAATAAAAATTAAATTTTGAGGAAAAGGTTTTTCTTGCTTTTTATTTTTAAATATAATTCTATTCTGATTTTTCTTCTTCATTATGAATTTTTATGCGTTGGTAGGCTTTCTTATCATAACCAATGCAGATCATAAAACAGCATTGGTTATGATAAAAAAGCCTACAATAATTTAGGGATTTTAACTTTTGCTAAATCAACATCAACTAATTCTTAACTTACACGTAACTATGCTAGATCTTAATAAAGGACTATACTTAATAACTTAACATAAAACAAGAGAATATCTAAAATTTATTTCCTTACTATTATTTTATATTTTACTTTTATTTCAATATGCAATATTAAAATATTTGCTGAAAATATATTTTATTGGACCATTCTGTAAAAAATGATTAATAGAATACAAAGGAAGTTGGTGGATCGTTTTCAGCCCCCATATTTTTTGTAAGGAAATCCATAGAAAAAAGGAAAAATTTCTCAAAAAACTTCTATTTTTTGGTGAAATTTATTAAGAAAATTAAAAATAAATGAAAATAAAGAATCATTGAGATCTTGGTCGCTTGGCAGGTGGGACCGGTTCTTCACCTTTGTCGTCGCTCATTATCGGGGTGGATGAGCTAGAAAGCGTTTCTCAAAGTGATAATGAAGATGAATTTCGCGGTTTTATCTGGACAATTCCAGACCAAGGTCATGACAAAATTTCTTACAACTTTGTTTGGTCTACTCAGATCGATGCATTCAAAACAGAAATATCGACGATATTGGCAAAAAGGCACATTGGTTAATAATTTGTTGTTCGTTTCGAAGTGAAACGAAAAAAAAATATGGAGCAGTTTTGTTTAATACACATATTCAATGATATCAGGCGGAATGCATATTCTGATGTAGTGGTTTCAGTAAATGTAAGATACTAATGTTGTGGTTTCAGTAATTTCCGAGTGTGTCAACCATAGTCAAATTCTTCTCAAGTAATTTCCGAGCCAATTAGAGCTCCAAACCGTATTGTATTTACAAACGAAAAGTGGATCGATATCTGAAGTTGAATCCACAGGCACTTCTTCATGTTAACTATCACTTTCAATCAAATCGTATTCCCCATCGACCTCCAATGATTCTTCATTTTTAATTTCGGCACATATTCAGCACATATACCAGTTGAAAAATCTTCATCACTAGACGATTCCATCAAACGTATAAGTTCTTTGTCCGACAATTTTATCGTTCGACTGTTAAGACTGTTCTTTTACTTGAGATAGTGCAAACAATAATTTTGCGTGCGTACATAATAGAATCACAAAGAAAAAGATTAAAAGTATGTGTCTAAGATGATGAATCGAAAATAACTAAATCTGTCATAAAGGACTCCTGCAATCTAATATGAAAAAGCTTAAACTGTCCTATTTTGAAGCGTTAAGCTCCAAGCAACAAAGTCGTGAAAATACGGTGTTAAGGTCCAAGGCAAATATTCATAAGTAGGTTGAGAAAATTTTACACTCATATATCTAATAAAATCTAAAATTCAATAGATTTCTTCACATATAAATACTTTCAAGTAGCCTTCGATAGTTAAATATTTTAGATTAAAATGAAGAACAAAAGTCTATCTGAACGTAATAATTGAACGGAAATGTTTTAACAAATAACAATAAATCCATCTGAGATTACCAGAATTGTTGGTACGTTGCCAAAATTTTCTAATTGCAAAATGAATGTGACGAAATTGAACTGAGAACGTTTCAGATTCCTTCTTGAAATAAAGAAACAACAAAAATAAACAGAGGAAAAATAATGAAAGCGTTTTACAGTTTCTTTCTTTTAAATTTCTTTACTTATTTTAATTAGTCTAACGAAAACACAAAAAAACTTTACGGATAGTCTGAGAAAGTTAAAAATAAAGACAATGTCAAGTGTAGAGACAGGAGGAGGTTATATTGAGACAATTTCAATTTTCGTTTTATTTTAGTAAATGTTGACCTTGTTTGTTGAATCTTGAAATAAACTATTCTGGATGGTCTCATTTTGCATGTAGGTGAACGCAGCGCTATACGGTGAATTTCCGCACCTCGAATACGCACTTGTTCGCGAATTAACGACGTCGCGTGTTGCATAGTCGCATGAAAGAGAAAATACCAAATTGGGCCAAAACGTCGAAACAAGTTGTTAGTGGTTTATAATTGATATAACCATGCTGACCATCAAACGGGGAGCGGCAACAGTTACATAATTCCAATATGGCATGCCTACGTACGATTACAAGCTATTCGCACCATTTTCATGGTCATTGCCAATTATCAAATACAAACACACCCAGTCAGAAGAGATTTACTTGTTTATCTTGCTGTCTCATTCAGGTTGATTGGTTGCGGATATTGCGTATTATAGCTTTCCCATCGATTCCTTGCATATGTATTAATGTGCGTATGTATTTCCGTAATTGATCAATCAAAAAGCTTTCGAATTCACCATTGTATTGATAAAATGGTAATATGACAGAAATTTTGAATGGTTGAATGGGAAAATGTTCTCTATAATACAATAACTTGCCAATTGGCCATTTCGTTCCATTAAGATGAATTCATCGTTTTTGGATTATTGTTCATTTATTTCTGTTTTGGTCTCTTAAATATAATTAATCGAATGACCAAATAATATTGTTATGGAGTAGACGAAATTATAATCTTCTCATTCAATTAATTTTTTCTGTTGGTTATTTTATTAATTAGAACTGATGGATTTTCCATTAAAACTGAGTACACAAATTTATGGCAATAATACCCCATATCATGAAGCTTACAATTAACTTGTATAATCGACCAAACACACTCAATGATTGATTAATTATTTTAAAAGTGATTTTATATAAAAACTTTAATAATATGACTATTATTTTCATAACGTCCTTAAAAGCATAAATCGAGTTCTCGGAATAAAAGAAATTCAATTAATTTTAATAAATGGCATCGAATTTTGAGAGAAATTGTTCTGTGGTTCAGAGCATAGTTGAGAGTACTTACATACATGGTTAGATATGAAAAGACAAGCCCGGTCTTTGACAGGAAAATTTTCCAAGAGCAGTTGGATGTACTTAATGATTATTTGTGGTTTTTAATTATTGAGGACTTCGACAAGAACATCATATCTTATGCAATCATTAAGTAAAATACCTCCCAAAACAATGAATTGCATTGCTGTGTGTAATCTGCCCTTGCTGTGGGCAATCTTCAGTGATACACACAAATCCCTAGAAGCCCATTAAATAATCCTATTTTTATCAATATTGTACATAATCTGCTTAACAATAGGGTTGTTAAATTTAGTTGAGTTTCGGGTTGTGTGAGAAATCTCTAGGTGACGAGTGGACTAATCAGCAGGTGGGATAAATTCTCCATTAGTCTGTGCTTTAATCAGCTCCTAACTGGCCGCACCTGTTAACCAAATGGCAAATAATACCCTCACTCATTCAAAAACATACTCACTGGTCAAGTAGCGAAATTATATAAAAATTCTGTTCCCGGAACCTGCTCAGAATTCGAATATATCGTACTGCCCTCACCTATAATTCGGCTTATGCTGTAATAGGTCATTTCACCAGAAATATCTATTCTAATGAGATTTACTTCAATTTTTAAGGAGCTTTTAGATTGTAAATATAGGACACTTTTATACAAAAATTCTGTAGTACTTTATTTTATTATTTATCTTTTTTATATATATCTTTTTTGTTTATTATTTTTATATTAAAAATTATATTTAGTTTAAATTAGTTTTGGAGGGCTATGGGGAATATGACAATTCGCAGCGTAACATTAGGTTGCATTAACTCGCCAATTGTTTATTAGATTTGTTGGGCTATGGAAATCATATAATTTCCAGTCGAATATTAGGCGGCGTTAACTGACCAACGAGAATAATATAGAAGTGGATTTTAGTGTTCTCTTGATAAATTTATTATGATTTAAAAACAATATTCATAGCCTATTTATACAAAATCAATTACTGTTCATTAATGCATTATCCATTGATGGCAGAAATATACTACTTTTCCATCAGCAAAATTCATGGGATTGAAAAATGAGTAAATTTATTTCAATACGTATTTGCTTATTTGTTTTTTTTTTTATGATAATAATTTACTTATCATATTTCTCAAATGTAGTCTAATATCTGAGGTGACTGGATTGAACATTCCATTACTATCCTTACGTGAGTCATTGAACAATCCATTCCGATTCATAATTGTCGATTTCGTTTTTTAATTAGGCGAACAGCAAATATGCACACAAATGCAATGTTCATTCAATACTTCTAAGTACAATAAGTATGCTACAATTCAATGACTACTGATAATTAAAAGGAAGTGAAAGTAGAAAGTGTATCTTTGATAAGATTGAGCAGGCGATAAAGTATACTGGTTTACACTTGAACGAAGGCAAAATTAACCATATGAATGGTGACAGTATTATACTGTTGTTTTGCGTGGCATACTTATCTTTAGACATTATACCATGAGTCTCCTACAACTATAAGGACTGAATTACGTTTATAGTCAGCAACCAGTCACAACAAGCGGATTACCCAAACTGTTTGTGGTGAAACCTATCCTAACCTCTGTTGTCATAAGCTGTAATAGAAGTTAGGGATAGGACCTGATATTCTTTGCCAGCGGTCTGGAGACCATACCCGCTATTTCGGCGGGGCATCCAGCTTCCTGGTTGTCCGGTTACGAATGAAGACGTTCAGGATCTCAGTCGACGCCAGCGGCGTGTACTGATCCTGAACGGAATGTGTGAAATTTGGCAACGTCGATGGGATGAGAGTGGGAATGGCAGATGGACGTACATGTGCATTTCGGATTTGTGCTTTACATATGCGTATGGGTTTGGATTTGGTCTGTACCTTGGGTATTTACTCACGGGACACGGCAGTATGAATGGGTTTATGCACAGGTATGTTCTTGCTGCGGAGGCTAGATGACCTTGTAGATCTAGCCTCCGCAGCAAGACCATACCTGTGCAGAAATCCGAGGGATTTGCATGACTTAGGTTCATGTGGAATCGTGGTGAATGATGAAGGTGTGGATGTGAGTGGTGTTTTGGGTGTGAGAGAAAGGTAATAATGCTTTAACAGATTTTCCGTGGCACTATTTGAGAGGAGAGTGAAAATGGTGCGTGAATGAGTGTGTGAATGCCACGTAGGGTGGCTACAACTGGGTGAAAAACCAAGGCCGATTCCGGTTGTACTTTCGGGTCTTGGTGAACCCGCGTACCTCAGATGGCTTAGCAATAATTCGGGAATTTACAAGCTTCCTGACCGTAGCTCAACGAGCGGAGTACAAACCGAAGTACTCTTAAAACGAAAATTGGTACTACGGGAATCGGGGTGTCCCATGGTGTTAAAACGAACTGTGCCCGATAATGGTGAGGCGCCTTAGGCAGCAATGTAGTGGCTGTGGTTAATACCCATATCTCGGGTACGGTCTCCGGATCGTAGGTAGGAGGTAACTGGCAGTAACTTGCAATTATCTCGGGTACTGTTACTGCTTATGACAGTAGAGGTTTCGATAGTCCTCGCCACCAGCAGGTGGAGTAGTCAGTTTGTAAATGATTACTAACTGTTAACTGCCAGTAATGGTGGTGCGTTGATTGAGCATAACTGAATCCCTATGGTCGTAAGCGACTCGTAGTTTAAGGTTTATGGCAACTAGGTCTCGTTAAATAACACATTATTACGTACCCGTTATTTGTGTATTAACCACAGTCATCACGTTTATGGCATCATAGGCATCTCACCATGGTCAGACATAGTCCCTTCAAAAACCGTGGGATACCCGCCTTCCGTGGTACCAATTTCCGTTTCAGGAGTACTTGGGTTTGTACTATGGTAAGGAACATTGTAAACTCCTAGTGATCGCTAGGCCAGCTGATGTACTTGGATTCACCAAAATTCGAAAGCGGAAATAGTAAATAATGAAGACGTCATCAGCATCAAAGGCGAATCATAAATGGGAATTATACGCTTGAAAGAATTAGGGTGAAAGAAAATAGCCAATAACAGTATGGAGCTTTCCACCACATTTGTTTTAGTTAATTCTATATGTGATCTTGCCAGTCCTGATAAATTCTCCAGAAACTTTTGTTATTATCAACCGTCACTGCGAACTGAGTCACTCTTCAAAACAGTATCGTCCTTAGATGAAAGAGTATAAGGATAGATAATTGAAGCGCCAATTGGAGGCCAAAAAAAAACAGAATACAATCTTAAAGCTACTCACACATACTTTTTTTTAAATATTACTCGAAGGTATTTAAATTAATTAAATAACTGCGACGGCTATTTAATTTAATAGTTTATAGTTAAAAACTGAACAAAAAATATGTTTTCTATGAAAATAGAATAAAAAATTAAATATTATAAAATATTCATAAAAATAATTGAATCTTTTTTATGATAAGAAATTTACTCACATCGTCATTACATGATTTTTTAGGATACTTACCTTGGATTTTTCTCAGGCACTATATATACGTGTATGTGTAGATTTATCTTTTTACATATTTGAAAATATGTGCAATTTTTGGCTCTTATGAAAATATACATAATTAATAAAACTTTCATCAGAAAGTAATCGGGTGACCAAAAATCTTCAGTTTTCGCAGAACTAAAATATTTTTTAACTGACCACTTAATTTTCTGTAAATATATGAACACATTAAATTAATAAAATTTATTATTCATATTAATATTAACTTCTTTCACTTTTCATAATAATTTCACTTTTTAAACAACTTTAAATACAATATTAAAAATGGTTTGTTTGCTTACATTCAATATGTCGGAAACGATTGTCAAAACTCTAAATTGATAGGTAAAATAGGCCATATTTAGTTATCCAAGTGAAAAATAGATATTAGACACATCAATTAAAAAACATTTATATTTTACTTCTCTGTTTTTAGAAACCCAAAATATTTGTATTAAATTTTTATAATTTTTTTGATAATATACAATACATTTTACACAACAGAATTTGCAGCTTCATTTTAAGTTAATAGATGGATTAGGGTCAGAAAAGATAATACTTGTTTTAATCGGCTGTCACTAGTTTATCTTTCCAAGAAATTTGTAGTATTTGCAAGGAATACACTTTTAAAATATAATATAAAATTGATTTTATAGCGCCAAATGGCCTCATGGTCGTGGTGATACAGAATGGCATCTGGCTCTTGTCTCAGAAACCTTTTAAGAATTCTACGTGGATGATATAATATTGTAGTTATTATAATATATTTTTTATTTATTTTATGATAATATGAAAAAAGCAGTCAATTTTTTGGAGAAAAATATTGTGTATAAATGAAACTGCAACTTTCCCAAACGGAGTATTTAAGAAACCATATCACATGGTTTCTATCGGGAGAGATTAATCAAAATATTACGTTCGAGATTCGGCATTCTGTGTGGTTGTAATTCTAGTAACGGAGTTGGGATAATTGTCAGATTTATGGGTATTGAATTCATTCTGCGGTAAGATAATGCACCGATTCGTAAGAAAAAAATGTTACTCTGTATTTATCAGTCATCAAAGACACTGATTAAGATTGTCCTCCTTAAGGTTTCGATCTTAATGGAGATAGAAAATATAGCCAAAATATTACTAAGCTTAGGATATTATCCCATCAGGCCTGAAAGGATTTCGCAGCTGTTTATGTTCAAACGGCTGTAAAATTTATGGGTTCAATCTGCCGAAGGATCAAAATATTAGATTTATTATTCATTTATGTTTTTTTCCCCTATTATCAATAAGTTTATCAAATATGATCTAAATAATTTATTTTAAGTTTATTTTCAACGTTATATATATTGTATAATTAATGGAAAACAAACTTGAAATTAAATTTCTGTTATCAATAATTACCTCATTGTTTGTTTCAATAATCATGTCTATTTTTATATTCGAAAATAGGAAATAATCACTAGGATAAATCTAGCCAATGTGGTGGATGTAGAAGCAATTTGTGATCTAATTCATTGTCTTGAAAACATAATTTTCTTCGCCAAATTCGAAAATTTTTCTTTCACAGCTTCGTTGAAACGATCCAGTATGTTGGCATAATACTCCCCATTAATCGCTTTGCCCTTTTCACGGTAATCGATGTGGATTATACCACGTGCATCCTATAATACTGTGGTCATAATTTTGTTGGCCGAAAAAGGCGCCTTGACTTTCTTTGGCGCTGGTTCGATACAAGAACCAAAGAACGACATAGACGACTACGTTTAAATTCAGCTCTTAAATATTTTAGGTCGATAACAAATCTCATCATTCGCTTTCTTTTTCAAAAACAAATATTTTATCGATTTTTTCCATTGTTTTCGATAAAAAAATCAAAAACGTTGTTCACTTTTAATGGCTGTCAGTGAAAAACGAAATGACGCAACTACATAAAAATTTGACAGGATTTTTATGAACGGTTACATTTACTAAACAGAGTTTTTTAAAAAAAAGTAGTATCACCATCTCTTGCTGAGGATTAGGTATTAATCATACAACCCTTTAGAGGAGGGATGTCTTTGCTAAAGTATATATACCATATACTTGTATTTGATAGGAGGTTAATATTATTTATATTGTATTTTCGAACTGAATTTTTTGAGAAAGGCCACAGTAACTATTTATCAATAATAATATTCTTTGCAATCATATTCAATAAAAATACAATTATCCTAAAAAATGTATACTGCCTGCCATCTTTTACTGTAATATACAATAGAAATTTGATTTTATGGTTAGCAGAAAAATAAAAAGGTAGTTTGTTTACCATTTTTTAAAATAGCCATATTTACTCAAGTTGCTTACATTCTATTAATTGTTTTGAAGAATTTTGTATCATGTCTTCGAATGTAAGAACTTTATGTCTAAACAGGAAATTTTCATTAATTTTGAAATATTACTGCAAGCACATAATCCGTGTCAACAAAGTCGGATAATAATCACTGGATCCGTTTTGTCAATGTCAAAGACTTAATCTGCTTACATTTCATTATCCTTCTTAAATTTATTGTATAATGTAACATTTTCTGATAAACATTCAGACTGTATTGAGTACTTTCATTTATATCAAAAATTATATTATTTTATTTGAACAAAGATGATTAATGCCGAAAACAGTTTACATTAATTTTTTTTTCAATCGACTATCTCTATCTGTAACTCAAATATCGAGTCTTACAATATATTTGCAGTAGTAAAAATAAAATTGTTAAATTCTACAGAATGTGCGATTTTTTTTTAATAATCTACAAACTTTTGCCTACTTGGTAACAGAGTTATTAGCGTACTAGACTACTATCCAGGGGATAATGGGTTCGAATCCCACTGAGGGAATAATAGGATTAGTAACAGTTGCGGATTATGTAGCCGAAAATTGTTAATATTTTTGATCAGAGCTATTTGTGAGAAATTTGAATTTGACATTATCATTGATCACATAAAAGGTTAAAATCATAAAAATGTACGGTGTTCCAATAAGAGTGATATGATTTCTAAGTGACGTTTCAGCCATTTGTAATATGTCATGATCTGTATTTTTTTTCATTGTATTCAGTAATATTTACAATTTCATTATGGAGAGATATACGCTAGAACAACGTTTACAAATTATTCAATTTTATTATCAAAATAATCGTCCTCCAATTGCAACTTTTCGTGCGCTTTTGCCATTTTATGGTTGTAATAATCGTCCAACTGTGCTCGCTATTCGTCGAATTGTTTAAAATTTCGAGCGTACATTTTCTTTACATACACATAATGTTCAAGTGCCAATAAGACAAAGAACCGCTCGAAGTAATGAAAATATTGCTGCCGTTCAGGCAAGTGTTGCTGAAGACCGCAATTTGTCGATTCCAAGACGTTCTCAAGAATTGGGACTGTCTCAAACCACAACCTGGCGGATTTTGAGAAAGGATTTGGGCTTGCATCCGTATAAAATTGTTATCACTCAAGAACTGAAGCCATTGGACCACCGTAAACGTCGTGAATTTGCTGATTTTGTCTTGGAACAACTTGAAAACGATAACGATTTTTTTAAGAAAATCATCTTCTCCGATGAGGCTTACTTTCATCTGAGTGGTGCGGTAAATAAACAAAACTGTTGATTCTGGTGCGAAGAAAATCCACAAATTATTCATGAACACCCATTACTTTCGCCTAAATTGACAGTTTGGTGTGGTTTTTGGTCTGGTGGAATCATCGGTCCGTACTTCTTTCGATATGAAGCTGGTAACACCGTTACTGTCAATGGAGAGCGGTATAGATCGATTATAACCAACTTTTTATGGCCGAAATTAGAAGAAGTTGATCTTGACAACATCTGGTTCCAACAAGACGGGGCTACGTGCCACACAGCACGTGCAACAACCGAATTATTGCGAGAAAAGTTTGGAGATTCGATTATTTCAAGAAATTGAAAATTGAGACATTGAATGGCCTCCAAGAAGTTGTGATTTAACACCATTAGACTATTTCTTGTGGTGTTATTTGAAGTCATTGGTCTTTATCAATAAACCAGACTCTCTTCAAGCTTTAGAAGTCAATATTGAACGTGCTATTCATGACATGATTTAGTGGAAAAGTGCTCGAAAATTGGGTTCATCGAACTCGTTCCTGCAAAAAAAGTCGTGGAGGCCATTTGAATGACGTTTTATTCAGAACTTAATTGTATCGATTGTACTTCACATTAAATAAAAAACATTTGAATTTCCTTAACAATTATTGTGTTTTTTGTTGAAAAGAAATCATATCACTCTTATTCGAAAACCATATAGTTTAGAATCATTAAATTAGATTGAAAACCTTCTTCAACAAAACTGCATCAAATTGTTTGTATTTACTGTGTCAAATCTGAACTTTAAAAATATTTCATTGCAGGTTTCTATTGACTTGTATAAAAACTTTTATACAGAATAATTTTATAGTTTCGTTTGATATATATTATTGTTGAAGTTCCCTGTTCCGAAAAATCGTTGATGATTCCTTTCGGATATTAGACTATGCATTTATAAAACAAAGAATAGTCCTTAACAAAAGAAAAATTGCTCAACAACCACGCTTCAGTTCTTGATGGTATTTTCGGCAATGAGCGAGCTGACAAAAGGGACACTTCACACCGTCCTATGATCATTGTAATACCAAATTTGCCGCATCTACCAGGATATGTGTTATCTTTGACTACGCATAGAAAAAAAATAAAATAAAATTTTAAAAAACAAGGTTTTTATTCATAAAATTCTCAGAATTCGGATTGGGCATGCTACACTCATCCATGATTTCCTTTTCAGCAACCAAACTCGTCCTTCAAGAAATTCCTGTTGTATTGAACTCAACATTTAAAATGAATGCCACTTCACCCAGAATATATTTTTGAATAGGATTCTTCCTCTTCTGGAGCTGCTATACCCAACGAATTTTTCCCAAGACCCCTTTTTAACATTCAAATATGCTCTTCAAAATTAAACGATTCCTGTGTTTTCTTACCAAGTAACCAATGACCAGTTTCGTTAGAAAAAGCTGGCAAAGCCAAACCACACAAAATATGAAGTCGCCAAATGGCCTCATGACAACTACAGATACTTTTATTCAAACAAACGAATAGTGATTATCAATAATTTGTTAAAATATTTCGATTACTACGCTTCAAAGTTGCTATTGGTTGTAGTGAAGGAAGGCACTTCGACTAAAAATTCAATATTTAAATTAAAAAATATCTTATAACCAGTGCTATGTAACCAAAAAATTTTAGATTAAATTCAGAAAAAAGCTTATTAAAAAATTGTTGTATGCAAAAAAAAAATTATAAATTACCTACTCGATTATGGCAAATGCCGTAATGAATATTTAATTAATATTTTCTTAGATATTTTCGCCTTTTCTCTGTTGTACAATAATAAAAATCAGAAAAAAATTGCAACAAATTATTAATGCACGAACAAACAAATTTTGCGTTAAAAAATAAAATATAAAATTTTTAAAATACTCGTAGTCTAATTCTGTAATATTTTATCGAATATAAATATGCATATTTTTAGATATAAATATCCGCCTTGAGAGAATTTATTATACAAATTGTAGAAGAATGCTTTTATACACCCTCGCGCGTAATTGTTTGATTACAAATTCATCGTCGGTGTTCTTCTTCTTTCAACAAACGTTGTTGAATTTTCTTTGAGCAATTTCTGTTGTAGAATGAATCGATCGATATTTATCAAGAAAATCATTATGTAAAGAAGCCTACCAGCTTATGCATATAAGTATGAAGGTACGTCGTAGAGTATAGAATCCCGAATCTAGTAAAAAAAAGATAATTTCATTTCGAGTAATTTTGTATTCATAATAATTACCTATAATGGACAACGTAATTTTGTTATCGGTTCTTTATGATATTTAAATTTGACGTGCTTAAACACAAAGTAATTTTTGCGATATGGATATCGTCTAATGGCAATCGTATAAACCTCATTAATTATATTATGCCATTTCAGTATTTTCTGAAATTTGCTTTAAGCTGTGATTGTTTATTTTTAATGTTAAATTATCTCCTATGCGTACATTCTACTTAGAGAGGGTTGTTAATTTAGTATAAACAATTCCATATTAATTAATAAATGAATTTATTGAATTATTAATAGACATAATTGGATGAATTATCGTATAGGAAATAATGAAAATTTGTTCAGAAAATAATTAAAAAATTGGGGTGAAACTACTATTCTAATGAAATTTTTGGATTCTAAAATGATTAAAGTTTTAAAATATTAATAATAAATTACTCCAAACATGTTTGATGCTGAAAAATAAATGTCAAATATTCTCGTAGATAGAGTCTTTTCATAGGGGTAGTATGTTTTCAAATGGACAGTGTAGCCATATTTGAAATGTCAAAATCTTCTGTCACTGTCAGTTGTATTCAGTAAAGTTTTCAATTTATTCATGGAAAGAAAAAATTAAAAAAAATATTTATTTAATAAAAAAATATCACTTTTATTGAAAAAGCTTACATATTGCGGGAAAAGTTTTCAACTCTTATTGAAAATGCTTTGAGCAATTTTAGAATCGCTTAGAATCAGTATTTTAAATGCCCTCTGTTATTAAATATTTTATAATACACACACGCTAAAGGAATTATGAATGTTTTACAATTTTCTAGTATACATCCAGATTGGTAGCTATCCAGAGAGTTGAAGATGAACTATACTTTTTAATAATAACTTGAAATGAAAGACTCAACAAAAAAATTCTTATATTTCATAGTACATTGGGGCCTAAGGATAAATTGATGAGCATTCTCAGTGAGATGAGTATTATGCTAAAACACCTAAATGGATGAAACGCAAGTAACATAGCTAGTTAACTTGAACATTGTTAATGGAAAATACGATAAAAAAAGGGAAGGAAGAAACACTCAACCAAGTGAATGTAATTACTTCCAGGGCGAATGAAATGAAGTCATCATCGTAGTAGAAATGAAGTCATCATCGAAACAACAAACCCCAGGAAGATATGTGTCAGGATGTAGCCATATTTGTGCGGCAGATTCCACAAACATATTGGCTATTTCTATTACCCGTGGTGATAAATGACATCTGCCGATTATAAACACTATCAACCAAATCAACTCCATTTTTAATATATTGAAGATTCTGGTTAGTAGTAAATTTAAGATTAGACAAAGTGAGGCAATCAGAATAATAACGGCCTACTGAACGGAATGTTACTCTATTCTCCCACTTTATGCGTCAGAATGCCAAGGAAAACGGCGGTCAATCACTGTATTCGACTAGCCAGTGGAGCACACCGGACTTCATCGGTGCACTCTATTTTTATAGAAACTAGTTAAAATCCCATTTTAACTATCACTGCTTAGTCAATATATACAAAACCTTTTACTTGCCAAAGTATCCTCTTCGCAATATTTTACAAAAAATTATTCCCAGTATTTACTCAAAAATAAATTCGTCCTCCCTTTTCTTAATGGTCTCTTAGTTGGAAAACGACCCATCAATCCTTTGGCTTATAATTCTACACTCGGACTGGTGGCCGTGGTTTTCAGCGGAATGGAGAGGGGCCTACGACACTATATAGTAACACCAATCCATCACTTTGGGAAGCTTTTCCTTGAAGTGGTGGATAGCTACTGATGACCATTCAACATTCTTCGCTGTTATCCAGATTGTTGTCGGTAAAAAATTTTTATGACGAATTGTGGGCAATTAGCATGGCAGTTGAGATTGCAATTATCTCTCCAAACATCGTAGTGGAAATATGTTTACCGGCAGTCTCGCAGTTTTGAAAGCCATTCTTCACCAGATTAGATCAAATAATCTGGTGCTCAGTGAGATTCGTCGCTATTTAAAAAATGGAAACGTCGAAATGCGTTGGGTTCGCGGTTACGCTGGTACCCTCAGCAAGGAGCGGGCTGAGCAGCTGAAGTCCCATTGAAATTCTAAATTTGCCGTATCTACTTAAAAAATGACATTTACTAACGGTGGAAGATTTTTTTGCACAAATTGCCCAAACATCAGACGGCAGTCTATTCGACAACCATTTCCAAATTCTGGAAAAGGAAACTTTTCAAAATTTGGTTTTGGCATTCCGCACTTACCCATAATTTCCTCTCAGTAACCAGAATTTTTTTTCCTTGCATTGTGAAGCAAAAGAAACTAATTTACCCTCTAACTTATGTTCGAACAGTTAGTTTCATTAGGGAATCTGGCAATGTCAACCCACACAAAACATGATGTCGCCAAATGGCCTCATGAGATTGTTCTAATTTTTATAATTTAATATATTTATATGTTGTTTAATATATAACAACATATATCAACAACTTTAATATTTGAATTGTTATGAGTTGAAATATCAGATTTGAAGTTGAAATTATTTAAAATTTATAAATACATATGAAAACAAAATAATTCTAATCGAAGCCTACGTGATTGTTGTGTGCTAATGCACTATAGTCACTAGAAGGTGCAATAAAATCTTAGGAGTATCTGCTCAGATATGGTATTTATATTCAAGCTTGGGGCGAATATATGGCAAGCTATAGAAATTAGTTATATCAGAGAAATTTAGAGCTACAAGATGGAATGAATTCTGTGCTAAGCTTGGTGAATCTGCCAGTTAAACTTACGAAAGATGGAACGCGCCTATGAGGAACGTTCCAAATCAAGAGCACAAGTTCTTCAGTTGTAAAAAGCGTTTTTAGAGGTTCGAGAAGTAGTGGAAAACTGACTTTGTTCATGCGGAACGATTGAGAAAAAAGCGGAAAACTAATGGTAATGTGGACGACTGAGAGTTATTTTGAGGTTAGAGTGATTATTAACTCTTTTTTTATAAAGACGTGCTTGATAGGCTAAGAAAAAGAGTTCTTATAACTGAAATGCTAACAAAAAGGTTCTTATATAAGCCAGCGAATTTGTGAATGTTTGAGATCATGAACTACTTTTGCTACTGTATCTGTACGAAAATAAACTTATGCCATGGTATCTTCAAAGCGCTATTGTATAGTCGGCGACAAGAAACTACCCTAAAGCGACGAACTTGCAGCAAAGTAAATCGTCAGTCTAATTAGCTGTCATTTGGAATGACACTATAAACAATCTCCAGGACGGAAGACGAGGTAGAATAATAATATCCGAAATTTGAATACTGCCAGTCGGTCGCTTTTTCTGAATTGCTTTGAGAACAACATTTTCAAGCGCCTGCGGAAGTAAATTTCATCCAATTTTCGGCAGTCTGATTAATTAAAATTACTTTTACTCGGTAATTATACTTCGAATATTTGCAGCATCATATGTCTTATTCCTATATTTTCTCCGGCTATCATCAATCACTCAATAACTTACCGCATCTGTTTTTTAATCATATGATCTTTAATTACGAGTACATAATTAATGGTCTCATTGTCTTAAAAGATTTATCACAAAAATTATATACTTTTGGTATTTTTCTTCAACTTATCATTTACAGAAAAATGCTTACAAAAATGATTAAGCTTTAGTTTCTATAAATAGTCTTTTTTCATATATTATATTTAGTTTTGTCCATGTTTAAAAAGTTTAGTCATTCATATTTTTGAATATTAATGTGTTTTTTCTTTTCGTATAGAATATTCTTCTCGTCTTTAGTTTCTAAAAATATTTTACGTAAATTGGGAATCTCGCAAGATTTCTTTTTTCGTCCAAATTTTGAGTTGAAATTTTGTTTTTCTACTATAAATTTTTTTTATGTTTGCCAAAATTAAAAATAATTTTGTACTTTTATCAGACAACTCCAGTTTTTTGTAATCCAAATTTTTCTTCGGCCCAAAAATATTACTATGTCCCTGTTTGCCAGAAAGGTCTTAGTACCAAAAAAAATCAGTGAGTACACTTTCTTTTCCGGTTTTGAGTATAAAAAGTTCTTATCTTTATTACGGATCCATTTTAGATTTGCCAACCTTTTTTTTGTCACTTAAATGTTTCCTATTTGAATACAAAACAAATCTTATTTGTTTTATTCTTTTACTTGTTCAGAAATACAAAATTATTTCCAATTGCTCTGAAACAAAACTTTTTTTTATTTTTAGGTCAATAAGTAATTATTGTTTTGCTGCGTGTTGCCGTGTCCATTAATTCATTATTGATTTTTGTTGTCTTTTTATAATAATAATAAAGTCAAATGTTGTTATTGAGGATACTTGGTTATCCAATACGTATTTCGAAAAGTACAGCCCTGTTTTTGACAACTGTCAAACATATTTGTTATCCAAGTTGACATTTGTTTAGTGTGCGGTTTGCTATTTTACATCATGGGGCGTTTTACAGATTAAGGAATTCATAGAAGGACTGCCGATTGAGCGCTAGAGCAACAGGCATTGAATGCTAATAAATGTTTTTACAGTAATGAGGCTCATATCTCTCTCGTCGGATATATCAATATTCAAAATTTTCGAATATGTGGCTCTGAAAATCCAAACGTGACTGTGGAAAAGTTATTATATCCGCGAAAAGTAACTGTCTCAAGTGAATTTTGTTTTGAAGGTGTCTTTTTTAGGAATGATCTGGCCTTTTTTAAATATTTTGTAATTTTCATAATTTAAAAAATTGTTTATATTATTATAAAAATATCCATTTTTTTCCGTTGAGATGTTTTGACAAAGTACTATTTTACTGACTTATTAATTAAACTAACTAATATAAATTGCTTGAATAAAGTCTAAATATTTATGTTAACTAAGTTGAACAAAATTGGATCGAATTCATTTTTGTGAACATTGACTTACAAAACACTGATAAAATATATTTTAATTGGAAGCGATAACTACAATTTTCTTTTCTAATAACTGATAAGAATTTTAATAATAGCTGACAATTAAAAATTATTATTTACTTGTTCAGTCTCCATTAGCTTTTGTACAGAGTATTAATTAAGTTTAGGTGTTATATTTTTGTACATGTACAAGTATATATGTATAAAATGAATTTTCATAAGCACATACTGAACCAATTACAATTAGAACTTACAATAAAAAATTAAAAAAGTATTAAAGTGAATGACACGAACACAGTATACATGGAATATTATTTCCAAGAAAACGAATTCTATCTTACAAAAGTACATTTCGCTTGTTGCGACAAAATGAGAGTACCTGGGCAAAATCGGGCATAGAAAAGGCTGAGGTATTTGCTAAGCACTTTCACTTCACACGAACACATAGAAGAAAAGACACATTCACAGAAAATTTATGAGAACTTCACAATTGCATTTCTTATAAGTTCTCAACCCAAATATTCTCATCAGAAATTAAATACAATATTTAATCGATCAACTTGTCAATAAAAAAAGCTCCCAATTGCGATTTGATAACTGACAGTTTTCATTGCATATATGATCAGTGGTATTCTTCATATCATCTATTTATCATCAAAATAATTCACATTTTCTTACAGCCCTATAAGGTTACTCCCAATTAATGAAAAATCCGAAAAACCGTTCATTATGTTCGTAACAACGTTTTTTTCGAACACCGTCCGTCCTTGCAAGCGTTGAATTGAGTTCGAATTGACTGCACTCTTTAGACTGTTTTGCCCTAGTTTCACTCCGCTTGTTTCTGAGTAGGCTATCGGAACTTCTTTACCTTGGTCGCTTGTATCTGACTATGCCTCGAACTCCCTTTCCTTGGTCTCTCGTTATAAAAAGTTTCATTCCCGATTATCCGACCACTATAAGCCAGCTTCTCATTAAAAGCTTTTTCTGTTACCATCCCTATATACACTCATCGTTAGATAGACAAACAATGATCGGTGTTTACTTCACACTCACATGTTCCTCTCTTGTTATTGTACTGACTTTGTTATAAAATCTACTGTTGCAATATTTATGTAGTTGTAAATAGCAATTAAAAAATTTTTTTGCAAGAATGTATTGTCATTTTATTTTGAGGTTTGGTAATTATGTGATTTCCGAAAATTATTGGTCAAAAGTCAATATCTTTTCCAAGTAGTAAATAAGAAGAAGAAATTCCTCAGTTCACCTTAACTCTAGTTAATTTTTTTTATTACGTCGATTTTTTTTCGAATACAAAATAATGATAGATTTATACAGAAATAAAACAAAATTAAATAAATATATTCAGAGTAATTTTAAGTGCACGTAGACTAATGGCGTTTTAATGATTGTGAAATTAGTTTCTGTACTAATACCAAAGTATGCGCCATTGTATGAATACTAACAAAACACCAAATATGGTAAAATTATGCATTGTTGAACGAACCCATTTCATATTAAATATTCATACGTGAAAATATGTTTATTTGTAATTAACCACAAATAAATATATGTGATTACTTTAAAACTGGGAGCAAACGCGAGAGGGAAAGTGATCTAAATCAAATTACACATAACCAAAAATTAGTTATCATATAAAAGCTTGAAAATATTCAAGAAAAGTTCCGTACTTTATTAATGGGTGGCAAAAAGAATTATTTTTTTTAGTCTCCAGGGAGGCGTCTTGTGGAAATGAAAAAGTTCAGCATAATTTACCGCGATTGATTTTTACTTTTTTACTGCGTTTTTATTCCATGCGAACAAATAAATCTAAAATGGGCATGGTGGTAAAAATATGAGTAAGGGAAACATTATTAGTTTGTGTGAATTGTTAGTTTGTGTGAACATCCAAACAGTATAACTACATACAATATATAATAAATGAAAAATAAATTAGAATAAATAATAAAATGCTGAAAATATTTTTGGAAAATTTACAGCTTTCTCGCTTTGGTTGTACATTTGTGGTTAGTTTGAAATAATTTTGTTCAATCCAAGGGTGAAGTCAAAATATAGCGAGTAGCCATAGTCGGGGCTAGATCCTTCGGGGCCAATACATTTATAACAATCCGTATGAGAACAAGAGTTAGTCAGCCATATAGTCGTCAGATAGTTTTTAGTCTTTTCGTTGTTGTTGAACCGTTCGGAGTTATTATTTTCCCACCGTTTTTGCTCCTAGCTTGACTATTATTCAGTTGTTCGGTTATATTTGATTATTTTAAATGTTTTTGATTTTATACAATTATGTAGAAATTAGTTGTGATGATGTTATGTTTTATGGGAAATTTACACAATGATTTTTAATTAAAAATGATTTAAAAAGAACAACTATTTAAATATAAACACTTTTTAATTTTCAAAACTTAAATCCAACAAAAAATATATATGAAAAAAAGAAATAGAAATAAAAAATCGGGCGCCTATTTTGTGAATTGTGAAAAGTTTATAGAAGAGAATCGTGAAAATTTCCATACTATTTAAGAATTTAGTCAAATTTATTTGGAAAAAAATATTAAACAAAAAGGATAACGAAACGAATAAAAATGATGTCATTACTTTCGTGCTTTCAGTATCCAAGCAAAACAGAAATGTCGGAAAAAACGACCGGCAGACAATTGCAGAGAATCCTCCACTATTCGGGGGCTCCTCTGCGTCCACTACCAGCTTTCAGACGGAACGACTGCGCCATTCATGATGTTGACTGTGATGAGGTTTATCCTGGAATCTACATAGGAGATGCGTAAGTTTATTATTATTGTTGTTTTTTTTTGTTTTATTTTCGATAGTTTTCATCATTATTTCCCCGCGAATTGTGTCCTTCATAATCATTCACATTATATTTACATGTATTCATATTCATTATTTATATTTACGTAATTTGTTTATTCTACGTTTCGTGTTTAATTATCCTACCTTATATATACATACGTGTACATAAATAAATAGTATTATTTCGATATACAATATATTTCCTTGGCACATTCATAACATATTCCAAAACGGTTTATTGTTTCTACATAGTTTTATCATTAATTTTTATTTTATTAGATTAATAAAAAAATATTTTTTCAAATGAAAAAATTTTCTGTTTTTATTTTCATATCTTTTGGATTAATTTGCACGCACAGTGCATCCGCTAAAAATAAAGTTTTCCTTCGAATGATGGGAATCACACACGTTCTGAACACAGCAGAAGGATCACGATATGGACAGGTGGATACCGGGCACATATATTATCGAGATATGCCATCAATCAGGTTAGTTGTTTTTTATTATATATATATTGCTGTTTTTATATAATAATATTTTTTTTTTTTACTTTTTTTCATATTCCTGTTTATCTTTAAGCATTTTCATAAAATGTTCGATAATTGAGGTTATTGAATTCTTAGTACGAAGAATATTTAATATGTGAATGAAATTTTTTCCTTAAGAGTATGTAATTGAAAATCTTTCTTTTTTTTATATTTATACACTGCTTAACTCCTTCCTTTTATTATATTTTCACTGTAAAAATTCTTTTGTCATAACTTTAGGAACATTTTGTTCTAATTGGTATTAATTTTTTTTTTTTTGATCACCCAAGAAAAACGGATAAAAAGTGTCAATGGTGTCTTTAGTGTCAATTTTCTTCGAAACAATGAATCCTCTTTTAAGAAATATAATTTCAGATGAAGCAGATCGTTTTTTTACTATCCTTACAAGATTTTAATAACAATTCATACCGAATTATTTTCAAACTGACTCCAGCATCAGCGTCAAACGATTATGTCGCACCACTTCTTAACTCTGCTGATGAACAAATAAATATCTGTTTAACTTTAATTAGTCACTTCAAAGTACCTTTTCTCTGTTTTTCGTGATCAAATTTTTTTAATTTTAATTTAACCTATTTTTCTATTTTCTAGATTTTTTTACTATCGCTGATAATTCGTTCACCATTCGTTCCCGTATCTCCACTTTTCTAAGCTCTCTTATACGATTTTCCTATGCTTTGCAACTGCACTAATTTTATTTACTTGCAGTAATAAATATTCGTATATAATACGTTCCATTTCAGTGATTGGAAATACGTTTTATTCATTTTGTGTCAATTTTTTTTAACTTCTTTTAATTGCAAACCCAACCTCAGACAAGAAGATACATTTGGCCACGTATTAATTGACTCTCGACCTGATTCTTGGTCAAAATTCCGTTCAATCATAGACAAGAATTAAATGTACTCAACTTTTATTTTCTTTCTTAGAAAACACTTAATATTTCATGAACTGTATATGTTTGATACAGGATATAAAATATTTTTAAAAATTACTTTTGATATATTAGGTAATTTAATATACCTTTGATATATGTAATAAATTTGTAAAAATGACCTTTGATTACAATTGCAGAAGACTTTCTGATTGTTCTTTTCTTATTGAGCATTACAACCCTGTGTAGCTTTGGGCTTGCTTTAATATTTTTCTCCATTCATCTCTTTCGATCGCTTTCTACTTCCAATTGATGATTCCAATATTCTGAAAAATTTCCACCATTCCATTCAGCCACCTTTTTCTGGTTTCTTCCATTTCCGGTTTACTAACATATATAACTGATTTGTTGGTATTTTACATTCCCCTTGCTTGTGGAGATATGACCAAGTCATCTGAGCTGACTAATTTTGATTATTTTCATGATGTCAGCCTCTGTGAAGAGATGATATAGTACGTCCAATATCGGACTGTATATTCTTCTTAGTATTTTTCGCTCAAAGAACCCCAGCATGTCTTCATTGGTGCTTCGTGAGGCACCGCACCACGTTTCTGAATCATACACCACCACCGGCCTTATTAAAGTCTACTAAGATCGCGAAATTTTATTAATTCTACTACTCTGATCCCCTGTATAATGCTTTTTTTAATTTCATCAGTAACATCGTTGGTTAAATTAACATTTGCCATGGATATTTAAACTCGTCAACTTTTTTATCAATATCAATATCGGAAGTTCTTGGAACTGATGTTTTTTTAAAGCTAACATATATTTGGTTTTAATTTCATTAATATTTAAGCCTGATGGAATAGCGTTTTCTATTATATTGTGACACTTTTCATTTACGACTGCGGTGTTCTATCCACTCGGATCAAGATCATCCGCATAACCTACAATCTGGATAGATTTGGTGTAAATATTTTTATCTACTTCGATCTTTGCGTCTGTGAAAATTTTTCCTAGCACATTATTAAATTTTAGGGAAGCTAAAAAACCCATCTCCCTGGATAGTCATATATATGGAAAGCAATGAATGAAATAGGAATCCTGCACAAGCTTATCAATGTGACCAAGATAACCCTGTCTAACTTCCGCAGCCTAATCAGCCGTCCAGGGAGATGGGTTTTTTAGCTTCTCTACTTTATATATTTTCCCGTTTCTTTCTTTCTGCTCACTAATCTTCTGTATTTCTTCGACTGTCTGGTTTTCCCATTTACTCTTTCCTCTGATCTTTCTTTATGGTATAGCTCTCTGACTGATCGCGTACCAATCTGCAGCATTCTCAATCTCGTTTTATTCTTTGTTTCGTCAGCAGTCTGAAATCGCCGCCATGCCATAAGCTTCTTCGACGTTCTTCTATTCTGAAAACCTCTTCAGAAATTTTTTCCAACATCAAATCTATAGGATTTTGCATTTGCACTCGTTGTTGCAGACGTTTATTAGCATTATTTAGCAGTCACTTACCAAAAAATAGACAAGACCTTAAACGTGCCTCCTATAAAGTATTGCAATGGATTGTTCGGAAAGTAATTTCATTTCATTATCCTGTTGGAACACTATACCTTTCTTATTAACCAATTCTGACCTTTTTTCTTTAAGTAAATCATTCAATTTGTCCAACTAATGACAGTACTGATCGTTTTGTTGCTCGGTAGTAGCTCAAAATAATCGATTTCTTTGAAATCCCACCAAACAGATAACATAACCTTTTTTGATGAATATTGGCTTTGAAAGTGCTTTGACCAGGTTCATCTTTTCTACACCAGGATCTTTTGTGCTTAACGTTGTTGTAGACAACTCATTTCTCGTCCCCAGTGATTATACGCTTCAAAAATGGATTATTTTCTTGGCGTTTGAGAAGCAAATCACAAACGTCAATACGACGGCACAAATTTTTTTTCCCGTAAGAAGATGAGGAATCCATATGTCGAGCTTTGAGATTAAACCTAACCGTTTCAAATGATCATGAATACACATCGGATAATTTTTTTCTTGCTTGAACAGCATTTTTATCTTTTCTATAGTAAAATAGTAAAATATGCCGAAAATGCTGTTTTTCACTTTCCATATTTTAAAGTGTATTAACCAAAATCTACTTTGCAGAATCAATCGAATTTTTTCACAACCAAGCCTTGTTATGTCAGATGTCAAATATGATTATGCGACAAAGTTTGTTGTGAAAAAAATACAATTAAATTCTCTGTTGGGATAAAAACGAAATTACTTTCCGAACAACCCAATATAATCGAAGGATCTAGATTTCTTACTAATAAACATATAACTTAATAAAATACAAAATAATTTCCATTTAAATTATTATATATACTTATGAACGGTACGGTACTCGCGCTCTCAGTAAGTACTCAAGAAAATCATAATTTTTTTTTATTATTTTGCATAAATTGTATCCATATTTTATGTGAAGAAATTTTTAAATTATGAATTACCCGTAGCAAAGCGTAAAATCCATTTTCTAATCTAAATAGAAGCAAATTAATGAAGTATAAATGCTCGTACGAATCATCATAAAATATAGTGTAATCATTCTGGTTTTGAATTGAAATTATTTATTTTGTGTTTTTATTACATTGTAATCAAAATAATATGCAAGTACAGAGCAATAGATATTAATTTTTTTGATAAATGAGGAAATCAAAACAGAAATTCAAGGATCTATAACATAGATGGTATTACTGTCTATAGAAAAGAACGGAGGGTAAATCATTTTCATCTTATTATCTCTTCTTATCTCCAAAGTGTAGATTTATTTAGTTGTAATTGTTCATTTTATAATTTGATTGCATTTTGAAGCATCTACTTATTGTTATTACTTAAATTGTATCTCATTTCTTCAGTAGACGTTAAACTGTTTGCGTCACTTTTAATTGAATTACATGATTATGAGTTTAAAGATTTAATAAGCAAACGAACATATATACTCGTACGTCATTTACTTATTTTGATTTTATGCCAGATTACTTCTTTATCTTTAAGTAAGATGCTTTAGATTTTGGCATTAAGAAAATTTTTCCACTCACTGAATTCCCATACTAAAAGTTAAATAGTGGTTTCTTTTTAACCGTCATTCACAAAACATAATATATGTTAATCACAAAACTGGTGAAAAATCACCAGAACGAAATTTAGCAAACCAATTTTGGTTATACCATCTATTGACAAAATCCGCAATCACTTCTTGTGTACCTGCGATGCGTTCTTGCCTTTTCGGAAATAATACAATAAAATATGTCTAAAATGCACGTCTTGTCCTTCAATTTTTAAATTTGGAGAAAAACAAAACTAAATAGCTAAACGATACAATTAAAAGCCGGAAGTCCAAACAACAAGAAAACAATATATGTTAGGTGCTTTGAACACGTTGACATAACCAAAGAATGAGCTAATACCATCTATTGACAAAATCCGCAATCACTTAGTTGACAAACCAATAAATTCTAAAAAATCCCATATGTTTTTAAATATCAATCATCACTTTATACCGTTTTTATGTTTGACTTCAACTTGATAGTATACTTTAAAAGAAACCAACCCAATTTTACAGCCTCAGTCGATCAAGTATATTAACATTTTATAAAAATATATTTTTTCCGTGGCGCTTTTTGTTAATATTTGTATTACTGAAAGAATATAGATAAAAACGTCGATTCGAAAAATTATTTTTCTATTGCAAAATTTCATAAAAGAAAAATGATTAATAATATTATAGAGCCTTATATATGATATAAGGTAAAAATAAATACCAAGATTTGCTTAATAATTGATACCGAAGTATTTATTTTCGGTGACCGCAAATTTTTTAGATAACATTTTTACAGACTACAAATTTAGGAAAGAAATTTTGGTGTTATTATTTAAAAATCAATTGTTCAATTAGGCTTAACACATATATTCACCTTTAGGGTCTTGTTATTAATGTAGATTCGACCAAAATTCATCTTGTGCTCAATTATAGACAATTTCTAGATTCCTATTATAGATAAAAATTAATATTATTTATCATTGTGAAATATTATAACATTAGTACTAAGTTCTGTTTTGCATTCAGTTTTATTTTTATATTGGGTGTAAGGGAAAGTTCTGTTAGTTTTTTTTTCTAAAGAAAAAACTAAATTTTTTTCACTTTTTATTCAAAAAATAATCCAAAATATAATTTCTTTTATTAGTTACAACTGTCTGCCAGCGTTCTGGCAGCTTTTCCAAGTCCAGCGTTCTGGCAGCTTATCCACTGCCATTGGGATACCCTCATAATTTATATATTCATTTCTATCAAAAAAGTTTTGCAGCGACCTGAACAGATGATAGTCAGATATCTGGAGAATATGCTGGCTGAGGTAGAGTTCCCAACGCAAATCTGCAATTTTTTGTACGGTTTTTCTTGCCACGTGCAGTGTAGCGTTGTCATGATGAAGAATTACACCCTTTCTTTTGGCCAAATATGGACGTTTATTTTGAATTTCTTTATTCAAAACATCAAGTTCCGAACAGTTTCGATCAACATTGACCGTATAATTTTCTTTCAGCAACTTATATTGGACAATACCCCTCCGATCCCACCAACGACACAACATAACTTTCTTTTGCTACACGCCAGATTTAGATGTAGTCTGTGGTATCTCCCCTTTATAAACATATGCCCTTTTTCTTACCACATGTTTATAAACTATCCACTTTTCATTACCAGTCACCAAGTGGTCCAAAAACGGTTCCTTTTTGTGATGAGCAAGATTTGAAGAACATATTGATATTCGATTCTTAAATTTTTTCGCTTAATTCGTGTGGTACCCAAACAGAGATTTTGGACAGAAAAGTCTGTGGAATTTAAAATGGGATTTGTCCTGATCATACTGCGTAGCACTCCGTCATTGACATCTGTTGGCCTTTCTGATCTGGGTTCACCTTTCAAAGAAAAATCACCCGAACGAAATTTCGCAAACCATCTCTGGCATGTTCGAACTGTTACTGCGTCTTCTCCAAATACGCCACACAAGTTTTTTTTTGCCTCCATCGCGTTGTTCCCTTTTTGAAACTCATACAACATACAATGTTTTAAGTGCACTTTTTCTTCACACGTTGACTGTTTTACAAGTTTAAAAAAACTGATAAAAATACGAAAAAATGTGTATAAACCGTCAATCATACAGTAATCTAACGGTTTAAATCGATTTCAGTCGAATCAGAATTCTCGCTAAGAATCCACAACGCATACAAGTGCAAGTGTTCAAAAACGACAGATCTTTCCCTTATACCCAATATATATTCATAGTTTTAAACGTAAAGGTAAAGATATATTATCTTTTTATTCTACGTGAACATTATCATCATTAACGGCGTGACAAGCGGGAGTCTTGTAATGTCCTGCTGAATCAAAGAAATTTAGACATTCCCAAAACATGCTGGAAGTGTTGAGCGGTCTTCCAGTTCAACACTTGGCATGAATTTGGCATCCTGGCTAATGTTGTCGCTCCACCGAAGGCAGAGCCTACTCGTCTTTTGGAACTATAAATTGAGCCACTGTAGACTAACCTGGTAGGATCTTTCTCGTCCATAGGGATTAAGTATTTAGTCTACCGCTTGAGTCATGAATCACTTTTCCCAGAACAAAGAAAATATTTAATTTAATGGCTCTGAAAGTGATCCTGCTGTTTTTACTCTTCCTCTCACACTAGTTGTAGTGAGCCTAGTAAGTCTAATTACACATACTAGACTCTCTAATGGATGTGGCTGTACTATCATAAGCGGCTTCAAAGTCGATGAATAGATGGTGGATCGGTTGCTACAGAGAGAAGATCATATCTGTCTCTGATATCCCACATTAATATTCTTTATATTATATACTTCTTTTTATTAAGTGATTATCTTTTATGCTTCAGTAATACCGAATTTCTGGGCAATATGTCATCAGTTTTTTATTAAATGTTCATCGATTGATAATTTTAATAAGAATTTACAATATTCACGGGAGAAATAAGTTACTCGGCATTTGTAATAAAATCATCAGTCACAGAATATTTCTGTTATTTCAGTGCTAGTTTGTTCTTATTGTACAATATTATTCCAGTGCAGTAAGTTCCGTAGGCTCCGTGTTTCTAAAATAATTACAGTTTTTCTATTTAATGACATCTAAACAATTTTGTCTGTCACTGTTTCAGAATTCACCTTACAATACGGATTGGCGCACGAAAAACAACATTATCACTAAATAAACATATATTCGTGAATAATTTTTTGTTATTTAAATTTTTTTCCAATTCAAAATAAACCAACTAAAATTTACATTAGTTCTTTACTAATAAATTCATAGTACGAGTATAATCAAAATAGAAATGCCCTTGAATCGGTGTAGATTTATAAAAACACGCGTTTTTTTTACAATGCACGTGGTTTTTTCGTCTATATTTTGTTGATTTATAATAATACGAGTATAATACAGTTATTATAGTATTAAAGATGATAATATAAAGCATCATACAATTTTATTGAAACCACATGTTGTCCGAATTCTCATTTCACTTTAAATAATTAAGTAGTCAAGTCGTTATAACTAAAATAAGTTTATTTCATTTTTATTCAAATTTTTCTTGAAATAAGAATAAACTTTTTTGAAAAGTAGATTAGGTTAGTTATTATCTGCTAATGATTATTAATTTTTTTTGTTGCCATTCGAGATTGTCTACATTTGATATGAGTAGCGATATTTTTCTTACTTACATTCTTTAATAGACTGTCTATTAAAGTATAATAGAAAAAAGATAAGAATTAATTTAGCATGTCATAGTAAGGTGTGAAAGTCTATAGAAAATAATTGAACATTGTTCAATTATTTGGTTGGAGACTCGGCGCCTTCAATGAGGTTGGCGCACGATTTATCCTCGAGGGAAGATTCTTCAAAAAGCACTGTCCCATACATCATACGAAATAATTTACTATCCTTTCCACAAATCCAATATAATAGCCAACTTCTAGTACAAAGCAACTTGATATTCTTGTTCATGAATAATGTAGCATCTACTGCTCTTAAAAGAATTAAATTTTAATCATAATATGAATTAGGAAATCACCTCTTGAGTACATGTATCCGTAAAATTTGAAAATGGTTTTGAATAACATTGCCTAATTTCACTAGATACACGGCATGATCTTCAAACCGTGGATATTGCGTTTTGGCGTTGTTGAACCTAGTTCTCCTGGTAAATTCATTTTTCATTGCTTGTAACAATACGATTTAAGAAACCCTTTTTTCCTGTCTCCCGATATGTATGTCTTTCAATTGACATGGGACCCTACGAGGGTGGGGTCCCATGTCAATTGAAAGACATACATATCGGGAGAAAAACGGAAATTTTGGAAAGGTGGCAATTTATTTTTCCACATAATCTTCTTCAAGCTCGATACACTTGGCCCAGCGATGCTTTAACTTTTTTAGCCCTTCCAAAAAATACATTTTCTCGAGGGAACAAAATAGGCCTCCGTGGCGACGATGACCTCCTCATTCGACCCAAATCTATTCCCGGCGAGTGATTTTTTCAGGTTTTGGAAACAAAAAGTAGTCACAGGGGGCCAAATCTGGAGAGTACGGTGGATGGGGCAGCAATTCGTAGCGCAATTCGACCAATTTGGCCATGGCGACGGCGGAGGTGTGAGCCGGCGCGTTGTGGTGGAACAGCACTTTTTTCTTCGCAAAGCGGGGCTGCATTTTCTTCAATTCGACGTCAAATCGGCCCAATAAGTCAGCATAGAAGCGCCCCGTGATTGTTTTACCCTTCTCGAGGAAATCGATGTGGATGTGAATCCCAGAAAACGGTGGCCATCACCTTTCCGGCCGATCGAACAGTCTTCGCCTTCTTCGGAGCACGTTCGCCGGGTGAAGTCCACTGTTTCGACTGTTCCTTGGTCTCTGGTGTGTACCAGTGAATCCATGTTTCGTCGATGGTCACGAAACGACGCAAGAACTCCGCTGGATTGCGCTGAAACAGCGCCAAACACGTCGCCGATGTGGTCTCACGGTTGCGCTTGTTTTCCGGTATGAGCAAACGCGGCACCCATCGCGCCGACAGCTTTCTCATGCCCAGTTCTTCGTATAGAATATAATGCACCGTTCCTACTGCGATGCCCACAGTCTCAGCTATCTCGTAAACCTTCAATCGACGGTCTGCCAATACGAGATCGTGGACTTTTCTAACGTTTTCCTCCGTAGCAGCCGTTTTCGGGGCACCTGGACGTGGCTCATCAAAAACCGACGTGCGGCCACGAACAAATTCGTTGAACCAATTCTTGACGGTCGCCATCGAAGGAGAAAAGTCACCATACACAGCATCCAAGCCATCTTTGATTTCGCTGCGCGTTTTCCCTTCCAAAAACAAGAATCTAATCACCGAAAGATATTGTTCTTTTTCCATTTTTGTGCATCCGACCGACACGCTCGCTTTCAAAGGCTCTCAAAACAAAACTAATGAAGGGAATCGACTGAACCTTTGACAGTAGGCTACTAAAGGAATGTACTGCACGATGGTAAATTTCTTTTGTGACAGCAGTTCCATCGGGCGGTGAGGCTAAGTACTTGTTGAATGACGCTCGTATTTCCTACTTTTTGGACCATTTAAATTGCATGCAAACATATACCGACAGGAGATATATCAACATTTAAGGTAGTTCACAAATCCTCGAGTGTTTGAGTTGAATTTTTGTCAAAGAATTCTAACAGTTCTGCGTCTTAGAATTTTACGTTGCCACTCTCGCTGAAATCAGCATCTTCAAATCTCTGAAACTAGTTTTTCTATGTTTAATTCGATGGTGTATGATGACCGTAAATTTCAACCAGTAAACGATACGTTCCCGCAGGACTTTTCCTAAGAACTATATTCTATAAGTTACCCTTAAAACTCAAGTGCAAATGTATGACCGAACACGAATCTAGGACCACTAGTGACATTATTCTAAAAACTGAAAGAACTTATAGAAATGATCTACTATTTCCATCCATTGTAACGCAATTTTATACTGGTTGTCGAAGCTAGTCCTATACAGAAAATTGTACGAAATATGGTATATTAAAATTGGCAAATCGCGACAGATATAAACATGACCGCCGTTAAGGTAGTACAGACGTTAGCGTACTTGACCAAGGAGTCATGGGTTCGTATCCCACTTAGGCAAGATCCTACGCTAATTTCCAAAAACCACTTTTAATTTCTTTATCCCATTATCCTGGCACACCTGAAAAAGTCATCAACCATCAGAAGCACGAAAACATCAATACCAGCTTTCGAAAGATAAAACCAATCGTGGATAAGTACCCGTATTAGTCAAAGACAACAACCCGACATTAACCCCTGCTACTGGACGAAAGCATGGCATCTGTACGAAAATAAGCAATAGCACAGATAAGTATATATACTTGTCTGGGGCTGTATATACTTATCCAATCATCTGGTAAGCGAAGGCAAAACCCGGGTTTTAAAACCTATATAAAAAATGTGATCCGAACATGTTCCTTAAACGGGAAATAGATACTCGTGTAGATAGATAAACTTTACCACTACATAACTCCTATAAAAGACCTCAGTATATAACTTGATCAAATAATATACTCCTTGTTGCTCTCTAATTCCGTAGTAACGTCACATCTGAAGGAACTGCCGTTGCAAAATCTTAAAATATAAAAAATATTCGTTATATAATCTTCTTACAGAATATAGGGATATTTTCCTACCCCACTTTAGATGGTAGAGAGTATATATGCATATCTACCGATGTTTTTTAAATTTTACATTTAAAAATTCTGAGTTCTTTTGAATCCTAGTTTGCGAACATTCCCGGGAAAAATCGTCGTTTAGATTCATTCTTTAGCTTTGTTTTGTTTTAGAATATGTAATAAATTTGATTAACCTCAAATGGGAGAAAGCAGTGTTTATGCATTTCGACCTTGTATAATAACATATATTTTGCCAGGGGCGACTTTATTACGCCAAAAAAATAATGCCACAAATAATATACCATATTTTGCCATAGAAATTGTTTTAAATTATGTTCGTTACAATTTACCGTCGACTGCATGTCTCCAGGCCGGTTTTGGATTTTTCGGCATTTCTAGCGGTTATGTTGTGATGTCCATTGTCGTAGTCCTGTTTATTCATTCTTGTTCGTATTCTCTTGTTTTATTTTGTTTCATTACCTGTGTCGTTTTCGTTATTGTTACTAGGTCTGTTTAGGGTTGGTATAAGGTGGTTTGTATAAGAGTCTTTGTCGGTTTATATTGTAATATAAATTTTAATGGTTTTTTGTTTGTAAATATTCATGTGGAGTGCCCGTCCTTAATTTTGTGCTCATAGTACTTTGATTGTTTGTTGTTTTGGTTTCGTGGTTGTGTTTAATTAAGTGTCGTGCATAATTTGAGTCATCTGATTTTTACCATTGCATACTCTTATATATTCCTTGTATTCTATCGTCGCTTTTTGCCTCTCTTGTCCTATGTAGAAGGACGTTATTCTGTACGCACTTATGGTAGTTTGCAGTTATGTTTTTATATAATTTTGGATTGTTATTCTTTTAAAAAATTTAAGTTTATCAGTCTTTCCAATGTACTTTTTATCAATGCATCTTTTCCTTTGCATCTTGAGCCTGTCAAAAACTGATTTTCGGTATTTCTTGCTATATTGAACATTGTTTGCTTGTTATTATCTTTTGCTGTACTATTACTTTTTTTAGGGTAGTTTGTCATGTGTGATTCATAACTCCACTTTTAGTTGTGCTACTTACCATATTGTCTCTCTAGGTTTTAAACGTATACCTTCATCAAAAATAACGTAGTTGGGTTGCGCATTCCCAGTTATGTGGTATATTTGAAAATTTCTGTTATTGAATTTAGAATATATTTTTTGGTATTCCCCTTTTTTGGATTTTTAGAGAAATTTTATTTTATGAATAGCTTCTTTTCTGGATAGATAAAGTACCTTGATGTATTATGTATTTTAAACATATTATGACATGTTTTATGTCATTTCATTTATTCTTACGTCTTAATTTATATATAAGTTTGATCGAGTTTTATTTTATTTTGCATGCATTTTTGAAGTTTTACGTTTGTGGGTAAATATTCTATACCAAAAAGTCTTATTAAAGTGAATATGTTCTTTGTGTATTTTTAATAGTACTATTCAAAGCGGAGCCCTTCAGGTCATATTGTATAGTCGAGATATGCTATGTTACTATAGTATGTTTGTATAAAGCTTTTTTTTATTTAAGGCTTTCTAGTATACGACAAAAGTCTTTGTGGAATCTAGTAGCTCGCTTTCCGAATGAACTACTCTATTTTTCTACACTGTATTTATAAAAAAATTCAAATCATAAAAAGTGGTCATTAAATGTTTAGAGAAAACATGCGCATTGATATATTAATTTTTCTTTACTTTAATGTATTTTCGTATTGTTTGCATCCAAATGCCAACGGTAATTTTGTACAAAATTTGTTTTCATTCTCGTGACAATAAATTATTAATATTTATTGATTATTAATATTACTCTTAGTTTATGATTGCACGATTCAGTGTAAAGTAATTGTCCAAAACAATAACTACATATAAGCTCAAATCGATTTTCATATAACTATTGTACTTTCACCTCCAATGTACTTGAATGTAGTAAAATTACGTATCCTTCAAAAAAATATTTTTCTTTTATAGTAAATGCCAATGTGGTTAAAGTAAAGGTTGCTTCTAAAACTAAAAATGACCATTCTTATTACCAAAAGTTTCTGATTCGTCGCTTTTCGAACATTTAAGGACATAAATAAAAAAAACGAAAACTTCACTTTTATCTTTTTAAAAAAAATTCAAAAATAAAAGCAGACAAAGAATACTACAATCAACTCTTTATTTCATATAATTCACTACAATAAAATTCAAGGATATTCAAGATTAATTATGGGCAATTGGGAAGAAAATAAATGAATAATTTTGAAATACAGGCTGATAGATATGTAAGTGCTTTTTTGAGCGAATTATATGTTCACTGAGGCTTATTTTATATATGAAATAAGAGAGAGAAAACCAAAAAAAACAATAACAAATAGAATAAAATTGAGTTGGGCATTAATTTTACTCCCACTATTTTCGATAATGTATTCTCTTTTTTCTATGTAAATAAAAGTCTATAGAATGAAGTTGATAATTAATACGACATAATAAAAATATAAGGATAATAATGACTATATAGTAATAAAATGTAAATTACTAAAAGTGGAACGAGAGGAGTATTCCTTAAATCCTTTCGCTAAGTAGGACACAATGGCCTTGTTTTTATCCAACAATATGCCAGCTAATTCAGTCCTTTTAGCCACTATTGGTAATGAGGGTGGAATGGATGTGGTGTGCACATGAAGACGAATGAGACATTCGCCACTATGATTGAAATAAATTCCTTTTTATTGTCGAAAGCTAATTTTTACTGTTGAAAACCCAATTATTCTACATTTTCAGACCACCTATTTTATTTGCCATTATTTCTGAGTCGACATCATATAATTGTGAACTTTTAATATTAAAATGGTGGAGTGGTTAGTTTTCTGAGAAGTCATTGTATTGTGGAAATGGTCTTTTTGTCTAAATTTGTCCATTTATTATTCAGTTCGTTTTATTTAATTGTACCTTATCAGATTTCCATTAATGGATTCATATAGTTTGCTGTATTAAATACTTTTATTTGTCTGATTTTTTTTTCATTATTGTACAAGTGTATTTTTTATCAATGAGAATTAATTTTTGGTGTTAAATTTATGTTTTAAAAAAAAAAAACAACTAAAACAAAAGATTTTATACTAAAAAAAATGTTTTATAAAAAATTCAAAAGTCATTTAATAAAATTGCTTATTTTCCGATTTTATTTATTATCTCTTAGATACATGGGCTTTCCGATGATGGACCAACCAACTACAGATATTTCCCGTTATTTTTATATAGCGTCAAAATTTGTTGAGAATGGAGTAAATAGTGGAGGTAATTAAAAAATGAAACAAAATTTTTTTGATTACTTCATTTATTAAGGATAAAATACATACCATCATAATACTTATTCATTAAAAGACTCACATACAATATAAAAAAAATATGGTTAGGGATTTTCTTTTTAAATAATAAAATCATGCAATATAACCTTTATAATGGTATAAAGACGCTTTCTTTAGAATGATTTTTATTGGTTTAGTTAATTGGCTTAATTATAATAATGTATGTTCAATCTTAAAAGAGAAATTTCACTGAATCAGAGTGTTAGCAATATGAGCTGTTGTTTTAAAAAATGGGACGTAATCCCATTTTTCATATGTTGAGATAAAATATTTGCAAACAGGGTTATTTCACAGTTGGCTGAGTGAGGCGTTAATTCAGTTACCTTAAGCCTGTTGCGAGTAAATGGTAATTTTTCATCTAATATCTGAAAATGGTATTTCTCAAGGGTCCCCTCTTTCTACTACCTTTTTCAACATATACACCCACTCCTTGTGCCATAATCTTTCCTACAAAAAACACTTCCTCTATGCGGACAACCTCTTCGTGCTGGCAGCAGCACCGACCACTGAGGGGGTACTTACTACCATCAGAGAGATCATCTCGTCTGGAGCAGGAAAATGGGTACCATTATAATGACATCAAATCCTCCGTGTCTCCATGTTTGTACAAAATGGCAATGTAACTCAAATAAGTTCACATCCGATTCCTATCCTCCCTCTCCGACAGATTCCATAAAAATGCCAGGTATTAGCAATACGCGTGGAGGAAGATAAATAACACTATCAACCGAATTAACTCCATTCTTAATATGGTGAAGATTCTGGTTGGCAGTTAATGTAAGATTAGATGTAGTGAGGCAATCAGAGTAGCTAACGCCCTAATGAACGGAATGTTGCTCTATTCTCTTACTTTATTATCCTCGTCGCAATCATTTAAAAAAAGTTATTTCCACTGCTTATTCTAAAAGAAATTCCGTCCTCCATTTCCCTATTGATCTCTGAATTATAAAGATATCCATCCACCCTTTATCTCGATTTTTTAACCTCAATCCCGCACACGGAGTGGAAACCGTGGTTGGGATCAAAATTGAAGGGATCAAAATTGAAGATGTTTACGCCAGCAGGTACAGGCGTAAACACCGATCCATCTAGTTACAGGAAGTTATTCCTAGAACTACTTACGGAGTCAGCTGTTGATGATCATACAACATCTTTTGCTGTCATCCAGCTTATCGGCAATACTTACCGTGAACTACACAGTGGAATTTTTCCGTCTATAGGCCCGTTTTTCTATGGTTAGTTGTAGGCGATTATAGCATATTTAGCTTTCCGTACACAAATAAAGTGTTCCAAAAGTGGAAGATTTCTTTTCACATACTGGCCTCACATCGCCAAACCAGTTTACTCAACAACCATTCCAAAATTCTGGGCAAGGAAACTGAGTCATTTCCATCTTCTACCGGAAAGTCCAGGTGGCTGCCGGCATGGTACTCATAAGAAATTGCCACACTAAGCCGAGAATAAAACCATTCCGAAATACTCCCCTTTTGGGGGGGACAGGCCAAGTCTTTTTCAGACTTCAGATTGAAAAAGTTAAGAAGGCGGTTGGACAGGCCAAGCGTACAACTTGGAATAATTTTACTACCATTACAGACGGGTCCTCTACGAAGGAAGAATGGGGAGACGGGGGAATCAATTGTATTCTTGGTTGTCAAAAGAATGGAATTATTGCATTGATTGATACTGAGGGTGGGATTGTAACCGATTCTGCTTTATAGTGTTGAGGAACTTTGTAGCACTTGGGCATGTTCCTTTCCGAACAACCACCTCAGTGTGTAATGTCGTAGAAGAGAGGCATTCTTCGTGGAAAACCTCTCGCCGACTCTGTGTTCAACCACACGTACCTTGATCCAGTCAAATTCCCTTGCAGGGTTCAAATTCTTCTTGTAGGCACAAAATATTATTCGAAATAATAAATATTATTCGAAATAATTATAGGATCCTTCGACACTCTACCATAAAATTGTTAACCTCTTTAATCATATACTGGAAACGTCAACATCTCCAAACATTTGGAAAGTTGCTGTTGCGGTTCTTATACCGAAACAACAACTTGCTCGGTCTTCGGCTAACAATTATAGACCAATCTTAGTTTTGCCTTGTGTTTTCAAGATTCTGAAAAATTTTATCTTTAAAATTGAACTAGATCCTTGCATTTCTATACACAGGATACTTCTTCAATTAACGATTAAAGCAAACGATTACGTAACGGTTAGGGCAAACGGTTACTTTTCGCAACAATGCATGATGAAAAACTGCATTCCCCAAGGTTTTGGGGCACACTTTCTCTATGCCGACAACCTAACTCCAATGTGCAAGAAACACTCAACCAGTTAAGTAAAATTATTTTCAAGGCCAATGTCTGGATTATCAAAAACAGAGTCATTATAAAAACGAAAAACCTATCCTATCTTCAGGTCTGTAGAAAGTGGAACGCGTCTGAACCAAGGTTACTTCGTCCGACAGATTCCATGAATATCCTGGGTTTTACCATTACTCGAATAGGGAGATGGAATCTGGAGATTAAAAACAATATCAACCAAATCAACTGCATCTTTAATATAGTGAAGATTTTGGTTATTAGTAAATGTGAGATAAGACAAAGAGAGACAATTAGAGTATCTAATACCTTACTGTACGAGACTATGCTCTATTCCCCTCACTTTATGGCTCAGAATGCCGATAGCAGGCCACAAGGCAGGTTGGAGTAGTGGTTAATTGCTGTATTCGAATAGCGAGTGGAGCGCACCGGACATCTGTGGTGAACTCTAGCCTTACTGAAACTTATCGAACACCTATTTGAGTGTATCTTTATAATTTTCGCTGAATACTAATTTATAATAATTGTTGTTTCCCAAATTATCCCCTTTACAATCTCTCTTAACTAGTTTTATCGACCTCCTATTCAAAAAGAAATTCGTACCCTATATAATCACTGCTTTGGAAAAATATCCATCCACTCTTTCGGTTAATTTCCCAATCTCCCTGCCACGTTCGGACTGAAGACCGTAGTTAGCAGCGGGGTTGAGGGTGTCTACAATACTAAGTAAATCCAAAAAGGCAGACATAAATCCAACCATCTATAGGAAACTTTACCCTTGAATTGATGGATGGATTAGGTGATTCTACACTTTTATTCATAGACGGTACTGTCGATGACCACACAACATCTTTTGCAGTCCTTCAGCTTGTTGGCGGTGAATATCGTGAGACTAGGTGTGGCATTCTACCAAACAGGAGCTCCCCTTTCTATGGCGAACTGTCGGCCATTAGAACAGCACTTCAGACTGTAGTTAATCTCCTCATACATTGCAGCATAAATATAGTTCAGATAGTTTCGCAGCCTTTAACAAATCCGGTGTCACTGATAATATTTGTCGCAATCTATTAAACAACAGGAGGCTCTCCATCATCTGGTTCGCACCGAAATTCCTAACTTGCCGAATTTACTAACCAAATGACATTTTTAGTCATATGTATAAATACAGACTGAACCAACAGTGGAAGATTTATTTCCACATATTGGCCAAACCGCAGTAAACCAACAAACTCAACAACAATTCCAAAGTTTTGGGCAAGGAAACTTCTCAGAAGTCGGCTTAAGCCTACCGTACTTACCCATAATTTTCATCTTCGGTAACCAATCTTGTACTACGTCAACTCACCGTTCCCCCTGCCCCCCCCCTTATTTTAAGTGAATGCCACTTAACGCAGTATTTCTTTTGAATAGGACTCCTTCCATTGTAGAGTTTCTATACCCAACAATTCCTCTTTGATTTGCTAAAAGTAACTTATATGCTCCATAAAATTTAACCACTTCTAATTGCTTTCTCCTACGAACTATCGACCAGTTTTGTCAGGGAATCTGGCAATATCACCTCACACGTAATATGAGGTTGCCAAATGGCCTCATAGGCGTGGCGCTACACAATCGCCTCTGGCTCTAGATACCTTACAACCTTCAACGAAATTGTTTATCCACAGTGTTTTTTTGTGAAAAAAAAAATCTTTTCTAAGCACAATTTTTTAAATACTCAATAAACTTGAAATGTGATTACTTTATTAAAATTCACACACTTTAATTATGAGCATAAATTGTATTGTAATAAAATTTCTTTTAATCTCATTAAAAAGTGTTAAAGTATTTTTTAAAATAGTTTCATTCCGTATTCTTTATTAAAAAGGGTCTATTCACGAATGAATAAAATTGACCCACAAGAAAGGTTTAATTTTTTGCGATTTTTTTAATATATTGAAATTGTGACTAGTGCGAAGAAAAATAAAATTAATAACCTAGCATTTCAAATTTGGATAAAGTCGGATCTCAAGGATATAACAGATTTCTTTCATATTTTTAATTATCCAAAATAACATTTTCCATTTATTTTGTCGACTATATTTTTTCGAGAGTACTCCTAAATGTCGATAAGTAATTGAATTTTTTAATACACATAAAGCAATAAGTGTACGAGGGTCATTCAACAAGTACTTAGCCTCACCGCCCGATGGAACTGCTGTCACAAAAGACAGTTTTACCATCGTGCAGTACATTCTTTTAGTAGCCTACTGTCAAAGTTTCAGTCGATTCCCTTAATTAGTTTTGTTTTGAGAGCCTTTGAAAGCGAGCGTGTCGGTCGGTTGCACGAAAATGGAAAAAGAACAATATCGTTCGGTGATTAGATTCTTGTTTTTGGAAGGGAAAACGCGCAGCGAAATCAAAGATCGCTTGGATGCTGTGTATGGTGACTTTTCTCGTTCGATGGCGACCGTCAAGAATTGGTTCAACGAGTTTGTTCGTGGCCGCACGTTGGCTACGGAGGAAAACGTTAAAAAAGTCCACGATCTCGTGTTGGCAGACCGTCGATTGAAGGTTCACGAGATAGCTGAGACTGTGGGCATCGCAGTAGGAACGGTGCATCATATTCTACATGAAGAACTGGGCATGAGAAAGCTGTTGGCGCGATGGGTGCCGCGTTTGCTCACACCGGAAAACAAGCGCAACCGTGAGACCACATCGGCGACGTGTTTGGCGCTGTTTCAGCGCAATCCAGCGGAGTTCTTGCATCGTTTCGTGATCGTCGGCGAAACATGGATTCACTGCAACACACCAGAGACCAAGGAACAGTCGAAACAGTGGACTTCACCCGGCGAACGTGCTCCGAAGAAGGCGAAGACTGTTCGATCGGCCGAAAAGGTGTTAGCCACCGTTTTCTGGGATTTGCAAGGTGTGATCCACATCGATTACCTCGAGAAGGGTAAAACAATCACAGGGCGCTACTATGCTGACTTATTGGGCCGATTTGACGTCGAATTGAAGAAAAATCGGCCCCGCTTTGCGAAGAAAAAAGTGCTGTTCCACCACGACAACGCGCCGGCTCACACCTCCGCCGTCGCCATGGCCAAATTGGTCGAATTGCGCTACGAATTGCTGCCCCATCCACCGTACTCTCCAGATTTGGCCCCCTGTGACTACTTTTTGTTTCCAAACCTGAAAAAATCACTCGCCGGGAATAGATTTGGGTCGAATGAGGAGGTCATCGTCGCCACGGAGGCCTATTTTGCTTCCCTCGGGAAAATGTATTTTTTGGACGGGTTAAAAAAGTAAGAGCATCGCTGGGCCAAGTGTATCGAGCTTGAAGGAGATTATGTGGAAAAATAAATTGCCACCTTTCCAAAATTTTCGTTTTTCTTTTGTAGGCTAAGTACTTGTTGAATGACCCTCGTACTGTTAATTGCTATCGCAATATGTACCACTATCCACTTCTACGGACCCGTTTGAGGATCACATACTTACTATTCAAAATGTGGTTTGATGAACATACATTGTTTTGTCGTTATTTGCAAATGTTGCATCTGTTCTAAAATGGTTTGAACACGTTACAAATAATTTAATTAATTGTGGGCTAGAATCTTTTTTTTAAACTTAGAAATCAGATTAGAACTAATTTTGTGTCCTATAACTGGAAGCCCTATTTTTGAATTTATTCATTAAATGGACATTTACAAATATCCTTGGTAGCAAGTTTCTAACTGCAGGTATGGGACTCGGACAAATGTAGACATTTCAAATTTCTAAAGGAATACTCCAATTTTATATGACTATACAGTCGCTACCTACAGACGCACTCTTTTCAAGTAACATTTTAATTTACAATCTTGTGCATTATAAAGTGGGAGTAAACACCCGTCGGCGTTTCTCCAATTAACGGAAGTTAGATTCCTTTAGAAAATCTCTAGGCCATTGTCTCTTAAGTCTCCGATGCGTGTTTCCCGGGAGGGCAGTACAGGACATTTCTCTCCCAAGTGGATTATGATGACAGGATATATGGGAGTGAAATTTTTGATAGCGGGAAATGCACAAGTCTTGAACGTTGTTACGAACATAAAAGGGGGCATCAATAATTTTACGGAGGATCTTGGATTGTAAGGCCTGGACGTGATAGGAATTGGAACGTTTCGTTGAACCGCAAAGTTCAATTCCATATGTCCAAATAGTTTTTATAATTGATTTGTATTTTAGAAGTTTACGTTTTATTGTTAGTTTCGAGCATTTGTCCAGTAGTCTAAGAAGTTGTAAATAACGTCTGTTAGCTTCAACTCTTTCTAGTCTAGTATGTGGGTTTCATGTTAATCCAGGTAAAGTCCCAAATAACGTACTTTATCATATTTTGGAATCATGTTGGTATGATAAATTTTCCTTGTCAAAAATTTTCCTTGACAAAATGTGAAAGTAATGTTAGCACTCTTGTGTTCATTTACCCTCACTCTCCATTTCTTAAACCAAGATTGAAGGTTGTGTATATGGGATTGGAAATTTTTGGAAGCCATGTCAGGTTTCGTATGGGTAGCAACTATAGCCGTATCGTCTACATAAGTACCAATGATAGTATTAGGATCAGCTGGGATGTCATGGGTATAAATATTATATAAGATGGGACCAAGGATACTGCCTTGTGGGACTCCGACTAGAATAGGATGTATTTCTGAGGATTCTGAGTTAATTGAAACTTGGCAATGTCGTTGGGAGAGATATGAATTTATGATAAGGTAGTATGTTGAAGGAAAATAGGTCTTGAGTTTCCAGAGGAATCCAGGATGTCACACACGATCAAAAGCTTAGGAGATATATAAAAATACTCCTGGGCAATACTCATTCCTCTCAAGAGAGGATGCAATGTGATCAACAATGCGATGGCATTGCTGGATAGTGGAGTGTTCAGATTGGAAGCCAAATTAGTGACCAGGAATAAATGTGTAAGGAATTATTTTAATGACAGAAAATTTCCAAAGTAAGGGAAAATAGGTTGTGCGCAGGATACTATTAAAAATGTATGTAATGCTTTTCGGGAAATATACTTCAGAATAGGAGCTGTTATTAGATCATAACTAGGAGCTTTTTTATTGGGAAGGCGCAGAATGGTAGATTTAATTTCCGAGTACTTAAAATTTTTAGGAGGAAACAATATTTAATTGAAAAATTATTTTATAAATTTTCCGAAAATCTTAAAACAATATATATACAAACACACTGTTTGCTAACTTTTTTACTACTTTTGTTATGGTTTGAAAAAATACTGAAAGGTATTCTTTGGGTGTTGGACAGGGATGAGGAAGGTATTAAAATTTGGAAATAAAATTAATTTTCTGAACGTTAAGTTCCCTAGGAGTATGGTCAATGACGACCATACTCAGAGAGCACATGCCTTAACTGGGCATGTTTGATGCTAGCTTTCTGCGAAGATTGTGGAGGGGGGATGGTTCGAAATTAGTCCTTAGACCATGGACAGTAAAAAAATCATGCCAAAAACATAAAGGGAATAATGGAGATACCCGAGGGTGTTAAATTCTCCATTAGGGGGAAGGGAGAACAAAAAATATTAATAAAGTATTTTTATAATATATTTAATTTTTATTCCGTTATATCCTTATTAAAAATTGACTGCTAAATGTTTATCTTTTCTTATATTTTTTTCTGTATCCTGAACACTAGATGTTGACGCCACCAATTTTATCACATCACTCTCCAGCTCAGCAGCCCAAAATAATATGCCTCATTTTAAATACCAGCGTCATAATATCGGCTATATTTTCCTTTGTTTTTACGATCGTGCGTTAGTGCGCACTCTGATTCTATGAACCATCATCGAATCATGTAGTCTTCTATAAGGACTACAAGCACGGCTTTTGATTTGTGCGCCAAATTTAAAAACATTGAAAATATTTTATAACATATCATAGTTTTTTTAGTCTTACTACTATTCTAACTGGTCCAACATGATAGATATCATTGAAATTATAAAAACTACCTACTTATTCCACTGTTAACAAAGAAACCGTAAAATATCATCTGTGCGGAATGTTTTTTTTTTAATTATTGTACATCACTTTTACTAAAATCGGTATTATTAAAAACCATAAATAAATCCTTCCAATTTACAATTGCATATGGAAACCAACTATTTTCTATATATAAGATGAAATTTTTTTAAATTCAAAAGTCCAACACCATATCAAGAAGCTCAAGCTGTGATGGAACTTTTCAACTTATCAGCAATACAATATAAAAAATAGAAAAATTTAAAGAAGAACGTAAATAAAAATAAATTGCTAAAATAAGTTAATCCTTATAACTGTTTTCACCCCCATTGCCAATAAATAACGTTGACAATATATTGAGATAAGAGATAACAATATCAAATATTCTGTAGCTGTACATACACATACGTATAAGGGAGGTTCTAATCTGTTAAACTTATCACATAATTTGTTGTTTCAACAAAAATCCTGGGGCTTATTTTTATTGAATCCGACATTCTCTTCTAGACACATCTCTAAGCATAGTGAAAATGTCTGCTGCCATCATAGTGGTTACCATAATTGGCTCTATAAAATGCAAAATTTAAGAGTTTTTATGAAATAATAAACTTTAAGAATTTCTTTTCACTTTGCATAAGTGAAAAACTTCAATATAATATTTATAAAATCCATCAAATTGAAAATGATTTGAAAATTTAAAATGATGATCTGAAAACAAAATGGTTATATTTAATTTGTTTGTTAATATTTACCCTTTTTGGTAAATAAATTTCAATATAAGTAAATATTACCATAAATAACAATAATTATTCATTTCATATTAAATTTGTTCAAAAGTTACAACAATGCATCTTTCGAGGGACTATATAATATCTTGTAAGACTTGTTCCATAGTCTTTTTCCACTTACTTAAATGAACCAAAACTATTTAACGCCCTTCTTAACCGGATCGGATGTGTGCTTACCGAAAATATGGCCTCTGATGGATTGGAAAGTGTCAAGATCTAGAAATCAGATTGATAAAGGAAGACTTTAAACAATAATTTGATTGTTGAAATTTGTGTTCAATTTTATTTGGCAATGAAATTCTTAATTCCTTAGGACTTCAAAAAAGGCTAAATTTTACCTATGATTTTATGCAGAAAGTTGAAGGATCATTGAAACTCTGATATTTTATTTTTATTGCAACAAAAAAATTTTAAATTCTTTTTTAAGATATGTTGCAACAGAAGACATATTGAATCAGATTTTTTATTATGATCATCGGCACGACAATCGGAAGTTCGGTCTAGGCCTGTTGAATCAATAACAGTTGGACACTTCCAGTATCTTTTTGATGTGATGACTAACACCTTCGCTCCACAGCAGCCTATTGAGCTTAATTTTATCTATAACCGGACGGTATATGGTCCGTCCTCTATTCATCCTTAAATAGGCTCCGAAATCATTCATCCTCATGTAGGGTGCCAAAAATTCTTCGAAGGATTCTCCTCTCGAAGGCGGACAAGAGTTCGTAATGGTTTATTCTGAGAACCCAAGTTTCTGAAGAATACAAAGCTTGAACCGCAGCAGCTTCGATGTTATGGTCAGAGTTTTCCAGCGAAATAATTTAGTCTGACTAAAGTTAGCTCTTTTGCTGCCAGTTTTCACCACGCTTTCAAAGCTATAATTTGCTATACGTGGGCTACTATATATATTTCTGGCCTAATAATGAAAATGCGAATATTTATCAACGAAAAAGGTTTTATTGTTTTTCAAAATATTCTCCATCAAGATTTATACACTTTTGCATGCGCTCAAACCAATTTTCGAAGCACTTTTTCCACTCCGATTGAGACACCTCCAAAACATGGTTTCGTTGACCACGCATTTTTTTCTTGATGTGTGGGAATAAAAAGAAGTCATTGGGTGCCAAGTCAGGGCTGTACGGAGGATGACCCATCAATTCGACGTTTTGTCCGGTCAAAAAGGCGCTGGTTTGAGCCGATGTGTGAGAGCTCGCATTGTCATGGTGCACAATGATTCGACTTCTCTTGTTCGTTTTTCGAATTTCTCCGAAGACTTCAGGCAAACAAATGGTGGTGTACCACTCAGAATTGACCGTCCTACGTTGCACAAGCGGAACAGTCGCCACATGACCAGTTTTGCCAAAGAAACAAGCGACCATTTGCTTCGAAGTGCTTCTTCCACGAACAACTTTCGTTGGATTTGACTCGTCTTGGAAGACCAACACGGTCGATTGCTGTTTTGTTTCGGGCTCATACGCATAGATCCATGATTCGTCACCTGTGACGATCTTATAAACGTCTTTTGAAGCACCGCGATCGTATTTTTTCAGCATTTCTTTACACCAATCCACACGAGCCTTTTTTTGAGCGATTGTCAAATTGTGCGGGATCCAACGAGAACAAACCTTTTTTACGGCCAGGTGTTCATGCAATATCGAATGTATGCTGGTGGGAGAAATGCCTAGGCATGCCTCTATCTCACGGTATGTCACATGACGGTCTTGCATTATCAGTTCACGTACGGCATCGATGTTTTCTGGAACAACGGCTGTTTTTGGACGACCTTCACGGAATTCGTCTTTGAGCGAGCGTCGGCCACGATTGAATTCGTTGTACCAGTTTTTCACAGTGCTATAGGATGGTGCTTCATAGCCATACAAAGATTTAAGTTCATCGATGCACTCTTGTCGTGATAATCCACGTCGAAAGTTGTGAAAAATGATCGCACGAAAATGTTCACGAGTTAATTCCATTTTTTTGCCAAATTGATTTTTTCAAGTCACTGTAAACAACACAAATGATAGTCGTACGTCAAAACGTTCTGAGTACGTTTATGCTAAAAAATGTCAAACTTTCCAATGGAAATGTCAGATCGCACCTGGCAACACTTAGTGTTGCCTAGGCCAGAAATATATATAGTAGCCTACGTATGTATGCAACTAGTGCTAATTGGTCTTGTCTTCGACGCTAATAATGTACTAGTACACCGGCTCAATTTTGAGATAGGCCTCTCACACAACTCTTTCTGATTTACACATACTCGTAATGTCGATGTCGTTGGCGTATGCTAAAATCTGGACATACTTAATGAAGATTAAGTTGAGTGGTACATGCTTACGGTTGAGTGATGAATTACTTTTTCCAGCGCTAGGTTATAGAGGACGTACGAAAATGCGTGTCGTTGAATGTTATTAGGTTGCTTTTACTATTCCTCTCACACTAGCCATGGTTAGGCCAATCAGCCTAATCAATTTTTCTCCTGGAGTTTTACTTTCATGGATGTGTACAATATTACCCTGGCTATGATATCATAAGTGAATCTGCGACCATTTTCCAACAATTTTACCATCAACTCCAACTGAGACCCCGTCCATTTGTGTATGGTCGAACCAGCTCCTTTTAGATATACATAGATCTGCTTAATCTATCAATTTCAGACGATCCTAGACGATTTCCGGACAACTCAATAATTTTCAGTAGGTCCAAACTATCCAGCTTTTTTGTATTTTTATTTTTTTATTTTTCAAAAATAAAAGTGAAAGACGATTTTCTTATAGTGAATTAATATTTTATTCAATTAAATATTGTCCAGTCTGATCCAATACCATTTACAATCTTTCTCAAAGTAGCATGATTGCACGCTCATAAAATTTTTGTTCTTTACTGGCAAAAAACTGATCCAAGTGATTTTTAACCTCCTCATTTGAATTAAACGTTTTACCGTCTAAAAATTTTTGTAGAGACCGGAACAAATAATAATCGGAAGGTGCTAGGTCTGAAGAGTATGGTGGGTGTGGCAGTATATCCCATCCAAGCTCTAAAAGCTTTTGCCGAGTGGTCAAACTTGTATGTGGTTTTGCATTTTCCTGTTGGAACACTATAATTTCTCTATTTACCAATTCTGGCCTTTTTTCTTTAAGTGAATCATTCAATTTATCCAAGTGCTGATAGTACACTTCAGAATTGATCGTTGTGTTGCTCGGTAGAAGCTCAAAATGAACGATTCTTTTGAAATCCCACCAAACAGATATCATAACCTTTTTTTGATGAATATTGGCTTTCGAAGTCCGGTTCATCTTTTCTACTGCAGAATCTTTTGCGCTTAACATTGTTGTAGACAACGCATTTCTCGTCCCCAATGATGATACGCCCCCAATGAAAATAGAACATTTTCGTGGCATTTGATAAGTAAATCACAAACGTCAATTTGATGGCACAAATTTTGTCGAACTTTGAGATATAACCTAGCCGTTTCAAATAATTATGAACGGTCGAATTTGGTAAATTTAATCTCTCAGCGATCTCACGAGTTGTTATTTGCCGGTTTGCATCAATTAATGCCTTTATTATGTATTTATCAGCTTCAACTGGCCTTCCAGAACCAGAACGTGGTGCATCTTCGAGATCAAAATTACCGGATCGAAATTTTTTCACTTTCCATATTTAAAAGAGTATCAACCAAAAAATACTATGCAGAATCAATCGAATTTTTTCACAACCAAGCCTTGTTATGTCAGCTGTCAAAATACATATGATTATGCGGCTTAAGTGTGAAGCTGGTTGTGAAAAAATACAATAAGTCCTCTGTTGGGAACAAATTACTTTCCGAACAATCCAATATTTTTTGTAGTTTTATCTGTTAACTTTGACCATAAATGATTAGTACTAATGTTCCGCTTTATATACTATATGTTGCCTTGTTTTATGCCCTCACCGAAGACTTCAAATATAGTTTTTACTGATCTATACAAACTTTACCAGAGACCTTTGGAACTATTGCATAGCTTTAGAGCGATTGGACTGCATTTATCTGGCTTTATACGTTAGTGAAACTATCCAAGTACACTTTTATCTGATTTTTTTTAAATTTAACGGTTCCATAATTGCTCAATAAATGTACCAACCTACATATAAAAATTTTAAATTTATTTTATATTATTTTTAAACACTTAACGTACCCAAATTGCATTTTTTTCTTAAAATATTATAAAATAGATAAAAACGACATTTTTATCGAATTTATTTCAAATAGATACTCGTATCTGTTAAATGGTTAAAAAAAATTACAATTCTTCGTCCATGTTACGTCATCCTGCAAAATAAGTTAAAACAAGTTATTGCGAAACAATGTAAAAAGCTCATTTCATAATTTCACAACCATTTACAAATAATAATATTTAAACATATTTTTTTAAATTTTTTAATTACGTTGGAATACCTACAGGAAAAGTTCTAGTTCACTGTTTAGTTGGTATGTCGCGTTCAGCTACCTGTGTTCTAGCGTATTTAATGATTGCGCGTAAAATGACCGCAATGGAAGCGATCCGAACGGTTCGGATGCGACGTGATGTTAGGCCCAATGATGGTTTCTTACAACAGTTGGCCGATCTGGATAATGAGTTAAGACAGGAGCGAGCCTATTCGTATTAAGTTCTGAACGAGCAAAACGCCAGCCCGCCCAACGGACCACATTATGACACCATCATCACCTATTATTAGTGTCATCAGTGTGAACATACTAACAAATAACAACAAAAACGATCTTCACATTATCAATTACCACCAATAATATTAATGCAACCTAACAACTATTGTAATACCGTTTAAAAGTTGCGATAAATTAGAACGTGTGATCATAAACATTGTTACCAATTATTATTAAATTTATCGTCGTAATATCATTTTTTTTGAATTTTTTTTTGTCAATATTTTCAATTTTTTTTTCTAATACAATTTTTATAAATCCAATTTTTCATATATTCTACTAATTCTAATTAAAGAAAAATTTGATTTTTCTATATTTATTTCTACCTGGATTTTCCTGAATATTAGGTAAAAAAATAAATAAATATGAAAAGAAACCTAAACTAAAAAAAATCATTTTACATTATATAGAATTTATTATATATATATAAAAAAAAAAACAAAATTATTCTAAAATAAAAATTAAAATACCAGAAAAAAAATTAAAAGTTTTCATAATGAAAAATTTAAGAAAAATTACTAAAAAAAAAACTTTCGTAAAAATTAACTTTTAAAAAGATTAAACATTTTCGAATTAGAAATTAAAACGAAAGTGATACCAAAAAAAAAAGATATAAATCAATTTATATAATTTTATATAAAAATAAGAACACACAACATAGTAAAACGTAAATTATTTCATACAAATTTATAAATAAAACAAAGAATTAATTAAATTTAAAAATTAAAAAAAATATCTTAAATATAATTTTTCGATCTTCTATCGTCAAAAAAAAAAATTATAATAAAAGTTAAAAAGAATATTATATTTTTTTTTATAGTTGAGAACAGAAAAGTAGTTAAAAATAGAAAGAAATTAAAAATAAATGAAACCAAATTAAAATAAAACAAACATAATTATTTCATAGAATTTATAGTAGAAGTTTTTTTGTCTTATAGAATTAATAAGTATACATGATAATTATAAAACATAAAAACCAGCAAAAACCAATTCAAAGTGGAATTATGTATTTTTACAAAAAATCTATGATAATATTTAACAAAGTATTTATTAAAATAAAAAAAAAATTAATATAAAAAATTAAAAATTTTAAAACTAAAAAATTAATAATCTTAACAATTTAAAAGAAGAAAACAATAAAATAAAATGGAGCTAAAAAAATTATAAGCAGAATAGGACATTAGTGAAATGATATTTTTTTTATAATTTTAATTGCGTTTGTTAAATAATTTATAAACTGTTGATTTTTATTGTTATTATTTTTATTAATATCAAAATATTATTAATATTTTTATACATTTTATTATAATTATTATTGTTTTTTCTTACATTCTAATTTAATTTATGGTATATTCTTATTTTCTTTTCCTATGTTTATATAAAAACAAAAATTAATAATAAATACACACACAATTATTTGGGTGTAGTTTTTTTTGCATTCTATTTTTACAGTTGATTATTTTTATAAAAAATAAAATAAAATATTTTAATTAAAAAATAAAATGAGAGTAGGGTTTACAGGATGTCACGTATGCATTCTGATAAGAATATTTTTTTTAATGTTCCTATTCTTTAAAATATTCTTGAAAATACATCCAACTTTTGTTTGTAAGTTCGTTGTTTTTGGTTCTGAACCGGTGTTCCCAAACCAAATTATATATCACCAAAAAAAAAACAATTTTATTATTTTTTAAATATAATAAATAATACATTAATATTTTTTATATTTTTATAGCAAATATAACAAAACTTCTTTTTCTTCTGGTAAGCGAGTGCTTTAATCTGAGAGTTTCAGAAAGTTATAAAAAAAATTAAGCAATAGAAAATAGTCGCAGTGATTTGATGATGCTGGAAAGTCTGTCTAATACGCAGCTGCTCTGAGTTAAGATCGAGCTAGTGAAACAACTAATGTGCCTTTGGATGTCGTATCTCTACGTATAATATCCTGATATCCTGAGTTTCTAAGGCGCCTACGACTTTTAATTTGCTTTGTTTTACTAAAAATGATCTCAACGACTAATATTTATCTCATTAATTTGATTATGAGGATTGTATGATTAATAGGTGGCCTTGATAAAAAAAAATTTTATGTCTAAAAGTACAGGATGTTCTCAAGGCAAGTGCACAATTTCAATTTGATGTCTTTTTGGTATGCTGTCATTCATAGAGAATTATACGCGGCAAAACTAATATGAAGCCTTATAAATTATTGCAAGACGTGCTTTCGAATTGCACTGTTTATCATATAAAGAATATTTTTTTTTATAACAGTTTACAGTGTTTGATAGACCAAAGCCTGACGTTTTAGTACAGGCGAGGATATTACTGCGGCGCATAAAAGTGTCGCTCAAAGTCCGAGAACCGTTGTATAGAATCATTCAAATCTTCACATAAAGATTCATGTCATACAGAAACTTCATCTCACTTATCTAATGCGTCTTCGTAATGTACGAAAACACTTTAGAAATCCATAGACAAGATCCTGGTTTTCACAGAAAATTAATGACATTAATGGCTTCGTTCATAAACAAAATAGCCACTTCTAGGGGCGTGGAAATCCAAAATTAAACTAGGAGCGACCTTTACATACCTGTGTGGTACGGCGTTTGTGCAAAGTTCTTTCAAGACGCTGCTGGAAATACTATTTCGGTAACTGGTGAACGACATAGAGGAATGTCACAGAGTTTTTTTATTCGTGAGGAAGACCAATTGGGCTTGTATAACATGTGGCTCTAACTGGATGGCGCTACATCACCGCCTCATTCCTCAGATTTAACCGCTTTCGATTTCATCCTATAGGGATGCTTAGAATGGAACTTTACGCTATCAAACCATTGGCAATTTATCAGCTAAGAGAAATCATGCATCAAAACCTTCTGGGAAAGCTGTTCACGTGATTATTTTCTTCACTTCCTTATAAATTGGACAGTCAAAGATGTTCCGTTTCTTCGACTGTGGGCCGATAAAGATCTTTCTTTAATTGACAAAAACAGTGTCCTCCCACCGTCAATGATATATTCTGGCTCTTTTATCCACCAAAAGCTCGATTGACTGTAAGTTAGCTATAACACAAATAGCGTCATATATTATAGTATGAAATGCTCATCGACGATATACCGTACGTTTCCATCACCATAGCTTCTGTCCAGATAGGGGCCGCGTAGAGTATCATAGAGCTGATAACTGTGGGTAGAAGCTGTCGTCTGCTCTGTGAGGGTCCTCCTTGGTTAGGCATGATCCTTGCTAAGGCATTGAAACTCGGCTTGCCGTTTCAGCAGTAATCGATGATGAAATTAATAGACTTCCTGACTTCCCTGCTGATCACTAGTACTGCCTCGGTTATTGCAAAAACCCTGTATAATCGATATCGTTACAAATATATAATTTAATGCTGCATTAATTAACATCCAAAATGCAGAGCTGTCTTCCACCAATAAATCGGAATCGAAAACAATTATCTGTAAATGGCACTTGCATAACTGAAATCGAAAAGATTTCCTTTTGAGTATATGTGTATGTGTTGATGAGTACGATCATTGGATTTAACCACATATTTAATATTAAGCGATGCAACAAGTTTCTGAATTCTTCTTGCCTATCCAATATTAACGTGGCATATTTTTCGAAGCTAAAATACAACTCTCGTGTAGCCACTTATAAGACGCCTTGCGCTAAATAGACATGCTTTAAAATTGGTAATTAAATTAAGAGCTGACCAAAATATTACGGAGTTATTAGACTCATTAGAACACCGTCGTGATGTCTACCGTCTTTCTTTATTTTATCGTATTTTTATAAACTGAATCTCCTTCTCGGACGTCTTTTTTTAACTAACCATTAATCCAAATGTGAAATTGCCTGCCTGATTCGATTTTCCGGAGTCATAACAATTATAGCAGCTATTTAAGAGCATCCGAACGCTGAAAATTTCAATGACTTCCCAATAAACGTAGTCCAACGGGCTCAATTTTTTTATTAAATGTTTTTCTTTAGGTCCCGTAATGTTGTTGGATGATTGGCTAGTTACCAATATTTTATAATCTACCTAATATATAAAAATATCGGTTCTTTGAAATTAAAAATTTAGGAATATCATAGCAATTATGTTTCTACACACAAAATAATTTTTTTTTATTTTGAGTTATGTTTAAAATAAATTTTTAAGAAAATGCTTTGGATTTTTGAATATCATAAATTGTGAACAATATCTTAGGCTTTTAATTACATTATCTGGAGGTAATACAACCATTCCTATATTTTAAGAAAACTTTAGAAATGGATTATTTTCATTTTTTCTAAACGTATTAAAAGTTCTACTATCAAATATATGTATTTCGTTAAACTGAACAGAAAAACGGCTTTGGGAAGGGTCTCTCATTCTTTTAAATAGTCAATAAATAATATTACTTTTGTACCCCACAATACCGTAGTTATATCCTTTCCAATTGATACTATTCGTTCTGCTTTCTTAAGTGCATTGTCGCCTTGTTCTTTATATTCCTTTGATTATTAATTCGATTCCGGTGCAGTGACGAATCCATGTTTCATCCACAGTGATAAATCTATACAAAAAAAAACATTGTTATTGCTTTAAAAATTCTAAAGCATTGCACCAAATTTCTATCATACACGTACATTCGTATTCGATCGAGCATCAACAAACGATAATTTTCTGAATGCTCATGACTTCTGGAAAAAGTGGCTCCAATCTGTCCAAATCTTCAAAACGGTAATTATCCAGCGCACTTTATCATGGAATTTGTCAACCACTTCTTTGTGGTTTTTGGTCTTTCGAAACGGCCAAAAAAGCCCGATTTTAGTTTTTGGTCTTTCGAAACGTTCTTTTCTACGAATAGCCTCAATATCTACAAGTGTTTCATCTATTGAAATAGATCAGCCTTAATAATAGTGACTTTTTATCCTTTAAAAAATGAGGTAATGAATCGACAACAATTTTTTATAACTGTAAATAAGAAAATAAGGGCGGTAGATGTATGAAAGTTTACAAAGAATTTTTTATCAGATCATGCTTAAGTTCAAACTACGAGTATATTGAAAGACTACGTATGTTAATACAGTCAACTTTTTGCCCACCTCTCGTACTTTTCCACTATTACTACACTTGTGCTCTGTAGTCGATTTTCATACCAGAAGTTTGTAAAAGTAGATCTTTTTACCTTTTTCACATATGCACCTATAGAGAATATTCCCATTTACATTCAGGTTTCTGAATTCGATTTTTCAATTTGATACAAAAAAGTCTTATTTAAAATATGAAATGTATTGATTAGAAATTGAATTCTCGAAAGATAAAAGTCTTTTAGTGCATCGTTTTTGTATAAATTCATAATGCCATTCTGTTGATAGGTTATGATAAAAACTTAGTAGGATAATCAGAATTTTTAATTAATTTTAAACTATAAAAACTATTAACTTCTTAAATTTTAAAATTAATTGTTTAAATCAAGTTTTGATCAGTATTAATAATTTTTCAGACTATAATTATAATAATTAATAATTTTATGCAAATATTAAATGAAATTAATAGTTTAAGCAATTCTTTAATAATTCAAGTTTTCGTGGTTATATAAGTTTTTTTCACCTAACCGATTAAGGTTTAAATAAGTTTCCTTTCGCACGAACAACTGAACAAAGCGTTCTTTCTAGTAAATAAATGATAAATTGAATAATTCGTTTAATTTATTATGCACTAAATCACCTGAAGAAAAATTAAAAAACTGAAACCGTGCAAAAGATGTTCATGCAAGTTGAAAGTATTTCAAATTTAAACTTCTGTGATTTTTTTCATAAATCCTACCTAATTGATGCATTTGTTGCATGTGGAATTATACTCTTCGTGGAAAAGTGCAGTTACCAGCTAGCTATTATGCCTATTGAACTTGGGCTAAATCTTGAGCTAAGAAATTTAGATAATCATACAACAAATGCCAAACAATGGATTTAAATGGCTATGAAACGTAACTTACAAAGCAGCTAACAAAGTCTCTTGTGTACTGAGTTCGAAGGAGGACCTTACCTTCTTGACTATCAATTAAATTTTTGCATTTATTTATTTTTTAGCAATTCGTTTGTGTATGTTGGTAAATGCAACTTACTATGATGCATTTCAAGTCGATAAGTTAAAAATTAATCGAAAATCATTTTCTTAAAATTGCAAGAATACCATTTCATTTGACAATCATTAACGAACACTATTTTTATTTTCTATTATTTTTGTTTTTTTGTTTTTTCATAAACAAAACGTTGAACATTTTTAAAGAAATTGTTGATTTTATTGATTTTACCCAATGTCATAGAGTTCTTTTGACATATATTTTACCCATATCTATACAATATATTCTTATCAGTCTTTTTGGATAAAAATGTACAATTGATCTTTAGCAAACAACAATTCCTCAGAAAATTCAAGTTATTTTAGTAACTTGATTAAGCACGTTGTCTTTTCTTATCAACTAAATACGTGTATATACAAAAAATTCTAAAACCTGATTAATTATAAAATAAATAATTTTTTTTAGATTTTAGCTATTTGAAGAAAAACGCACGAAACACTTACAAGAACAAATGAGATATGAAAACACGCACTTGGATTAAGAAATTAAATGCGCCGTCAATGCAATAGTAACTCCGCGTTTCATGTGCGCTTTTCTACATCTCCATCGTATGTGCGCGGTTTCTGTGGTTTCACAGTATTTGGATGCAGGGAACGCATGCGCCAATCGTGTGCGCTGCACGTGTACGGTTCTCATATTCAGTTCGTGAGTGCGCGGAACGTTTTTGCTTGTTGCTAGCGATACTGTTAGCGATGTACACATGCGGTGGTTGTGCGCGCATTGGTCACGTACGTCGACTGCTTGCATTGATCATCACATCCAATACGAATCTTTGGCGTTGCCTTTTGGTAACGTAATTTAATTATTTTATGCCCTTATTTACGAATTATTATATATATTTTTTTTAATTATAATTTTTACGTTTACACCTTCTACAAATTTGTTTGTCATTCTTTTAAGTCAATAAAAAGCACAACTATATAATGAATAAATAATTAAAAATTGACTAATGAAAATTTAAAAAAAAAATAGTATTTTTTCGATAAATTAATCCAACGATAATAAAAATAGTAAAATTTGTATTTAGAACTAATATATGTATATTGTGCGTATTAAGTAGTCAACAAAAAAAAATATCATTAATTGTTAAAAATAATAACTACCTCTGTGCGTCACCAAAGTGCTGAAATTTTAAGAATTTTCAATAAAGTGCGAAATAATATAGAAATAATTATGAAATTTATTTAATAATATCAAATACGTTTCTAATAAATTAATTAAATTCGTTAATAAACTAAAATTAATTGTAAATTTTGAAACGTCCTAAGTTTAATTATTTTATTTTTTTAGTCCGATTTCCTTCAATATATAACCTTTTCAATTGATAAAATATAAAAGAATAATTCATTAAAAAGTAAAATATAATAATAAGAAGAAAAAAAAACAATATAAAGTTTTTAATAAACACAGAAGATAAATGACAAAGGAGAAAAGAAGAAGCAAAAAGGATATTAAATATATATATAAGAACATTTTATCGTTGATTATTTTGCTTGTTTTTTTCTTTCCTTTTCTTATTTACAAAAAAAATAGGTAATTTATTATATAAGGGATCGTTAAGAATATTAATGAAAAAAATTACAAAGAATTTAGGCAAAGTTTGTAGAGATTTTAATGAAGCTATTCAAACTCATTATATTGTAAAAGGAGGACTTATTAATTCGTTATCTTACTAATTTTTCATCTGAAAAAAAAAACTATAAAAAGCCAAAATCTATTAAATAATTTTTATTCTAACAATTTGCGTAATTCGAAAAGTATTAACTTTTAAGGTAAAGTTTCTTAATTTAATAAAAGTTTAATGCTATTATATAAAATATTTCCTTTCATTTATAGTAGACTTTCTTTAGATATGATTTATTAAAATATATTTACTCCAATAAATTTGATTAAAATTGGTTTTTTGAATATTTATCAATTTCATGCATACTAAAGTGATATGCAATAGAATTTTGCTGTTAGAATAAGAATGTTCTACTAAATTTAATTTTACTAAAGTTTTATCAAAAAAAAGGAAGAAACTGTTTTCATTGAAAAGATATATGTCGGAACAAAAATTGATATTGAAATTAAAAATGAAAAAATTAATATTAAAAATTTTCGAAAATTTAAAATGTACAAAAACTAAGTTGAACTTTTGTCTTTAAGGCTTGTTAAAAGAATGAGAAATACAATATTTAATAATAAAAAAGATTTAAAAAAAAATAATATTTGAGTATGTGATAATTATTTAAGAATGAATCTATTATGTATTGTGAATGTGTAAGATGGGGAATGTTTATAACTCGTCACTATAATAAAGGTAAAATATGCTATTTAAACAATAGAAATAAAAACTTAAATTTGGTGATTAAAGAACTTTGAAAGTGGATAAAAGACGTAATGTAAATCTTGAACAAATTAAAAATTTGGTTGTTTGATTTAAAACAGGAAAAAACTACTAATATTTTTCACGGACAATAATTAGGCATTCCTATAAAAACAAGTAGGCGTATTCTGTGAATACTTCTGGGATTACTAATCTTTCCAATACCTGAAACAAGAAAAAAGATTAATACCTGATCTAAGAATATGCCTACATATTTTCTTAAGACGCATATAATGTCAGCTATCTGATAGCTATTTTTCAATTATTTCTGATGTGGTAATATCATTTGGACGACCACGACGTTGTTCATCAAAAATGCTGGTACGGCTGTGTTGAAAATTAAGCTGTCCAGTATTTTATGATTAATAACAAAGGTGCAGAGTAGCCACAATCATCTCTGAGTTCTTTTTTTTATCTTATTATACGTTTTCTCTTTTAAAAACGAATATGTTATGTTATCACTACAAAATTTTAAATAACTAAATGAACAACTTTTGCGATAAATGACGCAACTCCTTGAAAATTTGACAGGATTATTGTGAAAGGTTATATATACGAAAAATAGAGTATTTTAACAGTACTGGCAACATGTATTGTCAAGGATTAGGTATTAATCATACAACCGCCGTATAAGCTAATATATTATCGTAATTTGTACAGCAATATTATAGTTTTTAAAATAGAAAAATTTTATTTTTTGAAAAAAAAACCATAGATTTTAGTTTTTAAAGAATCATTGTACTTAAGATGCATGCCATTAAGAAGTAAGAGCTCTGTTAAAACAATTGAGGAATTATCAGAACAAGAATATGCAAGTTGTTGTTATATAGAGTTCGCTGCGAATAAAAATACTTCTATTCGGAATAAATATGAAACGATAATGAATTTTCAAATGTTTCTAAAAAAGATTAACAGAAAAAAGAGAGCTGCACTTTAGGCAGCTATTTTGGAGCACGATTTCTTTGTCGAAGGATCGCTTAGAAGCAAATACTGAAATATGTACAAAAATTACTGCTCCCCATTCTATAGAAAAACAAAATATGTTGCGATAGTTTGGAGAAATACTTTGTCTTTTTATTAGCTTTTGCCGATCAAAGATGTTGAAATTAATAAAAATAGAAGAAGATATTGCAAATGTAAATAAAGTTAAAGTATCCAAAAACAAACATTTTCAAACTAAATTTTGTATCATTTTAAAAAATCAAACATGAATTTTATGGTTTATTATTGATTGATTATATGTTGAACTCTAAATACGTATATAGTATATGGGACACCAGAAGCTTTAAGTGCTAAGGATATCCATGAGTCTTAATCCGGACCTGCAAGAGTGGAAGATGTGTTCACAGTCAAGAGTTTGTCAGACAAATGAATTTTAACCAAATTGAATTTGGCTAGAAAATTTAAACAGAGTAAATTGTAAAAAAATATTATAGAATTACTAAAATGTCGATATCGTCAAAAATTAATAATTCGATTGTGCAAGTCTTCGCGGTTTTTTTTTTAAATCGATAAGTTCCGATGGTTAATCAACGTATTATTTACAGTATGGTATAAAAATTAAGAAGTTAATAATTAAGTAAAAACTAACAAAAAATTTAATAACATTGATTTTCAATATCGCCGGCAATTTGCTTTAGCTCCCCGAGGTATTGCCATTTTTGGATGGTTCCATAGATATAGCAGCAACCCAGAGTTTGCCCTCTCCCATTGGCCTACAACCAAAGTGCTAGACCAGTTGCTTCTTTCAAGGTTTGGGGTGTCAAAAGACCATCTGTTACGAGTGGCTCTTTCGCTCTCTATGAACGAACACAAAGTTGGCTTTCAGTCAAGGACCGGAGATGTCCGCCACCTAATATAAGCTCCATTGCTTTCACCAGACCAGTATTACTGCATTAAATATTTATCGGCAACGCTTGGTACAATGCAATCGGGGTTCCACGTCGATTAGTTGCCAAATACGCTCGCCTTTCCTCATCTGCCTAGCAGTTTGCTTCCGCAGCCACATCGAACTGTGCGAAATAATCCTGCCAGAGCATTTTGCCACTGTGTTGAAACTGTCAGCCTCCTGTACTTTCCGTACTGGTTTTATATCCCATGGGCTAGTTGGCAGCATCGTTAGGGAGCTAGCTGATGGACCCATGGCCAGACTGTGCTCAAAATGAGTAGCTCTGGTAACAGAAGCTGCGGGAATCTCCTTTAGCACATTCTCTAAGGTCTCTTAGCGAGTACGTATTTTAGCTAGTATAGATTCTGTTGTTTCAACCCTTTTCTTTAGGCTTTTTAATTCAGCCTCCTCTTTATCCTCTTTTTCCTAATGTCTTCTGCGTCCATAGGCGTATACATTAGTGGTTTTCTTTTCTACTTCACTCACGTGTTTTTTTTGTGAGACTTAATATTATTATTTATTTTTCGGAATAATATCCCACCGGCTGCAGCAATGTTATAAATTTTTTGTTAGTTTTTTACTTAATCAATTTTCAATATCTCCAGCAGTTGCTTTAGGCAAACTGATACTCTGAGCACCATTTTATGTTTAAACTTCACTTGATAAATATTTTAAGAGTGCGCGGCCTTCACGAGTGCATTACCAGATAACAATGCAACCAACTCTGGTTAGTGCACTCTACAGCCACAACTGATAATCGTTGAAGAGTAAACCATTTGGTTTAAAGTGGATCTATCTCATGATATGCAAGTGATCTAGTGGATATTTAGATAGTCTCGTTAGATATTTTTAGGCGTCACAATTGATATCTTCATTTAAAAAATAAACGTTTAGTGTGCGTAAAAAATATTTTTTAAATATATTAATTCATTTATTGTATATACGAGGTCTGTTCAAAAAGTATCGCGAATTTTGTATTTTTTCAAAAATTATTTATTTATTTATGAATATCTATTTCGTCCTCTTCAAAGTAATCCCCACCAGATATTATAAACTTGTGCCAACGTTTTTTCCAATCCTCGAAGCACTTCACAAAATTATTTTTTGTGATCTTGTTCAGCTCCTCCTTCGATGCCGCCTTTATCTCCTCAATCGTAGCGTAGCGTCGTTCTTTCATGGGGCTCTTCAGTTTCGGGAACAAGAAAAAGTCACAGGGGGCCAGATCTGGGGAATACGGTGGCTGCGGCATTATTAGTATGTTGTTTACGGCCAAAGATTCGCGCACAAGCAACGATGCGTGAGCAGGGGCGTTATCATGGTGCAAAAGCCAATTTTTGTTCTTCCACAAATCCGGCGTTTCTGGCGGATTATTTCGCGCAATTTGCACATAACTTGCAGGTAATATTCCTTATTGACCGTTCTATCCTGTGGCAAGAACTCATGATTCACCACGCCCCTGCAATCGAAGAAAACTGTAAGTAAAACCTTCACATTCGACCGAACTTGGCGCGCTTTTTTCGGTCTTAGCTCGTGCGGCAGCTTCCATTGGGATGATTGAGCTTTGGTTTCCGCGTCATAACCATAAACCCATGATTCGTCACCAGTTATGACCCTCTGGAGAAAATTTGAGTCGTCGCGGACAGAGTCCAACAGCTCCTTAGCAATGTTAATGCGATGCTGTCTTTGGTCGAAATTGAGCAATTTTGGTACGAATTTCGCGGCGACCCGTGTCTCATGCCCAAATCATTGGTAAAAATCAAATGGAACGACCCAATCGATATGTTTAAGTCCTCAGCAGCTTCTCTAACGGTAATTCGACAATTGGCTAATACTATTTTCTTCACTCCATCAATGTTTTCGTCTGTTGTTAACGTGCTCGGGCCCTCTGAGAACATTTTGTACCACCGATAAACGTTGCTTCAAGGTAGCTTCACCATATGCCACAGTCAACATTCGGATTGCGTCCGCGCAATTAATTTTGTTTTTCACACAAAATTTGATACAGATTCTTTGAACCATTTTTTGGTATGGGCAAAAATCAAAGACGAGCCAAAACACGTGCAAGCAAAGCAGCTGTCAAAAATTAACTGAACATTCAAAATGGCCGAGCTCGTCGGCATAAGTGAGAGACATGAGTACCAACATAAGGCCACAAAAAATCGAAAATCGAATATACGTAACCCGCGGAAATTCAAAATTTGCGATACTTTTTGAACAGACCTCGTATACACAGATCGTCATATTATATGCAATAATATGAAGAAAATTGTACTTGTTATTCCTCAAAATGCCAATTCATATGCTATTAAATACCTGTTATATCAACCTCGTATTTTGACAGGATGTTTACATATGAATGGCAGGAAAAAAAATTATTGAAGTTTTGTGGGTCATTATTGTTTGTTATCTGTTATAACATGTAATATTAATAAGATAAAGGATCAGATCCAAAAGCAGTCCATATGATGCATTTGAACGAAAAACTTCTACCCTTAAATTTACTCTTCTTCGACTTAACTCCAAAAGAAGTTGTAAGTTGATTTAAAATTACTCCTTTACCGCTTTCCTCATATGGTATATTGATATAAGAACAAGTACAGAAAAAACCTCATTGAATAATAATTAGACTTAATTTAGCCTTCTCTGCTATAGATCCTAAAATTGTGTACTCTTAATACTATATAATTCGCTCTTCAAGAAGGCCACGATCTCAACTCCAAATTGGCTAAATTGAACGTAAAATGATATTACGTCTAAATTAGCTGAGAAAATGTACACTCGAAAATAACCCCAAGATTAAATCAGGAAGTTTTTTGTGAAAATGTATGCAAATCAAGTTATTGTTCGAACTGAACGTTATGGAGGAACTTGTTATGAAACACCTGTTCAGACTATTAACCACATACACATTTACTTGTACAGGCAATATAGAAAAATTATATCGAAATGAAAACAAATTGTTATTCTGCAATTGGCAACATTGCAGCTGCTTAGCAACTAGACTAATAAACAAATAAAATGCATGTGTTTTCTTTTCTATCACCTGTGATTAATAAATTTTAATTTTTTTTTATGAAATTTAAATTAATTATTTAACTTTTCGTTGACATTTTCAATAATGTTAAATAAATTAATGGAGAATTTTTTAAAAACTACACTACTTGTGTTCACTAAGAAGCTAACGAGCATGTGTGGTAGCTACGAGTAGAACTCAGTAACCATAGACACGAAATACAAAAACATGAATTTCTCAGTTAGGAAATGAATTGAAAAAACAAAGTCAGTCACAAATATTGTAGTTAAATGTCAACTTTTATTATGAGTTGCTTATAGTTAAAGAGGTGAATTTACATCAGAAATCGTTAATGTTTCTGCTACCACTGCACGATGAATAAATCTGAAGAGATCAATATACTGCCACATGAACCAATCATTAAAGTTATAAGAAAACCTCGTTTGGCAAAAGTGCAAAAAGGACTAAAGAAGAAATTGCTTAGAAATAAGACAGAAAATCCAGAAGATCCTAATAATGGCAATGTTAATCTATCATTTATTGCTGATGAAGATATTTTCATATCTAAATCATCACAAAGTACTGGAGATACTCAAATTGAGAAATCGTCCCCACAACTGAATAAGGAAGTTGAATTCGAGTTCAAAAAAGAAGCTATAAAAATCAGTAGAATTCCCATATTGAGAGAACGAAAAATACCTGCAGCAGCTACTCTGACGCGTAAACCGGAAAAGCAGATAGACGACTTAACGAATGAAAGTGGTTCAAGTTATATGGAAAGTGCTGAGGCTACGGAAAGGAAAACTATTAAGAGTCAAGGAAATGGCCACGGATCTATTAAAGTAGATGGTAAATAAATTCCTCTAATTAAAATGTGTCATATTTAAGTGCAAAAAGTCAGAAAAATCCTTTTTAGAGCGTAAAGAAATTGGTGCACAGTCAGCTAGAGATAAGAACGATGTGAATACTAATGAGAAAGGGGAGGAATCGGATTCTGAGAGTGATGATGACAGTGAGGAAGATTCATCCACTTCAACTTTTACCTCTTCATCAGTGGCAACTTCGTCATTGTCCTCAGTCACAGACATTAATTCTGCTGAGAAATCTGAAAACGAAAAATCTTTGCATTCCAAGCAGCTTGTCGAGTACAGGTCACGACTACATAAGCTAAAACTAGAAGAGGACACTGAAGCGAAAATCTCGAATTCAGGTCAGCAAGAAAGTGGTGTTGGAGGCGACCGTAAAACTGATAAAAGGAGACATTTAGGCCATCTAAGTTCCCGGAAGTCGAATATGAGTGATCCGTACACGTGCACTTATGAATATGTAACAGGTGCGTACAAAATGATTTCTTGTAAATATTTTTCTCCCATTTCCAAATAAGTTTCTATTAATAAAGTTTCCACATACCTCTACCGGTATGTTCACATCTAAAACCTAAGTTTCCAATTTAAATTTTTCCCTTCCCACTCCGGTACGGCCATGCACTCATTCGAGAATTTATCATAATTTTTTACTTTTATTTAAATTTCACAATTTATTTTAAATTCTATTTCAATATGGCATATCATATTTTTAAATTGGTACGCACAGGTATACGACTTCATGAGACGAGCAATTTAATATTTTCGGAACTTATACGGGCGCCACGTGTCCGTGTTTCATGGTACGATACGAACAAAGGGCAATTTATTCAGAAAAGTACAACAGATCGGAATGTTATACTGAATTACGAACCGGAAAATGTCAACTTTATTCAACCCATCATTAGTAGCCAAGGAGAAATCGTATCCGATGATGGGTGAGTAGATTTTGTTGATTTTTTTATTCTCATTTTTACTTATTATTTACTTTTAATTATAATTATTTTGTGAGTGGATATTAAATTATAGGAAAGAATAAATTTTTATTGAGTAAGTAAATATATAAGTTTTAAAAGAATATTTTTGGTTCACATCATTCTTGGAATATGTTCAAGACTGTATTTAACATCATCATTAATCGCATTACAAAACGAAGTCGTCTAGGTGCACTGAATCAAAAAGCCCCCGACCTTCCAACTTGAGTGCGCGGTCTCCCAATTATGCTTTACGTTCTGACTAACTCCGCCATTGCTCCATCGAAGGCAGGGCCTATTTCATCCTCTAAGACCATAATTGGAGCCACCGTAAACCTTTCGGACGGCTTCTCTCTCATCCATATTTACAATTGGCAACAAACTGAAGCCAATATGGACGAACGAAACAGAACGCTCCTAATAAAGTTGTATTTTTAAGAAAATATTGTTTGCGAGGAAATTTCTTTTATAGAGTGTATAATTAACTCATCTTAATTAGAACCGAACAGTAGCAAAGACCGATGATTTTAAGGTAGAAATCCAAATAATATTCGATTAACAGAATGTATTAACTGATTCAGTCAGTTATTTTGTATTTTAAGAATGGAACTTTTTGGCAAAATATTTTTGAAGTGGTATTTTTCAAAGGATTTTCCAGACTATCACTTTTGTAGCAGTTTCAACAAGAACTGCTGCACTTAAAGCAAGAACTGCTGCATAAGCTGGATATGTCAAAATTAGATTACGATATTTTTCTCCGTTTATGTGATCCCGATATTTTTTCTCGGAATCACATAAACGGAGAAAAAATATCGTAATTCTAATTAGTGCTTGTTTCCATTGGTGCACTTGACCTTGTTTTTGTAGGCGAGACGAAGAGTGCGGGTCGGGGGGAAATAAACCAAAAACTTTTGAAAAATATTTTGCGTTCAACCGTTTCTTTCCTTGTTCTACCTTACAATCGTTTCATATATGTCAAATAATATCATAATTTTCGAGCTGCCGAGCAAGAAGGTTGTGTTGTGTTAAAATTTAATATTTTTATTTGATAATTCAGGTCAAGATTATGAGTTCTAAGATTTGTATTACTATAAATCTAAGGTTTATATTATTATTTTTATAATTATATCACATTATTAAAGGTTCGTATTAAAAACAGAAATATTCGATTTGGGAGTAGTTTCTGTTTTAAATATTTTCGTAACAGATGTGAGGCATAGTGTATGCAGGTATCTTGAAAACTCTTGACATAAGGGAAACATATATGTACATACGCTGCCGCTGTATGGAGTGTTCCGATTCCAAACAGACCTCTACCACCGATCTGTCATAAAAATCAGTTGCCACCATCTTGAAAATGTCAAATAAATTTATTTTTCAACCGGGTCAAGTCCACCAGTGAAAACACGAAGAGCTCAAGTCAACCAGGTCAAGTCCACCAAGTGGAAACATCGACTTACACAACACTGGATACTTCTCCCATTTCTAAATAAGTTTATTCCACTAAGACTGACAAATGTTACGGTAGACTCGAACATTTTAAAGCTAAAATAGAACTAGCTGTACGCAGAACTCAATAGCTAGGACACATTCTTGTTACATTAAATGTCATGCTTCACAAATATTTAATTTGCTACTGAAAATACGGATATTCTTAAGTGAAAAACGATCGCCGAGCGGAAAGTAGCAGTGCTTTCGAATACCAACCCATAAACGTGAATTAATTAAACTGCAATAAAGAACATAACATATTTCGTCCAAATTCCATCAAATTTATGCAGTGGATGAGTACTAAATCACATACGAATAACAAATCGTATATGATTTAGTACTCATCCACTGCATAACAAATGCGCTCGCCCACTACGTAAATTTGATGGACTTTGGACGAAATTTGACAGAGCAAAAGCAGATATCTGGAAAATTTTAATAATAAGATACACTCTCACAAAATATATAAAGATTTACCGCTTACAATTGATGCAAATTCTGCTTCACCCACTCTGAAGTTAGGAATCTTATACAAAATTTTCCTATAAAAAAATGCCTCCTGCTAATATCTGATTACCTCTGATATTCTAAAACAACTTTCTACAAAAGCTATAGTTTTAATTAAATGAATTTACATAGAATTTTCACATTTTCTTTTGCTTCGGAAATCTTTCCATTCTCGAGAGCAACTGAAACATCCACGATTCTGACGGAAAGTCAAGAAAATTCTTTCTCCGTACGGCATTTCCAAGTAGTTGGAAATGTCGAATTCTCTGAGATAAACCCTATTTTTACTGATATACCTTAAGGTAGCATTCTTGACTACCTCCTCTATAATATTTATATTGATAATATTCCTTTTAACGACGATATTTGGAAAGATATAAATGCTGGTGACACTGCATCACACACAAAAGCTGAAATATAATTTTTAGATAAAACGTCAGAACAGACGGTCAACAAAAAATTACTCCTCTACAATATAGTAATAAGATCAATATGGAAATACGCAATATAACTCCAATCTCCCTGGTGGGGGGTTAACCAGGCATTCCAATTTCCATCGAATCCAATTGCTTCAATCGGAAATCTTCGAAACAGTTGATGCTTCTTATTATGTGCGTAATAGTCTGATCCATCAGGACTTTTATGTTACTTATAACCAAAACAATTATAGTCGACTGTCATCTCATTACAATCCTCTTTCCGTCCCCGAAAACATACACATACGATGCTTGAAAAGCAATGGCTACGAGATTTATGTATCAGCTTATGCATCAGGTTAATGGTTCTCGTGGTGAAAAAGTCTGCCAGTCATAATGATATAGTTGCAGATCATGAAAAAACCATTATATAATTTTAAAAACAATTAATATTAAAACAAGGTCGGTTGATAAAAAATTCACTTTTGAGTCTTATAATTTTTTTATAAAATTTACCTGGTTAGAATATAATTTGTATGAAAATTTTTAAAATATGCAGTCTATAAAGATCCGTTCAATAATCTCTCTTCGTCTTTTAGATTATCATTTTCGTGGGACGAAGTTCTTATTATAAATGAGGACATCGAATTTTTAAAGCGCGAAGCCTATTTGGTATTTTTTGAATTATTGGATTTATGTTCGCCAAAATCTGTAACGAAACGTTCAAATGTGGTCAGTCAATTATTCACTAGTTGTATGCCATTGAAGATGCACACCATTTCCGGATGGTATCATATTTGCTGGGCATTTCTACGTCCCGTATCGTCCGATAAAACAGTATACATTGGAAGCAGATGTAAACTGCAATTATACAAATATAAAAAAATGTCGAAATGGAATTCAGTGTACGATCAGTGGTCGTTAGTGAAACGGGAGAAATACCCCGCAACAATAGACGTTACAATTTTACCTGTAAAAAGTACTAATGAGTCAGTCGGTCTGAATAGACCGCATACAGCACTGCAACTTGACAATCAAAAAAGTCCAGCAATCAGTTCAGATTCAGATAGTGATATTTGTGATGTAAATGCTAATTACGGTGACTTAGTTCGTCGTCATACCGAAAGGGAGTTGAGAATGGCACGTGGCGATTCCAATGATTCCCGTTGGCAGTATGCATGGAGTTTATTAAAGGGTGGAGCATTCAAGCTACCGAACACCGAACTCAGTAAACGTATTCTATCGAAGGGCAGTATCACTTGTAAATTTAGCTGTGACGGTCGAATGATAGCCTTTCTCGATGAGTGGACAATCTTAGTCGCTTCTTCAACAGACCTAAAAATCATACACAATTTGAGAGCGCACACAGGCATCATAAACTGTTTAGAGTGGGTGCCAAAAAATCAACCTCATGCTAAACAACAAGACGACATTTTGATATCGGCATCGGAGGATGGAACCTGCATTATTTGGACGCTGAATAAGGATAAATGCACTCTGCAGGTAGGATAGTTACAAAGACAACAAAGTCAAATAATGTGTATTTATCTTTCTTATTTGCTGTAGGTTCTTCCACATCCTTCAGTGGTTCTCTCAGTCGTATTTGTGTCCTATTCAAATGACAATCTAAACGCAATTCGATTGGTATCCGGCGGTGAAGACTCAATACTACGTATCTGGGAAGTTGATTTAGAGAAGGTATTTCCCATACGAAAATTTTAAAAGTTAATGCCTTTAAGATTACATTTTTTTTTTCATTTATTTTTGAAACTTTTCTAGAAAACACCAAAATTACATCAAGAACTTTCCGGCCATCATTCGTTTATTATCGGAATTTGTTCGAATGCTATTTTCTTTACAATTTATAGCTGTGAAGTCGAAGGAACCATGCTTGAATGGTCGCTTGATAATATGCAAAAAAAATGGCAAAATACAAGGTACGGTGTTTTATCAAGTATTTTAATTAATTTTTGAATTTATGATTAATTTGTGCAGGAAAATAGCAACAATTGAAGGTCACGTTCAGCAATTAGTCCTGCATCCGAAAATTAATCGGCTATACGCAATGACTAATGCAGCTTTGTTCAGCGTCGACATCAGTTCTGGTTTCTGTCGTCGAACTCTAATGGAACCTTTAACCACGCCTAAACCTACATCCATCAACAGATTTGTGATAACAAAATGTGGTTCGCATCTGTTTCTCTCATTTTCGAAAGAAAATAACGTGATCTGTTGTAATCTTATCAAGGAGTCGGTGTTGAATAGTATTCCAGTGAATGTACTCTATGATTCTAGCATAAGCGCACTGGATTGGAATCAGCAGAGTAATCAACTAGCTGTCTGTACTTATGGAAGTTATGGTGGTTATGTGTACATTTTCGGTTCTTCTAATCAGTCAAGCAAAAAACTACGATACGACTCTGACCAGCTCAACAAACCCTCCAAGCAGACAGTTTCATTTAAAAAGGATAACGAGACAATCGAGATGAAATCTTTAGAAAAGAAAAATCGTCGCAATAACGAACCACTCAGTAGAAATTGGAATGAGATTCTCGACAAATTTGATGATATTTTCAGTTTGCACGGTGTTCCAAATCGAACGGATGATGACAAAAAAACTTGCGAATCAGATGGCACAATCAAGACTAAAGGAGAAAAAGAGGAGCCAGCAGAGGTCATACAAATTGCCATTATTTCACCAGAAAAAGAATTAGACGAGTCTTCGGAATCTGAAGCTCCGGTTTCCAATTGTACGTTTATAATATCAAATTCAGATCGGAATTTAGGAAATACCTTCGAGATGAACGTTAAGAAAAATCAATCAACAGCACATGATGGAACATTCACAATTAATCATAATACAGAATCAACAAAAGATAATGACGACACAGACGTTTCAGAAAGTTTAGATAGCTCAGGTTAATTTTAACGGATGTTAAATTGCAATAGCAACGATCTTTTCAAATTGTGATAGTGTAAAGTATATTTTGTTTTTGATAAAATAAAAAGATAAAAATAAAAAATAATTTTTTATATAAAAAAAATTTGTCAAAATGATCTGATCTTAATGTTGTGATGACTAAAAGTCCGGTCTAAACTGAATCAAACAGTTCTAGGATTAATTCCGTTCTATAATGTTAACATTATACCATTGGTAGAACTTATACAATATTAGTATTGTGTGGTCTTTTCGAGGATTCCAAACCCCTAATTTCAGTAAGTCAAATATTTTAATTACGAACATAAATTATCGAAGACTGGCTAGGTCTGGCAACAGTCTTCAATAATTGAATTATTTAATTTAGTAACAATACTTTGGAGCGATGATAATGGTGAGTAATGTCGAGCGGAATCAACAGTAATGCACGTATTTCATTTTTCATATGTCATCGAAGATTTATTTAATCCATTTTATAAAATTTGGTATATTAAAACGTAATCACTCGACTAGATAAAGTAGCTTCGGAAACAAATAATAGCAACACAAAGAGTAAGAATGCCCCAGAGGCCTAATCTCTACGCGATTGTCTCTTAAGTCTCCAATGAGTGTTTCCGGGTGGGGCAGTACAAGACAATTCTCTCACAAGTGGATTATGGTGATAGGATAAATGGGAGTGAAATTTTTGATAGCGGGACATGCACAGGTCTAGAACAAAGGGAACATTTAGGTCACGATGTATTACGATGTTACGAACATAAAAGGGGGCATCAACAATTTTACGAAGGATCTTGGCTTGTAAGGCCTGGACGCGATAGGAATTGGAACGTTTCGTTGAACCCTAAAGTTCAATTCCATATGTCCAAATAGGTTTTATACTCGTAATTGCGTTGTATATTAAAAGTTAACTTTTTATTGTTAGTTTCGAGCATTTGTCCAGTAGTCAACGAAGTTGTAGGTGTATTAGCTTCAAGTTTTTTGTGGGTTCCAATATATTCTGGAATCATGTTGCTATTAAGGTATAGGGAGGTATTCTTTGACAAAGAGTGAAAGTAATGCAATTCTTAAAATAAAAGCATAGAAAAAAGTCATTAAGATGGTTTTAAAAGTATTATAATATATTAGTTGATTAAAATTAAAACATCGAAGAAATATTAGTAATAAAAAGTAGTTTTAACTACTAAAACATTAAATTTCTTTACATTGCGTAAACAAATTAACTATATTTTATTTTTTTTTAAAAAATAAAAAAATTGCAAATAAAAATGTTGTGTTAACCAAACATAAAATTCTAAAAAATGAAGTCGAGGTCGAAGCTTGCATCCAAATATAGCACTTGCGTCGAAGTTCGACTTTTCACAAAAACTACAAAATTTGTAATTACAAATACGCCAAAAAATATTAGGAGCCCAGAAATCAGAAAATTTTTAAGCACCCAAAACATTTCAATTTTATAAAATTGCGTGACATATTAAACATTTGTGGGGTTACATTGAAGCTTAGCGTTTTTTGTAAATAGTAGCAATTTTGGCGCAAACAAATTTAGCCACACATAAAATACAGACGTCCAAATCAGTACATAAAAAAATCGAGGCAAATTTTCGTGTTTCAGCAGCCAAAATTTTATCTCATTGAAAGTTTTGGTTTTGTGCTCAGATATAGGTTATGTACACAATTTATCAACCCAACTTAAAACGTAATATGTACACAATTTCCCAAGAACGTTTAGCGAAAGGAAATTAGAAACAGTATTTTAGGCTTTATAATTATTGCAAAGTTGCATAAAATTTTAATTTCGTGCAACTTAAAAATGGAACATTTTTTATTTCCATTTTAGGAAACATTTCAGACACAAATTAACAAATTTCATAAGAGAAGTGAGACTTTAAAGACAAATATTTGCTTTTGTCTGGAAACAATGTAAAAACAGTTTTAAATCCCATTATTCTTAACGAGTAACCCCTTTCGCGAAGTATAAAAGTGCAAAACCAATATGCAATACTATCGGGCTTTTCAATAGCAACTTGACACTTTAGATTTCTTACTTTAACTCAAGAACTTAAGATCAAGTTAACTCAAGAACTAAAGCCAGTTGACCATATGAAGCGACGCACGTTCTCAGATTGGGCTCTAGAGAAGTTTTCCGAAAATGACAACTTTCATCGAAAAATCATCTTCCGTGATGAAGCGCATTTTTGGTTGAATGGCTTCGTCAACAAACAAAACATGCTTCAAATCCTCATGTGCTTCATGAAACACCACTTCATCCACAAAAAGTGACTGTATGGTGCGGTTTTCATGCCGGTGGCGTCATTGGGACATTTTTCTTCGTTGATGAAATTGACCGTCACGTACAGTCAATGGTGAACGCTACAGAGATATGTCGCAGCATTATTTCTTCGATCAATTGCATGGGCTGGACATCAGTGATATGTGGTTTCAACAAGACGGTGCCACATCCCACACAGCGGGAGAAACAATCGACTTATTGAAGTCCAAGTTCGGTGAACGTGTTATATCGAGAAAAGGTCCTGTCGATTGGCCGCCGAGATCTTGTGTCTTAACACCTCTAGACTTTTTTCTGTTAAATCGATGGTCTATTCCAACAAGCCGGCGACGTTAGAGGACCTAAGAGCCAATATCGAACGAGAAATAGCGGTCATTCCCGTCTAATTGTGTGGCCGAGTCATCGAAAATGGGCTTCAATGAATCGACCGCTGCAAGCGTGCCCGTGGTAAAAATAGGACCAAAGTCGAGTTCCATTCATAATTGCATTGAGTACAATCAAGCCAATAATAAAAGTTTTGATATATCTCAAATGGTTTGCGAGATATTTAAAAAAAAAGTTGTCAAGTTCTTATTCAAACACCCTTTAGATAGTGTTAAAGAGTAACGAAGATGTCAAGTGCAAGTACGTTTTATCCTTTAAAATTATAGCAATGAGGAGGGGGCGAGTGGCGGTTGGCGAATTTAAAATAAATAATTGCCTTAGTATGAATAAAATAAATTCTCTTTTTTATATATGCAAGGGATAAGAAAATGAATCGATAACAATAAGAAATAAGATGTATGAGTACTCATACAATATTTAAAAAAGTAATTAGGTTTGCATTTAGAAGAAAAATTGAAAGTGACGAAAAAATATATAATATGAATGCAATATAGTCGGAAGAAGCTAATGCAGAATATTATTAATAAGAAAAGAAGATACTAAAATTGAACATGAATATTTTACGCGTATTTAAATAAAACTAATATTTTATAGAAACTACGGTCAGAAGGTTTGTCGACACATTCGTACAACTTTCTGCTTTATTTTCAGCCTTTTTCCTGTTTTGATGACGGTTGCCCGATTTCCTACAAAAATCATTTCAATGAGTTATAATTTTGCAATTATTAATTTTGTAGTATTAAAACTTACCGTGTTGCTATTCCATATACCAAATAGAGAAAAAATAGCATTTCTTTCTAATCTGCTCCTGCTCGGTCCTACTTTAATGTCTGGTCTATAAAAGTGGAGCGAACACACAACGTCCTGATTCTTGCAAATACCCGATGCTGCTGCCACAATCCTATTTTCACGCAACCATTTATTTTGTGGGAACCTATAATGTTACCATTTAAATATACATTTATATTTACTTTTTCAATTAAGAATTAACAGAAATTGAAGTATTTTTTGCACTATTAAAAAAATTCGTTCCATTAAATTTTCTTACACACTGAACTATTTCCTGGTAAACATTGAACTGTCAAAATCACATTTGCTTACATTTATTGAATTAAGTTGATATCTTTTCTTTTACTGAAGAAATTTTTTTTTATTTTCGGCAGTAAAAGTGAAGATATCAACTTAACGAAAGAAAAAAATTTCCGGCTTCCTTATGTCATTGAATGAAAAGCAATTCTTGACAAAACACTATTATTTATTTGACAGGTTTTCATTTTTCTACATTTTTTTTTTTTGTACAATTTTGACAAAACACTGCATTTTCTGAAATCAAAACTTTGTATTAAATGTTATTAACAATATAACTATTTATATAAATACTTACTTTTTCGTAAATACTTCTAAATAGATTAAAAATACACTTTTACTTGCACTTTCCCATGTGCCAAAATTACAACTTGAAAAAATGAGAAGCATAGTTGAGGCGCTTTATATTTGATTGATATGTGTATTTACGAAATGAATAATAAACCTAAAATAGAATTCCATTTTGTATCAAAAGATTGTACAAAAAATAAAAATTACCTATCGTTGTCTTTAAATTGTTTTTTTTTTGTTTCCAATAAGTGAATTGAAATGAATATAAATTATGCTTTTGCAATTCAATAAATTTTTATTACGAAAACTAGATGTCAGTGGGTATCATGTCTACATAAAAAAATCTACACAAAAGTATATAAGAAGTACGATTTCTCGCCGCTTCTGCAATAATTCTGCCACAAAATTGTGTATACATACAAGGAAACCAGATATTCTTTAATGTAAGGTTTTATCATTCTCTGCTTCATTGCAGTAATGTGATTCTGGTTTCTTTTTCTCTTATATATGGGTACGATCATTGCCAAATAATCTTTGGCGAGATGCAAAAGGAAACTAATTTTTCAATAAACGAAAAAAATGTCAACACAAAAATATGATCGGAACACCGTGATCAATTTGTTATTTACAAATAACAATGCCTGGGATATTATGAGTATACGAGGTCTGTTCAAAAAGTATCGCGAGTTTTGAATTTTCGCGGATTACGTATATTCGATTTTCGATTTTTTGTGGCGTTATGTTGGTACTTATGGCTCTCACTTATGCCAACAAGTTCGGCCATTTTAAATGTTCAGTTAATTTTTGACAACTGCTTTGCTTGTACGTGTTTTGGCTCGTCTTCGATTTTTGCCCATTCCATAAAGTGGATGGGCAAAAATCGAAGACAAAGAATCTGTATCGGGAACAAGAAAAAGTCACAGGGGGCCAGATCTTGAGAATACGGTAGCTGCGGTATTATTAGTATGTTGTTTTCGGCCAAAAATTCGCGCACAAGCAACGATGCGTGAGCAGGGGCGTTATAATGGTGCAAAAGCCAATTTTTGTTCTTCCACAAATCCGGGCATTTCTGGCGGATTGCTTCACGCAACTTGCGCATAACTTGCAGGTAATATTCCTTATTGGGATAAACGTCATAACCATAAACCAATGATTCGTCACCAGTTATGACCCTCTAGAGCAAATTTGGATCGTCGCGGACAGACTCCAACAGCTCCTTAGTAATGTTAATGCGATGCTGTTTTTGGTCGAAGCAGCTGTCAAAAATTAACTGAACATTCAAAATAGCCAAACTTGTCGGTATAGGTGTGAGACATGAGTGCCAACATAATGCCAAAATAAAAATCGAAAATCGAATATACGTAACCCGCGGAGCTTTTAAAATTCGTGATACTTTTTGAACAGACCTCGTATATATTAATTTGTCTTTTTCTTCTATTTATTTCAACCGAAAATACGGATCGATTTTTATATTTCTTTCCGATCTACAATTTTTGTTAAGATTTCTCTGTTTTAGTAAAAATTGAAGATTGTTCTCGAATAATCCAATGTATTTTTAAGTTAACAGAGTACCAGTGGATTCCTTAATAAGAAAAAAAGGAACGAGTTGTTTGAATTTTTAGGATAGGTTCAGACGTACGTATATTGATTATGTACATATAATAATTAATTATTTATAATTAATAAAATACCATTGTAATAATCGTATTTCCTTAATTTATCTTTAATATATCATAATTTCGATTCATTAAAATATAATTATTTTTACGCGCATAGCAGCGCTAGATTCATTATTTTGATGGAGAATTTCAACAAGACAACTGATTCTCAAAAAAAAAATCTTGCTTTCAGTAATAATGCAAATTGAAATGAAAACAAACACTCTCAAATAATTAAAAGAGTTTTTTTTTCATGCATAATAACAAAATATCTTACTATTTATTAATACTCTTTAACCAATTCACAAAACATATAATTAAGAAAAAATGCATGATTAAATGAAAAATATTTACATATTTTTAGTATTAAGCAATTCAATTTATTTCAGTTTTTATGACATTATATAAGACATTAATTCCGCATCAATAAACCACTATCAAGAATAATATTTTTCAAGATACTGTTTATAAAAAACTATGCAAAATACTGGTTAAGTTTGTAAAGCATGTAGGAAGAAATGTGTCAGCAAAGTCCCGATGAGTCAGATCATCGAAATTTGTTCATTGTGTTTAAGCAATATAACTTCTGAAGCCTTTTACGAAATTTGCAAAAACAACGTTGATATTTTCGAATACTATATCATAACGAGGCACTGCTATTATAAGAAAAGTATCACGGAATTCTGTTCATATCTTCTGTTGATTTTTCTTCCCTCCATTCAAATAATGTAAGTACCTTTTGTGTCTCGAAAAGGGTTACTTGGCAATGATCGTACTCATTTATAAAAGGAAAACTGCAAAGAAGCAGCAAATGATATGAAGATAGAAAAAAATAGGTTTCCGACCAGTCTCTATCAGTATGGATTCCACCGGAGATGTCCGATATGCTCCACTGGCTAGTCTAATGCAACGGTTTACGGCTGCCTCGACTAGCTTTTTCCATGCTATTGGCACACTGACACATATAGTGAGGAAACAGAGTAAGGTCCCGTCCAAAAGGGCGCTGGTTACTCTAATTACCTCACTTTGTCTTACTTTACTTTTGCTGCTGACTAAAATTTCAACCATTCGGAGAATGGTGTTAATTTTGTCAACAGCATTTTTAATCTGAAGATTCCATTTTCCTCCACGGGCAATTAACATACCCAGGATTTTTATGGAATCTTTTGGGAGGAGAGGGAAGGGGTTTAGTGACGAGTCCGATACACTACAATTTTTTTCCTGCAAACATGAAGGCTCGATGTACAGATAGCCGCACCGTTTATGCTGCTCCAAGTGTTGATGTTGCGGATGGCGTTATTAATTTGTTGTTAAAGATCAGCACCAGATACAAGTATACAAATATTGTCGTCATATTTGTAGTGGTTAAAGGATGATAGTTGGCGGAAAAGGGAGTGAATATATATATTGAATAGGATCGTTGGTAAAGGGATCCTTGTGGGATGCCATTTTTCATTTCGCGTTTTAACGAAAAATGACCGTTGGCGCGTACCGTGAAGGTTCTACCAGTTAGGTAGGAACGTAGTAGTGCCAATATTGCAGAGTCTACACCCCGAGTGGTGGTGCTTTTATATAAAATTTCTCTTTTCTCTATGGACGTTGGACATCTGTATAAGTTACGTTCCACGGGGTGTGAAGATAAAACAAATTTATTTTATTTGGTAGAAGTCTTCCACTTTATTGCCATTAACCTGAACTGACTTATTTTACACAAATTCTTCTATTTATACCCTAACTTATTGCTAACTTAAACTTGATTTAGCTTCGACGTGAAGTGACCTAACGTGAGAGTTTATCAGAGTGTAATGTTCCGATAGTATAAACTGGTGATTTCGTTGATTTGTTCGACTATAAAGATGTAATATCGTTTAATTTGATCTTAGAAGGATTGTTACCTTCGTTTATTTTCGTTTCTGCAGTAACATTATGTTGCGAACTTCCTACGTTGATCTCGTTTATGTTATGTGTAGGTTGCTGCCTGGTGTGGCAACATTTTCTTATTTCTGTCACAACATAGCAATAACAACAATTTTTTGAATTTCTTATATTGAGATGTTGGTTGCAAGATTGCTGGAAATATTTGGAGATTCGAAGCATCTCGAGAGGTTAAGGTTCTTTCATTGATCGAGATGCTGTGTATTGTGGAACTTGATCAGAAAGGTTGTTGCGTTGTCTCCGTTTTAAATGTTTCGTTGAAGTCGTTTTAGCAATATCATTCCAGGTGATATTTCTTCTTTTGTTAATAAGTGTATTGGCTGCTAATTAAATTGTACATTGCTTTTTTACTTTAGAGAATGTTTGGTATGCAACTTGAATTCGTTAAATCAATTATTTCATTAATGTTATTATATGTTTAAATATAAATGTTATTATATGTTTTGCAATCATTTTTTAATCCTAAGATTTTAGTGTCAGTTTTTATAATATTTTCAAAACTTAGTTTAATACTGGTAGTGTCACTTTCCACCGTTTTTAATAGTAACTTATGATAGTATATGGATTCCGTGATTGGAATATTTATAACATATAAAATTGATATATAGTTTATAATTTCGAAAAGATTGAGTGCTGCCTCTATTTTGTCAAATAGATTTTTCCTTATTCTAAATATCTACAGCTAATTTCAATTATTTTTTTGATAATATTAATGAATTTACAATACTTAATTTCGCCCAATATATGGCATACTTTACCTTTTGTAATTATTCTTTGGAAATTTTTATTTTATATTGAGTAGTGAAAGCTTTATTATTTTTTAACATTTGTTGCATTCCATTAGTGACCCTAGAAAGATTATTGAATCTTTCCTTATACAAATTGTTTATTATAACCTGTTTACTATTGCTGGCAGCCTCACCAGCCCCTTCATTTAAAAACTCTGATTATTATTCTATAATAATTTAAATCAACATATTGTATAGGAAAAATAAACTCAATAGTCTGAATTGAAAATATGTGATTAAATTTTTTGACATGCTTTTTAAATAAATAAATTTGTATACAAAAATGTTTTCATTTTTTTTTAGATTTAAAAAAGAAAACCAGCTACACATACGGGTATTATGTTACAAATAGTAAGTCTAATAAAATAAGTTATTCAAAATATATAATAATTCATTTATAAAATTATTACTCATTATAAAACTTTAATTAGAAAGAAAATAAATAAACAAAAAGGTGATATCATGGGTACAAAGTGCATTTCGTTATGTTGTGAAATGACTACAATATGTGTAAAACGAACAAAATAATCATTAATGAAGAGAATAGTAAGAATGACATTAAAAAAGTTCATAATCAATCCTTGAAAATTTTGTAAACTGCCGTTCAGAATAGTAAACACAAAAAAATAAAAAACCGATTTTATTTGTTATGCATGCAGCGAACAAATGCATTTTCGTATCATGCACAAATTAGATGACTCCAGTTGGATGTGGTTTTTATTTGGGTCTATGGAAAAGTTGCCAATGTAAATCCACAAATCATTAGAGGGAAAAAATATGTCTCAGGGTCGGAAAGTTAACATATCAAGTTCATGGAGAGATAAAAGATAGAAGAGTGTCCATATTTGTAGACAATAATTTCCACTACGTCAGTACATTAGCTGAACACCAGGCTCAAAATAAGCTGTGCTAGGTTGGATCAAGGTTTTATTTGTTTGTACTTTATTATACATCAAATAAAGTACAAACAAATAAATCCCATTTTAGAAATAGTTATCTATGATAGAAAATGTTTATTCCGAAGAATTATTGCAAACATAGATTTCATTGTCATATTTTGAATTTCCGCGAGTCTTGAATAAACTGAATATTCATAGTACTGTGTTAATTACCACCGAATCTGTTATGAAAATATTCCAAATCTGCAACATTTTGATAACCTTTCCGATGTGACGATTCCACGTAATCGATTATGTAAATTTTAACAAGAACGCGATTAAGAATTCGTATTATATTTTCATAATTATTATAATTAATGATACTCGTATCAAGAATTTTAATTTATAGCAGTCATAATAATAACATATCAGTTTTATTTTCAATGCTATTCAACAAATACTATCAGATTTTACTTACACTTACACATATCAGTCAGTTTATATTTGTCTACATTGAAATTTATGACCAATTTTAATTATATAAAAATAGATTACCAAACAAATTTAATAATTATTTGAAAAAAAAAATTGTTTATTTTAAAGAAAATTAATTTGTCTAAACATTAGCGTACTAAAATTTTAATACAACTACAAAACTATTTTCATATTATTGGGTTGTTTGGAAAGTAAGTTCGTTTTTTTTATAGTGAATTAATATTTTATTCAATTAAATATTGTCCAGTCTGATCCAATTTAAAAATTTGAAAAAAATACAGTTTCCGAGGACGTAATCACTCCTATTAATGATAACGATTAAATTGAACTGATGTACTCTTATATGGAATCTTTATGTTCCACTTCAAAAATTCTGAAGGGTAGGTACCACGCTGGATCGAGGAATTACAAGAGTATGATTTTGTCAATGAGACCTTGTATAAATGAGTGTAAACATTGTACTCGATAAGAGACAAAAGAAGCCGAGGTTGTAAAAAGCATGAATTAAGTGCCCTTATCAAGGAATGGAGTGACGATATAGTGCGACGTGCACAAGAGGAGGGTGTAAATTTGAAACCGATCTTGGAATAGCTTCAAAATAAGACGGAGAAATCTCAATGGCACGAGGCAGCAAGTATGAGTGAAACTACAAAATCATACTGGGCACAGTGGGAGAGTTTAATGATTCACAATGGATACGAAAATGGTAAAATCCTCAGGGAAATGACTACCATTTGCAATTGTATTACATAAAGCAATGGTAATGGATGTGCTGCGGCTATTCCACGATGACATTTCTAGAGGACATCTTGGAGTGGAGAAAACTTTTTTAAAAATAAAAGATTTTATTGGATTAACCGCTGTGGTGATGTTGAAGATTGGCGCCGCGCAACTGCAAGAACTGCATATCTGTAAAAGGGTCATAGACTTACCAGTGTTGGTGGTCTATGGGAAATGATAGTTCTGGACGTGGCGGGACTTTTTCCTACTACGGAAAGCGGAAACTGATACATACTTTACAAAATGGCCAGAGGCGTTTGCAATATCGAATTAGGAGGTCATAACAATAGCGGAAAAATTAGTAACAGAAGTGTTTTGCCGATTTCGAGTTCCTATAGAAATTCACAGTGATCAAGGCAGAAGTTTTGAGTCTCTTATCCTTAATTGAACGAAATGGTAGAACAATTCAACCAAACTCTGAAACGGCATTTGGCTAAATTGGTTATTCGGCATCAATGAAACTTGGACCTACATATACCCCTGCTCCTTCTCTCGTATAGAACGGCAGTATAAGGCAAACTTCAGAAGAGAACTACGATAAGGATCTATTTACTGGAACTCCACCAGAAACTACAAGTAATATGGCAGAGTTTGCACTGGATTTGAGGGAGGCGATGAGGGCCATTCATTATCTGGTACGAGATGCTTGAGTATAGGCTAGTGATAGAATGAAGACCCATTACGATCGCAGTGGCAAAATTATGAAATTCGAAGAGCGGTCTTTGGTTTGGCTGTACAGCCCCACGTGCCGAAAAAGAATGTCAGCAAAATTGCAGGCCAGTTTGGAAAGTCTATTTCAAATTATTTACAAAGTTGAATGGAATCACATACCGCATTCAAAAGAATCAGCGAAGATCATCGAAGATTGTGCACATCGGCTGCCTGACCCATTACTATGGATCGAATGTTACTCGAGACGAGCATCTTTTGGAAGGGGACAGTGTTATGATCTAGCATAGCTCTGGCGTGTTCTAGAAGATTCCAGAAAACCGATTACAGAGCAGTATGAAGACAAGAGCTGCTTGCGAGAGAGAGTTTAGTTTAGTTTAGTTTTAGTTTTTAGTTGAGTTGAGTCTGAACAGCGATTGTAATCGGTTGATAAAAAATGTGTTGTGTAGACGCCTCGTAATTTGTGTAGCATTTATTTTTGTCTTTTATCCTATTCATAAAATCTATGTTGAAAACTCTTTTTTGGATATTTTGTTAAATATGGAAATTATTTTTTTAACGATTTGTCACGAAATATAAATATCCTGCCGCACTCATACTTTCCGAATTATTACAATCAGCAGCTATTTAATAACAAAGTCCATAAATTTCTACTAAAAACTTTCACTAACGGTATGTACTATCAACATTATAAAAATATATACTACTTTAGTGCGAGTACTTTATCAAATAAATCGATTCGGTTTCAGGACATTTATATTAAGTATTTATTCTGCATGGTGATATCAAAGATGAAATAAAATAGAACAAGAACTAAAATAGCACCACTAATTATTATTCAAACGGCTACCTGAGATTATTTTTACCAAATATATCACATGCATTTGATTGTGTCTGGCATTTAGAACTACTTTCGAAAATTTAAAATCATCTTTGTTCTACCTACTAAATTATGGCTAAATCCTATTTTGTAACTTTGAAATTTATTCAAGTCCAAATGTATTTCGATATTACGTTTATTAAAGGTAGCATCCCTCAGAATAGTATCCTTTATCACATTATTTGTAATATTTACACTTCTGATATCCCTACTACCAATAATATCCTTATCGCCTGATATGCTAACAATATAGGAGATTTAATGCGTATATGCGCAAAATTCTTTTATTCTACTTTACCAGGGGAAAGATATGAAATACGGTCGGAAATGATATAAAAATCAATTATATTTTAAATATTAAACTTATTTTGACTAAACTGATTAAAAATTATTCTTATATTAATGTCGCGCCTTAGTGGCCAAAACTTTTCCAATTATTTACACCAGCTGTTTCCGGGCTTCAAATAATCGATAAACAACTCTAAATTGTTTTATTAAACAGTAATTATAAACTATTTCTATAACTTGAACTTGTGATTAACCGGGTTCAACTAATTGAGAATAATTTATATTAATTTGAATTATAATAACTGATGAGATAGTGTCCAAGTGTCTTACCTCAATGGTCTTGTAAACTTCAGAAATCCTGAAACAAATTTCCAAAAAAACCCTCGTCCTTATAACCTATATTTATAATAGTATCCTCCGCACATCATTTTTTCCTTCCCTGTGGAAGTTTTCCATAATAAAGATGATCCCAAAACCCAATAAGCCCAAAAATCTTCCTACCTCATATAGACCTATAAGCCTCCTTCCCATGTTATCAAAAATCCTAGAAAAATTAATCCTAAAACGCCTTTATCCCATTTTTGAAACCGAGGGTGTCATTCCTCAGCATCAGTTTGGATTTCGATCTGAGCATTCCACTATCCAGCAGTGTCATCGCGTAGTCCGAAAGGAATACTGCCCAGGAGTGTTTCTTGACATTTCGGATGCTTTCGACCGTGTATGGCACCCTGGATTGCTTTGGAAGTTGCAGCGAGTCCTACCCTCGAGTTATTTCCACATCCTTAAATCTTATCTCTCAGACCGATATTTTCAGGTAGCTGAAAATATGGAGTACTCTGACATTTATCCAATTTCCGCCGGTGTCCCTCAAGGAAGTATCCTAGATCCTATCCTATATAACATTTATACCCATGACATTCCTTGCCACAACAACATCCTAACCGCAACATATGCTGACGATACAGCCATCCTGACACATCACAAAGATCCTTCCACAGCCATTAGTATCCTTCAGAACCATATCCACTCCTTAGAAACTTGGTTCAAAAGGTGGAGAGTGAAGGTAAATGAGCAAAAATCTGCTCATGTAACTTTCGCACTCTGCCGAGAACAAATTCCCGACATAACCCTACACGGCAGTATTATTCCACAAAAAAATAGCGTACGTTACCTTGGACTTATATTCGACAAACGGTTAACCTGGAACCTTCATACGAAAACTAAAAGACGTGAACTTAACGGACGATACAAACAATTCTTACGTCTCCTAGACAGCAAATCGAAACTTACAACACCAAGTAAACTATTACTGTACAATACGGTTCTGAAACCAATATGGATATGGTCTAGAACTTTGGGGTTCGACTAAGCATTCCAACTCCCTACTAATCCAATCCCTACAATCCCGAATCCTTCGTAAAATTGTCAATGCCCCCTTTTATGTGCGAAACACTGTTATCCACCGTGACCTAAATGTTCCATTTGTTCGTGAACTATGCATCTCTCGATATAAAAAATTCCATTCGCACCTATCCTTCCATCTAATCCTTTAGGAAGGGAACTTTTCACTCTCACCCTTCCAGTATACACCCATCGACGTTTAAACAGCGATGGCCGAGAGATTATTTAAAATTATAAAATAAAATTACCCTGTTCTGAGGTAACATCGATGGGTGTTTCCTCCACATGCCTTCATGTCCTTGTATATTCCCGTAAAAAATCTGCTTGTTACTAGCATAAGTAGTTATAGATATCATTTAAAATAAAAATAAAAATAAAAAAAAATGGTCTTGTAAAAATTAATTAGCAAGAATTAGCAATATGTTCTGCTTATATATGTGTACATAGCCGTTTAGCGAACACTTTAACCATTCATTTACAAGTTTCCTCGCACAAAGAAAATACTACAAATTCCTCGGCAAAAAAAGGTTCCAATTTTGATACGAACAAAGACCTTAATTTTCTAATAATACGAATGCACTGAACATAAAAACAATATTTCAAAACCTCATTATAAAACTCCAATTGTAGTTTACGAGATGAAGAATAAACGTAAATAAGGAAAAAAGTGTGCACATAAGTTTTACTCTCTACCGAAAACCGTCTATAACCCTTATATTGGTAGACAATTAATATATAATCTCCGTGCGTCCAAGCTGAAAAGACTGAAACTTATTCAACACAATACCTAAAAGCCCATATGAATTTATAGACTTAAACTTGAAGGTTCTACCCAGCCCTCTAACTCTTACCAAATCTAATATTAACAATTAAGAATTCTTTGTAAAATTACTACACGCCCTTTTTATGCTCAATTATGTTATCTACTATGACAGAAATGTTCCCTTGCTCCATAATTTGCTTGTGCAAAATTATAAAAAACTCCAAGTACCTTAATTCGAATATCTTAATCTTTTTCTAAAATAATTAACATATCCTAAGAATTACCATCCCAGAATTACATATTGTCGAATTAATCGGAATTATTAGTGAGTTATAGTAAAACGTTTAATATTATTTATTCAACTCGGTATGTAGAGAAACGCCAATGGGTGTTTACTCTCATATCGTTGATTTTGTTATTTGCTTGCTTATGTAAATAGTATTTTTAAATCAATCACAATTCAGTACAACTATTAGTAACATAATGAAAGAAAATTGACGAAACTTAAATATAGTATGGCAATTCAACTTTTAACAAAACAAGTAAAATCGGATAAATAATGCAAATTATTTGAGCTTATTTTTATGGGTTTTCAGCAACCAAGCAACGCTTATTATTAAGCACATAATCAATGGTATCAATGACTGCAGCAAAGCCGTCCTAGCCAACCCCGTAGCACAGCCGACAGCGTGCTGCACTACCATCCAAGAGGTCGTGGATTCGAATCCCACTGCGGGATGTTCCTACGCTAATTACTCCACCGCTTTACTTGCTTTGCGACTTTCATTCCTTTATCCGTTATCCTTCCCTTTCGGACCATCAACCTTTTAGCAACATATACAATGTAAGCCGTCCTGAATCCATCGGTTCAATACTTAGATGGGTGACTTTTTGGAGACAGCACGTATTGCAGGGCTATAATATGGTAGTCGCCAAATGGATTCTAGAAATCATCATTTCAGTGATAATGTTACTTGAAATTATAACTGAGCGTCTAGGACTTGCGTCCCCTTTGATATTTAACAGGGGAAATAGTCAAAAATACCCCTACCACTTTTTAAGAAAAATACCCCTACCACTTTTGAATTAGCAGATTTTCGGAAGATGGTGTATGGACCATTTTTGAGGAAAGAGGTATCGTAGCATTTCAAGAGGATAAATCAATAAATTATTAGATGTAAGAAGTACGTAGAGGTTAATAGAAACTTTATATGTTACAAAGATAAAAATAAGACTCTTAAACTCCGATCAGTATTTTTGGGGAGCATAAGAAAATAATGTTCTCGTACGATTAGATTATGACTATAGGATAAACAGATTAATAAAATTTGGAAACGGGAATTAACCGGTCATGAACAAAGGGAATATTAAAATCACGATGTACTGCATTATTATAAACATAAAAGGATGCTATAGGAATTGGAACGTTTTTTGACCCCAAAATCATATTTCTAAGTTCAAATAAGTTTAATAATTGCGTTGTATATGAACAATTTATTATTTATTATTAATTTCGATCGGCTATCAAGTAATCTAAATAGTTGTGGATAATGACTGCTAGTTTCAAGTCTAGTTTTTAAACTAGAACTTTGGCTCTGTGTTAATCTACTATCTAGATAAAAATAAAAATAAAATTCATTTGTCATATTCTTTTATGAGGATAAAATTTTTTTGTTAATTTAAATTTTTTTATGTGCATAAATATTCCCAATTTTAAAAATCGATTTCATAATGTTTTAAAAAATCTTTTTTAAGAAATATATATATATATATATATATATATATATAACTCATTATGAATATATAATTCATAATGAGTTATATTTAAAAAATAACTCATTATGAATTATATACGAGGGTCGTTCAATACGTAGCATTATCGACAGGAAGGCTGTCAAAATTTCAGCTCGATCCATAGCGTAGGTCAATTTCTATCGTCGATTAAAGTTAACGACATTTATTTGTGCATAACAATGGAAAAAAGCGAGTTTAGGGCTGTCATCAAACATCTCCATTTGAAAGGCTTAAGCCCGAAAGAAATCAAAGCCGAGTTGGATGCAGTTCATGGCACATCTGCACCTGTGTTTGCGACGGTTTACAATTGGGTGAATGAATTTAAACGTGGCCATTCATCCACAAAAGATGAACATCGTTCAGGACGCCCAGTTGGGGTGTCTACTCCTGAAATTATCGACAAAATCCACGATCTGATTTTGAACGATCGGCGAATTAAAGTGCGCGAATTAGTTGAGGCCACGGGCATATCACAAGGTACAGTCGCTTCAATTTTGCATGAAAAATTGTGTGAAAAAAATTTCGGCAAGATGGGTGCCGCGTTTGCTCTCAGAGGAGAATAAGCGCAATCGTGTAGTGGACTCTGAGGCTATGCTGGCACTCTTTCATCGCAATCCTGCCGAATTCCTTCGTCGATATGTCACTGTGGACGAAACCTGGATACACTACTACACTTCAGAAATGAAGAGACAGTCATCACAGTGGATTTTCAAGGGTGAACGGGCTCCGAAGAAGGCAAGGTGATGGCCTCGGTCTTTTGGGATTCGCAGTGCATCATTTTTATCGACTACTTGGAAAAAGGAAAAACAATAACAGGAGCGTATTACGCGTCGTTATTGCAACGGTTGAGCGAGGAAATCAAAGAGAAACGCCCCCATCTGAAGAAGAAAAAAATCCTCTTGCATCAGGACAATGCGCGTGTGCACACCTGCGTTGTTTCCATGGCCAAAATTGTGAAATTGAGAATGGAATTGTTGCAGCATCCCTCTTATTCACCAGATTTGGCCCCGACTGACTATTTTCTTTTGCCCAATCTAAAGAAATGGCTTGGCGGACGACGGTTCACTTCCAACGAGGACGTCATTGCTCAAACGGATGAGTATTTTGCAGAACTTCCGAAATCCTATTTTTTGGACGGGATAAAAATTTTGGAAAAACTGTTGGAAAAGTGTATAGAACTAAAAGGAGATTATGTTAAAAATTAAAAAATTTTTTTTTTAAAAACAGTTTTTTTCCATCTTTTTCTAAGGACTTATTGAACGACCCTCGTATTATGAATATAGAATTCATAATGAGTTATGTTTTAAAAAATCTACGCGAATCCAAAAAAAATTGCCGGAATTCACGTTCGTGTTTTAATTTTTCTGTACAACTCAAAGCACATTATGATGAGAGTATTTAAAATATTTTAATTGTCAATTTAGTAGGAGCTTAAGTTCGATATATTATATTTTCATTAGTCCAATAAATAATTTTAGTACAAATAATGCAATTAAAAATGTGAACATTTGAGTAGGTACAAGTAGTACAAAATTAGTTTTCGCCACCACAGTGTAAAGTAAAGCTCTGAAAGACTTGAGAAATTGCATTGTTAAAGTTCAGAAATTGTGAATAAAAGAGAAAATTTTTCATTTAAAAAATCACATTGCATATACTGGTTATGTTATCTACGATATTGAGTCTCATACAAAAATTGTTACTACATACCGATTGTACGGCAATTCAAATATAAGAAATTTAATCAAGTAAGTTTATTAGATGATAGTAAAATACACTAATTTATCCAAGTTCATAGCATGTTTACCAATTTAGTGTAGTCTAAGTTTCACCGTTTATTTGCCGGTGTTTGGAATGACATGATAGACAAACGTACGATGTAAACGCTGTATAGAAGAATTTGTCATCACTATTGTTTGGAAAGATTGCTTGATGGAATTATGATTTTTATAATTTAATTGTCAATTAGAAAAAGATCTACTCGTATTTAGAGAAAAATAAATATTTACTCGTGCAACAAAGATGCACATCATAACATTATGCAAATATATTTAGAAGAGACGTGCTAATCTTTCATTTTTTTATTGTAAAAAAAAACCTCCGCCAATCATCGAATAAATAATAAACATTTCCTGACTGATTACTAAAGTACAAGAGAACTGCAATGATAATAAACAAAGATTGTTTTCAAATAATTGTTAATAATCTAAATAAAATTTTATTTTCTAAAAATAATAGAAATTTTTCTCTATGTTATTATATGAGGTTATGATATTTACGACAAGAAAAGATGATATTTTGAATTAAAATATTGGTTGTAAGGTCTAATATTTAAGCTTTCTTAATTCCCATCGAATCTAATAACGTTAGTTGAAAATACTTAGTAAAATTGTTGGTGCTCGCTTTTATGTTCATTATAGTGTTAAAGTCCCCCATTTTCATAATGTGATTGTGTCTATTTATAAAAAGTGTCATTCTCGTCTTTCCAATTATTGCAATTCATCATCATCATCATCAAAGGTGTAGCAACCTTTGATGATGATGATGATGAATTGCTCTAATTCGGTAGAGCGGCAACGTCATGCGTAACGCCGCCGCTCTAACGAAGGCACCGCCTACTTCGTCTTCTGAAACCATAAATGGAGCCACTGTAGACTTTCTGAACAGGATCTTCCTTATCCATACGGATTAAATGTCCAGCCCACCGCAGCTTAATTGTATCCACAACTGGGTGGTCCCGGCAATGCACTAAAAAATTAAACTTAATAATCTTATTCGTTCTGTTGATAATGATGAATAAAATTTTCGTAATGACATAAAAACAAATACTGATCGAAGAACATTTTAGATTACCAGACTATTTCGGATCTAAAATAGTAGTCATTTACGGAGCAGTAATAATTGTGAAGGATACTAGTTTAATTTAATGGGAATTTAAGGACTTGGCAAGTCTCATAGTACTGGTCTCCAACCCATAAAGCGAACCATACATGTACGGTGACACGTTATGTTGTTCAATAACTGCTCTTGAATTTTCAATTGCTCAAAAGGGTAAATTTTTCTTATTAACAAAGTCGTCTAAGTGAAAATAAGCTTTTCCGTGAAGATGATTTTTTCTGCAAAACTAACACCATGTTGAAAATGATCTGGTGGCTTTAATTCTCGCATCGGTTGGACTTTATTAGGCCTAAGAGCCAAATATTTTTGCAAAATTTGCAATGTGGTCATTGTGGATAGGCTCAATTTTTGAGAACGTCGCGAAACCGATATAACTGGATCATCCGCAACACTTTTACTCACCGAAGCAATATTTTCAGCTGAACGGACTTTACGAGAACGTGTTGTTGTTGGCATATTTTGTATGGAACTAGTACACTGATATTTATCCACTAAATTGTTTATTACAGGCTCAAATGGATAATCATTACGATAAAAAAATATCATGTTTGTAACGATATGTGGCTTTCACAGATCGACCACTTTCATAATGGATTTATTATAATCTTTAATTAAAATGAAAGACTATAACAAATGGTAAACCTGATGACAAAACTATAAACATGGCAAATATCAACTCTATTAAAATATTTATCGTTCAATAAATCCTTAGAAAAAGATGGAAAAAACTGTTTTTTTAAAAAAAAATTTTAATTTTTCAACATAACCTCGTTTTAGCTCTAAACCGTTTTTCCAAAATTTTTATCCCGTCCAAAAAATAGGATTTCGGAAGTTCTGCAAAATACTCATCCGTTTGAGCAATGACGTCCTCGTTGGAAGTGAACCGTCGTCCGCCAAGCCATTTCTTTAGATTGGGCAAAAGAAAATAGTCACTCGGGGCCAAATCTGGTGAATAAGCGGGATGCTGCAACAATTCCATTCTCAATTCCACAATTTTGACCATGGAAACAGCGCAGGTGTGCACACGCGCATTGTCCTGATGCAAGAGGATTTTTTTCTTCTTCAGATGGGGGCGTTTCTCTTTGATTTCCTCGCTCAACCGTTGCAATAACGACGCGTAATACGCTCCTGTTATTGTTTTTCCTTTTTCCAAGTAGTCGATAAAAATGATGCCCTGCGAATCCCAAAAGACCGTGGCCATCACCTTGCCGACCGATGGCACAGTTTTTGCCTTCTTCGGAGCCCGTTCACCCTTGAAAATCCACTGTGATGACTGTCTCTTCATTTCTGGAGTGTAGTAGTGTATCCAGGTTTCGTCCACACTGACATATCGACGAAGGAATTCGGCAGGATTGCGATGAAAGAGTGCCAACATAGCCTCAGAGTCCACTACACGATTGCGCTTATTCTCCTCTGAGAGCAAACGCGGCACCCATCTTGCCGAAATTTTTTTCACAGACAATTTTTCATGCAAAATTGAAGCGACTGTACCTTGTGATATGCCCGTGGCCTCAACTAATTCGCGCACTTTAATTCGCCGATCGTTCAAAATCAGATCGTGGATTTTGTCGATGATTTCAGGAGAAGACACCTCAACTGGGCGTCGTGAACGATGTTCATCTTTTGTGGATGAACGGCCACGTTTAAATTCATTTACCCAATTGTAAGCCGTCGCAAACACAGGTGCAGATGTGCCATGAACTGCATCCAACTCGACTTTGATTTCTTTCGGGCTTAAGCCTTTCAAATGGAGATGTTTGATGACAGCCCTAAACTCGCTTTTTTCCATTGTTATGCACAAATAAATTTCGTCAACTTTAATCGACGATAGAAATTGACCTATGCTTTGGATCGAGCTGAAATTTTGACAGCTTTCCTGTCTATATTGCTTCTTACAAAAAAATCTTTACGGACACTACGAGCGCAATTTCTCGGATTTTCTAAGGACTTATTGAACGACCCTCGTAAGTTGAGAAGAGTATCTCTTCTACTCTATATACAACTCCTCCACGTCTAGTTTTGGATTGCATCAACCAATTAACCTCTGTTTGCGATTGTAGGGAATACGACCTTGCTACTTCTCAGGACTCGTTGGAAAAACTTTTTTTTTCTTTTGACCTGTAGAACGAATTTGTAAAGTGTTAATTATTTAAAAAAAAAAAGGCATTCGCTCTAGTTTCTTTGTCCCGTCAGAAATTTTTGGATTGTTTTCTATTATAACTTATTCAGAAAAAAATATAAGTATATTTAGTTGTGGTTATTTTAATTTAAAAATGTATAACCAAATTTTTAAATAGAAAATGTCACTTTTAATGCTAAACCGAAAACGAAAGATTGATGACGATGGGAGCTGAAATATTTTGGTGCGAAAGTGAAATTGAAAATTACGTATTTAATGTGCATAGAAATAATTAGTGTTGCTAAAGAATACAACATTATGCCATATTATAGTATTAATCACGAAGAACAATTTTTATACTTCGATGGAAAAATAAGAGAAGAGCAATTAAAAATTAAGAAAAATTCACT